>OX371260.1:123512094-125912094 GCA_947311025.1 Lypha dubia
AAAACAACGTGGCTTAAGCTATTTTTGCGGTTATGACTCGATATGTTTAAATCAACCACTGCACAGTGCCGGATTTGCAATATTTTTGGCATAAAGTAAAAATTTTCATGAATGTATTTTCTAATTTTTGCTAGATATTCTTAAAGTACAAAGTCTTAGTATACTTATTTCAAAATTAAAAATAATCTGATGGCAACCCTGTTACTTTACTATGGCTGCAAACTGCAATGTTTAATTAACAGCTGTTTTTTTTTTTATCAAAAATAGAGGAAACTTTTTCTAAACTTTTTCTAAACTATTAGCAAATTGATACAAGTGACCAAAAAAAAAATTTAAAAAAATATGGAAAATGAAGGTCAAGGTATGTAGAATGTAAAATATATGTATGTAATTTATGGCTCGATTATGGATAGCAACCGAACTTCAGTTGCGTTGCCAGCTGGCAACTGAAAATTTGTGGTTGCCAGAAAAGCACTAAATAGCAACTGAAACTGGCAGCTCTTAGTTGCCAGTTGCCATCCGTAATACAATTCTCAGCAACTGGCAACGCAACTGTTAAACGTGTTAAAACGCAAGCCCCTAAATATCTCGACTTAAAAACAAAGTGACTTATGCCACTTTCATAATAAAAGGCTCATATATGTCTAATTATCCATGGTATCCGATGTCGGCAACAGTTCATAAGATTTTGGTTCGTGGTTCCCAAATTATAGCTGTATCTCCTGTTCCTGTCGGATGCCTGGCCGAAAATGCTTCAGAAGGGCGCAATAAGATTCGTAAAGAAGATAGGAGATCTCATGCACGAAAAAATAATCGAGTTAATACTATGGCGGATGTATTCAATAGGACAATGGATTCTTCTTTCCAGTATTTTTATTAACAGAAGATTAGCCACATCAAAAAAAATATATTGCCAAAGGAGGTCAATGCGCTACTTGAGCTCCCGACTTTTGATACTGATGAGCAGGACATCGAATTAGATTATGATTCTGATAACGAAAATTTATATGAATTTGCGGTTGAGTTAGATATCGAAGACGATTAAATAAATTCTTAGTTCTAAGAGTGAAAAATATTTAATTGAATAAATTGTCAGCCTGGTTGGGGCGTGCTTGAGAAATCTTGTCATGTCTCTTCTCAGCCGGTCACAAGCCCGGACAAATTGGCGAGTGTTGGTGGCAAAGGAGTGGTCTGATCCTCTATAAAATTTTTACCTTACTGCTGATTCTAGTCCGACTGGTCCATATGTAAATATGACGTCTCGGGGGGTAGGTGTATAACATTCTCACTAAGTAGACTCAGCTCCGAATCCGACCGCTCAGCGGTATAACTGAGTTAACATCTTTGGGTCTAGAGTAAATGCCGACAACAAATATATTAGATCCGTGGCATGTTTGGATACCAACGGATCCATCAACATAAATAACTTAAGGTATCAGCCCTATCACCAAACTAGGGACTGTAGGCTAATCACCTGCGGTTACCCGAACTCAATATGATTCGCGTTTTCACAAATGGTAATAATAATAAAACTAAACGATCCCGCAACTTAGATGACGACTTAGGCAATGTAAAAAGGACACGATTTGCGCAATGGAATGTTAGGACTATGTATCAACCTGGTAAACTAGCAATATTAGAAAAGGAGTGCGATAGGCTTCGTATAGATGTTATAGGCTTAAGCGAGGTGAGGTGGAATGGTTGTGGCGAGTTTAAGAACAACAAGGGTGGAGTGTTAATGTACTCGGGTATGCCCAATGAAGGGGACCGCCATGTACGGGGCGTAGCCATATACGTAAGAAAAAGACTCCAAAAATCGATTATTAGTTGGAAAGCCATATCCGAACGCCTTAATGCACAAATAGGTGCCGATAATACTGGTTACGAGACGATAATGGGCCGCATGCTTTGGGGACGTGTAATGAAAATGGTGAGCTGTTTTTGGAGTTATGTTTGAATAATGATCTTAAAGTAGGAGGGTCCATATTCCCTCACAAGAAATCCCACAAGACAACTTGGAAGTCACCGGGAAGTGTAAACGAGACACAAATTGACCACATCTGCATTTCTCGAGAGTGGTGTAACCTCCTTTGCGATGTCAGAAACAAAAAGAGTGGTGAAATTGGTAGTGATCACTACTTAGTGGTTGCCGAGATGAAACTCAAGTTATGGCCAAAAAGGCATAATACATTACAAAATCATAGACCTTACAATATCCAAAAACTAAAATGTACTTCTGTTAAAGAAAGATTTATTGAAGGTATACACAATATCAACACCCAAACCAACGAAGTTGTTGCTACTGAAGATACATGGTTATCCATAAAGAAAAATCTACAAGATCTGTGCAAAAAAACTTTAGGTTACCGACAATCAGAACAGAAGGAGTGGATATCTGTAGATTCGTGGGATTTGATTGAACAGAGAAGAATTCTCAAAACAACAATGCTAGGAGAGAACGACCCGCAAGCAAAAGAGAGGCACAACGTAGAGTACAGCAGATTAAGTAAACTAATTAAACGACAAATAAAACAAAACAAGAAAACGTTTTATGATAACATGGGTACTGAAGCTCAAACAGCGGCAGAAAAAGGTGCTATGAAGGAGCTATTTAAAATAACAAGAAAACTTGCTGGAAGCAACTTCAGTGGGTGCTCTCCTGTTTTAGATGATAAAAACAGCATTTTAGTGACAGCTAAACAAGAACAACTACAAGTTTGGAAAAAGCAATTCGAAAAGACCCTTAACATTATACATAGAGAAGAAGATAAATTTCAAATAAGAAGGCGACTAAGTCAAGATATTCGAATTAACGTTAATTCTCCCGATGTAAATGAGATATGTGCGGCAATTAAGAGCATGAAATGTGGGAAGGCTGCAGGTAATGACGGCCTGCCAATAGAGTGTTTCAAAGCTAAACCATACATGATGGCAGAAATTTTGTACCCGCTCTTCAGTCAAATTTGAACTAGTGAAAGTTTTCCAATAGAATGGGAAGAATCAATAATCGTCAAGCTTCCCAAGAAGGGTGATAAGAAAAAATGCAATAACTGGAGGGGAATTTCCTTACTCCCTGTGGTTTTTAAAATATTTAATAAAGTCGTCCTTGAAAGAATTCCAGAAACACTTAATGATAGTATACGTAACACACAGGCAGGTTTCCGCCCTGGAAGATCGTGCACAGACCAAATCAGTACTGTGCGTATCTTGATTGAGCAAGCAGCAGAATTTAATTCGACAATGTACCTTGCTTTTATAGACTACGAGAAAGCCTTTGATGCCCTAAAAAGAGAGTACAGTACATATGGATGGCATTGGACGCAAGAGGAATCCCCCAAAAAATAATCAACATCTTAAAAAGCAGTTACGAAAATTCAACGTGTAGGGTGTTACATGATGGTGCTCTTAGTGATACTTTTACAACAATCAGCGGCGTAAGACAAGGATGTGCGTTATCACCACTACTATTTATCACCGTAATGGATATCGTATTTGATGCTATAGACGAATTGCCTGTGGGTTTAAATTGGAGAATGTACCAAAGATTAGGTCATCTTGAATACGCAGATGATGTGGTTCTGTTAAGCAACAAACAGACCGATATGCAAACCCTTATAACATCTCTTACAACTGAATCAATGAAAGTAGGTCTGAAGGCTAACATATCATAGACGAAGACAATGAGAGTTAACGCAGCAAATTCCGATAAATTCACAGTTAACGCTCAAGAAATCGATGATGTTACCAGTTTTGAATATCTTGGCAGCATAATTAGCACAGATGGCGGGACGTTGCTAGATGTACAAAACAGATTAAAAAAAGCCAAGGGCAGTTTTGCAATGTTAAGCAAGGTATGGAGATCCAATACAATCACCAATTCAATGAAAATTCGTATATTTGACTCATGTGTTAAATCTACACTGTTGTTCGGTTGCGAAACCTGGTTCCTAACCGAAGCACTCAGCAGGAAGTTGCAAACGTTCATCAATAGATGCTTACGCAATATCCTAAGAATTTGGTGGCCGCAAACTGTGTCAAACGAGGATTTACTTAACAGAACCAGACAACTACCAATTAAAAACGAAATACAGAAACGTAAATATGGTTGGCTGGGGCACACTCTCAGAAAAGGAATTGATGAAATAACACAATCTGCCTTGGAATGGAACCCACAAGGTCGGCGCGATGTTGGTAGACCTAAAACGACCTGGAGGAGAACAGTTGCAGCTGAAAATCATTTAACCAGTTGCGATACATAGCTAGGAATAGAACGGAATGGAGAAGTTTTGTAAAAAATATTTATTTGTGATTAGACTAAGTTCGAATTTTATGAATTGTAAGTAAGAACATGTCATAATAATAATATAATAAATTGTTATTATTTTTTATACATATTATGGTAATATCTTTTTTCTTAGCTTACTGATTTGGGGAAATATAACGCATGCTTATATTCCAGACGTTAAATTAGAAACGTTATTTAGATAATTACAACATCTACCTGCAACTTAGCTTTATACGGTTGGTAAGAGTGGACGTATTAATATTACTATTTTTTTATATTGAATTGAATATTAAAACCAAAAACCACTTAATAGTTTGAAAAGGAATTTCTATTATTTATTTCTTATTTTAATCACAGTGTGGTGTTCTAAAATTTTATTTGTGGATGTGTGTTTTAACATAAGTTTAAGGCTTAATAAAAGAACGAAATATATTTTTAATATTAATGAAACGGGCTTTACTGGAAAGAAAATTTTATGAAATTAATGTTTAAATATGATTTCTGCCATGTGACCGCCACGGCTGGCACGTAGAAGGCGCAATCTGGAACACCAATTTTCAAAAAATTTTCGAAGCATTTGCGGCCGTATTTCGCCGATAACTCTTCGAATGTTGATTTCTCGGTGATCAATTGTTTGCGGTTTATCAAGGTAGATAAGTGACTTAACATAACCCCTAAGAAAATAATCTAATGGGATTAAATCAGATGATCTTGGTGGCCAATAAATTGGTCCATTATATTTTCATCAAAAGTTTTTTTGAGTAAATCAATTGTAGCAACCGCTGCACGATGAGTTTAATGAATAGAACAATTATTTTGATTAAAAATTTGACCAATTTAAAGGCGTTGCTAAGTTGTAATTCGATTCCTAACGAAATTTTAAAGCAAACTAAACAAAAAGAAACTTTCAATAGTTAAATGGATGCTCAAATAAAGCAGTGTTGCCAACCCAAAGTTGTGACACTCTATAAAAAACTCCCTATACAAAAAAAAAAAAAAAAAATCTTTTATTTACGTTGACGCTACAGGACAGTCAGCAAGTTAAAATTTTGAACATCACAAATATTTTTCCGCTACCCTTAATATCAATGTAGCTAAAGCGGTTTAAAATTCGAAGAAGTATATAAGATCGTTGTGCACTTCGAAACTTTGTAATAAATAATAATTTCAGCAGGTTTAAGTAGAAATAAAAAATTTTTGGCTCTTTTTCGTTTTTAACTGACTTCCAAAAAAGAAGGAGTTTATCACTTTAAAAAGATTTTTGTTTGATGTTTGAAGCTCCATCATTTAAAAACCGACTTACAAAACATATATTTCATCACAAGTTTGCTTTCAGTTTAGAAAATTGGCGCCACTGCCAACCCCACAACCCTCAAAAAATTGATTTATTGCATAAATCCCTTATTTGAATACTTTCAAAATTGTTCGCCTAAAATATTTATTTTCGAATAACTACTGCATTTATAGACCGAATTTTGGTTTTGTTTTCCCATTTGTTACAAGGAACCTTAGAAATTAGGGCCACTTATTTCTATAAAAAAAATTATGAATATCCAATAAGAAATTAATTTATAGAACGATTTTCCAAATTGCTTTTTTTTTTGTGCTCTTCAAGTTTGGTCCCAAATTTTTTTGGAAAATCGAAGCAAGTTGTTAGAAAAAACGTTGAATGATCGTACAACTCCTTAATTAAAAAAAAAAGTTTTTAAGAATTACTTTTTTGGTGAAACGGTGAGGCAAGATGTCCCACCTAAATACTGATCCCATTAAAATATAAGGGGCACCCTGAAAAATTATTTGATAAGTCAACCCACTATTTATTAGCCGATTTAAAGCTTTTTATACTGAAGTCAGTGTTGTCGGGTCCTTTTAATAAAGTCTAAGCTTTTCGTTTCATTGAACTAAATCTGGTTGTTTCATTTTCCAAATATCCTGTTCATTTGTTTACTTATTTAATAAAAATAATCCTTGGTTAATGTTTGCAAACCATCATGCTCTTAATTTATTTAATAAACTACTGAATGTCACTTTAATACCACTTCGTACATGTGTTTTTTCTAATTAGCTGTTGTCTTAAATTATGTGAAAAATAATCATATCCTCCGATTTAGTTTACCTCAATATTTTGTCTACATTTACAGGGATATAAAAAAAAAACTATAGTTCCTGATAAGGACATCAAATCTTCTGCAATTATCTGTTTGATACTTTTTCTTTTTGCCTTTGGAACGAAAAACTTTCATGGAAAAGAAGAGACAAAATGAATTTAATTTTTTATATGAATTTGCTTTGTGGGAGTATATAAATTTTATGTTCAGACATCATATTCATAATAATATTAAGTGTGTTACAAATTGTTAAAGGCGTTAAATAACCTTCATGTTTTTCTTTTTAGTTTGTTATTTATTTATTTATTTTGCTCTGTAAGTATGTGTGAGTGTGTGAGTGTGAGTTTTTTTGTGTGTGGCTCAACGTTAGTAATACTGCATGTGATTTTATCTTTTCTTGGGTTTTATATGTACCCTTTCTTCTAACGGCTTACCAGATAATACTGCTCTCTATTGTTTCATTAAAAAAAAAAATAAAAATTGCTGTTCTTGAATTTTATGATGTCGTTTTAATAATGAAAAATTTAATTTGCTGTAAGCTGTATTGTGTTTACATGAGGACAATTATTTAGTTAATGATTTTAGGCAAAATGAAAAGGAAGGAGAGCATTTGAAATTAGCACAGCTTTTTTGTGTTCATGCATAACAATAATTTGCAGAAGACAATAAAGATTGCGAGAAAATCCTCAAGGTTGTTTTAATAATTACAATTCTCTACATAAATTGTTATTTATTTCTACTTTTTAAACATTTGTTATTATTAAAAAATTTTTAAAGGGAAAAAAAAATACGAAAAAAATCTTTTTATTTTGTTCGAGTTAATTTTACTATTAGAAATTCTTTATTATTGAAAAAAAAATTAGTAAGTTTTGTCCGTTTTATTTTTTAAAATTTTGTGTTTTCTGGGGTCAAAAATTATTATTATTTTTTTTTTTAATTAGGACCAGCACTCAGGGGATGACCCCTACGTATGCAGTGCATTGTGCCGGAAATCAGAGAGAGGTTTAGGATAGAGAAGATAGATGTTGAAAATTTAGAAGACTTAACTCTTTCACAACTCTGCTTTGCGCGTTATGTTAATTTTTAAGGCAGTGTTAAGGCGCCTCCGGTGTTAAGTAGACGTATTAACAATGTTAAGCTGTATTAGCCGGCATTTTATTAATTGTTTTACTTCGCCGATGTTTCTGCTAACCGACGAAGTAGGGCGATGTTGTGTACATTAGCTTGGAACAGCATCAATCGCTGTCGGAACAGTTTATGTAGTGACCAGTGCTATGCCTTCATCACTTAAATAGTCCGACAACAATTAATAAAATGTTTCACTAATGTACATTAGAGAAATTAATGATGTTGATTGACTTGCTCGGGCAAGGGTTTGAACCCAGGCTCCAAGTCATAGTCCTTGACTAACCACTAACCAACACCACTTCAGCCAACACCACCCTCATTGAAGAAATGCTGGTACTTTTGGGGTTATTTGCTGTTGGTACTTTTTTTATTTCTATCAATTAGGTATAAAAAAAGTTTATGCCTTCTTTAACATGTAGAAGGAACGAAGTCATGGTTAAAAAATATGCACGGAGTCAACATAAAGCAAACACCTTCATACAAAATGAGGCACAGCGAACAATAAAAAGTGCATAAGATGCTCTAAAACTTTCAATACATTTAAGTAATCTTAGTACTTTTTTATAGCAGCTTTTTTTAATATATTCTTTTACTTAAGAATACGGAGAAGAAATTTTTTGTTTGTTTGTCGCCCTAAGCTTTTCGCTACTATTTTTTACTGTAATGTTTTGCCACTTAAATTTTTTAACAGTGAACAGCAGTCAGAATGTGTTTTAAGGAGCTTAAAACTCAAAGTAAATAAGAAATTTTTTTTTTGTTATTTTCATGCCATGTGCGGCATTATACAAGTTGTGCATTTATTTTTTTTTTTTTTTTTTTGTTTTTGTATCACTTGTACTTTGTGTTGTTTTCGTAAGTATTTTTTAAAACTTTTATGCACAGATTACCAGTGTCTTCTGGCATAATAAAACTTAAGCAACATGATTTTCGTTCCGTTGTACCACTTTAACAAGAAAAATAATGGATATTGAAAAAAAAAATAAAGAAACTAAAGGAAGAATAATTTTTAACAAGTTGACCAATTTTTAATCCACATCAATACCTTAAGGCGTTTATTAAACATGATGTTATTGAAAATAACTTTCAAACGATAAATTAAAAGTTAAAAAATTAATCATATCATGAATAATATAAGAAGTTTTAATAAGGCACCAGCAACAATACTTTTCGAATGGAAATAACCCATGCAGCTATTTAAGGGCAAGAAGCACTGAGCAAATACATAAAATATATAGTTTTATGGCATTCAGTTGAAAAATATTCAATTTCATTGTATGAAGATCAAGAGAATTAGATTTTTTTTTTGGAATTTCTGCACTCCGCTTGAAACATGACAAGCCGATAAGATAAGAAAAATGCATCTCGAAAAATCAGATATATAATAAAAAATCTGGCAAATTTTCATAACTTGGTCTAAGTGATTTTGTCAAAAGATCACATGTGTATATATTTTAAACAAATCCCTGAATGTGTTGATAATCAAGTAAAAGATTATTTTTAACAAAAATTGATAAGAACATCATATTAATCTTCAGAAAATCTTCTTCCGCAACGAGCCACACTTTCAACTCAGTGGATTCCTTAACAAACAGAATTTCCGTATTCGGGCAAATAAGAAGCCACGAGTGATTGTTAAAAAGTCAATGCATCCACAAAGAGTGACTGTTTGGTACGGTTTATGGGCTGGTGGTCTCATCGGGCAGTACTTCTACGAAAATGTGAAAGGCCAAACCGTTATCGTGAATTGTGCTCGCTATCGTGATTTGATAACAGACTGCTTGTGATCAGCAATTGAGAATGTGGACCCGGACGATATGTTTTTCCAATAGGATGGTTCCACTGGCCACACAGACAATAAAACAATGGCCATGTTATCTCACGTCGTGGCGATGATAATTGGCCGACACGATCATGTGATTTTATATCGTTTGACATCTTTCTTAGAGGATATTTAAAAGAAAAAATGTACGTCAATAAGTCAAGAACAATTCAAGAGCTAAAAGATGAGATAATTTGGCACATTAACGACATTGAACCTCAATTATGTCTCAGAATCTTTAAAAATATGGACCATCAGAAGCCGTGGCAAGCATTTGGCTGATTCTTTCGTTTACACATAATTGCCACATATCCTTTTCTCATAATAAATTATATTAAAATAATTCTCTGAAGACATTTTGCTTTACTTACAACTAGCTGAACCCAGTGTGCTTCGCTACCCCCTCGTTATAGTCAAGAATTTATTATTTCGTAAGAATATCCTATTGTGAAAATTTAATGACGATCGGTCTAGTAGTTAAGACCATATTACGATTTTTAATTTTCCTAAAAAGGGGCGTGGCCCCACCCACTTTTCTTATTATGCCAATACCATATGTACCAAATATCATCGACGTAGATCAAAAAATGCCCAAAATATGGCGATTAAATTTTTGGGTTATATGGGCGGTGCCACGCCCCTTTGTCCAATGAAAACTTCATATAACCAATTATTCTTTCCAGGGTCACAGTAACATGCTGTGAAAATTTCAGGAAGATCGGTCCAAGGGTTTGGCCTCCTATAAAGCACAAGCAAGCAGACAGACAGACATTCATTTATATATATATAGATTATTGGACTTTACCATGCCCCTCCGCCCGCAGACAGAAAATCAAAAATCAGACTTCACAGTGTCACTCACATGCCTGAATATCCTGAAGATTTCCTGAAAATTTCATCAAAATCGGCCCAGCCGTTTTGGAGTCCATACGTTACATATATACACACATCCTGTTTTATATATATAGATTATCATCGTACGTTTTGGTTGGACATCCCTTTATATTATGGAGAATCATAACTAATAAGGAGCTCGAAATTTCGGGACCACGGGGTTTGGTGTGATTACACTTCGTCAGTAGGATTTTTTTTTTTTTCAGAAAAACCTTTCGTTTGTAATGGGTATTATATAAGGACACATAAAATTTGTACAACGAAATTCACAGCTTGGACGGTATTTATGTGGGAATGACCAAAAAATTTTAATTAATTGTTTCCCATTTTCTTAAATACATATTCCAAACAAAAAAATTTAAATTTTTTATTCCTGGCCACTACCAACCCTAAAAAAAGCGGATTTGATCGAATACAATAAATAACATGGTACGATTAAGTACGATTAAGTACGATTAAGATTTACAAGACTCTGTTGAACTACTGCTACAGTGTGTTGAATCATAATCTTCCAATGATCCAATACATAAATAAAAAAAACTTACTTCCGATATGGTCATAAATATATACCGATTCCTTATTATTGCCAATTTTCAATACGAATCGTTCGAAGATAAATTTGAACACATCAGTTCAAGAATTAAGGCTCCATCTGTTCTGGTGGCTTCAGAAAACTGATTTCACTTACATACATACAGAGATTAGGACAGACGGACATGGCTTATTCAACATCCTTATCTATTAAGATTGAGAATATAACAACTTTATGTTGTTCATAATAATATTGTGAAAAATACACAAGGAATGAGATGCCTATAAATACTCCTACTATTTTTGGTGTAGGGAACAAAAACTTATATATTCCATTAGGACGGTTTGCAGTGATGGTGGTTAAGCTGTTCTGGTTTTAATTCAATCATGTTTTAAAAAGGAAATCAAATCTAGTTACTTCCCTTATTATCCTTTTAAAGATAATCAATAATATTATTTGAATGTGATATTCTACTAACCTGGTGGAAAAAATAAAAGTAACAGAAATATATTCCAAACAACTGAAGTTATATTTAATAAATCCATAATTATAATTTACTGGTAATCCATTTGTGATGTATTATTTTATTATTTTAAGTTCACATACTCTTAATGAGTTTTAATTTAATATTAAATTTAGACATAAATCTATGTAATGATTTTTACTTTTCATTCATATCCTTTTAAATATTGGTTATATGGATGCTTTATATCAATAATAACATAACATATTTTTTTAAGTATGTTTAATATTCATTTCATTTAGATTTTCCACATTTTGTATGAATTTGTTAAATCAAAACTTCCACCTTCTTATCTTTTATTCATTATATGAGGGGTTTTTTTCAGGATTTTCCTTTTACAAAATTACATTTTATTTATTTTATTAAATACAAAAGATCTTTAAAATTATATTTTTTTTATATGTTTTCTCGTTTTGTATTTTTGTTATTTATTGAAAAAACGGAAATACATAATTTTAACTGACAGACACAATTATCAGCGCATCCACATGAATCTATTTATAACAATCACAAGCACATGTTTTTCCATAGAAGTTTGTTATCCATGTGTAGCAAGCACTTGCACTCGCACATTAATTTTTATTAAAAAAGAGCTTAGTTATGTTAATAGCAGCAGCAACATTTTGAATTTTAAGCCAATTAAAATTTTCCATTGAATAAAATTCACTGTAATTAATTTTTAGAAACGAATTTTTTTTGTAGCTTTTAATTATTTTGTTATTTATTTATTTTTTTTTTTTTTTGCTACATACATTCACATGCACACACACATACATATGCACTTTTATTTTTATTTTAATAAATTAATTAATTTTCATTTTCATTTATTTTATATCACTCCGCTTAATAGTGTTTAATCTTCACCGGTATATGTTGAACTAAACCTTGTTCCTGTTAGTGGATTACATTTTACGGCAACAAATCTGTTTTTCTACACTTTTTTCTTGCTTTTAACGTTTTTTGTTTTTTATTTTGTTTTTTTTTTTCAAATATTACTTGTTGTTGTTGCTACTGTTAGCTGAAGGATGCTGTTGAAATTAAATTTTGTACAATATGTGAATGGGTGTTGTTCAATATTTTACCATTTATGGAAAGTGTGTCAATGTAAAGTAGTATAGTAATTTAACATATTTACACACACCAATACATAGCAAATTGAAATGTTAATCTCTTTAACTGTATTTTGACTTACATTCAGATAACATGTAAAGAGTAAAATTTCGTTACAAAATAGTTAAGAGAATTGCATGTCTATTTTAACAGAATAGGAAATTTTTTTTATTGTATGAAAATGTAATCTTTTAATATTTCTTTTTTTGATCTAAGAAAATGTTCGTAGCATAAAAATTAGCAAAATTAAAATCGAAAAGAAACGTAGTCTTTAATTCAACCACTTGAAGAGTTTTATTTGGTTTTTCCCCCTCATATAAAATTAAAAAAAAATTAACATAATCAATTTAAAATTTTGGCTTACGATAACGACCCAACGGATTTCTTGTGCAGCACATGTCGATATGTTTTCATTTGTACTTTGTTTTAAATAAGTCTTGCAAAAAAAGAAATAAATTATAAAAGCCAACTGAACAGATTACTAAACCGATACAACTATACAAAGGCGTAAACCAATGTCTAATTCATGTCCAATATATATATTTTACACTCAGGAAAGATTAAAGCACCTTCTGTAAGAAAAATCAATTTAAATCAGCATAAACATTATGGGTTCAAATCACAAAAAAAAACCCCGACCAGAATAAAGGAATTATGAAAATCGGTCAATAAATTAAGAAGTTATAGCGAATATTTAATTTATGATTCCAGGAAAGAAAACAATGAAGAATTTCCGGACAAGGAAATGATCTGTAAATATATCTCAAAAGTATGCAATAAATTTTTACCCTCCTAATCAGCGACATATTATTATTGAGCAAATTTACACATCGCTCATTCGTCGTGAATCAAAATATTTTCAATTTGTATGGCACAAAAGTATGCAATAGTTTTTCTTTAATAAATTTGAACGTATTAGTGATATTTTGAAGAAATATCAAGCTGAATATTGTTCATTCGATACACACTGGGAAAAAACATATTAAAATCAACCGCGTGTTAGTTTGTGAGACCGACGAAAAACATTTTTTTACACTAAATCAGTGAAGGGCGATTTTTGAAATGCTAAGCTCGCGTGCTTAGCAAGAAAATTCTGTTTGCGCGACGTCGACACAGGTATACTATAAGCATCTTCGTGTAGCTTATGAGAATTAACGTTCGGTTGTTGCTTTTTTATCATTTCGTCAAAGTAAATCAAACCAGTCGCTGATCAGCACTTGTTTGAGTAAGACCTAGCTTTACAATTTTTTGTTTACACTTAAAGCAAAATGTTCAACGAAGAATGGGAAAATGATTTTTTTTTATAATTTTGTCTTTATTCGAACTTTTTAATTTAATTATCGAATTTGCAAATTATCGAGCTTGAGGGCTTCGTTTTTAATAAATTTTATTTTTATTTATTATGTTTTCTCGATATTTCTTTACTTATTAAATATTATATTTTATTTCATTCGTTGTGTAACTAGTTTATTATTAAATGAATATTGTTTTCGTTATTATTATATTAACATAAAAGGCAAAAAATGTATTTTACTTTTGGTAACAGAAAAATTTTTCGAGTGTATTATTATTGACGGTCGTTCGTTTTTTGCTGCTTCCCATACCAAAACATATGAGAGAGTATGTGTACGCCCTACACTGAACTAAATGTTTTGAGAAATCTAACAGGCTTGATTTATTAGTAGCTGCAAAATTTTTCGGTAGCTTTATTTTAGTGCATAACGTATGTTTACGCGAGGCGTAGGTGTAGTCACATGCAACCTGTGAGACAGAAGCGACTATAAACGTAACATCTAGTGTAAGTATATAATATACCAGGCCCAGTTCGGCCACACAGTGTGTATATTTACACGAAACCATTCCAGCTGTTTTTACCCCCGTCATAACTTTGCTCCTCTTGATCATAATATAATGAAACTGAAAACATAAGGTCTCCCCACAGAGGTGACCTCAAAAGTTAAATTTGAAAACTCCCCGAGATATAAAGGTGTGAAAAGTCCATATATTAGTACATATTCACTCACTGACTCATCAATATTGTTGTGCACTTCCAGTAAAGCTAGAGAGCTAAAACTTGGTACACAGGTAGGTCTTGGTGAAAAATTAACCAGAAAAATCTGAAAACGGGAACTTTCCACCCGGGGGTTTACGGTGCCCCTTCTTTGTATGGGGCACTTCCAGTAGAGCTATAAAGCTTAAATTTTTTATACAGGTAGGCCCAGATAAGCAATACACATAAATATTTATCCAAAAACAACTTAGAAAAAAGAAGTGAGATCCGCACAAAAACACATATGTGAAAATAAGGCCAAGTTCGTATCCAAAATAGTTCGGCCCTAAAAAGTATTGAGATCAAAATAAGGACCAAGTTCTTGATAGGTACAAGCTTTGCAGCTTCAATTAAAATTGTCCTTCAACATAAAGACTAGCGCGGAGATGAATCTGATAGCTGATATAAAACAGCTAATACAGTGTTAACTGCCGTTGATTTTCAGAGCGTACAACGTGTCAGAAGCGGCGCACTGATGCATTTCCAAACAGGCCCGATATAAATCCAAAATAAATTAGACATTAAATTTTGTAAATAGAAAGACATCCAATTTATTTTTCAGATATACGGTGATCATAGAGAAACTCGTAATTTTCTTAATATTAACAGCAATACAATATTTATCCCAAAGAAAGATCGAGTCAAAATGTTACTAAATTAAATTTTTTGTTTGTTCCACAATATTTGTACCTAAACATAAAAAATTTCATATATTTTTTTTTTTACTTTTCAAACCCATTCATTCTTATGCCTAAGCTACAGATAAACACGCACAAATTAAAATTATAATCTACTAAATTTTATTTCAAATTTCAAAGAAAATTTTAAATTAAATTTATTAAGTATTCACTTTTCTGTCTTCTACGTGTTTAAATGTTTTTCTGTCTCACAAACTCGTTTTTACAAAGCATTTAACCTGAGCAGAAAAAAGATATTATTACAAATTACATAAACATTTTAAGAGTTTGACCTTTTGTTTTATTTTTCGTCACATGTACATACGTGAGTGTAATATTTTTATGTGTTTCTATTTATATGAAAAACAAAGATTTGTTTCCTTTTTACACCATAAACTAATAGAATATTGTGCAACAGCGTAGAACAAACAGTGATGAGTAAAAGAGATAATAAAATTTTACCTTAAAGAAGTTGTGATATTTTTAATGTGTGATAGGAAATTTCATAAAAATTTGCATACTGGAAAACTGGAAAACATTTGTCCTCAATTTAGATTCATATTTTTTTCTTCTTAAATTTGAAAATTTTCCAGTAATTAAAGAAACAAATTGTAAAAGCAGTTTTTACTTCAAGACTAACTAGTTTCAAGAAATTGACTTTTTTAATGTAAGAAATTTAAAAATGAATTCCAATGTCAACCGGCTGGTAGAGTGGTGATTAGAGTGACTAAAAAGTCGAAGTACGCCTTTTTGAAAACTAAAAACTTCTTGTTTTCTTAAAATGCTTTCAGTCCCCCTCATGCAAAAAATTTAATCCGACTTATAAAGAAACATTCCCGCACATTCTGGCTCTCTGCTGACATCAAAAGCTTCGTTGTATCAGTCAATAGTTTAGGAAGCATTATCTAAGAAGGGAAGCTCTTAGCAATATCAAAAACCACTTAGCAAGGAAATGAATGAAAAATATTGTTCCAACACTCTGCAGATGGTGCCTTATAACTAAATTTTTATTTCTTTATAAAAAAGCACAAACAAATTTTTAGTATATATGAATTTTTTTAATATGAAAAAATTTTCTGTCAAGGATGAAATTTCAAGGAAAATTTTACAGAATTTCTGAAAAAATATGAGAATAATTTTTTACTCCAATTAAGTCCAAGAAGATAAAAATTTCCCCTTGTACCTATGAGAAGTTAAATTATCCAGGCTCAAGTTCAGTTTTATTGAATTAATGAAAATTCAAAATTACTAAGAGTTTTTTTATGTTGAAAAATGTTATTTATATCCAATCAGTTTTTTAGCAGAACGTATCAGTACCGATTTCGAGGCCGCTACACCTCTCATCAGCGTTCAATTGTCCATCTTTACAATTTTCGTTAAGTGGATATTAATTGAGAAGAATATCAACTATTTAACCAGTTTTCAATAGAAATAGAATACGAGAATTAATTTTTAATTAATTTTTTATTCTACATATTGAAACAATTCTGGTTAGTACGAAATTCCCTCATCACTGTTTGGAAACTACTAACAATCAACACAAACTCATAGTCCGTTATCATCAAAGTATTTTACTTTGCAATTTAACGTTTTTGTTGTTTTTACTCTATATATTAGAGAAATTCACATTTTATTGTGACCCTTG
This sequence comes from Lypha dubia, assembly GCA_947311025.1. Taxonomy (NCBI): domain Eukaryota; kingdom Metazoa; phylum Arthropoda; class Insecta; order Diptera; family Tachinidae; genus Lypha; species Lypha dubia. The sequence goes on from OX371260.1 coordinate 123,528,866, forward strand.
TTATTAGGGTATGTAGCTCGTGCCCAAGCTGAATTAACATATTTTTGATTTATATTATTACGAATAAACGTACTTATATCAATATAAGTTCGAATAATAATTACGTTTATTCGTAATAATATAAATTAGAAATATGTTAATTTCCTCTTTGCTGATTTCTTTAGTTATTTGCACGCTCTTTAGCAACAAATAAGAGGAACGCTAGTTAGACCCCCTACATAAAAAATTTTTGTTTTAAAATTTTTCTTTGCTAATTACTGAGTGAGTCAGTCAAACGGTAATAACAAACATATAATAATGCATTTTTAACTTAACATAAAACAAAGGAAGTTAGCCATGAATAAAATATTAACAATTATGTTTTGCTTGCCACTGTATTTCAAATATATTTTATTTATTTAATGTGTTAGAACACACAAAAAACAATTTATCGAAACTAAAGAAAACACATTAAAATCAGTCAACTGCAAATATGTATGTTATATACCTAAATATATAAAACAATAAGAATGTAGGGAAATTAATATACACACATATGTACATGCATACACAAATACACATGTAAAAGTTGTAAACATTTCATTATGGTCTCTTCTTAAGAGCATATGTGTGAGTGTAAGTCTGTGATTGTGCAATTTGTTAATGCTGAATCGTTAAGAAGCTGCTGGGAGTGTATTCGAAAATAAATTTCCATTTTAATGTTTATTATATCTAAGGATTTTAGCAATATATCTTTCTTGGCTAAATAGTTATCGGTTGAGTTTTATTGTTTGTGCATCACAGGTTTTGTCTTCTAAACTTTAATGAATAATTTTTAATAGGAGATTTGATTTTTTTTTGTAGCTATGTAATTTATTTTAGAATATTTTGTTAAACATACGTAGACAATCAGAGAAAAGTGAAACCTATTGCAGATATGGATGATGTGTACGTGTATGCATTACTTATGAAGAATATTACTTTTAAATTATCTTTGAACAATGTTTGAATTATTTGAAAATGTGTTCCACTTATTTGAGTTAATATTCAAAAGCTAAAAGCAAAATTCTTATGATCATGATACCATCTTATTTAGAATACTTGTTAAACTTTAGTTGCTTAACTACTTAGAAAAAAACTTGTAAATTACCCAATAACATGCTGTTCAATCACAAAGTACATGCCGTCTATATTACTTTCCACTGGTTACAACAACTATTTATTCGTAAGCAAAAAGTATATTTATTCTCTTATTAGCACAGTAGTTGTGTATGTGCTGGTCATATATATCTTCAGCAATTTAACTTCTAGAGTAGAAAATTTGTTTTTTATGTGTTTGCAAGTTTGTAAAAATAATTTTTAAGGCAGGGAAAAAATAATTGTAGAGTCGACCTGGAAATAAAGCACGTGATATAAAACTTAGTGGGCTCGTGTTCAATACTATTTTAAATTTCATTATTGTTTCTGTAATCAATAATTGAAAAAAAAGCTAAATTTTTAGGTATTACTTAAAGGTAATTGTGGCAAGTACTTGCTTGTAATGAATTCCCTATGTTTAATTAATTTTTTTTTTAATTCCAGAGTAGAAGAAGTGCATAATATATTTATTAGCATGAATCCTCATTACCTTTCTTACAAAATTTTTACTGGGTAGGTAATAATTTGTTTTGAATGAAATATAAAACGAAGAATATTTTTATTTTAAATACAAAACGTTTAAATATGAATTTTAAAGAAAAGAATTTTTAAACGTTTTTAAGATTGCGGTTTTTAATCGAAAAAGATTTCTAGCACCAGTATGATGGGTACGGTTATTGTCGGCCAAGAAATCTAGGTTAAGCAAGATGTGCGGGATTAGACAAAACTCCGAAAAAATACTAATGAAACCACGGGTAAAAGAAAGCATAAAAAATTTATTTCCAGCCATTGTATAAAGTTTAAGTTTTGTTGTGCTCAGAAAAAGTTGGGGAACTACATTTGCCAGTAACTGTGCAAGGTACAATATGGAGGTAGACAATTGTGCCAAATTGGCGCTCGCGTATAATACACAATTAGTAAGATGATTGCACCACTATTACAAGTGAAAAACTAAATGACTCACTTGACTCTTACCCCAATTTTACCGCTGTTATTAGCGATTCCAATTACAGCGATTATGTTGACCGACACGACTTTTGCTTTACCATAATCTTCAGGACTTCATTGCGAAAAGCGGAAGCCAATATTTTCGAAACTTTTTAATGAATAAAGAGAACGGGTATTTTTCTTCCAGGCCTATCGAACCAAGCTTGCCAGTTAAGTAACTGGCAGCCATACATTGGAATTGGCCTTGCCATTGCAGCTACGTGCTTGTAATTAATGACCATGTCTCATTCACGTTTCAAAAGCAAATACGAAATAAATACAAGCAACTGTAGGCGCTGTTTCAACTGAATCAAATTCATTGAAACTTTTGTGGAACGAAGTAAACTTTATTTTAAGCATACAAGAAACTTTGAAGATATTCTGAACAGAAACCTCTTGGTAAAATTAAAAATTTATTATTTCTCAATGTGTGTTTTTAATTAAACAGTTTTAATTGAACTATTTTTTTAATTTATTTTCTTTTAAAGTAAATTTATATGTAAATGAAAAGTAATAAATAGAAATGTTTTTAAAATACTAATAAATTTCCATAAACACATACTCTTAAAATTTTAAAAATTCATAATAAACTGTATACTTAATTGGTATACTAAAAGTTTTTCAATAAATTAAAATCTGTGAAATAGTAATTTTTAAAAAAAAATTTAAAAGCAATTAAATTAAATCTAAATTTATTTCAATTTAAAAAAAAAAATCTATACAGTTGAATTTAAAAACCTAAAACATGGAAAATTTTTATCTATATCGATATTTTTACTAAAAAAAAACCCCTTCACATTTCTAATGTCTCTTTTATTATGTTTGTTGTTAAATGATTTCTTGTATTTGTACTAAACTCATAATAGAGACAATATTTGCAACATATAAATATGTAAATAACTATAATAAATTATTGACAATTTTCCAATATTGATTACCAACCACAACACAAATGTTTAAGTTCCGTAGAACATATTTTCACAATCACAAAATACGGCTACACTTGTGCATAGAGGTAAAAGTAATTGATCGATTAGGGCCCCTATAAGGGCTTTTGGAACGTAAATATTTAAAATATATCTACTATCGGAAAAGGTATTCCTTTTCTTTAACTTTGTAAAGTGGCAAAGACTTGTGGTAAAAGTGAAGGCATAAACTATCTGAATACCAAATTTATCGAAAAAACAAAAATTACTAAAAGCACCAACTTTTGCTTATTTTAAACCGCAGATATTCCCTTTCCTTAGTACAAACCGTGTGCTAAAAATATTTTAAAGTTTTGCTGTTCCTTTTTGAGAAAATCAATAGGCCTTCGTATATCTTACGCCTACTTAATCCACAAGTCATATGATGACATTCACAAACTATTTAACTTAAGAAAATATTATTGGCAACCTGTTGATTTTGAAAGAGAGAGAAAGACATTAATAGTGATACAGCAAATATGTTTATTGTGAGATATTAAAGAAGAAGTAAAACTGTATATACAGTTACTGATTTTTTCTGGACAATTTTCAATTTAACAAAATTTTATTTCATGAAATTTTTATAAATTTTCTTAGTGTTTCGATGCTACAAAGTTAATAGTTTTAAATAAAGGCAAAATGTTATTATTTAATTTTCAATTAAATTAAATTTGTATTTTTATAAGAAAGTAAAATCTAGAAGCTCGTAATAACTGAACAGACATTGAAATATTAGTCTGTACGGAAAGTTGGACTGGCATCATGATGTTTCGAGATTAACCACAATCTTATCATCAGAGGTACCGCTTCGAATTTAATGCCAATCATGAAAGCTAAAATCAACTAGTTAGATATCCTGTATCAATAATTGAATTCGCTGAGTCACATGAAAGCTTTTAATAATATTGTTTTTCATATTAATGGAAATTCACTATTTAGTTCGGCTAAAAACTCATAATCTAATTGTTAAATGAATAATTTGAATACAATAAAACCACAAGTTTGCTGTATACATTCATGAGTTCCTTTTTTTATCTCCAAAGGAATAATATACTTCTTCTTGTCACAACAAGTAAAACAAAATTTTGTGGCAATCGGTTTTAATTGTAAATTTGTATTTTAACTTTTTTAAAGGAAGCCTAAAATATCGCTTAAAGTATTAAAAAATTAAATAATTTATCAATAAAATAGAACCCAAAAACTTAAAAAAAAGAACTGATCACAAATAAATAAAAAATCTAGTCATTTTCTTTGAAAAATAATTTTTAAGATTAAATATTGAGTACATAAACGACTTTGGCTGGCGTAAACCTTCGGACTTTTTATCTTTTTATTTATTTAATTTAAATATGTTTGTAATTTTCGTTGCTGTCTTCCAGTAAAAAGGGTAGCACTTGTATATATTGGGACACTCATAGTCTAGCTGGACTATGAAAACTAAAAAAAAATTTTATAAAATTCATATTTTGAGCAGGAGACCTAAGACCTAGCTGATGGGCAGCAATTTTTCCATAAGAAATAATTAGTTAGAACAAAAAGACCAGCAATTCATTGTCGCAGAATTAAAAATTGTTCATTTTAAATAAAACTTTGCCCATGGAGAATACACTGGTGGAATTTATTCAAAATTATCATATCTGGACTTAAGAGCTTTTTCCTAACTGCAAAAGAATTGTCTATTTAATACGACCAAAATAGCCATAATGTTTCTTCCCTTGGTGTTATTTGGCATATATTGAGGTTTTTATACTCTGAGTTCATTTAAGATTTTCTCCACTGGAGGCAGGTAATTTTTTGGCATTAGTTGGGGCATTATTCAATACCCACATTTATTTTATTTCTATTTGTTCTCTTAAAGTTCAAATTCGGAAGAAAGAATATTAAAAATTTATTGGTTTCGGCTCAATTGTTCTACATGAATATTTTTTTAAATGGTTCGCTATAAATTCGCAAATAGTAAATATAATATTCACTCATAAACTCAATCAGTTTTTTGGTTGTGGTTGCGATTTTCAGAATTTTATTTAGAATAGAATAGAAAAGTGGATAGATCTGGTCCAAGGACCAGCACTGCGAAACCTATTTTGCGCCATGGATATCTAAATTAAACCAAGCTCTAAATGGCTCTCCTTATTAAAGTCAGCACAGAGCTTGGAGAAGCCCGCCTAAAATCATCCGAACACACAAATTCAGAAAGATAAACACTCCTTCTATTATTACATAAAACTTACATTCACAGAGAATATGTGCCGTTGTCTCACCCTCTTACATGCATAAACGGCACAAGGGTGAGCGAACTAGGTTGTTTTTCCAAAGATGGTAGTTCAGTCCATAATGACCGAAGAGGTAACCAGTAACTAGCCGTAAGTCGTTCCTGTTGAAATTCATGATGCCATTGTATGAGAATGGCTGTATAAATGATTTGGCCTGCCTTAAACCAAACTTTCTTAGCGGACGAGATATCGTTCTCTCTGATTAAAGTTGTTACAGTCTACCAATTTACGCCACAGAATTTTATTTAAAATTATATTAAATTAATTATAATGATAAATACACCAAGGGCATGTAGTAGATGCGATTGAAATTAAATAAATTTAAAAAATATTAAAAAAACAGTTATATAAGTAAAGAACACTTGTACACATCAGTACCTCTCATCATGCAAAATATTACGGCATTCCTTGCTGAGTTTGTATCTTGGAAGGCCGCTAAATAGAGTGCATTTAAATTTAAAGGAAGCTTTCAAAATTTAGTTTAAACTTTTAAAACTTTAAAAGAAATAATCACAACTATTGCGAAACATATCAAAATACTGTTAAAATGGGAAGTTAAATATGTTTAATTTGTCAAAATATAAAAAATTACGAAAATAGCACGAAATAAGATTTACTTGTAAAGAAAAATAGCAATTTTTAATGTTCTTTAAAAGTTGCTTACCTGTTAAAAAATATATATGATTTCTTTAAAAAATGAGCTAAAGTTTTGTCCATTTATTTTATGGAAGTGATTGGGTGTTTCTGGGGAAAAGTTTCAATTGAAACTCTGGATTGAATATTCCTAATAAAAATATATACACTCCCATTGCTACGAGGGAACCAACATATATATGTGCTGTAACAATATCCGCTTATGCAGCGAAGAACACCGGGTTGCATCTGGCTATTTACAAATATATTTATGTATCAGTAAAGACTCAGACAATCAACATGTTGTTACATATAATGCGATATGAAAACTTTTTGCAAATGACAAAATTATCTTAAGAACAAAACGAAAACACTTTCAGAGAATCTCATAAAAGTTAATACACTTTAGGAGACACAGTAATACAACGGTGCAAAAATGAATGTAATATTTCTTTATACGCGTACACAAATAACAGTAGAACCCACGAAATTTAAACAATTAAAAAAAATATTTTTTTACAGCGACGTTCGCTTTGCAAGTAAATAAAAATTAATCTTTTTTCGTATGTTTGTATGTTAAATCTTCATTATAGGAAGCTAAATGAAATAAGACCGATCGTCTGTAAATTTTAGAAACGTATTGTTGATGACCGGAATATGCAAAAAGGATCATGATTTTTTTAATATTTTAATAATACTCACAAATCTGAGGAACTAAAGTTGTTAACGTCTTGAAACACGATCTGGTTTTCTGTATAATATAATATATTTTCAAGTTAAATCTTGATGCGGTTGGACGGGGGAAACGGGTATCCTTTATGCAAATTTGCTATGGGGTGTACTAGTAAGAATAAAAAACAACTTACGTCATCATTTAAAGGGCGAAAAGAGTATCATCCATATAAATTTATTATTAATATTCTCATATCATGAATGTCTTGAAATTTAATGCCTGTTACTTCTATATACCAAAAAAAAAAGAGATTGAACTGACTTTCGTTTGGCTTAGATGGACGTGGACTTATGCCTCCAATCCAAAGCCGATAATTTTAATTAATCAATTGTTTTTATAAAATATTTCCTACTTGAAACAACTTTTTATACTTGATTCAAGAAAAATCCATACTTATTGTATTTTTTTCACAGTTTCCGGTTGGTTTAAGTACGGGATTATTTTTTTTAATGTACAATAAAATACATTTTCCTCAGAAATCATGAATCGATTGGAGGAAGAAAAGAGTATAGAGAATTATTGATGATGGCATAACTATTTCATAACTGCACCGACTTTCAACATATTTTTTTCTGTGAAAGGATTTGCTGTCAGGCTAATTCTTCCTTTTTACTAATATATTTTTTTTGCAGAATTATAAATTTCATACAGATTATACTGCTCAACAATTTCAAAGTTTTTCCAAATTTACGGAGTTCCGACGATTGGTTTTTGTTTGTGTTAAGCTTTGGGCTTTGTATTGTTCTTCCAGAGATTGGAAATTTTAACCGCCTCTAAAATAAAAATGTATTAAAAATTATACATATACTAGAATCTATAATTTATGATTATTTTTATTTTATAATATTTGGGGTAGGAAATGACAGCGTGATTAAATGGTATACGATGAAAATGTTCGCATTATAAAAGAGAATCGCTGGTTTACATCCCGATCGCAAAAAAAAAAGTTTGCTTTCAGCAATGCAGGTTTTTGGGTGTTAAATTTTTAATTGCTCTTCCAGTATGTCGAAGTAAATAGTTTTTTTTTTTTTTTTTTTTTTTTTGTAAATTACTAATCTTCTCTACTTTTAAATGTAATTGAACGAACGATTAAATTATTATAATAATGTTTTTTTCAACACAGTTGAATAGACACAAATTGTACAGTTTGTATTGACAAAAAATGTATGTCAGCAAAATATCCTTTTAAAATATATAATTCGCCTCCTTCCTCACTGTGTGCGAAATTAACGTTTTAGGATATGTAACAAACGCTTTAACGTAGCTAACATACAATAATTTCGCACACGAGTGTCAATATGTATTTATTGCTGTCCCTTAGATTAGAGTTTAAATAAACTTTTTAAACTGCCCACTGTTCATGTATACCCATACTCTTAAAGCCAAACAGTAAAAGACAATAACTTTCTTACACAAAAAGTTATTTGCAAACTTCGTAAAAGTTATTTTTCTTTAATCAAAAAGTTCACACAGAAATTGTCAATTTAGTTCGCTCAATGGCAAAGAAAATAAATCAAACATTAATGATGCCAATATTATCGATAAAATGCTGTCAATACTAGAAAAAAATATTTTTGATATCACGATACAAATGAAATAAATTTAAAGAATTGTGTCGCATAAAATTCTTGATGAAAATGTGACACATTTTGTCTGAAGTCTTTCATCTCTCAGTTAGTTGAAAAATTTGTTGCGAATTTAAAGAAAGAAAAAAAAATCAAGCATAAGTAGAAAGTTTTTAAATAATAAAAAGTGGTAGCACAAATCTGTAACTAAATTTATTATTTGAGATTTTCTTAAAATTTTATTATGGAAAAATTTTCAATATAATGGGCTGTGCACATATTACGTAACGGGGAGGGGGGGGTTAAAGATTTGTTACGGATTGGAAATTTTGCACTGAAAAATTAGAAAAAAGCGTTGAAGGGGGGGTATAAAATCTCTGAAAACAGCGTTACATAATATGTGCACAGCCCCTAAGAGTACATTTCATTGCTGTTTTACCAAATCATCAGTAGACTTCAACCATACTTTTGAGAAGCTTTAAATTTCTTATCTTATGCACAAATAATTTTTGAAAGTTTTCTAGTTTTTAAAAGTTGCCTAACAATTTTTCGCAGACTGATTTCTAATTAACATCCTCTTAATAAAATCTAATATAAAACATAATTCAAATAAACTTTTTTTTTATATAAATTAACAGATGTTTAATTACAAAACAAATATGGCGAATTGCTAACTTTTTGCTGTTTCATTTTGATGGTGTGCGTATTTACACTACCAAAACACTAAAAAAAAAGTTTTCTCCTTCCTGTTTTAATTTTTTTTTTTTTTTTTGGTTTTTGTTATAAATATGATTTTAAATACTTTAAATATTTGTTAAGTATCATGAAAGTAAAGTTTATATAGAATAAAAGTATGCAGCAAAAGAATAAAAGTTTTGAAAAGTTAGAAAACAGTGCCACAAAAGTTGTATAAAATAAACGAACAGGACACAAACACACTCACGGAATTTAATTTTTTTTTTCTTCTTGTTCATTTATATTTCCATTTTCTGTTCTTTTATAACATTTAATGAAAACGGCAGTTGTTCACATGAAAAATGACTAACGGAGTGTAAAATCTGTGCAAGATGTTAAAGGATGTTTGTTTTTTTTTTTTTGCTCATTTTACTTTTTCTTTAAATAATGATAATTGCTTAGTGTCATAATATTTATAAAGGTATGTACAGTTGATGACGGTCCTTTAATGGGGGAAAAGGAGGAAGTTGCTTATCATTTTTAAATGACTTTCAAATGGGATGAATAAATTGTACACTTGTTCAAAATCATTTTAGATTTGATAATAACTTATCTTATTAAAAAGTATTGATTGAAAAGTGTGTACCACTAAGCCCTATGCTATTCGTTTTTATAAAATGATTATATGATTTAAAGAACGCATTAAAAAATTGCCAGGCATAAGCTTAGCCATATAAAATAAGCCACTCATTTCTTAGAGCTATGCTCTTTATGGCACGATGGGCGTTGAATTTTATTTTTCGTAACATAATTAATGGACACTATTACAGTAATATTTTTCTTTTTGTTTTGATTTGCTTGTCCTTTAAAAGCGACTTTCTTGTTGTTTTTTAAAATCAAGACGAGAAAATATGTATGTATATGGCGTGTTACTCACATTCAACTGCAATAACAAAAGCAAAATGTTATATGTATATACTCATATGAATATATACATATGTACATATGTATGTAAGTTAGTGTTTCGTTTTTGTTTTGCTTTGTGTTGCTGAGATAGAGCTACCCACCAAACAAAACGTCAAGCGTTTGAACTAATATGCTTTAATGAATGTAGTACATATTAGGTCAACAAAATTAATTGAAAATTATTTTTTGTTTTTTTAATTTAATATATATTATATTATTTAAAAACTTAACTAAAATTTTTAAAATATGGATTAAATTTCTTAAAACAATGTCATATTAAATCTTCACACATGCAAACTAAACTTAGTTTATTTACACATAATTGGCAAGTACAACTTATTTCTATTTTATTTTTATTTTATTTTTTTATTTCTATTTTATGGTACCTTGATTTAAAAACTCTTGATATAACTTTATTAAAAGAAAATAAAGTCAATGATTATATACATAAGTATGTTTATTCAATTTGTTTGCTGGTCTCATCGACAATCAAATAAAAGGGGGTACGAATCAGTGGTGCCGCTTGGTTATATATGTTACATTTTTCGTAACATTTGAAGACCCAATGTAACATGTATAATTTTGTTATAATTGGCCAAATTTTTTTAACTCTTGGTACATACCTAATGAGCCTATCTCTAACCGGGTGTCCTAAGATACCTCTTTCCTTTTTTTTTTTGTTGATTCTGAAGGATATGACCCATTTCCAAATTGTCTAAATGAATGCCGTGCTAAAATTTTTATAAAAAATTCTTGTTGGTTTCCAATAACTAGAATTGGATAAATCGAAAGAGAAATATTTTGGTTCTCATGCAGTTTCCTGACAAAACAACTTGCGGAATGTACTGGTGACTTACTATTTAGACTGGAGGCTGCAAATATAACCTTACAAAAAATGTAGCAAGTTTAGTACGAACGTAAATAATGTTAAAACTGTTAGTAACTAATTTATTGAAAAAATACTTTAGTATAAAAGCCATATAAAATTTTCTTTTTACTCACGCTTTACTCATACATACATATATTACTCTACCCACAATGGCAGTGTATAAAACTCAATACCAACTTAGTATAATTCTCTGGAAAATTAGTGAAAAAGCTACAAACAAAAAAAAATGATAACTAATAGTCTACAGCAAAAGAGATTATTTGTTATTGATATTCTATGTTCTTTTTTTTCGCATCAATATTTTTTACATTCCATTTTAAACATATCTGTGTACTGAGTAAAATCGCATACACACACACACACACACACACAACCCTAAAGGAATTCAAGTGGTGCAGAACTAACAATACAACATTAAAAATAAAATTTAAAACATGAAATGAATGCTAATGTATGCAAACAATTATTGAAATGTGTTCATATTGCTGCTGATCAATTAGTTTTCATTTGTTAAACAGAAATGAAAAATTTGAGTCTAGTGATTCATTCTCGTTTAAATACAAAATACAAACTTAAATGTTAAATCAGGCATTGTTTTTATTTTATGAACAAATGTAAGAGAATGCAGTGATTTTGATGAATATCCAAAATATTTATATAAATTTATAGTAGTAAGTGAATAAATATTTATTATAGGGTGGATGATAAATTATGCTACTTTAAGGAAATAAAATTAAGTTTAATTAAACCAACTGAAGGTTAAATAAACTTTTTTTACTGAAAAAGCGATAAATCGCGCTGTTTTTAATAGTTTGCAACAGATTATTATACATTTAAGTGTTCTTTCTTTTTCCGTTTCGTAGTGTTTACAAAATTGCATCTATCTGGTTTCCCAGCAAAAAATAATCAATTTTTTGGAAGCAGTACATACTTTTCATGCCTTAAGAACGTGCTTCATATTAAGCACATATGTATTATTTTAACAAATGCAGAAAAGTATGGCAGAAAAGCATGGCAGAAAATGTAAAATTTTTTAATAACTTTATTTAATCAATGTAGAAACAAAAACAAAAAACACTAAATGTACGACAGTACGAATGTTTGATATTGTTTTCGTTCCATAAATTTACTTCATACTCACTGCTCTGAAATAAGCACTTAAAACGAAATGCTCCAAAGTGGGACATCGCGAACAAATATCATGCCATACGTAAGCAGGTTTGTAAGCTAATATCACTGATATTCCCTTACAAACCTGCTTACGGCGAAGCAGTAATTTTTGCTGGGAAGTAGTTCTTTATTGTAATTAAAAATATTAATTATTTGAAAATTATATGAAAATCATATGAAAATTATCGTAGGATGTGGTGAGTGAGAGTTGTAGAAACCTTTCCGCCTCAGCCTGTCTTAGCCATAGACCTATTGCAGTAAGGGCTTTAGTCCTTACCGGCACAATTGAACAAGGGTTCAGTATTGTGTGGTCTCTTTAGTACCGGCGACTATGCGTTCTTGGTAGCCTTTTTTCATCGGTACTTGATGAAGCTTAATTCTTCATAAACATAATTTGATATTTAAAATAGAAATCAATTAAAAAATTTTTAAAATATTTTTAAAATCGCAGAAATTTGTAATGAACTTTTGACAAGCTAAAAATTTAATAAAACATTTTTTCAAATAAAACTATTTGACTAGTTTACATTTATTTAGTGATTTTTTCAATCCAAACTTTTGTTTTTATGCTTTAAGAGCCATCCTTATATTTTTAAATTAATAAATGCAAAAGTATTATTAATACACTCAAAAAAAAAACAATAGCACTAAAATTTTGGAAACTTTATTTAATTTGAGTTTAAATTAGTTGTCGTATAGTGCCAATGCCGATATAATAAATTTTATTGATGTTAGGAATTAGAAATTTCGTCTTTAACAGGAAATTTAAAAAAAAAAAAAAAACAATTTTGTATAACTTACTTCTTTTGGGACTCGAACGAAAGAATTTCGGTTTAGCAGAGAGACACTCTACACCTTGCTACCAGCCAGTACGCATAATCACTAAATTCCAAATTTTTTACATTAATAATAATATTTTTTGGAAATTAGTAAAGGCCTCATTAGTTTTGACTTTTACTTTCTGCTCTGTCCGTTCTGTTGTTGAATTTTTGTAGTTAGAAGTTCTGTAAAAACGTATCGCTTATCGTTCTTGCAGAATATACAGAGCCGAATATACATATATTATCGGCGGCGGCGGCGGTGTTCACAAATTTAAAACGGCGCTTTGTCTTAATTATCAAGTTGAAAATTTTTAAAGAAAATAAGTTAAAAACGTTATTTAATTAAAAAAAAAAAACTCTACTCACTTTAAATATTTCATGAATATAATTTTTTTATATAAAAAATCATTTTGTTTTTAATGTGCTTTAAGTCGATGGCGGCGGTGATAATAAAAATTGATCAGCGTTACGCGGCAATTTTGGACCGATCGGCTTGCTTCACTGAAACAAGCAGCTGTCTCTTGCTGTCACTTAGATCTGTTAGTAAAATTCTGTTTTGAAAAGAACGGAACAACTAATTGAAAATACATGTTTTCCATAAACAAAAAACAAACAGCTGATAGGGAACAGAACAGAAAGTCAAAACTAATTCTACCTTAAGTCATGAACTTGAATGTTTTAAGAAATTATTTTCTCTAAATTTTGAAAAAATGTTCAATATAAGAAAAATATATGAACTAAAATTGAGGAGCTATTCAGGAGTAAGTCATTTTCTAATTTATTTTTTTACAAATTATTTCATTTGTATGATGAACTGTTCTTACATTTATTAAAAACATTCTTACTTGTAGAAAATATGCACTCAAATGAAATAAAAATTTCCTTGAAGTAGAATTTTTTTTGAAGTGACATTATGAACAGCTGATTTTTTTTTTTTTTTTCATTGTAAGAAAATTTTATTTGATTTAAAAAAAAAAAATTCTACAATATAATTAAATTATAATTAAATATAGAATTTTTTAAACTTTTTTTTTAATTTTGGTACATATTTTTTTTTTTTAGTGTGGATGAAAGATTTTTAACCACAATAATACTCGCGATAATATAACTAAGTGGCCATGATTTTTATATTGTCATATTTTATTAATTTTTTTATTATTTCACTTTCCATTTTTATATCTGTTTGCACATTCTGTTTTGTATTTTATTATCACTGTTATGTTTTTTTTTTTTTTTGTATAAATTTGCATCTGCTTTTATCACAGTAAAAATAAAAAGTATTTTAAACTTGAGATTTTGTTTGCAGAGCCACATTGCAACTTTATAATATCAATAAAAACAGAAAATTGTTCTTGTTGAGCTGTTGTGCATACAAATCTTAATTGATGATAATTTCTAATTTGTTAATTAAATTATTGATAATATATACATAATTGTTTCAAAGCATACCGTAACGAAACAAAGCCGGCATCCTAAAAAGAAAAAAACACATTACTTTACTTATATTGAATGTCACTTTCGTTCCATCTCACTTGTCTCATTATTCCCAATTTAAAAATGCTAAATATTATTTGACAATCAGTTTTATTTTTATTTTAAGGATACAAAAAAATATATCGTCAGTATATCGTGTTAAATAAATATTAAAATATGTGTGCCTGTTTTTCTGTAAAGTTACGCTCTTCAAGTATTTGGATTATAATTAAAAAAAAGGTACATTTTTAATCACAGTGTCATAAAAAAGGTTCATACTTTTTGTTTAATTGGTTTTACAAATCTAAAATTGATAATAAAAAGTTTCATTGTCTTTCTTGGAACATAACGAAATATCATTATCTCTTGTTTTTTAAGATTGTTTTTTTTTAGAACCAGGACACGTTTTTAATTCTGTTGTGTCAAGAAGGGTTCCTCTTTCAGTGCAATGTGCCAAGGAAAATTATGCAAAATGGCATCCAAGGCATAGCATGTAGGATACGTTTTTATTGCACCGGTGACCGAAATACATACTAGGCGATATATGTACATACCTGGGCGAATAATGTCATAGTAGTGATTAGTTCAGTTATTGGCCGCCAAACATGGTCAGCGTATATTTGTTTTTTTTTTTTTTTTTTTTTTTATTGTATTAAATGACCAATATACCATTTTTGGTTTGAGTCCTTAAGTTTTGCTAATTAGCTGTTGGCCGGCATGAATTCCTATGATGCCTTTATAGGCAGTATGCGAAAAATGGTGATTCCATATGAGTGACTTGTCAAGTATAACATTGAGGTATTTAACTGCACTAGAAAAGATCGAAGCATTTAAGTTCCAAAAGTCTAAATTTTCTTCGTCTGATAAACGCTTCAACGATAGATTTTTTTGGTGTCAATTTACAAAACTCTTTCTTTACACTATTTGTTATCTAGCTTGTGGGCATGTTCCATTCTTTTCAATATGGTTAAATCTTCTCATCATCAGCGCAGTTTGTTGAGGTTCTAAATCACTTCATCGATGACTTATGTCCACAGCTGGTAAGATAAAACGACACCTTGTGGACAGCATCAAAATGCTTTAATGGTCCTTGATGTTCCCCAACCATCCTGGATGACAAAATTTCTTTAGTCAAAATTTTGTAAATTCTCACAACTCCTTTTCTATCTAGAGCTTTACCAATCGCGTCATACCATCTGTTGCCAAAGATTTCCGAAATATCTAAAAACACTTAAAAGACTGGAATCCTCAAGCCAAAATATTCATAGCTGAATACTGCTAAATAACGATAAAGAATTTTATAGAGGTTCGCAACGAAAAAAAAAAGTTCCAAAAGAACTGAATAAGATCCAGACATTGTGATTCTGAAGTAGTTTTAATGCGCATCATTTATATTGACCTCCACAAACCGTCGTTTTCTATTTCTGTTAATTCCTTTTTAAACAAAAAATGTCATGCTAATAGTATTGAAAAAATCCTCCAGGACTATGTACTGCTAAAACAAATGGTGGCAATTTATTTAGCCTAGGACGCCTTACTAAAGTATTTAAGGTATTGAATTTATTGCTTTATCAGAAACTTACTCTACTGATGCTGCATCAGCACAATGAACCTTGAAATCGTTTCTCCGAAGCCAAACACGTAAGTAGCACTGTGCAGGCATTATTTAAAAAATCAATATATCTCCAAGAGATTATTATTATTTTTTTTTTTTGATAATTTTATTATTTATTGAATCTTCAATAATAAATTGAAACATTAATATGTTGTTCAAATCTTAAATCTAAAAATGTTAAATATATGTTTAGCCAATGCTAAACAAAATTTTTAGTTTCAACGTTTGATTATAAAAGCAACTACAGCCTTCATGTCTACTCCAGAAGGATACCTCGCCAATAACGGGGTTATAAGTTGTGCGAAAAGATATTTCCAGGCCCATCAGCATATCAATAGAAAACGCCATAAAGGATGCATTACGAAGCTCCCTATAAACTCAGTGGAGAATACCATCATGCGTAAAGACGCATTTTTTATATATTAACTTCTATTAAATTTTTACTTCAACTTTCACACACAATTTTACGCAATTATGAATTTATTCAAAAATTTTACAAAATACTTGTGAGATATATAAGAAGCAGCATCAGCCCAATGAACCTTGAAATCGTTTTTCCGAAGCCGAACTAGTTAGAAGCACCGGTCAAGCATCAGTCAATAAAACAAGATCTCTCCCAGAGATTATAAAAGCAACTACAGCCTTCATGTCTACTCTCTAAGGACACCTCACCAATAACAGGATATAAAATTTTGGGAAAATTTAAGTCATTGCCAGGCTCATCAGGATATCAATAGCCAAGGCCATAAAGGATGCATTACGAAGCTCCCTATAAAATCAGTGGAGAATACCATCAACACTTATCTTACCCTCTAAAAGGCATTTATCTGCGTAAAGACGCATTTTTAATATTTTAACTTCTATTAAATTTTTACTTCAACATTTGCACACAATTTTACGCAATTATGAATTTATTCAAAAATTTTACAAAGTACTTGTAAGATATCCTTGTCATAAAACTAAATCTAAGAAATCCAGGAGAAACGAATTGGCAAAAAATATATATCAAATTGCATGAAATTTCCATTATGAATAAGAATTTCAAATAAATAATATAAAATACGAGAATACAATTTGAATTTGTTTTAACTTTGAAACTGAATACTTTTACAAATATTATGAATGTTCTCTGGCATCCTGTAATATCAAATCACACTGGCACAATTTTAACTTTGAATTTATTTCTCTTGTAGCTCTACAAAATAACAAAAAAAAAAAAAAAAACTACAAATACAAACAGACTAGTGTTAAAAATGCAAATTTTTTTTTATAACAACTCGATGCGAAGAGAGAGAATTTGTTTTTAAAAAGTAAAAGAAGTGTACCTGCACGTTGCCCAACTTAAGAATTATTTGGAAAATATTTTATTTACGAGTATGATTTTTTTCTTCTCTAAACCTATCCATTCACTTTGATGAACAGGCTGTTATAAACTTGACATCATCCAAAAAATTTATTTACTACAAAACTTTATTAATCCTTTTTATCCACTGATAAAAATAGAAAAATTTGTACAAAAAAAAAAGGTTAAATGGTAACTGACAACAAGATGCTAAAGAATAGTCATACTTTTCACTATTCGTTTTTTTTAAGGTATTAAAAGAAAGAAAACATCTTTCTTAGAGATCAAATTTACAAAACCTGATTAACGAAAGAAAGTTGAAAATAAAACTGATAAAAGTTTTAAAACTTTTTCTTGAACTTTTTTGATTGTTAAACTTCACCAGAATATGGAATGTAATTAACATGAAACATATTTACTGCTTAGAAGAAAATTATGAACTTTTACATTTTTTAGCCCAAAAAAACAATAAGATCAAGGATAAGGATGAAGGAATAAAGGAGGAAACTAACTTATAATTATTAATATGAAACGAAAGTCATTAAATAGTAAGTCCTTTTTTCGGAAAAAAAAATATTATTAAACTTTATTTGGGATAAAATTTGAGTAAATGCAATTTGTAAAAAAATACTTTTTAAAATCGAGAGAGTTTAATATCCTTAAACGCTTAATTATTATCCTTAAGGTTTTAAAACTACTTTACTTAAATTAGTTTTATTAGAGGTTTCAAGATGTGCTTTCCTAACATATCACTACGTTACTGTAAAGTAAAATGTTAATAACATTGTTCTCAAAATTTTATTAATTTTAAGTTGCGCAGGAATATATGCATATAAACCTACGCAAATCGGTAACCAGTCTATACCGCAAATTTCTGAAGTAAAATATTTCTGTGTTTTTCCTGATCGATGTTTAACCTGAAAATAACAGACATAGACACAAAACTGATCCAGCTGATACAGTTTGTGTTGCTGAAGAACATTGCACAGAGGCTTGACAGTAATTGTCCGAAGTCAAATCAGTAGGCAAGACATACACCCCTGAAGGAGACCTCATCAATAACCATTCACAGAATCCTGCCTCCATTGGAAGTAGCACAATTTCCACCTGTTTATTCAAACCCAAGGGTGCAGGATAAATATAAGAGCAACAATTATCTTATCCTTCAGAAAGCGTTCATCTTTTTGGTTTCTGTTGCCCAGTTTATGATTACAAATAGAGCCTCTATTGAGGAAGCCTAGAGATGCACTTTATATCGACTTTGGTCTTGAAAGGAAAACTTATAAAAGACTATTGAAGGCTGTCCTAATTCCTTTTCTATCTCATATATGAACGGCCGTTGCTCTCTGGCTTCGAAGACTGCGTAGTGTCACATTAGTCCTATGGGAAAATTCGTCAAATGTCAGAAAAATAACCATACATTACCCTGGTGTGTTAGTGATCATTTCTTAAATTTTTTCCACACTTTTTAATATGCGATAAGATGTTTTTTTTGCTTAATTCTATGACAACCCATAGAGATGATTTATTTTTAAAAATATTTCACAATTGTCGCTCGCACACTGTGCGTAAAACCTTCAATTCAATTCCTCACTGACTCATTCAAACTCGAATAAATTGCAAAACTTCTACTTGTGTGTGAATATTGAAAACACAACTGATGCTTTTTTTTTAATAAAGGAAAAATATATTGATGATTTATTTTAAACAAAATTTGATGACAAATCCAAACCAAAGCAATCAAAGCCAACAAAACCGATATGCAGGCACTTTGGAAGTTTTTGTTTTTATTTTTTAATTGTACATTCAAAAAGCTGCAGCAGTCTGTAAATAAATATTTTTATTTAATTAATTTGATAAAAGTATAAACGAGTGTATGTATGTGTGCTGTATTTTAAAATTGTTTTTTTCAGGATATTTAAATAATTTCAATCACATGGCGATGGCAAAAAAAAAACAAACCAATAGAAATAAATTTGATTTGGATTTATTTTTTAAAACTTACGAGTTTTATTTTTTGATAAAAAAAACTATTTAGATTTTTTTAATAAAAATCCTATTTAAAAATTTACTTATACTTTAGCACGAAATCAAATCTTCATTTGTTGCTTTGTTTTTATATAAAAAAAAATTATTTGAGATTAAGTTAAGAAACAAACAATACGTTTTTTTACACAAAAGTGATTCTAATGCTAAACAAATTTTTTTTTTCTTTTACAGCGTCATGGATATGCATTTAAAAAATCACAATGAGGACTAAAATATAATAGGTATTTTTTAAGTTATTTTCTTTCTCTGCTGATAGAATAAACTGTGCATTGTGCATTCCAATATTTTTTAAGCTGATCGCCTCCATAGTTTTGCCTTGTTTCCAGGTCAGAAATATTCTCCTTAATTGCAATCAAATGCAGATTAATCACATAGTTTTAATTGTCCATGTGATTTATCAATATTAAAGCCTTCTTGGGCTTAATATCATAGTTGTTGGTTTTTATTTAACTTTCTTTTTTGCTTAATTGTATTTATTCCGAGAGAAATTCGATTTATGCGACATATCATTAATATTTTTTTTTTGGTTTTTTTTTTTTGGATAATACTTCATGTAACCTTCCTTATATTTTTGAATAGTTGTATTGTGTACTGGGATACGGTATTTTTCCTAAATTAATTTCCAAAATATGGTACTATTTATTCTCTGTAGGAGTACAGCTGTTTCTCAAGGATACAGATGTCCCCATGTAAAACAGAGTACATAGTTTTATTACTCGTGACAAGAACTCTTGTATAAACACGTTTAAATTTCACTTAATTCCACTGAACTGCAACATATTAAATTATAGAGACCACACTTACTGTCAAAGCATCCTATGTGCATCCAATTGAAAAAGCTAGTATAGCCACCGATCACACAATTGACCGTATTCTCGATGCATTAAGTCGAATATATTATAAATAAAACAGAATAGTTTAATGCTGAAATAAAATACCTTCCAATGATCTTAATTTATTTACGGAGCTCTCTTCCCTTTGGTTCGTTTGAAATTTTTACATGTCTGGCACATTCAAACAGAAAAAATTTGATTATTGTTGTTACTTTTTTTTTTTTTTTTTTTTTTTTTAATTAGGACCAGCACTTAGGGGATTACCCCTACGTATGCAGTGCACTGTGACGGAACTCAGGGAGAGGGATAGGGTAGAGAAGATAGATGTTGAAAATTTAGAAGACTTAACTCCTTCACAACTCTGCTTTGCGCCTTATGTTAATTTTTAAGGCAGTGTTGAGGCGCCTCCGGTGTAAAGTAGACGCATTAACTTTGTTAAGCTGTATTAGCAGGCATTTTATTAATTATTTTTCTTCCCCGATGTTTCTGCTAACCGACGAAGGAGGGCGATGGTGTGTACATTAGCTTGGAACATCATCAATCACTGTCGGAACAGTTTTTTAGTGACCAGTGCTATGCCTTCATCACTTAAATAGTCCGACAACAATTAATAAATTGTCTCACTACTGTAAATTAGCGAAATTAATGATGTTGATTGACTTGCTCTGGCCAGGGTTTGAACCAAGGCCCCACGTCATTGTTTCCTTAGTAGTCAACGCGCTAAGCACTTCAGCCAACACCACCAAACACATGTTTGATAATACGAGAGCATGTGTTAGTAGCAACTTTTAACACTCTAGCTGCTAAAATATTGAACCCTTATTGGCCCACAATATATCGTTCACTTCGCTGAATAAAAAGTTTTAATTTGTTATAAGTTTTGTAAAAATATGTTTAATAGTTTTGTCATAAAATCGATCACAAAAACTGGTCTTGCCTAATAATTATATAGAAATATACAGATACATGTATTTCTGGGGATAGTTATATATATTTTTTTTTTCCATAAGAAGCTTATTCACACCCATTTCATATTATATTCTGCCGCCCTATTGTTTTCGGCTAGTCTCTGTTTTTGTTTATATCAAAATTATGCGCAAAAAATGTAAGATAGTAGCTTTTGCAATCTATTTCATAATATTATTAATGACAACTTAAATACTTTCAAACTTAAACAAATTCAAATATAAAAGAAGAAAACCCAAAGACTATTGTGGAAAAGTGTCAAACCCAATCACATTTTAAACGAATCCCATTTGCAATGGCAAAGTTAAAGTCTAGAAAAATGATTTTCTTAGAAAAATCTACGTATAATAAAAAACGTATTGTTGTTGCAAAATGTAACAAAGTTTTCTTAAGTTGAAAAAGAAACTCAAGAAAAAAAGATGCCAACACTATTTTACATGTATTATAATGGCTATGAAGCTAAAATAAATACTAAAAGAAAATTCGAAACTTAAAAAGAGGAAATTAACAACTACAACAAGTACAAGAGATATTTGCGGTTAAATCCGTAAATTTGTAAAGAAATTTCCACTCTTGAGAAACGGCACAAACAAAAAACAACAAACAGGCAGGCAGGCAGGCAGACACACATTAAGTTCAAGCTTCTCCTAACAAAATAGTAAAGTTTAACGTTCATACTACTGTTTGGTAATTCTTTTTTAATTTTTTTTTTTTTTTTAAGTCACATTATTTGGCGGAAAAGTACTACAATATTTATTATAGAAATTTTCCAGGAAGCACATTAATAACCAAAATTTTGCAGCAGATAAACTTTTAACTTAAATTAGAGAAAAAAAGTGGTTAAATGTTACGGTAATTTCAAAACCTTATAGCATTGGGTTGACTTTTTTGTTAACAAAAGGTCATGTGACTTCAACAACGCGCACTACTAACGAAAGAAGTATTAAAAGAAAAACACATATTTTAAAAGACTTTAAGTTATTTGTTGTCGGCTAGCTAATCTAGTTGCTGCATTTCGTTGATTTCAAATGAAAGATCATTAGTAGTTATTTAAAATTGTTTGGAAATTTTTCAAGCACGTACACACCAACTCTCAACCAAGAAATGAGAATTACAGAATGACAAATATCAATATTTTAAAAAAGAACTTATACAAACAACACAACACACGAATTTCATTCGATATAAATCTTTTAAGCTATTGCATAGCTTTTATCGCGGGCTTTGAGGCGACCGAATCAAGAAATT
Organism: Lypha dubia; assembly: GCA_947311025.1. Taxonomy (NCBI): domain Eukaryota; kingdom Metazoa; phylum Arthropoda; class Insecta; order Diptera; family Tachinidae; genus Lypha; species Lypha dubia. The sequence continues at coordinate 123,551,185 of OX371260.1, forward strand.
TTTAAACGTTTGTTTCTTAAGTCTTTTGTTTTTGAAACGAAAAAACCTGACACTAAGTTTGTTTCTTAAGGTACGTTCACATCTGTCAAACATTTGCCCAAAAAAGCGTAACCACTAAATACTAATGACAAAACTTTTAATTTATGCATTTATTTATTAAGTTAAACAGCAACTAATAAGAGAAGATTCTATTACATTTTCTATAAATTATATAGGAAACTGTTTAACGTAATAAACAGGTATCTAAATCAAAAGTTTTGTCATTAGTATTTAGTGGTTACGCTTTTTTTGGCAAATGTTTGACAGATGTGTACGTACCTTTACGTCTTTTGTTTTTGGAAGTGAAAACTTTTTTTTTGTATAGTCAATGTATGATGACCATACAGTGTTGCCGCTTTGGAATTTTTTTAATTTCTAGTGTTACACTTTTCTGGGATTTTTAGCGGATTTTTGTCCAAATTTTTGGGAATTTCCGTCCAGTGTTGCCACTTTTCCCGGAAAATTTTCCGTGATTTCTGGAATTTTTGTCCAAGTTATTGGGAATTCCCGAAGGGTTTTTGTGTCTTTGCTAAGGTTTGTGTCTTTGCTAAGACTTTGTGTCTCGACTAAACACAAGTGTGTCTTGGCTAAGTGTTTCCAAACTAGCAAGTGTGAAAGTCGTGTTAGGTACACTATTTATAACCCCAGAACGGCTTAACTGATTTGGCTGAAAATTGGTGGGCAGTTAGCTTAGAACCAGGAGAAGGACATAGGATACTAAGGTAAGCCACTTTTTACTTGGGGGGACTAAAGTTCCCCTTCTTTGTATGGGACACTTCCAGTATAGCTACAAAGCTGAAATTGAAATTGAAATTGCGTAAGTTGATAAAAAATGCTATGCAATAGCTTTACCGCGGCAGTCCCCGAGTGCCACACGTCTTAGAAAATTAAATATTATAATTTTATTTATAATCACATAAGCCAAATAAGCTTTGCATGATCATCAAAGTGTGAGCTTTGATAGTATATTTTACTTAACTTTTAAAGGAATATTGTTTAAATTTCTATTTTAAATTAAGAAGTTATTAGATTTACATCGTTTTTTATAAACGATTAATAAAGCTAAAGGCATTAAGGCATTAAGGCGGCAATAACTTTAATCCTTGTTTATGATTACAGTCTTTATTTAGCGATGCAACTTCTATTATTTCAAAATTATATAAATCCCTAATAAAGTAAATTATATCATTCAGAGTAATTAGTTTTCTGTCACATTATAAAAAAATTCCATGTACAAAAAGTTGTAAAGTATTTCACTTATTTATTCCACTTTCGTAAAAAAATTGTATCTAATATTAAAAAAAAAAAAATAAATAAGTGGTATTAAATCTATGTTTTTTTAGAAATGTGCTGAACGTTAACGGTGGTGGGTGAAATAAGTTTACAAAAATTTAACTTAATTGTTAGTACTTCATATATAACAAGTGCTCTCTTACACTGTTGCCTGTTCAAGTGTGGAAAATATGCAGTAGTGGGCAAACATTCTTAGTTTGAGTGTGCCAAAATAGAACGATTTACTTTTAACACCAAATTAACTAAAAATTGGGAAATTTTAGATAGTTCGAGTTCAAAATGGCTATCCTTGATTTTAGGAACTACACATTTTTTCTTTCGAAGAAAACTTTTTCATAATAATAAGAAAATAAGAAACAATATTTTTAAAAACTAGTTCATTGGTTATCCAAACAATATTTTCATGTACTAGTTAGCCGTTCATTCCTTGCTACGTGGTTCTTGATCTTGCTAAACATTTCTGATTTCCGTGTTTTCCCATATTCTGAACCGTAATAACAGAGCTGCTCCTTTAAATATTTATGTTAATAATGCAATATTATAGTATATAGGAATAAAATTTTAAACTGAACGAAAATATTTGCGATTTAATTCACTTATTAAAATTTCTCTTCTCAGTCCAACGACCATTTCAGCGTTAAATACTTCATAGAACTATAATTAAAATAAACACTTATTCATATTCTCTTCTCCTCTTCGTCTTTACACAAAAAAATTTTTTTTCTACATTTAAAAGACTAAGTTACAAGTTAATGTTACATTAGAAATACGCTCATTTGCAGTAACAATCTCTTAAGTTCTTATAATTAAAATGACACACAAAAAAAATTTGTTAAGTATGCCGCCATAAATGAGATAAATTTTTTATACCTTCAATTTAATTCTGTTTTATATATATATTTTTATTGCTGAATTATAGGTGAATGAACCTTTAGTTCATATCTTTTTTTAAAAAATTTGGATTAAATATAATTTTTAAGTGTTTTTGCTGTAGAATTATACATGTGGCATGGCATCGTTCACGCTAAATTTTATTGAAAAAAAAAAAACAAAAAACCAACACACCCTAGAAAGTACAAAAACAAAAATTTCTAAAAGTGACAAAAATAGCAGCGTTGCCTCATTTTAACACCCTCCCCCAACACTAAGGTACACTTTAAGTCAACGTTGAAAAAAAATAAAAAAAAAATATTACCAATTTGTCTTGTTTTTATATATGGGTCAAATGTTAGCCATATATCAAACTTCGTCCAAATGCACATAGAGAATTCTCCAGAAAAAAAAGTACCACAAACCCATAGAAAAAAAAGTACCACAGTCAAAGAAGTACCAAAAGTATTATTTGTTTTTGTATTTCATCACACAAAAATATATAAAGTACATAAATATACCAATTCGACCCTTTTGTAGACCTTAAACAAGTACCAAATTACTAAATATGGGCCACGTCAAGAAAACAAGTTCCATAAGTTAAAAAGCACCTAAAATTAAAAAGTACCAGTCTGATCTCTTTTCAGCCCCCAGAAACTATGTTTAAATTAAATTATATTTAAAATGTATACAATATTATTAAAAAAATAAAAAGTGCTTGCTATTCATCTACCAAATTTAATCCAAATCCAGAAGATTATTTTGCAACAGAAAAAGTTACAGTACCAAAAGTTCCAGTTTTTTATCATTTCAACCCCCAAAAAGTAGATTCATCTAAAAAAAAACTAATAATATATTAGAAGAGAAATAAAAAGTACCAATTGGTACCTTTTTATCTCTTAAACAAGTACACGATGTTTTAATATGGGTCCAATGCTATCCGTTCACCAAATTTTATCCAAATCTGGTAAAAGTACCAAAATTAAAATTAAACATGAGTAAAAAAGTACCAAAAGTAACAGCTTTTCTTATTGCAGCCACCTGAAAGTATGTCTATTTAAAAACAAAATTAATAAAATAAAAATAAACTGACCTAAAGTCCAAAAATAAAAAGTACTAAACAAATACAAATTCATCCCTTTTTTTATTCCTAAAGCAACTTATAAAAAATTTATAAAATATTTATAAAAAAAAAATAAAAAGTAACACTACTTTATCTATCTACGCTTCGTCACATGCTATCCGTTTACAAAATTTCATTAAAATCCTTTAAGCAATAGAATAAATTTTATTTATATGGAATACTTATCTTAAAAAAGGCCATTTTATTACTACAAAATTATAAAATTCTATGTTAGATAGAGGCAAGAACGGAGTGGCGACATATATCGTACCGATAGCATTTCAAACCCGTTTTTTATCCTTTGGGAGATTAAAATCTTATAAAAGAATACAAATATATGATTCTCTTTAAAATTTAATGTGTAATTACATTTGCGGCACTTATAAAATAACGTTTTTTATTATTATGTTAACTTTTACATGTTGGTTATGCAAATAAATTCTTAATTAATTTCTTTCTTTTTTTTTTTTTTGGATATGAATGTAAAGATAAATAAGAGTAAAAATGATACCACAGAAATATATTTATGTCAGTGGAAAATGAATGTACGTACACCTTCTGCAAAATATGCAGCTCTTGTGTGTTGTGTGCACATTTATACAAATTGTTTGGTGCAATAAAAAAAAACATCACATACAAAAATGTATGTGGTATGATTCGTTCATCAAAAATAATTCAATAAAAATTTTTTTCCCACTTTGCAATCTTAAAATTGCGTATTTACAATATGAAAGCAAAATTTTGTTAAGTATCGTTGCAAGCAGAAGCTACAGATAGATGCTGAAGTCAGGCGAATGAAGTAACGAATCAAAAGTATTTAATGACATTTATTATTCTCCATTGGTAACATGTTGCTGACAGTTCAGTAGCAATCATCATGTGACAATTATGATCCACCAAACCACATAATACAACACAATTATCCAAATGTGTTTAACGGTGGGTGTTAACAGTTGTTAAGCTGTAAATATTTAAAAGAATAAAATGATTAAGTTTAAATTCCAAATACATAAACAATTTTTTGGAGCAGAAGAAAGAAGTTTAAGTTAATTATATTTTAATAATTGAACAATGTTTGTAGCAATTAAACTTGGTTACACGACAGTTATATTTAATTGATGTGAACATTTGAAAATCATGTCTTTTTTGCATGTAAAAGGTTTTCCAATAAGAGTGATATGTTTTCTTTAAAAAAAAACACACTGATTGTTAAGAAAATTTAAAAGTTTTTTATTTAATGTGAAGTACAATCGATACAATTAAGTCATAAATAAAACGTCATTCAAATGGCCTTCACGACTTCTTCTGTAGGAACGAATTCGATGAATCCCATTTTCGAGCACTTTTTCCATTAAATCAAGTCGTATGTCATGAATGGCACGTTCAATATTGACTTGTAACTCATGAAGAGAGTCTGGTTTATTTCGAAAGATCAATGAATTCAAACAACCCCATAAGAAATAGTCTAATGGTGTTAAATCACAACTTCTTGGAGGCCATTTAATATCACAATTTCTTGAAATAATCGAATCTCCAAACTGTTCTCGCAATAATTCAATTGTTGGAACCAAATGTTGTCAAGATCAACTTGTTCCAATTTTATACGGATGCAAACCCAAATCCTTTCTCAAAATCCGCTAGGTTGTGGTTTGAGACAATTCCAATTTTTTTTTTTTTTAATTAGGACCAGCACTCAGGAAGTGACCCCTACCGAAACTCGGGGAGAGGGATAGGGTAGTGAAGATAGATGTTGAAAATTTAGAAGACTTAACTCTTTCACAACTCTGCTTTGCGCTTTATGTTAATTTTTAAGGCAGTGTTGAGGCACCTCCGGTGTTAAGTAGACGCATTAACTTTGTTAAGCTGTATTAGAAGGCATTTTATTAATTGTTTTACTTCGCCGATTTTTCTGCTAACCGACGAAGGAAGTCGATGTTGTGTACATTAGCTTGGAACAGCATCAGTCGCTGTCGGAACAGTTTTTTAGTGACCAGTGCTATGCGTTCATCACTTAAATAGTCCGACAACAATTAATTCAATGTCTCACTACTTTACATTAGAGAAATTAATGATATTGATTGACTTGCTCTGGCCAGGGTTTGAACTCAGGCCCCACGTCATTGTTTGCTTAGTAGTCAACGCGCTAACCACTTCAGCCAACACCACCAACAACATTGTTGAGAACGACTTGGAATCGACAAATTGCGGTCGTCAGCAACACGAGCGCTTCTTTGTCTTCTTGGCACTTGAACATTATGTAAATAAAATTTAAGCTCGAAATTTTCAACAATTCGCCGAATAGCTAGCACACTGGGTCGATTATTACGACCATAAAATGGCAAAAGCGCACGAAAATTTGCAGTTGGAGAACGACACTACTGAATACAATGAACAACAAATGACAGATCATGAAATATTACAAATGGCCGAAACGTCACTTCAAAATCATATCATCCCTATTGGAAAACCTTTAAATATCTTTAATTTTTATCTCAAGTAAATAATTCGATATCAATACAGTCACTTATAAAATTTAAAGTCTTAGGAAAATAATTCCTTGCTAACCAACACAATGGTGATCATGATTTTCTAGATTCCTGTTAATGGAAATTTCAGAGATTATTTTATTTGGAATAAACGCCGTCTTTATTTCGAAAGTTATGCCAGTCTGGTTTCTTTATGACTTTATAAATTTTTTTTAAAACAAGCAGCTAAATATTTGTTTTAAAATTTTTTTTTAAGAATAAGTGCAGAAATTGTTTGTCTTTTACGGCCCGCTCCACGCTGTCGACCGATCGATAACTTTGAAACTTTAATCGAAAAAGAACTTATTTACGATTTTCTAATTATTCATTTTATTTATTTGTTTAGCTTTTAAAGAAACGCAAGTTATTTTTTTGTAACTTCTAGAAATACACGTTACCGTTAGCCAGGCCTTTAAATTCATGCGAAAACTAATCTCAAAAGATTTGTTTATTTTCAGGTCCTGCTAGCAAGTACCGCTTTTTTTTTTTTTGGAAAATATGTTCATGCTTATAATGGGGTGCCATTCAAAGATCTTCCGAATAAATAAAATGCTCCCTTTTGTTAACGTGCATATGACTCATTGTCTTGACAACTTAATCCTGTTTATGTCGGAAAAACTTTTAAGTCTTCACAGTTAACTACATCCTATTCTTTAAAGGAAATCTTAACTCCGCGTGCACATAAAATTAACATATTCTTAGCAGATTTACGAGAATCTATGTAAAGTTTTTTTGAAATAAATCACTTTTTGTATTGTCTGCTTTTAACACCGCCTGTTTGCGATTTTCTTCGCTTCATTTTACAAATTTTGCGCAATGTTTTTTTTCAAGTAGTTTGTTTTTGTATTTTAACAAATAATTGTAATATGGCTTTTGTAAGTTTAATTTTCTTGCATACAATTTCCGCGCCAAAGAGTTTCATGTTAAATACTTCTCTTTGTTACAAAAAAAAAAAAAAAAAACAAACTATTTTATCTTCTGCGGCAACAACATTGAAAAGGCGGAATTTCTTGTTTCGCTATGAAGCAAAAGTAAGAAAAGTTAGTTTTACAGCCAGACCATAAGAAATTGGCTTAATTTTGAACATGTTTTAAACTAAAAGTACAGCAAAACAAAGATTTTGTATCAAGTCTCAAAATTTAGAAATAGTTTCTAGTGTTTGAATTTTATCTGGATTACAGATAAATTAATTTTAGTTAGTTTAGAAAGTTTATCCTACAACTCAGGCTTGTATTAAAAACTACTCTTTAAAAAAGTGACAGTATTTATTAATAGAGCTAAATACATTTTTTGAACAATCTGCTTTCAAGATTCAAACTTTTCATACTGCTGAAGGAAAATTTGACGGAACGTCTTCAATTCAATTGTGGAGGAAATGCTAAATAATTTTTGTTTTCATACACATGAATCAAATTAATCCCAAAAGTATTAAAATCAATTCCAATTCGTGTCAAATAAATGGTGCAAGTAAAAGTTTTTTTAATGAAGTACAAAACATATTAATTCAAGTACGGTTTTTTTAATCCCTTGATTTAAAGAATTGTCCGGCTTGATTTAAGCGAAAAACCCAGCTTCTCGTCCAACATTCTCATGTACACTTATTTTACCTAAAATTATTCTTGTCAGATACTCTAACCGAACCCTAGCAGGACTATTTATATTCATTTTGGTCTTGGAAGACAATTAATTAATGTTTTTAATATTTGACTTAACTTGTTTCATTTATTCTTTTCAATTTCACATTTATGTTTGTCCATTAATGGAATTAAATATGGAATCAAATGTTTGTAGCACATTGCCGGCAGCCATAACAAAATATTTAAATTTGCTTTTTATTTCTGGTACTAAACACAGGCAGCTTAAAAAGTGTTGAATGCATTTTGGGATTGAATCAATTATATATCGGAGCACAATTGGTACTGAAACTTATCATATATACTTAAATTAAGTACGAGTCCTTTTTGTGTATGTATATATGTGTGTATCCAATATATACGAGCAACATTACAAACGTTTAACAATCATGCTTAAAGTATTTAAATGTTGAATTTTTCTTCCACAAAGTAACAACTCAACATGTATTTTGCAATTTAGAAATAAAAAATCAAGAAAATTATTTCAAAATGTCTATAATTACCGAAAGCAAATTACATCTGAATGAGAAGTGTGATTATTTACATTATTTATCTATATTAAATAATGGCAAAATTTTTTATGTTAAAACCAATACAAAAAATTGGTTAAATTTATAAAAATTTACTGCCTGTCTATATTTTTAGCACAGGAAACAAAAATCTCATGTAGGATATAATATTGTCAAAATAAAAATGTTTGTTTTTGTTTTCAACATAAATTCTCGCATAAATTTTAAGCTATGTTTCGCACAAAAATAAACAATTAATCTCGCACGTATGTACAACGTAGCAGAGCATTCACTTCATATATTGCTGACATGCTTGATTGCTACTATTTCCTTTTCAGCCGCAAGTTCTTTTGCCATCATTATTCTTGTTCATTCATTTTTTTATTTTCAGTTTGTTTGAACGATGTGAGAGGCAATATTTTTCTTTTTCACAGTTATAGACCGTGAGTAGACCGTAAATGAAGTGGATTTTTGTGTTATGTTCGTTGTTTCTGGCTGGTTTTCTTGCCGAAGGATTGTTGATTGCATATTGTTTGTTGTGAATTTTACGTATGTTTTGTTTGGCTGTATGTTGCATTCATTTGCACATTTAGCGCACCAGCCTTGAAACATTTTAGTATTTAAATGGTAAGCCTGATTAAATCGCTTCCTTTTCTAGACATTAATTTCATTCAATTAGCCTTAAAACGTAAGTGGTAATACTTTAACTTTGAGAAAAGAAAGCTACCAACAAAAAAAAATTAAACAGCTTAAAATTAAAATAATCAATAAAAGGTCGTGTCATTTTATTCACTTTCCAGACCTTGACAATGTCCTGACCTGCACAATGCGATGTGGAATTTTCTTGTCTATCCAGGTGCATACTTTAGTTTTTAAAATTTCGTTCTTCAAATGCATTTTTGTCTTTTTGGCGCAGTTTTTTTTTTCTAAATAATTCTCAGTTATAGAGATAAAAACAAAGAGAAAGTAGGTGAACCTATGCGAGCCTGACAAGTTCCTTACGGTTCGCCCATGACAAAAGTCGATTGAGTATTTTTCCATTGATATTCGAACGCTAACCAGACACTGTTAAACACAAAGAAAACCATGTACCAAATTTAAGTAATCAATTTCCTTCAAAATAGTTTATAATTTTAAAAAGTTTATTTAAAATTTATTTATTCTATTATGTACAGCTCGGTGGTTGGGGCCGGGGGTGTGAAGGAGGAGGGTTAAAAACTTGTTACGGAGAGGAAATTTCGCACTGAAAATTATGTTAGAATCGTACCGGAGGGGAGAATGGCATAAATTATTCGGAAACAGTGTTAGGTGAATGGTCCCTCAGAGCAACTATTTTGAATTTAATGAAAACTCAAAGATTTCATGTCTTTCAAAAAAGTTCATATTTACCCAAAAAAATCTTACTTTCAAAGAAATGTTTATTTAATTAGAGAGCACATTTTCTAAAAATAAGAACCCTGATTCGATTTCTCATAAACTATGAGTTTTATTTAAAGGAGTTCAACCCAACGCCTTATTCCAGACAATACATCTAACATTAAAGAAGCTGCTCCCTCCAAACTTTCCAGTACATCTGAAATCAAAAAATCGGCGTTACCATATGCACGTCCACAAAAGCGCTCCACTTACAGGATTACACACGACAATGAGAAATGTTTACCAAGATCACGAACCATTTAGCTAAGAGCTCCACAACTATATATAATGACATTATTCATTCTTATGCACGGCAGATAGCACTCCCTTACATAATTTTTACTAATTTTTGAATAAACACAACATTTTTTTAGTAAATATTTACATATGATTAAAAAAATTGTATTTCCGAACATCAAGGAATATATAACAGAGTTGCTGTAAAAAACGGCTTTCAAAAAAGGTTTTCAAACATTTATTTAAGAGTATCAAGGCTGCCGGTGGCTTTACAGATCATTTACCTTTTAGATGTTTAAAGATATCATTTTCGCCATTTGTGAGATCCTTTTGGATATCGAACGAAATTCGCATTTAATTGTATTGAAATTTCGATCGATATCGTGTGCTATTATTTTATAATTCGTATATTTACTTATACATTTTGATATTTTTTTTTTACGAAAGACAATAATATTATTTTTGTTCATTTATGTTATTATTCCTTTTCCAAACATTGCGTATGACTATTGGACGTGTTAACTTTTCGCTTTTCATAAATTTCAAATAATTTATCAAACCTTTATGTTTCAATATTTGCAATGAATTTATCTAAGCAGAACTTGTAGGAAAACGAAAATGAAAATAATTTATTTTAACAGTTTCAGTTTAAGCAAAAATCCAACAGCACATTATTGACATGGTAAGCAACCAAATACGAAGACATCAATATAAATTTTTCATTGAGAAATATCCCAAAGCGTATTCTCTTAATGTTTGTTTTTATAATCACAACTTTTAGCCAGAAAATAGATTTTGTGGATTTATCATTTGAGAAAGATAAAATGAGTTTCGCCCGATACAACGGAAACATCAAATTTATATATTTTTTTGGCCAAGAAATAATACACTGTGGTTCATCAGGATAGGACCACCACATTTTGAAGTAAGAAAACTGTATAAATTGCAAATACAGATCAAATAAAAAAAGTTAGCTTTGCAGAAAAATAATTTATACTTCAAATAACAATTTAAGCACAAAAAGTGGTATGAGAATGGATTATAACGGTACTTTTTTCTCTTTCTTTGAAGTCAAGTATAAAATTCTTCATTTATTTTTTGCTTCAACAGAATGGAACCACTTGCATTTTTAGCTTAAATCAGTAGGCGGTTGTGATAAATCTTTATATAAACCAAATAAAATTTAAATTACAGTTTCTGACTGCAGTTAGCTAAATCAATATGGAAAGAAAAAGTTCTTTAAATTCGTCTGAAATGGTAAAAATTGATGTTTACCATTCTGAAAGGTATTTTTATCGCGAAATCGCTAGAAATATTGGAGTAAGTCATAATGTAGTAATGAATTACATAAAACATCGTGAAACATATAATAAAAATTACAAAGAAGGTACTTGCACAGCTCTAACAACACAGGACAAGCGAAAAATTCTTCGAATTTCCTCAAATTCAGCGCATTCTACCTCTAAAATTAAGCATTTAGCAGCAGTTAATGGAAGTAAATCAACAGTTCGTCGCGCTATTTTAAGCAGTGAACATTTGCAACTCCGAAAACTCAAGAAAAAACCTTCATTAAATGCAATTAGTCAACAACAGCGCCTTAAATTTGCCAAAGTTCATATGACATGGGATGTTCAAAAACAATTAAGCGATAAGGATTGGCGAAACAAAATATTAGGATTAAAAATATTTTATAATTTTTTATAAAATTCAAATATATTTTGAAAATTTTCTTTCGGAAATTGTTATAAAGAACATTTTCCCTATTAAGTTGAAAATAATTTGCTGTCATTTGTATTTAATTTCCTAAATGTTTATTAATTTAAGTGCCAATTAAATGTTTTATGATGTCATCATATTCATCACCACAACACCATCATTTTAACATCTAAACTTTGATCCGAGTAAATCCTTTATTTTAAATGCATTCACTTTCAGTTCAGGTCTTAAGCTTTTTCATCACATGTATGTGTGTACTTTGCATATAGTCGTGATCTGTGAACAATAATACTCTTTAGACTTAAACTTAGTTACGATTACCATGACAATAACAACTGCCCTCTTTGTAAGATTTAAGTAAACGAGGGTGATTTTAAAGAAGAAAATTGATACCTTTAGATTGGATGCATGATCATCACATCCAACATCATCATACACCCAATTAATTAATGACGTATTAATTTCTTAATATCAGCTAGTTTATGATTGAACTCTTAAAGCTAAAAAAACCTTTTAAAATTACCCTCATATACAAAGATATATAAGCATGATGCTGTAAACCGTTTTACAGTAAACGTACATACATTAAAATGCTTAATGTTGGCCTTCTTGAGAAGTGCTTGAAAACTTGAACACACGTGTGTGTTTGTGTTTACAAGAAAAATAACAAATTTTGCCAGATTACTTTGTCCTTCTTTGCAAATGACATTAAATATGTGGTATTACCTTAAGTAGCCATTAAAGGAAAAGAGCAATATTTTAAGTATATTCAATAGTTCGTGTTTATTTTCAAATACAGTGAACCTGCAGTAAATTGTAAGTTCTGTGTTTTACACTTGAAATATATCTTTTTCAATATTAGTACTACACAAGAGCATAGACAATGGATAAACAACAACAAAATGGATGAACAATTTTAAAGAAATATACTCAGTTATTTGAATAATTATTAAAAAAAATTTCTAGTTAATTGTCCGTATAGACATTCTGGCGAAAACATTTAATATAAAATATTTAGTTTCTTTGCTACAAGAATGCTGCAAAACTATATTTTGCTACCTTTTCTTGTCCCTCCCGTACTTCAGCAAGAGGTTTAATGACAATAAAACCAAATCAGGGATTATTTGCACCCATAAAAAAAGTGCCAATATCCATTTGACTATTTCTTAATAAAATAATAATTTCATTTAAATCAGATTTTTGTGCATTTTGCACATTTACTCCCCTTAAGTGTATAATAATTATAAAGGTAACATTTATTTATGCAACATGTTTTCATAAATTTACATTAAATTGGATTTTTGAAGACGAAATGTTAAAATATCGATTTTACCCCAATGGATGTTTTACAGACTCAAACGGACATGCACACATACTTAATTGTATGTAAGAAAACTCCAAATGTCCTGTACGTGAAAGGAAAGTTCATTTCTTAAATGAATTGTCTGTCTTATCGAAATTGTTCCCTTTGAAAGTTAATAAACAACTAAAAAAGTCTGCGTTCAAATAAAAACTGAAAAAGCAACTGAAATTTGAACAAAAAGACTGTAAAAAAAAAACTATCTACAAATGTTGAGTGCAAATAAAAAACTTGTATTTGCGAAAGAAAATAGCTTCGAGAAAAGAATACAAAATGCAAGAATACACACCCAAAAAGCGCAAAATGTAAAATTTTTGTTTTTAACATGAAATAAAAGCCATTAAAAAGCAAATAGACACATGCAGCACACATACTACGTATGTGTGTATAAACAATTTTTAAAAAGAAAATAACAACTGCAAAGAGAAGAGGCATTTAACTTTATCTCGTTAAAATAAATTAAAGAAAGAAAAAATTTATAAAAGCAATTATACGAAAAAGTCGTTCTTCCCGCAGAGGTTAGATATCATTATTAACGAATGCTGTGCAAATGTTTGGCAACATATCTGCTAACACAAAAAATATACGAGTATGTATGGAAAACTGTATGAAAAATGCAGCAAACGAGCTGCTTAAAATTGCTTTAAATATCTAAATACATATTCAAAGGTATTTTTGAGTACAAAATTTCAAAACAAATTTTTCTTTCAAAACAAATTTTTCTTACAAAACATTTCAAATCCATTTCTAATTTTTATGAATAAAAAATCAAGTGACTAACTCTCGTTAAATTGATTTAATTAAAATTAGTTGCAAAATATCCCTGAAAATAGAATGCTAAAAGACAACTTTAGTTTATCTTTCAAAAACTTGCTAAACTTTTATACATAAATATAAATTAACCCATGTAGACCTACCATGGCCTATATCATACAATAGCTTAGAAAAATTCTTTGATAAATTTCTTTTTGTTTCATAGTACGACATTAATATCACAGTGTTTTTTTTTTTATACTTATAAAACTCTTAAAACTATTTTTATTCAGTTTTCTTGTGAAATCAAAGTGGAGTGAAAAGCAAAACAAACAACATAAAGACATAAACATTCTATAAGAAGATGACGATTGTAATATTTTTATACTTCCTCCTAAAGCTGGTGAGACTGATAAAGACTGTGACGTAGAAAATTTTATCAGCATTCATATTTTACCACCAAACTTGCTTTGAGCTTCAGTAAAGCTTTTTTCCCCCACAATAGGACCACCAGAACTTAAGCCAGATGACGACTAAGAGCCTATCGGATTTTTGGAGCTTCTAAAGAAGCGTATAATAAAGTGTAATTGAAAAAGACAAAACTAACAATCAAAGCTAAATAACTGGCTGCACATTTGACATGTGTGGAGCAGACTATTATCAAATTGTAGAAAATTTTTCACTGGTTTGTCTTTAGTTCATGAACTAACTTACCAAGAGAGCTTTCCGTATAACTGAACTATAAAAGAAAATTTGACTGGAAAATGTCCGTTTATGGGCAACAAATAACTAAAACCAAAAAAAAATTACGGGTAGCACTCCGGAAGTGCCGACAAAAACTGAAACTAATATTAGCGCTGTACGCATATTTGTTTTTAATTATCTAGACGCCTTCGCGGTCTGCAATATGTACATGCATATATGCACACACCATAGATGCGTCTCGTAACGGTGTCGCGAGTTCAGAGATTTGGTCTCATCTAAAAATATACGTAGCGCGCTAAAAGAAGTTTTTACCTTAAATAACAAAAGTACATCACCTACCTTTAATACAGAGATACTTGTAGAACAAAATACATGTATATATATATATATATATATATATATATATGTATATATATCCGCTTATTCGAAGACACTTGGAAACACTTAGCCAAGACACATTCGTGTTTAGTCGATAGAAAAAGTCTTAGCAAAGACACAAACCACCTTCGGGAATTACCAGAAACTTGCACAAAATCCCAGAAATCCCGGAAAATTTCCCGGGAAAACTGGTAACACTGAAAATTTCAAAAATTTCCAAAGGGGTAACGCTATATAGTCATCATACATAGGCTATACAAAAAAATTTCACTTTTTTTTATAAAACGTCTCATTACGGTGTCGCGAGTTCAGAGATTTGGTAGGTATTTTCAGATGTAGTTGGTCCTGTCACACAAAATGGAACAACAAAAGAAGATATTGTAGTATATCCAGCTCATCTGTGGAGTAGATTTTTCGGACCAGAAAATAGCTTCACTAAGCAACAAGCAGCCGAGGCAAAAATTGGAACATTAAATATTAAAAATATATTTTGATGATGATGTTGGGTCAACATGGAGTTTATGAAAAATTTTTCAATTTTTATTTTAAGGTTGTAGAAAACTATTTCGATTACTTTTACAAAAAATTTGTGTATTTATTTCCGTTTTTATTGGAAAAGTCTTGAATTTGTGCCCTTTTTTCACTGTGGCAGAAATAAAATATATCCCACATATTTTTTAGTTTTGCTTCTTTTCAACTAAAATATTTTTTGTCTCAAACTTAAACCAATTGAATAATTATCAAACATTTTTCTTAAAATATCATTTATCCAAAACGTAATTAAGAATTGTAATTTCAATAAAAAAATAGCTAAAGTAATAAATATTCTTTGTGGAATAATTTTAATGCTAAAGAAAAATCAATTAAAACTTAATTTTACAAAAAAAAACCACAACAACAAAATAAAACAGAGCTAACAAAAACTGTGAAAATGAATAGGAAAGTAATTAATCTTTATGTTGACAACTTCTTTGGTTTATTTTTAATTTTTGATTTCTTCTAAAGGAAACCTTAAAAAAGCGAGCAACGTAGCAGCAAATGAATGTATTTAAAAAGTTAACTTCATTTTGCAACTTATTCCCCTTTTCGTGTAATAAAGCAGACACTTATGTTTGTTTCTAAGGTGAGTGAGAAAAAATTATAAGAGGATTTCATTTAATTAGAAGTTCATAAATGTTACAAGCGATAAATTTTTTCATTTAGCAGAGTAGAGAAATCGTGCAATATTGTTTTTTAAGGACCTTCTATATTTTATAAAATAGAAATAAAAAAAAAAATTTATAACACTTTTTCCGTTCTAATAAATAAATTAATAAAATCTGCTTATTTCTAGGATAACAAAATTTAATACAATTTTCATTGGTTGCATATCAATAATGATGGCCCACGCAAAGTTTATAAGTATTTCCCTCTCAGTATGTTACTTTGGCTGGCAAAAGAACCACCTGCTTTACAAGTGTCAAAAAAAATTATAAAAAAATTTATTTTTTATTTGAGTAAAAATACTTCACCATTAATAAGTTTCGTTACAGTGAACATAAAAGTGTGAGCCGTTGACTTTATGCAGACTAGGTTTTTATTTTTTCTTTTTAATTAAAAACGCTGACTTCATTATACTTTAGTATTTTTACAACGAAAAAAATTAATTAATATTTTATTCGACCATCTGATATGAGTCACTTTAGAAACTTTCAGCTGAAAAATTGGTTAATGAACGTAGAACAACAAAGAATTTCATAAAAAACTTTTAAACGGTTAAAAAATATTTTGGTTTTTTTAGAACTTGAATATTATGAAATGCAAGAAACTAGTCATTATAAAAATAGACATGATGAAAGAACATTGAAAGTGTTTTTTGGTATAGTAAAACAATGAAATATAAACTACTTTTGGATGAACTGTTTTTGACGTACACCATACGCCAGTTTATATGAAACAATTTTTATTTTATATGAATGTATATTAATGGTAATTTTTTTAAATTACTACGAACTGTTTACTATTAATATTTGTTAATATTTATACAGGCTAAAGTTCTGTTGAAAAATCTAGAAAAGGGATGTATAAATATTGAATTTTTACTTCGTTGCTCGAAATATGTTAACAATGTTTACCTAATATTTATCTGATTATAAATATTTAAGAACTCCATTCGATCTTTTATTATTAACATTTCGAAATAACAATTTAATAAGAATGTGTTGGCTTTTAACAGCATAGTTTTCTAGGACCAGCTGTTAGAGTCACTACTTATGCAGTGCATTGTGCCGAAACTATGAATATCGGTTGTGGGAAAGAAGTTAAAGAGCGTAGCGTTTGTGGACATTAGATTGAAACTTTAACATTCTCAAGGTGACAAACGGTACGGCTCAAGTATAAATTTTCTATGTAATTCGTTGTGTGACTCACTGAGGTGCTCTTCGGGAACAACTTCCCTGACTTTATTAGAACACATAACGTTTTAGTAACGACAAAACAGTTAAATACACTTCACGTTGCGATGATACTTCAGTGAGTCAAATGAGTTGTCTACGCTACTGTCACCGATAAACTTTTTCACCCATCTCATATACGCGATCAAGTAACTTAAAAATAGACTTTGATGCAGCGGCCCATACATGAGAGTTGTATTATATGTTCGGTCGAATGTATTTTTCATATATATTATGGAGATCAGATAGAGTGAAGTAGATCCTACACCGTCTTAACCCATTTAAATCCAAACCAAAATGACAAGGAAAAATTTTAAAAATTCGTTATTTATATAAAATTTGGAGTAAAAAAAACAGCAAAACAAAAAAAAAAATTTTTTTGTTTAGATATATAGATTTATAAAAAAAATAAGTAATAATGAGGATATACATTTTGTATAGAAAATTATAATAAAAAAAACCATACCGACCTCCGCAGTGGGTTTTATAGGAAAAATTTTACGAGTTTTTCCTCAAAATCATGTAATGTAATACATTTAATTTTTATTACGAGTAATGTTTGTACTTTTAGCTTATCAATGACGTAAAAATATTTTGAATAAAGTCAACAGATTTTTTGTACAGCGGCCGTGAATGGGTTAAGAAACTGTGGCACTTTTTTGCTTCTTTTACGATATAAAAACAAATTTGATCAGTCCAAAACACATCACAAAAGATTTTCATGTCAAGAACAGCTTCTGATTCTATAATATTTATACTAGCGATGTTACGAATACTCGTATTCGTATTCGCTAAATGCAAGCGAATATTTCTCGAATAATTTGCAAATACATTCTCAAAAAAAAAATAAAGAAAATCATACAAGAAGTTTAAAAAAGTACATAAAATGTACAAAAATATATTAATTAATAATAATTTTTATTTAAACAAAGAAATCCCTTCGACGTAAGATAATAATCTTCTTAAAAAACAAGTGAAAATTATATTTCGTAACTATCATTTAAAAGTTCAAGTTGATTAAACGAATTTATTCCTTATTTTTCACCCAAGGAACAGGTTCTTTGAATTCTACGTATGGCAATCACTGGCTTGTTGAATTCAACGTACCAGTTCGATGAAGTTAAGAAACCATACGTAGAAACCGTACGTTTATTTTTAAAAATTTATTCCTTGATCCACGTATTCATACAACAAAATCAACGTATATTACTTAAAATCAAGAAACAGGTTCTTTGAATCAAAGTATTTGTTCATTGTGTTTAAATAAATGAACGAGTTTCTTAAATTCAACGTATTATACGTTAAATCAAAAAACTAGTTCATTGTTTAATTCAACGAATAAACTCAAATAATGATTTCAACGTTGAGTTCATAAAAACATAAAATTTTGCATTTAATTTCAAGGAATATTTTACTGAAACAACGTATAATACATTGAATTTCAAAGAATTTAATTCAAGGAACGGGATTTCGTTGAATTTATGTAAAACTGGTTTTTCGGTGTATATAAATTCATATCATGTTAAGTTAGTAGTCAATTCTCAAAAGAGGAATGTTTGACTTCAAAAATGGAAGAACTGAAAGTTAATATGTGAAAGTCCACCAAGAAATGTGGCTTCGCAATATGCGAAAATATGATCTCTCAAAAAACACTGAATTACTACGAAATTTTAAAGTACTCGTATCTATATAGGTTAAATGATTTAAAAATGTTCATTAGTGGTCTTCAAATTCGGCTTCTCAATGTCATAATAATAATGTGTGTACATATACCTAAAGTAGTGTAACATTTTTTTCAATTTATTGTTACTGACGCAAAGGGAGGGATTTTTTTCAATTAATTTTGAAATATTATGTGGATCTAAGCCTTAAAAGTAATATTCGTATTTGTATTCGTATTCGCGAATACTAAAAATTGATATTCTTAACATCACTAATTTATACCATCCATGTAATTGCATGTTCCTTAATTCGCATGTGTGTCAGCAAGCCTCATTGGGTCTTACGGGCGTTAAAATCGATCCTATTCGACACATGAAGATTTTTTGGGTTTAAATTTTCTGAGTAATTTTTTTATATTCTCACTGCATTGACTTTTTTCTATAAGATTTATTTATTGTTTCTTGGAAAATTGATTGCAAATATTTAATTGGTCTCTTGTCTCTTTTAATACTCTAATAGTTTTTCATTGCTTTTATTTTCCTGTAGTCGCTTTGAATCCTGTTTACATAAATCTACCAAAGTCATTAAAAATGTGCAAAGCCATTATATGTGATTAAAATAATAAAAAAAAAAGAATTTAATATAAATGTTATTCTTTCTGTTTACTTAACTGGCCAAATAAATCTTTTGATAATAAAATAAAAATATAGTTTTCTTTCTATATTTTATTTGTGACTAGTTTAAACATTCATTAAAATCCCAACACCTGAAGTGTTAAAAGCTTTTACTTTTGTTTTATAAGCAGAAAAAGGAAGTACTAATTTTATAAAAAAAATATCATAGATTTACAAAATTCTTTACAATTAATTAAAGGAGAGAATTTACTGATTTCTTAAATTTTAATTTGGAATTTTATGAAATTTATTTAAATTTCTGTTTTCTTAAGCTTTTGTGTCATATATTTTATTCTTTTGCATAACATTTCTAGCCTGCATGCGAATTTCTTTCATCTAGGTCCTGAGGCAGAGCACCAGAATTTTCATTACAAACTCTATTAATCGTGTTCTATCTCATATCTCAGAGGAAACATGTTATACACCAATTTCAAATAGACGTTGCATACCTGTTCAGCAACTAATTATCTCGTACAATCATATGCTTTTTACCCAGCAACTTTAACCGTATTAACCCTCTGCGACTGACGTGATATAGTTCTCACAATTCTAATGACGTGGTAGACTACCAGACACCATTTACATGGCTTATATTTTCCAAGTTCCGTTTTGTAAAACTAATAAAACTCTTTTTGTTTCTTATTTATGAATGTTAGATAGTATTTATATATTTATTTTTCAAATTCTCTGCGAAAATTTGTGTTATATGTTATTCATCGGCATGGTATGAATTTTCTGTAAAAACCTAAGACCTGCACTAATACAGCAAAAAATATATCAAAAAATTAAATTTTTTAAAAAAATGTTTTCATTTTTTATTATTTACACTTAAATTTATCAGTTGGTAACAAAAAAAAATAAATTCAGTGCATAAAAAAAAATTAATTAACATTTCAATTGGCACATTAACCCCTATAACTTAACCCTCTCCGACTGATGTGGTAGTCTAGCAGACACCAACAAACTAAAAAACTCATGCTCACTCTCTTCCTCGAACCACTGTCGTATTATCTCATCGCGGTTTTTAAAAGTTCCAGATGACGTTCTCTTACAACAGTTTCGAACTTGCGATGTTTTTGAATGCTAAATAATAACAAAAATAAAAACTAATAATTTTACTGACGTGTTGTTTGGCAGACACTAAGAAAATTTAATAATTTTACTGATGTGTTGTCTAGCAGACACTATGAAAATAAAACAATAACACTGATGTGATTGTCTCTCAGACACCTACCTTAATATTGATGTGGTTGCCTTGCAGACACTTTTTGGCTTACGCTGGCACATGTGCTTTCATCAGTCGATCTAAACACAACAACATACGCATGAGTACACAATAAGAAGGTACAGAAAACGCGAGAGTAGATGTTTGGAAAATAACGGTACAAAATACTCTTTTGTGTTTGTTGGTGTCTGTTAGACTACCACATCAGTCGCAGAGGGTTAAATCTCTAAACTAGGCCCTGTTGTCCTTCAATTTCCAAAGTAAAGAATGAAAGTATATAAAAACTTGGCGGGCTGAAGAGAATAAGCAATTTCTGATCAATAATTTCTTTCTTACACAATATGCCAGTTTTTTTTCTCCTCAACTATTTTTAGTAAATTGAAAAACAAATCTGAAATTAAATACAAATACAAATTCAAGTATTTGATATTTGATAGCAGTATCTGCTAATTAATTTATATGCTTTAGTTTTAATAATTTTGTGGTTAGTAGCATTTTCATTACAATGATGTAATATGAAAAATGTATAAAAAAAATCTTGCATAAGCATGCTAAATTATTTCCATTCATACACTCGCCATCATATGAATAGAACCAATTAAATTTATGGTTTTATTTAGGGACGTAACGATACGCCATTTCGTCGATCCGATACCGATACCGATACTCAAAAATATATATCGCCGATACCGATTCCGATACCAATACGCATATTGAAATTGAGCTCAAGTAAAAATTAACAAAACTCAAGTAGAGTAATTCTTCTTTTATACAAAATAACAGTGTTTTTTAATGAGCCATTCAACTAAAAATTTTCAATATATTTCAATTTCTAAAATTCAAATTTTTAAACTACAAAACGTCTGCAATATTTATGATTTTACAAAATAAACGATGGCATTCAGTTTAGATTGGCTCAAGATTTAAAATTGATATTAATAAGACTTAAAAAAGAAAGAATTGAATTTGAGATCATGTTAAAATTAAATTAAAATTATAAAAACAACATTGCAAAAGATTAATATTTAAAATTGATATTAATAAGATTTTTGTTTAAAAAACAAATTGTTCTCAAATTTTGCGGAGATAGACGATTTCTCAAATCCGTTTGAAGTAGACCTGCAGTGGAAAATAGTCTCTCAGATGTGACAGAACTCATTTGAAAACTTAAGTATTTCTGTGCCATTTTCTTCAAGTTTGGGTAGGATATGTCATTGCGCCAGTAAACAAGAGGATCTGCGTCTCTAGGAATATTATGAGATCTAAGGCATCTCTCGACTTCTTCGTTAGCAGAACCACAGCTTAGGATGGATAGAGGCTCATCCTCCTCGGATTCTCTTATAATTTTTTCACATACGCTCCAAGAGCGAGTACATCTCGTAGACTTATCAGAACTTTTGCGAGGTGTAGGGAGGACTATGTCTTCAACACTTTCGGAATGTAGAGTCATGTTAAGCAGCTCAATAAGACGTTTTTTCGATAGGATTGAAGTCGATTGTCTTTGAAATATTCGAGCTGTGTATCGAGGGTCAAGAATTGTATATAAATAATAGGTTTCATTATTCTCTAAACCCTCAAATCTTTCATTCAGAGCTGATGCTAAGTTAGTCGCAAATTTTTGGGACTCCGAACTACTCACCATCTCCGTTGATTCATGTATTATGTTTTCTAATAATGTTCGAAGACTGTTAACTAGCGGAATAGCGTCAGACAATGTAGCAGTGGCTTTGCTTATGGATTTTGTAGCCTCTAAATTTTTACATGTTGACATAGGGGCTGAGATGTCAGTTGTTTTTTGTTAATTGTTGTAGAATTACGACCACTTGTATTAATGCCCCATGGAAAAATCTTAAAACATACAAACACATACAAGATTTAGCATTGAGGGAACATTTCATTACTATGGTGCAAAGCAAAATAGAAGAAACAATTTCATTATGTTGTTGTGCATCCTAAATAATCTATTATTATATTTATTATTATTTTATATGTAAGTAAACTTATTACACATACTGTTCTTATTATAACTTTTGCACACGGCACTCTATTAATATTACTACCATTTTTACAACAAACATTTATACCTTTAATACAATTGTTCTCTTTTTATATTTTTATATACAATTGTATTGTTCAATACTGAAATGTTTGTTATTGCTATACAACAATTATGTTTAATGTATTTTATATTTTTTTCTCAAACTACAATTATATTTAGTGAATAAGAAATTTTGTAGTTTTAGAATACAGTTGTTAGTTTAGAATATAAGGAACAAATTTTTGAAAATAAAATTAATTAATACTTTGCCTTCAATCGGCATTACTAATTCATAAACATTAAAATTTTTATCTTTGCCTTAAATCGGCATGTGGATACTGGCATCATTTGCCATTTACTTTTATTTGCCAATGGCGTTTATTAGCGCCAGCAATTTAAATACTTCCAAATACAATAAAATACTATCACACACCAACCTTTACATGGCGATCCTGCCAGACACCAACCTTTACAATGTATTCTGTTTTGATTTTATCTTCTGCTTTTAATATGTTATTTCTCATAGTTGTCATGCAAAAAAAAAAGAGTTGAAAATTGAATATTTTGTTCAAAAAACTCTAAAGAAAAATATAAGAAGTATCGGCGTTTCGACAGTAAAATATCGCCAATATCGATATATCGGAAAACTAGAAGTATCACCGATATATCGGTATCGGTATCGGTTGCATCCCTAGTTTTATTGTTTGTTGATTATAGAAACAAGAACTCCAAAAAAAATTTAACGATTAAAATATATAAAATGGATTATTATGCCATATATTGTTACATTATTTTATATTGGTCTGTATACAGTGGGGAGCAAAATTGACTGCATATGTTAAAGTTTTGCAGTTTTTATCCAGTAAAATAGTTATAACAAAACCGATTTTTTTTTATTTTTTTAGTATTATTAGGGGTTTCCTACAGGCTGATTTTTTGGTCAGTTATTGCTTTAAGATTCTAATAAAACAATGTTGTTTGTAATTGTTGATGTTACATTACATTTGCTCGACGTTTCGTTGGCTATTTTCCAACTTCTTCAGAAGCTTTCTTTATTTTTGAAAACTATTTTTAAAGTATTTTGTTTATAAAATCTAAAAAGTGGACATCACGACATAAGTTAACTTTAAAAATTATTAAAATTAAAAAACCAGGACATCACAATATAATTACATATGTAGTTAGAAAAAAAAATTTTTTATAAATAAATATATATGTAAATAAATATGGCACAACACAATTTATCACAGTATAGGTTTCAATTGTTTATCACAGATTAGTCAGATAATATTGCATATTGTCCATCCAGTTATTTTTTATTTTGCACAGAATTTTTTTAGGAGTCTATAAATTTATTTATGTAGGCAAACCGAGGATTCGGCTGACAGCTATGGGTCGGTCATCAAGGGGTCCTACGCAGTCTCGAATTCCTCGATAGAGCGACAAAGGCCAACAACAAATTTTGTCCATTACAAATTTCACCAAAAGAAACTTTAATAGTATCTATTTGTTATCTAAATATTTAATTTGATCAAAAGAAACTTCAAAAGGTATGTCCTAGTAAAAACCGAAATCTATGTGACTCTAATCATTTGATCGAAACTATTTCCGAATATAATACATTTTTAATATTTACTTCTAAAGTGTCATGATATTTTTTTTTCTTTTTTAATAAACATACAAAACATTATCATCTTCTGTACACAGATTATCAGGTATAAATATGCTACCTTTGACAATACTTATTGTTGTTGTAATTTTTAAACGTGTGAATTTAATATTTATTTAGTCAAACGTGCAAAAGTTAATTCGATAAAAGTTCAGCATAAAAAATATGCATGAAAATAATTTACATGTTGTTGTGTGTATGTAAAACCATTACATAAATTGCACATGGACACGTTCATTTACATGTATGACTGTGTTCATGTGTATGTTTAAATTTTGTGGTGATAATGCAAATGCACAGTGTTTTTTTTTCACTTTTATTTTTATTTAATTCTTTTTTTTTTTTATTCCATTACAGTTTATTTATCTCTACGGATTATGTTATTGCATTATATAAAATAATATAAATATATAATATTGTTAATAGTATTCTCCATAAATTTATAAATGATGGTAAAATTTATTTTATGAGCATTAATTGAGTAAAATTACATGCAACACATGCCTTTGACACATGACATTATAATTAATTCAATAAATTTTAAATAAATATGATAAAAATGAAACGGTAGTAAATACTGTTTAACTCTTTAATAAGTATTTAAATTTCAATTACTTTGCTGTTTTTTAAATTAAAAAAGTAGTGGTATATTTTCAGAGAGCTTAGTAAATGTTACATAAACGAATATCGAATATACTTGATCCACATTTAAAAACATGAGAGACATGTACTTAATTTAAGTAAAATATATCCTTTACAATAGTTTTAAAAACTTTGTAAGCTTATACAGTTTTCACACATGCAACTTTCTTGCATGCAAGTTCCTTTGTTATCATTGCCAAATAAGAGGGAAGAAATATAAAATTTATACATTTCTATTTCAACACTCTCACTTGAAATAAAAAATGAACTTTGCTCATTCAGGTAAAAACTTACTACTGACAAATAAAGCAGTTGTCTTAATTTTTAGTTCATATATGCTTCTTAATTTTTGAAAATATACTGTCACATTTGCTGACATATTACTATTGTCACAAACGGAAGATTTTGTAGATTATGTTTGATATTTTTTATATATCCTGTTTCTGTGTGAAATAGTCCTAAATGTACTAAAATCGATCACAATTGAGATTATATGTGTTCACTTTTATCCTGAAACAGCACTGTACTCAAATGATACATCTCCATGTAGAAAGTGTACTATGGTGTTCGTGTCTTAAAAATTATTTGCTTTCTAAAAGGGTGGTGCGTTTTATTCTAAAAAAAAAATCACCCTCACTAATGGCGGAAGGCATTACATTTTATGCCCCATATAAATCGACAGTGTTAATAGTGCCCTGTAAAACAGATAAAAAAAAGACATGTGGCACTCGGGGACTGCTGCGGTAAAGCTATTGCATAGCATTTTTTATCAACTTATACAATTATATTATTACGTTTTGTTTAATAACTCCGTTGTTATTCTGGCAATACTGTATGTTAATGATATCAATATGACATCAAATGTAAATGTTAATCAATAGGGGTTAACATACAGTGGGCGATTTAAATACTTAAAAAAACAAAAGATTTAAGAAACAAACTTATTGTGAGGTTTTTTCGTTTCATAAACAAATTCCAGGTTTTTTCATTTCATAAACAAAAGACTTAAGAAACTAACTTTTCAAAATTTCTTGATTCGGTCGCCTCATAGCCCGCGATAGCAGCTATGCAATAGCTTAAAAATCTGTTAAAAACAGGGCGTTCTACATTTTCATAAGTTGTGTTTTGTTCTAGTGAAATAACAATTTGCATTATTACAGGGTTGGCAGGATATTTCATACATTTACATTTCAATATGGTGCTATTTTGTGTATAGGAAAGCAAACACCAAAAATATTCCTAAAATTCTTATAAAAGGTTTTCCAATAAGAGTGATATGATTTCTTAAAAAAAAAACACACACTTATTGTTAAGGAAATTCAAAAGTATTTTTATATTATTACGAATAAACGTAATTATTATTTGAACTTATATTGATGTACATATGAAAAGTAATATTATCAGGCTCAAGTTCAGTTTTATTGAATTAATGAAAATTCAAATTGCTAAGAGTTTTTTTATATTGAAAAACATTAGTATATCCAATCAGTTTAGCAAAACGTATCAGTTTACCGATTTCAAGGCCTCTCATCAGCGTTCAATTGTTCATCTTTACAATTTACGTAAAGTGGATACTAATTGAGAAGAATATCAACTATTTAACCAAGTTTTTAA
Source organism: Lypha dubia (assembly GCA_947311025.1). Taxonomy (NCBI): domain Eukaryota; kingdom Metazoa; phylum Arthropoda; class Insecta; order Diptera; family Tachinidae; genus Lypha; species Lypha dubia. The sequence goes on from OX371260.1 coordinate 123,577,699, forward strand.
GAGGTGATGAGAGGTGTAACGGCCTTGAAATCGGTACTGATACAATCTGCTAAAAACTGATTGGATATAAATAATAATATTTTTCAACATAAAAAAACTCTTAGTAATTTCGAATTTTCATTAATTCAATAAAACTGAACTTGAGCCTGATAATTACTTTTCATATGTACATAATTATTAGAATGTTTATTTAAGCAATAGTTCTTTTGATTTAATCTTTATATATATATAATTCTACTGTACGTACGTAGTAACTGAACTCCTCCTAAACGGCTGGACCGATTTGCATAAATTTTTTTGTATGCGTTGGGGTGGCGCCCCGGGTGGTTTAGATTTACAATTCGGTCCAATTGGACAAAGGGGCGTGGTACCTCTCATACAAACCACAAATTAAAAATCTATTATTTCTGTTCCTAATAACGGTATTTAGACAAAATTTGGTATGTCGGTTTCGTGTGCATTTTTTAAGTGCTGCTGCAAATATGGGCGGGATTGTAGAAAGGGGCGTGGTACCTCTCATACAAACCACAAATTTAAAATCTATTATTTCTGCTCCTGATAACGGTATTTGAACAAAATTTGGTACGTCGGTTCAGTGTGCATTTTGTTAGTGCTTCTGCAAATATAGGCGGGATAGGACAAAGGGGCGTGGTACCTCTCATACAAACCACAAATTAAAAATCTATTATTTCTGCTCCTGATAACGGTATACGAACAAAATTTGGTAAGTCGGTTTGGTATGCATTTGCTAAGTGCTGCTGCAAATACGGGCGGGATTGGACAAAGGGGCGTGGTACCTCTCATACAAACCACAAATTAAAAATCTATTATTTCTGCTCCTGATAACGGTATTTGAACCAAATTTGGTAAGTCGGTTTGGTATGCGTTTTTTAAGTGCTGCTGCAAATATGGGCGGGATTGGAAAAAGGGGCGTGGTACCTCTCATACAAACCACAAATTAAAAATCTATTATTTCTGCTCCTGATAACGATATTTGAACAAAATTTGGTACGTCGGTTTGGTGTGCATTTCTTAAGTGGTGCTGCAAATATAGCCGGGATTGGACAAAGGGGCGTGGTACCTCTCATACAAACCACAAATTAAAAATCTATTATTTCTGCTCCTGATAACGGTATTTGAACAAAATTCGGTTCGTCGGTTTGGTGTGCATTTTTTAAGTGCTGCTGCAAATATGGGCGGGATAGGACAAAGGGGCGTGGTACCTCTCATACAAACCACAAATTAAAAATCTATTATTTCTGCTCCTGATAACGGTATACGAACAAAATTTGGTAAGTCGGTTTGGTATGCATTTGCTAAGTGCTGCTGCAAATATGGGCGGGATTGGACAAAGGGGCGTGGTACCTCTCATACAAACCACAAATTAAAAATCTATTATTTCTGCTCCTAATAACGGTATTTTAACAAAATTTGGTACGTCGGTTTGGTGTGCATTTTTTTAGTGCTGCTGCAAATATAGGCGGGATAGGACAAAGGGGCGTGGTACCTCTCATACAAACCACGAATTAAATATCTATTATTTCTGCTCCTGATAACGGTATTTGAACAAAATTTGGTACGTCGGTTTGGTATGCATTTTTTTAGTGCTGCTGCAAATATAGGCGGGATAGGACAAAGGGGCGTGGTACCTCTCATACAAACCACGAATTAAATATCTATTATTTCTGCTCCTGATAACGGTATTTGAACAAAATTTGGTACGTCGGTTTGGTATGCATTTTTTTAGTGCTGCTGCAAATATGGGCGGGATTGGACAAAGGGGCGTGGTACCTCTCATACAAACCACAAATTAAAAATCTATTATTTCTGCTCCTGATAACGGTATTTGTACAAAATTTGGTACGTCGGTTTGGTGTGCATTTTTTTAGTGCTGCTGCAAATATGGGCGGGATTGTACAAAGAGGCGTGGCACAACCCATATAACCCAAAAATTTAAATCGCCATATTTTGGGCATTTTTTGACCTACGTCGATGATATTTGGTACATATGGTATTGGCATAATTTGGAATACGTACCGGGAGAAAAGCTCCTTTTTAGGAAAATTAAAAATCGTAATATAGTCTTAACTACTGGACCGATCGTCACAATAGGATATATAAATACTTTTAATTTTATTTTATAACGAGGGGGTAGCGAAGTACACCGGGATCAGCTAGTATATATATATATATATATATATATATATATTGTTGTTTATATTTATATTTATTTTCGATATTTCGCTAACAATTTGTTAGCATCCTCAGGAAAATTTTATAAATTATTTGAAATTCTAATATTGATTTGTGTATTGGGTGTCATAAAATTTTTTCAATAGTCCTATTCACAATCTTGTGCAAATGGTCTTGCATCATTGCATTTGCAAAATGGTGTAGTATATGTTTACTTTACAATAACAAAATACAGAGAAATGCAATGCTACATCTTTGCAAATAAGCAACACTAAAAACCAATAGCTTATATTTACTCCACTTATGCAACACTTAATTGCAAAACGACAGCTGATACGCAGTAAACTAAGCCGATTTTGCCTATTAAAATTTTAATAATTTTATTTAAAATTAAAAAACAAAAATATTTCAAGCAAAAGGAAATTAACCAGACAAACAAAAATTAATGAAATTAAAAAAGCAAAAATTAACAAAACGCAAAACATATATGTATGTATTATATAAAATCCTGATAAACTAACAAATTAATCCTTATTTTTATAATAAAAATTAGAATTATTTGATTAAGCAAATGTTTTATACTTGAGTAATTTCTTAGACATATGTACATATGTATGTATGTATGTATTTTTTAGGCCAAAACTTCAGTGGAAAATAATTTTTTTATTTATCAATCAGCTTGTGTTTTGCAACAAGCATTGCAACCTAACCCAAAGATATCATTCACAATTGATGGAATAATTTTGCAATTGCATAAATTTGCAATCTCAAATGCACAAGATTGTGAATACGGCTAATAATTTTTTATGAAAAAAGTCTAGGAAAATTTAACTACAGTATATAAAAAGGTTTTTGTATGAAATGTCACAAAAATTGTTTCCAAATTTTAACTTAAAAAAAATTATTGAAAATTAGTTATGTATTGGATAGATATAAATTTTTTTTAACATAGAAATTAAAAATGTTATGTTATAAAAATAATTTAAAAAAAAATTAAAATTGAATTCAATATATCAACACAATTAACATTAAAATGTATACTATGTATCTAGGCTGTTTTTTCATATATAAATATCAAAAAGTATTAACAAATTTTTATAAGCTTTAGAAAAGTTAAGAATAATAAAAATCCTACAGGAAATTAAATTATTATTGGTTTAAAACCAAGGAGCAATAATGTGATTAATTTCCTGTGGGACCATAATATAATTATATTTATATGTAATTAAAAAAACAAAACAACAAAAATTCATAGTATAAACAAGAAACAATAATTTAACATTTAGATTTTTACTAACGAAATATCTATAATTCTGCGCTAAATTTTCTGTATCTACTTTGAAATTTCTTCTTTGTGTTATTGGTGTATTAATTATCTCTAACATTTCTAACATCAAACGCTGTTTATAATTATTTTCTGTATTCAGAATTGAAACATTTTCAAAGTTAGGAAAGTGAACTAATCTGGAACAATGAGATGACAACGCTGTCTTCTGTGAATTGATATGCCTATATTTTTGGTCTGACTTATGACCTGCTATTCTCGTTTTTAATTTATTTATGGTAGTACCTACATATACCATTTTACAATTCTCCCCATCATTTCCCCTGCAAGGTATCTTGTAAACTACATTCGATCTATTCTATTTATCAATTTTGTCCTTAGTTCTACTAAATAATTTATTTAATGTGTTATAGGTTCTATGAGCTATTCTATATTTGTTTGTATCAAAAATCTTTGATTTTGTCAATCTCTCTGAAATCTCAGGAATATACATATATAAAAAAATTTATATCTATCCAATACTTAACTCATTTTCAATAATTTTTTTATGTTAAAATTTGGAAAGAATTTTTGTGACATTTCATACAAAAACCTTTTTATATACTGTAGTTAAATTTTCCTAGAATTTTTCCATAAAAAATTATTGAAAAAATTTTATGACACCCAATACAGAAATCAATATTAGAATTTCAAATAATTTATAAAATTTTCCTGAGGATGCTAAAAAATTGTTAGCGAAATATCGAAAATAAATATAAATATAAACAACAATATATATATATATATATATATATTAAATCAAAAGACCTATTGCTTAAATAAACATTCTAATAAATATAAAGAAAAGGTCAAATAAAATAGAATATAAATATGTACATAATTAAATTTTTTCTTAATTCTATTATATATTTTTTTGTCTGATTTATTATAAAATCAGCTGCTAGTTTTTAGCGGTCTTGAAATATTCTAGGAAAGCTGAAGAAAATTTTATTAAATTTTTTTGTGGAAAACTCATTATTTATGACTAAACCCTCATTAATAATTTTGGGTTGTTTGATGATGGTACATATTCTTAAAGCAAGTGCTTATTTTATATCTTTCAAATTACAATTTATTTCTAGAATGAAATATTTCAATATTCAAGAAAACTCATAAATATCAAACGTGTTCTATTACGTTACAAAGAATAAATGAATAGAAAAGATAACTTATTCGCGGTGTTATTAGCAATGATTCTATTAAAATTATATTTTGTTTGATAAATATCTTTCCCTTCTTGGATATAGAAATGCGAAAGCCAAAAATTATTTTACAATACACTTTTCAACATACTCGTATGCAATAATGGATTTTTGTATTCCCTAAGTGTTGTTTGTAAATAATAATCTTTTTATATTTTAGTAATAAGAAAAATCTAGATGTTTTCTGTTATTTGAAATCAAATATACAAATTATTTGCATACGTACAGAAAAAAAAAGATATTAATAGCATTGAAATATAAAATCAGGGATTTTTTTAAAACGTTCATTTGTTTAAAGGATCTTACAATAAAAGTGCGTCGATTGTGGCTGCCAGATCCAATCTGACGCTTCAAATATTTTTTTTGGTGACAAGGATTATTTATTGCAGACGCTTCTCACGTTATTTAGAAAGCCTGTAAATGAAGAAGAGGTAAAGCTAACCAACAACCGTCAAAGCGAGAACAGAAACTCCATCTTTAATATCATTTGATTTTTAAAGACGCACGCAGGATATTTAAAATAACTTTTACTTACAGGAAAACTCTTTACATTCTTTTTCAACGTATTTTACAAAATATAAATCTATTCTCTATTTTAATAAAATAAGAAATAAGAAAAACATATATTTTATTTCACTTACATCGTGTTGAACAACAATAATACCAATAATGATTTGTCAATAATACGTGATATGAATATTAAAAAAACAAGATTTGGAATTTCATTTCACTCTTCTTTATGGCTGCTTAATACTTCTAAACCTCTAGAGATTATTTTCTACTTTGCACGAAATTATTAATTTAAGAAAAAAATTCCTGCTACAGTCATTAGATTGAAATTAAATTACGTTTTGTAAAACGTAAAAAACAATCTTTTTGAAGTTTAAAAAATTAGAATTGTACGACTTAATCATTATGCAAATAAATTCATTATTTAAACTTAAATTAATCGATTACGGGACTAATCAAGAATTTTGATTTATCAAATTTCTTATAAATAAAATATATTTCAGTTTGGTTGTAAAAACAAGAGATCATCAAACAAAATAAGAAATAATAATTTTTCGACTAAATCATTATTCAAATAAATTCATTAGTTAAACATAAATTAATCGATTACGCAACTAATCAAGAATTTCGATTAATCAAATTTTTTATAAATAAAATATTTTTTTAATTTAATTGTAACAACTGGAAACTGACATCTTCATACCAAATAAGCAATTTGTCTTTAGTCCAATGTTTTTTTTTTTTTTTACTTAAGTGTTGCGATTAATCGTTACAGAAATTATTTGTTTAAATACCCTGCCATTTACGAGAATTTCTAAAAGACTTTTGCATGTAAACCATAATGTCTCCATGTTTATACTCTTTTATTTTGTATAAATAATTTTCATGAATTTGTAAACGTGTGCTCTGTTGTTTGTTGTCTGCTGTTGTTGTTAGCTTGCTTCCCTTTCCGTTAAGCTGTTTTTTATGCCATATTTTTAACTTCATACATGAATATTTACTAAACAACGTAGACAGAATGTAAGTGTGCGTTAAGCGATAAAGTTTTTCTTTTTGTTGCATAAACTTGCTGCTGCTCTTGTCACCTTTTACTTTAGAGATTTGCTGTGGTTTTAATATGAATTTTATAAGTAGTGAAATTTTTTATTCAAACACTGTGTAACTTTTAGTTCATGTTATCATTGGGTGTTTATAGTTACTATAGAAAAATTAATAACCGTACTAAGTTTACTAAGAACAAGTAAGAGTGCTGTAATCGGCTGTGCGGAATCTAATCTACCCTTCATCAAGCTTTACTTTTATATTTATGTGGAAGCGTAAAAAGTAAGGAATGGAAAATTTTGGCTGTCCGGTATTATTCCCCCCGGGGGGTAGATAGTTCATCTTGTTGATTCTCAACAACAAGATGCAATACTCCCCGGGGTATAGGGTAACTGATTTTTGTAGACATAACGTTTTGTCAGTTACCCATAAAACTTATATGCTCGGACCAATCTCTGAATTAACAGAGCAACTGAATGTGCATATATTTTATAATGAACGCAGTGGCTTGCCACGTAAGTCTACATAGAAGGTGTAAGGGTACCTAAGGTCTAGCCCATGACCAAAACCAATAGAAAGTTAATCCCTTTTGGGATTTCCTTTCGAAACTTTACCAGTAGTTTGAACTGGTACTACGGGGCCGGCAGCCCACATGGGGGAATGTTAACACCGGGAAGTAGAGTCTTCCTCTACCATACCGGTTACAGGATCCCATGGGCCGGTTGTTGGTTGAAGTCTCTTTCGAGAGTTCACGTAGTGGTTGTGGTTGTTACCAAAAGCTGGGAGAGGTGTCGGTTAAAGACTGATGCTCGCTTAGCGGACTTCGTGTCTACCGATGCGAAGCCTCTATGTGCTGTTGTGAACCAACAGGATTCCAGAGTTTGGGTAGCTCGCTCACTTTAGCAAGGTGTTTGGTCATGACGGGCCTTGGTCATGTCTGAGAAGTTGCTACCTGTTGTCATCCCCTCGGGGATGCCTTCGGGTTTCCTGAGTGGGGTGGCTCAGGGGCGATAGTGAACGCTTAATCTACACTAGGTGTTTAAGTACACCGTCAGATAAACCGTAATGGTAGGCGCTGACGTATACTCATTCACAATCTGTCCGGTATTATGTTTTTTATTCATTTCATGAGAATGTATAACAATAATTAGCTGCAAATTTTTTACTCACGGTGTTTGTGATCTGTCATCAGCTGTCTTTTTAGAGACCCTTTTTGTTTGATACCCATATTATGCTGACGAATAAAAAATAATGCGCTGCACTTTTTGGTGTGGCCGAAAAAATTTTAGATCTTTAACAAAATATTCCGTTCCTGGCCACTTCTATTCCTGAAAAAATGTTTTTATTGCTAATTTTTAATACAAATCGTCTTAAGAAAAATCTTGACACATTAGTGTAGATGCCATGTCTCCAACTCTTCTTGAAGCTTCAAAAAATCGATTTCACACACAGACAGACAGACGTACAGAGGATGAGGGTGGTGTTGGCTGAAGTGGTTAGCGAGTTGACTACTAAGCAAACAATGACGTTGGGCCTGGGTTCAAACCCTGGTCAGAGCAAGTCAATCAACATCATTAATTTCTCTAATGTACATTAGCGAGACATTGTATTAATTGTTGTCGGACTATTTAAGTGATGAAGGCATAGCACTGGCCACTAAAAAATGGTCCTACAGCGATTGATGCTGTTCCAAGCTACTGTACACAACATCGCCCTCCTTCGTCGGTTAGCAGAAACATCGGCGAAGTAAAACAATTAATAAAATGCCTGCTAATACAGCTTAACAAAGTTAATGCGTCTACTAAACACCGGAGGAGCCTCAAAACTGCTTTAAAAAATAACATAACTCGCAAAGCAGAGTTGTAAAAGAGTTAAGTCTTCTAAATTTTCAAAATATATCTTCTCTACAATTTCCCTTTCACTGAGTTCCCGCACAATGCACTGCATACGTAGGGGTCATCCCCTGAGTGCTAGTCCTAATAAAAAAAAAAAAAAACAGACGGACGGACATGGCTTAATTACCATCTGTATTTATACTTCGACCTTCTTTGTTGATTAAAATTTTATTTAGTGACCTAAATAAAATTGAATATTGTGGAAATTACAAACGGAATGACAAACCTATAAATATACTTAGCATTTTTGTTGTAGGGTATAACAAGTTTTTTAATCATTTATTTATCTTTGTATAATAAAAAAGTAAAAAAAAATAGCTTGAAGATATGTTTCTTTTTAAATCTATATATATAAAACAGGATGTGTGTATGTATGTAACGAATGGACTCCAAAACGGCTCGGCCGATTTTGATGAAATTTTCAGGGAATCTTCAGAATATTCAGGCGGGTGACATAGGCTATATGAAGTTTTGATTGGACAAAGAGGCGTGGCACCGCCCACATAACCCAAAAATTTAAATCGCCATATTTTGGGCATTTTTTGTCCTACGTCGATGATATTTGGTACATATTGTATTGGCATAATTAGGAATACGTACCAGGAGAAAAGTGGGTGGGACCACGCCCCTTTTTAGGAAAATAAAAAATCGTAATATAGTCTTAACTACTGGACCGATCGTCATTAAATTTTCACAATAGGAATTTTATTTTATAACGAGGGGGTAGCGAAGCGCACCGGGTATATCTAGTTCCTTATAAAACAAATAACAAACAGTGACATTAAGATTTCTGTTTCATTCGAAATACATCGACTTTTGATGTATAGACAATTTTTGGAAAAAAAAATATTTAAATTAAATTGTTGCCAAATTTAAGGCAAACACTTTCGGTTTCTTATATTTTTTAATTAAATGAAATCATTATTTGTGAAAACATTTAAAGAAATATTTAACATTGAATCTAATTATTTCACATTTGAATTAAAGTAAATTTATTTTAATGAATTAAGAGAAATGGAATATTTGAAATTACAATTAGAGTAAAGGAATGTATCAGCTGAGATTAAGATGGATACTAATGAAAAATAAAATCAAATATTAAAACAGCTTTATTTAATGAAAACAACACTAGAGAATTTTTTTCCACTCTTTATCTATACAATTGAAAGACTAGACCGTTTTTTTTTTTTTTGTTATAGATCTTCTAGACACATAATTTAAGCGATTTTAACTAAAATTTTACCAAATTAAATATATATATTTACAGAAGTGAACAAGCTACTGGACGTTAATATCATTTCAGTATTTTGCGCTACGGGGCTTTAAAATCGCTACTTATAAATGCAAAAATATTCTCATGCATATACGAGTAAGTTTAGGTAAATAAACAAAACAATTGGTTATGCCAATAAATTTACAACAACAAGAATTTTTTGATTTGGAAGAATTGTAGGAGGACCCGAAAAAAAGAGAAATGAGCTCAATGGAATTTATTTGTGTTTTTAAGATTTAAATTTTCTAATTTTAATTTTAATACAAGTAATCAAGTTCTTGCAATTGTAGCATTTTTGTGTGTAGAACCAACACTCACAGGATGCAATGTATTGCACCATTACAGAGAGTGGGATAAGATAGAGAAGATATATGGTGAAAAAGTAGAATAAGGCTTAATTCTTTTTCAACTCTGCTATTGCGCTTTTTGTTAAGTTTTAGAGCATTGTTGCAGCGCCTCTAGTGTTAAGTAGACGCACTATAGATATCTATGAGTCGATTTTTGATTAATTGTTTTACTTCACCGAAAGTTCTTTTGCGAACAGTACCTAGGACCTGTATCAATCGTTATCGAAACACTTTTTCGTGACCAGTGATCTGCCTTTATCACTCAAAGTCTTGGTGTTGATGACTTGCTCTGATCAAAGATTGTACCCAGGTCCTAAATCATACTTTGTTTACTAGTCACTTCCGCCCAACACCACCCCCATTAATATCTCGTCACTTTTTAAGAGATTTTTATGACATTTGGATACTTGCTTTATAAACATTAAAAAAATCTTATTTACATCTGGAATACGGATAAAAGTGTCGTCCGCTGGCATTCATTCTTTTATATATTAAAATAATTTTAGGTTTTTACTTTGCCATTTTCAAAGCAGTCTGCTTTTCACACTTTTTTTGTTACATTTTATCTATTTGGTTTTTGTGATTCTCAGAATTGAATATTTAGTTTATTATTCACGTGAAAAAATAATCCTGTTTACAAGTGTATCTATCAAATGCAATATTTAAAAGCATTATATATTCCAAAAACAAAACGTTTACTACTTAAATCATCTGATATAAAGTGAGTATGTAAATGTACCGTCAATTATTTTAACCGACACACACTAAAGCCTTGAAAACTCTTAAGATTAGCATAAAGATTTATGTTACAGGAACCCATACAAATAACAACAAAAACATAAAGTAAAACTTTTTACCATGAACTATTTATTTAGTATGAAAATAATATTATAATGTTTTATAAATAAATAAAAAACCTGTTCTTCCTCTAAAACCTCATAAAAAATGATGCTAAAGAAACAAATTTTCAACTATTTGCGATATCGAGACAACATTAAATTTTAATATCTTCTTAGCATACTTTTTTTCTTATTTTAGTTTGTTTAACTTACATTGTAGTCGCTTAATTTTATTTGAAAATGTTGGTGTTAAGCACGTTGTTATTCAATCAATTTTATACTTCACCTTTGGAATCTATTTAGATTTAGTTGATTGAAATGATATTCTACATTTATTCCAATTTATTTTCGTTTTTCGTCTTTCTTTTAGTCGTTTTTCATTTAAATCGTGTGTCAAATACCACGGCTTTGTCAGAAATACACAGAGATTCATTTGATAGAGTAGAATAAATAAAAAAAAAAACTGCTGGAATAGAATGTATAATGCATCTTGGTATCATTCGATAAGACATTCATATTAACACACATTTCAGTTAAATGAAAAGAAAAATAATATTGTCCTGTTTCACCGTTCCCGAAAAACTATTTAATTTTTTCTAGTTTTTATTTTCACTGTTGTTCTACGAAAGAAATCATTCAGGTTTTTTATTTACATATTAAATTAAATTATTATTATTATTAAACAGAAAAATCTAGAAGCTCATAATAATTGAACAAACAAAGAAAAATTATACTGCACGGAAAGTTAAACTGACATCATGATGTTTCGAGACCAAACCACGGTCTCATCATCACAGTTGTTTCGCACCTAGACCTCACTAAAAACAAAGCATTAAGAAAAGATCAATTTAACAAGAAGACAAAAAATTAGTAGATTTCTAGACCATTAACAAAAATCAATTTGATTGGCGGTAAACAACTCTGATGATGAGACTGCGGTTAGTCTCGAAACATCGTGATGTCAGTTCAGCCTTCCGTGCAGTTTAATATTCCTTTGTCTTCTACATTTTTCTTTTAAATAAAATAATAGAATATTTTAAAAATTAAATTAAAAGCGAACTTAAGTCTGAAACTATTTGCTAACACGCGACAAACAAAATGTGTGTTTTAATTTTCGATAAAACGTTGCAACGGTATCTTAAAGACTACTCAACCGATTTGGTTTAAATTTGTAGAATTCGGAGAAGTTTTTGAAGTCCTTAAAAATGTATTGAATATGAAGGATTATTATGAAACGAATTTTATAATTTTAAGGCTTAAGTTCAATTTTATTGAATTAATAAAAATTCAAATTAGTAGTTTTCTAGTTTTTGAAAAACATTAGCATGTGTAATCATATTAGCAGAACGTATCAGTATACCGATTTCAAGGTCGCCACACCTCTCATCAGCGTTCATTTGGTCCATCTTTACAATTTTCGTAAAGTGGATACTAATTGGGAAGAATATCAACTATTTAACCAAGTTTTCAACAGAAATAGAATACGAGAATTAATTAAATTCATTTTTATTCTATTTTTACATATTGAAACAATTTTGGTTAGTACGAAATGCCCCATGTCTGATTGTTTACTACTAATATTCAACAAACTCTCATAGTCCGTTATACTCTAAGAATTTTACTTTGCAATTATAACGTATTGTTATTTTTTCTCAGTATGAGGGATATTCACATCACTGTGATGATCCTGTTATTTGGGAATAGCTTGTGCCCAAGCTGAATTAATATTTTTATATTATTATTACGAATAAACGTAATTATTTTTTGAACAGTAATAAATTATACGTTTTAGATTTTAATTAATTAATTTTTTGAGTTAAAATCTTTCTAATTTCCGGTTGGCCATATCAATCACCTTATTACATACTTCCACATATTTGTGACAATTAGATATCTAACTTAACCAATGATCCGTCACTTACTTCTAACTCCAAAATTTTACTCGGTTACATATCGTCGATTTCATTTGCGCCAATTCACCACATCCGATAGTTAGATATCTAATTGTCAAAAATATGTGGAAGTATGTAATAAGGTGATTGATATGGCCAACCGGAAATTAGAAAGATTTTACACTCAAAAATTTTACTTAATTTGAGTTCAAATTGGCTGTCGTATGGCGCCAATGCCGTTTTTTACAGAAATTCAGAACAAAATTTTTCTTGATGTTTGGAAATACCAATTTCGTCATTAACAGGAAATTTTTTCTAAAAACTAAAAAAAAAATATTTACTAAAAACTAGTTCAGTGTTTATTTAAGAATTAGTCAAAATTTAGCCATGTGTTCCAATCTACCACCTCTGAGGTGGGTTCATTTCCCTGCTAGGTGGTTCTTGATCTCGCTTATTTCCTTATGTTAACTTCATCTGAACTGTCAATTTGCTACAACAAAGCATTTGATGTCATCAGAGCGCTGGAACGTCGGGAAATGCTTACCCAGCAAAAACTTATTATGTTTCTGGAAGAAGTAACAAAATTTCATGCTTTTGAGATGCGCAGTTTTGAAGCGCTTCCCAGGCTGCACAAAAATAAGGCAGAGAGATCGCTAAACTTATTTTTAAGCACGTTGAAGTTGGTCGCCTATTTACATTTATTTGACACGATTAATAGAGTAAACAGCGAAGGGAAGATAAAATTTCATTTAGATGCTCTCTGTCTCTCTCTCTCTCTCTTATTTATTTAAACTAGTGTATTTGCCTACAGATAAATTATGTATGTTAGTAAATGGATGACGCAGTTAAACGAAGGCATAATTCAGATAATTCAAACATGATTTTAGGGCATTTTTGATGATTAGAAAAAAGCGCTCTTTTTATGTAAAAAACAAGAGCTCGAACGTGGGACATTGCGAACAAAAATCATGCATGTTCGAAGCGCTTTTCGCAGCAGGAGACGCAACAACAACATGCATCTCTCCCTTAAAAACCGGCTTCGCCCGAAGCAGTAGTTTTTGCTGGGTATTTACAACAGGTAGCTACATTATTTGGATTGAGGGCGCGTCTGAAAACATTTTTATATATTTCCGTTTTTAAGTATTAAAATTTTTATGAAATATTTAGGAGTAAGTTCTTCCTTCCTAAATCATTTTTTTAAATCTAAAAAAAATATTATTTTATTTTTATGACATATTGTACTTAAGTTTAGTACAAAAATTCTTACTTTTGGAAAATACCAAGTTGAATCCTCCCGTATTCCAAATCTAAACTGGCGAGAATTATGTTATCAATGATGAGTTTTTTATAAAACATATGTTTTATTTGCATATGTATGTGTTTATATGAAGTAATTCTTTCAGTTAAAATATTCAATTGTGTACTCAACTAACATGCAATCCTTATTATATTTCTTGAATATATTTTTAACATGCATGTGCTTGTTAAAACCCTAATATTTTCTTGTATCAACTTGATTTGGTAAAATCAAATACATACATAGATTGTTCAATGTGCATCCAAACTGCATAAGTATGCTTAGGTATTGTTAAAAAAACCTTTTTTTTCCGAAAGTAAGTTGTTTTTTATTTCTTATATAAGTTTATAGAAAGAAATCCTTGTGGATTAAGATGAAAATAAAGATGAGATGAACATAAAAAAAATCATGTGTGTTACGTTGCTCAAGTAATGGAAATGTATACGCAAAGCTAAAAATAAATGCCAGATAAGGTATGAGTCGACTGTCAAACCACTAACACTAGTCATTGCTAGTAAGTAATTTTATATATGTTTCAATTGTACTGATACTAAACTGATACTAAACTGTTAATTTCCTTATTATATGCATTTCAACGATACATCATTTTCTTAAAACTAAATCGACGAGAAAAAATAAACATAAGTTGTAAGGTGATTCTTCTGCCATTAACAATGCAACCAAATCATCGACAATTTCTTCTTTATTATCCCGTTTAGTAATGTCAAGCACAATAAAATAAATACATTTACATGGTACTTTCTGAACTTTTCACATATGAAAGAATTTCTCAGGCGTGCAGGGAGTGAGTGAGTGAATGTAAGTATGTTGTATGCTAAAACTTGCAAAAATAAGAAGAGAATAAAAAAAATTTCCAATCAAGTTCAAAATCGAAAGATTTATTTACGAAAAAAAAGGAACAACTGTGTAATTGTTTTAAAATCAGTCAAGTGAGACTTACACGTCTGTTATTCAAGTATTAATAATTTTAAATATACGTGCTCATAAATTGCAAAATATGGGATAAATATATTTTTTGTTTTATTTTTAAATAAAATTTTAATCATCATGAAACATTTCTGCAATATCTGAATAACTTTGGCTCATGAGCTTATTTAATTAAAACGAAAAATTAGGAAGCAAAAACAACCATATAAATATTTTTAACCGACTTAAAAAAGAAGGAGTTCATTAATTCTTGAATAGAATTATCCTTGGACGTTGTAGCTTCGTTGTAGCAAATGGGCGGTTTGGAAGAAGAAAAAACTCGGAAATGAGAAGTGCTTAGCAAGATCAACAACCACATAGCAAGGAAATAAACCGTTACACTATTAGTTGAATACATTGTTCCAAGCTACGGTAGATAACGCCCATTATGAATTTTTATTTTATTTTTTTTGAAAATAAAACGTCGGCTTTCATAATTGAAGACAGTTGTATTGATATAATCATAAAAAGTATAAAAGGACCACCATCTCATTAGCATTCGTTTCTAAATTTATACCATTTGTGAAGTTGAATTTTTATTCTATTGATATTTTAAATTTTCATTATTTTAAAAAGGAACCAAATAATTCATATACTCGTAGAATCATTTAAAAATATTTTAAATATTTTATTTAATGACTTTCAAATTAAAGACTATATTTTTTATGTGATAAATTCCAAAACATGGTGGGTATTTACATTTACATGATAGTTTAAGGGTTGGGTCAATTCTGAGATAAAAGTATTTTGCTCCTTGTTTTAATATGTCCTAAATAAAGTAAATAAGACTTTATTTATACGTGAAAAAGTTTGTGTCATCTTTATTGCCAGAAGCTGTTGAAAAAATAAAAGTATATCAGATTTTAAAAAGAATAGAAAAGCTCATATCGTGTCAGCCCCCCCAAAAAAAATATATATTGAACATAAACATCCACAATGAAAAATATAGTTTGCGAACTACTGCAAAAAAGCATACAGTGAATACATTCAATAGTTTTTCTAAATAATTTTTAAAATAGTAGTGCTCTTTAAACTTCCTACATAAATATGTGCGATTGAAGTTATTTGAAGTGATGCGTATAAATGTGCTTTAATGTTAAAACTAAACAAAAAAAACTAGGCGAAAAGAAAAAAGTTTTTCCAATCAAACGTAAAATTAAAAGATTTATTTGCAAAAAATAATAAAAACGATAAGACTGGTAAAAGTTCATTGAAGTGTGCATACTTACTTATTTTTTTCAAGATATTTTATATAAATATGAGTGTATAAGTGTATATACGAGTATGTATGTGCAAATTAAAAACAAATAAAATAATTACAGATAGTTATGAAATTTTCTGTTTCTGTCTTCAACATTTTTTTTCGATATGCGTACAATTGTTGTTTTAGTATTCTATTTATTTATTTATTCACACTTCATTAAAAACCTAATGGCATTTTAAAAACATACTGTAATCCAGAGGCTTCTGGACTCTTAACTACTCAAGAATACACGTGCGTACAACTGAAATGCTTAAATTAATTTACGTCAGCCATTTAAGAAGTTTATATTGTTGTAATATCAGATATATTTTGGTAAGCAATTTTTCTCATAATAAATTTATAAAAGCAGTTAAAACACTTCTACTTTCAAATACGAGCTTTAACTTTTATAGGCAAGACCTAAGTGATCCACGCTCTTTGCTCCCCAACAACACCTTTTCACCATGTAACGCACAAAAGAGATAAAAATAAATATGTTCTTGTTGTCTTGTATCCAAAATAAGAGAAACATAACAGTAAAAACTTGACTTATTACCTAACAACTTACTTTTCCACCACAAACTACATACCGTCTCAATTACATTATAGTAAGAGTGGTGTGGGCTGAGGTGGTTAGCGCGTTGACTACTAAGAAAACAATGACTTGCGGCCTGGGTTCAAACGCTGGCCAGAGCTTGCATACGTCGGGGTCATCCCCTGAGTACTGGTCCGAATTAAAAAAAAAAAAAAAGTAGTTATACCAACTGCTAACTGGTAATCGAAAGTTTTTATCATTCTGATGTTCAGAAGTGTACATTGTGGCAAAGCAAATTTATTTTTTTACTGTATTGGACAAATTTTAAGCAATAAAATAAATAATTGACGAGTAGACCACTGAGAAAAAAAACTTAGCTACGAGTTCAATACTCAATAGAGGCTTTTAATTTTTTTTTTTGATAATTATATTATTTACTGAATCTTCAATTATAAATTGAAACATCAATAAGTTGTTCAAATCTTAAATCTAAAAAATAAGGCGGACATAGCGGCATCTGTTGGGTTAATAATTTATTTAATAGAGAAATTGCCCCCTCACTCTCCTCCTCGTACCCCAAGCGATTTAAAATATACTTCAGAACCTATTCTCATACCTACCAAATATGCATAAAAAATTTAATTAAAATCTGTCGAGCCGTTTCGGAGGAGTTCGATAACAAACATCGTGACACGAGAATTTTATATATAACATTTCAAAAATAACAAACTAAAGGGTGTTTTTTATAGAGTGTCACAGCTTTTAGTTGGTATCACTGCTTTATTTGAGCACCCATTTAATAGCTGATAGTTGGTTTTTGTTTACTTTGCTTTGAAATGTCATTATGAATCGACTTACATTAGAGCAACGCGTGCAAATTGTAGGAATTTTTAATCAAAATAATTGTTCTATTCGTCAAATTCATCGTGCTGCAGGCGCTATAATTGATTTCCTCAAAGAAACTTTTGTTGAAAAAATAATTTCACGTAATGTCCCAATTAATTGGCCACCAAGATCGTGTGATTTCACCCCATTGGGGTTATGTTAAGTAACTTGTCTACGTCGATAAGCCACAAACAATTGAACACCGGGAAATCAACATTCAAAGAGTTATCAGCGAAATACGGCCGCAAATGCTGCGAAAATTTGTTGAAAATTGGTGTTCCAGATTGCGTCTTCTACGTGCCAGCCGTGGTGGCCATTTCATCAAATTTTCTTTCCAATAAAGCCCGTTTCATTGATATTAAAAATATATTTTCTTGTTTTATTATGATTTAAACTTGTGTCACTATATATAAAAAACACAGTTTATTATGTTAGAGGAAATTAACTTGTGTATGAACGTAGCATGTGATAAAAATGTGTTTTAGAAATTACTATCATTTTGCACGTACTTAATAAGAAATATTGTATTTTGCAATATTATATTTGTCCATTGCATTTTATTTTTGTGGTTTGTTAAAACAAATTGTATTTTTTTTTAATATTTTGTTAAATATACTATTTAAGCAGAATGGTGTTATGAATTATATGGCTAAGTACACAACAAATTAAAGTTATGGTATGATGTAAAATAATTTGTTTTCAATATTATTTATTTTAATAATTTAAAGAGTTTCAGTTCAAATATTTGCATAAAAACTAAAAACTGCACTATTTATTATATGTTTCCAAATGTATATATTTTCCGATAACTTCAAAATACTTACTTCGACACTGTAATGTATTTTCGAAATGTTGTATTTAAAGTTACAGTGGGCTACGCACAAAACTGCGTAAAAAATACATACAACTGGTATACGAGTATGTGTTTCTTGATTAAACCAAAAATTTTGGCATACTTAGAGTGTACACTACGGGAATAAAATAAGGAAAAGCTGGTACTTTTGGTACCTTATGCTATTGGTACGTGTTCTTTTTTCGGAAAATTTGGCAAAAGTCACGTGTAAAATCTAATAATTTATAAATTTAATATAAAAATTAAAAATTGTCTGTGGATTCGTAAGAAAGCAATGGCAAACTCCTGCCCATATAAGTTGTTATCATGATTTGTGTCAAAAGTTTTAGAAAGACTCCCTTCGAAAGGGTAAAATCTTTTCATTTCCACTTTTTTTTTGTTATAGCAAATATATATTTTCAAAACACTAATGTTCAGTATCCAAATCTTATCGAAATTATTTTCAATTAATATGTTTAAAAAAAAATCATTTGTTTTTAAATAAAGAAACTATAAAATGGTCACGTTCAATTTGCAAAATTTTTAAAACAATCCAATTTTTAATTTATTTTTCATTCTAAACACAAAGCTAATTCCATAAAGATATACATACTTACGTTTTTATTTAATTCATATCCGGTTCCGCTATTTTTATTTCCATTAGCGTATTACAATTATGCAAACATTTGCGTCTTGCGTGACGACAACTTAATCAAAATAATAATAAAAATATAAAATATACACACATACATACTCGTATGTATATGCATACATATGTATGTCAATATGTCAATTTTCAGAATTTTTGTCTCTTTTTAGTAAAAGTCATTTAGGAAATTTACGCTTTGAAGAATATTTTTCTAATCATAAATAAATTGTCATTAAGTTTGAAATGAAAAAATCATATAAAGAATTAAAGGCGGATAAAAAAACAACAAAACAAAAAATTTTTATATATAAATTTAAGTTTGTTGTAAGTACATATCTACATACATATGTACATACGAGTACATGGATTTTATCAAAGTGGAGTAAAAAATTTTCATTCGACTAAGCAGATTTAATTAATAATAGGAGATCTTTAATTACTTGATTGCAGCTTCCGCGGTGGCAGTGAGATCTAAGCGGTAAACAACGGGAGTGCCATAAAATCCCCAAAAAACAAAATCCCCAAAAACCAAAATCCCTAAAACACTTAATCCCCAACATAAAAAAAATCCCCAAGCACAACATCCCTAAAAACAAAATCCCCAAATTCAAAATCCCTAAACTGAAATTAAAACTCAAAAAAAAAAATTTTATGATAAATTAACAAATATTTATTAGGTACGAGTAAATGGAACAAAAAGTTAATTCATGAAAATATTATTGAAAACTAAAAATATTACATAGAAAGTTAATTTTTTATAAAATAAGATGTTATAAAAAAATGTCGTACTGTGTAATATTTGTAGTTTTTTGTATTATATTTTCATAAGATAACTATTTGTTCCATTTACATACTCGTTCCTAATAAATATTTGTTAATATAATAAAATTTATATTGAGTTTTTTGTCAGAAAGAATTACAAACACAAAATCCCCATTTAAAATCGTGGCTATTTTAAACTTAAATTAAATCTATTTCACACAGAAAATGGGGATTTTATGCTTAGGGTTTTTGTACATGGGGATTTTGTTTTTGCGGATTATGTGGTACACCCGTAAACAACTCTAATGGTGAGACTGAAGTTTGGTCTCGAAATATCATTATTTCCGTTCAATTATTAGAAGCTTCTGGATTCTCCTTTCTAACAAAAATAATAATTTTCTGCCTGTTTTTAGAAAATGAAAACAAAATAGTGAGTGAGAGTTTATATTGAAAACCAAAACAAATTTTCGTATTTTATTGTTGTTTTCAATATAAATTCTCACTCACAATTTTGTTTTCATTTTCTAAAAACAGGCAGTTAATTTCGAAATTTTATATATGAAAACGAACTTGACAAATGAAAAACTTTTTTGATAAAACATCAATCAGTGTCATAATTTCATAATTTAATTATATGGCATAACTAAGCTAGGAAAAATAGATTTTCTAATCAAATTCAGCGATTTATGATGAGATACTGATGAGAACTGTGAGCGCCCACTAACTGTATCAATTTAAAATGTGAAAGTTATTCCGAAACACATGGCGACAATAAATTGATCATTTATATTCACCCCTATCGTGAAAAGCATATGTTCCCGTGAAATTTACATTTCATTCGAAGGGAAAAATGAATCTCCCGTGGTGAAATAATTCGGCTACTTTTTTGAAAGCCAACAAAACGAAAAAATGCCAACAAATTAAAGCTTCACAAAACTGCAGGCAATCGGCCTGTTTTTTTTTTTTTTTTTTTTTTTTGTATTTTGTTGAGTAATACATCAGTTTGTGCCGTATTATCAGATCTTTTCATTAAAATAAATTTTTTAAGCTTTAATATTCGATTTATAAGAAGAAATACATACATCTTCTGTTCTGTTCCCCATCAAAAATAAAGTGAACAAATTGAAGGGAAAAGTGAAAAAACTTGTGGGAAAAAATTGTTCACGAAAAGGGGAATGTTTTGAAGTGAACATTTTTTCATGTTATTATTCTGGACTGAATAAAATTTTTTCATGCGAGTTGTTCACGATTGCAATTACGGGAAAAGGGCAAATATTTCATATGGAAAATTATTAACGATTGGGTGATTGTCATGAGAATGACAATGTCTCCCAGCACGCTATACGATGGAATACTTATCAGAGAACCGATCGAAGATTTGGAAGACAACGTATTTCTTGAAGATATAACAAAGAAATATAATATTATTTTGGCTCATGTGGGAAGCTTAGTCGTTTTTGTTGGCAGGGCCCTAATGCTTAGTAACACATTAAGGAATATATCGTTATGTGAAATTCAAATTACTAACAAAATATTCAAAATTATATATTTTATAAATAATTGTAAATAAAATTGAAAGACAGTCCCTTCAACTACCTTTCTAATCATCTGATCGAAAAACTCTACATATAAAAAAGCACAAAAGGTACTTAAGAAACTTGTTTTATGTCCATAATAATGATTGAAAAATCGCTGATTTTCTATTTATTAAAAATTTAGTCTCAGAAACCAACCGAAATAACGCGGCGTCAACGCTTTGCAATTGGAAAATCCAATTTTGACAGCGCGTCAAGAAGTGAAGTTGGCTGCAAAAATACTGTTGTTGTTTATTAAGTAATGTAACTTTAGCTACTTTCAATTCAATTTAGCGTGTTCATCTCTATTTCTTATTTTTATTAAGAGTTTTTCATTAATTAAAGTGGGGAAACATTACTGTTTCTGGCGCAACGTTAACGCTCTAATTTAGGTTACTCATTTCAGCGTTAAAGCTAAGCGCTTAGCATCGAAATTTAGGTTGGTCTGTCAGAAACATAGCGAGTATATCAATTATACTAGAAGGAAGTGATAACCATAAAAAAATTGTTTTACTATGATAAAAATAATAAAAAGACGGAAGTTCCATTTTGTTTTTTTTTTTAATTAGGACCAGCACTCAGGGGATGACCCCCAAGTATGCAGTGCACTGTGCCAGAACTCAGAGAGAGGGAGGGTAGAGAAGATAGATGTTGAAAACTTAGAAGACTTAACTCTTTCACAACTCTGCTTTGCGCGTTATGTTAATTTTTATAGTAGTGTTGAGGCGCCTGTGGTGTTAATTAGACGCATTAACTTTGTTAAGCTGTATTAGCAGGCATTTTATTAATTATTTTACTTCGCCGATGTTTCTGCTAACCGAGGAAGGAGGGAGATGGTGTGTACATTAGCTTGGAATATCATTAATCGCTGTCGGAACAGTTTTTTAGTGACCAGTGCTATGCCTTCATCACTTAGATAGTCCGACAACAATTAATAAATTGTCTCACTACTGTACATTAGAGGAATTAATGCTCTGGCCAGGATTTGAGCCCAGGCCCCATGTCATTGTTTGCTTAGTATTCAACGCGCTAACCACTTCAGCTACACCACCCTCAATTAAGGATTTTTGTATTTTGTTTTAAAAAACATATACAAGAAAAAAAGTTTCCTCACAATGAAATAATTAAATGCCATTCTAATTTTTTTTACAAAAATTGGGTAATAATATCTTGAATTTTTGAATGGACCAAAGCTTTTTGTTGGAATAAATATGAATGTATGTACATGCATATGTATATATATTAATATTTTCCAAAACACTAAAAGCTTATTGAATTTCCTCCTATAAATGGCTAAAGAGACTTTCCTCTTGTTTTTCTACCTCATAAACTAAGTAAAATAGAACTTTAACTATTTTATTTTAAATATTCTAACACAAAAGAGATAAAAGCAATAGACACACCACATATAAAATAATATTATTAATGGCAGTTTTTTTTTTTTTTTTGTTTTTTTGCTAACAAAACGGCAGAAGAAAGTATACAAATTTTATTATAAAAAAAGTATATGCAGTCTTTTGTGCAATAGTGTCAAACACTGGAATATAATGGCTGAGTTCAAATTGCAAAGACAAACACGAAAAGAAAGCAGTTAATATAAGTATGTCTGTATGTATGTAATATAATAAGAAAAAAAAGTTTAGAAAAAATACCCCAAGCTAGTTTGCTCTTATTTTCAGAAATAAGAAATAGGAGAAAACTTAAAATATAAAAGTGTTGGAAGAATATTTAACTGCATAAGAAATCTTTACTTTTAAAAAATGAATTAAATAAAACACAAACACAAGAAAACAAATAGATTCAAATAACTTTTTACAAACTAAAAGTTGTAGTTCATACTTCTGCTTACTGATGATATTTTCACAATATTTTATTTCATATCCGATTTTACGGAAAACGAATACTATTTATTATTAAGGGCTTCTTGATGAATTATATGAACAACTAAAGTTTTTTTTTTATATTTTTGATTGTCTCTAATTATTACTTTCTAAAATTGCTTAAAGAATTATCTACTCTGCATATAAACTATCATTTTGTTTATGAAAGTCGTGGAATTCTAATTAAAAATTACTGTTTTGTTGAAATTCATGCAGTCAGCAATAGCTTTTTTATGAATGCAGATAAATATAACAATAGCGTCATTTGCAGCAAGTAATTTCGTCTTTAACTGGCAATTAATATCACAAGGATAGACTATCATACGTTTAATTTTCATTTCTTTTCTGCTTTAAGCATTTCGCTTACATTTCTTCTTTGCTGTTTTGATTTGTGTTTTTAAAAGTAGTTTTCACAAAACAAAACAAAAAAGATGAGTATTTAAGCAATTTTTCATTCAAATAGCAATTAATAATTATCCTTGGTAGATGAAAAGAAGATGCTGTTGAAATTCGGCGAATTTTAGAGATATTTTATTTTAGTATTAATTTTCCAACAAAAGATTTATTTAACAATGAAAAAGATGATTGGAAATGACAAGTGAAGAAAGTAGTACTTTCAATTTAATATTAATTTTTATACAAGTTATATGCAACATTTACTTGATTTACAAGATCAGAGATCTATGGAATTAATTTGCCGAATTTTTATTTTTCTTATATATATTCTTATTATGAAAAGCTCGAAAACATAATGAAAAAACTAAAAATTTCGTTAATGGGAACACTTGAAAAAAAATTTCCAGCACAAAAAATATTTTTAATAAATACATCAAGCACACGCCACATTTCACCACTAATCATTATTCCAAAAAAAAAAAATAAAAAAAATTAACTAAAGTGAATGCATGTGGGCGTATACTTAATATTAACTTTGTGGGTGCTTCAAATAAATATCGCGTATACGCATTCAAATTCAGTTTTGCCATTACAAGAATTTTTCTATTTCGACAGCCATTCAGTGTAAACGAAGTCGGATCTATGATTTTAAAACAAATTGATTTTCTTCACTACCACAGAGTTACGGTTCTTAAAATTGAATTTTTCTGCACGTATTGCCAACATGCCTTTGCTTGCATTGCTTTCAAAGCAACATACGAGGTTTGTTCAAAAGAAAAGGTGAAGTTTGAATTTTTCGGAAAAGTAATTATATATTCATCAATTCAAAGTAATCCCCCTTAGATATAATGCACTTATGCCAGCGCTCCTTCCAATCCTCGAAGAACTTCTGAAATGCGTTTTTCGGTATGGCCATTAGCTCGTTCTTCGATTCTGACTTCATCTTATCAATTGTGGCAAAACGCCACACAGGGAGCCAAATTTGGTAAATAAATTGGGTTTTTTTTACCAAAAAATCACGAACATGCATAGATGTGTGTGCTGGTGCATTATCGTGATGCAGAATCCATGATTTTTTCTCCCTCCACAATTTCGATCGTTGCATAATTTTCTTGTAGCCTTCCTTATTAACCGTACGACCAGTTGGCATAAACTCATGCTGCACCACGCCATTGTAATCGAGGAAAACAGTGAACAAGACCTTCACATTCGATCGAACTTGTTGTGATTTTTTCGGTATTGATTCATCTGGCCGCTTCCATTGGGAAGATTGGGCCTTGGTTTCGTCGTCATAACCATATAGCCACGTTTGTCACCAGTTATAACAAAACCTGGATCGTTGTTCAACAACAACTACTGAGCGATATTAATGCGACTTTTCTTTTGCTCATAATTTAGTCAAAAATTGAAGAACACACACAAACGTGACTAACATTTTCAGTTGTCAACAATAAACTACTAATACAAATGGGCTGATAATGCCAACAAATGACCAACACATGTGTACCAACATAACAAAAAAAAATTCGATAATCAAATGTACACAGCCCGCATAAATTCAAAATTCACCTTTTATTTTGAACAAACCTCGTATTTGAGAAGCATACACGTACATTTTCGGACATCGGGTTTTCATCAAATAAAGACTTTTTGATACCATGAGAATTTATTCTGTTTTTTTTTTTTCTTTGATGCAGTCTGTAACTTGACTGATAATTTTCAGGCATGTTCTGTATTTCACTCTAAATATATATTTTCTGAATTGTCATAGAATCGTTGCGCAAAAATTCGAATATAAGAATTTCGAATAATATAGAACAGACCTGATGTATACAGAAATATACAAGGAATTCTTGTTATAGTGAAAACTTTTATAAAAGTATGAAAAAAATTAAAGGTAGAGTTGTACATTAACAAAATAATTGCTGAGAATTAAAAAACAGTAAATTGACTTTGCACAAATATACATTCAGATGTACATACATCTTACGTATTTAATGAATTTCTCAATTTTGTTTTATTCTTTTTTGTATTAATTTTTTTCTTTGCCAAACGTTAATATTTTGGTTATTGAAATACTCAACATATTTGACTTGTAAGTCAATACTGTTGCTTGCATTTAATGTTTGTACAGAACATATTCACAAATTGTTTGCAGTAACAAAAATGAAAATTAAGTGAAATGGTTTTCTTGTTCATTTTCATGTTTAAATTATGTAAAATACCAGGAGTTTTTCTATCCATGTAACTTTGGCATTAATAAAACAAATTACCTTTTTGAAAAATGTTATTAACTTATAAAAATTGTAAATTTTATTATCCTTAAAATATAAAAATTAATTTGGCGTCATCAACACAAGCTTTTGCAGAAAATATTCCAATGTAGTTCCTACTGAAAAAAATAAAAATTTTAGCTTATAAAGCGCACAATCCCTTTAAACAGGCATTAATTAGTTACCTTTTATGTGCCATTTAAAATTCAATTTAAATTTAATTGAAAATTGTAAAATGTGTTTTTTGTTCCTTAAAAACGTGTGGTGGTGATATTTGCTATAAAAATTTCTTAATTTCCCTAGAGAAAAATGTACGTTAAAAATGGCAAAAACACTATTGACGTGTGTTGCCAAAAAAATATAAAATTACTAAAAAAGGGTTTTCAAAAAAAACAGATTAATAATTTGCATATTTTTTGGATAATTTATGCACAAACTCACCAAATACGATAGAATTTTTATACAGTTTGTCGTTTACAAATTAAATTACAGTTTGCAAAAATTTCGTGCATAAGCAAACATTTTATTTAGTAACAAAAAAAAAGTATTTCTATATGATTTTATCAAGTATGCTTCCAAGTAATAAAAGAGTCATATGTTTATTTAAGAGTAAGACCTTTTTTATTTTGCCAATAAAAGCTTTTTCTTTCAGTGTTTTATACCTTGACTTTAACTAAAAACCTTTTCCATATTTCATAAACCAGGGAATCATTAAATAAAATTAGAATCTTGTATTCTTCAACCAATAAGTTTGTAAAGAATTTCATAATATATTTGAAAACAAGTAAAACAAAATTTATTCAAATTTTTTTTCAAATATTACAAATAAAATACGAATAACATGAAATAAAACAAAATAAAATAAAATACTTTATTAAAATATGTTGATCTTCAATTCTTTTGAAATTTTGGAATCTTTTATTTCTATCTAGAGATTTCTGGTTTATAAGCATTTAATTTATTTTCTCTTTTATCTTTTTCTCTGGAAATTCTATGCAAATTAAATTTATTTTTATATATTTTGCATTTTCTAAAAACGTACTTTCTAATCTGAATGACTTCGTTCTCTAACCACTTGAATGGTATAGTGTTGAAACTTTTCTATACATTACAAGCAATAAAAATATTTTTGGTTGTAGTTTTAAATTAAAGTTTTTACTAAGAACTATTAACAAATCTCAAATAAACTATTACTACTCAAAGTCAAATATTTGCAACTTCACAATATGCAAAAAAAAAAAATAGATAATAAATTCTTGAATTGTTTCAAGCAGGAGTAGTTTTATTGCTAATCCTTGTAAAGGAAAATAATATGAACATTTATACCAGATTTTGTATTCTTTTAAAGTTTTTTTTAATACTTTTAATTTTTTTTAGAATTCTTTGGTAGTAATATGTTGATTCCTTTAGTTCTTTTGATGATCTCAAAAACTTTTGACGCATAAACAATAAGTTTAATTGAATCGTAATTCAGGCGTACAATACAAATTAGTTTTTAAATAATTTTATTACTGCAATGCATTTTTTTTTTCTCAATTTATCACAACCTAAGGGTTTTTATCATGTTTAAGCCAGCAATACCATTTGCAATCGCTTTTCTGGTAGATGATGTTGGTTGCAGTGGTTTTTCTTTTGAAAATTTAGAAGGTTTAACTCTTTTGCAACTATGCTTTTTGCGCGCTATGTTAATTTTTTTAGCAGTGTTGAGGCGCCTCTGGTGTTAAGTAGACGCATTAACTTTTTTTTTAAAGCTGTATTATCAGACATTTTATTGATTGTTTTACTTCGCCGATATTGCGTACATTAGCTTGGAACAGCATCAATCGCTGTCGGAACTGTTTTTTAGTGACCAGTACTATGCCTTTAACACTTTAAATAGTCCGTCAACGTGCTAACCACTTCAGCCAATAAGCAAACTATTACTACGACCTGGGTTCAATCCCTGGTAAGGGCAAAGTTAATCATCATTGTAAAATCTTCTAATCTGCATTAGTGTCGCATTGAATTAATTGTTGTTGCACTTTTTAATTGATAAACCCATAGCACTGGAAACTAAAAATTTTCCGGAGCCAATTGCCAACAGGTTCAAAGCTAAAGTACACCACAGCGAACTCTTTCATCGGTTGACAGAAACAAAAAAATTAACAAATTGCCTGCTCATACATCTTAAGAAATTTAATACATCAACTTAATGCCAGAGGTGCTGCAATTCTGCTCTAAATATTAACAAAACCTGCAATAGCAATAGTTTTTTTATCTGGCATTTTGAATTAGAAAATTAAGGATTCATTTACAGAGTAATGGTCCTGCTTAAAAAATCTTTTTAATAGTGACGTTCTGGGCACAACTGATACACGCAGAGAAAAAGACATGATTACAAAATGTTCATGGCAACTAAGTATATCTGCCACAACCAAATAATTATTCTTTGAAGCAAATATGATTGCATTACACATTCTTCAGTTATTAAAATATTTGATGCGACAATAAAATAAACATTATGAGTTTCGTCCCACAAAATTTTAATGTATCAAAAAAAGTATTTCCGCTGTATCTTTAGCAAATGAGAATAATAAAACTTTATTTGAAATAAATTATATTGTGACCATACAGTGTTTGTGTTCTGAAAAGAAACAAAATAGCTGTCAATCGTATGAAACTTCAGTAGTTCATAGAATTTTATAAGACGAGGAGGTGTGAAGTGAAAAAATTAATGTTAAAATTATAATTATATGAAGAAAGTTATTTAATTGTACAACAAAATAAAAGTGCACCTGAAATCTTCAACATCAATGGTTTAACACATATATATACAAGTACATACTAATTTATGGAGTGCATTAAATATACGAATGTATGTTTCTTTCCAGCATGACGGAAAAAATACAACGGAACTGCAAAAGATCTCAATTAGATTTTACATAAATATGCCGATTAATAAGTCCAGAAAAGTTTATTCGGTAAATATTTTCAAATAAAAATATTTATCAAAAATAAAATTTAATTTAATTTAATAAATATTTGTGTGTGCATTTTTTTATCTAAGCAAATTGTTTACCTAAACCAGGAAAATAAAATTTTCAGAGTTACTATAATGCGCTCAAATTTCTCAGCATTTGCCGAGCATAGTATGTTCATACAATGGTATTGTCAGAGGGAGATCTATGAAGAACATATTATGTTCCTTAGATGAGAAATGCAATACATAGTTGGTGCAATCATTAATCTGAACATGAAGTTTGATAGTTTGCGATTATGATTCCATCAACCATGTTTTTTCTTTGCGTGTAACAATGCAGTAATCAAGTGATTAATCTTCTAGAAGATCAACTGATCATTCCTTCTTTGATTCCTTTGATTTACTTATATATGGTTCTGCCTTTTATAACAAACGATTCTCAATTTTTACAAATTATTTTTTATAATTCAAATTAAGATAAATATTATTCCATAGAAAAATATTTAATACTTAGGGAAAAACTTTGTTAAAAATCCGAGAATATAAATAAAACTTTGCACAAAAATATAATAGTGATATAAGCTCAAAATTAGCTTATCTCGACTTAAGAACTTTTCTCTATTATCACGCCAAAATCAGATGTAGATGAATGGTCTGAAAGTAAATTCTTAAAACTTTTGTCATATTGCTGAGCAAATATTTTACACTACTCAAAAGCCAATAAGTTTTGTGACTTAAGGAGTAAAAAATTATTAACAAAAATAAACTTGTGAAATCTCAAGCTTTCAAAGATTCTTTCAAATATTTAACAAAGCTTCTCCCCTTGTGGTTGTGCGTAAGTAATAAATATTTAATTTTCAAAACCATGCATACAAAATTGAAATAGCGCAATGAAGGAGTCTCTTAAATATAAAAAAAAAATAATAAAAAAATGATAACGTAGCTTAAGAATTTTGGGGAGGCAAGTGACAATGACAAAAGCATTAATGAATACAGAAAAATACTTTTGGGCTGCCTAAGAGGAGATTTTTCTGTATTGTCGGCTTCCAGTTCAGATTAGAATTGTACACAAACTCATTACTTCAGCGTAGCCAGAGGATGGCTAGACGCGATAAGTTGTCGTAGTGAAGCCACTAACCGACATACTCAGAGAAAATAATTATTAATACAGGGTATTCGAAGCCGCAATAAAATAATTTATTAAAGTCTTACTGTATGTTCCACGATGGCGACAGATTTTTTCGTACAATTACTTTTAAAAGGAAAGAAAATTGACTACTAAGCAAACAATGACTTGGGGTCTGGGTTCAAACCCTGGCCAGAGCAAGTCAATCAACATCATTAATTTCTCTAATGTACATTAGTGAGACACTGTATTAATTGTTGTCGGACTATTTAAGAGATGAAGGCACAGCACTGGTCACTAAAAAACTGTTCCGACAGCGATTGATGCTGTTCCAAGCTACTGTGCACAACATCGCCCTCCTTCATCGGTTAGCAGAAACATCGGCGAAGTAAAACAATTAATAAAATGCCTGCTAATACAGCTTAACAAAGTTAATGCGTCTACTTAACACCGCAGTTGCCCCAACACTGCTGTAACGAATTAATTCGTCTAATTTTGAATTCGCCTTTATTTATATTTAAATTTCGTTAAAACGAATAATTTGAAACGCTCATTTCTTTAAAGTTCGTTTATTGTCAACACTATTCAGTGTTACCTGAATTATATTTTGTTTTTACTTTATTAACCGGTGGCAACCTTATAAGACAACGATTCGGATTAACCGCCATTAATTTTATAAATTTGGTATCTAAGTTTAACTCTTTTATGTATAAAAGTATTGCCTTTGAATTACAACAACCCTAAAACCTGAGCGGAATAGAATTGTGTAAGATCATATATTTTTAGAAAATTTATGTATGTATATTATTTATGAGATATGTATTTCGTTTAGATAATAAAACTCTACCAAACCAAAAACTTGAATAACTATAAAACCGTATAAAATTCATTATACGCAATAAAAGTATTCTACGCATTACTGCCAATGCACCTGTTTTTATTATAATTCTAAGCCCATATTTAGTTACTGCCGTAACTTATTGCCGCCTTCATAGCAACTGCCTTAAAAATTAACATAACGCGCAAAGCAGAGTTGTGAAAGATTTAAGTCTTCTAAATTTTCAATATCTATCTTCTCTACCCTATCCCTCTCCCTGAGTTCCGGCACAGTGCACTGCATACGTAGGGGTAATCCCCTGAGTGCTGGTCCTAATTTAAAAAAAAAAAATATGAATGAAAGAACTCCATCGAAATTGTGAAACAGGCACACTGATTAAAGGATTTTATAAACTATTCTAGTCTCTAGTTAAGCTACATAATTTTTTTACATCGTTTGCATGTAAAAAACTTTTGTGCTGCAGCACAATAAGAATTTCAATGACTTTGGCATTTAAATGCCGCTTCTTGTGGTACATTCTTCATCTACACATTACAGCATTAGGTTTTCAAACAAATGTCGTTAATTTTGATAGCACTTGTGGTATGATTGTATGGTTTTGCTGTATTACACCAGTACTAGAATGACAAAACAGAAATGAATGGCATGACATTTCCATAACTATGCTCCCTCACCCATATGTAAGCAAGTGACATTTATGTAGTTTAATTATTATTCAAACAGTTGTTGGCATTGTCTTGCTCAGTTTTAGCCTAACAATTTTTTAAACAACAGCTTGTGATAAAATCTAAAGTCTTGTTGGCGTTCATGGTTTACTATTCTTTGAACAATTCAATTTTCATTTGTGTTAGTTCTAACTGTGAACAATTTATGGTTTTATATACGATTAGTTTTTCTGTTTAAAAATTCAAATACATAAACAATTAAATATGCGGAAGTTGAATTAAAACCTTTAAAATAGCGTCTACATCTTGTTGCAGAATATGCCAAAAAAAAAATGGATAAAAAGGCTACACAACACATGATTTTTTAAAGAAAGAAATAGTGGAGCATTTTCAGAAAATATATCGAGCCTTTCATGTCTACGACTCAAATAATTTAGTTTAGCAGAAAACAAACTCAAAATTTTAAATTCGCAAAAAAGTTACTGGTAAGAGAAATGTTAAGAGTTTAGTGTCTAAGATTTTTGTTAAGAATTTTTACACATTATGATGAACGATATGACAACTAAGAGTGTATTAGTAATTCAAAAATTAAATTAATTGAATATCGATGTTTCAATATTTGCTGAATTTAATTTTCGACAAAACAATACAATAAATAGTCCTGCAAAGAGCTGCTGCATTTAATCTATTATCGAATAAAAAAATCACAAACAAATTTGAACCAAATTACTGGAAACATTTTCATCTTCATTAAATCAAAACAGTTTATAAAAAATGCAAACCCATAATTAAAAAAAAAATTTTGGAATTAAAAGAAATAAATTGTTAGTTTTTTTCTTGGTTACGTTTTTTTTTTCGACAAATATTTGATAAATGTGAACGTACCTTTATCAGTACATTTTTAAAAGAGTTTTTAATTTAGCAAAAATTTTTTAAAAGAATATGCAAAAAAATCACCCTTCAATATACCCAGATTTAGCTTAGGATGAAAATTTTGGAAGAATCCAAAAAATCGGCCTAAGGCTGGTAGACCGCAACACGTTTTCTCAACGTGCACCAGTTCGGTAGCTCAGAGGAGAAATCTATAAGCAGGACATCACTTTTTAAAGGAAATTCGGATTTTTTTTCTTAAGGTAGATAGACTTTGGCTCACATGTCGCTCAACACGAGAGATGTAAATCAACAAAAATCAACCGTTGAAATTAAAAATTTTGTTTAGTATTGGCTAGACATATATTTAACAATTTTTTATTATTTAGATTTAAGATTTGAACAACTTATTGATGTTTCAATTTATAATTGAAGATTCAATAAATAATAAAATTGGAAAAAAAAACATGTCGCTCAAAATCAAAAAAATTTACGAAACAATTTAAATTAAATTTAAATAACAATTTCTTAGCAAAAATTTAAATTTTTTTTTTAATATGAAATTTCTTAAAGTAACTCCCGTTGTTATTATTGTTACTGGCTTTGTTTTATTTCTATATTAACACTTTTTGAATAATAAAAAATAGTAATAATAGACATCGTGTAAAAACTACTAAATTTATTGTGATAAAATATTTGAACGGTTAATAGAAACGATGCATTTAACTTCGAAAAACAATCTCAAACAATATGATATAAATGACAGGGGAGAAAACTTTATGTTCTTACTCTTATGTTGGTAGAACAACATCTTTAGATAATATGGAAAACTAACTAATTTATTTTCTACAGATACGTTTCTACTAATGTTCTGAACTTAAAGCGAGCGAAGCCGCAGGCACATTTAGTTTGCAAAAAAATCTAAAGTAAAAAAAACTAAAGTAGTTTCATTGTAAAGCATTTATCATTTAGCAAAAGGTTATATATGCCGTGAAAATGTGTTCCCCTATTGTTGTTGTTGTTGTTACTATGGCCATTATTTGTTCACATTTACATGGTTGTGTTTTTTTGTACACACAAAACTTTGCAAATGTTCGCAGTGTCTTTGTGGCAGATTCCGTTTCCTTCCAGATATGTTTATGACACTACTTTTACACACTCGTATACACTGGAGAACATGAAAACAAAAATATTGTTGGTTGTGTTGCTTTTTTTTTCTACTTACAAATGAAATATATATGTATACAAGGGTGTAATAATAAAAAGGGTGTTATATCTCTTGTATATGCTAAGTTTTGCAAAATTGTTGTTTAAAATTTATACTATAAATTTTTCTATTGTTGTTTGGCATTTTTTGGAGCATACGGTAGTTAAAACAACTTGTAAATTACATTATTTATATTTTCATTATTGTTATTATGTACATATATATTTGAATTTTTAAATATTTATTGTGATTGCTCTTCGACCTTCTTAAGTTTTTAATTCCACAAGGGAATTGTACGTACTTATCGACAGAGTGGAAAGAGATTTTCATTGACGATAATTTTATATTATTTTATTTTAGTTTTTATAATAATTTTAAAATTTAATATATAAAGATGTCCAAACTATGATTTTGTTATATTTTATTGAAAGAACAAGAACGGTTTAGAACTTTGAAAATAACGTCCAACCTTTAATTCATAATTTCGTAGCACAGAATGTGGCTCAATGCAAATACGATTTAAAATCAGAACAATATAAAGGGTGTCCGAAATCGATTTATCATTTTTAATTTAATTAAATTTAATTTAAAATAAAAAATAGACTTTTAACAGAAAGTAAATATATTTTTATTTCAGTTTATTACAACTAGGTTACGGTTAAAAATTAAAAATTATGTCAGTCAGTCCTACTGGATCAGCAGGCTACCAATATTTTCCTAAAATTATTAATCACGGTTTTCAATATACTGTTGTCTGCTAGATAATGTTGGTTTTATGATCCTGACCTGTTGTCGGGTTATTTCTGCACAGTTTCGATTTCAAAAAAATCAACAAAAAGAATCTAAAGGTCTCAAATCACACGATCTTGGTGGCCAATATACTCTTCCTCTAATAGAAAAAAATGCGATTTTTAAACTTTTCTCTTGTTATGTACTAAGAGCCACCATTGTATTAAAACCACATATTCTTTACGTCTAAATAATCAAATTACCACCACAAAATTGATCTTTTGATATTTAATTGCTGCGAACGATGACGAATGGATTTTTTAGAATCTTCTTTAACACTTCTCCTCGCATCTGATATATTCTCGGTTGAACAACCATTTAGTTGATAAATTCTATTTCTTCAAATTTCTTCAACCATCAGCATTATGGCATGATTCCTCTACAGAATTTCGTCCTAAATTGCGTAATTACATCTTGAAAACTTTTGCCATTTTTAATCAATTGTTTTAATAATAAAAACATGTTGTTCCTTTGTGTAACGTTTCATATTAATTAACCGGAATTTATTTAGAATCTGAAAATAAAAATTTAGAATAAAAATTACAAGTAGAAAAAAAATTCTAATAAAATTAAAATTATACCTCAATTTTGGACACTCTTTAATTAACTGTGGCCAAATTTAATTACCATGTTTCCACTATCCTTCAATAAAAATAATAAGAATATTTATAGGTTTGTCATTTCGTGTTTAATTTCCACATGGATCTTTACGGATAAGGAAATTGAATGATCCACGTGTGTTTTTTTTTTAGTTTACATGCATAAGTAATGTATCTGCATGTGCTAGAAGCAACTCCCGAAATATTGAACGAATTACCCACTTCTGCAAATAAATATATTTAATTTAATCTTCAATTTTTTCAAAATTGTTTGAACAAAAATCCTATTCCGTATTAATTATATCGAGATTTAGGGGCTTCTAACGAAAAATACGTTTGTTCTGTTCAGCCGTTTCTGATGTAATCTAAATTAATGTTGGGCTATTAAATTTTTCCTTTGTTGCTTCAAATACTAAAAATGTCTGAAAATCTTCTTCTAAAATATATTAAAATTAAAATAATGGTTGAATAATCTTATTAAAAAGATAATTGGAAAAAAATTTTGTCTGTAAGTTGCTCGCAACTTTCAATAATTCGACAAATTTCTTAGTTTGATGGTGTAAAATATTCTTCAGAAGTTTGCTTCAATTTAGTCTTTCCTTGTATTTTTGTAAACTTTTGGTCGAAGATAAATTATTATATCACTGCTTTTTAATGCTTCAACACACTTATGTTTGCCATTGTAAAATATGGTTGTTTTGATTGTTGTTAGACCGTATTTGCCTTCCTGAGCATAGTGTGAAAATTTTATATAAAATATTATTCACTATTTCTACTTTCTAACTTAAAATGATGTTCGTGAATAAAACTTTTGCTGCATTTACATTTAGAATGCACTTGTTTGTAAATAATTTTTATGGAAAAATTTGAAATTGAAAATGGAATTTATTGGCATATGTTGGCTAACAAGACATATAAAAGTACAAAGTAAATAAAATTGCTTCTACAAAAGTGCAGCATTATAAATTGGAAAAAGAAAAAAGAAGAAAACTAAGAAAAAAAATTGAAATATATGTTTGTATTCGCAGTGAAAAAATTCTATCAAACATACAATTTATAAAAACTTCACACTTAATAAATGTTTATAGGCTGATGTTTTAGTCTCACCCAGTTGAAGCGAGAGATAGAAAGAGAGAAATTCATATTTCGGTAAAAACACTTGCTTAAATAGGTGATTTTAATCTAACAACAACATTATCCGAAAAAAAGGAAAGATTGAACAATGATTTATTGATCCTTTGAAAGGACACTAAAGGTTTGCGGGATGCAGTGGATAGAAACTGTGTACAAAAATTACTATGACATATTTATGTCCTTATTTATTAATATAAAAATTTGAAATTCAACTACTCCGTTTCTAAAATTTCTAGGATACTGTGAAGAGTTCTTTTAAAAATCAATTTATTGCATTTATTCACAATCCTTTTTCACTTAAATTATGGACTTTACAATTTTAAAACTCACTTATTCAATGTAAATAGACAACTCAGTACTTTTGAATGTATTCGTATTTAAGACTTGTGCCACTCAAAGTATTTTATACATATTTAATTTAGTTTTGTTTTAATAAAAGCAAATAATTTGAAAGATTTCAAAAAGAAATTGTTCCCATAGTACTTATCAAAATCGTTTTATGTTATTCTTTTTTTTTTCTTTTCTTTTACAATTGCATTTAGATAAGTAGAATTTAATACTTAAAAATGTCCATCAAGCATACTGTCATCATTGTCATCAACATTCTCCAATGTATTTACCTTCGCCATTTACCTTTTTTTTATTAAAAAAAAATTGTAAGTATGTATAAGTAAATCCATTATTTTTGAGATTGACTCACTTAAGCTTAAATCTTAAGTTGTCTTTGCACTTGAGGCACTTTGGACTTGCACATGAGATCCGCATAATATTATTTTCTTGTACTGACATACTAAAGATTTCAATAACAGCTGCCGTTTTTGTTACTATCAAATATACGAGAATCGTTTTAAGTGAATATAAACTAATTCGAAAGTAGTTAAATAGATTTTAAATATTTTTGCGAAAATAGAAGATTTGTAACGTACCGTTACAAATAACTACAAACTACCACGTAAGTACCCTACAACTACAAACATAATAATAAAGGGGTATATACCAGCCTGCATAGTGTAGCGATCAACAAATTATTAACATAAACACGCTGATACAACTCTCATATAGTTGAGATTTTAATATTGATATAACGTGCAGGTTTTTACACAACAAGGGGAGCATTCGCCGATGGCGATTCGTGTTCCGATACTAATATAACCGTAGCTTTGTCGTATTTTGCCTATTGTAAGGGCTCCTGAATACTCCTTGCAGTTGTATTAACCGTAATTTAAAGTAGCCGATCTTAAGGGCCCCCGAATACTCCTTAAGTTCGTAGTTTTGTAGTTTACCGACTGTAAGGGCTCCCGAATACTCCTTGCAGTCGTACTAATCGTAATTTGAAATAGCTGATCTTAAGGGCCCCCGAATACTCCTTAAGTTCGTAGTTTTGTAGTTTGCCGATTGTAAGGGCTCCCGAATACTCCTTGCACTCGTACTAATCGTAATTTTAAGTAGCCGATCTTAAGGGCCTCCGAATACTCCTTAAGTTCGTAGTTTTGTAGTTTGCCGATTGTAAGGGCTCCCGAATACTCCTTGCAGTCGTACTAATCGTAGTATCCCGTAAATACCACCGAATATTACCGATATTTTACCTGAATCATATATTATATTTTTGCCAGATATCCAGACAAAAGCGACTAGAAGTCACACCAGCGCACTGATCGCCGCCACCCGCCGTCACCCTGTTTCACCGAATCACCAGCAAACGTACGAGCAATTTTTGTAGTAATAAGTTAGTCTTAAGTAGTATAAGTTTTGTTTAAATAAAGCTTTGTTCCATACATCTTTAACATCTAAAAGATACGAGTATTTTATTTCAAAGGAAGTAGACCTTTGATAAGAATCTGGACAGACTGAGTAATACCCCAGCTGGAAAATTAAACTACGTTACAGATTAATGGTGTGTTCAAATTAGCAATCCAAAAAAAATTTAACTAAAATTTTGGAAATTTTACTTAAATTAAGTTCAAATTGTCTGTCGTATGGCGCCAATGCCGTTTTTTAAAAAAACTCAGTAAAATTTTCCTTGATGATAAGAAATACTAATTTTATCTTTAATAGGACATTTTTACTAAAAACTAGAAATATATTTAAGAAAAACAAGTTCCGTGTTTATTTTAAAATTAGTAAAAATTTCTTGCTGCGGATTTTTCATTTCCTTGTTTTAACTTCTTCCGAACTGGCCTTGTACTACAAAAAAGCTTTTGATGTCATCAGATCGCTGAAACGTCCGCAATGCTTATTTCAAATCATATAGTTATATTATCTTGAATAAAGAGTGATGAAAACATTTTCATAAAACTTACGTCTTTTGGAACTCGAATTAAGGAACTCCGGTTTAGTAAATAGGAACTCTAATCATTTCAATACTACACCTTGCTAACCTTCAACAGCCAGTACACATAAGTAATAAATTCGTAGTTTCTAACATTAACATGTCCGATAATAATAATCCGAAGATATTTTCTTACTTCGTAAATACAAAACGAAGAGTCTCATCTTTGCCCACTACTATGAATTTTAACTGTGACACATTTTCAAATGATGATGATATCGCTAACATTTTTGCGGAATTTTTCGCCTCAACATTCTCCTCAAAATCTCTTGGCAATTCATCGTATCCGTATGAAATTTCTTCAGTAATGTCAATTCATATTTCCTCCTTTGATGTCTCAACCGTAATGAAATATCTTAAATGCCTAAAAACCTCTTTTAAGCCTGGACCAGATGGTATTCCGAGTAGTATTTTAAGAAATTGTTCAGACACTTTGGCCATTCCATTAACGTATTTATATAATACCTCTCTGAAACTGAGTGTGTTTCCTAGTTTCTGGAAGGATTCATTTATCATCCCTCTCTACAAATCTGGTAGTCGTAGCAACGTCGCAAACTATAAATGTAAACTATAAATATAAACCAAAAGTTGTTTGAAAAAATCTTAACGGATAGCCTAAAACATGATATTGAATTAACTATTTCTGTAAAACAGCATGGTTTTTGCAGGGGTAGATCCACAATCACTAATATACTGGAATTGACTTCATACATCAACGATAGCTTTTATAATAGCCAGCAAACTGATAATTGGATAAAATTATATTTGAAGGATCGTAAACAATGTGTTATTTTCAATAACTCCAAATTTGTTTTTTTTACGTAACTTCTGCTATTCCTCAGGGTAGACATCTGGGGCCACTTTTATTTCTGATTTTTGTAAATGATCTTCCTAAAGCCATCGAGTTCGGTAATATTCACAGTAATGATATTATTTATCTTCAAGAGTATCTGAACAACTTCTACAAGTGGTGTACGATAAACCTTATTGAGCTAAATCTAGATAAATGCAAATCAATGACATTCTCAAGATACTCGCTATCTACAACGAAATATTTTATTAATGACACTGAACTTAAAGACGTTAATTCAGTTTTCGACCTTGGAGTTTACTTTGATAAAAAAAAAAGACGTGTGGTACTCGGGGACTGCCGCGGTAAAGCTATTGCATATCATTTTTTATCAACTTATGCCATTTCAATTTCAATTTCAGCATTCTAGCTATACTAGAAATGCCCCATACTCCCCCAGGGAAAAATTGGTTTACCTAAGTACCCTATGTTCTTCTCCTGGTTCTAAGCTACCTGCCCACCAATTTTCATCCAAATCAGTTCAGCCGTTCTTGAGTTATAAATAGTGTAACTAACACGACTTTCTCTTATATACTCGTATATAGATATATATGCTTCTTCGACGACTCTTACTAGTTTAGAAACACTTAGCCAAGACACACTTGTGTTTAGTTGAGACAGCAAAGACACAAACCACCTTCGGTAATTCCCAAAATTTTGGACAAAAATCCCCTCAAAATCCCACAAATTCCGGCAAATTTTCCGGAAAAGTTGAAAAACTGGACTGGAATTCCCAAAAACGTAAACAAAAATCTCCTCAAAATCCCAGAAATTCCAAAAAATTTCCGGGGAAAAGTGGCAACACTGCAGAAAATGTACTGTGGTGTTCGTTTCTTAAAAATGTTTTGCTCTCTAAAATGGCAGTGTGTTTGATTCTAAAAAAAATCGCCCTCACTATGGGTGGAAGGCATTCCACGTTTTGCCCAGTAAAAATCGACAGTGTTGATAGTGCCCTGTAAAACTTAG
This sequence comes from Lypha dubia, assembly GCA_947311025.1. Taxonomy (NCBI): domain Eukaryota; kingdom Metazoa; phylum Arthropoda; class Insecta; order Diptera; family Tachinidae; genus Lypha; species Lypha dubia. The sequence goes on from OX371260.1 coordinate 123,617,860, forward strand.
CTTTTAGTGGTTGAAAACAGGGCGTTCCACTTTTTCATAAGTTGTGTTCAGTTCTAGTGAAATAACAAGCTGCATTATTACAAGGTTGGCAAGACATTTTATATTTGTACCCTTTAATAAGGTGCCATTTTGTGTGTAGAAAAGAAAACACCATTAGTCTCATCTAAAATATGCGTACCGCGCTGAAACAAGTTTTCACTTCAAAAAACAAAAGACTTAAGAAACAAACTTAGTGTTAGGTTTTTTGTGTTAGGTTTTTTCATTACGGAATTTCTTGATTTAGTCGCCAAAGCCCGCGCAAAAATCTATGCAATAGCTTAAAACTAAATTTTAACACACATATCACGTTTGCTATAAAGAATGTTTTATGCTTCACAAAACGTTGCGCAAAGGAATTTAATGATCCATATGTAACTTAAAATTTATTTATATCTTTAGCCAGACCCATTCTCGAATACGGTTCTGTAATTTGGGATTCTCAGTACAATATCTATATAAAAAAAAAATTCAATCAGTTCAAAAACAATTTTTGTTATTTTGTCTGCGCTATCTTCAATGGAATCCAGCCTTGAATCTGCCGCCTTATCGGAGTCGATTAGCACTTATCAATCTTCCGACACTGAAAAGCCGAAGGATCGTATCCAACATTGTCTTTTTCTTAAAATTAGTTCAAGGAAAAATTGATTCCATTTGCCTTCACAACAGAATAAACACCAACATTCCAAACAGGCAACTTCGATCATATGAACATTTTTATCTTCGTTTTCATAGATCTAACTACATGATTTTTGACCCATTCCGCATAGTATGTGCTGAAATTAATAAATATTATGATCTTATTGATATGTCTGGTCACATTAATATATACAAGAGAAGACTTATACTGTATTTAAACTCCAATGACTATATACATATATAATTGTTTTGAAATTTTGTAAAATTATTGTAATTCTCAGCTGTAATTATATGTAGCTGTAATTAAATAAATAAAAAAAAATAATTTTTTTAATTTAGTAAATCATGAACTAAACATAATTTTAAAAAATATTTTAAATATTTAAAATTTGAAAAAGTTTCCAATATGAGAAAAATACAAGAATGATAGAAATACAGATTACGCCTTGCGCATGTTTTCCTATTTGATGACGTAGTTCAACCCATGAAAGGGTTGCCTAATCCATGTATTTCCAAATCATTTAGGGCTGTGTTTTTATTGAAAACTTTTAATTTATGATTACTATTAATGATTCAAAATGAGAATATTTTACATTCGGAAGATAAATATGAATGTCATAATCTGTAGTGTGTTGAATTTGAAGGAACCTCGTATGTAGGTATAATGGATAGATTAAATTTGGAACCAATCAACAATATATTGAGCTCTCAGTAATTTTTTATCTAACATAAAATTGATATACATGGTGATATATACATATAGTAATTTACTTGTCAAATCGATCGATTTTTATCACATATATAAATGTATTTACAAAAACCAGAAATTTTTTGTTGCGCTCCATTAGCTTAGAAGCTTCAAAGCCCCAAGATAAATATTATTTTCCTTCGTATGTAGTATATATAGAAAAAATGCATACCACATGACACAATTATTTCAAAAATCGGAGGTGTTAATATATTTATTCTATGTAGATTAATTCCTACTTTTGTCTAAAAAAGTTTATATTCGATGTGAGACTGGCAATCCTACAATTAAAATCAATTGACAGTTCTCCAAAAATTAATTTATTGGATTTCGTCATAGATGAAGATCCGTAGGGAGAGAATTTGCTCGTTACATTTTTAACAGTACGATTGCGAAAGAAATTTAAAATATGAAATGGGTAAGTTAGAATTATTTTAGTTGTTTATTTACTAATTGCGCATAGGATTTAGTAATAGAACAACTCTAGAATTGAAACCGGGAGCAGTCCCGACAATAGAAGCCAACGCTATCGCAACTTAAACGGGAACAATACCGTATGAAGAGCAAACGAAAAATAACAAACACTGACTCAAACGAAGACAGTTTGCAACTTCATATAAAAATTTTAAAAGTTCAAATGTGCATATCGCACTTAATCAAAATTTGCCTTGGTGGTCTGAATCCATCATTAGAAGCAAATTTAATTTGGAAATATATTAACATTTTTTTTTTTTGAGTTAATTTTGATTTAATACGCTCTTGTGGTTCTTTTCGATTGACTTGTCATTAAAATAAAAAACAAAATAAAAACTTTTCTAATAAAATTATTTAAGGACAATATTAAGGAATTGCCCCACTTTTATCTTCACACAACTAACAAATGTCAGCATGTTTCGTGACGTCACTTAACCAACATGCGCAGAAGATTCAATTAATTGATATTATAAACATTTGATTTTTTTATTATAAGAAAATTTTATTTGATTTATAAAAAATTTCTTCATATTAATCGTTATTTATTTATTGAAAATTATATGCAATGAATTTTTTTTTTTACTAAAATTTAGTACATGTTTTTTTTTTCTATTTAGTGTATGGAGCATTTCTTGGCGTCTTTTCTTTTTTAGTGCATTTGTTAAATGTATTTAATTGGTGCTTCATCATATCATCAATAGACTTCAACAGTACTTTCGAAAACCATTCAAAACTTTAAACTCATTTTCTGCGAAACTTATTTTTTTAGTTATGACTTTATTTCAGCAAAGGCTCAGTATAGTATGAACATTGAATACAATTTGTGTGAACAATATTCCAACATTATTTTATTTATTTAATTACATTATTTAAGTTATTTTATTTTTTTAAATATAAAATTAGAAAAACTTAAGTGGGGGTTTTTATGTTTCTTTGAGTTTTCATTTCTTTGCTAAAACTTGCCTAGTTCTGAAAAGAAATCGCGAAATCATTTTTTGTTTTTAATTGTATGCATGACCCCATTTTTATGTTAAAAAACAAAATCACTGCTGTTTCACCTTTAGCTGCTCTATTCAGGATCTATTTAGTTTAGATTCTTTTTCTTTCCAATGCAACTTTTTTATACATTTTGCAGTTATATTTTAGTTTTTTCGAATGCCTATTTTTTCTTATTTAAATGTAAAAAAAAAAATTCTTTCAAATTGAGCCTGATATTAAAATTGTTTTCTCGAGTATTTACCCTACTTTCTTTATTAATTCAATAAAATTTAAGTTGTCTGTTATAAAAAACATTTAAAAAACATACACACATACGCACATGCATTGTAATGTGTGCTATTATATATTTATATAAATTAAAAGTTTCTTTTGATTAACATCAAAATTAATTGGTGTAATTAGTAAAAAACTTAAAGTGCTTATTTTTTAGAAGAAAATATGACTTACAATTTATATAAATTTTTGGATTATTACATTTATTGCATTGCATATAAATTTATTTAAAATATTTTAGATATCGTAAAATAGTCTGTCTATCTTCTATACGTTACTGATCAGAGTTTGCTGCTTCTTAAGCTTTGTTATTTTTCTGTTAATTTTCTTAAGATCGTTTTTGATTTACAGTCTTCAGATTCTGTTTAACTTTTATACTCTATTTTGCTTTGCCAAGGCATTTGTTTAAATGGTTTTTTCTTCCCATGTTCACATTACGCTTTTTTATCAACATTTTAAGTTTGTTTTGCTGATGCTCCTAAAAGTATGCCGGGCTTTCTGTTGCTTACTGCAACTGAAGTTTGTGGAATTTTGAATTTTAAGTGGTTTGCTGATAAACAAAATTTTAATTTTCTAAGGACTGTGCTGGGAATTGAATTAGAACTACTTTCGATCGTAATATTGTTGCGTGACATGACTGATTAATTTTTTATATTTTTTAAAAATCAAATAACCAGCCATGTCACAGAGATCTATTTTGTTCGAAAACAGAATTAAAAAAAAAGGACATGTGGCACTCGGGGACGGCCGCGGTAAGGCTTTTCCATAACATTGTTTATCATCTTATGCAATTAAATTATTACGTTTTGTTTAATAACTCGGTTGTTATTCTGGCAGTACTGTATGTTAATGAAATCAATAGCATAGTTTAGGGGTTAACATACATTGAGCGATTTAAATACTTAAAAAACGAAAGACTTAAGAAACAAAGTTAGTGTTAGGTTTTTTTGTTACTGAATTTCTTGATTAGGTCGCCGCGCTCAAAGCCCGCGATAAAAGCTATGCAATAGTTTACAAAAACGGAAAAAGAAATGATTTTTCCAAATGAAACCATTTTTAAATTTACCAACATAAAAGTTTTATTTATCTAAAAATAGTTTTATTCCAAAAGCTATTTTGGTTTTTCGCTTTTTGAAGAACCAAAATACAAATTGAACTCCGTTTCCGAACCAAATAGGTTTCTGTGATATGCCTGAATATAAATTGTTATTATTTATTAACGAAAGCTTTTATTCAACACTAATAGAAATGATATTACAGCGCCTTTTGTTGCCATTTGTTTAAAAACTTATTGAATTTAGCTAATTCAAACGTTATACAATCATAACCATACAACATAGTTACTGCCAACAATTTTTTTTTATATTCATTTTTGTGAAAATATATACAAAATTTAATGGGAAAAATTGTAAAATCAATTATGATAATCTGTTTAATACCATGAAACATCACTAATAATGACAACATCACATAGACAGGTCTTTACTGCTGTTACTGCTACTGCTTTGGCTTAATCAAATGTTGATGCCAATGGATTTATTTTATAGTCAGCATAATTATCGTTAGTAGCTTCCTATAACATGTATGTACGTGCATATGTATGTATGTGTATATTTGCTTGTAATTCTGTCTTGTCGCAGCTTTCCTTCTTTCGTTTTCGTTGTTGATGTTGTTGTTTGACCTAATTGTGTGTTGTTGTTTTTTTTTCCTTTTCAATGATGTTAATATTGATGTGGCTTTAGGACGCATTAAATTGAGATAATTATTGTTTGTTCATCCTGGCACCAAATGATTGCGTTGGAAAAATTTCATTTCCGTTTGGCTTTGATGAACCCGGTGACGTAAATGTTTAAGATGAGTTTAATGGAAGATGAATAAGTATTAATGGTACAAAATTGTGTTAAAGTGACATTAAGGACTGTTGTAATGATTGTTGTGTGGTGTGGTGGCAATTCAATATTTTAACAAACATGTTATGATTAAACAACGCCTTGAAAAAAATTATATTGCTGAATAATATAACAAAATAATATCCTACAAACATTATGTTGTTCGAAATTTTATGTTTTCTACATGATGTAGTTGTTGTCAAAAAGCCACTTTTCTTTAAATTGAAAAACATGACGTTAAATGATGTGTGAATAATCACTCATCACCCAAATCTTAAGAATTTCGAAAATTATGTATAAGCAATAATTTTCTAAGTACATGAAACAGCAGTTTCTCTAGGTAAGACAGAGATTAAATATCACAAACATTATAGCAGGTACATTATTTCTTATTCTGAATCGTCAAAATGTTCATGGACATGATGACATTAGACATCATGGTATGAAATCAAAATATATTGAAGAGAGTTTGATTTGCTACGTCTTTTACAAATTATTTCAGGAGATTTTCATTACATTACAAAACACGATAAAAGTTAGAAGCATCAAATAAAAAAGGATAAATAAGACAGTATTAATATTTAACAGCTACTGGCTAAAATTTTTTGTCGATTTTTTTGTCGATTTTGTTGTCTTTGTTTTACCATCCACTTCACTACAAATCGTATCATTTCCTCATTGAATTTCTCAAATGACATCAGAATCGAAATAGGAGTAAAAGTAGAAGGACATAAAATATTTAACTAGATTTTTATTGGCTTTATTGAAATTCCATACAATGAAATATTCATAGAGATTTGTATTTAAGCATTAGATGTTGTTTATTACCTTTTTTTATTTGCTTCAAATAAAATGAAGCCTTAATACTTTACAAGTGTTTTATCACAAAGTCAAAATTTTATTGCCATCGTAAAAATTGCGTCTGCATACTTTTTGAGTTTTTTGTGAGTACGCTAAGTTTTGTAAGTGATTATTTAAGGCAAGTCGAGAAATATGCAACATATGTCTGTCTATATATATATATATACAATATATATATATATATATACAAAAATAAACCACTCTTCCTGAAATGTTCGCGTTATATTTGCGATGGTCAGAAAGGAAAAAGAGAGTAGCTATTTTTATTGATGTCTAAAGTGGGCGTGGCACTTTCTATACAAAAGGATTTGTTTATATTATTGTATTTCTGGAAATTATACTGCAATTATATAGAACTTGAAATTTTATTTTTTAAAGAAAAAGTGTTAAAAATTAGACAAGTGGTTGTGGCACACAATTATTTTGTTATACTTACCTTTGGAACGAATAAAGTAAATGATTTGAGATTTTATATAAGCTTCTTTGATGATTTAAGTCGTTATTCTACAGTAAAGAGGTTAAAAAAATAGTGGGCGTGGCTCTTTCCATAAATAGGAACTTTTCTTTGTGCTGATATTTATGGAACTGCTGTCGCTAATAGTTTAAAATTTTTTGAAGAAAACTCACTAAAATTGGATAAATGGGCGTGGCACCTCCCACATAATAGTTTTGATATAAATTAGAAACCAATGAAGTAAAAACTGATATTTTGTAGGAGCTACTCCGGTGAAAAATATAAAAAAAAATTTTTGGGCATGGCACTTTGCAAGTATGGTAATGGGTTTTATTACGGTTCTCGAATCGACTTCAACTATATTACTGGATTCGACTATTTTACTAGATTAATCTATTACAGCAGACGAAGTCAAATCTCGTACCGTAATAAGCCCCAATATTTTATTTGATGACGTTTAGGAGACTAATGCAGCTAAATACTTGAAATTTTGTACGCGTTGTCTTTTGTAAATTTGTCTTAAAGAAAAATTATTATATAGTTAATAAGTGGGTGTGGCATCTGCCACATAATAATTTTTTTATATCGAGGAAACTTATAAAGCATATGATCTAAGAATTTGTAAGAGTCACACTCTTGAGCTTGATATCACTAAATGATACAGCATCGCATCAATGATCAATAAAAAACCGAGATTTTGAACAAAATTCTATTAATAATAGTAGCGACCATTACAAAATTTTGTTATTTTTTAATATTTAATATAATAATAATAAAGCACCGATTTTATATAATAAAAAACAATTAATTTCAATATATTCTTGACATCGGGAATATTTTATAGAGTATCGATATGTCTTTTGAGAATGTTGATAAAATTTATTATATCATTGAACAATTTAGCACTGAAAATATAATACTCGTAAATAAATTGCACGCACACACACTTTAATGCATATTAAATTGATTCTGAAAACAGAAAAACTAGAAAGGCTCGCAGAAATTACGAAAAATAGTGTTCCAACATAAGGTATATTTTACATGGAACTTTGAACATCGTATAGTAGGTACTAATGATTACTAACAAGAAATTGAATATTTACTATTTAAGGCTACGCGAAGGTGGCACGAAATAAGCCCCAAGGAAATAAGCCCCAAATCGAAAAATGAAATAAGCAACAAAAAATTTTAAAATTTTTTGTTTGGGCTTTATTTCATTTTTTGGGGCTTATTTCATTTTTAAAAATTTGGAGCTTATTTAATTTTTTAAAAATTTGGGGCTTATTTCATATCCGTCAACTAGATCTAAACACATTTTGAAGAAAATTGCATGTTATTTTCAAGTTTCAACTGTGTTATAATAAAGTACTTGCGCCCGGCCGTAGGCCGGTTATGCAGAAAATACTTCGAACGCGAAGCCGGTATTCGATATACCACAGAGGATAAAGTCCTTGCGGTTATGCAGAAAATACTTCGAACGCGAAGCCGGTATTCGATATACCATAGATGATAAAGTGCTTGCGCCCGGCCGTAGGCTGGATATGCAGAGAATGCTTGGAACGCGAAGCCGGTGTTCGATATAATTTAGAGGATAAAATTCTTGCATTTTATGATTTCTTCTTAAGCTTACTTCATCATGTTAACAAATTTGGGTCTTATTTCATTTTATTTTGAGGTTTATTTCATTAAATGAAAAATTTAGGGCTTATTTCATTTTTTTATTTGGGGTTTATTTCATATTTTTTGGGTCTTATTTCGTAAATTTTGTTTGGGGCTTATTTCATTGGGGCTTATTTCGTGGTGCCCTACGCGAAACTTAAAATACTTCATTTTATATATCTTTGGAAGATTAAGAATTAAAAAAATTTCTACATAAAGGAATTTAAACAAAGCACACTTTTAGTAAAAACCTGTATTAAATTTTTAAAAACAATTTTTTAACTTTCAGAACAAATTTACTTACGAACACAAAAACATACTGGAAACTACCGACAAGACTTTATAATATTTTAAACCAATTAAAAATTTATCCAAAAACAAACAGAAATTGTTTTTTTTTTCCAATTTTCATTATTTAGAAAACTGATAGTAATGATCTATAATCGTTGTATACTTCAATTTCAATACTTTAATACAAACACTGTTTATAAAGTCTTGTATTATTTTCTCTTTAGTTTTGCTGTAGGAAGCAAACATACAATATTACAATTAAACTTTTATTATATTTCAAGCAAATAATAAGATTATTTCGTCCTGTTCGTCCTTATCGTGTTAAGCTTCATTGTTATCATGCTAGGTAATAATATCCCAATAATTCTTTATAACGTGATTGTCAACTCACAAGTATTCTGAGAAAAAATTGTTGTGCTTTGCTGTGTAAATATTCTAAGATACATGGACTTGGATAATTTGCTATCTAAAGTTACATATATTCGTTAAATAATTTTTATTCAAACAATATAAATTAAAACCATGACAATATAAACATACATATACACCCATCCCAAGTTTTGCAATGGTTTTTTTTTAATTAAAACGAATTTTTTTCTGGTGTTGATATTTATACACAATTTTATAGATTTAAAATGAGTTTTAGTACAAAATTTCAATACAAATTGTAACTTAAAATATACTTAAAATCCCTTTTGAATTTGTATGAATGATGGGGTTAGATGAAAGGTTTTCCAATAGGGATGATATGATTTTGAAGTGACGTTTCGGCCATTTGTAATATGCCATGATCTATCATTTGTTTTTTATTGTATTCAGTAGTGTTTACAATTTCATCATCGAGAGATATACGCAAGAACAACGTTTACAAATCATTCATTTTTATTATCAAAATAATCGTTCTCGAATTGTAATTTTTCGTGCGCTTTTGCCATTTCATGGTCATTATAATCACTCACTTTCATCTGAGTTGTGCGGTAAATAAACACAGCTGTCGATTCTGGTTCTAAGAAAATCCACAAATTATTCATGAAAAACCATAACATTCACCTAAATTGTCAGTTTGGTTTTTGGTTTTTGGTCTGGTGGAATCGTCGGTCCGTACTTCTTTCGAAATAAAGCTGGTAACACCGTTACTATCAATGAAGGGCGGGATCGATTACAACCAACTTTTTATAACCGAAATTGGAAGAAGTTGATCTTGACAACATTTGGTTCCAACAAGACGGGGCTACGTGCCACACTGCAAATGCAACAATTGAATTATTGCGAGAAAAGTTTGCAGATTCGATTATTTCAAGAAACTGTGATATTGAATGCCCTCCAAGAAGTTGTGATTTAACACCAATAGACTATTTCTTGTGAAGTCATTGGTTTTTCGAAATAAACCAGACTCTCTTTAAGCTTTACAAGTCAATATTGAACGTGCCATTTATGACATACGACTTGAGTTAGTTGAAAAAAAGCTCGAAAATTGGGTTCATCGAATTCGTTCCTGCAGAAGAAGTCGTGGCCATTTGAATGACGTTTTACTTAGAACTTAATTGTATCGATTGTACTTCACATTAAATAAAAAAAATTTTGAATTTCCTTAACAATCAGTGTTTTTTTTTTTTTTTTTTTTGAAGAAATCATATCACTATTATTGGAAAACCTTATATTAAAGAAAGTACAAATTTCATACAAAAACTTTTAAAAGATATTTAGCTTTCAGCTTCAAAATTATCAACTTATTGATTTTATTCCGATTTTCGCAAATAGAGTTTTAATTAGATCTCGTTTTTTTTTCTGAGTAGTTTTACGACGATGACAATAAGGAGATGTGTGTGTGAGAGTGCTATGCATAGATATATGTATGTTATGAACCGATTGTGGTTAATAGTATTTTTAAATTTTCCAAAACAATTTTTTGTGAAAAAAAAATGTTTTATAAAATTTTATACTATTAAACCGATCAAATGTAAAATGTAATCAGTTGTAAGACTTAATAAACAGCATTAAATTCAAAAACAAAATTAATTTAATTATTATTTAAACAGAAAAAAAAATCAGGGCATTTGGCATTGTAGGATATAATTCATTGGCAACACTGTAATGTTTAAAATATGGTGAAAAATGAAAATTCACTAGCTACCATCAATGTAGTAGTGAGATATCTTGTATTCTATTTTTATTCGAAATGTGTATAAATGGGATATGTAATCATGTTCAACAGAGCTACTTAACATGCAGTAAAAGCATTTACACATAAATACTGTGAGGGTGGAGTTGGCTGAAGTGGTTAGCGCGTTGACTACTAAGCAAACAATGACTTGGGGCCTGGGTTCAAACCCTGGCCAGAGCAAGTCAATCAACATCATTAATTTCTCTAGTGAACATTAGTGTGGCATTGTATTAATTGTTGTGGGACTATTTAAGTGATGAAGAGGAGGCATACAGCACTGGTCACTAAGAAACTGCTCCGACAGCGATTGATGCTGTTCCAAGCTAATGTACACAACATCGCCCTCCTTCGTCGGTTAGCAGAAACATCGGCGAAGTAAAACAATTAATAAAATGCCTGCTAATACAGCTTAACAAAGTTAATGCGTCTACTTAACACCGGAGGCGCCTCAACACTGCTATAAAAATTGACATAACGCGCAAAGCAAAGTTGTAAAACAGTTAAGTGTTCTAAATTTTCAACATCTATCTTCCCTACACTATCCCTCTCCCTGAGTTACGACACAACGCACTGCGTACGTAGGGGTCATCCGCTGAGTGTGCTGGTCCTAATTTAAAAAAAAAAAAACTGCCGAGGTTTGGTGGCTTCTATTCAGCCGTGTAGTTGAAATCCGAAGAGATGTTTATATATTAAATTTTTCTTTTTTTGCTTGAAATGTTTTTTTTTTTTTTCTAAAATTAATTGCTTAACCTAATATTTCCCAAAAATTTGTTTTATTTTGATTTTTGTGTTATACGAGTATTTGATGCCGTAATGCCCACAATTTGTTTGTCTTGCACCACTCCCTTTTCATACTCTGTGTTTTCTTTAAATTTAAAAATGAAATTTTTTTAAAAAACATTATCTAATTTAGATGCATTCATGCAAATATACACATTTACATGTGTGCCAATAACGACAAGTGTTTAAGTCAAGACAAGGCAATATTGAGAATATATCACAATGGAATAAAAATTACATTTTGACAGTTGCATATAATTTTTACGATTTTTCAGCAAGTAAATTGTATAATCTCGCTTGGTAATCACACACAAAAAATATATATAATTTTTTTTTCAATTAAACCTTTAATTAAAATAAAAAAAAATTGATTAAATATTTAATTTATTTAATTAAATTTTTAATTGTAATAAATAATTTTAGTTAATAAATTTATAAAAAATTTAATTGATACTATTAATTTGTTTACTGGTGCAAATTTAATTAAATTTTTAATTGATATCACAAATTTTTTCATTGAAAGCAATTTTTTTTTTTTCTGTGCATAACTTAACTTTTAATATAATAAATTTTACAAAGAATTATGTGTTCCTAATAAAGGAGAAAATTTAAGGACGAATTGTTCAATAAAAATAAACTTTCAAAAATAAAACTTGAACAATTTAAAATACAAGCATGCAGCACTATAAAATATGACTTAAGCAGTTTCTGTTTATTGTCACAGATGCATGCAGCAGTATCTATAAGTATCATGTAGCCAAGCAAAATCTGATACTGCTCTTGTTTGTTTTTCATTTAAATTTTTTGTATAATGTATTAAAAAATATAGAAATAACATAATTTTTAAATATCAATTTGAGAGGAAAGTTTGGTTTTACTTGATTTTTATGCAGTTTAAACTTTCAAAGTTTATGTGTATGTTCACTGTATGTATGTACATATGCTTGATAAAATGTATTTTAAATTACTATCATTTTGCACGTATTTAATAAACGAAATTGTACAACAGATTTTATATATACCGATTTGAAAAAAAAAACCCAAAAACAAAAATAAAAAGCTTCTACAAAGTGACTTTTTTTTTATTTAAATGAAATGAACAAATTTATATAATATACAACGTCAGCAGGATGTTGTAGTTGTTTGTATTGAATTACATGTTTTTAAACATTGTAATGTTTGAGTTCATAGACAAACATTGTGATGAGTGTTCAATGTTTTGCAAAATTTACAAAATAATCAAAATATTTTGACTTATTTTTATTTATATTAAAAACAATGTTGTAGGTAAATATTGAACTATGTTATTAACAAAATATCAATATGGTTTGAAATATTGATAAGCAAAAATTCGTATTTGTTTTTTTTTTTTTAAGATATAATCATTTTGCATACAGCAATTATAAATTGGGTCATTTAACATAAATTCATAAAGGTTTTCATATATTGATAATGATACTTACCTGCTGGATATACGAGTATTTTAGTTATTGCCCAATCGAAGGAAAGACATGTACTAGATTTTAGTAGAAAAGTTTCTTGAAAATAATTTTAAAAAGGTTCTGCACAATTATTTTGACAAGAAAAAAAAAATCACTTATTTCTTTTTAACTTTAAAAAGGGTGAACTTAAAGGGTGAAACATCTACTGATGAGTTGGTATGGCTACCAACGAAATATATATTTAGATATTGCTAACCCGCAACAAATATATAAAATTTATTGATAATTTTAAGTAAAAAAAGAGAAAACATTAAACATTTTCCATATAGACTTCAAAAGTTGTGAATAAAATTCAAAGTATTTTTACAAAGGAAAATTGTAAAAAAACAAGGCTTAATGTTGTAAAAAAGTAGTGAAGTTGATTATGATTTAGTAGAAAGTAAAGCCCCCTTTGGCTTGAATGACTTTTTGAAGCCGCCGTGGTACTGAATCTACCAAAGATTGAAGATCTTCAGTAGGGTCCTCTTTCCAAAGAGTGGTGACTTCAGAAATGGTTTCTTCAATGAAATATTTCTCTTACGTTTTATATATGCCCAAACGTTTTCTATGACGTTCAAGTTCGGACTTTGAGGTGGCCAATCTAATAAATTGAGTCGAATATTTCTAACGAAGTTTTTGATTAATTTACTTGTGTGACATGGAGCATTATCTTGTTGCAATACAAATGATTCTCCTATCAGTTTGTCACCCGAGGGGAATGCGTAATCATTTAAAACTTTTAAATATTGATTTTGGTTCAGGGAACCAGTGATCGGTACCAAATCACCCAAGACACTGTGTGCAATGCATCCACAGAACTTAACTTTTTCACAAACTGGCGCAGTTTTTTGTCTTTGAAATTGTAGAAGTCTTACATAAATCTTCTTTTTCGATGAATTGTATTGAAATGAGCTTTCATCAGTCCAAAGAACTTTTCTTTAAAACTCTACTGGCTTGTGTATTAGCAAAAGCTAAACGCTTGAGTTTGTTTTGTTTTGATATGTATGGAATATATCTTGCTATGAAAGTCTTAAAACATGCTTCTCTCAAGCGGCGCCGAATCGTCCGCTCACTCATTGAAGTACTGGATGACTTATTCCATTCATCTGCGGCATCTTTAGGTTTTAACTGAACATTTATTTTAAATTTTCGCAAGATGATTCGGTCTTCACTTAGGGTTGTTTTGCGTTTTGCGCCGGATCGCGGTAAATTTTGTACATGGTTTTTGTTTTTAAATTTGTTTATTTGATAATAAACAGTTTGACGCGACAAATTGAACTCGTTAGCTATGTCTATTATCTTGAAGCCGACATTGAATTTTGCTACTATTGACTAAAGACACAAAAATTAATTAGAACAATTATAGTTGACCTTCGATTGCAAAGAACACGCAAGAAAACTGATATGAAGTGCATGTCAAAATAATTATGCCGAAGGGAAGGTTGGCTTGGTATTTTTTGTAGGTTATGACCATTGTTTTTTCTTTCTTCTCCGTCACTTCTAGATGACGATAGCCTAGTTTTATTGTTTTTTTTTTCTCACTCAACTATGAGCGTGATATATGCCTACGAACCGATAGTTGATCCTTACGATCATCAAGGTTTGTAATGTAGTATAATCTCCATGCGTTTGAAATGTCCACAACGCATGTAAATCAGACCCACTTCTTTCCTTTTATTGCAATTCGGTACAAAGTAAAGTGTTGCGCAAAATATTCTAAAAACAGAAATGGATACATTAAATGTAAGCGAAATTGTTTTATTTTTAATTTTTCCTAAATTTTAAATAATTTTTTAAAGGACCCTACAAGCGAACCTATTGCTAACAACTCAAACTCTGGTCTAAGTCTACCTTCAAAACATTCAAACATGTTTTGAATGTTCTATTTCAGTTGTAATGCTTTACTTCATCTTTGTTCTGATTCAGCTTTATTTTATTGCAACATTGTTCTATTGCAGTGTTGTTCTATTCTTCAATATTTTTATCTTAAAGCAAAACAATTGGTTTTGGAAGTATGTGTTTTATAATGAGAGAGTAATATACACACACTATTTAAATTTAATGAAATTACTTGTAAGCCATTTTTCTTGTGCTTATCCAGCTCTTTAGTACAGACTTATAGACTGATCCATTTGGTCTACTCCTCTCATCCCCTTATTATAACTTTGGAAAACGTGAGGTATATCTAAATCAATTTTTTGTTTTATCGTGAAACACCATCTTTTAACTTTACCTAATGGCTCTACAGTATCGAAATTAGTTCCAATCGTGTAAACATTATTATCTTTCCACCTAAATATTAGAACTTCATTTGTCTTATCAAATCTTTTTTTATATTTTATGAAAAATTAAAGTAATTTTTAAAGTAATCTTCAAGTACATTTTAATCAGTTGCTAATGATCATACAGTTTTGTTAAATAAATATATTTTCTTAGCAATTGTAAGCGTAGCAATACACAGGATGTAAGCATATATGAAAAGAATTGCCATTAGAATGTCTCATACATGTTTTATCTATATTTAAAAGAAAGATGCACGTAAAATTTACGTATATTTACGTTCTAGGGTTAAGTTCATATTTTGTTCTCATATTGGAAATTTTTTCAAAAGTTAAAGAAAATAATTTATTAAACTATTTTAATTTCATGACTTATTAGTTTAAAAAAATATTTTTTTTAATGTAAGAATTTTCGAATTCAGTACTGACGTGTACGATAGTGGCTGGTAAGAGGAAGAAATGTGTAGTAGTGAGGTGGTTAGAGTGTATAAATAATAAATCCAATTGCCTTGGTTGGAGTCCCAAAAGACGTGAGTTTATAAAAATCTTTTCAACACCCCTCATTTCAGATAATACAGATACATAATACATGTTTTAAATGAGCATTCCGTACGTTCCAGCTTTCTGATGACATCAAAAGATTAGTTGTAGCAGATGTCCGGTTCAGAAGAAGGTAAAACAAGAAAATAGAAAATACACAGCAAGATGGCAGATGTGGTGCACATGACTAAATTTTTACTACTTTTAGGAAAAAAAAACTTAACTAGTTTTTAGTAAATATTTTTCTAGTTTTTAGAAAATATTTCCTGTTAAAGATGAAATTTGTCTTAGTTTCTGTAAAAAACGACAACCAATTTGAACTCATGATGATTGATGTTTTTTTCAAATTTAGTTAAATATAAATAAATCCCCTGAAGAAGTGAACAAAACATTCACGAAACGTTGGGAAAAATATGTAATGAAAAGAATCTGCATTTTTATTGGCATGAGACAAGTTAGGCCTCACCAGCTATTTAATAAAAATATTTATAGTGCCATTTTATTTATTAAAATGATTTTATTTAATTTTTGCTTAGATTTTTCTTGCTGAATCTTAAATCTATAGAAAAACACCACTTGTTGTATTGAGTATAACCATTTTGTATATTTTATTCGCACTGTAGACATTAAACGATGAAATAGTCCTTCATACACTTCATTTGATGACGGGCTTAAATTTTTATTCTTTTGCATTTAAAAAATTAAACATTTTTTTTAAACTATTTGTGGATTACATTTCTGCCACTCAATTTTTTCTTAACGAAGGAATCGGTCTACACTAATCTAATTGCTTGAATTTTTTTTGTAGATCAAATTTGCGTTTTGCTGGTTTTCTATAAAACCATAATATTTTGACTGTAGCTCACTTCAGTGCTTTGCAGTATGAGGGGAATAAAAATAATTACTGACTAATTAAGCATAAGAAAATAAGTCAATTTTACAGAAAAGAGAACAAAAAAACAGAAAATATCCGTATAAATTTGTTGTATACATATTTCAAATAAAATTTTATAAAAAATTGAAAAAAGAAATTACAAAAATTGTTGTTGGAAAGAATTTTGTTCTGTTTTCTTAAAGCTCAAAGAATTTACTTCACCCTTCAATTTAATTGTAAATTATTTGTTTTATTAAGAAAAACAAAACTCATTTTATTACAGAAAAAGAAAAAAATTTTCCTATTGGTATATTTGAACCATAATTGGCAATATGTTTGACTGAGAATGAACTATAAAGCATATGTATTATAAACACTCAATTAAGTCCTTAAGCTTGTTCTATACTCTGCATTAAACTGAACAATCAAGATTCTCTAAGGAGCTTATCACAATTTGTGTGTGGTTGTTAAAGCAGAGTGTATTATACACAATGCCTTTGTTTATTTGTGTGTATATGCATGCGCTTTAGTAAAGACTTCATATTGATTAAATAGCAATTGAGGGTTAAATTTGTGCTTTAAGTATTAGATAATAATTATATTTTAATGTTAAAATATAAAATGTTGAAATGTAAAAAAAAAAAATATGTTTTATATATAAGGGATAAATTTTTTTAAGAAATTTGTTGCATGATACTTTTTCTATGGCCAAAGATAATTTAATTTTAGCCCATACTCGTATATTCTAACATTACAGATTTTGTTCAAAAACATAAACAACTTGCTTAGTACAAACTTTATGGGCAAAACTGTGATACACAGCAAAAAATAATAAATGATTTCAATTAAAAATTTGTGATATCAATTAAAAATTTAATTAAATTTGCACCAGTAAATAAATTAATAGTATCAATTAAATTTTTATACATTTATTAACTAAATAAATTAAATATTTAGTCAAATTTTTTTTTATATTTTTAATTAAAGGGTTAATTGAAAAAAAAATAAATATTTTTTTCTGTGTACAATAACTATAAGATGATCTTACAATATCATCTGAAAATTTTTGTTACCAATTGTTAATTTCAGGTGTCAATGAAAAAACTTTCGTTTTATAAAGAAAATTGTAAAAATTTTTAAACTAAAACCAAAACAAATATAAGTTCATAGAAAAAATATTTAATTTTTTTTTTTCAATTAACCCTTTAATTAAAAATATAAAAAATTTGATTAATTATTTAATTTATTTAATTAAATTTTTAATTGTAATAAATAATTTTAGTTAATAAATGTATAAAAATTTAATTGATACTATTAATTTGTTTACTGGTGCAAATTTAATTAAATTTTTAATTGATAGCACAAAATTTTTATTTGAAATCAATTTTTATTTTTTTCTGTGTTTGAATTTGTGCAAAATAAGTATGATATGAAAAAAAGGTAGAGATATTGGAAAGTGCCAAGCAAGCAGTTTAGAAACAAAACCCACTCTCGACGAACAAAAATTACACCCTATAGAACGCTTATATTACCCGTGCTATTACATGATGTAAGTAGATAAAGCTGTTGCTGGGGTGTTGAGGAGAGAGATCATTTGCAAAATATATGGATTTCACTGTATCAATGGAGAGTATCGCCATAGAATAAATTATGATCTTTATTTATTATTTATTTATTACTTTTAAAAATTTGTGTATAAACTAAGAGAGATTTTTTTAAATCTCTTTAAGGTCTACTGGTGATTTAGCAAAAGCGAAAGAGAACTGCGTGGCTCACGATGTCGGCTGATCGATAAAGCTGAAATTATAAACGAAAAACAAATGATTTGTGACCCTCAAACCTTCCATTTTATTTTATTGTTTTGTTTAGCTTTTCTTCCAGTTATCAATTAATAAGTTTAATAAAATTGTTTATTAGTTGAACGCAAGCTGCATCTTTTACTTCTAAAAATCATGCAACAGCTTTTTTAATAACTAATAATTGTATACTTTTCTGAATATATACTGTTCATCTACGGTTTAAAATACGAACACACGATAAATTCGGGAGATCGAATGTGTTCGGCTAAATACGTTCAAAAATATGAACACACAATTAGTTCGGGAGATCGAATGTGATCGGCTAAATACGATAACGTGCTCATTTAACTATAATACGAACACACGATGAATTCGGTAGATCGAATGTGTTCGGCTAACTACGTTCTAAAATACTAACAAGCATAAACTACATGCATCTAAATATATATAAGGAACAAGTTGATAAAGCTCAAGTGGCCTTCTTGTAACTACCAGCCGTACGGTACCAGAACTTGTTCCCCGATTGATAACAAAACTCAACATCTTATGTTCGTTTTATTGTCAACTGTTCGAGAGTTACAATTGTATTGCTGTTGATTTGTACCCTACTTAAGAGAGGTATGGTATGTACCTATCAGTCGACCAGTATTTCAACAGAAGCTATATTATCTTAACATACTACGTATTGCAATGCTATTGATTTTTATTATATAGGCTGGTTTAGTAACGGCACGTTACCCATATGTATCTGCAACGAAGTAGTTTGCGATCCTCCACAATTTCGTTATACCAAGGTTTCACAGCATAAGCGATTCACCCCAAAATCCTCTTATTTGTTGTACGACAAGCCTGCATAAGCTAAACGATTGAAAATTATCAACAATGTAAAATTTGAACCATATTATTGTTGTTAAATGCTCAAGAGCCTGCAAAAACATTATTATTGAAGGTTCGAAAATATTGCCTTTTGCTGATTTGCCCTAATGTTTTGCCAATATTTTTTTATGCTGTAAAAACTGAGATAAGTCTCATCGTAATAAAAACAACTTTGTTTCAACAAATCAGTTTAAAAAAAAAATGTTGCCTTCACTCAATAAACTGTGCCAGTGTGCCAACAGCGTCATTGTATTACTTTTGCCTCAGCAATGGTATCTTTGAAATTTAATATCTCTTAAGATATTCGTTTACATGCATAATGCTATAAATTGAAAACAGATTTATATCGTTTTTTCTTAATTATTTGTATGTTGGATAAATAATCCAACATATTTCAAAGTAAAATAATATTTCGTAGCAATGAATTTGAGTATGATTGCAAATATCTTTGTATATAAATATTGATTACGTTTCAATATCAAATACAAACAGTACAAGAAAGTTTTCAAATTGTATAAAAAAAAGTCTGCCAATATGTGTATTTTGAAACACTTAAATTGAATATAAGAGTGTATATCAGGGATATACGAGTACAAAACGTAATATGGCCAACACACAAGTAATTTTATTTAAGAAAATATTATTGGAAACCTGTTGAGTTCTAAGAAAAGACAATAATAGTTTGATTGCAATTACTTGCATATGTATGTGTATGTGTATGACATTGCAGTTTCAATTGTACTTATGGTTTCTGCACTTACCAGACTACTGAAAATCTATTTAAGCTAAAAATTTAAAAATGAGAATACATAACAAAAATGTTTGCATGCAAATGTTTGCTTCCTGCTTGCTCTAATTTCCAGTAATAAAACTTACGCATCGTTTCCATGTTTAATTCGAACTGAAAATAATCGTAAAATAAGAAAAAAAAAATAGAAATACAAATTCGTAGTATCTTTTATTTCCACTTTGACACTAAATGAAAATTCTTATTTATTTCAATAAAATATAAATATATAATATCTAGAGTTTAAATCAAACAATATTTGGATAGCTGATCTGCTTAAACCCCAGTAAAATATTTTACTGATTTGATATTAAATTAAAAATTATATTTAAATCGGTTGCAAATTTCAAAGAAAAATGATTACAAAGTTTTATATTAAAAACAACAACATGATCTTTGGGGCCTTTTTTTTCCTAGATGAAGGAAAAATTTTAATGTTTACGTTTGGAGCCATTATTTGTTTTTTATAAAATTAAAATTACCTCGAAAGCAGAAGTTGAAAAATTGCCCCAAAATTAAATATTAAAATTTAATAATGTTCACAATGTTTTTTGTGTAGTTTTTCATGCCATTTTTTATTTAAGCTTGAGGAAAAGTGGCCCCCAAATTAAAACTATAAAATGGCTGCAAACTGAAAAGAATAAAAAAATAGTCTTAAACTAATAAGGGTCAAGCCTGCAAAATTAATGTTAAACGAAAGAGTATTTTTAAAGTAACTTTCAAAAAAATTACAAAAATTTATATACAAAAATTTAAATTCATACGATTAGAATTATTTGGAGTTATTTCATTATAAATCATAGGAATGTAAAAGTCTGTATGTTGGTAACATTGTATAAAATATGGTAGGAGGATGATTAAAATATAGCGTACTTTTTATTAACTTAGAAAGGAATTTGCATTTTTGGTACTTTTTATTTTTGTTTTAATATTTTAAAAACTTTTTAAAAGTTAACATAATATCTTGGGGCTGAAATGAGAAAAAGCTGATACTTTGGTTCTTTTTTACTAATGGTACTTTTTTATTTTTGGTACATTTTTACTTTTGGCACTTTTTCCCTTAAAAAGTTCTCAAGTTTGTAGACGGATAGCAAGTAACTCAGATTAAAACAAATAGTACTTTCTAAGAGGTAAAAACAGGAAAAATTGGTACGATATGTATTTTTTGTTTTATAATTTTTTTTTCTTACATTGACTTACAATGTATTTTTTTATGTAAAATACATGTTGGTAATTTTGGTACTTTTTATTTGTTTGTAAAATTTTTTTTTTTTTTTGCATTAACATACATGTACATACTTCCCTTGGAGTAATGTGAGGTAAATCTGCTACTTTTTATGATTGTACTTTTAGTACTTTTTTGTCCTTTAACATGAATGGAAACGAAGTCAAGGGAATTTTTTGTGTTCTATTCTCATTGCACATTTTAGCAATTTCTTTATTTTATCTACATCCTGAGTGTTGTGTGCTGCCAAAATGCGTGCCATACCAATTTATCTAATGGCTCCTTTCTTTACCAGGTAAAATTATTTACCATACCTCCTGCTATGTTTTGCTTATATTCGAGACTTGTAAAAGCCGGACCTTCTACGCGTAAAGCTTTGCATAATTTCAGCTATACTATAGACGAGTTGTTATGATCTATGCCCAGAATATCAAAGAACAATTTTTAATAATATTCTTTATACTCTGTGACCATTTTAGTACGATTCAGGCTCATAGCTTGAGCAGTCGCTAATTGCTGTTTCTTCTTAAAAATTGTAGAATATGGTCGAATAAAATTAATTGAACTGTGTTCTGAATTCGTATCTATCCATTTGATAAACGGTGTCTAACATGTCACGTTTTATATTTATATCATTTTAACTGTTTTCTTCTGCCCTCTTAGAGAGCGGTAGAAAGCAGAAATTTTCCTTTAATATATTCTTAATTTATCAGCAATTGACTTTTTAAATGAATACATACGTCTTCGTGTTAGTTGATAATATTATTCTCTTCTTATTTTTACAATTCTTTTTAATATCAGTATTTGTTTCGTTTTATGCTTTACACGCATCTTTTCAGTTAAATAATTTTGTGAATATATTAAAAATGTGAGTACATAATTTTACATGCATCCATCCAATTGTTAATCTATATTCTATATGCATAACCATAAATTTGTATTTGTATATTTGTTTGTTCGTTTGTTTGTTTGTATATTTCTTAAGGTACGGTCACATCTTGAAAACATTTGCCCAAAAAAGCGTAACCACTAAATACCAATGAAAAACTTTTTGATTTATGCATTTATTTATTAAGTTAAACAGCATCTAATAAGATAAGATTCTATTACATTTTCTATAAATTATGTAGGAAACTTTCAACGTAATCAACAGGTATCTAAATCAAAAGTGTTTTCATTCGTATTTAGTGGTTACGCTTTTTTGGGCAAGTTTGGGAAGTTAAATATTAACGTTGTAATTTAAGAGCCGTATTACTGATCAGAGGGATATTTAAAGAGGCCAATTTTTTTTTTAATATTGGAGTGGGGAAGGGTACACCACATACGAAGTTAATATTAATACTCATATATCTTCGCAACTAATAAAAATTATTTTTTTTAATTTGCTGTAGGGTACTCAACAAAGAAAATAAAACTTATTATTGGGCATATAACACGGTGGAAACTTATGTTCACCATACACAGAAATTTTTAATACTCTCATCTCTGAGAACTTAGCATATGTTTAAAATTCGATGTATGCTCCTTCGATAGTACATTTTAGATTGAATTCTAGAAGCGATAAAGGGCGAAGAGAAATATTGATTATCGCACGACTTTCACATAATTGGACCAAATTTGAAAATAGTTTTTGTTATATGAAAGGATTCTGCTTAATTCCAGATTAAAATACTGTAATCGTAAAAAAATTTTAGTTCAATTTTATGAGAATAAGGATAGCAAAGCCAACCGGGTACAGCAACTTTGAAGAAATAAATTGTTTATTTTGCTTATTCGTTAAATGCTTCCATACCCAATTGATTTTCAATGATCAAATAACATACTACATACACATACATACATATGTATACATAAATAATAGGTAAAACCAACAATTTTTATTCACACATATACATATATACATGCATACATACATATGTAAATATGTTCTTAAGTACATGTATATGATTAATACTTCAAAGGTGTATATTGTATAAACATGCAAAGTAAAATACCAATTTATCCGCATTGTTATACAAAAAGATTATTTCATGTATGTGTATCGAACGCAACACACATACATGCATATATTGTAAATGAATATCGTGCATAATAAATATTCACTTTAATTACACATACGAGTATATTTTTGTACTTAAGAAAACTCGTTATTATACTCATAATAATGATTCTTATATCTTTAATTATTGTAAAATTGTTTGTAATTATAACTTAATCAATTATTTAAGTTGTCTTTTAATTCTGCAATAATATTTTTTAATTAATGCGATAGTTCTTAAAGAGCACAGAATTAAATTAAATTATTACAGCTGTGGAAAATTGACATCATACGAAAGCACAGTGCTTCGCTATAGAAAAAAACCGGTCAAAGACGAAAATTTAGATCTGGCAATAATTGGTATGTATCTTTGAAGTTTTGGAAATATCTTATTATTTTCAATGAAAGTACAGAAAAATACGTTTTACCTTCTTTAAATCATTGTTAAGAAAATTCTAATTTCACCCGAGAACAGGGAAAACGGACTTATCCTCTTAAAATATGTCCTATATACCAGTATACCAGATTTAATTGGAATCACGAAAATTATAAACATGTCCGAGAACTTATCTTCTTTTTAATCATTGAATATAATAGGTTCCTTTAGAAAATCAAACAATAGATCCTTTAAAACAGTTCTTCACGAAACTTTAAACAAACCAAGAGCAAAGTGATCCAAATGAATTTTGCAATATCCTTTGCATAAATTTTATATGTTATAAGCAATTCTAAAATTACAAAAGCAAAATTTTTAACAATAGATAGAGATAGATAGAAAAGTGGAAAGATCTGGTATAAGGATCGGCACTGCGACACCTATCAGATCTTTTGCGCCATGGATATCTAAATTAAACCAAGCTCTTAATGTCTCTTTTTATGAAAATCAGCACAGAACTTGGAGAAGCCCGCCTAATATCATCCGAACACACAAATTCAGAAAGAAAAACACGCCTTCTATTATTACATAAAACTATACATTCACAGAGAATGTGCGCCGTTGTCTCATCCTCTTCCATGCATAAACGGCATAAGGGTGAGCGAACTAGGTTACTTTTCGAAAGATGGTAGTTCAGTCCATAGTGACCGGAGAGGAAACTAGTAACTAGCCGTAAGTCGTACCTGTTGAAATTCAGGATGTCATTGTATGGAAATGGCTGTAACAATGATTTGGCCTGCCTTAAACCGGGCGAAGCCACCCAAACTTTCTTAGCGGTTGACATGTCTTTCTTTCTGATTAGAAATGTTACAGTCGACCAATTTACGCCACAAAAGGGCGCTGGGCCTATAAGAGGAGCGGCAGGGGCTGTCTTGGCCAATTCATCCGCTACCTCGTTACCCGCATGACCGCTATGGCCAGGTATCCAGTAAATGGAAACTTTGTTCCGTATCGAAGCTTATGAAGTAAAAAGTTGAAAAAATTATTTATTAAATGCTTATAAATGCACCATAGCGTATACTTACTATGCTCGTATATTAAATACTTCAATATTAATCATACGACTCCGTGTATGGAGTGTTTTTATACAGTGTCACAACTTTGAGTTGGCATTACTGCTTTATTTGAGCACCCATTTCTAAATCAATTTTTTAAAACAATTTAATTGTTGCACAGGTCTCTAGCAATAATTTGGCTTTTACTGATTTAAAAATTATCAATTAGTCGATAAGTTATAGCCAAAAAACCATATAAACAATATGCTGAAAATCGGCATTTGACTGCAAAGTTCGAAGGTCGATTAAAAAAAATACGAACTAACAATAACAAACGTCGCGTCGCCTAATTTAGCCTCTATTTTCACCCCTCACTCTTAGAATCGACCTAACTTTTGCTAACCTGAATTTGTTCCACAGTGGCATACCTAGGCATACCTAACAGCTTTCTGCAGGACAATGTATTCAGGATCGATGAATGCCCGTTGCCAACACAGCGAGCAGAGTTACCGATACCCATCCGATAAGCGGCCATTGCCGCAGAGGATCTTATAAAGATTTGTACAGATGTTAACCCAATCAAGTTGGACATGACCACATTGCACCTGTAGGAAGAAGACACGCCATTCTCTGAGCCTTGCAGAGTTTGTTCTTCGCTGTAGTATGGAGATATCAATAAATACGTTAAAGGACTAAAAATCTTTGTGAGATTATAATTTTAAATGCAACACATTGTGCAACAATTATGAAAATTATTAAGAAAAACCACAAAATATTATTTCTATTATATGCATAAATATATTTTTAATAACAACAATAATTTTCTTGGAAATAAGATTATTTATTTTCACGCATCATTGCACTAAATATAATTGCATATTACTTAAATAAAACATACTGATATACTTCAGTATTAAGCTTCACTTTGTTGAACAAATATCTTTATAAGAGCTCTTAAGCTATTTACATTAATACTTTTATGTACTCGTATAAATGCACACACACATTCATACATTATATTAAAATACCATAAATTGAATGGAATGTTATAAACTTTATTTGTTTATTAAGCTACCCAGTGAAATGTTTGACTTCTTCTCTGGCAAATTTAATTATTATACAAATTCACATACACTCAAAAAAATTTCGTTTCCTTTTTAAATCAAACAAAATAAGAAAAAATTAAATAAAATGTGACATTTATTCGAGAAAATACTCAAGAATTTATGTTTTTAAAAAATCTATTTATTTCTTGTGGGCTAGCAAATCTATATGCATTTCGTTGGTTGCTAAATACCAACTCATAAGTAGATCTTTACCATTTATGTTTAAAAAGTTCCAAAACTAATTTACTCATACATAAACTCGCAAAAAAGAAACAAAATAGTTTTTCAAGAAACTTTACAAACAACACAACAAACAATTTTCTTCATAATGAATGAAAAAAAAATGTTATTTAATTTGAGAGCACATTTAATTTTAAGGACATTTTATCAGACGATTAAATTATTTTATTTCAGTCTTCAAAAACGATTTAGGAAAATGACTTTCTCTAAGCCGACATCAATTTAACGAGTTTTTTTTAAAAACCTTTCGCCACTACTCATTCCAGACAACACATCCGACCTTTAAAAAAGCAGAACCAGCTGTTCCAGCCCTCGCCCGACATCAAAAGCTTTGTTGTATCACTGGACGTTTCAGGAAACACGGAAATCAGAGCGTTTTAGCAAGATTAAAAACCACATAACAAGGAAATTTACCACACTATAAAATTCTATGCAAACATTGTTCATAGCCACAATTTTTCTCAAATTTTTGGACAAACACTAAACTTGTTTTTAGTTAATATTTTCTTATAATTAGGAAAAAGTTTCTGTGAAAGGCGAAAGTTCTAAGAAATTTCTGTAATTAACGACATTTGCGCCATAAGACAAGCATTTCGTACTAAAATTAAATTTAATTTACCCAAAATTTTATAAATTTTTCATTGCAAAACTTTTACATTTAACCATTGTGCCGTGGGTCCTTCTTTAAAAGTATTTATTGAATGTAATCCCAAATTAGTATAAAGAACTCGCAGTACTCAGAGCAGTACTCGCAGTACTCTATCTACAGATTATCTCTGGCTGATGAAATTTTTGACAGGGTCATTTAGTAGCAAGTTTTACTATTTTTGTAGAATAATAACTTGCTCAATAAATGTCTATATGATTTTAGAAGGTTATGCGGTGCAGTAGTTAATACAGGGGTGTAGTTGTCATTAATATAAGATTTTCTAAAGCTTTAATTCTCGTGGTTCATAATATATTGAATAGATAGATCTTTAGAATTTTTCAACAAAGACCAGTATATCATATTGCAAAGATAAAGAAGTCAAACTAAAAATATGAAATTATAGAAAATTGTACCAAAAATATATTTTTTTAAGCCTCCAATCCGTTGCATACTTTCAATGATCGCTCTACCTTTTAAATAATTACTTAAACGAATATTATAAAAACACCACACCTATTTTTCTATTTAAGATCATTTTGTTTCACGCAGCTCAAAATTCTTTTACGGTTTGTATAGCAGATACGCTTAAGGCCGCAGAAGGAGCTATCGAGTTTTAAGCAAACAAGTAGCCATCCATTTAAATATATTTAGAATCAAATTTATCACAAGTGTAAAAACCTTAACACACTCATACACATGTATGCCAAACCAAAAGTAGTTGGTTAAAATTAAAATCAAGTAAACAAAATCGTTGCAAAACTTTTGTTTTACATCAAAATAAAATTTGTTTATTTATATTTTTTTTGTTTGCAAAAATAAAAAAGGTTATTTAAGTTGTTGAAAACACATGTCACTTTTAACTTTTTCTCAGCAGACTAAAAAAATAAATAAAGTATACAAAACAGCTATACAACCTCATATCTCTATCTATGTCCGTCTGTACATATGTGTTCATGTACATTTGTAGGACAAAATAATGTAGAAAATTGCAAGAATATGATACATGAACAGTTGCTAACTACTCTAAGGATGTACTCGTATGCATGTAAAGAATAGTTTTTCTGTTTGTCTATTATATATGAGTTAAATCACAGACAAGCTACACGCTGTAGTACATATAAAATGTGACAGGAAAACTTTGTTAATGTCAAACATAATAATGGGCACCACAAAAAAAAAAAAAAAAAAGAAAAGTTCATGATAATCTTTAATCATATTTTTTTATTTACAATTTTTAGAGTAACTTTTAAAGTGATGTACTTAGTGATTTTTCGATAAAAGTTTAGAAGTCGAAATTAAATTAATTTCGAACTAAAAGATATGAGTACTTAGAGTAAATCGAATTATATTTTGTACTTATTCAAATTGGGTAATTTTCATATATCAAATAAGTGAATGTATGTAATTAATAGGCAATGTGATTTTTTCTATTTATTCTATTAGAATTATTTACATATGTTTTAAATCAAAGTAATTCTTTGTAGTTTTTTCACATAATGTCCAAATTTTATATAATTCTGGGATGACTCTTAATATGCTCATTCTATCAAGAAAAAGTTTTAATAGTTTGCAGTTTCTTTATTTAATATCATATCATAAATAAACTTAACAAAAAGAAAGTATTTGAAAAAATATAACACTTTATGTGCTATTAGTACTCATAAGCTTCAGCAGTTGTTTTATTTGTAAATATCGAAAATTTCAGGTATAAATTCCCCAACGAAATTTTCACGATAACTGTACCAGGTGATAATAAAGTATACGTGATTATCTAATTACTTCATGTAAACACATATTACTCATACGCATTTATTGTACATTAATCGGCTACTTATTATAGTGATTAAGGTATTAAATATTAATCATACGCAAGTTTATGTTTTCGAAAAACTGTGAAGTAATTCGAATAATGTCAATTTACTGGTTCCTTGAACTAAATTCTTTGAAATTCAACGTATTATACGTTGTTTCAGTAAAATATTCCTTGAAATTCAAAGGTAAAATTTTATGTATTTATGAACTCAACGTTGAAACCATTATTTGATTTTATTCGTTGAATTAAACAATGAACTAGTTTTTTGATTTTACGTATAATTTGTTGAATTTAAGAAAATCGTTCATTTATTTAAACACAAAATGAACAAATAGTTTGATTCATTTAACCTGTTTCTTGATTTTAAGTAATATACGTTGATTTTGTTGTATGTATACGTTAGATCAACTTCAACGAACTGGTACGTTGAATTCAACAAGCCAATGGATTGCCATAAGTTGAATCAAAGAAACTGTTGCTTGGGTGAATAATAATGAATAAGTCGTTGAATCAACGACTTTATTCCTTGTTTTTCACCCAAGTATTTGGTTGAGTGTAGAAAGTACATCAACAATGAAGCAATCAGCCCGAGGACATTACAGCGCTCTTTTGACATCGAAAACGGCAACAACAATCATAAGGACGGTTCAGGAAGCAGCGTCATCTGTGAGAAGCGCTTAGAAAAATCAAAAACCAAATAGCAAACACATTAACCACTACAAGCATACCGTTATATGATATATATTTAGTTCTTTAAAATTCCTAGTTGGAACATAGGGCCATAGTGGTGGCCAGAGTTGGGCTTACAAGGTAACGGAACTGATCGTCTTTAACTTGGTAAAGCCCAGAACCAATCCTTGTTTTGTAACCAACTAAGAAGACTCACTACCTCCGACCCTCAGGGGCAGGTGGACACCGGGCAATGGTTTTGTAACATCCGTTATGAAACTAGCAAATGTGAGCAATGTTGAATGTCGGACTGGAGACTAAAAGTTGGCAGCCCCTACACCAGCCTAGGATGCTGTTGGCCAATCACCTGCTCATCTGAAATCCAATTATTACTGAAACAGTTATATGATGGTGCCTCGTTAACCCAAAATTCTTACAAATTTTTTGAGACATACTCGTGCACTGAATTATGAAAAAGTCTCTGTAAAGGACGAAATTTGCATTTCCTGACAATAAGTATAATTTTAGGGAATTTCTGCAAACCAACACAGCATTGGCGGCATACGACAAATATTTTTAAGCCAAGTTAAGTAAAAGTTTTCACATTTTTGTTCAAATTTATTTTTTCCTATTTGTTTGAGTGAATGTAATAGAATTCTAAAAGAAAATGTTGCATATATTAAACTGAAAAAATGGGCTACTGCACCTGTTACCTGCTGCTGTATTCATTAGTACAATTTTTGCAATTGTCATACAAAAAAAAAATGAAATGTTCAATGCAATCTCGTATTGCACATTTGCACTTTTAGCTATTTAGAGCATGTAACTGTAATTTAATCAAAGCCATTGTACTTCTGTGGAAGTCATATCGAAGCTGGAAGAAAAACATCACCAAGTTGAGGGTCAAAAGCAAAATTTTGTTGCATTATTTTTTTTCTTCTTGTGAATGGGATTTTATTTCTTTCAACTTTTTCACTTTTCATTACAAGCGCTATTAGATACTCAGCAAAATCATTCACGTAACTAAAACAATTTAAATGGTGAAAACCAAACAACACAGACATACACACATACACATACACATTAAAAAGGAGTTGAATGGAAATGTATGCAAACAATTATTAAAATGTGTGTGGCTGTGTGCATGAGGCAGCTGCTGATCGATTAGGTTTACTTTGCGAGAGAATAGCAACAATTTTATGGTCTATTGAGCAGAATGTAAAATCATTTTGAAGGAGAAAAAAACATTTAAAGAATTTCGTTGTTGTTGCTGTTGTTGCTGATTACGCTGTTATTGCTTTATTTGCTATTGGCCCGCTTATTTGGCCATTTTACTTGGTTAGCCATTATTCTTGATACAAACAACTATTCAGATTGCAAGCAAAGCTGTAGTACGATTAGTAGGCTGGTTATTACACTCTAGTGTGTGACCTACTTAGAAATAAAAAAAAACAACAAATAATTTTAAAATTTTCAAACATTTTATTATTCATGGAAACACATATTTTTTTT
Source organism: Lypha dubia (assembly GCA_947311025.1). Taxonomy (NCBI): domain Eukaryota; kingdom Metazoa; phylum Arthropoda; class Insecta; order Diptera; family Tachinidae; genus Lypha; species Lypha dubia. Next base: position 123,648,446 of record OX371260.1, read on the forward strand.
TTTTTTATTCTAAATTATTGTTGATTACCCAGCAACATTGAAAAATATATTTAGTGATTTCGAAATTAATACTCATTTTTACTAGAAAATTTTCGCAAAAGTTTTGAAAATTGGTTGTTTTACAGATTTGCTGCCTGTTTTTAGAAAATGAAAACAAAATAGTGAGTGAGAATTTATATTGAAAACAAAAACAAATTTTCGTATTTTATTGTTGTTTTCAATATAAACTCTCACTCACTGTTTTGTTTTCATTTTCTAAAAACAGGCAGTTGGATGTGCTCTTAGGTTAGGTTAGGTTAGGAAGGGTAGTGTGAAATACACATCCACTCGGAGACACAATTGGATCCATTGTGAATCCCTTCATTTATAATTTTTTGACTAATTAGTCTCCTTACTGTCCAAGGAGAAACAAAGAGCCGTTATCATCCATCATTTAGGCATTAAATTCCCATGATAAAACCCCTCATATCCTCAAGTTTGCACTTCGCGATATCACTAATGCCCTCATGGAAACGTCTGCTCAGCTATCTTTGCCTATGGCGTTGCAGCCTTGGGCAATAACAGATGATATGCTCTATAGTTTCTGGCTCCTCTTCATCCCCACACATCCTACAGAAATCAGGAGCTCCATTCTCCCATATGCTGGTCCTCGCTCTAACCGAGCAATGGCCAGTCAAGGCGCCTACTAAGACTCTCAAAACCTTTCTATTCATACCCAGCAGTAGATCAGATTTACCTGAGTCTAGTTCTGTCCATATGTACCTCGAGACAATCTTCTCTATTCCCCCAGGAATGGTTAGTTCTGCTAATTACCCAATTCCCTATAGTAGTGACCGATTGGAGGTTTAACCGACCTGTCACTACCTGCCACATCTAATGCTGACCCTATTCTTGCTAGCTCATCATGTGTTTTTAACTGCAGATGAATTTGATCAAATTTTATTTGTGTTTTTTTCGATTGTCCCGAAACGCTGTCAAACTTTATAATAATCTCCCACGTTTAGTAAGAATATGAAAAGTATTTTCCATTTAGATCTATTATTCCATCTCTTTATTATAGTTTCACTGGGTTCAATAAATATTGATAATGGTTTCATATTCACATTTCATTATCGATAAATGTTTGTTTATTCATATTGCCAAAGCTGTTTCTATTTCTTTTGTTATTTTTAAAATATATAATTGAGCATGCATGGCTAAATAAATTTCATTATGACTTTATTGCGGTTATTTAAATTTATCACAATATTTTGCACAAAAAAATCTATTAAAACTAATCTACTTAATATGCAGCCAATTGTATTAAATTAAATTAAATAAGGAAAAAAAAAACTTTTAAACCACCAACAATTGATTTAGACGAATATACAAATATATGAAGGTATAATTAAAAAAGAACTGTTAAATATGAAAGTGATATAAGTCCACTTTCGATGTTTTGAGATATATAAGATTTTCGGATGTACCACATAATCCCCAAAAACCAAATCCCTAAATCAAAATCCCCAAACACAAATTCCCTAAGCACAAAATCCTCAAAAACAAAATCCCCAACTTCAAAATCCCCATATTCAAAATCCCCAAACACAAAATCCCTATGTACAAAATCCCCAAGCACAAAATCCCCATCGCGCGAATTTTAAACCTAATTTAAATGTATTTCACACAGAAAATGGGGATTTTGTGTTTGTAATTCTTTCTGACATTAAAACTCAAAATAAATTTTATTAAATTTACAAATATTTATTAGGTATAAAATAGAATTAGAACTTTTATTAAATGGCTTAATATCAAAATGAACTTTATATATAATATTTTTAGTTTTCAATAATATTTTTATGAATTAACTTTTGTTCCATTTACTCGTACCTAATAAATATTTGTTAATTTATCATAAATTTTTTTTGGAGTTTTAATTTCAGTTTTGGGGATTTTTTGCCACTCTCGCTAAAGTTGGATTTTGGGGATTTTTTTAGGTTGAGGATTTTGTTTTTTGGGGATTTTGTGACACTCCCAAAGTTATCATATATAAATATTTATAGTACGTCTACTTCCGATGTCAAAAATGTACCGAATATTGTTTCAGCAAACCATTTCACAAAGTAATTGGATCACATATACAAGGGGCGAATCAAGGCGAAAATAATCACCTGAGCTGTCGAGATTACCTGATATAAATTTTCCTTGACTTCTAAACTAATAATATAAAGAGATGATGTTTGTAAGTTTGTATGTGTGTGTGTTTGTATGTCTGCATGTTTGTAAGAAATAACCAGCGTTATCAACTTTGAAATTTCAAAACGAACCAAAATGGAGAAAAACACGCGCCATTCAACAAAAAACGCACCAAGTTAAGATTTTTTTTTTATTGAAAATTTTTATTGAATTAATTTTGCGTCTTTACAACATTTAACTTTAGTCTAAAATTCTAATGTTGATACAATATTGTGCCATTGCATAAAGTGAATCATTCTCCACCCTTTTTCAATACTAGATAATGTTTCGACATCGGATTCCAATTGTACTTCTAATAGTATGACATCATATTTGTAATGGGATAAAACATTTTGTACAATGCTGGTTCTTGATGTCGTTTGTAGCTAAATGGGCTTAAAGCTGCAATAAGTTTCCGTGTTCCAGCATGGCGAATAAGGTTGGGTATTTAAGCGTGATATCGCATTTGCAATAAAAACATCTTGCTTTTGTGTTATTATTTGGTCAAGGCTGAATCCATTGCTTAAACTCACATTGTAATTCCCAAATCTTTACGGTTTTATGGTTTTTGTGAATGTGATTTGGTACCTTCTATACATCATTAATGGTTGCTCTTATTGTGATCTGTAAAATTAAATGTAAAAATTGTACACAATTGAATGAAATGGTATTGAAACAGTTGTATTTTTTGTACAAAATTCTTTTTTCTCATACGGAAACAAAAAATTGTGTTGAATTACATTTGGAGCCACCCAAAATTAAAAAACGCACCAAAATTAAAAAAAAAAGCGCACCACGCACCAACTCAGATTTTTTTCGCACAAAACATTTAGAAAAGCACCAAAAATGGTGCGAAACGAAACGAAACCAAGTTGACAACGCTGGAAATAACTTCCGGAACAAATGGTTCGATTTCCCACATTTTTGCAGCAAAATGTAGAATAAAATTTCGAATTGGATAAAAGATATTTATTGTCCCTTTAAACTACATAGAAAGGAATCGAGTGATCGATTAACTTTCCATACCCAGAAAATAATTATTATCATTTTAGCAGAGATCTATTAAATAAAGGATATTTAAAGTAAAAACAGTAACTTATTCATGCGAATACAGCATCTGCATTTTAGTTCACCTGTCTGACATACAGTTCCACTGTCCATCCTTCAGTTCATATGTCCACCCTTCAGACCATTTAAAACCCTTCATATGTTTATAAGTGTGTAAGTTTCAAAGTATCCAACAAAAATATATATAAAAAAAATATTTATTCTTATAAGAAAAAAATATAATAAACAGTTTGCTATCAAATATTTTTCTCTCCACAATTTTTGTTTGGTTTCATCTTTAGAAAAAATGCTTCCGTTTTGCACAAATGCAAACTGATATTTATTTTATATTAGTTTTTAAGTATGGAAGAGTGGAACAAACAACAAAACAGTCACGTAACTGAAAATTTTGTAGATGTTTCGCAAATTTCAAAAGCAGATTCTTTTTAGACTTGACTAAAGAAATTACTTCTTCCAATATTTTGTTATTAATACACCTCACATGAGTGGCAACAAACTTATTCACATTAACAGCAGCGAAGAAAAACACTTATTAATACATTTTCTTATTACTCTGATTTGAGACCAGTTTAATAGCTCTGCAAAGCTCTGCCTTTTTAAAACTTATGGAATGTTTATACCCACAATTGGCATTCATATTATTCGTATTAAAAATATAGTAACAATTTACAATTTTTTTTTTAACCTAAATATCAAAATAAATTACAACCAAACAAATATTTTAAGCTTGATTGCATAAACAATCAAACCTCCGATAAAACAGCCGTCGGGCGTATTTTAAATGTAACAAAAAAACATAATAATTGCATTTTCTTTCCTAGTAATTAAATTATTGTTATTAAATAATTTCAATAAAATTCTACATAAAGAAGTTAAATTATTATACTTAATGTTTTTTCAACATCTAACACGCCGTAAAGAGGTCATAGAATGCATACGACATAAAAATAATAATCTTCAAAAAACCAACCATTTAATGGTAAATACATAAACGGTTCATTATGTGAGTGAGTGTTTTTTGAAGATAATGAACATTAATGATAAATCAAGCCTTCGTTACTATAAAATTAAAAGGAAACTTTAAAATATCGAAATAAAATACCATTTTTATATTATTATTATTACGAATAAACGTAATTATTATTTGAACTTATATTGATGTAGATATAAAAAGTAATATTATCAGGCTCAAGTTCATTTTTTTTTTTGAATTAATGAAAATTCTAATTACTAAGAGTTTTTTTATGTTGAAAAATATTATTATTTATATCCAATCAGTTTAGCAGAACGTATCAGTATACCGATTTCAAGGCCGTGTAGTGTACCCATGTCGCCATACAATATGCACAATGTATACATACCAACTTCAACAAAGTAGTGCAACCAACAAACAATAAACGCTCGGGTTACACTTGTTGAAGTGGGTCAAAAGAATATTGTTTGCTTGCATTATTGTTGGCACATGTAAATTTAAGATGTAATATAATATTTGATAATTGTAACTTTACTTTCTATTTTCTTTTATTTATGAATTTGTAAAATATTGAGTGATTCAGAAATCACTCAATGACCTAAGAAATTTTAGTATATAAGCTAGAACAAATTGTAAATAAAATCAGATTATTACAAGCAACTGAATTCGGCACTTGTTTGCCTTTTGTTTTAATCTCCATTCTTTTGGCAGTTCTTTTGAACGCCTAAGTTTTAGCTGGGACCCCCTCAGCTGTTTTAAAATAAAAAAGGGGCTATAGAAAACATTTATAAACCTTTACATGGCGATCCTGCCGACCGATCCTGCGACATCTACAGAACCTGAAAACTGATCCTGCCTACAAAACCTAAAACCTTTATCGCCTGATGTCAGAAGCGGAAATAAATGAGATTGTCACCCGCTGGGAACAATATATTGAGGACTGCAAAAGCGAAGAATACGAGCCTTCCAACATAGCCAACGCATTGGTATCGGCACCAGTATATACACCACTTCCACGTTCCGCAGGTCCCAAGGCAATTACCATCGAAGAATACAGGAAGAGAAACAAAAAAGTGGAAGAAATCCCAAAAGCAACCAAAAAACCGATAAAAAAGAAAAGGGCTGGCAAGAAATTTCAGAAGCGTAGACAACTAGCGATACTTTACAAGGAACTAACACTGGCAACCACTCTAGAAGCTAAGACTGCCATTAATAAGAAAATTAAAAATTTAAAATTTAAAAAGAATTAAAACTTTAAATGCAAAAATCTTATCTTTAACTATTTCAAAAATAAAAAAAAAAAAAACTTATGTAAAACAACAATCAAATAAACCCAAATAAAAACAAAATATAAATTAAAAATGGGTAAACCACAAAGTAAAGTGGAAATTCAAGAAAATATTCTCACCAATGGTACAGCCAATACCAAAGAAAATTCAATTACATTAGATCACATAATCATATTTGCAATAGTGATGATTATTTTATATGGTGCACACAAAATAAACAAATATTTTAAAGGCTATGTAATTAAACACACTAATAGACAAAGCAATTCTATAACAAATGTATAAAATTATAGAAAACAAACTTTTACCTATTAATAAAAATCAAGGCAACAAAATTTAAAAATGGTAGGTCCTATTTGGGGAAATCCTATAAAAAATACCCATCTAGACAAACAAATCATAAACAATAATTCAAATGATACTAATGAACCTTTTATATCGAATTCACATCTTTTATTAATTTTAATTGTAGTAATATTTTTAGTATATACCATAGATAAAATTTTTCAATACTTCAAAATTTACATAATTAAACGTAAAAATATAAATTGCAACAATGCAACACAAGTTTAAATCATAATAATAAAAAGAAAATATGTATTATACATGCATAATTAATAAATAATTTTAATGGAACAAAATATTTCAGACTTAAAAGAGATATTAAAAAACCTAAAGAAAAGTCCAGGAAGGACATATACAGAAAAAACAATTCAAAGCAAATTAGAAACAATAGAGAATATAAGAAAAGATTTTCAGTCAAATATACTCGAAGAAAATCATGAAGATAAATTATCTGCTCTAAAATTAGAATTTAATAATATATATAGAAAAATTAAAGAATACTTATTGGAAAGCCCGAAAGAATTAGAAAAGAAGACTACAAACATGGCAACATTTAATTTAGAAACAGCATCAAAAGCACTACCATTGTTCACTGGTAATTATTTGGAATTAGCAAGCTTTTTAATAACAGCAGAACTCATCAATAAAACGCTATCAGACACAGCAAAAATAGACTTTCTTCAATACATTTATCATGCCAAACTAACATCTAATGTTAGAACAGCAATAGGAAGTTATAGCAAACCAGAAAATTTTGAAACTCTAAAAAATTTGTTAGAACAAAGGTACAAAAGTACTAAAACAATACCAGAATTACAAAATAGGTTAAACACATTATTCCAAGGAAAAATGTCAGTTAATTTATTTAAAGAAAAAATATTACATATAATAGATAGTCTAAACAAATTGGGGATAGAAGAACTAGGAAGTACTGCGTCAGTAGCAGAAAAGAACGTAATAATTAGATTAAACAATAAACTAGCTCTGGAAACTTTCAAAAAGGGTTTAAATGAATGCTTTAAGTCGACCATATATGCTGCTAGACCAACTACTTTACAAGAAGCATCAGAACTTGCAATTGAACTTGAAAACGAAAAGAAAGCGACACATAACGAAATACTACATATCAGTAGAGAGAAACCACGATATCAATCACAAAATTACACTAAAAATAACAATACATTTTCTAACTACAACAACAACAGGCCACACAACAGCCATAACACTAACATAAACAGTTACAACAGGAAAAACAATTATGATACCAGTAATAATAATTCACCCAGAAACAATAATTTCTCTAGAAATAACAATCATAGAAATAACTTCAACTCTAACAGATTTAATAATAATTTCAACAACAGCTACCAAAATAACAGACCCAATAACACGAGAAACTTCAACAACAGTCACGATAACAGAAATAACACAAACAGTAACAACAATAATAACAGTAACAACAACAGAAGATATATACGTACGATACAAGACGAGGGAAACGAGGAAGGCTCGGAATACAGGGATATTCCGGACAGCCAAAATTAAGAGTATTTAAAGTTTCAAATAATAACACAAATTACATAATCGCTAAATACAAAAATAAAGAATTAACATTTCTTGTCGACACAGGAGCCGACATATCGTTATGTCGCACTAAAACAATTTTTGATGATGAATCACTAAACATAGAAAACAGATGCAAATTAACAGGCATCACTAATGAAGAAATATATTCCTTAGGGACAACTGAACTTGAACTTTCATTAGCAGACCAAACATGCAAACACAAATTCCATCTAGTAGATGACAATTTTCCAATAGAGACAGACGGAATAATAGGGAGAGACTTTTTAAGAGAATACTTATGCAAAATAGATTACGAGACATTCACAATTTCTTTGTTTACCAATAATGAAACCATAATTCTGCCAATGCAATCAAAAGCATTCAACACATTAAAAATAACTATACCACCGCGAACAGAAATCATACAACCATTGAAATTAAACCTTACAGAAGACAGCGTAATTTTTAATAATGAATTAAAACCAGGTGTATTTTTAAGTAATTCAATAGCTCCAAAAAGCGGCATGACACACTTAAAAATTTTAAACACAACGAACGAGGAAATAACTTTACAGGGCATTAAACTTCAAACTGAACCACTGAGAAACTATGACATATTAAATTACAACAACAATATAAACAGCAACGAACGTTTTAACAAAATTTTGAATGACTTGCGATTAGACCATAATGACGAATATGCAAAAACACAATTAAAAGAAATATTTAAAAAATATCAAAACGTTTTTCACATAGAAAACGAAAAACTAAGCACCAACAATTTTTACAAACAGAAAATCACGACCTCAGAAAACACACCTGTTTATATAAAAAACTACAGACTACCACATTCACATACCGACATAATAAATGAACAAGTACAGAAAATGCTAAATGACGAAATAATAGAACCATCAGTTAGCCCATATAATGCTCCACTCCTTTTAGTACCAAAGAAAAACATAGAAGATAAAACAAAATGGAGACTTGTTGTAGATTTTAGAAAACTTAATGATAAAATTGTTAATGACAAATTTCCTCTAACTAGATTAGAAGATATTTTGGACAAACTAGGTAGAGCCAAATGGTTTTCTACACTTGATATGACAAGCTCTTTTCATCAAATTGAATTAGATAAAGACTCCAGACCGTTAACTGCTTTTTCCACACCACAAGGACATTTTCAATTTAAGAGACTTCCATTCGGACTAAAAATTTCTTCTAACAGTTTTCAAAGAATGCTTACAATAGCATTATCCGGACTAGAATCCGAAGCATTTCTTTACGTAGATGACATAATCGTATACGGTTGCAGCTTAAATCACCACAACCAAAATTTAATAAGAGTTCTCGATAGATTACAACGATACAATTTAAAACTAAATCCAAAAAAATGTAATTTTCTAAGACCAGAAGTAGTTTACTTAGGACATTTAATAACAAAGAACGGTGTAAAGACAGACCCATCTAAATACGACGTAATAAAAAACTACCCAGTACCAAAAAACGCAGACGAAGTAAGACGATTTGTCGCATTTTGCAATTATTACAGAAAATTTATACCCAACTTTGCTGACGTTGCCAAAGAACTAAACGCACTGTTAAAGAAATCAACAAAATTCATATGGACGGAAAAATGCCAGACTGCTTTTGAGGAATTGAAAGAAAAATTAATGAATCCACCAGTATTACAATATCCGAATTTTGATAAACCTTTCATTTTAACAACAGACGCATCAAATTACGCATTAGGAGCAGTTTTATCTCAAGGTGAAATCGGACAAGATTTACCAATTTCATACGCTAGTAAGTCATTACAAAAACATGACATTAACAAACCAGTAATTGAGAAAGAACTTTTAGCGATTCATTGGAGCATAAATTTTTTCAAACCTTACCTATACGGCAGAAAATTTATAGTTGTGACAGACCATAGACCATTAATTTCATTATTCTCACACAAAAATCCATCATCAAAAATGACAAGAATAAGACTAGATTTAAGTGATTATGATTTCACAATTGTATATAAAAAAGGAAAAATGAATACAAACGCCGATGCACTTTCTAGGATAGAACTAGACTCAGACATACTTAAACAAATGATACCGCAAGAAAACGACGAAAAAGACAAAAAAGTATTAGTAACAACGAGGGCCATGAAGAATAAAAATAAAGAGGCAAATAATAAACAACATAATGAGGCAAATAACAATTTTAATGAAACACGTGTAGAAGAAAAGAGTATGGAAAAATGCAATTCTCAGAAGTCTGATCAACTTCAAATATGGGAATGTATATCCATTAATGACGTCAAAAATATGAAAAAATTGCAATTTAATAAATTTGAAAATATAGAACATAAAGATATAATTATTGAAAATAATATTGTGCACATAGGACGTGATGATAATTCATCGAAACCAGTTTCGACCATGAAGAAATCACGTACTCAAAATAAGAATGATATGAATATAGGATGTAACGATAATTCATCGAAACAAGATTCGATTATGAAGAAGTTACATGCCAAAAATATACAAAATGAAAATAATATGCATGCAAGATTCAGCGATAAATCAGCGAAACTAGATTCGATACTGAGGAAACTGATATCTAAAATGAGTAAAAAGAATATAAATGAATTAGCGCTATCAAATGAAGATAAAATATTTAATATATATAACAAAGAAGAATTAAAAGAAGCATATGCAAAATTAAGAATAAATAATAAAAGTCCTCAACTTAAAATATTAATATATAATGCCCCAAAAAGAATAACAGATGACATTTTAAAATACAAACTAATTGACCAATTCCACAATACCACCCACGCAGGTCATTTAGGAGTAAGAAAAACAATAATTAAATTAAAACAGCGATATATTTGGAAAAACATGAACAAGATGGTAAAACAATTTGTATCATATTGTGACAGTTGTAACAAAAATAAACAAACAAGACACATAAAAGAACCACTTACACTAACAAACACACCAAACAACAGTTTTGAAGTGATTTCAATCGACACCGTTGGTCCTCTTCGTATTTCAAACGGCTACCGCTACATTCTAACAATGCAATGCGAACTGACAAAATTTGTCGTTGCACACCCAATGCCGACAAAAGATGCACTTGTAACAGCAAAAACATTGGTTGAACAGTTTATTTTGAAATATGGTCAATTTAAGATACTTAAATCCGACAGAGGTACAGAATTTACAAATGAACTTATGAAAAACATATGTTCATTACTACAAATCAAGCAAATATTTTCAACACCATACCATCATGAAACATTAGGCTCAATAGAAAGAAACCATAGGGTTCTTAATGAGTTCTTGTTGACAACCGCAAATGATTATGAATGGGATAAGTGGATTCCATATTTCACTTTTGCTTACAATACGGCACCACACATAGATACGGGCTACTCGCCTTTCGAATTAGTTTATGGGAAATTACCAAGCCTACCATCTGACACCATAAATAATAAAATGACCACATACAATTATGATGACTATGTGCAAGAGCTACGAGTCACATTACAATTTGCGTTAAATAAGGCAAAGGAATTACTAGTAAAAACAAAAGAAAAAAGAACAATTAATGATAAAAATAAAAATGAACTTAATCTTAATGTAGGAGATTTAGTATTAGTTAAAGTAGAAGATAGAAAAAAACACCAAAGTCCATATAAAGGTCCATTTAAAATAGTAAGTAGGGATGGTGTGAACACCACGATAGATTACAAAGGAATAAAGAAAACATACCACAACAACAATTTAAAACCATTTAAGACATTATAGAATAAAATACTAACATATATACGTAAAAATAAGATATACACATATGTAAACATTCAAACTAATTATGTATATAAGTAAATCATAAGAATTATTGTAACAGTACTATGAAGTTGATTAGAAAAATTCCTCCCTAATTTTTCTCTTAAGGGTGAGGGTGTAGTGTACCCATGTCGCCATACAATATGCACAATGTATACATACCAACTTCAACAAAGTAGTGCAACCAACAAACAATAAACGCTCGGGTTACACTTGTTGAAGTGGGTCAAAAGAATATTGTTTGCTTGCATTATTGTTGGCACATGTAAATTTAAGATGTAATATAATATTTGATAATTGTAACTTTACTTTCTATTTTCTTTTATTTATGAATTTGTAAAATATTGAGTGATTCAGAAATCACTCAATGACCTAAGAAATTTTAGTATATAAGCTAGAACAAATTGTAAATAAAATCAGATTATTACAAGCAACTGAATTCGGCACTTGTTTGCCTTTTGTTTTAATCTCCATTCTTTTGGCAGTTCTTTTGAACGCCTAAGTTTTAGCTGGGACCCCCTCAGCTGTTTTAAAATAAAAAAGGGGCTATAGAAAACATTTATAAACCTTTACAGCCGCTACACCTATCATCAGCGTTCAATTGTCCATATTTATAATTTTCGTAAAGTGGATACTAATTGGGAAGAATATCAACTATTTAACCATGTTTTCAACAGAAATAGAATACGAGAATTAACTTAATTCATTTTTATTCTATTTTTACATATTGAAACAATTTTGGTTAGTACGAAATTCACCATCACTGGTTGGAAATTACTAATAATCAACACAAACTCATAGTCCGTTATTTTCAAAGTATTCTAATTTGTAATTAAACTTTTTAAATGTTTATAATCTATATTAGGGAAATTCACATATTACAGTGACGCTTGTATTGTAAAGATAAATTGTAAAGATGGACAATTGAATGCTGATGAGAGGTGTACCGGCCTTGAAATCGGTATACTGATACTTTCCGCTAAACTGATTGGATATACTAATGTTTTTCAACATAAAAAAAACTTTTAGTAATTTGACTTTTCATTAATTCAATAAAACTGCACTTGAGCCTGATAATATTACTTTTCATATGAAATAAAATAACTTTAAATAAAATCATATAAATAATGGCATAAATCTAATATTCAAGTCAAAGAAGAAATGTTGTATTGCTTTAACATGTATTTTACACGTGCAATACATCTAAAGAAACACCCCTTACGAATTTCATATGTAAAACAGAATTTATAAAACTTTTGTTCTTTTATTTCCATATAAATTTCATTTGGTAGCGTGACTGAGTGCTCAAATAATACAAAAAGGAAAAAAACCACGATACAATAACTATAAGGTAGTCTTAGAAGCCCAGCTGACAATTGTTGTAAAACACTTGTTTTTAATTTCAGGTGTCAAATTTTTATTTGTATTTATTTATTAGATTTAAATTAAAAAATTTTCATTTATGAAGAAAATTGTAAAAATTTTTGAAAATGAATACGAAATAAATATGAGTTTACATTTGTGCAAAATGGGTGTGATATGTAAAAAAGATTATAGCTATTAGAAAGGAACCTTCTTTAAAGTTCCCAAAGATGAAACCAAACTAAAATCGTGAAAAGAAGTCTTCAGAAAAAATTTTGTAGCAAATATTTTTTTTTTTTTTGTATTTGAATAAATAATTTTTATTTTTATTTTTGTCACAGTCTGAAACATACACACATACATATTTATCCAAAAAAATACATGGAGTTGGTTGTTTTTGTACTTCTGCATATACCTTATATTCATTGTATCATGGAAAAAACTTTTAAATTTTTATAAATAATTAGCTTTTATCCATGACTGCGTTCACGCTACATGTTAATGAAGGCATACGCTATATGTATGTATGTACATATACCAAATTTTTTTAAAAAACAAATATGCACCAAAAGTACCAACATTTTATAATTTTATCCTCCACAAGGTGCACTGTATGTTAATGTGAAACATAAATTGAAAAAAAAAACAAAAATTACCAAAAGTAGCAATTACTACCTTTTTAAACCTTAAAAAGAACATTTGCGGGCTGAAAAGAAAACAATCTAGTACTTTTGGTACTTTTTTCATATTGATGCTTTTTATGTATTTTGGTACTTTTTCTCTTGAGAAATGCTCTTAATGTATTTGGATGAAATTTGGTAGACGGATAGCATGTGACACATTTTTATAAAAAGGGTTAAAACAAAAAAATCGGTACTCTTGGTTTTTTTATAATTTTTTTACATTGACCTACAGTGTATTTTCTGGAGGGTAAAGTAAAGGAAATTTGGTTGTTTTGGTAATATTAGAACATTACTTTTTTATTAATTTTTATTACAATAATATAGAGTATACTTTCTTGAGGGTACTTGAGGTAAACGTGGTAATTGTGGTGCTTTTTGTTTTGATTACTTTTCGTTTTATTAATAACATGTAGCGTGAATAGAGGAAAGAACTTAATTTTAGTCATATCATTTAAAAAAATATGATAACAAATGAAAGTTTCGTTTTCGCAATAGAAATCTTTATATTTCGATTTTTGTTTCTTGTTTAAATTATAATCATAGCAAAAAGTTAAAAATTGTGAAGCTGTTCAACATTTCCTGCTACTTTGTACTCTGTCTCTGTTTAGGTTGGCAAAATCCATACCATAAAAATTTCAGCTGTGCGTATACGTATTATTCGTGCTTGTATATTAATCATTCTCAGAAAGTTTGTTAACATAATGTTATAAAGAGTATTGAGTTAAAAAAAGAGAAACTGAATGTTATGAAAGAGAAAAGGAATGTTATGTTAAGTTTTGTAAATAATTTTGCATTGTATGTAGGTAATTAAAGTTTTTTTTTTTCTTTTTTGTATGTTGATTCTAAATAGAAACATATCTACTAACACATACATATAGACATGAATGTTTGTATATAAATATGTATAGAGATATACATACTTACATAATTGCACATTACTGAACCAAAAATTGTTTTCTTGTTTGTTTTTCCTTGTTTTCACACATACAGCTAATAAAGTTATTCAATAGCAACAAAAAAAAAACAACTACACAAATAGAGAAATCAGTTAAAAGGACAACGACAACGAAAATGTTAACAAATAGAAACCGCATGATTATAGATGTTGTGGTATTTGACGATAATAAAAAGTAACAACAAGAAAAACTTTGTAAAATAATGAGAATGAAATTTTTAAATATGGTCATAGTCTAAACAAAGAAAACTGGGAGGGGAAAAATATAAACAATTTTATGGTAAACCATAACAGTAGCATAACTTAATGGCCATGTTATTAATTATTACTGTGGCATATTGTGTCCTTGTTTTAAATTCACGCTTATTTTTATTCATGATACATATAGTTTCGACATGATTTCTGTTCGCTTGTTATGTTTAATATCAGTTACTATTGTTATTTGTTTAGTTTAAAATAAGCAAATTATTAGAAAATTCTAATCTAATTTGAATTAAAGATATGCCAGTTTATTTAAAAAATTCTTTACAAAATTTCATTTCAGCCAATAATTAAGACAGATAAATTGCTTTTTTTTGCATAATATATAATTATATAGCTAGTACTGCTTTTCCTGCAGATGTGCCGATAATTAGCGTCCATACGTCCCGTTCGGCTTAATCTGGCTTTTTTTTTCTCAGCTCCGTATGAAGTTGAGTGTTAACTACCATCACAAAGTTCTCCCGAAGGCACTGCAGTGTGACCTG
Source organism: Lypha dubia (assembly GCA_947311025.1). Classification (NCBI taxonomy): domain Eukaryota; kingdom Metazoa; phylum Arthropoda; class Insecta; order Diptera; family Tachinidae; genus Lypha; species Lypha dubia. The sequence continues at coordinate 123,663,495 of OX371260.1, forward strand.
TAAGGAACACACATAAATGTTCCGCCATTCAGAAACAGTTTTATTAAGTGTTTGAGTTGTCTAATCTCGTGCTTCATTTACACTAATGCAGCTTCTGGAGCTCAGGAATAGCAGTTTAGCGAAGTCCAACGAGCCACTAGCAATATTTGAGCATCAGACCAATACCTCTTCCAGCAATTTAATGTTATCAACCACAGCCACCCGAATGAGATCTTATTAATCACTGCTAACCTGATCCTCACGCTGTTAAGGAACTCGCGATACTCACCACCATATCCATTTTCAAGTGAACAGATGTTAAATATCGCAGCGCATCGTAAGTTTTGTCGAATATACGAACAATACGCCTCTAAGTAGGCATTCATTTGTAGGATTTACCGGCTGCCTTGGTATCAGTCTATGGTTACTAGTCCAGCGTCAAAAACAAATTGACTTTCTTTTAATTTTGGTCCTGGACAGAAACCTTTAATGCCTGATCACCTTCTACCAGAATGTAAAATTGCCAAAAAAAAAAAAAGATTGCTTTTCATACAAATTTTACACTCAAATCATTCGTCCGTCATGTGCAAATTGCACTTTAGGCAGTTAAGCTCTAAGTTTCTTAATTGACGTTAAAAAATAATTACATAAGTGCAACATTTTCTATTTATTTTCTTTTATTAATTCTAAATTTGTACCTAAGAAATTGATATTCGAATTTTTTCCTGTTCAAAAACTTTTCTCTCTTTTGTTGCAGATAATCTAGGCGCACGGTAGTGCGCCAGGCCAAGTTCGGCCACACAGTGTGTATATTTACACGAAACCATTCGAGCTGTTTTTACCCCCTCATAACTTTGCTCCTCTTGATCATAATAAAATGAAACTTAAAACATAAGGTCTCCCCACAGGGGTGACCTCACAGGTTAAATTTGAAAGTTCTACTATAAAAGCTTCCCGAGATATTAAGGTGTGAAAAGTCCATATTTTAGTACATATTCACTGACTCACTAACTCACTGACTCACTGACTCGCTGACTCATCAATATTATTGGGCACTTCCAGTAAAGCTAGAGAGCTGAAACTTGGTGCACAGGTAGGTCTTGGTGTGAAAATAACCAGAAAAATCTGAAAACGGGCACTTTCCTTCCAGGGGGACCTGGGTGCCCCTTCTTTGTATGGGGCACTTCTAGTATAGCTAGAAAGCTAAAATTTGGTACATAGGCAGGTGCTGACGAGCAATTAACAAAAACTATTTTTAAACGGGCTTTTTCTTCCTGAGGGGGACTAGTATGACCCTTCTTTGTATAGGGCACTTCCAGTATAGCTAGAAAGCTGAAATTTCGTACACAGGTAGGTAGTGATGAGAAATTACCGAAAATGATTTTTAAACCGGCACTTTTCATCTGGTGCGAGTATGGTGTCCTTCTTTGTATGGCGCACTTCCAGTATAGCTAGAAAGCTAAAATTTGGTACACAGGTAGGTCCTGATAAGAAATTAAGGAAAATGATTTTTAAACCGGCACTTTTCATCTGGTGCGACTATGGAGTCCTTCTTTGTATGGCGCACTTCCAGTATAGCTAGAAAGCTGAAATTTTCGACACAGGTAGGCCCAGATAAGCAATACATATAAATATTTATACAAAAAAAACTTAGAAAAAAGAAGTGAGATCCGCACAAAAACATAAATGTGAAAATAAGTCCAAGTTCCTATCCAAAAAATTTCGGCTGTAAAAAGTACTGAGATCAAAATAAGGACCAAGTTCTTGATAGGTACAATTCCATCTCATTTCTAAGCAACCTGTTAGCTTGGCAAAATATTTTTGCCTTTATAATATGGGAAAGAATTCTTGGAAAAATTTTGCCAAGCTTACAGATTGCTTAGAAATGAGATGGAATTGTACCTATCAAGAACTTGGTCCCTATTTTGATCTCAGTACTTTTTACGGCCGAAATTTTTTGGATAGGAACTTGGACTTATTTTCACATTTATGTTTTTGTGTGGATTTAAATTTAAAAGTTCACACTTGAATCGCATATACAGAGATCATCATCTCAGTCTTGTCTAAATAATACCACAAAATTTCATTGTAATTCATAAAAAATGAACTCCATCAATTTTCAAAATTTTTCATGCTTGAGGTGTTTTTAAATTATTTAAAAAAATTATATTTCTAATAATCAAATAAACATACCCAATAAAGCTATATATGAACGTACATACATACATATAAAATAAAGTTTTTATTATATTGTAAATTTTATTTGCAAAAGATTCTTAAATAATTCAATTATCGTTTATATAAATTGGAAAATTTGCATGTGTATTTTAATTAATTAAAGCTCTAAGTGAAAAAGGCAAAGTCATAAAATTAAACACACAGACACACATCTACTATCTTTTATAATCGAATATATTAGTACAAACAGCAAAACTAAATCCGCAACAAAAATATTTAACTGTTTACAAAAATACATACAGATATCCGTATACGAGTATATGTAGGTAAGGATATACTTAAACTAATATAGAAACATACAAACATATGTATCCAGATATATACATATATATGTGTGTATGTGTAAGTACATTTATAAATACAAAAACAAAAACTAACATTTAAAAGGCAATTATTGAAATTACCACAAGCAATGTTAACGAGTGGTTACACTTAAATTACTCGTACTCTAACGCTAAAGTACACTAATACCAGTGATATTAACTATTTGAGTGTGTTTATCAAACACACATATTCATACATATGTATATACTTGGAGCGCTGTATATTACTTTTTGACTGTATATTCGTTGGACTTAATAAACATGTTTTTTTTTATCTATTTATTTACGTAATTTAATTGGTTTTTATTCGAGAATTTCTAAATAAACAGAAGGTTGTGGTTTAACTCATTTCATTGGGGAGAAATAAATTTATACCATAAAATTTTAGGTTAAATGTTAAATTGAGCCATATATCCTGAATAAATTATTATAGAATATAGAAACAAATTTATGCTTCCAGACAAAAATTACCGTCATCAAAACGACGGAAAGCTTGACTTCAATTTCTCTTGACAGCAATTTGGATAACCTAGTAGAAAATTATGATATTCGATATCGAGAAAAATTTAAATGGATATCGAATGCCATAATTTGTCCTCAGGTCTCCAAAGCGGCTATTAGACGATACTTGGTATGTGAACATGGTGTGATGAGAGAGAGAGAGTGTTTTGTTATTACACTATCATACCAAGTATGTCAAACATCATTATTAAAGCAAACACTGAATGGTGAGGTTTATGTTTATAATGGCGCGTGAAGCTCCTAACTTCTCGTTTTATTTAATTTTTTTTAACTCGCGTCTGTAGCAGCAACGCAATTTATTTAATTTTTTTAACAACTCCAATTGTTGTTTCTGGCTCAACTGTTTTAAATTTTTCTAATAATTTTTCATAAGCCTTATACTTAACGTGTTTAATGTGGTATTTTACTTTTTATCTGCCACAATTCGGTCAAACTTTCATAAATTTCAATAAACTCCTTTAAACAAGCGCGCTCTAAGAACGCCATCTTTACCCTTCGCTTACGAACACACAAATGAAATTTGCATTGAGCTTGACAGAATTGCTATTAAACAGGTTTGATGGTATGGTGACAAACACAATATATAAAAATTTTTGAAAACCATCCAACCAAGTTGACAAACACGCATTTTGCACTATTAGAGAAGTGGTGTGGTATGCCATCACACCATGTCCACAAACAAAGTATGACCGTCTAATAGCCGCTTAAGAGATACGTACATATCATTTAATTCGATCTAGTATGCCAGGAGTAACTCAATTTAATTACGAAGTATTCAAAAACCATCCTTAGACGCATTTATGCATTGAAGAACTAGGAGATGTAAATGCATCATCGATGAGCTTTCTAAAAAAGAGATCGGCTCTACCGGACTTATACATTGAAATTTTCGTCAGTAATCCTAATACTTGCGCAAGCATATCTTAAAAAAATATTTACAGGACAAAGAAATGGACGATGTGGTTATCTAGTATATTTATGACCAGCAATCTGTGTACTCGTATAACCCCTGCTTTTACAATGCATTGCGTCACAAGTACCAGAGAAAGGAATAGGATAAAAAAGATAGATGGTAAAAATGTTGAAGTAGGAGGCAACAGCTAAAGTCAAGTCGTACAAGAAATCTTTTAAGAATCCAGAAAATTTAACATCAGTATCTAATTACTGGCTCAAATTGTCGTTGCTCTTAACACGGAGTGAAATTTAGTGTTCAACACCACCAGAAAAATAATCCCCAAATCCACCACATTTATAACATACAAGAAACATAGAATTAAGCATGTTTAAGCAACCAAAGAATGACAGGTATTCTCCAGCACATGGTGCAGCACAGAATCGACCTTTATGTTGATGGTAAGCCAAATTCTGACAACTACCCTTAAAAACAGATTATGCTCCATGGCCAACATTATATCTAAAGGTTCTCGTTACAATAATTTTAGATTATTGGGTGAGATTCAAAAGAAACCCCTCCAGACATTGATTTTCTTTTGATTTGGGTTTAGGGCGATACTTTAAGTTCCTTTCTAGCTTCTAGAAGGATCTTATAAGTTAGTCTATTTCCTTTGAATATTTTAATGGTCGCATAAGTTTTGTAGGTGAAATAGGCTGTAACGTCGGAAAAATTAACTTTAAACTATTCAAGTATTAGATTTTAATTTTTTTTATTGTTATTTTTTTTTATCTAAGAAAATGTCATTTTCGATGTCACGTTGACAAAAATTTTAAAAATATATTACAAAAAACAAATATTCAAGTGGTTCTAATTATCTGATCAACAGTGTAAACATATTTTAAGAAAAGTCTTAGGTGCTGTTTCCACAATACAGACAAATGGCTTGTGTAGAAATTTTATATGAATATCTGTGGTTTTCATACACATTTTTTACTCAAACCAATTGTTTGTATTATAGAAACCGCACCTTAAATCTTCATATAACATTTTTTTTTTTTATGTATAAAATATTAACCGAATATTTTACTCATGAAAATGTTTTGCATTGGAAAGCAAAAGAAAAATGTGCTCATAATCTTACGAAATTCTCGTCTAGGAATTCAAATAAACATTTTATGAGAAAGGCATAGTTTTACGTTTCATATTTGTTGTTTTATTGTAACAAGAATATTTCCTCAAGCAAAGATATGTATGTTCTTAAACCTTCTCTAATAGTAAATAACTAAGAGATTCCTTTGAAGCACAAAAACCAAAGCACAAGAATTAAGGCAATGACTGCAAAGAGTTATGCAAAATGGCACAGACAACTACGAACGATTCCCTTTGCATTGCATTGCAGCAAAAATTATTATTATGGAAACTGTAACCGAATCCAACGTTGCAACAAAATGTGACCATCGAAATTGAAAGGTAAGAACCGTTTCAAAGGCGTAACTTAAACTGTTGGTTTATGAGTATTTTCAATGAGCCTTCACACACGAGATGAATTTCTAAGCGTTACGCTTTTTGTTCTATTCGTCACACACTGGATTATTTAATCTGTATACGAGCACATCGCTGTGTGCGTGTGCGTGTTAGTGTTTTTGTCTTCATTTATTTTTTCAAAATGTGCATGTATTGGTTTTGTGCTCCTAATGCGGGTTGTAGCTGGTTGAAAAATGATGCCAACGAAAAACCGCTCTCTTCAGCTCTCTCTCGCAAATATATGTACTTTCATTTAAGACAGCATAATTGTTCTCGTGTGTGAAAGGCGAATAACAACATATCATACACCTATCTAAGTGAACATGAATACATACATATATACAACATATTTAAATACACATCATACATCAGGGTGGTGTTGGCTGAAGTGGTTAGCGCGATGACTACTAAGCAAACAATGACTTGGGTCCTGGGTTCAAACCCTGGCCAGAGCAAGTCAATCAACATTATTAATTTCTCTAATGTACATTATTGAGACATTGTATTAATTGTTGTCAGACTATTTAAGTGATGAAGGCATAGCAATAGTCACTAAAACACTGTTTCGACAGCGATTGATGCTGTTCCAAGCTAATGTACAGAACATCGCCCTCCTTCGTCGGCTAGCAGAAACATCGGCGAAGTAAAACAATTAATAAAATGCCTGCTAATACAGCTTAACAAAGTTAATGCGTCTAATTAAAACCAGAGGCGCCTCAACACTACTATAAAAATTTACATAACGCGCAAAGCAGAGTTGTGAAAGAGTTAGGTCTTCTAAATTTTCAACATCTATCTTCTCTACCCTATCCCTCTCCCTGAGTTCCGACACAGTGCACTGCATACGTAGGGGTCATCCCCTGGGTGCTGGTCCTAATTAAAAAAAAAAAAATACACATGTACTTAAAATAAAATCCTGCTTATGACTTACGATAAACCATATTTGTTGTCTATTCTCCAGGAGCAACTATAAACAAAAACTAAATACATGCTCTTCGTGCCACACCCAGCACGCTCTTTCCTGGAAAGCACTATACAAGAATTTAAGTTTCTTGTTTAATAAATATTCCAATATTATTTTCCATGTTATGTGGTAGTTGCCACGCCCACTCATATTATTCAGACAATTATTTTAGAATATCGAACTAAATCATCGGGTTAACTCGAAAGAAATCATAGTCCCATATATTTTATTTGTTCCAAAATTTAGAAGGTACCACGCCGACTTAACCACTCCTTAACACTTTTCTTTAGAGCCAATATAAAACAAGAAATCTTGAAATTTTGCTGCGTTAGTGGCATTATATCCATATACATATCATTAAATAAAAGACTTCTTAATATTGCAAGTGCCACGCCCACTAAATTTTTGTAGTTGTTTATTTCTAAAATACTGCCCTAAATCAACGAAAGAACTCCTACAATATTTCAGGTTATTTACTGCATCTGTTCCCACGGTGTTTTAAAACTATTATGTGGGTGGTGACACACCCACTTATTCAATTATTAACACTTTTTCTTTAAAGCCAATATAAAAAGAACCAAGCGCACAAAATTTTTAAGTTTTTTGCTGCATTTGTTCCATAACATTAATTATGGGTTCTGCCATACCCACAAACTGTTTTCTAATTATTATTTGGTTGAATAATGTACTAAGTCAACGTAGTAATTATTACCTAATCTCATGTAATTTACTTTAATTCCTTCTGAGATATGTATATTAAAATTATTATGTAGGAAATTCCACGCCCACTTGTCTAATAATTTTAAACTTTTTCTTAAAAGCCATAAATACCCTGATCTAAAAAGTTCCTCTATATGGGGAGTGAGAATAATACTTAAGATATTTAAAAAAACTACCCTTGTGTTCCATCTTAACCATCGAAAGTATACTGGGAAAACTTAGCAAAATTGGTTCACTGGCTTATAAGTCAATAACTCTCAAACATACAAATAGACAAACACACAAACAATCACTTTTATATATATAGAAGATATCTTCTATTTAAACCTTTAAGAATTATATCATCAGAAGCTGATTTCTTGTGAAATACTCCAATGTACATACCCTGTCAATACTTTGTACATCCTATTTAGTACACGAGGTCCTAGACTATGTTTCCTTGGTCTACATCATTTCATCATAAATAATATAATAGAAAACATTATTTATATTTTCTTAGATGATTACAATAAATTTAATGCAATCAATCGATTTCTTCTATTTTTTACGCCACAAAAAAACCAATTTAACAACTTGTAAGTTTTTAAGACAAAATCATAAATTCTTTTAAAAGCCTTTTAACACTGCTTAATTTCCAACATCTCCAGCAGAAGAAAATAAACTAAGCTTACCAAGTCCCAAGTGACAAAAAGAACTTTCCAGGAACTTTAATCTTGTCGTACGCAATTTTTTTACAAACTAACTTGATAGCAATCTAAAGCAAAGCAAAGCAAAAAAATATGTATTAACAAGCGGCAAAAAAAACTTTTCAAGAGCTAATCAAAACAAATTAAGTAACACAAACAAGAAAAAAATTGTAGATTTTCTTTTGCTGTTTTGAAAATCTTTTAAATGAAACTCCCAACAAGAAAGTTTTATTTAAAGAGACAACTGCACAACTTGCATTGAAAAATTCAAATAAATAAAAAAAAATAATACAAATTAGCTAAGGATGTTTAGCTAGAAGAAGAAAAAATTAGTTAAGAGAAAGAATTTTTTTTTAACTGACTTAAAGAATGCGAATTCCAAGGAAGGTTGTCTAATATAAGAGGGGTCATTAGATGAGTTACAGGCCACCGCGCGCCACCTATAAAATAAACTTACAATACGGAGCCATTATTTTTATCAAAAATTTAGTAAAAATTTCTTCAGAGGCCCCATCTGCCGTGGCTAGGATCAATACTTTTATATAATTGTATAGCATTTCAAGTTCTTGCTTTGTGTTTTCATGTCCACCATTCCCCCATAGCTGAATGTATTGGAGGACAATGTTTAATCTCAGACAATCTACGTATTATTTTCCTGTCCTTGAAGCAACACAAAGGTAAGTGCGAGTAAGTAATGAGATTTAAGTTAACTAAGAACACGTTGTAAGGTGCCAGTAAGTACGATCATAAAAGTGGTGGTGGTCGTCGTTAAGAAAAAAGACAAGATGAGATTGCTTTCATCGTTGAATTAATGGAATAAGTTTAACTATTTTTTGCCTCATTCAAATATTTATTGTATTCATGACTTTTTTTAACAAGACATAAGGTCATTATTTCATCCTTTGTCCTTTAGAATAGCTAATTTTAATTTTTTGCACTAGTTTGTATATTTCTTTTGAAAGTATTTTTTTTAGCCATGTTGTTTGTTAATAAAGAAGAATAGAAACATTTAATACAAATTAGTTAGAATGAAGGACATATAACAAATGTAATTATTAAAGACTTTTTATTTTATTTAACTATTTTTAAAGGGTCTTCCAACAGGGAGTGGAGTATTTTGACAGTTAATAACGATCATCTTGTTGAAGCTACATCTGTAAAATAAGCAGTCATTTTTATTTAGCCTGTTTTTTCATTCAGTTAACATAAACGTTCATTCATCAAGAAGTGCAAATAATAATTTTTTTTTTTTTTTATTAATTCTTATTAAGCTGAATTACCTCGGTTTTAATACTAAAAGACTTCGACAAAACGTTTCAGTGTTCTCGTGATATCGGAATTGTCAACAACAATCATATGGACGGTTCAGAAGCGCCATCTATGGAGAAAAACATTGAAATGAGAAGCACTTAGCAAGCTCTAAAATCAGTTAGCAAGGTAATAAACCAAACCAAAGAGTGTGCATTTGCTTGAACAAATTTCTCGTAGCCGTGGCAGAAGCCGCCTTATGAAAAAATGTTTAAAATTTTTTTATTAAATTGAGCTAAATTTTAATAAATATATTTTTTATAAATATAAAAAATTTTCTGGGAAAGAACCATAAAGAAATTTTTACAGAAATTTTTACAGAGCCATACGACAACTATTTTAAACTTAAATTTAGTAAAATTTCCTATATTTAAGTACAATTTTTTTTTAGTGTATTTAAGATTTTCAGCTAAATATTTATCTCATACTTGAAAAGTTTACGATAAGTGATTATTAGAATATGTATCAATTACGCATGCACTTAATAAAAACCAGTGTAAATGTTCACATTTTCACTACAAAATAGAAAAGTAATTTCCAAAGAATTTAAAACTGTTCTTATAAAACTAATAACATTTGAAACAGATTTAAACAGATATAAGTTTCATAACGAATAGTAAAAAATTCTTGTGCCAGTAAAATTGCTTAGAAACATGACTTAAGCTTAACAACAACTAAAAGCACACGAAAAAAATCGCTAAACAATAAATAAACTACAACATTTTACTTGTACTGTGGTAAATAACAACACGGCGTAAAACTATGAGAAAAAAAGGAATTTTATATTTAAAAAGAAATATGCTTAAAAGTATACAGAGACTTCTACGGTTAAAACCGCAAAACTCTTAAAGAAACTTTAATCTAGGAGAAAGGATACTGGCAAACACCAGCAAGTAAAATGAAATTGGTTTTAACCAACTTTTGACAAAATGATAAAGTTTCTTATTTATCCTGCTGCTGTTTGCTGGTGCCATTTTTTTCCCTTAAGTCTTTTTGCACCGTCATTTTGCCGGAACACAACTACTATTTATAATTTTTATTGTTAAAAAAATAGAGAGAGAAAAAAAACCTAAAAAGCTAAAACTTGTAAATGATTTTGCATAAACTTTTTAGTGTTTAAAGCCCAAGAGCTACACAAAAGCTTAACAAATTAATGGGAAGGAGATGCACGAGTTAGTGGAAGAAATAAAAGTGATTTAAAAATAATATGCAAATAATTATCAAATAGTTATTTGGCTAAACTTAGAAACAAGTTAATGTGACATTTTTTTAATATTTTAAATTGAAGAAAAGTCAATAATATTGCAATATTGGCTTTTAATAGGAGTTGCCATAGTTGGCAACTTTCAATAAGGCTGATTGCTTTTGGCTAAATCGTTAAAGTAGTTAATGCGAAGAAAAGCAATAATTATAAAATCTGCATTTGAAAAAAAACCGCACATTGAAAAAAAAAATCCCAATATTTTTAGACAGACTAGAAATATGTCTTGGAAATATTTAAGAGTATATGAAGTCTCAAGCAATCGTTTCAAGAAAAGGATCCTTAAAATAAAAATTAGAAAAAAATATTGGTAATTGAGGTGATCTGACTACTTTAGTGGCAGTGCACATATTACGTAACGCTCCAGGGGGGAGGGTGGGTTTAGGATTTGTTACGGATTGGAAATTTTGCACTGAAAAAATAGTAAAAAGCGTTACGAAGGTGGGGGGGTGGGGGTATAAAATCTCTGAAAACAGCGTTACGTAATATGTGCACAGCCCCTTAATACTGAAAATTAAAAAAAAAATAATGCACAACAACAACTTTTATTTTTCTAAGAATCTCGCAATTCCAAAAGCTTTTTAAAATTCCTTAAAAATTTTCTACTACCGTGTGATGTTTTAATTACATGATCAATATCGATAACTATACTTTAGCGACTGAGAATGTTAAGCTGTTCAGACATTTCTGTTCAGTAAGTTTGAGCAAGTTGTCATGAATCGTTTCATGCCAAAACAGCGCTTCCTTCCGAATTGTGGAAATTGTATTTTAAAAAAATTTTTATGCTCACCAAGCCTATAGAAGACTTCGTCTATTTTACGGCCAACATAAGCGGTTTAGTGAAATGGGTTAAGTGGTCGTATTTAGAGAAAAACACTCCTAGAATAATTAACGGTAAAAATCTAAGGAATTCCTGAAAAATTTGAGTTTTACATCAGCAAAAGAGTTGAACAAGGTACAACAAGTAAGAGTACTATATGCGGTTGTGCTCAATCTTACATATATACCCTTCATGTCTTACATATATTTTAGAGGCGCAAAAAAAACGAGCTGGAAAACTTTAGCTCTACTACCGTAATACAATAACACAATTTGACATTTTTCATTAGATATGCCAAACAAAATTTTCCATTTTCCACTCCTGGAAATCGTATATAGACGCAAAATTAACACAAATGAAATTAAAAGCAGCCCAAATGAATTGGCTTATTTGAAGAATTTCTATACTAAGCCTAGACTGTAAACTTCTATTAGACAACGCGATCCTGAAACCAATATGGTTTTATGGAATCCAGTTATGGGGCACTGCCTCAACATCAAATGTCGAAAAATTCTAAAGGCGAGAAAATAAAATTCCACGTATAATAACAGCAGTCCCCTGGTATATCCGAAACCAGCGAATTCACAAAGACCTTTATGTTCCGTTGGTGAAGACAGTATTTTCAAAACACGCTAAAAAATATATACATATGAAAAAAACTTGAGTTGCACCCAAATGTACTTGCACGCAATATTCTACATTATAGAGGCCACACCCGGCTGAAAAGAAGGGACACTCTTTTTCTCAGCCGTACACGAGAGATTTAAAACTACAAAAATTAACCGCTGAAACTAAAAAATTTTGTTTAGCATTGGCTTACCATATATTAAACTTTATTTTTAATTTTTAGATTTAAGATTTGAACAACTTATTGATGTTTCAATTTATAATTGAAGATTCAATAAATAATAAAATTATCAAAAAAAAAAAATTTCCACTCCTGGCCACTTCCATCCCTGAACAAAACTTCGGTTTTGAACGAAATAATAACTTTATAAAATTAAGTAAATTAGTTTGCCTCACTAGCACTGCTGCAGTACGTTGAATTGTAATCCCGATGATTCTAGATTTAATAGTATTAACAATTTTATTTCCGGATTGTCCATATTCAAGCAAATATCGGAACCAAAATTTTATTTTTGCTAATTTTAAATAGGAAACGTCTATAGATAAATCCTAAACTCTTCTGGTGTCTTCGGGAAACTGATTTCACGTGCAGACAGACATCCTGACTGACGGACAGACGGACATGACACGCATTCAACTTTCCAATATATAACGATCCAAATTATATATATACTATTTTTTTTGTTACGGATATAAAATGTTAAATTCAAAAAATAAACTTATTTGGCTTTTACAAGATAACTACCGTTCCAAAAACATAGTTAAAGAAAATAATTTACATAATATTTTAAAGAATAAACAAAGACAATTATAGTTAGCAAAATGTACAAATCTTTAGTTTAGAAAATATGCATAAATAAATAAATAAATAAATAAGAAAAATTCAATATAAAATAAACTAAAGAAAAAATAATTTACATATCCACAGAGAGAACAATGTGTTATATTGGCAAATAAACTCGTATATGATATTTGTCTATGTTTAACAGAAAAAATAAAAACATTATGAGATAGATAAATGATTTTAAGGTATTTTTCTAAAATATTCATGCATAAACCTTTAGAAAATTACAAAAATAATGTAAAAGCTTCTTTTCTAAATGTGATGTTGCCTCGCCCATATGCTAGAAAATTCTTTTTGTACAAAATTTCTTTATTGTTATGTAGCAAAACATTTAAATAATATATGAGAAATATTTTTGTGGGATTAAATGAAATGAAATAGTGAAATAGGATTTATTTTTTGAAAGTGGTACTTTTAGAAATTGTAAAATTAAAACAAAAATTTTAAGAAAAAAATAATGGGTTTTAAGATCAAAAGAAAATAGCAGGATATTACACGGATAGCTTAGCAATGTCAAAAACCCCATAGCAAGGCTTGTTATACGAATATATAATAATATTGTAGCTTTCTAAGGCAGATGGCGCCTTATGATGAAACTTTTATAAATTTCGGGATAAACACTAAACTAGTTCTTAGTAAATATTGTCTTATAATCATGAAAAATATCCTGTAAAAGGACGAAATTTGCATAGTGGAAAACTTGCATAATAATAATGGTTTCCATAACTTTTTTTGAACCATGTTACATTGCTTATATCATGGTATAGGATTTGCTTGGTTATTTCATCTTGCCACTTGGGTTTCACATTCATTTAACTAGATCAATTATACAACACATGTAATTACAAAACAAGAAAAGATAAAATGATTTTTTTACTATTTCATTTTGTTGGTGATGAGTGCATCAAAAATTTTTGTAATTAAATTCAAATTTTTGTAAACACAAAGCCATCTACATACATACACAACAAACACATTATGTTCAATTAAATTACCGACCGATACATGGTTTTGTAAGTGTTGACTAGATAAGAAAATAATTATCAAGAGATTTACTGTGTAAAAATTCATTTCTGTTTTTTTTTTCTCTCTTTTTTTTCCTACAAATTTATGCAAAATAAGTTTGCTTACTATCAGCGTTACCGTTGACAATTTTCAAAAAGGGGCACAAAAAGGGAATTTTTTTAAAAAAAAGGGTTACAAAAAGGGGATTTCTATGGAAAAAAGGGGCATCTTCAAAAACAAGAAAAAATAAAGCAAATAAATACGTTTCATTTCTAAAAACAAAGGTTAACAAGCATTTTCATTATAACGAAAAACAAGCAAGAGATAAAAAATTCATACGGTATGTACATAAATTTAAAATAAAAATAAATATAAAATTCGAAAATATATGTATTCATTTTATAAAAGAAAAATATAGCTACGAAAAATAAAATATAGTTTATGGTAACAATATGTATAAACGTTCTTAAGTTTTCTAAAGGATAAGACACAGATACCTAAATTTATTCTCTTCGAGGAAAAGCATTTAGTGTTGATAACAAATTATATATACGATTTGCAAGAGAAAGACAATTGTGTAAATTTTCTATACATCTCATTATTAAATTAAAAGATAAGCAAATTAAAATATATGTATACTCACATAGTTTTGCACTCAATACCTATTTTTTTGAAACTGTTCTTCTGTATTTTTGAGTAAGATCACCTCTAGGAATCCAATCTTCGAAGTCACTTTGACACAAATTTAAGGCGGATAGCATGGACTGACAAGTGTCTACTTTCAGTCTATTTGTTAATTTATTTTTTAGTAATGCTAACTTCGAAAAAACACGTTCAGCAGAAGCACTACTATGTGGCAAAGTAAATATATATGACGCAAATTTATACACGTTTGGATATAATTTGTCGTCCAAACATTTTTTTAAATTTCCTATTTCATGCCAAAAGGTAAGCCTGATAGATATTTTTAAAATTGCTTCATAGCTTTTGGCATTCACTTTGCTTTCTAATAGCTTTAACTCAGTTACAAATTCGTCTGTTTCACTAATTATATCACTAAAAACAGAAACAATGTCAAAGTAGTTAATATCCTCAACTGATTTGATGAAAACTGGATCTAAATACTTCAATACACACAGTCTTTTATCGCTAATATTAATTCTTGATAAAATTTCCCTACACAATTTTTGATAAAAAAGCAATATTTTGCCTTTAATATTCATAATATCACTCCTTGAGATCTCGTTAGTATTTATTTCTAGCTCGGCTACATGGCCAATATATATCTATACATATATTAAAAGTATCTTTAATGTGTAAAATATTAACAAAATCAATATTTTCTATGCTTGTTTCTAAAATGTATTCTTTTTTGTTCAAAAAGGGGCACAAAATGAATCATATTAATCCAAAAGGGGATTTAAATTAAATGGTCCCAAAAAGGGGCTTACCAGTCAGAAAAGGGGCAAAGTGCCCCTTTAGGGACACAACAGTAACGCTGCTTACTATTTGTATTGTTCTTCAGAAATTTTATTGTCTCTACACTTATGCCCAGCCAGCATTTTTTGAAATTTTTAATCAAATACGAGACTTTTTCGACTCTTCTGCGCGATTAAAGAGCCAGAATATGCGCTCATTTTCTGATAATTAAAGATACTTTTGTGGGGAGAAAATGATACTCTACCCGCGACTCTTCTTGAGGAGTCATTTATGATTCCTTTTTTTGTTAGTTTAGAGTCATTTTCGACCCTTTCCTAGACATTTATCAGTCTTTTTCGATTCATTTATTGGTCATATTTCTAATCGCTTACGATTCTTTTTTGAGTCATTTATCAGTCGTATATCTATTCATTAGGAATTCATTTGTGATCGTTTTTCGAGTCATTAGTGATCGTTTATTAGTCCTATTGCTAATTATTTTCGACTCTTTTTCCATTGTTTTTTCACTAGTTCTTCCAAAAATTTCTATATATAAAAATAAAACATTAAATTCATACATACATACATGAAAAAATTCAAAAAATGCTTGTTTAATTAAACAAATGTTTAAAAAAAATAAAGGATTACAATAAATAATTTGTACATTTATATTACTGAGGAAAATAAGGAAAATATAGCTTGATTCTACAACACTTGCTAAAATTGGCCAAACTTGTTTGGAGCTACATACTTTTAAATAGCGGCAGGCCATCAATGCCGAAATCTAGAGTTATATTAAATAATTTCCAATCATTTTTTACCAAGAAATCGGTTAATTCATTTTTTAAACCATAGTGAATGTATGTTCCTTCACCAACCTCTCTCTTAACAACAGAACTAGGAGTGTTTAAAAGGGTTCTAGAGTCTTTTGGAACTTTTCTATTGCATTTAATTAATAATAATAAAAGTGCATTAAGAGCAACAAAGCTAACTTCAAATTGCCAGTCCGTCACACAAATTAAAATCATTTTCTCCACTTTCACCGTTATTATCTGAATCGTTAAAATTGTCACTATCAAAACTGTTTTAACTAGTATTTTGGGTCGATTCATTATATTCTTCAATGTTTTTTTTTCAGTTACCTCATGTAGGCTTTTTTTTGGAATTAATTTTCTTATTTTTTGGTTAAATTAAGGCTTCTTTTTTCGCCAATCGTTTTATTTGTCTGGCTGACATTGACTTTTTATTAAAATTTAGTTACAATATTTTTGTCTTACACAAGTTTTTAAATTTTATAATATTTATTTCTTATTAAACTTTTAAAAAACAATCTTCAAATAAATTTTAAAGCACAATATAATTCCACGGTATTAACACCACGATGTAAGGTTTATAAATGAACAAAAATTTAAGTTTTAGACATTTACTAAACAATACATCCCGTTAGAATTAAGAAAAAAGTATTAAAGAGTTTTCAATCATTCATCTACGCAAAATATGATCATAAAAAGCAAAAACTACTCACATTTCAAACGCCTGCAAGATCTGTTTGTAATCAAGCAGTTTTAAAGCTACGTTCACATTTATCAAATATTTGTCGAAAAAAACGTAACCAAGAAAGAAACTAATAATTTATTTCCTTTAATTCCAATATATTTCGCATTTTTAAAAAACTGCATAAAAATATTTTCTTATAGAATAATTAATTATATTTTGTAATATAAAAACCAAGTAAAACGACACTATCCCTAAGCAAAATTAGTGGCTACGTTTTTTTCGACAAATATTTGATAAATGTGAACGTAGCTTAAGTCTTATAGATGCGTGAAATATGATCATAAGTAACGGATAAATTACTCACATTTTAAGCACCTGGTTGATTAGTTAGCGATTGCTACATAATTTGTTATTGCATTTTAAATCAAACACTTTTAAATCATAGGCGTGAATCATTTTCGAGTCCTTTTTTATGCATATAAGTGATTAATCAGTTTTTGATCACCAAAAGTACGCCAAAAAGACTCGTCAAGATGATTTTTGAAAAAACGATTGCTAGCTGGGTGCCTATATGTATGTATGAATTTAGTTACGTATGTATGGTTATTTACTTGTGTGTTTATTACATGCAATAAAAATATTTTTGTCCCAAAATGAAATTAAATTTTAATTTAAAACTACAAAAGAACACAAATCTTAAACGTTCTGCAGTTTAGAGAAAATAAATTTTTCCATTTAGAAAACGAAAAGAAGTGAAGAAAAACTTTAATTGATTTCAAGAGTACATTTATATGCATTTATTTTTTGAAATTAAATAAAATTTTAAGAACAAAAAATACTTAAACTTTCAATTGACATCTATGTAATTGTAAAGTGCAAATAGCAACTGCTGAATTATAATTATTCTTATTTAAGATGGCAGCTCAACTTTAGGACTACTAACATTTGAAATTTTTAAAATTGAAAATTTTCTTACTACAAAGAAACTATTTTTTGAAAATTTCAAACCAAACGAAAAAAAAATTATCGGTGCTTTAAATTTTTTTGTTTTTGAAAATTGTGCGTAGGGGCAGGGTGTCGCAAATGGCCCGCCACAATAATTGTTTATCAAATAACTTCGCCATATTTGAGCCAATTTTGAAAATTCTTTTTGCATATGGAAAAGGTCCAGAATATTTTTTTGTTTTTCATAAAATGTATTTACACCAACTAGACGTGGTCACTGCTTGTGTGTTTCTATGAAATATTATTTCGTTCATTCTTTATTACTCTGTTTCAACATATCATTTTTTATTAATTAATAAATTTTATATTTATATCATATTGTGAATTTTTGTTCTTGGATATTTGGAAAAATATTTCCAACACTATGCGATTCTCAAAAATATTTATAAGCTAAAAATTTACAATTAAACAGTATATGCGGTATTCAGGTTTCTCGTTTTCAAATTAAATTTATTTGAAACAAATTTGTGTGTTTATGTTCTTTACAAGTTTTATATGTGCCATGTATAGTTTGATCACTGAAATAAGAAAGTTAATTTTATAAACTTTGAGCGAACATAAAAAAAAATAAAAGCTTTTCGATGCCAAGGCTATATTTGGATAATTTGTAAGGCAAGGCATAGTGATTTGTATATAAAGGTGCGATTTTTATTTAGATAAAATAAATTAACGGTTTTTCTTTTATCTTTTTTTTTTTTAATAAAAATTGAATAAGAAAAATACAGTTTTAGACATAATTTCACAACAAAGATTCCAGTAAAATAACCTCCAAGTGTCAAACATTTTGTGTAAGGTATTTTTCCTTAATCACTAAAACTAGATAGATAATTTTAAACTAATTGTATGACAATTTCACTTGTATATAATATTGCCTTGTCTTCTTGCTAATACTAAAGTGTTGTACGATAATATCATCAATTTCAAAACTAAAAAGCCATTCCATTTGTTGCAGCATTAAAATTGCACAAAAAGACAAATTGAATGAAAGGAAACCAACGATTACTTTAAGCAATTATCATAACAATATATTTTAAATAAATTGTAATGGCCACCGTAATGGTTTTAACAGCATGTATTTATAATATAAAATGGTACTGGTACAACTGAGCCATACTACAAAGAGATAAAATTTAAATAACCGCTCTATCCGTATCATGTAAGAAACAAGCTAACAGCTGTGGCAGCATATTATGGCATTTATGGTGAAATTGTGCCAAACTGTATACGAAAACAGCGAATGGATTTTAGGCAACCAAAACCAAAAATGTGACAAAATAAAAAAGAGACTGTTTCATTAAAAATACTAACATGTAAAATTTATATTTGTTTAGTGAGCGACTACAGTGTCCAAAAAGGTTGGTGTAACATAAAATTTTTCAAATAGAAAATTTTACGCCGAGAAAATAATTTTAGCATTTTTGTTTTATTTCAGAAATAAAAAATGACCATGATTCACAGAAGAATGTACAAAAATGTATTCTATTGGGGTTTTAGAAATTTTTTTTTCCAACTACTCCAGCACCATGTCACGGAACTCATTTTCGATCAAACGTGATTTCCATTCCGAAAGCTGCGACTTTTAAAAACGAAAAGGAAATATTTGTTTCTAATCAAACCACTTTTAAACTAGAAAATGATATTGACAATGAATTTTTCTAATAAGCAGGGTTCCCAGATTTCTTTTCAGTCGCATCCCCAATTTGAAAATTTTCATCCCCGAAAATCCCCAAAAAGCAATTTATACTATCCCCAAAAATCCCCACTGAAAATAATACTACTTCAATTTCAATTCACTTAAGTATTATTATGAATACTTTATTTGAACTGCAGTTCATTTCTAAGTATATATTTGTATATGTGTTCTAACAAACTAGTTAAGTTGACTGATAAAATCAAAAAGTTCGGTGCATGTTGCGGTACTATTGAATCGCAATGCATACTACACACTGTTGGCCACATGCTACATCGGAGTCCAAATCTTCTTTACCGCTGCCTGAAGAAATTTTTTGGAACATGCTTTTAGAATTAAGCAATTTGACCATTTCTGAAGATGGATCAAAACTATCACAACAAAATCCATTATTTTTAAAATGTATATTAATTCTCAACAGAGATTCGGCAACTCATACTGCATTTTGTTTCTAATTTTTGTTTTTACCGTGTTCATTGCCGTACAACTCCTTCAACGCAAGCGTTGCTCATTGATACGCAAAGTAAATTTAATACCAACTCTGCCAGGTCTTTAAACGGCCGTGATCCAGCGGCATCTTGATATGAATAAACTTCTGTCCAAAACATATTTAAGTTGTTTGTTACTCGTATTTGTATATCAAATAAATCATTCCACCTTATAAATGGCATTTTTTCCACTGTGACTCATATATAGCTCTTGGAACATTTTCATTTGACGCTGGTTGTAGTATTTTTACGATTGAACTAAATTTGGGTTGTCCTAATGGGTTGCAACACATGTTTGGAGAAAATTGCTTATATGTTTTGAAAATGTTGAGATTTGATGGCAAATGTTTTAGCATTTGTTTCAATAAAGTTTTAACGTATAAAAAGCAAGTCCTCTTTACTTTTAATAACAAAGTTTTAGTTACCACACTAAAAACACTTACATATGTACTCAAAAAAAACAATTAGAATATGTTATTAAATATTAAAATAATAGTCCAAAAAATAAACCATATTATATAAACAAAATAAAACCCCCCAAAAATATCATAAATTCCCCAAGAATATAAATTATCCTCAATGAATTCCCCAATCCCTAAACAAAATTTTCATCTCCATTTTGAAAAAAAATCCCCGATTTGGGGATAAATCCCCTAATCTAACAACACTGCTAATAAGTTCATTTGTAGTAAACCGCCCAATAAGAAACATGCATTCTTTTAGGAGCAACAGTAAAATAAACTTTGCATTCTATTAAAAAAAAAAAAAAAGTTGGTAGTAAAACAATTTGAACAAACGTCTATGGGTATAAACAACTTTTTAGCTGAAATATTTAAATGAAAAATAAACGGAAGCTGGGCGATATAAATCCAAAACGATCGGAATACAATTACAGAATGCAAACCATATCGATCGGAATGTGTGACTTGCCCGTATGAACTTCTACTGCCATTATGCACGTTTTTGAACTCATACATATTTACGCTACTGCTTCTGCCCACAATATGATTTGATTTATGTGTGCAAAACTATCATTATATTCCCATAAATTAGGGTAATCACTCGAATAATATTTCCTCGATTAATCCAAAATTTTGTAGTCAATTGAAGGTGGATCAAATTGAAATTTTCTATTATACGTAAATGGCAATATTTCTTCCATGGCCTAAAGTTATATTCAGAAATAAAAAGAATTTTTAATATGTTAAGGAACATGAGTTTAGATTGCAACATATCTGGCAGAACAGAACAACGTTGTTTTCGGAAGTAGCCGCACAACTATTTGTTAGTGTTCATGTATATCATGCTGTTCTGTTGATTGTGACTAGAATTCTTTAAATGTTTATACATTTTTTGTGAACATTAAATACGAGAATTGCCTCACTACTAAATTGATGTTAATATGTTTTTTTATCTTACAAAATCCCTGTGATACCTGTGTGCTATTGTTTATAATCCATATTTTAAATGTAAATTTTAATAATATCTACAACTTAAAGTTACTCCATTAACTTGAATGTTATTTTATTCCTTTTAATCTATTATTCGATTAAGTGAAATCTGGTTCTTATATCTATTAATTGATTACAACGACTATTGAAAAGTTGTTAGAACTAACAACCCTACTAAACTTATTGTTTTAAAGTCTTTCATATTAGTATAATTTAATTCTCTACACAGAGAACACTCATGTATGAATAACTTGAAATTTATAACAATTTATAAAAAAAAATAAAAATTGAATATAACTTTTATTAAATTGAAATTTTCCCAAACAGGATAAAGTTTGAACGGATGGAAAACTAAAGTATCATGTGGTGTGCATGTTACTTTATGTTTTGAAATTGTGGCTAGAACTGAACAAAACAAATGGTAACAACTGTCTGCATAGTAATTAAATTGCATAAATGTCATTTTGTGTAACATGTACATATGTATTTATGGAAATGACATGCTATTTATTGTAGTTTATCCGGTTAAATCAAAATCATTTCCACTATAGCGAGGCTACCAAAAATAAAAACAAAAAAACACAAAAACTGGAATTAGCTAGAATATATAAATGTCCTATGGCTGCATGAATATATATGATGCATTTTAAAAGCCACCTACAAATAATGTTCACATACACACATCCATACAAAACTCTTGATTTACTCATTAAAATTCTGTTTGAACCAAACTAGAATTAAATTTATACTAAAACAGATAAATAATAAATTAGATTTAACCCACTACCACAAGAAACGATAGACAAGATAACAAAAAATCAATGATTTTTCAAAATAAAAACCCGGACACTCAATAAATCAATTTTATTTTTTTTTTTTTTTGCACATTCTTATACTTCATGGCACAACAACATATTTTATCATTTTTCAATGTGTTGTCTTCGAGATTGTGTTGATTTGAAATTTTTTTACGATTTTACGCATACATACACATATCTATTTACTATATTTTACAAATAAACTAAATTTGTTTTTGGCTTGAGTGATAAATATTAACCGAAGAGTATTTGTTTAGAGATAAAATACTTTTTATACCACACACAAGTTTTTTTTTTTTTTTTTTTTTTTTTTTTTTTTTTTTGTATATTATTTATTGAATCTTCAATAATAGATTGAAACATCAATAAGTTTTTCAAATCTTAAATCTAAAAAAAAAATAATAAATATAAGTTTAGCCAATGCTAAACATAATTTTTAGTTACAACGGTTGATTTTTGTTGTTTTACATCTCTCGTGTACGGCTGATAGAAAGAGTGTCCCTCCTCCTGAGCCGGGTGTGGCCTCTATACTCTAGAATATTGCGCGCAAGTGGGTTTGGGTGCAACTCAAGTTTTTTAATGTATTTTTCGCGTGTTTCGAATATACTGTCTTTACCAACGGAACGTCTAGATCTTTATGAATTCTATTGTTTCTGACATACCAGGGGGCTGCAGTTATTGTACGTAGAATTTTATTTTGTCGCCTCTGAATTTTTTCTACATTCGATGCTGAGGCAGTGCCCCATAGCTGGATTCCATAGCACCATATTGGTTTCAGGATCGCGTTGTATAGTAGAAGTTTACAGTCT
The DNA here is from genome assembly GCA_947311025.1 of Lypha dubia. Classification (NCBI taxonomy): domain Eukaryota; kingdom Metazoa; phylum Arthropoda; class Insecta; order Diptera; family Tachinidae; genus Lypha; species Lypha dubia. Next base: position 123,686,388 of record OX371260.1, read on the forward strand.
AGGCTCAGTATTGAATTTCTACCCATAAGCCAATTCATTTGGGCTGCTTTTAATTTCATTTGCATCAACTTTGCGTCTATATGCGATTTCCATGTTAAACGGCGGTCAAGGTGAACGCCTAGATATTTGACTACAGTATGTTGCGGAATAGTCTCGGTGTTGATTTGTATAGGCGGGCATGTTTCCCTTCGCAACGTAAAAGTGACGTGTACACATTTCTGCTCGTTAACTTTTATACGCCATTGTTTGAGCCATTTTTCCAATTTGGATATATACCCTTGTAAGTTGATGGAGGCTTCTACTGGATTTTCATGGACGCTTAAAAAAGCTGTATCATCGGCAAATGTTGATGTATGAATGTAATTGCTTAACGGTAAGTCAGAGGCATAAATTAAATAAAGTAAGGGACCGAAGATGCTGCCTTGGGGAACTCCGGCTTCGATCGACTGCGAAGGGCTTAAAAAATTGCCTTCCCTAACAACAAATTTTCGTTCCTCTAGATAGCTTTTTAAAAGCTTGACGATGTTTGCGGGGAGATTTCGTGTTAATTTGTGGATAAGACCTTCGTGCCATACTTTATCGAAAGCTTGAGAAACATCTATAAAGAGCGCAGAGCAATATTTCTTTTTTTCAAAGGTGTCTCTAACTACGTTCACAAGTCTGTGAGTTTTTTCAATTGTGCTATGTTGTCTGCGAAAACCGAATTGATGATCTGGAATGCATCCACTTCTAGTCAGTATAGGCATCAGCTTGCTCATATACAGCTTTTCAAATAGTTTTGAAATGTTGGGCAATAAGCTAATAGGCCGATAGGATTCAACCTTCGAATGATCCTTGCCGGGCTTTGGTATCATAATAATCATCGAAACCTTCCATTCTGCAGGATAGTATTGCAGCCGTAGAATACTGTTAAAAATGAAGAGTATAACTCTTTTTGCAATATAAGGCAGTTATTGAAGCATTTTGTTGCTTATTTTGTCGACACCTGGGGCTTTTCTGGTGTTAAGACTAGTAATAGTATTTTCAATCTCCGTCATGTTAAATCTCATCGGTATTTCTGGTAAAGAGACGACTGGTGGCAGTTCAACAATATCAGCAGAAATATTCGGGGTAAATACTTTTTCTAGGTGCTTAACAAATAGATCACCTTTTTCAGCATCAGTTCTTGCCCAGTCACCATTAGAGGCTCGTAATGGAGGTTTGCAAATCACTGGCCTTTTAAGTCCTCTGGCTGCACGCCACAGCGAATAATCTGTTGATGGTGTTGCATCGAGTTCTTGCAGAAATTTTTGCAGCGAAACTGTTTTTTGTGATTGTAAAACTTTTCTTAGCTGTTTGGTACACTCCTTAAGCCGTAATTTTAGCTGAGGCGATCTGTAACGTTGCCATTCTCGTCGAGCTCTCCGTTTTTCAGTCAATAGCCTTTCTATGTCTGCACAAAAAATATTGTTAAATCTCGCTTGTTGATTTGGTTGAATTGAAGAAGCATTAAGAGCAGCTTGTTTAGCATGTGCTTCAAACAACCTAATAGAGTTTTCTATGTCAGCAGGTGTTCTCAATGGCATATTTTCCGTGCAATGAGCACTCAAATATTTTTTGTATTTCAGCCAGTTAATACGTGCAGGTGTCAGCGGTAAATCACATGTATGTGTTGCAGTTGTGTGTGAGTAAATAGTGATAATAGTAGGCGAGTGATCTGAAGACAAATCCAAAGACGCTTCTACTTCAATCATTTCGCTGGACACGCCTTTCATAATCCCAAAGTCGATAACATCAGGAATTTTTTGACGATCCGTTGGCCAATATGTTGGCTGACCACTTGAAACTACATTCAAACCCATTTTTGAAATTGTGTCAAACAAAACACGACCCTTAGGACTGATTAAACGTGAGCCCCAAAATGTGTGTTTAGCATTGTAGTCACCAGCTGCTAGAAAACGGGACCCCAGTGTTGTATAAAATGCGGTATATTGACTCTCTGAAATTGAAAACCTGGGAGGAGAGTAAACAGATGATATCACAAGCTTTTGATAAAAATTTTCAATGCAGATGTTCGTTGCTTGAAGATATTCTTCACGAAGGTCATTTAGTACGTAGTGTTTTATTCGAGTTTTTATTAGGATTCCAGAGCCACCACAAGCTCTACCTTGAGGATCCTTGGTGTCGTAGAAATTATATCCACTAATTCGAAAATAGCTTCGGGACGTCAAGTGAGTTTCTGAGATAAGCATAACATCGATTTGTTTATCCAGAAGAAAATACACCTATCCCTCGATTTACACGATACTTTTTTTACACGATGTCACTTTTACACGATTTTTTTGGATTTCGTACAAATCGAGGGATATAGAAATTACCTCAATTTACACGGTTTTTTCAAAATTTTATCAGAAATTATTTTTTTTTTTCAGAAAATATGTCACGTAAAATAAATAATAATTTTTAAATATTTCATCAAAAAATAACATACATCAAAGCTTTTTAATATTTTTCAAATTTAACGAATGTTACCAAACGTTTATTTTCATCTGGTAACACCGCCATTAGATATAAAAAGGGAATTCCCATGTATTGCATGCATACACAAAAGAAGCTCAAAAATGTATAGACAATCAATTCAGTTAGTGTTTGGAAACAGACAGACGTGTGTCGTGGTACATATTCAGAACAATTAAAATATTTGTGAAGTTAGTTATTCAAAATTGTGTGGCATAATTCTTAATTCATTTATAATTTTTTAACCATGCCGAAAAATATTATTAAAGATCAAGCAAAAAGAAAAGTTATATCATTGGAAACTAAAATTCAGATTTTAGATAGACTACGTAAAGGAGACAGAGTGACAACAGTTTCTTAAATTTTTTCCATTCATGAAGCAACAATTAGAACTATAAAGAAAAACGAAGACATAATCAGGAAAAGTGTTGCAGCTGGAACTAAAACAAGTTTGAGTACAACTTCATACGTACGGGATACTATAATTGAAAATACGGAAAAGGCACTCATGATCTGGATTGAAGATCAAACTCAAAAGAGAATTCCAATTGATACCAATGCCATTACTAATAAAGCTTTAAAAATTCATGAAAAACTTAATGATCAGCTACCATCTACATCATCAACTTGCAGTAAAGGATGGTTTGAAAAATTTAAGCAAAGAAATTCCTTACATAATCTAAAATTAAAAGGAGAACAAGCTTCCGCTGACACTAATGCAGCCAAAGAATATCCTGAAAAATTTGCTGAAATTATTGCTGCTAAATCATACGTTCCTGACCAAGTCTTTAATGCAGATGAGTCGGGCCTGTTTTGGAAAAAAATGCCTCAGCGGACTTTTCTTTCAAAGGCTAATAAATCTGCAAGTGGATACAAAGCTGCTAAAGATCGTATAACAATCCTTTTTTGTTCCAATGCTTCTGGCGATCATATTATGAAGCCTTTAGTCATAAACAAATCGCAAACACCACGTGCATTTAAAGGATTAAATAAAGATAACTTACCCGTTTATTGGATGGCCAATAAAAAGGCATGGGTTACGGCCGCTGTGGTCAATGATTGGTTTCATAATATATTTGTTCCAGATGCAAAACGGTATCTGAACAAAAAAGGATTGCCATTTAAAGTGCTTTTAGCTATTGACAACGCACCTGGACATCCAAAAGACTTGCAACACGAGAATGTGCAAGTTATATTTCTTCCAAAAAATACTACTTCTTTGTTGCAGCCCTTAGACCAGGGAATAATTTCAACTTTTAAAGCGTTATATATCAAGCAATCGTTCAAGTATATCTTAGATATAATAGAGAATGATGAATCTTTATCAGTAATCAATGCATGGAAAAAATATACTTTGTTAGACTGTGTCAAAAATGTCACATTGGCTTATAATGCAATTAAACAATCAACACTCAAAGACTGTTGGAAAAATTTATGGCCAGATGTAGGAGAAAATAGTATGTCCTCTCAATCCTTGGATGATGAATATTCTGAGATAGTCGATATGGCACGTACGGTGGGAGGAGAAGGTTTTAATGACTTTAGTGCACTTGATACTGAAGAATTATTGACAAATAAAGAACTTGATGTTGAAGATTTAGTAGAAATGTTGATCGAAGAAAACGACAGTGATTGCGATGAAGGACTGGCTGAACCAATAGCACTAACAACTAAAAATATTAGTGAAGGGCTTGAGATAGGTCGAAAGTTGGGAAATCATTTTTTAAAAAATGATCCAAACATTGAAAGAGCCCTTGCTTTCCAGCGATATATAACACAGGGCTTATCCCAATATCGGGAGGTTTACAAGGACTTAAACAATAAATCGACACAAGCATTAATAACAAATTACATTTCAAAATCTCCACGAACCGATATTATATCTAATATATTAACTACAGATCCAGAAACAAATATAACATTATCTAGTGATGAAAACGATATGTCACCCACTAAACAGATACGACTAGTAGTAGAAGAGAGTGATGAAGAACTGATTGAATCTGATAACTGATGTGTGTTTTATTATTAAAAATATTTATACATGTGTATTTCTTTTTATAGACTGCCAAATACTAGTTTGTTTATAAATAAGGTTTATTTTGCTTTACGAAAAATATATTTTTTTTAATACATGTAACTTAATGAATTCAAAGATATGATTTTTTTTTAGTATATATTTTATTATATTATTATTTTATTTATAATTTATATGTTTTTCGTTATTTTTAACGTTTAAATAAATGAATTTGCTAAAAAAATATTTTAAATTATTCGTATTTGGCTCTTTTTTTCGATTTACACGATTTTTCATACAAAAATATTTTATTTCGATTTACACGATTTTTTCAGGAACGCATCTATCGTGTAAATCGAGGGATAGGTGTATTCAATTTCATTTTTATGTTGGCAGATGCCGTTTGCGTTCCAAAAACAGATTCTTAAGTTCATGGTTTTTTCAATACAGCCTGCAACAAGGTAGACTGCATTTTCAACATTTCCTGCATCATACAGGACATGTTGAGAGTAAATGTATTTACTGTTTGTATTAGGATCTCTATCGAGGCTTCAATACGACTAAAATTATGCCCTGATTCTTCATTTACTGGTACATTTTTTTGCGCCGGAATCTGGTTACTCTTTAAAATATTAGCGTATGAAGATTGACTATTAGGTTTTTGTTGAGTAAGAGTCGTGTTAGACTTTAAAACATTTGAGTATTGATTATGGCTAGACGACGGTTGAGGTAACTGTGGGTAGTTTAAATGAGTATTGGGCTGAGCGGGAGTAGCATTTATTTTTCTGTTCGACGAATTTTTAAAAAGAGAATAAAGAGGGCAGCCCCTATAGTTGGCAGTGTGGTTTCCGCCGCAATTACTACATTTTTTTGCTTTGGTATCACCTTTTATTTTGTCACAGTTAGCGGTACTGTGTAACTCGCTACATACAACGCAAACGGTAGGCAACTTGCAATAAGTTTTGGTATGGCCAAATTCTTGACAGTTCATGCATTGGATAGGCCCAGTTTTTTTATGTGGCATCTCAACGGTAACTCTTCGATGCAACAAGTATTTTAAGCTATAGATTGGGTGCGATTCATTTTTTTTAATTTTCAAGTCGCCTGGCTGTAGCTCGACTCTAAAAATAGGTTGGGGGATTTTTTTCCCTGTTCTTAATGTTTGAAACATTTTTGACTTTGAAGCCACTATTTTCAAGGCCAGACTTTACCTCTTCCGGATCCACGCTTGAATCTATTCCTTTTATAACTACTGTTAGGCCTTTAGCACTCTTCAGTTGATATGTATAAAAGTTTTTGTTTTTAGTCTTAAAATCTGAGACAATTTTTCTATAATTATTTTCTTGTGTTACCTGAATTTTAGTTTCGTTGATTTTGCCGCGCTTAATTGGAGTTACATAGAACTCATTTTCTCCAATTAATGAGATAAGGCTTTTTACCAAAAGGTTAGAGTTCTGTTCTCTTAAATATATCGGCGGTGGTTTAGTGGACCTTGTTGTACTTGTGTCCTCATCGACTTGTTCATTCAAAATCGCAAAACGATTTTCAGAATGTTTAATATTATTTTTCCCATCTTTGGGCATTTTTGCCGTTGACGCTATTTCAGCTGATTTGGGACTTCTTCCCCTTTTTAGCACGGTTATGTATCTGTCCATACCAGTTTGGATTTTATTATCACTATTTTCACTCACTGCATTTACAATTTTGTGCACGTTGGTCACCTGGGTATTTATTGTGTGTTTGTTTGATTGTACAGCTAAGCTGACAAGTTTGCTAATAGGTGCAATTGTTGTTGCTTCTTGATCGATATTTAACATGTTCAAAGATAATGATCGCGCACGAGTATTTGTGTTTTGTGTAGTATTCAGGTTTGTGTTTACTTCTTTTTTTTTTGTCGTCGTTAGCAACCAAAGTTATATATTGTACATTCCTACTGCTTGTAGGTTTATTGTTGTTGTTAGAAGGTGAACTCATTCAGAGTTCTCTTTTTTGTGTTCACTTATGAGTTGGTGTATATAAATATTTATGTATTTACACACAAGTAAAAAATAAAATAAAACCAGTAAGATAACTGTTTAATAAATGTTTTGTTTTTGTATATTTTTTTTTTTTTGTGAATTTTCTTTTAATAAATTTTTAATATTCAGTTGCGACGATTATAAAAACGCGTCTGTACACTGCAAGAGTTGAATTTATTTATCCACACAAGTGCACTGACAAAATCTTTTGAAAATCGATCCATTCGTAAATGGAGGAGTTATGTTATCATCAATATTTCGAGAGTAGAGGAAGGAGACAATAAAATTCAACAGGAGTAAACTACAAGCAAAGCCTTTAAAAAAACTTGTTTGAAAATCTGGTTATAAATGATAGACTTATGCAGGTTCAAGAACAAGCCAATCGATAATGCCTTTCATTTATTTTTACTTAGTGTAAAATTAATTAAATTCTACTCTTAGTCATATCTGAGTGCTAAATTTCCAAGAACCATTTTTTTATAAATGTACATACTACATACATACATACATATATGACTTATGGTTGTGAAAAGTAAACATTGTCAAAATACGAAAATTAAAAACTTTTCTTGACAAAAGCAATATTAATTGATGTTTTCCTCTGCATTTGTTTACCACTGTTCCAGTCAATAGGATTTTTTTTATTTCTTTTTTGAGAAAAACTATTAAAATTAATGGTTCTTGCGGCTTCCATTGCAAATATTTAACCAGACTTGTTTGATAAATTATTTTGAAAAAAATACAATAAAATTTTCTAATAGCATGTCTACTACTCATACGCAAGTTGTGCTACATGAAAAATTACTAAAGAGAAAAGAGAGAGCAAGAGAGCGACAAATACAGCAAAAGTGACAGCCGACAGATTATACAACTAATACGATTTTCTGATTAATCGATTGGTAATTCATTTAATTGACCGTTTTCTAGTCATAAAAAATAAATACATAAAAAATCTCTTATTTAATGATACATTTGTATGAATTCGCAAACATTAACCTTGTAATTCATAAAGGCCGTGCCGCACTATCCTACACAGTCGCGCGATTTGCAAAATATGACATGTGTGCTAAAAATGTATAGTAGTGTGGAGTAAAAATGCAACTGTGTGACAGAATTTTTGGCAAGTCGTGCGATTTGTAAAATTTTATGAAAATTTTCATAAAATGATAGTTTTCATGCGATCAGAGGAGTATTTATTGTCAACCAGATGTTTTGGCATGAGATTTGTATGATAGTGTGGCACCTACAGCACCATTTTGAAACGATTTTTTAAAGTCGGTCAGATTTTTGCAAGATTTTCCTGTGAATAAATCGTACGATTGTGTAGGATAGTGAAGCACGGCCTTAAGCGATTCATAAAATTAAAGTGCACATTAAAACCAGTTTTTCCATACAAAATTCGTACATTAACGCCTCAATAACTTTACCAATCGTTTATGAATTAGGGGATAAAAATACAAAAGAACAGTTAAATGCAGAAACTAAATACCTTACACTGAGCTAAATCAATTTACTAAACTCTCTCATCTTGTTTTCATACAATTCTCCCACATCTTTGTATAGATGTGCTGTTGTCACTCTAAATGCACCCAAATGTTTGAAACACGCATATTGTTTGTGACTTTCACTCATAATTAATACGTGTAAATGTATTAATAGCAAATTGAAAATCTTATATTGTAGCTCCTAAAATACTAAACCGGCGATAGTCCACAAAATCTGATTCACTTCAGCGCAAAAATATTTCCAATTTCGAATGAGTTTTATCAAAATATTCGATTGTGAAAATTTATGTATTATATTTAAAAACACTTTCATTATTTTCAAAAATTTAAAAACTATACAAAATTACCTTTCCGTTGATATACCTTGCATTTTACAGTACCCTCGAATAATATAAGAAAACAGCAAAATTTTACTTCTTAAAACGTTGCATGAGGGAATTAATTGCAAACGTATAAAACTATGCTTTAAATAATTTTTGAAAACGCGGTACATGACAGTGCATTGATTCGTTTCATTAAAAAATGTGTTGCGCTACGTTAGCAAAAGTTTAGTTACGTGGTCATTGTCAGCAAGCGAGCAATAACAACAAAGTAAGCACTGTTAAGCAGAGGGCCTGCGAAATTATGAGAAGTGCATAGTAGGCACTGCTATACATTCTTAATGAATAGTGTTTACTAGAGTTGTCAATTATTCGCCTTTCAACTTTGTTCGAATAATTCAAATAATAGTTTTTGTTCGTTCGATCAAACGGTTAAAGCTAAAAATTTGTTCGATTAATCGATGCTTAAAAAATTTTAAAGCTCTTCCATTTAAACTTTCATTGCACGGAAAATTTCCAGAATGTAAAAAATATTGATAACGTATTTTAAAGTTTTATACGTCTCTTATTTATTCTTATTTTAATGCGTTTTAGTAAATCTGTTGCAAAATTATTATAAATTTTTTTTTTTTTTTTTTTTTTGTTGTTGATCCAACAATTTTGTATACTTTAGGACACTTGTTACATGTGACTTTGTTTTTTTTTTTTTCATTTTTGTTCTTGGTAAAATATTTCTAAGCCGAGCTCATTCTGTAAGATAATTATATAATTTTAAAAAAATAGAATACAATACCAACATTTTCTAGTCATGTAATAAGATTTATATAAAGCAATTGTTTCTTTTTTGGCTTATAGTGTATTTCTAACTTATTCACCTGACAGTAAAAAAACCCCCATTCTTGAAAATTGTTTAACGTTTCATTTAAAACATAGCACAACTACTTATGCGCAGTTCGACAACAACTACAAACATCCAATATAACATGTATTTGGTTGATATAAAGTACTCGTTTTGTTTCAAATCATACAAACAAATTTAACACATATTTTACGTATGCAAAAATATGTTCGATTAATTGACATAAATTAATCGATTTATTCGTTATTCGAAATTCGGCATTTTAAAATTATTCGAACAAGAATTTAGTTTTGTTTGATCGATTAATCGAATTATTCTTAATCGGTTGACAACTCTAGTGTTTATAGAGTAGTGTGGCCCGCTTCTCCCACATTTGTGCATCGATTTTCACAATTAATTTTTTGTTTTTTGAATGGTTTTGTTTGCAATTTAGTCAAAAAAATTTTTACTTTTAATCGGAGTTACCTACCAAAATATTGAATAATGCATAACTCTTCCGTTTATCGACGGAATCAAAATTATCGTATAAGTTTTCAATTTACAGACTAATTTTCAAATTTCTTGTTTATTTTAAAGGATTTTTTCCAGGTGCAAATATGAATTATCACATATCACACTTGTGGACCGATTTCTGAAATGTACGCCTGCAGTTTGGTGCTACAGAAATACAAGTGGGATACGAAAAGAATATCTAGATCAATAAAAAATTATTTTGAAATGTTGTAGTTTTAGAAAGAAAATAAAACAGCATCAAACTATTTTTTTTTGAATCTTTAACTGTGCTTATTTATTCTTAATCATTTGTGTTATTATATATATATAATCATGTAATTAATGTTATTACATAATTAATTAAATTTAATTCATTCTAACAAAATGGCAAAGAGTATATTTCAGTAACATTAATATTAAATTTTTAAATTTTAGATAAGATAAATGATGTAATGCAATTAAGATGATGCATTTTTAATATAATTAATTTTGCCGAAATCTCTTTAAAAGAAAAGTTCAAAGAAATTCTCGTAAATTTGTAACAATTGAGAAGCGTGTAAATCAAATTTCAATTTAATTGAAGTTTTTTTAAAAACGTTTTTTTATTAAACACGTTGTTATTCAATTAATTCTGCTACAAAATTTCTTCCATATACGAGTACACACATACACATATAGATGGCTTAATATAGAAAGGTCGTAACTCGTTTTATTCAAAATCGGTGTTTTTACATGTTCTGGTAGACAAAACCCAAATACAGCTCCCTTAAAAAATTTAGTTTCCTATGTTGACGATGTTAACTTAAGATTTTTTTGAGTTTTTTCCTTCTCCTTTAAAGTAGCTGAAAGTTGAGATACGACCTTTCTATATTAAGCCATCAATATGTATGTATATTGTATTTGATATCAATGATATTTTTCATTCGATCTAAATTTACTTTTTTTTTTCTTTCATTTAAGTCTTCTGTCAATTACAATGGCATTGCCACCTCTGCAAGTCAATAGTGGGTTTTGTAAATTTATTTTATTCAATAAGGATTTGCGTGTGCTAAAAAATTGGTTTGTGTATAAGTGAATATTTGATTGCATGCAAGTGTTTTTTTTTTTTTTTTTATTTTTTTGCGCAAATGTATCAGTTACTTGTGTAGTATCCCAGCAAACATATAGTCAGTTATTTTACCCACGATGGCTTTAAGATTTTTACATTGAGAAAATAAGTTGGTATCAGAATCATATTTTTATCCTTTATCGATTCTTTAGTACGAAACACCTTTCCGTTTGCTTTTTAATTAATTTTATAATTTTAGATCCAACCGGGAGATATAAGTTTTGCGATTTTACCCTTTTTTTTATTACTTTTTTATACATGTACATAGAATTTGAATTCCCAAAAATCTCTTCTAAGCGGATGTATTCATAGGAAGGGAAAAATAAATATCCTTAAATATTTTTCCTGATCTCAGGTTGAGTAGGTGAGGGTGATTAGAACCGCTGAAGCTTTTACTTTCGATAGGTCCTGTCTCTTAAATTTTTTATTTTTTTTTGTCGTTTAACTAAAGGAAAGAGCTCTCCTTTTTTGTTTCCGTTATCTTAAAAAAGTGCCCTTTACCACGATAGAAAAATTTTAGAATATATGGCCCATGAAAAATATAAATTTTAGCCGTTCTAATCATGCAGTTGTCTGTTAGGGTGGCATAAAAGAAAAAATGTTTAGAGGCCAACAACTTTTTTGAGTTTTTTTTATAATCTTGTCAAAAACCATGATTTTCTCCACTTTTAAAAAAACAATTTAAGGGAAAATTATTTGAGCCGCCCTAATCATCATGCATCCAAAGCCGGAAGCTTGTTTGATATCAAATTTTTTTTAGTACGTTTGGGAGTATATTTTTTTCTGTCCTAGTTTTTTTGTCCTAATGAAAAGTATTTTGTATCATTAATGGTATACGAATTATAAAAAAAATGTACTTTAGAAAAGTTTTAATTTATTTATGTAATTTTAGTCAATGTATTGAAATGCTTCAAGCCAACAATGAGACTTGAATTCGTTGATTTGCTGTAATGGGTCGCATTACGATGCCTTTTGTTTTTCTTGCAGTGTATTAAAGGGTCCGCCAGATAACTTTTTTTTTTTGAAAATGCTATAAAAAAAACTACTGAATATTTTCTCAAATTTCTTTTTTTATTTGAAAGTACAATCCTTCCGGTTAATAATGAAAAATAATTTCATTCAAATGGCTGCCTCGGCTGGCCATGCAGTAGCCTACACGATCGGTCTAATTTTTAAGCACATTATCGATTGTGTGCAGCTGTATTTCACCAATGGCTTCATGAATATTGTCCTTTAAAGCGTCAATTGTCTCTGACTTGTCGGCGTAACACTTATCTTTGACGGCACCCCACAAATAATAGTCCAACGGTGTCAAATCGCAGCTCCGAGGTGGCCAAACGACATCAGCTCTGCGGCTGATAATGCGATCTTCAAAAACAGGGCGCAAAACATCGAGTGTAGCTTCGGCTGTGTGGAACGTAGCGCCGTCCTGTTGTAACCAAATGTTGCCAATATCCTCCTCTTCAATTTTAGTGAACAAAAATTCGTTCAACATGGCCCGATAACGATCGCCAATGACTGTAACGGCCACTCCTTGCTCATTTTCGAAGAAAAATTGCCCAATTATGCCTCTGGACCAAAATCCGCACCAAACAGTGACTCGGTTTGGGTGCGTCGGCTTTTCAATGTATGCGTGCGGGTTTTCTGTGCCACAAATGCGACAATTTTGCTTGTTTACATACCCGCTAAGATCAAAATGAGCTTCATCTGAAAAGATGAGCAAATAAAACTTTTCAATTTGGAAACTAAAGAAGAACATTAGCCATCAAAAAGAAAGGACAAAAAAGGACAATTCAATTTAAAAAAGGACAGCTCAGTTTGTTTAAATTTAAAAGGACGTTGTGTCAAAAAAGAGGCCTGTCCTTTTTAAAAAAGGACGGATGGTCACCGTAATTATAACTCCTAAATTGTTAATACCAATCCAAGCTGTATATTGTGTGATTGTTTCCATGTTAGGATGTTCTTTAGTTTCCTTATAAAAATACAAATATAATTTTCTTCTTCAATAGTTATCTCTGAAATGGAATCAATATGACATTGTCCCAATGGTATTTGAAGCATTTTTGTTGTTCTAACGGAGTGTTTGTGTTTTTCTACCACTATATTTAAAATTATAAACAACAAAAGATACTTGTACCTGCGATAGCCCAGCAAACACATAAGTTTGTTTTCATATATCAAAGCCATACTAAAGTATAGTATTTATTTTGAGCTTACTGCTAAGCATTGTTTTTAAATTAATTTCAAATTATATATCCATTAGCTTAAGAGATATTGCTACCATGCAATTTAACTCTTTTTATATTAAGTAATAGATTAACTCTTTTTAGCTTTAAATAATTCAAATGGTGTAAAATCGCAGTGCGTTTTGTTTAAAAAATTTAAAAATTAAATGCGAATGCATAATAGACAAACAAAATGGGGTGTAATATAAATTATATTTTGCAAAATACAACATATTTATTTTCTATATGTATTGTAATTGTAATTTTTAAATTATTACCAACTGCTTTATTATTATTAATATTTGTTGTTGTTTTTTGTAGAATCTACAAAAGGGATGTATAAATATTAAATTTTCCCAATGTTGCTCTAAATATGTTAACAATGTCTAGCTAATATTTCTCTGATTATAAACATTTACGAACTTTAGCCTGTACAAATATTAACAAATATTATTAACTAGCAAAATTTTTCTCCTGATAAATGTTATAACAAATCATAAGCTAATGTAGAGTGCGAGTAAGCGTGTATGTACATACATGTGAACGTACAAACATACATATGTAGTAGGTTTTTAGTTTTTCATTTCATTTAAAAGAAACAAATTTCATATATCAGTATAAACGCTTATAAGAAATAAGTTTCTTATAAAAAATAATTGCATAAAAGAAAAACACGCTTATAAGAAAAATTTTCGTTAAATTTTTTGAGTTTCTTATATCCGTTATGTACTGTATAGCCTATTATTCCTTCCAGAGTCACAGTAACATGCTGTGAAAATTTCAGGAAGATCGGTCCAAGCGTTTGCTTTTCCTAAAAAGGGGCGTGGTCCCACCCACTTTTCTCCTGGTACGTATTTTAAATTATGCCAATACCATATGTACCAAATATCATCGACGTAGGTAAAAAAATGCCCAAAAAATATGGCGATTTAAATTCTGGGGTTATATGGGCGCTGCCACGCCTCTTTGTCCAATCAAAACTTCATATAGCCTGTGTCACCCGCCTGAATATTTTGAAGATTCCCTGAAAATTTCATCAAAATCGGTCCAGTAGTTTCGGAGCCTATTCATTTCAAACAAACAAAAAAAAAATCAAACCTTTCCTCTTTATAATATTAGTATAGATAAACAGTTCGTAGTAATTTAAAAAATTACAATTAATACACATTTGTTAATATTTATACAATTAGTAGTAAGAAGTCGCATATTCTTTATGTATGTAATGGTGTATAAATGGAATATGTAATCACGTTCAACAGAGCTACCTAAGAAGTAGTGAAAGCATTTGTACATTAATACTGACGAGGTTTAGTGGCTTCTACTGAAAACAACGTTTGTTCTATTCAGCCAGTGTAGTTGAAATCTAAAGTGATATTAACATATTTATTTTCATTTTACTCATTATAGTTAGTAGTGATGTTACGAATATCAATTTTTAGTATTCGCGAATACGAATACGAATATTTAAAACAGTATTCGCCGAATACGAATACGAATACGAATATTTCTTTTGAGGTTTATATTTCAAATTTAATTGGAAAAAATCCCTGCCTTTGCGTTAGTAACTATAAATGAAAAAAAAAATTTAGTGATTTAACATTATTATTGCATTAAGATGCCGAATTTGAAAACCTCTACAGAACATTTTTTAATTATTTTACTTACATACTTTCAGATTTCGTTTTTCTTACTCTGCGTGAAATACAATGGGTTTTTTTAATAAAAATTAATATATTTTTTTACATATTATGTACTTTTTTTAAACTTTTGTATGATTTTTTTTTTTGTGAAAATGTATGGGAAAATTATTCGAAAAATATTCGCTTGAATTTGGCGACTACGAATACGAATACGAATATCTTAAAACAGGCGAATAGTCGAATACGAATACGAGTATTCGTAACATCACTAATAGTTAGTAATGTTCTGTAAGATTAATTTTTTTCGTTTTCATTCTACTTTTTATCCATTTTAACCTCTCGAGTTGCGATGGCAACAATAATATCCATTTACTTGTTATGTGCAGAAGTTATAAAGAGAAAAAAAAAGTTTACCTCTACTTTAGCTGTCGTTTTCGTTCTTACATCTAATAGTAAAAAAAAAACTTCGCGTTGAGTGAAGCAACTGTCTAAGGAATTTAACAATGCCATTTTTCTGTTTCACCGTATTCTAGAGGAAAATGCGTAAGAGGATTGAAAATTAATCTATTTCATTGTTAAAAGAGTGATTTTACGATGTATAGCTGTGGATTGTAAATTTGTTTGTATTAATGGACGATATATGAAAAAAATCTTCTTATAATTCTTAAAATTAAAATTTTACTTTAAGTGTTAAAGTTTCAAAGGTATCAGACACATTTGGCAGATTAATTAAAACCTCCAAATATGTTATAAAAGATAACTATCTGTTACAATTACACTGTGGAACAAATTCAGGTTAGCAAAAGTTAGGTCGATTCTGAGAGTGAGGGGTCGAAATAGAGGCTAAATTAGAAGACCCGTATCGCGGCGTTTGTTTATATTAGTTCGAATTTTTTTTAATCGACCTTCGAACTTTGCAGTCAAATGCCGATTTTCAGCATATTGTTTATATGGTTTTTTGGCTATAACTCGTCGACTAATTGATAGTTTTTAAATCCGTACAAGCCAAATTATTGCTAGAAACCTCTGCAACAATTAAAATTTTTTAAAAAATTGATTTAGAAATGAGTGCTCAAATAAAGCAATGATGCCTCAAACTCAAAGTTGTGACACTCTATAAAAAACACTCCATACAAGGAGTCGTATGATTAATATTGAAGTATTTAATGTACGAGCATCATAAGTATACGCTATGGTGCATTTAAAAGCATTTAATAAATAATTTTTCCAACATTTTGCTTCATAAGCACCACAAAAATTTTCTAAATCAATTTTTATTAAAAAATTTTAATTGTTGCACAGGTCTCTAGCAATAATTTAGCTTTTACATATTTAGAAAATATCAATTAGTCGACGAGTTATAGCCAAAAAACCATATAAACAATATGCTGAAAATCGGAATTTGACTGCAAAGTTCGAAGGTCGATTAAAAAAACATTCGAACTATCAAAAAGAAACGCCGCGATACGGGTCTTCTAATTTAGCCTCTATTTTCACCCCTCACTCTCAGAATCGACCTAACTTTTGCTAACCTGAAGTTGCTCCACAGTGTTATATGTACGGACATCAGTATTTACCTTTTGGTACACTACCTCGAATACTTAACGCAACACAATGGTGGTATTCAGAGTCTGGTAGTAATGGGTGTTAAAAATTTTTAAATTTTATAAATTCCAAAACACTGACACCATACCTTTAAAATCGATTTAGTTTTTGTCAAAATGCAACGAAAAATTCCTGTTTAAAAAAACATGTACTTGAAAAAAGCACACAATTATCCTGCATGCTCGCATTTAAACCCTGGTACATACAAGTTTTTCTTAGAACTCCACACAAACACATGCTTTGCTTTGTTAATATTCTTTTGGGATTGTACCTTCTTTATTCTTGTTTTTTTTTTTTTTGTTGTTCGTTGCTTTCTTATCTGTATTTGCGATTTTAACGAGAAAAGCCTGCTGATGTTTTTCTTTTACTATTTTCTATTTAATCTAATTTCTTTTCTTTATTTTTTGCTTTCCATAGATCTCCTGTGCGTATATTTTATTATTGTTGATGACCTTAATTTTATTTTAATAAAAATCTATTCCACCTTCAAGTCTATTCAGGTTGTGCAATTAAGGTTTTTCTTTCTAAACACTATTGCCTTTTGATAGCCTCTGTTTTTTGTTTGCCTTCTAAAGTTTTATTTAGTTTTCTTTGATGAATTTTTTTTTTCTTGTATGTAAGTCCATGTATATTTTCATGGAAACAAATGGAGTCATGATTTTATTATGCAGCTTAGATTTGAAAAACAGTTTTTTTATTATTTTTTTTTATTTTAATTTCAGAATTTGTAAGCAATTTTGGCAATGCATTCAAATTAGCTGTTAAGGAAAATATTGACAGAACAAAAAACTACGCAACCAAAATTAGATTCTTCTTTAATGGCGAGTGAGTAAAACCTTGTGAATCTTCTATTTGTTATTTTTTTGCGATGAAAAGTGATGAACTTTTTTATTATTTATAATAACGAATATTGTTTTTTTTTTTTTTTTGTTCAATGTTCATCTTGTTACTAAAAAGATGGCGAACTGAAGCTTTCGTTTTTCCCATAGTGCAACAAAATCATCAGAGTTGGGTCCGAACATTACAGCGAATTTATCAACAACTGCGATGCTTTTCAACTGCGCACTTGCTTATGCCGCGAACATGTTGAGTGAAGTGTATATTCTTCAGATATCAAAACACATTATTCAACACACATATTTTGAAATCCCACAGAGGCTTTTTTAAGACAAAATGGGGCAAGAATATCTGATACCTTGCCAGAGACGTTTGTTTGAATTGCTTTTAGGGGCTGTGCACATATTAAGTAACGCTCCAGGGGGGAAGGGGGGTTAAAAATTTGTTACGGATTGGAAATTTTGCACTGAAAAATTAGTAAAATGCATTACGTAGAGGAGAGGGGTATAAAATCACTGAAAACAGCGTTACACAGAGCCAAAACTGCCTAATAGAATCAATAAGATTTTCTCTATGAAACGCTTTTAGGCTAAGGGGTATCCCAGCAGAAAGAAGCGAATATTTTTTCGAAGAGATTCCTTATTGTTTTTATGTGGTAAATCTTATTCATTTTTTCAATAAGGAAACCACATAAAATCAAGAAGAAAACTTGTTATTTACAATTTTTTTTTACCCAATTTCCGCTATTTTTGGCACGAAAAAAACAATCCATAGAGAAAAACTTCTTGATTCTATTAGGTTTCCATATGAATTGTAAATAAAAGGTTTTTCTTATTGATTTCATTAGGTCGTCTTATTGTTTTTTTCAAAAAGGTTTTCTTCTTGATTTTATTAGGCCATCTTATTGTTTTTTTTCAATAAGGTTTTCTTCTTGATTTTATTAGGTTCCTGTATGATCATGTGTAAATCATCTTCTTAACTTTTTTAATAAGAATATCTTCTTGATTTCATTAGCTTACTTGTTATTTCATACATATAAATCAACAAAGGAACAATTTTTTCATAATTTTTTTGTGATACAATAAATCATCTTCTTAAATTGGCTGCTAACATGTATACTATAGTAAGGTGTAGTAGTGAGGTGGTTAGAGTGCCAATCTACTAAACCGAAGTTCCTTGGTTCAACTCCCTGAATACGTAAGTTTTATAAAAATGTTTTCATCACCCCACCATCCAGATAATACAAATACATGTTGTAAATAAGCATTCGGGACGTACCATGATGTTCTGATGACATCAAATTTGTATTTCCTAACATCACAACAGAGAAAACAGTGCCTAATAAATACCTAATAAAATAGAACAAAATTAACAAGATATCTCTACGAATTTTTTTCAATAAGGAAGTCTGATTATTTTAATAAGGAAAACCTTTTTGAAAAAATCAATAAGAATACCTAATAAAATCAAGAAGAAAACCTTATTGAAAAAAACAACAAGAATACCTAATAAAAACCATAAGTTTCCTTCTTCATTTTTTTGAAAAAAATTCGTAGGGATATCTTATTAATTTTGTTCTATTTTATTAGGTATTTATTAGGCACTGTTTTCTCTGTGTACGTAATATGTGAACAGCCCCTTACTAGCAAAGCTTATTTACTGCAGATCCTAAAAGTATGCATGTTTTTTTATTGAAATGGAGTTGGTAAAAAAATTAATTGTCAATTTCGGCTCTATGAAAAATAGCCCAAATTAAAAAATAAAAAATGGCCCCAAAAATACTTATTGTTGTTTTCAATGTAAAACGTTTAAGTCCATTTTTAATTTTTAAGTTTGGGGCCATTTTTTATTTAGGGCCATTACCGCTTTATTCATAAACGATTATTAACGTCATTTTGTGTGGGAAAACCGATTTTATTGTATACTTTAACTTTATTAATCGTTTATGAATAAGGCATGTGTTTTTAAAAGAAATTAAAATTGTGCAATTTTCGATAGTTCATGGCTACCAAATAGTTTTTGTTTATCTTTTCCATAATTTTCAATATTACATAGTTTGTTTTACATTACATAAGTCTGTGTTAGTCTACGATCTTAAGGTCACTTTAAAGTTCACCTTATTAATACTTCCAAACGTATTTAAGTCAAATCCAAGCTACATAATATGATTATTTATTCAAAGCGACGGCCCTTTTATTCAATTTTATTTAAATCGCATGGTCACTATACGTTACTTTTTTTGTAATTTATTCACCTGCTGCTGTTTTATAAAATATTTTCATTTTTATCAGCATCAGTCAGTATCAGTTTCAGTTTTGAATTTTATGCACTTTAATCTTCTTAAATGGAGGTGTTTATGCCACGAGCAGCTACTTAAACTATGTATGGCAGTTAATAAGGACGCAATGCTAAAATTGTCGACACTTTTATTTCGCATAAACATTTTCAAACAAATTCATGCAAAAAACCAAATCATATTTCTACTACTCGTATGATAATACTGACAGTTAATTAAACAAGCATATCATATATTAATGTATGTATGTATGTACACATACTTAGTTCCATATAAATATTTAACAATACTTTTTCTACTAAATTTTGTGCAAATATATGCAAAAAATTCTAATCATTATAGTATGGAATCGCAGTACTAACAATCACTTGCTGTTGCTACTCTTGACTGGGTCAAAAAAAAAAATATAATAAAAACAAAAAAAAAATATAACAAAAACAAAAAGCGCAAAATTATTTAAAAGCAGTGCAAATTGTGAAATTGTTCAGCTTCAGAAAATAATATGAGACCAAATGATACACAAAACATCACTACTACAAGTATGTACAACAACAACATGGCTACTTCATTAGCATTTATAATCCATATCATGATGTTTTTGTTTTAACATTAGCGCGCCGCCCCACTACATATCAAGTAAAGATTACCCTAATATATAAAGGCCCTAACTCATTATATTTTTCAAATCACGCCCTATTTATAATATATCCTTAGGTAGCCCTATAAGTTGTCGATTTAAGCCAAATAAAACGTGATTTGAAGCAGAAATTAGTTAGGGCCTTTCTTTATTGAGGTAAAGATATGTTCGCCGGTTTGTATTTTTAAGCGGCTTCAGAAAATTAAGGAGATTATCATTTCAAGGGTTTTTTTTATATTTAATCCTCTATAACTCTATTTGTGAAGTGAGTTTGAAAAATTCCTTTTTTTTTTTGTTTGAAAGAGGTTTCTTGCAGTTGGTTGCAATAAAATCGAGGGCAAGTTGTGCGTCTAAAATATTGATTATTGAATAAACACGACCATTTATGTATCAATTTTAACAACTCTTTTTGTATTTGAAGGAATTTCCATGAAGATTTGTCCCGTCAAAGTGTTATTATATAGAATATGGGAAATTGTCCCCCCTCCACCCAACAAACATATTGTTTTTACTCCCATAATTACAAATATCAAAATTGTTTTTTTTTTTTTTTTTTGTAAAAATTGGAGGCAAGTTTTTCCCCTAAAATATTGAGTATCGCATAACATTTCCTTTTATAGACTGAATTTTGAAATTATTTTTTTTTTTTTGCTTGCAAGGGTGTGCTTGTATTTTTTTTTTTTAAATCGGAGCAGGCTGCTTTTTTTTGTTACTACACAATTTGGACCCATAAAATTTGTTATTAAAAATCGAGGGGAAATTCGTCCACTAAATTATCGTTTTTTTGCAATTATTTCTCTATTTATAGACCGCTTTTCATAATTCTTTTTTTTTTACTTGTATGCTTGCAGCTTGGTTCCAAATTTTCTTTACATCGCGGAAAGTTTGTTATTTGCCTCCCCACCACCTCCCCGGCAAAAAGAAAATTTATTATCGTCTAACTCTTGAATTTATTGAGCGATTTAAAAATTTTTTTTAATTGATTGGGTTTTCATGCAGTTTTATACCATAAGTATTTATTTATCAGAATATTGGTCGCATAGATTTATGATTGTAATATTGACTAATAAACGAATGCGCCATTTATGGGTCGATTTTAAACATTTTTTCGCACAGTTGCGTCGAATCTTAAACTTTGTTTTTTGGTTTTTAGTGTTGAAATCGATTTTTTTACTAGAGTTATAGTATGTTTTTCAAAAAAAAAGACATGTAGCACTCGGGGACTGCCGCGGTAAAGCTACTGCATAGCATTTTTTATCAACTTATGCAATTTTAATTTCAATTTCAGCTTTCTAGCTATACTGGATGTGCCACATACAAAGGAGGGGCACCCTAGTCCCCCAGGTAAAAAGTGCCTTACCTTAGTATCCTATGTCCTTCTTCTGGTTCTAAGTTAGCTGCCCATCAATTTTCAGCCAAATCACTTCAGCTGTTCTTGAGTTATAAATAGTGTAACTAACACGACTTTATTTTATATACATATATAAAAATCCCCTCAAAAACCCAGAAATCCCGAAAAATTTCCCGGGAAAAGGTGACAGCAGTGGACGGGAATTCCCAAAAACTTAGACAAAAATACCCTCAAACTCCCAGAAATCCCGGAAATTTGCCCGGGAAAAGTGGCAACGCTGGAAATTTAAAAAATTTCCAAATCGGCAACACTGTATAGTCATCATAAATGTAAAATTAAATCACATACGTATGTGACACAATTATAAGCTTTCGTCTACACCAGCGGTGCCCAGGCCCTATGCTCTTCATGCTCATTTGTTTTTGTACTACTCTTAGCTATAGGCTGTGTGTTTTAATATACTCATACAGCACTCAGCACTAGCAATACTAAATACACAAACAACTTCGTATTATTAGTTTTTTTCGTTGTTCTTCACTGTATACACGCAAGAGCAAAGCAACAACACTTTCGTGTGCTGTGCTGGTAAACATTGACGACAGCCATCATAAATGTACATTTTGTTTTTGTTTAACGTATGATATGAAATAAATTTATGAAATATATTTTTTGTGTTTTCTTTGCATGTATTTGTTTTTACAACAAAAAATTTTAAATAAAAATTTTTTTTTCTTTAAATGTAATGGTGTTTGCTCTTCCATAAAGAACTTGTGGGCACCGCTGGTCTCCACCGTATAACTCATTGTGTTTAATAAAGGCTGCTTAGAAAACAATGTTTCTAAAAGTTTAAGACCTCTTCCAAACTCATTGTGTTAACCGATCACTAGTTCACCTGTAATTTTGACTAAATCTTTGTATTCAAATTAATTGCAAATCTTTTTCAGATCCTTCATCATCGAAATCATTAAAACAAATTACAATAAAATAATGTAAAGTATAAAAAATAATTCGATTAATATACGCTACACTATTGTTAATTCGCATGACGCATTTGTGTTATGTTATACGACTTTGTGAGTGCGCATTTTAATTTTTGGCAATTTGTTAGCAGAGAAAAAGCTAATTTTTGCTGTATTTCATTATAGATAAATTGCAAACAAGTAATGAGTATTTTATATACATACATACATACATACTCTGATATGTACATACATACGTATATAATTATGTAAATGGTGCTTCTATAACATTTATACAGTATAGTTGCGGCCTTAGTTTTTGAAAATTTGTACGGATTTATACCCTTCACCAATGTAGTGGACGAAAAGAAACATGCATTTCTCATGTGATTTGTTTTAGCGGTGTCAAAAATTCTTTAACTACGGATTTTCTGGAATCAAGTATAAATGATTTAAGCACAGATTTAAGTAAAAAATTTTCTTTAAAATAGTTCGAAAAACTTTATAAATTGTATTAAAATTTTATTTAATTAAATAATATAGTCCAAATTTTAATTAATTGGGCTTTGAGCGTAATATCACACACTAAATGAAGTGGTTAGCGCGTTGACTACTAAGCAACAATGACTTTGGGGCCTGGGTTCAAACCCTGGCCAGAGTAAGTCAATCAACATCATTAATTTCTCTAATGTACATTAGTGAGACACTGTATTAATTGTTGTCGGACTATTTAAGTGATGAAGGCATAGCACTGGTCACTAAAAAACTGTTCCGACAGCGATTGATGCTGTTCCATGCTAATGTACACAGCATCGCCCTCCTTCGTCGGCTAGCAGAAACATCGGCGAATTAAAACAATTAATAATATGCCTGCTAATTCGTACAGCTTAACAAAGTGAATGCGTCTACTTAACACCGGAGGCGCCTCAACACTGTTATAAAAATTAGCATAACGCGCAAAGCAGAGTTTTAAAAGAGTTAAGCCTTCTAAATTTTCAACATTTATCATCTCTACCCTATCACTCTCCCACAGCTCAAAAATCACAAATGTTCAAGAGAGACAAAATACCGTTGATGTTGTAGAAATAGTCAAAGAAAAATTAAAATACTCGCTGCGTAATTTTCACAGTAAGGAAAGTGGTAATGGTCAAAAAAATGTTCACGATCGTTAGATATTTTTTCTGTGAACTGGTTTATAAAGACTAACCGATTTTCATAAATTTTGAATTAAGCCAGTTTAAGATTTAGTGTGCGATATGTATTTATATCACAGTGTTATCGTCATTATATTTAAAAGCAAAAAAGAAAATTAGCTTGAAAACGAAAAATCAGAAAAGCAAATATTACAAATATTGCCTTCTAAATTGTCTCTTCATACGTGTGCACAGTAGTAGCGGTCGTAAAATAAATTGTAGTAAATATAAAAACAAGTTCTGAATTGAGTAGTTTGCAAAGCAGATGCGAAATCAGCGAAAACAAAGAAAAAAAGGAAAATTTAATCTCTTCCACCTTTCCGCAAAGCAAATCAATTATATCTTATGTTTTTGTTATGTGTTATTTAAAAGCTCTTTTGCGAAAAGCTTAGGCAGAACCAAAGAACTTTTTATGCCACTTACTTAGCCAAAAGCTAAGACTATTCAATTTAAGTTAAAACTCTATAGACAAGACTTATTTACGAGTACATATCGTCATACAAAATTCAGAAGGAATAGAATACATTTTTCCTTAAAATAGTATTCGAATATTTTGAGAAATAACGATTTTATTAACAGAAATGAAATATATAAAACTGCAGCTACGCCTTCTGGATTTCAGGTGACGATATAAATACATATTACAAAACATATGTATTTAAAATATATAATTTATATATTGAATATTACAATATATTGTCCCACTGTAACATGTATAATATATTTACAATACTTTTTAGCACTTTTCTAACAAAATTTTCATTTTTAATTTTCCCTTGCACTTGTTCTTGAAAATTTTTATTTATGAATTTGCAACAATTAAATGAATGCAAAACAAACGAAGAAAAACTATTTGATATTCTCTTGATTTTTCTTTAATTATATTTTAGTGGTTGGTTTTCTTTTAGCGGTAGTGTTTGAGTTGGCAATTAAATAGTTTTTTTATAACACTTAAGAGCTAAATTGCTCAATCTAAATTATTAAAAACACTTTTAATTCAAATTTAAATTTATTAAAAAATGGGCAAAAATAAAGGTGGTGGTGGTGGTGGCGGCGGATCCAGTGGTGGTGGAGGAGGTGGCGGCGGTGGTGGTAATGTAAGCAACATTTGTGTTTTACAGTAGAAAAATAAAAATAAAAAAATCACAAAAATGTCTCATGTTGTAAGTGTCTGTTATTTGTTGGAAAATTATGTAATTGTCAATTTAATTAGTTTATAATGGCTTTTACGATACCTTAAAGCCTTATGAAAGCTTTATAAAATGTGATGTGCAAAACAGATATCTTAGTTTTATTAGATCATAATTTGTCTCAAGCCAATTTTATTAAAAGCATGGAACAAAAATACAAACATTTGTACATACATACATATCGACCCCTGTGCACGAGATTATCGTATGTTACTCTTTAACATACTTATGTAACATAGGGTAATTTCGCCCACAAGGTTCGATTTGTATGTGCCTTTGTAATTTTTCCAATAAACTTAATCAATAATTCATATTCCAAGTGATACTGTCTGGTTCTGTTTAGAAATCCGTTTACCTTTCAAGTATAAAGTATAAGACATTCATAGGCATGAGCTTTCTTCTGCGAATCATAGAATCATAAACATTAATTGCATTGAATTTCAGCAATAAAAAATTTGCCACAACTTGTGGAACTTTAGCAACTCTGCTATTGTGAGTTTTGTTAATTTTTTAGAGTAGTCTTTCAGAGTCTCTGGGTCGCCATTGGGTCTGTTTGAACAGAGGCTATATATAGTCTTATGAAAATTACCAAATATGGCAAAATCCCATATTTAATCGATTTTAAGCTGAAAAAGAGTCATAGAGCTCTAATATTTGGTATGAACTAATCATTTCTATAGTAACATCGATTCCCATTGCAAAAGAATAGAAAAAGCAAAAAATATTTTTTTGGTCTAAAAGTGAACAGAGACTATTGTAGTCTTATGAAAATTGCCAAAAATGGCAAAAACCCATATTTAATCGATTTTAAGCTGAAAAACAGTCGTAGAGCTCTAATATTTGGTATGAACTAATGACTTCTATAGTAACATCGATTCCCATTGCAAAAGAATAGAAAAAGCAAAAAATAATATTTTGGTCTAAAAGTGAACAGAGACTATTGTAGTCTTATGAAAATTGCCAAAAATGGAAAAATGTAATCCCTACTAAAGAATGTTAAGTTAAAATATTGCTATATTGTTTCAATAAAATTCTGACCTTAATGCTTATTAAAAAAAAAACTTGCAATTAATCTGATTTTAAAGTTTTTTACTTGAGAATAAATTGTATGTTTTTTTATCATACTTAACATTATTTTTTAAAATTAACAGTATCATCTCTTGTCTGGTGTTTCGTCAGCCATTTATTGCAAGCAACCTTTTAAGTGTTCTCCAAGTTTTTTTATGTTTTCTTTTGCCAACTTCATTTAGTTAAGGAAGTACTAAAAGTTTGCAGTTCATTAGAAACTTTCGCCATTTTCTAATGTCATGTTTTTTTTTTTTTTTATTTTCGTCTTAGAAAAGCATGTAATTAACTTGTTCTATTTAAAAGCAAACATTTTCCTTTAATATAGCGCAACTAACTTAACTAAACACAAGTAAAATGAAATAAATTTTAAACTTTATTTCATTTATTTTTCGTAGTTGAACACTAAATTATCCATTAACAAACACAGTTGGCTTTTTTATCAGTTGAAAAACTTGTAGCAAAAATAAATAAACGAGACTGTATGTAATTAACCTTTTTAAAAAAATATACTTTCTTATATGCTCTCATTGCAGAAAAAAGGAGCAGGCGGAGGAGGCGGTGGAGGTGGTGATAAAGGTGGTAACAAAAATAAAGGTGGCGCAGGTGATAAGGATGGTGGTAAAAAAGGGCAAGAGCAAAAAGGTGGAGGAGGAGGTGGGAAAAAAGGCGGCAAGAAATAGTTTCCAGTAAAATATTAAAAAATCGTTTGTTTCATTGTTTATTTTTTTTTTTATTTATTATTTATTTAACAATATTATACGAATAATATGTATTTATGTAAGTATATATTTTCAAAATTATGTACTTTATAAAAGTAGAGATGTGTTTAAATAAATTTGGATAAAAAATGTTTTAAAATACTTTCTTAAAACTATTGCCCATTTTTTTTTCGTATTTTATGATTAATAATAATTTAGTATATAATAAAATATGGAAATACATATCGCACTTGATCAATAAGAGGGAATTTACTCAAAATTTTTAAAATTTCAATTTTTGCAAGAAATCCACTAACAACATCAGTAAATTAATACTGTAAAAATTTTAACGCATTTCGATAACTCTTTCATTTCTAAAACAATATTTGAGACCATTTTTGTGATTTATATCAACAAAAAGGTATTATTTTGAGTTAATACAAAAGTTAAAATAGAAATGCATTGTATATTTTCATAAAAAAGGTATTATTTTGCTTTGAGCCTTTATTCAAGTTAAAAATAATCAAATTGTTTTACTTAAATTTGGTTTTATTTTGAGTTGATACTGTTTTGTTAACAAAAAGATTTAGGAACTTTATTAAAATTTCAACATCGAGAAATTTCAGAAAAATGGTATTAACTCCAAAAATAGTTTTTTTTTTGCGATAATTGCACAAATTTAAGGGAAAACAATGTAAATATATTTTGTAATGGAATTTACTTACTATGATGTATTCGGATTTTCAAATTTTCTTAAAATGTAACCACAAACAGTTTTTCAACTCTAGTGAAAATTTTAAAATTTTGAGTTAATACTAGAGTTGTCAACCGTTGAAGAATAATTCGATTAATCGATTTAAAATGCCGATTTTCGAATAACGAATAAATCGATGAATTAATGTCAATAAATCGAACAAATTTTTTTCAATTTCAAATGCATACGCAAAAATTTTTTAAATTTATTATTTTGTACATATGAAAAGTAATATTATCAGGCTCAAGTTCAGTTTTATTGAATTAATGAAAATTCAAAATTACTAAGAGTTTTTTTATGTTGAAATATATTATTATTATTTATATCCAATCAGTTTTTATCAGAACGCATCAGTACTGATTTCAAGGCCACTACACCTCTCATCAGCGTTCAATTGTCCATCTTTACAATTTTCGTAAAGTGGATACTAATTGAGAAGAATATCAACTATTTAACCAGTTTTCAGTAGAAATATTATTCGTAATAATAATAATATAAAAATATTTATTATTTTGGATGTTGGTAGTTGTTTTCGAACTGCGCATACCTAGTAGTCGTGCTATGTTTTGAATGAAACGTTAAAAAATTTTCAAGAAAGGGATTTTTTCACTCTCAGATGAATAAGTTAGAAATACACTAAAGCCAAAAAATTGAGCTTGGTTTGGAAGTATTTTACCAAGAACAAAAATGAAAAAAAAAACAAAGTCACATGTAACAAGTGTCCTAAAGTATACAAAATTGTAGGATCAACAACAAAAAAATTAATAATTCTTTTGCAACAGATTTACGAAAACGTATTAAACTAAGAATAAATGAGAGACGTATAAAATTTTTAAATACGTTAATAATAATTTTTAAATTCTGGAAATTTTCCGTGCAATGAAAGTTTTTTAAAATATTCTTCAAAAAGTGAAACTAAAGAATATCCAAATGAATTATACTCCAGATTATTTTATGTTGAAAGGTAATGATATAGAAGATGTTACTACTAATGAAAATAACAATATTTAATGGGAATTAAATAATTATATTAAAAGTATTAAAAATTCTAAATCCAAAAAAAAAAAAATGACTATGAAAAAGACTTCAGCGATATATTAGACGATATGGTATATTTGGAAAAATCTTCAAGAAGAACAGAAAAATTAGATAAACTATTTTATGCTCTTCTCACTATATCACCTACCTCGACAATTATCGAAATGTTTTTTCAAAATCTAATTTAATAAAAACAAAAACCAAAAATCGTTTGAAAGCTAAAAAATTGAGTCGACTTTTATTTGTAAAAGATTATTTCTTAAGAACAACCCAAATTGTCTGATTTAACAAAAAAAAAAAAAATCATTTGATATTTAGTGACTGAATGAAGTATGTTTATTTGAATTAATAGTTTTATGTATTTTTTTGTTAATAAAAATATTAACTATTTTATTTTTAAGTTTCTTGTATGAAATGTTTATTTTAGGTCAATAAATTTTTTAAATCATTTTTTATTCGTTGTTCTCATCGATTAATGGAATAATTTTTCAGCTTTAATCGTTTGATAGAACGAAGTTGAAAGGCGAATAATTGACAACTCTAGTTAAAACCCTCTTGTTGATCAAGT
Source organism: Lypha dubia (assembly GCA_947311025.1). NCBI lineage: Eukaryota > Metazoa > Arthropoda > Insecta > Diptera > Tachinidae > Lypha > Lypha dubia. The sequence continues at coordinate 123,715,262 of OX371260.1, forward strand.
GCGATATGTATGTATGTACTTTAGGCATATAACTTTCTAACATTTTTCGAAGATATAAAAAAAGGCCATTGAAAACTATGAAAAAATACGCATTTAGATTTTCGTGGGCGTCAATAAAGTTCACGCACCGTCAGCGATAAAGTTTCAAATTTGTATTTGTATGCAATGAGGTGGCGATCGAATTTATTTAACTGCCTGTTCGCCGATATCGAAGAAGTTCTTTCTTTCGAACAATTACATTTGAAACAAAAACAAAATTTTTGAATTTGTTTTTTTTTTCAAATGTAATTGCTCGAAAGAAAGAACTTCTTCGATATCGGCGAACAGGCACTAAATATAGAGATCCAATTAGACCAATTCATAATAATTGGAAGATTTAATGATCTATGAAAGATTTTTTTGATAAGGAATAAAATAACTTGTTAAAAAAAAATTTTCGTATTGCTTTACTAGGCGTCTCCATTACGAGCCCTTAGAATAAAAGGGTTCCAACTAACATTTTGGCAAAAACGCCGTTTTCAGTTAAAAATAGTTCCAACTACGTTGTATTACAATTTTCGCTAACAAAATGTTTCACATGCTATCTTAAAATGAAAGTACTAGCTTAACTTAGTTCTAACTCAGAGATTTGGTGAATCTTTTCAGTTAAAAAGGTTCTATTTGGCAGTTAGAACTTTGTTTTACTTTATTTTAAAATGGTACGATTTTGAATGTATTAAATAAGTTCCATCTGTTGTTGGTTGGCTTTGTCTTTTAAGTTAAAGTTTAACTGTCAGATCGTACAAAGCACGTAGGCAAGCAGATACTGAAAACGTCATTAAAAAAATTAGTTACAAATAAATACGTTATGTCTGCAAGTCCTTTTAGTGATATTGACCCATTTGGGAGTGAATCAACTTGCTCATATTACAAACCTAGTGAAGCAAGCGGAAGTGATGATGGATCTCAAACGGATGGGTATGTACTACTACTTATGACGAATATCATATAAGTAATTAAAAAACTACCACCAATATCTCGCTTTTCCACTTTTAAGGAAAGAAGTTGAAAATGCCCAAGTATCACATGATAACTTACCGCTATTAGATACTGGTGACGAACCAAAGAAGAGGACTCGAAAAAGAAATAGACAGCCAAAAAAATGGAAGATCAACGTGTTAAAAGAGAAACATCAGTTCGGTCAAGAATACATAAATAGTAGAGGTTCGTTTATACCTGCAAAACGAGTTAAATCTTCAAAAGATTGTATGCATTCCTGCAAGTTTAGTTGCAGCAAAAAAATTTCTGACTCGGAACGGCTGCTCATTTTTACAAGTTATTACAAACTTACACAAAATGAAAAACATTTGTTTATTCTCAACACAACTACACGTTGTTCTACAGTCAGACCAAATAAAAACTTAAATAATTCAAAAAGAAAATATTCTTTTTCATACTACGTGCATCTCAATAACGCAAAATTACAAGTTTGCAAAAACTTTTATTTGGGTAACCTAGGTATATCTCAGAAACCGGTATATAATGTTCACAATGGGAAAGATGGTGCTAATATCCCAAAAGCAGATGGTAGGGGTAAAACCAGTAGCCGTAAAATAAAGTAAAGATGGTTAAAGATCATATTAACTCATTTCCCAGGATTGAATCTCACTACTGTAGAAGTTCAACTAATCGAGAATACTTAGAATCTGCTTTGACTTTAAGAAAAATGTATGAATTTTACATTGAAAAATGTAAGGAAACAGAAGTGGAACCTGTTAAATTTTCTATGTATAGATTCATTTTCAATACAAAGTTCAATTTATCCTTTCATATGAAGAAATCTGATAGGTGTGATCTCTGCGAAGAATATGATATTGCAAGAAAAGAAAATACAGCTTCAAATGTACTTAAAACTAAATATGAGGAACATATTATTAAAAAGAGGGCTATGCGTGCCGAAAGAGAAAAAGATAGGATGAATACTGAAATTCCTGTTCTCTGCTTTGATTTAAAGAATGTCATAACATTACCACGAGCAGAGATAAGCTCGTTTTTTTACAAAAGGAAATTAACAGTTTATAACTTAACTGCTCATCTCTCCACAACAAAAACCAAATACTGTGCAATATGGACAGAGTGCGCTTCAGGCCGTGGAGGTAATGAGTTGGCTAGTGCATTCAAAAAAATATTAGATAAAGTTGCTGAAGAAAATCACTTCACAAAACTTATTACTTGGAGTGATTCGTGTATTCCACAGAACCGAAATTCGTATATTAGTTCAGCTGTTTTACACTTTCTTCGAGATAATTCCCATGTATCTGAAATTACTATGAAATATTCCACCCCAGGACACTCCTGTATCCAAGAAGTAGACAGTGCTCATAGTGCTATTGAGAAGGCTATGTTATCAACTGAGATTTACTCACCTGCTGGACTAATAAGGCTATTGAAAGTGATAAATACCAAACATCCTTTTAGGGTTATTGAAATGCTTCAAAACGATTTTAAAGATTATGCTGTTTTGGCAAAGTCCATGAATTTTAAAGATGTCCGTTTTACTGATGTATGCTGCCTTAAGTTTACCGAAAATTTGGTTCAAGTAGGTTTTCTAACCTCCTTCGCGGATTCAAATTTCAAAATGTGCAATTTGAGAGCAAAGAATAAACCCACTAGAAGCCAGAAACTTTCTCAAACTAACATTGATCTAACCCCAAAGCTCTACAGAAAAGTACCGATCATTTCGAATGATAAAAAGAAAGATATTAGGTCTATGTTAAAATTTATGCCTGTTATTGATCAGCAAATTTATAAAACGATGCTTAATATTTAATGAAAAAGTCTCAAATAAAAGATATAAAATTATAAATATGAAGTTTGTTTTTTGGTAGTAGTAAGGCGAAAAGTCTTCTTAATATAATTTCTTACAGTTATAACATATAAAGGTTCTATGTGCGTTTGGGACCTTTTTAAATTACAATTCGTGTTCAAACTTGATTTAAAAAGGTTCTAACTCGCATTTCTAATTTTTTAAATTGCCAATAAAATGCAAATTATACATCATATTTACGATAAGACTAATAGCATAAGTACATTGCTTAATATATAAAAGAAAAAAAATATTAAAACTGCATATATAACAAAATTATTGCGATTCAAAACTTTGATCACGTTTTTCTCGATACTGATATAAAGTTACATGGAACCTTGTTATTCTAAGGGCTCGATTAGTCATGAACTTAGTATGAGCATCATGTCAGACATCGCATATGGCTAATGTAGACCGCTCATGTCCATGTTTCGTCCATGCTCTGACATCAATGCCCGAACATATATGGCTGAGCAATAATATTCGCCATGAGGTTGGCCATTCAATGTCATTTTCTCTTTGACAGTTTATTTTTTTAGGTTATGGCAGCTTATGTTTCAATCAAATATTGTTTTGCAACAAATACTGCACAAAAAACAGCGAAAATCATTAAAAAAAAACACTTTTAAATGCGATTACCATTAAAAAAAATACCCAAACCATTAAATAGAAAAACATGAACTAAGTGAACGCTTTGAGAAACTAAAAATTATGGTTAGTCAGCCCATGAACATCTGTAAGTATTCGCCACATTCTAGAAGGTGGACATATTATTACCATTTCTTTGCCGACGTTATGTTCATGTCATGTTCAAGTAGATGGCTCGTTAAGACATAGGGTTAGGAAATGTATTTGGTGCGTGAATTTTTTTTTTTTTTTTTTTTGCAAAATAATCGAAGATAATGTTTTTCATTAATAAAACATCATTGTTTACCTCGCGGTACTATGAGCGAAATTTGGTTATAGCCCTAATGTACATATTGTTAGTCTAATAAAGAAAGTTCCTAACTCACATAGTCGGAAATTTATAGAAATTAAAAACAGAATAGAAACTGTAACTGCTTGTAAAGTCGTTATTTTTGATATTTTCGCATTAAATTTTTGTGACGAGGTTTATTTTTGTGAATTGTATTTAAATCGCCAAAAAAAAATGCTCAATTTCGAAAAAAGTTTGAGTTAGAGCCTTTCTACATAACACTAACGACATGTATGCATGTGTATATAATTAATGTTACCAAAATGTTTATCGAAACCATTCCTGGGACATGGCACCAAAAAATGAGGCTGCTCCAGATTTCGGTTTAGTATCACTTTTACGTGTTGATGATGTTGATTTACGTGTAGGAGTTGTCTAAAGTTCGAAAATAAATACAAAATGAACAATTTTTAATTAAAAATTGTGAAATTTATGAATCAAAAATAAAAATATGAATTGTTAATAAAAAAAATAACCAACAATAATTTTATTTTAGTGTTTAGGATTTCAAAATCAAAAAATTTTTGAATTTGTTTTTGTTTCAAATGTAATTGCTCGAAAGAAAGAATGTGTAAATATGTAAAAATTAATAGTTTAACAAATGGTAAGCGAAATCTTCTGAGTTTATATCAAAATTTAGTGTCAACTCATATCATTATATTTTACGAAGCTTGCAGCTTTGTCATGGATGCTGCAATAAAATATATTGAAAGGAAGCATGCATTTAAGCGCAAAATTACTTTAAAAATATGCACAAAATATAAGAAAAATATAAAAAAAACATCAAGCGGTGGATATCACAAATATTGTACAAAAATGGCCCCCCGGTAGGCACTAAAGCTAAAGAAGCAAGTGAAATGTTTGCGAAATGCACAGAAAATGTAAGAAAAACAAAATCAATGTGAACAGAGAGAGCAAAGAGAAATTTTCAACAACAACAAAAAAAAAATTGTGTGTGTTCGTATTTTAGGGTTAAAAAGCCTGTGAAAACTAAACAATTAAATCGTTTAAAATTACATAGAAACCGTGCAAACATAAAACAATTATATGTAGTTTTAATACTGGTATTACCCAAGAATATAGTTGTAAATTAAAACCATGTCTTTTTTTTATGTTTCATAAAAAGTATCCTTAAAAAGTACAAATTAGAAAAAAAAATGAAAACAAAATATAGATGCTTATACAGATAGATTTATGTATATACAGATAAAAGAAAAACTTACCTTTGGCGACTCATTTGAAGACGCTTTTTTGTTTTCCACAGAAGTAGTTGGCACAGTGCTACTAACGTTGTTAGAAACTACTGGCAAAAGAGGAAACCAAAGTGATGTGGATCCACTCGAGCACAAACTTAACACATTCGGATCTTTTTCTTGCACAACGCTACCAGTTTGCGATGTAGTCACATTCAATGGCGTTAAAACACCTAAAAGACAGTTTGAACGTACAACAGAACGTTTTATGTTCAACATTAGTTGTGTTGAAAATAATTCAAAATCAAATGGATCTATAAGTTCTTTGTAGGCATTTTGCAAAGCTGTTATATCTTCTTTTTGTTCTCTGGTAATATTGAAGGAGTTCTGTAGAAATTTCACATCGAAATAAAGTTGCAATGCTATATTTTGAGTTACATTCGGATGATCGTGTGATAATTGTTGATAATGTTTAATGAGTTTATCTATTAGTTTGTTATTGAATGTTTGCAAAACTTTGTTGGGCAAATTCTCGGGAACAGTTTCGTTTAAAGATTTTATAATTGTGTGTAAGAAATTCAACAAAGATATACGTGGTTGTGTGGGAATACGAAATGATGATTGTATAGGCATATCTTGGTCATCTTTTTGTTCCAATGTTATGAGTTCCCAGTTCTGAAAAAAGAGAAAATAAGCACCATATTTAGCTTTTTATTTCAGAATTTTAAATTATTTAAAACAAATATAACAATTTATTCGAATAAATCCCAAGAATTTCTGTTTTTTTAAAAATTTTATTTATATCCCATTTTCCAACTACCAACAATCTAATTTTTACTTTTAGGTAAAATATAAAACTAAATAATAAAAATACTTTAAAACTAAATAAAAATACTTTGAAATTTATAACAGAATATTATAGCTAAAAGAATTTAATTTATTATCTTAAACATAAATTCATGTGAAAAATATGTTTAAGTAGCATATCAAATATATCAATTATTTCAGGAAATTACTCGAATTTTTTATTAATATTTAAGTTCAGTAATTAAAAATAAAATACAGCAAATATAACTTACCGTAAAATCCTCCAAGATAACATTAAAAGAATGGATATTATCTAAATAACGTTCACAATTGAATTCGTCCAATAAACCAATAACTAACTGCAACCAAAATTGATAAATTTCATCTTCCATTAAACCACAAATACGTTGCCAATATTCCGAAGAGGTGCTTAAAGAATTTGTTCCAAGCAATTGACGCCATTTCGGCGATGGACAGAAACACATCTTTAGATGTGGACAAAGTTCTACTAAGGTACAACAACATCGAGCAACAAATAGCAATGAGAGACGCTCAGTTGTGCCCAACTGAATACCTTTAACTTTCGATATAAATTCCGTAATATGGTTTTGAGCAGTTTCACGGAGAAATTCCACCAATTCTAGCTTATCTTCTATTTTTGCGGCAGGCTCTTCTAGCAACACATTCATTTCCTTTATTATATCCGACAGATGTTTATCGAATTCGGTGGCAATTTCAATAATTTGAGCATTGTAACCCTTTGATTTCATAAGTAATTTTTTTATTTTCAAATCATCACTCAGAGCTTGATCTAAACTATTGGGTAAATCAGATGGAAATTCTTGCCACAAAGAATAATGCTTGGAGCTTTCTAGATCTGTTTGCTTTAAATAATTTTCTAAGCAAATAAATGTTAAATTTATAGTTTTTGACCAACTGTCATCAATAATGTTCCGTATACGTTGATTTATTAATGGAACATAACGTAATTCATATAAATCTAGCGATTGTGTTAATTGAATCTGTGAAGCGAGTGCATTAAGATTGAGTTCATTTCTTAAATTATTGGCTTCTTTTTTTATATCCTGTATGCTGTTCATATGTGTAACTAAATCAAACAATTGCTTAAGTTGATTGCTTGCAATACGTTGTGTATCGATTAGAAATTGATCCAGATGTAAGCGCACATCGTTATTCTGGATAGCAATATCATTAAATTTAGGTTTAAAATTAAGTATTATATCGGGCAAAAGATGTACAAACTGAACATCATCATTATCCATTCGCACAATAATTGGCGGAGCATTTTGGTCACTATATTCGGATAATTTCTTAAATAAAAGACTATTCTCTGTAAAAACGTAATTGTGCATTATTTTATATCCGAAAAAAGCTATCAAAAGCCTAACACTTACCCAGAAAACATTTACCGACCATATCCAAACTATCATTGAGTAATCTTAAGCTGGATAAAATTCTTTCTTTTACCCTTTCGTTATCAGAATTTAAACAATTGAGAAACGCACTGCACCGCAAGTTAAGGAATGTTTTTAAAGCAGTATCCAATGTACACCGGTCCAATTGTAAGAGGGATAATACACAATCAACTGTGAGTTCCGGACTCAAGTTCTCTCTTTCGAATGCTTTCATTACTCGTTGTTTAATAGTCATATGAAATGGTTTAATAATTTCCCATTGTTTTTTAGCCACAGGCAACCTTTGAATCAGAGGATTATTTGAATCTAATTGGAGGCCCGTGCTGACATGACGACTAAACATAAAAAGCTCTGTAGCCGCATAATAATGTTCATTATCCAGTTCTGACCATATTAATTCCGGCAATGATATCAATAATTTAATTTGAATCATAGTGCTAAAATAATTATTTAACTGTTTGTTAGAATTTCGGAGTTTTAGCTCGCCAGCGTTATCGGTTTCTGTTTTAAATCCCAATAGCTGCTGGTCATTGAGATTCTTGCAGTTGCCAATAATGTTGTCTACTTGTGTGATCAATGCTTTTGTAGAATCCTGCATTGCAGTTATTGTATCAGCAGCCTTCAGTAAGTCTCGGTAACGTTCGCTATTATAATAAGTATTTTATACAATTTTTATTGCCAAAATATTTGAAAACTCTTGAACTTACCCCACCATTGTTCGCAGTTCTTCTCTTTTGTTTTCCACTACTTCCTGTATTTTCTTGTGCACTGTGTCTATTTCAGTTACACTATGTTGTTCAAAAAGTGTATCGACATTAAGATTTATTAAATTCAATGTCGCCATTTCAATTTAAAGTAAATATAATTATTATTAGTTTATGCTGTATTTATCAAAAGAATTTTTGATTATATGACACGTACTTTTGAACACAGCTGATATTTCTTATTCCATAGCATTCACAATAATATATAAACAAAGTGAGGGCACGGCGAAGTTATTGTGTATACAAATCGAAGGCGAATTCATATTTTATAACTTCGCGAATGTACTTACCAAGGCGAAATTGTCAAGATATATTAATAATTATGGTATGCGTGTCGACTGGACGTACAACAGAGTTGAATAAACCAGTTTACCATTCGCTGCAGAGGCTACAAATTTTCCACAAACTTTTCATACAACTTCACAAAGAAGTAATTTTTATAGAGTCAACATGAGATTTCATATTCTTCAATAATATTGCGGATTAGTATTTCATCTTTTATTCACACATATTGTTTACTTTAGACGATGTTGCTCACAAAACATCAGAATGAAAATGAAAAACGAAAGTAAAAATTGCCATCACACGTACCAATTTGGTGGCTAAGTTGTTCGCCAGATGAATACAAATCAATTTTTGTTTTTATTCTGGCTGACAAACGGTTGGTCATCGATACCCCTAACGTAATAATAAGTTGTCGCAACTTTAAAGGGCACTATACATTCGTCAAAATCACATCAAGCATTATAGTGACAACGACGATGCTGGATGATATATAGAAAAATTTAGATTTTGGGCATGCTTGACGAGTGATTTTGATGAATGTATTGGTTTTATCTTCAAGCACGTACACATTTTTAAATTAAAACGATATATCAAAGAAAACAAACGCTAAATATGTCAGATAAAAAAAAAACAATACATTCAATACCAATGTATCATTGCGTTTCATTTAAGGAAATGAAAATATAAATAAAAAAAGTAGATTATTAAATATTTAATAATAAAATACAATTTAAATAAGAAAAATTAAAAAAAAGTTAATTATTATTGTTGTTGTAGATTATTAAATATTCAATAATAAAATACAATTAAAAAAAAACTGAAAAAAAGGTTAATTATTATTGTTGCTGTAACATACAAGACATGTTTTTGTTCTATTTTGTTCATAAATATATTATTTTCTTTGTTAGTTCATATTCAAAGTTCCGTTGGCAACAGACATATTCAACACTTTTTCTCTATACTGTCTCGTTGTTAACATTTTAAAATAAAATGCAAAATGAATGCTAGACAGGTCTTCAAGCAAATGAATGGGTTAACGTCAAGCACACGTACACGAGCTTGATGTCAAGCATTTTGACGGATGTATAGTGCCCTTTAGAGTCCCCTTTACAGAACCCAGGCAGGAGTTTTTAAAAATCTCAAGTTTCCAAGCCTGACATATTGTTGAAAGACAACTATGAATAAGACTGTTATTGTGAATGCAACGCTAATGTATTTACAGCTGATGCTAAAATTAAAGCCGTGTAGAAATATAGCATTTTGTTTTCCTATTTTAACAAAACTATAAAAAATAAAATAAGCTTGTAACACATAAAAATGACTCTAGTATTAAAGGTGGATTGTCGGGCTTGTAATCGCGAATGTGGTGACTATAAACATTTGCTAGATGAAACCGTTATTGACGATGAATCAACCACATTGGCGGCACTGCTTAACTACTGCACCACATTGGAATGTTTTGGCGGAAGCCAGGAAATCGGTATGCCTGAACATATATGTAATAGCTGTGTGGAACATTTATTGCAATCATATCTGTTCAAGGAAATGGTATTACAGAACGATAGAGCATACAGGGAACGTTTACGATCGGACCTCCAGGACAGACAGCCAAAAGAAGAAATTATTGAAACTGTTGTAGAAGAAGAGCAAGTCGTTGAACAAGAAATTGATGTTGGCGGCGTAGACGAAAATATAGATATAGATGATTTTTATTCCGAAAATGAAGAAACTGCCGAAAGCAATAATGTTGACGCAGAGTACGAATATGAAGAGTGGCTAGATATAGATGATTTAGAATCGGAAAATAATAAACAAATTGAACAAGACGTTGTAAACCCTGCAGATAATATTTGTGTAGTAAAAGACGATGATTTTAACGAAATTACAGTAAAGAATGAGGCAGACGTAGAAAATTGCGAATACATTTTAAGCACTATAAATGATGATAGTGATGATGGAGAGGAACTTGTAGGATTTGCTACCTCTAAAGAAACTGAATACCCGGACGAAAACTGTGAAGAGGAACAGTTGGAAGAGAATTACATTAATGAAGAGGAAGAAATTAAACCAGCGAAAAGAAGATCTATAAAGGTACAATAATGGAATGATAAAAAAATATTTAAAAGGTATATAAACTTGCATATGATCTCTATTTTTTTAGACAAATACATTAACACAAGCTGACCTAACCTGCAAGTACTGTGGAAAGATCTTTGATAAAATGTGCCGCTTAAGAGAACATAGTTATGTACATACGGGAGAAAAGCCCCATGAATGTAAAATTTGTGGAAAAAAATCGCGAACGAAAACACATTACAATGTCCATATGTTAACGCACAGTGACCAAAAACGTTATAAATGTTCCATATGTGGTCAACTTTATCGTACATCCACAAGTCTGCGTGTCCACGAACGTAAACATAGTAATATACGACCTTATGCCTGTGAATTGTGTGATAAAACGTTTCATACGTCTGAACAAAAAAAGCTTCATTTTATGCTTCATACAGGTGAACGACCGTTTATATGCGGAACATGTGGTAAATCCTATCGTGAAAGCCATTCCCTGAAAGTGCATATGATGTCGCACGAAGATGTAAAACCGTATCAATGTGAAGTTTGTGGTAAAGGTTTAACCCAAATGTCGGGCTACAAACGACATATGCTTCTGCACACTAACGAATATCCCTATAAATGTGATGTGTGCGGTCGGCCTTTCCGCATTTCTAGTAATTTAGCGGCGCACAAGCGTTTACATTTAGATGTACTACCATATCAATGCACACAATGTGATAAAGCTTTTAATACTTCCACGCGACTGAAACGCCATATGGTACAGCACGAAGAGAAAGAAGAGGTATTTAAGAAAAGAAAAGAAAGAAAACCACGACAAGATGTCATTCTCGTTGATTCCAGAATAGCCAAATCGAATGTAGTTGAGATTATCTAGGAAATAAATTGTAATAACATTTACTTATTAAGTTAATTAAAAAGTATTTTTTATAAAAAAAAAGTTGGGTGTGAAAATTAGCACAATTTTAATTTATATACCACAAATGTATGTCGTCATTCTGTCGTCGATCATAAATGTTTGACAGTGTTACGCTACAACGAATTAGGGCCGTTGTAAAACTTAATCTTAAAACTGCTGTAGTGTAAGTGAAATTGTTTAAAGAGTACAATTAGCGAAATTTGAAAATACGCTCTCTCTATATAAAGCCACTGCTACTGCACATGCATATACATTTTTATATAAATATGTATGTATGTACACATATAACTTCAATTTTAAAATGAAATAAGTAGTCAAATAATTTTGAAAATATTAACTATTCTTCAAATTGTACATAAAAATATTGAAATACAACCCATAAAACAAAATGCATCGGCTAATACAACACGCTAAAATTCGATCACAAGTCATAAATGTACCAGAAGGTCTTCCCGAGTTACTATCTGATATAACAAGAGAAGTATTACGATGTCAACCAGCAACCGAATGTTTATGTCAATTTATAATCCAATACATTCAATCACTCGTTGCAACAAGAGAGAAATCAGCAAGTCAGTATCCTTTCAATGTATTTCGCATTAATATGATTTACTTAAATAACTTTATTCGTTCTTTAAGTTGCAAAATCTATAATTGATCAATCTTTGCGTATCGTTGATGATGCCATTTCCGATTTGTGCATTTGTGATATACCAACGACAAAAGCCGAATATTTGTGCGAATCAATGGAAGAGTGTTTTCGACGATTTTTGGCTCAACGACGTTGTGAAAACAACAAACATAAGGAAATTATTAAATTCAATGAAGCCGATATGCTAGACGAACTAATGGAAAAATGTAAATTCACCGATGGTGAGCTCAAAATTTCGAAACCCCTTATTGAAGCGGCTTATCAAAAATTTGTAAATGTCTACCTGGCTGCTAATGATGTAAGTTATACATAGAAAAGATCTGTTAATGAGTGCTTACAAGTAATTTCGATTTATATTTAAAGAGTTTCGATGGCACAGATAGCTTATATCAATATCTCCGGGAACGTGAAGCAATTAGACTAGATCAGCGCATAAAGAATGATGCAGCAGTTAAAATACAGGTTTTTTTGTTATTTGTTCCAAAAATTAATTTCCATAAAAAACTTAAAAGATCTACTGATGAGTTGGCAATAGCAACCAACGAAATGCAGCATATACATATGTAGATCAGCAGCATTAACAATTTTTTGAAAATATTTTTTTTTGTCTTTGAAATTGCAAGAAATGGTATTTTATCCATAACTAAACTATTTTAAAAGTGTTTTTTTTTTAAATTTAATTAATAATTAAAATTTCAGTCTTACTTCCGAGGGTTTTTACAAAGAAAATCACTATTTATGGATAAGCCAGCCGAAGCCGAACCCACTAATAATACTCTTCCAACAACATTAGAAACAGAAAATGATGAAAAAATGGCACAGGAAATGGCTGCTATAAAAATACAGAAATTCTATCGACATCGCTTAAGCACTTTCAAGAAATCGAATGTAAGTGGAAATTCCAAAAAGAAAATAAATAAACTAGAAAAACAGGTAACAAAGCAACTCGTAATAATTTAAATTTGTATAAATTTTAAATTCGTATAATTAAAATTTTGTTCAAAATTTTTCGTTATTCGACACTTAATCGTAATAAGTAACTTTCTATTATCGAAAGAAGACGGAACATTTGTTTTTTATTAGCCATGCCAAAGAACTCAATTCCGATCGAAAGTGGTTTTAATTCGCAAAGTTGAGTCTTTAAAAAACGAAAAGTGAAAATTTTGTTTTGTAATCGAACCAATTTTAAAATTCAAAATAGCATTAACATTGTATTTGTCTACTAACTTTATCTGCTTTATATAAAAAAGTTATGCATACTTTTAGGAGCGTCTGTAAAATAAGATTTGCATGTTAATAAGAAAATGCTTAATGTGAATTTTGCTAGTAAAACAATTTTAATAAACTCCTATGGGTATAAAAACTTTATCACTGTAAAATCGAAATAAAACATTAACGGAATCTGAAGTTGGCTGCAACTTTATATTTAACGTTCAAACAAAAGAAATATTTATTTTTTTATAATTAACGGAACTAACTTTCACCCAATTCACACGATGACTTTTGCGACGCCGTTTTTACTTAATTGCCTTTTGAAGTTGCTACCAAAAATTTTGTGCGTTCATACGATGTCTTTTAGTTGCATGTCTTTTTTTCCCAATTTGGTTTTGTTTAATGACAAGTAACAAAGAAAAATAAGAAAATTAAGAAAAATAATGAAAAGTAACAAAGAGAAATAGAAAAAAAGACTTGAAAAACACAAATCGTGTCTTTTTATTTACACCTCTTTTTTCCCTACACAGCTCACCAACAAGCAAAAAAAGACGTCGAAAAAGCGACGTTCCAGAAGTCATCGTGTGAATTGGTTGTTTCAGTTCAAGGGCATGATCAAGGCGAATTTACTTAACGTGTGCTGTTATAAACACTGCTGAGTTACTCTCTTTTTTGCATAATGGTGATCGCTATGTCAAAATTTGTTGATGCAAGCATAGACAGGGAGGGACTGATATGTCAAATGTTGTTGAAATAATTTGTTTGTCGCAGAATTGACACCAACTATAAAGTGAATTGGCCTTGGGCATGATCATACTCACATATATATTACTTATATAAGAATAAGACTTTTATGTATATTTTTATGTACCTGTACATACACATTTACTTTTCCATTAGGCTGAAAAAGATGAGACCAAATCGGAAGGGTCAATAAATATAAACGATCAGTATAATAAAAATCAAGATAACGGAATGCCGGAAAAACCAGATGAACCTGCCGGTGGAGATATCTCTGTCGGTAAAGATGACCTTATCGTAGAAGAAAACCCTATCGCGGAAGATGACATTGTCTTTAAAGAGGAACCTACTACCGGAGATGGTCCTGCCATGACTGATGATCCTATCATTGAAGATGAACCTGTCGCTAAAGCTGGATCTGTTACTACGGAAGATAGTCCTGAAGTCGCTGAAGGTGGTCAAGTTAAAAAAGAATTGCCTATTATTGAAGATGACACTTCCAGTAAAGATGACCAAAATGTGTCCAACGTAGGTGATGGTGTTGATTAAATTTAAAATTAATAATAGTTTTAGTTGAAATGTAACATATGTATGTACATATATTTACATGCAAAAATATCTATTAACTTTGTATAAAATGAAATTTTAATAAAATAATAAAACTAAATGCTTTGGTACTTTCATTCTTTACTCTGTCCTCTTCAACATTTGAAATTTTAGTCGTTATTGGAATTGTGTTAAAATAAATATGCAGTTCTATTTATTAAATTATCTTATGAATATCGAAGTATATTTTGTTGCAACCAATCGGAAAACTCAGAAAGTCTTGTGTATACATCGGGTACATCAAAAACACCACATACAAAAAATCCATATGATACGACACCAACTTGTTGCAGTCTATTTCCGTTAAAGCGCACTAAAGGACCACCAGAATCTCCCTAAAAATAGAAAATTTATTTTATTTCGATTCTTGATGTTCGGCCTTATTACGAGAGAATAGGGAATTTTTCACAGTTTATTTTTTTTTAATTAAAGTTGTCTTAATTTTTATACTCACCACACATGCACTCTTTAATAGAAACCCCTGAGCACATAATTCTGTCTCAGATAAACGATCAATACCCTTATTTCGACATTCCGTACCTGAAATTGTATTATAGGTCATTGTTTGCAATACCGTTGGAAAGTTAAAAGATTGCAAATGATTTTGAAATATGGGAATTTGGATGGGCAAACGTAAGCCCCAACCGGTTAAAGTCACTTCTACATTGTCCGCCACTCTATTTCGACTTAGCACATCAATAGTGGCCACTGTTTTATTATTCAAGTCAAAGTGATCGTAAATTTTTATGACAGCAATATCGCTAGTTTCAAATTCCTTGTAATTTGGATGAATCATACAACTTTCAACAGCATAAGGTTTTCCTTGCGACCCACTTAAATCACGAACTCCTGCTCTGATAAATATTCTTTCAACTCGGAGACCATAACAACAATGGGCAGCTGTTAGGGCAAGATTTTTTGAGATAATAGACCCACCGCAAAAGTGTTTAAACGTTTCGGATTGTGTTAAGTATTGTAAAGATACTTGATATGGTACAAATTCATCATTGGCAACATCGCGGCCACCAACAATTTTTTCAGTGTTATTGCTACGTATTGCTGCAAATAAGTTAATTTATGTAAATAAAAGAAGAGCAACAGAAAAAAAAACGTATTAAAATTTTACCAATTGTACTGCCTTGAACTTTTTGAAGAAATGCAAATATTAAAAATAATTTTAAATACTTCATTTAATTAATTGTTTCTATAGTGGAGTAATATTTAATGGCAAATAAATTTTTCAACATTTATGTTAAATTATTTATACTTTTTCTTATATGCAGGTTATTGGGGCATATGAATGCACAAAAGTGCATTTAACTTTTTAGCGTTTTTTTCAAAAAAGAAAAATATTATGCGGGCTTAATAATAATAGTCAGAGACGTGGGTGGACCTTCGAAAATAAAATTCTAATGAAACTCATTTTAACAACATTAGTTGTAGCAGCGTCGCCAGAGCAAAAAAATTAATAAGGCATCAGGTTCAATTTTTTAATTAAAGTTAGACAAAAAATATAAAACGTCACTCAGTTCTATTAACCTAACCTAACCTAACCTATGGAATCCAGTTATGGGGCACTGCCTCAGCATCGAACGTAGAAAAAATTCAAAGGCGACAAAACAAAATTCTACGTACAATAACAGCAGCCTCCTGGTATATCCGAAATCAGCGAATTCTTGATGTTCCGTTGGTGAAGACAGTATTTTCAAAACACGCGAAAAAATATATAGAAAAACTTGTGTTGCACCCAAATCCACTTGCGCGCAATATTCTAAATTATAGAGGCCACACCAGGTTGAGAAGGAGGGATACTCTTACTCTCAGCCGTACACGAGAGATGTAAATCAACAAAAATCAACCGTTGAAAATAAAAATTTTGTTTAGCATTGGCTAAACTTATATTTAACATTTTTATATTAAGATTTGAATAACTTATTGATGTTTCAATTTATTATTGAAGATTAAATAAATAATAAAATTATGAAAAAAAAAGTTCGACTAAAAGTTCATAACTTATGAGCTGTTTTCGCATGACAAACAAGAGATTTGAATGTAAAACTTGAAGTTTTTCGTCGTGTGAAAACAGCACATTAATTGTTAGAAAATCTTTCAATTATTTCTATACAATTATTAGGGTATACGTTTTTGAAATCAGTTGCTATAATTAGATAAAATTTTACTAAATTTTGAGTACAAAATGGTTATCACGTCATACGAATACAATTTTTACTATTATATTTAGGATGTTTTGATTTTCTATATCGATATGTTTTCTTGTAAACATGTTTTTTTCACAAAAACGTTCTTTCCGCACTATATTGTAACGCAGTATTGAAGAACGAGTTAGACTTAAATAAAAAAGGAATAGAAAAAAAGTATAAGAAAAATCTTACATTTCTTGAACGCATTGAAAGAATTGTTTTTTCGCCTTAAAAATACTTTTCGACTCGGATTAATTTGTTTCAGCTTTTAAGTTGTCAATAAAATACGCGAAAATTAATAATACTTTTTAATAACAAAAATTCATATGTGAAACCTTGCCACTGCCAAACATTTTTAAAATATCTGCCAGTTTGTAGAAGACGTTTTTAAAAATATCAATCGATAATTAAAATGTTTTTTAAACGTGTTGTACAAACAGGCAGTATTTTTATTTTTTAATTTCATATCTTTTGGAGATTGTTTTTCAAAACTATTTTATTTTCAAAGAAAGTTTTTGTAAAATATTAAACCTGCATAAAGTTCATAAATTTTTTTATGTCCTAAATTCCTTTAAGAAAGTTTAAACGATACAGTAGCATTTCATGGACGTTTTATGATTACCTTTTGATGTTGATTATTTCGTTAAAGAAATTGTGGAAAACGGTTACCATTTACAAAAGCTACAACATTCGAGATTTTTTCTTTAAACTCAATTTTTTCTATGCAAATCGGTTAAGTCGTTCAGAAGTTATGGCATTATTACCAAGTGCTCTTTACTTCACGTCACTTCTCCCTACTATTCACTTCTCATAATACCACGTAAGTTTGTGCACAAACCCCACCCATCATTAATTTCGTCGTTGCTCGTTCAAACGAGTTTTTACGTTAGGTTGTTATTGCTTTATGTGTGTTGTAAAGATTGTGAATGGGTGTGTGTGACGTTACAATTAATTCTTGTGCGCTTCTCTGTATGTTGTTTTTACGCATAAGTCTATCTTTAAGAACAGATTTTCAAAATTCTTTTTTATTTGAAAGGGGTTGTTTGCGACTTGGTCTCATGATTTTCGTCGAAAACCAAATGGCACATCGCCCGCACAAAATATTCTCTTATAGTTATTGGTAATGTGAAAACTA
Organism: Lypha dubia; assembly: GCA_947311025.1. NCBI lineage: Eukaryota > Metazoa > Arthropoda > Insecta > Diptera > Tachinidae > Lypha > Lypha dubia. The sequence goes on from OX371260.1 coordinate 123,733,107, forward strand.
AGAGTAACATAAACAAACCCGTTAACTACTATTTTGTCGAACAATTTAATTGCAAGTGATTATATTGTTATTTTCCTACATGGCGATTATTTTATCATCGAAAACTACATTCACTAAAGGCACATAAATAAGTAGTAAGAAGTTCACAGATTATAAATATATCTCGAAATCAGTAGTATAGATTTTAAATACATACATACATATAACACTATCTAAGTTGTTAGAGTAATTTAAAAGTAAACACTACTTACTATTTTCCAACTTTTGATTTATTTGTAAGTTTTTATATTTGTTCAAATGTATATATTCATATGTTCAGCTTTCTTACTTTCGATAAAACATACATATGTTTTGTCTATTTCAAACTTAATTGCTTGTTGGTTTGCAAAAAAAAAATAAAATTTACAAATTGTTTGCATATTGCAGCAGCAGCAGCAACAGCAACATTAAAAAAAAGAGTAAAATATAAAACAAAGTATACGATGCCTGGTTGCAAGATGTATCTTGCTGTTTTATGCAACATTTAAAACAACCACAAGTTAATGATAAATTATGATCTGGCTTTTTCATACTTCTTGTTGCATGCAGTCTCCTTGTGCCCCTCCTCATCATTGAACCAATTTAAGTAGTTACCACTTGGCCAAATAAAGTCACCAAAGTCATGATGGTAAAAGTATTTAAACAAGATTAAATGCATATAAAAACGATTTTCATTTAAACATTTTTTTTGTTTGTTTGTTTATTTCTTACTTAAATATTAAGATCTGATAAGACATCAGTATGGACACTGGCGTAGCTATATATACTTTCTTAGCAGATGGGTGTAAATTAATTGGAATTTCTGCTTTGTGCTCAGCAATTCGTTTTCAATGGGTTCGGAAACCTGCTGTAGTAAAATATTTGGCCTACTTGTAGTACTTAGGTGCACTTTCTAAAGAGACTCTTTTTGCTTTCCGAAAGGGATAAAAAAATTCCCCTTCGACTAGAAATCCATACTAATCGCCCAGGCTTTTTAACACATCTCAAGGTGAATACTAATGAGTATGAATATAAATTACTTACACTAGTCTATTTAACGATATATAGTACGAGAGATATTGTAACTTTTTATATTAAATTTATTTGTAACAAAAATTAAAAGTAAATAAAAAAATGTAGAAGATTTTACTTTTGAAAAATATTGATTTAATTAAATACAAAGAAAAATAGAATGCAACAATTTATCCAATATATTGTTAGGATTTTAATTATTAAAGAATTAAATTTATTTGGTATTAGCAACCAACGAAATGCAGCATACACACCTATGTATGTCACAGAACTCAATTCCGATCAAAAGTAATTTCAATTCCGAAATTTGAGTCTTTAGAAAACGAAAAATTAAGTTTTCTTTTTTCATCAAACCACTTTTAAAACTCAAAATGAAGCCAAGTGCCGGGAGCAAGCGCTGTTTATAACAACAATCACAATAATTAGCTTTTTTGATAATGTTATTTCCTAAGTTTTGATAAGCAAGATGCATAATCAAGTAAAAATAATGTAATTAAAATAATACTTTATAGTTTTAAGATCTCTTTTATAAAATGTACGTTAGCAAACCTTGTAATATGAAATAATGAAGTCTCAATAAATAAATAATAAGTCAAAATGAATTTGATAATGAATGAAAAAAGCATGCATACTTTTAGGATCGTTAGTAAAATAAGCTTTGTATATTAATAAAAAAAGCTCAATATGAGCATTGCTTGTAAAAACAATTTCAACAAACGCCTATGGGTACAAAAAGTTTATTATCATTTCAAAATCGTAAAAACAAACCACTGAATCTAAAGACTGTAAATCAAAAACGAGCGATCGGAATGTGTAACTTGCAAAGATAACAAAAACTGAGACATACCCCCTCTACGCCCGGCTATCTGTGCCGATGAGTCTAGAGATTGTTTTATGAACTCTTAGAGTGAATGCCATACACTGGGATATCTTTAAATGTTTGTATTTTACTTACTACCTATGGATTTAAATTAAAATTTATTGGTAGCGTGTGCTTGTTACTTAATTGATGACAACAGGTAGGTGCTTCTTGCAAAAGTAACAACAACAACAAAAAAGCTGTTAAAAATGGAACATGACACAAAAAACACATGCACACACAATTTTTTGTATAGTATTTTAAAATTTGTTGTTGTTGCTGCTTATTTTTTTGCAAAAGTTACAAAATTTACTGATTTACAAATGGGTGTGTGCTACAATCAAGAAGAAAGAAAAAAATACTATCATAGCATTAAAGTGGAGTTGTAAGAAAAAAATAATTATTTCATTTAATAAGAATTTAGATATTTTAAAATGCAGCTGTAATGTAAAAAATTCCAAAATTACTTCAAAAAACTTCTGTTTGCTTCTTGAACAAAATAAGATTTGCATGTTACAAAAAAAGTTATTCTTCGACCTTTTTTAAAATATATTTTTATCTGTTTATTAGGGCTTCAGTGGTGGGATTCAGTAACTTTTATTACGATTTTCGTATTGTTAAAATTAATATAACGAAAATTTATCGAATTTGGTATTCAGTAACACTTTTAACGATATTCGCTATCGGTATTTTAACGACAATAATTTTTCGGTTGTTATGACATAAATAAATAAAAGTCAGCAGTTCAATGGTAGCACGTTCGTTATGCCAAGAACAAAATTGATCTTTCAAAATAATATACGAAAACACAGAATCTTTTATGCATAAATAATAATATTGCCATTATTTAAACATGTAATTTAATATTCATATCTCCAAATTTCATTAAATTTAACATTAATTTTTTTAAATTCTAAAAAATTTTTGAGGAAAATTTCAATAAATAAATTAATTTATTTGTTTTTTGTTTATTTCTCTTTGTGCTTTTTTTATATATTGATAGAGATGTTACTGAATCGCACTACAGGTCACTTTCTTTCATAAAAATCGTTGAAAATAAAGTTTAAAATATTAAAAAAAGACTCGGGGACTGCCGCGGTAAAGCTTTTGCATAGCATTTTTTATCAACTTATGCAATTATTTTATTACGTTTTGTTTAATAACTCGGTTGTTATTCTGGTAATACTGTATGTTAATGAAATCAAAATCAATAGCATACTTTAGGGGTTAACATACATTGAGCGATTTAAATACTTAAGAAACAAAAGACTTAAGAAACAAACTTAGTGTTAGGTTTTTTCATTTCGGAATTTCTTAATTCGGTCGCCTCAAAGCCCGCGATGAAAGCTATGTAATAGCTTAATAAATATTTTTAACGTTTTTTATAAAAGAAAGTGACTTAAATAACGTCTTAATAAAAAGGTAAAAATAAAATGAAATGAATAAATGAACGTCTATGAGGTTGGTTTTGGCCGAAGTGATTAGCGCGTTAGCTATGACTTAGGACCTGTGTTCGATCCCGGGTCATGTATCAGTGCAACATCTATAATAAAACAAAATAAACGGAATCTGAAGACTGTCAATCTAAAATTATCGAAATATAATTAGGGAATTGATACCATTCCGATCGGATGGTGTAACTTACCTAATACGTAGATCCATATGCGTATAGAAAATATATTGGAGCTTTTCACTGGAAGTTATGTTTTTTGTTATTAATACAATAAGTTTTATCTACAGTCAATTAAAAATCCTAAATAGCCATCCGAAAATGTTTTCATGTGCGAATATTTAACTTACAATTTAACACATACTATCGGTAGTACCATTATTATTATTATTATTATTTTTTTTTCATATTGGGTGGCATTTTCTGTTTTAAATCGATAATTTCTTGGTATTGACACCTACGCTTGCTAACATTTTGTGTTTGTTAAAGTGTTGTTGTTTTTTTTTTTGGCTTTGTTTTGCCTTCCATTACACCAATCAAAATCAACAATTGACTTTATTCAATTACAACGACTATATCGAGAGTGGCGAGACCACCACAAACTATTAAACCTTTTTCTGGAGTTTATCAGTGAAACACCACCAAGTTCGATGTTGGGTTTTCATTTTTTGGGTGAAGCAAATTTAATCAGTAAATAATTTAAATATATTTTTTATTTTTTTTTTTTTTTGAGATTAAACTGTGTGTTGTGCAACTTAACAAACGTCTACATTTCTTTTAATTTAATCGAATGGAAAGCTTAGCTTAGGGTGTTCAATTTTGGGTTATTCTTGATGGATTTTGACGAGGAAAAATTATACGTTTTGATATCTAACGGGCAAGTAAGATATTGCAATCGACATGGTTTCAGTTTCCTAATTGTATTCCCATCAGTTTTGATTTACTGTCTTCAGAATCTGTTTGTTTTATATTTCGATTTTACAATGCTAAAGTTGTTTTTACAAGAAAGCTTCTCACATTGACCTTTTTTTATTTATTTGTAAAGCTTATTTTATTGACGCTCCTAAAAGTATGCAATTTTTATTTATATGCAATGATTATTTTATTGAAGCTCCTAAAAGAATGAGTTTTATTTATTAGATATATATACAAAATGAAGTTAGTAGTAAAATTCATTATCAATTCCATTATGAATTTTCAAAATGTTTTGATTACAAACAAAATTTAAATTTTTTAAGGCCTCAAGTTTTGGAATTGAAACCACTTTCGACGAGAATTAAGTGTTGTGATATGGCTGTTAATAAGGAATATTAGTAAAGCTGGAGGTCCATACCACGCGTTTCACGCATTTACGCAGCTGTCAAAAAAGTAGAATCAGTGTAATTGTATGTGACAAGTTACACAGAACGTAGAACGCTTAAACGCGTATGACGCGTAGAGTAGGTTTTCTTTTGTACGCGACGCTCGCACCATGATAACATGGCAGCTTTTTTGGATACCCAAGGATGACAAATTATATTATACTTTCAATGTTATCGATAAGTATGTTTGTTTCATGGATTAATTTCATCTATTTTTTGTACTAATAATGATTTTTGTTTTATGAAAATATTTACACCGCACCTGATCAAAACAAAATAATTAGCGCGTAAAAATCGCTGCATGTAACTTCAATTTAAATACGCGTATGAAGCGTGAAACGCGTAAAACGCGCGGTATGGACCTCCAGCTTAATGATAAAACACAAGTGGAAAATTTCGGGCTAACCAAAATAAGTGGTTTCCCTAAGTAGAGATATTTCTGCACTGCTCTTGCCGGAATTAAAATTGTTTTCTTTTTGGTATATCGAAAAGTAGCTTCATAGACGGAATTTCACTGTATTTTAGGGTTTTCTCCTCTAGGTGTGCTGAGAAGTAGCTCCGATAAGTAAAGACAAACACTTTTCTGGATTGCCTGTTTCAGAGTTTCCTTAAGAATTTTCTTCTCTAGGTGTCTGAATTCTTACGAAAGTCGAAGGAGAATGTACTTCACCGGCTTTAGGCAGAACATCTTTTATCAGCAATGATACTCTTAGGTGCTCATCATATTAGGCCCGACCGAAGCTGATTTTATGTTAAGGAAACATTTAATTATAAATATCTTTTTGGAGTTTTCATTTGGGCGATATTACCCATGTTTCCATTTCACGAACTAATCGAACTGTCAACTCTATACTCTTTCTTTTGTACCAAAAGCAAAAGCAAAAATGTTTAAATTTAATAACACTATCTAAGTTGTGCACCACATGCATAAGCTGGCGAGTATTATGTGGATGATGTGTCTGCCAGCCAATCAACACCTTGGCGCATTTGCATGTACAATGCAAATCAGTTATTCATTGACTCTGATCTGTTTGGCTGGATTCGCGTAGTTAAGCATTGGCTTTGCATCACTGAATGGTCTCTGTTAAGAAAGAAACAAGTAAAGACAAAGAAAAAAAAAACTAGATTTGTTTTAGGCATCATATGTCAGGTTTGTTTTGTTTTAAGATCTGATTTCATCCACTAACTAATGAATCATTTGATTTCGATTTTTCTGAACTTTCAGCAACTTTTTGGATTTTCTTTTTTGCCTTATTTTTATTTTAAATATATTCACAACCGAGTGTGGGCTAAAAAACAGCAGAAAAAAAAAGGCTTTAACTATGTACGGATTGTGTATAGATTCTTTAAAGGTTCGTATATATATATTTGTTGTTGTTGTTATATGTATAAATGTTTGATATGTTGTGCTGCCTATCGATAGTGAAGTTTGGCGAATTAATTATGCACACCTTCTGAGCTTTGCTTCATCTTAAGAAAATAAAAAAAAAACCCAGTTCATGATCTTTGGACTACTGTCTTAATTGTTGCTTGTCGTAGTTCCAGCAATTATATTTCAGTATTGTTTTTTTTTTTTTCTCTTTTACATACGAAATGGCTTTATTTAAGAACCACAGAGATCCTTCTTCTTGTTTTGTTTTATGATGGGTGTTTATAAAAAAGATGTTATTTTGTAAAAGAAAAATAAAAGGAACTGCAATAAAAAGATGATACCTATTTTTTAAATTAAATTCTATACAATCTCAGCTTAATAAAGAATAATTTTGTTGTTAGTTTTTTTAGATTTCACTTGCCTTTCACATTATCTATGGAAATACCCTTTGTGTCACTTCTTGTCGTGACGGTGTTTAAAATATAATTTGAATTGGCGCCTTGTTTTAGTTTTTGGTTTTAGCAGAAAAAAAAATAATTTTACATTTTTTGTTTAATTGGCCCACCCAATATTTATTATTATTTATCTGCATTTGTTTATAAAAGTTTTATATTTTATATCAAGACTTTTAAGATGTATCACTTGCCACAAACTTTACCCCGCTAAATTCACAGCATGAATCCAAAAAAAACCAGAAACCAAGAAACGAAACAAAACATAACATAAAAAAAAAAAATTGCATATAAAAAAGAGTTTAAAGTTCATAACACTTAACAATGTCTTCAACACCACTAACCACCACCAACAAATTTTGATAATATTTTATTTTTTTTTTGCAGATTTAGTTATATTGTTTTATGTATATTTTCGCTGTAATCAAATAAACCATTTTTGATCAGTAAAATTTTCTCTAAGAATATAAGAAGTTCTAGAAAATAACATCAACGAAATCAGCTTTATGCCAAAATGAAGACAGATTTATATTGTCAAGTTTGTAACTTTAAAAAAGTAATTTGTACCAAAAAAAAAATATTTTCGTAGGGATCTTAGGAGATGAAGTGAAAAATTTACTACACTTGGATAATGTTTTCATATTTTAAAATTATCATATTCTGATCTATTTTCATTAATGTTTAGCTTTTCTTCAGTAGTGTCGGCACAACAACAATAATAGTAAGACTTTTTAAAATGTATCGTATGTGGATTTCATACAAAAGCCTGGAGTTATGGGAGGAGAGACGATTGGGTAGCTTTCATACAAATTAATTTTTAATTTTCTATATCTACGGCCCACAGTGACTCAAAATCGATTTTCATTTGCCAAATTTTTATGGTTTGTTGTCATGGATTTCCAAAAGCTTTAGGTAGAATATATTAATGGCAGTAGGCGTGGCATGTTTGTAAATTAAGCACATGTTAATGTTGTTTCATCAGTACAAGAAAATTCAAATGCCTGAACTTGGAGCCAAGATACTTTAAATTAAATTACCAGACCCTGCCTACTTTTATGGGCAGTGGTATTAAAAGTCAGGTACGTTAGCTTAAACCTTTAAAAAATATTGCATTACTCAAGTTAAAAAGAAAATAAAAATTTAATTTTGTGGATGTCGTCACCCTCAGAATACTTCCACGCCCAAAACGATCATGTCAAAAACTTTTTTCCTAAATTTTCTTTTCCAATTATTGAGATTACTTCACTTTAATTGGACGTTATTTAAATGTAAAGATTTTTATCTTACCGGAACAAATTACTCACTATTTGGAGTGAAGTTTTAAAATTGACTGACAGCTCCACAGTGGGGGAATTACAATAAAACACTTCATTTGTGCACAATGAATTTGAGACAATCGAAATATAAAAATTTTGTTATCATTTTTTTCAATTTGCAGTAAAAAAAATGCATTCCTTTGATATCCTGGAATTATGTAATTATTCTCTTAAGTGTCAATAATATTTATTATCGCTATAAAACTTCAAATGCTAACATCATTTGTTAAAAAAGCTACACCCACTTCTATCCTGAGGAAAAGTTGTGGCAAGTTTAAATATTTACAGTGAACAAAACTGTGTCTAAGATACGTAGACGATTTAGCCTGCCAACTTTATCAATATAAAAACATAAATATTTTCCTTATAACTCATTTCTATCCTGTTAAATGTTTTTTTTTTGCCAATAAAAAAAATCACCTTAGGTGGCACACAAACATATTTGCATGATAATTTTTTTTTTTGTACAAAAGGGCTTAACCCAGATGTCAATCGTAAGCACGAGACCGTTAATGTGGGCTACCGTTGTATTTGGGACTTGTTTTTTTTTCTTCTCATTTTATTCTTTGTTTTTACTCCACATCAAAAATCAAATGGCGTGACGAACAAACATCATTTAAACATTTTATTTTGTATTGGACTGGTAGATATATTTTGTTTGCAGGATCTCCAAATAAATCAAAATAAAAATATCGTCATAAAATCAAGTTCCTAAAAATGACCACACATGATTTGGTATCTGTCTGGTCTTCAGCAGCGTTTATTTCATTTTGTCAGTTTTTTTTCTTTCCTGTGAACTTTCGAAATAATTCAAGTCAGTTGTATTTGAATGTCATAATAATGATGGCGCATAGCGGTCTGGTAAAATGTGAATGTGATGATCAGTAAAAAAGTAAGACAGTATTTTTTCCCCAGCAAAAAAAAAAAAAACCAACAATAAAAATAAATAAAAAACCATTCTTGTCAGATGCATTTAAGCTGATAATAAACTTGTTAAAACAGAGAGCAAAATGTGTGGCGGCATAACATCCAAGCAAGCAATAAAACTGTTGACGCAGGATGATTTTGACGCTGTTGATCGAAATGATTAAAAGGCAGTTTTATTAAAACAGAAAAACGAGAACAAAAACCACAAAACAAAATATTTGAAAAAAAAAGTCATTTCATACCAAAAAAGTTATGGACGAAAAACAAAATTCAGCCACAGTCATAACAAAGGTATCGCCATCGTATTATATTTTATCCTTCTGATTATTTTTAAGTACCCTACAGTTAGAACAATGGATTTTTACCTAAATAATAATTTTGTTTGAAAAAAAAAAACGTTAATCAAATAAGCGATAAATAAGTTTTTTTTTGCGTTAAGTACGATTCGTATTTAAGTACGAATAACGAAGAAAAATCTGATCGCAGCACGAGAACAGACACAAAACCAGAAGTTTTTTTAAGGTTATGGTTTCTGCAGACGGCCAGGCCAAACTCTCAATATTTTATAGAAAGCGAGGCAAACTTTTGGTACTTCCGATTCAAAATCTTTCGTTAATTTGAATAAAATTTAAAAAACCATCCATAACGGACATTAATATTCAATTAATTATTCATGCCTGCTTTACAAAAATCAATACATAAAACCTCTCTTCATCACCCATTAATTTTTAATTTGACAAAAATTCGTTTTTTCCAACGCAAGCTTTTTAAATATTCACACAAATAAAGTAATGACACGAATTAGAAAAGAATTAAAATTTTTTATGTTATTTCTTTTTGTGTGATTTAACGATCCATGAAAAATACTAGAAAATAAAAAATAGCCCAAACTGAAAAATGAAAAACTGTGCCATAATAGGAAAAATAGGTCCAACAAATGTGTTGGCTAATTTCATTAGAAAAATTATAAATGGCCCCAAGAAAAAAAAAAATACCCTCAAATTAGGAAAAATGACCCAAATATATTTTTGGTCATTTTAAGTGAAACAACTTTAAGACCATTTTTCAGTTTTTGGCTTGTATCCATTTTTAATTTTTACTTTGGGTCGATTTTTCATGGAGCCTTATATTCTTCAAGTAGGGAAATGGCTACAAACTTAAACATAAAAAAATGCCTTAAAATTAAGGAAATATGGGCTCAATTTTAAAAATAAAAATTTAAAATGACGCCTAACTTAAAAATAAAAACTACCATAAAATATGCAAAATTATACCAAAAATATTTTTTGTGATTTTAAGTGAAAATATTTTGGGACCATTTTTCAGTTTTTGGCTTTGGAATATTTTGAATTTCTTAGTTTAAGGCCATTTTTCACTTTTTAATTTGGGTCCTCTCTTTATTATTAATATTAAAAATGGACCTAAACTAAAAAATTACCTAAAACTTAAAAATTTAAAACTGTCCCAAAAATATTTTTTGTTGTTTTTAGTGGAAACATTTTGGACCATTTTTCGGATTTGTTTTGTGCCATTTTTAAATTTTTAGTTTGCCTCCAAGAAGAAATGGTGCAAAATTTAGAAATAAAAATTAAAAATAGCCATTTTTCATGGTGTTTCTTTATTATGTCCTAAAGAGATTATCAGGACTACCAACATCTCATAAGCAGGGCAAGTTTAGATAAGCACAAAATTAAAGAAAAAAAGCACAAAATAAACGCAAAATAAGCCCAAGAATAAGCAAAAAAAAAAAGCTCAAATATGCTTCCAAATATTAAACAATGTAACCACTTTTCATTTATTTTTTTTAAATAATTTTTTATTGCAAAGCACAACATATGTTTTTTTAGATTTTCAAAAAGAAAAGATCGATTATCGCATAAAACTGTAGAATAAATTGAAAAAATTCATGCAACATATTTGGATGTAGTAGGAGCGAACTTAAACAATAAAAATTCGCTTGGAGATAGCGAATCAATGTATTCATCAGCTTCGCTTTTGTTTAAAAAGTATTATTTTTAATTTTAACTAATGTGTGAATTTCAACGTTTCGACTCATAAATTTGTTGAACTTTTCAAAAAATATTTTGTTTTCAAAATTTTTCATCTTTTCTTCCACTTTTTCTATAATAGACAAATTTTCTTTTAAATAAAGTCCTCTTATTTCTAGTTTGATTATACTTCGGCAAATGAACTCGAAATTATCTTTTATGTACGGGAGGTCAGATTTTAAAGATGCATTTTTAAATAGAGCTTTTGCTTTATATATTGATTTCACATCATCATGGGAAACTGCATTTAACACATTGCAAATTTCTGTCTAGTTGTCACAACAATAAATAACACATTTAAAGCTAAGATCCCACTATCGGCGCAATGCACCAATTTTCGTCGCAATTCATGTGCCGATAGTGTGACCGCACACAATTTTTCAAAATGCGACAATCTGCGCCGAAATTGTGCTGAGTATGGACAATCAAAATCAACCTTGATGCGCCGATAATGTGAACCCACTATTGCACAATGTTAAGCAATCAATTTGTAAAAAATGCGCCGATTTTTGTCGGCCACTCGTGCGCCGATCACAGTCGACAATCAGTGCCGATACACGGGCTGGAAAACCGAATTTTGAAATTGCACCACCTTGTAAAACTATTTTTTTTAAGCTTAGTTGTACCAAAATTAATTTTTTATTAGCTTTTATGCATTTAAATTTTATTTATTTGTTGTGGGTTAGCAAATCTACATACATATATGCAAAAAATTAATAAAATTAAAAAAAAAACAAAATTCTTGAGTATTTGCTCGCATAAATGTTATATTTTATTCATATATTTTTAAAAAATTGTTATGGGTTAGGTAATCTATGTATATGCATTTCGTTGTTAGCTTAATACCAACTCATCAGTAGATATTTACCATTCATGTTTAAAAAGTTCCAAAACTCATCTTCTCATACATAAACTTGCAATAATAAGTTTGCGAATTACTAAAGCATACGCAAAATTGCTTTTAAAAAACTTTAAAAATATCACACAATTAATTTTTTTTCATTCGATATAAATCTGTTTACTTCTCTTATAACTTTTATACAGTTACACAACCTTTTGTTGGCAATAAAAGTATTTATAAGGCAAAATAAAAACAAACTTCCCTTTTACAAAATATAACCTTTTACTCAAGTATTTATGTTTTTAGTAAAGATGAACTGATGAGTTGATATTTAACTACCAACGAAATGCACACATGTAAATTAGCTAACCCATAACAAGTTATAATATTTTAAAAACATATATTCCTAAGTATTTGTGCGAATAAAATGTTATATTATATATATTAAAACATTTAATATAACATTTGTACTGTTGAACAAAAAAAAAACGATTTTGCCATCCCTGAAAACATCTGTTTACAAAATAACAAGAATAAAAATACGTGCTGCGTAGTAAATTCAATTAAAATTCATTAATTTTTTATTATTATATATTAATACTCGTACATTAACTGCCTGTTCGCCGATATCGAAGAAGTTCTTTCTTTCGAACAAATACATTTGATACAAAAACAAAATTTTTGAATTTGTTTTTGTTTCAAATGTAATTGCTCGAAAGAAAGAACTTCTTCGATATCGGCGAACAGGCACTAATTATATACACAATATACTATACGGCCAAAGCAGTTTTCTCTTTTTCATTGTAATAAATGCCGAAAATTAAACTGTATCTGCCAACAAGCAAATAAACAAACGCATATATACATACTCGTACATACATACATACATACATGATTTAATTTGCCCAATAATGCACGATAGTGGGATCGCATTGTAACAATTATTGTCGCAATTGAGATTTGGCCGATATGAGCCGAAAAAAATTGTCGCAATATGCGACGTTAAGGGGCCGCCCAGAAATTAATTGTGCAATGTTTTTACATGTGTGCCGATATAGCAGGATAAAAATTGTCGCAGATTGTGCTGTTTGCGCCGATAGTGGGATCTTAGCTTAAGCCAATCTAGTTAAAGAATAGAAAATTGCATGTGTGAAAAAAGGACAAACTTTTGCTTTCTATGTGCAACAGAAAGTTTCAAAAATTATTTTCAAGGGCTGCCAAAGTGCATTATAAGAAAATTCAAGCAGAGTATATCAAATAAAGCAATTTTGCAAAAAAAGGTACAAAATAAGCGAAATCAAGATTTTCCAGCAAAAAGCTTAAAAAACTTGCCTTGCTCATAAGTATAGTTTCACAGGGTTTCAACATAAGCATACGCTATCGATCGAAATTTCCATTAAAATTATACTGAAATTTCTTTTAACCTTTTCAACCTTTTAGCCTTTTTAACCGACTTCAAAAATAAAGAGTTTATCAAAACCTGTGTATTTTTAATATATTTTTTTTTATGATAATTAATTTTTTTAAAAGGGACTTAAATATTATTATTTGTACACCGATTTTCTTTTATAATTATTTTTCTCTTTTTAAAGTAGAGGATTAAACATTTGGTAGCAATTACAAAGAAAGCCCTAGATATAAATAACTTTTTAGGGTGTTCTTAAGTAACGGAGTTACTTATCCAATAGGGTATTATAAAGTCGTTAATGTGGCTGATTTAATATCTGCTATTGCTTTATATTATATTGCCAAAAGTATGAAAAAAAACAGAATTTTCTTGTCTACGTTTTGTTTAAATCAGCATGAAAATTTCACAGTAATAAAGTTATCGTTTGGTTTTCTTTGAATTACAAAAAGACAGCAAGCAAAACAGCGCACTAAGGAATGATCGTTGTATTTTTTTCTTCTTATATTCAAATATACATATAAAATATAAATAAAATGAAAAGTAGTAGATTGTGATAAAGTTAGAATTTCTTAGTTTATGGTCGGTTATTTTGCAGTTCTCAAGAAGCTAATGTTGTTTCAGTTAGTTTTTTGGTGGCACATTTTTGGTTTGGTATATAAGTATGTATTCATACATATACATATATATACACGTACATATATGTGTATGAAATATGTGTATATTTTTTTGAAGCATACGTGTAATAAAATGTAAAAATTTTGTTTTTTGAAAATAAATTTTTTAGCACTTTAGAGTCTTAAGAGCACAAAATGGATTATTGAAAAGGACTTAGGTACTGTAAGACTTTCAAAATTGCAGACATAATCACTCAAACGTTTTAAAAATAATTTCTCTTACCAATTGTTTAAATTTAATAAAACTTAAATTCACTTCGAAATACATTTCTGTTAGAAAATGTTGTTTGCAATAAATTCAACATAATTTTTATTACAAAAATCCCTCTCATACCAATCATTTGCTTTAGCCATTTGCTGATGATTTTAAGACGTCAAAGTTAATCGTTTGTCCTGATTAAATGTCAGTCTTTTATCTGTTGCTTCAAACGGCTTAAAATATCAAAGGATATGTGTGCTTAGAGCAAACAACACAACTAAAAAAAATAAAAAAACGAACACAAAAATGTCTCTTAGGAAGATTATTAAAATAATTTCTTTTTTCTCTTAATATGTGTAAAGAGGAGATTAGATGGTTTTAATGAGTCAAAAGAAAAATATTATTAATATAACGTAGGTAGTCTATTAATGAAAGGATGTCACGTTTTGTTTATGTTTATTATAAAGGTAACTTTTTTATGTAAACTTGTAATTATGTATAGACTATGTAAAAGCAAACGTACATACATATGAACATGTGTGAAAAGACAATGTTAATTAAAATGAAAACTAGAACATTTGCATAAGAATGACTTACAGTCAGTCGCCTTGTCTTTGTGTTGATGAGGCAGCTAAATTTAACGTGACAGAATGAGATAAAGTTTCACCCAACTGTTATTAGTTGACAGCATTTAATTACTTTTTTGTTATTCCGATGTGCATGAATATGATGTTTTAGATTTTAAAAAATATGTTAAATTCTATTCATAAAAAATAAAATAGATTTCAAATCTGTTTTAGTACAAAATTTCAATACAAAATTTTCTTAAAATGAATTTTTTTAAATAAGGTGGTAAATCTTTTACGTTCATTTTGATTAAAAGTTTTATAAAGTACAAATTTATTACTTTTGACTAAAGGAGTATGAATTTTTACTTTTGATTAAAAGCATTATAAATTGCGAATTTTTACTTCAACTTTTAATGATAACACTACTTTGCACCGAAAATATACACTAGATAAGAGCTAGATTTCCTTATATGTATGTATATTTTCTTCCGCTGAATTTAAAAATCAAGTTTATTTTTTTTATGGAACAGTTTTTGAGATATTGTAATTTTTCATTTTTTCGACCTTTTTTCACTTGACAAGTCATATCTCGAGCTAGAAATGTGCGTTTAGGTCGTTCTTAGTACCCAAAGTAAGGTATTGAGATGACAAACAAATATGTATAATCGGATCTTTGATTGGTAAAGCGTTTCAAAATATATTGATGAAAATAGGGCACATTTTCAAAAAAAATCATATTTTACAGTGATTCTGTGCCGACGCACAATGGCGCTATTTGAGTTTTTTCGTTGCAAAAATCATATCTTTTGAACCGAATAAGATAATTAAACAGCTTAAACAGCATATGATAGATAACTGTTCAGCCTATGAAATGAACGTTTGGAAAGGGTGCTACGCTTTGTATGGGCCTGCTTATGGGTTATCAAAGTTAAAATTAGTAGAAAAATCCATTTTATGGTAACTAAAAAAAATTATTTTTACATTTTTAAATTGTTTTTCTTTTTTTTTTTCTTTAGGGTTTTATGTTTTAAATTATTACCCAACAAATTAAAAAAAAATAATTTTTTGTTTAAATTTATTTTTTCAATTTTCTGTAAAATATTCATCACAAATCGTAAGAGAAGGTATATCTAAAAGACTAACCATTTCTAAACTATAATTATTTTCTAACTCTATTCGTGACTTCACATGCCGCAGGGAAGAAATAAGTGGATCGGAAGATGCTGCCAACATGTTGAAGAGGTCCTCATTTTGCCTTACCCTTGATGCTTTGAATGTGTTCTGCAATCTATATTTTTTATAAAATTTGTTAAGAGACTCCTTATGAGTTCTGCCGATTCCCTTGCAAACTGAAACATTATTGGTCGGCAATAATGCACTGATGACGGACGTGGATTTCTCCAGTGTAGGGAAACATCAGATTTTAGCCGCAAAGGAACAACAGATGCCATAAACATATTTCCGTCCGATATTGTAGCGTCATCGGAAGATATCCTTTGCTTATAAACGCTTTGTCCGGATGATCCATCGCAGCCCCATTTGCTGATCAATGTCAACTTCTCAGGAAGAATTTTCACCTCATTTTTAGGAAGACTCTCCAACAACCGTTTTACTGTATGGCCCATGAGATCCTGCAGATTGGCTTTCGCAGAGACTTCCGTAAACTCCGTATGCAGTGGTCGTGAATTTATTTTGGCTTGCGTAATATGCTTGTATCCGGATAAAACGTCAGCGCCGTGTCGCGTTAAAGATGCCCGTAGTTTCTCATATTTCTCTTTGGAAAGTTCTAAGTCCATAAACAAGGCCAAGGCTTCTTCGGAACCATACTTTTTAATGTTTGCGTTTGTGGGCGTGGGAATGCTTTCCTTAATCCTTTTTAGTCGCAGTGGGCTTGCATCAGCAACAGATTTGGTTATCTGAGACCTAACTCTTCCACTATCCTTTGTATATTTAATAGCTAGCGCGTCCGATAAATGCTTCGTGGTCAAGTCATTGGTGGCATCGGCAAGTTTCCTCTTTCTTTTGAAAATTGAACACTCCTCAATACTTTTTTTTGGCCTTCCTTTTGCTCCTCTGGTTGATGTAGTGGGCTTATCTACTGCCAATATAGCCAGGATGGTGTCTTCATTAAGCCAGTCCTCGTATTTGGAGTTGAAGTTCTGAATGGTTCGATTAGATTTCACCCATTTTGCCTTAATATTTGCATATATCAGTTAAAAATTTTTTTTTTATAATTTCGCTTCTCTCAATATTTCCGTATAAGCTATCAAGTTCTTCTAACGCAGCTTCCGTGAAAAACTTTGGTGTGGTTGACTTTCTAAACAGTTCAAATAATTTTAAATTGTTCAACGCCATGTTTTCAGTACTTAAATTGTTTAATGGTTTCAGTAATTGTTGCGCCAACTTTCAGTCGTAGACAAATCCAGGCATTATGCTAATTTTGCAGAATATAGGCTTACGCTACCATGCCTAAAAATTTACTACTAAAAAAAAATTTTTAACAAAAATTTACTACTAAAAAAAACTACTGTCAGACAAAACATATAAGGGATGGACGCCATACAATTTCTGCAACCATGTCTTTTTAACCTTTTTTACCTCTAGAAGCCAAACGGGCACGTACAGGCAGACAAAACCTTTTGAATTATGTAAAGAAATAATCAAAGAACATGTTTTGCAAATATGGCAAATATAGAAATATATAGATTTTTTTTATTTTCCGTCAAAGTTGAAAAATAGTGAAAAAACGGATAGTTTTTAAATAGTGATTTACCAGGAGAAACACAAAGCAAACAGTTAATTTTTTTTATCATTATACATTTAATAAATACATCAATCAATACAAACAAAAAATATGGCGATTCGTTACCTATTTTTCGTGATATTACACCTGAAATCGCAACAAATTGACAAAAAATTGTGTGTTTTTTTGAAAACCGAAAGTCGGTCACCTTTGAACGGTTATATCTTCTAAACTAAAAATGTGATATTATTAAGAGTGGCATATTTGAAATCGTTGAAAAGTTTCCTATAACATGGGTTTATTCAAAACTTCGTGGGCGCTCATGAAAATTTTGGTTTTTGCAACCACGTTTGCTCTACGGGCGCCACTGTGCGACGGAAAAGTACAAATCGTTAAAAAAAAGATTGGTTTCTCTTCATGTACGTAAAGATGATACTTTTATGTAAGAACTAAGACCAACCAGAAGAAAATCGACTTAAAAATTACAAAGTTATAAGCAATTGAGTGAATAAATCCAAATCCCATATTTTCCGAATAATTTATTTTTTTTTCGACATTTTATTTTGTTACTTTTGCCTGAGCAAATCCACTGGTTTTGAAAGAGTGCCAAATTGGTTTATGAGACACTAGCATCTGTTCCGCTTCCAGTTCCACATTCAAGTGAATTTCCTCATCCTAAGTGCCCCGATTCAACGATTGAATATTTCGAATCATCACAAGAGACAGACACAAGCAGTGATAATGAATTTCAACGGGAGTCGCAATAGCAACATTTTACGCAGCTTGAACTGAATGATTTGGTGAGAGATATTGAGCTGCTCAATTTTCACTCAAGTGCTTACAACTTTGTCATTTTAAGGTCGATTTTCTTCTTGCATTTAACTGTTGATTAAAATGCATTAAGTCGCTCAAACGATGGGACCAGTGCACAGGAGAACTTCTGGAAATAAAAGTATCACCAAAATGTTTTTGCAATAAATCGATTTCACAGTGTTCTGTATATAAAGTTTGGCTTCAATTCATGCACGAGATGCATTTTATAGGCACGCAAGGCAAGATATTCATGTGAAATTTATCACTTAGTCGAAAGACAAGGGTCAACCAGTTTAGAACGACGACGAATCGGCATTTTCGCGTATTCTTCAATATTTCGTTACGCACATTTGTTAAAAAACGATCATTTGCTCCACGATTTGCTTTTATCTATTTTATCTTTATGATTTGTCCCACAACAAAGCAGAAAATTATAGAGTAGAGAGGTTAGATAGTGAAAGTTTAGAAGAAGGCTTAATTCTTTTACCAATCTACTATTGCGCGTTTTATAATTTTTTTGAGCAGTGTTGTAGAGCCTCTGTAGTTAAGCAGACGGATTAAATATCTAAAGCTGTATGAGCAGGCATTTTATCAACTGTTTTACATCACCGATGATTCTGCTAACCGACGAAAGAAGGCGATGTCACTGAAACAGTACAACCACAATTAATACAATGCCACTCTAAAGCATATCAGCAAAATTTATCATGTTGATTGACTTGCTCCGGCCAGGATTTGAACTCACTCCTAAGTCATAATTTGCTTTGCAGTTAACTCTCTAACTATTTCACCCAACACGATTGGATCAATTATGTTGACCGTAAAATAAACGATGTGATATGAACTTTGCGAACAGATTTATTTTCGTCAAAGTAGATTTGTTCTGGCGTTAAACGTTTTATGAACAAATATGTCAAAACAGTTTGTCACGCAGCGTCAAAACGATTACCCTTTATAATTAAAATATTTTCATTAAATAATAAAACTTATTTAATTTACAATAATTTAATCTACAATTGAAAAAGAAAACAGTACAAGTAAATATGAGTATCTTAATTAAAAATAGGCCAACGTATTTTTTATCTTGGAATTTAAATTTCCACACAATTTCAGAATTATAAAAGCAAGTCACGTATATAAAATTTTAACAGTTAAAAAAATAAATTAAAAAAATAACATTATGCTTAAAATTATACTTAAAATTAAATTACTTGTAATATTACTATTGTTGACGACGAATGTTCAAACGGATAAAAGTGAGCCGACAGCTATGGCGCAGGAAACTCTAGACGAGTCAGATATCACAGATGATGCTTTGGAACAGCCAATTTTTTATCACAACATTCGGGATATTGTAAATAAATTTAATGATTCGCGAATTAATGGTGGTCAGGTGGTAGCAAAAGTTGTTCCCTTTCAAGTATCCCTACAAGTTTATCGACGTAATCGTTGGAGTCACTTTTGTGGCGGTTCCATTATTAGCTCTAATCATGTACTAACCGCTGCCCATTGTGTAGATAAAATAAAACCGGAAGATATAAACATTGTTGCCGGCAGCTTAACTTGGAATTCAGGAGGCCAAAGACACAGAGCAGCATCAAAGCGAGTACATCCACAATTTTCCCTAAAACCAAAGATTATAAATGATATCGCTGTTTTAAAAGTACAGCCAGCCTTTAATTTACGTCGCAGCTCTATAGGAACTATAAGCTTGGGTAGTACTGCCCGTGTGGGCGAAAAGGTGCATGTTCGCTTAACAGGTTGGGGAGTTACAACACCAACGGCAACTGGAGGTTTACCCAATCAGTTGCTGCAATTAGAATATCACACAATATCCAATGCGGAATGTAGCAAAAAAGGATTTAGAGTGACTCGCAATGAAATTTGTGCCTTATCGATTAAAGGACAAGGTTCGTGTATGGTGAGTTGATGGTAAAAAGAATATTTTATTTTCTAGCTTAACAAAATGAGTTTTTTCTTTAATATTATTCTTATATTTCTTTATCTTTTGTTGTGCCTTCAGGGTGATTCTGGTGGTCCTTTGGTTGCCACACAAGAACCTTTACATCTTGTTGGTGTAGTTTCGTACGGTTCTGCCACCTGTGCCCAAGGCACACCTGATGTTTACACTAGAGTCTCTAGTTTTCTACCCTACATTACTAAAGTGATAACCAGTGAAATACCATAAAGTTGTTAAACACAAATTTCGTTACAAAGCTAAAATTGAGTGTTGAAATGTAAAAATTAAAGCATGAAATTGTTTCGAATGGTAAATTTTTTTTTTGTTTTTGCAATTGTCTGTAAGTAATAAATAACTTTGTTATTTGCTTTTTTGGATTTGCGTTAAATTAAAAGTGAAGTGCAACGAAATAGCCAAGATTATTAGAAAATGAAGAGATCTTAAGAAGTTTGTTGAAAAGAGTCTCTTCATTTATTTTAAAGTTGCGACATTCTTTTACTATTTTTTCACTTTGTTTACAACGTATTTTGAGAATTGAATCGGTACGAAATTTAGTTTGACTTTTTTTTATTTATGGTCGTTCCTAAGAGACGTGAATAGGAACCATAAATTAATTTAAATCAATCAATTCAATTTGTTTGTCAATAAAATTTTAAATGAGAATCTGTTTTATTATTTTTGCTTTATTGAAATGAATTTCATTGACGACGACCCAATTGTACATGTTAGTGGCATCATAAACTCAAAGTCACATTTACTGGGAACTTTGGTTGGAAAGTGTACAGAGTTGAGCAATTCGAATAAATTGAATGGTAACAAATAAATGAATTATTATTTGTTGTGTGTGTGTCTGTATTTGTATGTACATACATACGCACATATTTTAATTGGATGTATAAGAACATTCCTTTGGTAGAAGATACATTCACATTTGCGAGTAGACATGCATGTGTGTATTCATTCAGTATGAATATGATTTCAAACTGATTATTAAAAACAATTAAAATTGATTTCTTTCTGTAATTCTTTCTTTTAAAAGAAACTTTAGCTGTAAGAAAATATTTCAATTTATTTGTTTAAGCCAAAAAGTTTTTGTTAGTTCATTTCAGTAACTCGTCGTTCTGCCGGGTAATTTAGTAGGGTAAGGGGCTGTGCACATATTACGTAACGCTGTTTTCAGAGATTCTATATCCCCCCCTCCGTTAGGCTTCTTACTAACTTTTCAGTGCAAATTTCCAATCCGTAACAAATCTTTAACCCCCCCTCCCCCCTGGAGCGTTACGTAATATGCGCACAGCCCCTAACTTATGTTTCCTATTTTAAACGACTTAAAACAAAAAAGAAGGAGGTTATCAATTAAGAGGTATTTTTTTAATATTTAAACCTCCATAACCATTATTTATTAATCGGTTTAAAAAAAAGGATTTTTTTTTTAGAAAAGTTTGCTTGCAGTTGAAAAATCGAGGGCGAGTTGTTCCCCTAAAATATTGAACGTTAAATAATTGTTCTATTTACAGAGGGATTTTGTCATACATATATATTTTTGGAAAACATTTTACTTTTATTTGAAATGGCTGTCGAGAGGGGACAAGGTGTAGTAGTGTAGTGGATGGAGTGCCTTTCTACTAAACCAAAATAGGCAGGATCTGTTTCCAATAGACTTCTCGTTTTATGAAAAGACATCCTACCTGTTTATATACGAGGTAAAACATGGAAATAAGGAGAGCTTTGCAAGATCAAAAACCACACATTACTCAACCTCAAGGAACATGTTAGAGAATTTCTGTAAAAAACAGCATACGACAAACATTTTGAATTGAAATTTAGGTGCTTTTTCCACTATACAGACAAATGACTTGAGTAGAAATTTTGTATGGTAAGCACTCAAAAAACTGAGTGGTTTTCATACAAATTTTCTACTCAAACCACTTGTTTGTATTATGGAAACCGCACATAAGTAAAATTTTCCAAGTTATAGCTGTTATTTTTTTTGGGTTCGATTTTTTAAAAACCTTGTTTCAGTGATGACGGGTCACTTCAAATTTGGCAACTATGTAAAGTTAATGGGAACAAAGCCCATCCCATGAATTCTGTAGAAGCTGCGCAAATGAGTAGGAGAAGAAATCAGAGAAATCATGCTCTTAGCTTCTTTATTTCTATCCTTCTTTGGCGCACCAACGAATAGCTATTATGGCCCGATCGGCCTTCGTCATCTTATTTCAGTTGGCAGAGCTCAGAATAGCCAAAATTAAATTCTTCATCAGGAGTAGTGTATCATGATTCATGGCTAACCATCCCCCTTACGGCATGTGACAACAGCTATTCTTCTAATATCTCCATATACACTTCCCTTCTCATTCTATTTTCTATCTAATTTTCACCTGCAGGTATCACAAAGGCACCTAAGATGGACCCAAGTCTGCAGTAGCAGCCTGCCTAACTTTACATTCTTCATAGAACCTTCTTTTAATTTTTTTCTGTGCATCTCTCAAATGAATTAAGCCACTTGAAATGGAGTAACTAGAAATTTTCAAAATCCTCAAGGATGAGTCGTTTTATACTATCCATGCAGTGTCGAATTTTAACCAGAATCTTATTACTTTCTTAAACGCTCGGCTTGAAAAGTTGCCAAGTCTGGGTCACTATAATCATTTGAAGAATATGGTACGTCTTATGTTAAAGAGTATGATTAATTAAAATTGTTTAAAATTCAATGGGTCACCAAATTTTGAAGAGATGTGTCTGCACTGAAATACATATAATTTACACTTTTACTTAATTTCCATCGACTTTCAGCGGTGGCTGAATACTAAACAATAGATGAATGCCATCAACAACGGTGAACACTTATTGAAAATCGCTTAATTATATATTTTTTCATTTTTTCGATTTTACCAACATTTTCTCTCTAGTGTACAATATTTAAATAAGTTAAAAGACCATTTTAATTTTTTTCAAAACCATGTATTTACTCGTATGTTACGTATATATGAATGTTGTTAAAGCAAAACATCTCCACAGCCAGATGTAAAAATTATTTACGTGTTTAAAAAAGACAGATAGAAAAAAAAACCGCAGTAATTTAAAGATGAATCAGTTCAGTTTTAAACAAGTGAATCTACAAGAATATAAAACATTTTTAAATTTTCTTTAATTTTTACATTGACCATTATTGGATTGCTGAGAGTAGTTGTATTGTTTGGCATTGACAAACCATCTCCCTGTACAACGTGTCATTATCAATTGAATATAAATTTTGTCATATTAACTGCGTATTTATATTCATTTATAAAATTGTTGATTGTGAAATTTTTGATAGTGCGCTATTGTTATTTATTTAATTGAAATGATTTTTAAAATGTTTTGGGGTTTTTATTTCAAACCACTGACCCTTGGGCTTGTGACCCTGTACGGATGTTGTCTGAAAATATTTTTATTAAAATTGTTTAATAACTTTTGAAATTGAAATCGTATTGATTGTAAAGCGAACGCAAATATAATTAAAGGGTATCTTTATTATGTTTTATATTATTTGAATTATAATGCAAAATTGATTTTTGTTTTCTTAATTGTCGATTGTTATTTATCTGGAAAACAAAAATTTATTCACTAAAAATTTCAACAAGTTTCGGTTTAATGTTGTATAATTTTTCAATGATTGGAGAGAGAGCTTTTCTTTTCATAGAATTTTAATCATTGTTATTTATGTTTTATATTTTATTTATTTGTTGCGGGTTAGCAATATCTAGATATATATTTCGTTGGTAGCTATACCAATTCATCAGTAGATGTTTTACCCTTTATGTTTAAAAAAATTCCAAATATATATATGTATAAGATATTGCTAACCCGCAACAAATAAATAAAATATAAAACATAAATACTTGAGTACATGCTCAAATAAATGTAAAAACATTGTTATTTATGTTAAACGCAATTGTGATTATATTATCAAAATCCAATAATTTTTAACAATATTGTTAGTATATACGACAAAGGCAAGTGTTTATATGTTTAATATTAGAAAACAACAAACATATCATATATTAGTAGAAAAAAATATAATATTGGGAATAACTTTACTTTAATAACAATAAGATTTGCTACAACCATATAATTTGATCAAATTGTGGCTGCCTCTGTTATATTTTTTATTGGTTAAGGTGCATGCAGCGTTGTCAACTTTGAAATTAAAAAACGCACAAAAATGGAGAAAAAAACGCACCATTGAACAAAAAACGCACCATGTTCAGAATTTTTTTTTTTATTGAAAATTTTTATTGAATTAATTTTGCGTCTTTACAACATTTAACTTTAGTCCAAAATTCTAATGTTGATTCAAATTGTACTGCTAATGGCATGATATCATATTTGTAATGGTGTAAAACATGTTGTAAACTGTTGGTTCTTGATGTCATTTGTAGCTAAATGGGGTTAAAGCTGTTATGTGTTTCCGTGTTCCAGCATGCCGAACAAGGTTGGGTATTTAGGCGTGATGTCGCATTTGCAATAAAAACATCTTGCTTTTGTGTTATTATTTGGTCAAGGCCGAATCCATTGCTAAAACTTACATTGTGATTCCCAAATCTATTTGTATTTCGCTTATGATCTCCCTTTTTAGACTCCATTATTGAAACTAACTTTAAATATTTCTTTTAGTAAATAGAAATTTTATTAATTTTAGTGTTACAACACTAGGTCTGTTTCTTTACTCAACATTGGGATCCCGCAAGTCTCAAGAATACTTTATTTCTGCTAAGCTCTTTAACATACTTGACAGCAACTTTTACGACAAAAAACAATTATGTACTCTGAAAATCTAAAAGGGACAACAAATTTCTTATAATGAAATGTTACAAATTATCTATAACAACAAGACGGTTTTCGTGAATGTGTTTTGGTACCTCTTAAACATCATTAATGGTTGCTCTTATTGTAGTGTGTAAAATTGAATGTAAAAATTGTACACAATTGAATGAAATGTTATTGAAACAGTTGTATTTTGTGTACAAAATTCTTTTTTCTCATACTGAAACAAAAAATTGTGTTGAATTTGTTTTGGCGCCACGCAAAATTAAAAAAAAAAACGCACTAAAATTAAAAAAAAGCGCACCACGCACCAACTCAGATATTTTTCGCACAAAAAATTTATAAAAGCACTAAAAAAAGGTGCGAAACGCACCAAGTTGACAACGCTGGGTGCATGATATAAAATATTTTCAATGTATTTACACAATACCCTTTTAGTATTGATAGGAAGCATCAAAGCTGCAAAGCATTCATTAGTAGTGAGAAGTCGAGTATTCTATTTGTATTTGTAATAGTGTATAAATAGAATATGTAATCACTTTCAACGAAGCTACCTAATAAGCAGTGAACGCATTTGCACATGAATAATGACGTTATTTATTGGCTTCTACCGAAAACAACGTTTGTTCTATTCCGATAGTGCAGTTGAAAATCTAAAAAAGAGATGTTTAGATATTCAATTTGTCCTTTGTTGCTCGAAATATGTTAACAATGTATACTTAATATTTCTCTGTATCCTGCAGACGATATGAATGTTTCATTCACTACTAATTATTGCTAAGACCTCACTGCTAGCAAACTTAAGCTTTAATAATTAAAAACTTTTTTGGGAAAAATTAAATTTAAACAAATTTGACCGGTACCGATCAGAATTTTTCTTTTAAGATCTGGCAATGTGCTGAGAAACGTACTGATAATGAAAAATTGTTAGCAAAGAGGTAAATTGTCAGGTCAGATGAATGCAAGAAAACCTTACAATTTCATTGTCTGAAAATTTTTTGATATAAAGTTTATCTGCCAATATAAATTATCAGTTCTCATGGTTGTCAGATTCTTGAAGTGAGCATAAACACTATGCATACTTTTAAGAGAAAGCGAATGAAAGCTTTTGTTTATTTATTTACTGACAATGATAAGATTGTCAGATGTACAAAATTTGCACGTCTGACAGTCATAACCGTCTGAAAATTACCTGATGATGAATTGTGTTGACTTGATTATCAGATATTTGAGCCGTTTATTTTGAAAGTGGCATAAGTCAGTTTTTCAAAAAAATCGAGTTAATGGGAACACTAAATAAAATTGAACGGTACCTTTTCATTTGTAAAAAATTTGCAATCAACAAAAATATGTTACTTATGCCACTTTCAAAATAAACAGCTCATTTGTCACCTGGTAGTATTAAAATGCAGTGACAATGGTTTTTCTGGCAAAATTGACAGACAGAAAAATTGTCATTTCATACAGTAGTAATTTTTTTTTTAGAACATTTCAGTGACAATATTGTAAGATCTGACAAGTGTCTGTACAGAGCTTTAGTAGCCTGTTAATCTATTTCATCAGATGTTTAAATAAATAAATATAATAAAAACAATTTGGATTGTAAAAAGCATGTACTCCCAACTGTATGTAGATTGTCCCACCGACGAGATCGATCATGCATCTCAGTGACTAATTACCAAGTGTGACACTGATGTCACTTTGGAGAAACTCGGAGAGGTGTTGAGCAATCAACTTACCACGGTATTAAGAATGCGTAAATGAAACCAACAAGGCAGGTACTGAAGTTAACCTTGTACACACCTGTATGTAGTCTGCAACAGCGAAGAAAATTTACACAAACTTTTCAATGCTCGAATTATTCAATTAATTGAACTAAATATATTTACATAAATATTTTTTGTATTTGTCAGTTTTTGTTTGATCGAAAAACGAACGAACATTATTCGAATGAAACCGGTAGTCAATACGATTTGTAATTGTTTAAAAAAAAAATTATACAATTTGTATAGAAATCAAAATTTTTCATTCATTCGTTCATATTGTGGAAAACAAACCTTAAAAAATATTTCTTTTCTTGAGTTACAACGTGGTTTTTATTTGAACATAATGTTAGTTTTATGTGTAAACACTTGTTTTTGATTGAAGAAGCCCTATAGCTGTTAAAAATATGTCCATCTTTAATACTTTTAACAGTTCTTAAATGTGTACGGCCACACACAAGTGTAACCACAAAAAAACCAATGAAAAGCTTTTTTTATTCATACACGTATTTATTAAGTTAAACAGTTTCTAATCGTACTGGATTTTATGACATTTTCTATAAGTTATGTAAATGTATATCAAAAGTGTTTTCATTAGTGTTTATTGATTACACTTTTTTGGTAAAATGCTTGTGAAGAGTGACCCTACCTTAATGTTTCGCGCCACTTTATTTAAAAAATGATAAAATTTACATGTTTTCTTAATGGTTTATGGCGGGGAATTGTGAGAGTTGGATTAATTGATTTTTGAAGTTTGTACTCAATTGTATACAATTACAAAGTGAAGAGGATATAAATCATTAGTAACATTATTGATGAACGGAACTTAAAGTACTTACATATACATATACTATGAACATATGCGTAGCTAGATTGTTATTCTGGGGTGGGCAAGTGCACCGCTTTCGCAAAAAGAAAAAATAAATCCTATTTTTATTAAAACAAAATATTTTTTTATTAAAACAAAACTAAAAAATATATCACAAAAATTCAGTTTGCAATAAATGTAACAAAAACAAAGTATTTAAAAAGTTAAAGGTAACTATGTACTACTTTCAAGTTTAATATATATTAATAATAATTATATTAAAATCAATTAATTATTCTAACGTTAGTTTTCTATTTTTTTTTTACAAAATATGAAGTTATTTTGTATTTGACTATTTCATTTTCAATATTTAAAACTGCTAAATTTGAAAATCGTTCCTGAAGCATTGCACTACGTAACCGTGTTTTTATTCTACGCACAGCTGAGAAACTTCTTTCACAACTAGCAGAACTATTAGGAAGGCTTATTGCCACTTGTAAAAGTTTGTAAATGTTTGGATAAATATTCTTGTCAATTTTGGATATTAGCATATCAAAGTTTAAATTTTTTTTGCTGGATATATTTTTAAACATATTCTTAAGTACTAGTGCTTCAGCTTTCATTGAATCACAAGCAATTTGCAAAACATTTTTGTAATTAATAATGAATTCGCTAGCGCCTTCCAAATCTAATTTAAAGAAGTCGGTAGTCCATATTAGAAACTATGGTATCGACTACTGGATAATATATATTTAATTTCCAATAATCAACTGAAGGAATATCTGAAGGCAGATCCAAAAATTTTGTTAAATGCAAAGTAAACACTTATGTTTTGCTATTGAAAATATCAATACACTTACAAAAAACTTTAAACGAAAATAGCCATTTTAAAAAAGGAGAAAGTCTGGGATGGGCAGAAGCGGGTCTGGGTTGGTTTTGCCCACCCTAGCCCTTCCCTATCTACGCCAATGACTATGTAGAAAAACATCAATAAATTTAAAAAACATGGCTATTACAGGACGGAAATGCTGAACCGGTATCACATTAAATGGTTGAAGTTAAATGTTTTTAAGAATAATTGTTTATACAGCGCTTGAGTTAGTACTTTTACACCTTCCTGAAGCTGTACTGTGTGGTCAAGCATTTATAAAACTATTTCACAATTGTATTTTTGTCACCATGGCTTCAAGAAGGAAAGAAGGTATAAACTTAGGTTCTGTTTTCACAATACAGACAAATGACTTAAGTAGAAAATTTGTATAGGAATCACTCAAAAAACTGAGTGGTTTTCATAAAAGTTTTCTACTCAAACCAATTGTTTGTATTATTGAAATCACACATTAAATTTTTGCAAATTACCTTTAATTCTACAAACCGTGTGTAATGAAAATAGTTAGAAATTTCTTTGTTTTGTTGTTACTAATATTATCTTACAACGATTTTTTAATAATTTCGGAATTAATTTTGAATAATATGAGATTTTCCTTAAAATCATTAGAGGTAAATTATAATTATGAATACTCGTATACGAGTACTTTAGGTAAATAGCATTTTTTTGTGTATGTTTGAAAAGTTTTTTTTGAAAGGCTATTTTTATGCTTTGTAATTCACAAATCTTTTTGTGAGTTTTTGGATAAATATATGAGCTTTGGAACTTTTTAAACATAAAGGGTAAACATCTACTGATGAGTTGGTATGGCAACCAAAGAAAATAAATAAAAATTTTTTTTAATTTTGTACACACATTTTTTTTTTTTTTGGAACATCAAAATCTCTTGTCTTAAGTACGAAAACATTCCATAATATATACTTTCCCAAAATATATGTAAATATATTTGTAACAATTGGCAAATAAATACAAATCCTTATTGCAGTTTGTTCTAAGAAAAATTAAACCTTTCAAATTAGTCGTGCTTCCCCAAAATATTCTCATAATTAGCTTTTAAAAAAACGGATGTTATTCACATCTCTCATTTCTTGTATACATATAAGTACAACCGGAAACAATTATGAGAAAAGTTTAGCATTATAACGGTTTTGAGCACATTCATACATGATAATAAGGAAAGATGTTTTACATATGAATATATGTATATGCATACATGCAACATAATGTAAAAAGGCGCGATATATCATGAATATGTTCAAGAATATACGAGCGTACATATTCAAAGTGTTGTCATGTAAATCTCTAATGTAAAATTATTTAAGGATAAAAGCCGGATGTTATGTTAGAAGTAATAATAACAATAAAAAACTCACACCCTCAACGTTAAAATTAATATGTATGTATGCACATACACACTTGTAATAGAACATGACTTTGTGGTTTAATTTTATACTTCCTTGTAAAGGATGAGCATTCAAGTTTATCTGCATACAACCACTTTGCTAAAAGTATATGTATCTCAGTACACAATAGTGTTACAAGTCTTACAACAATACATACATACATATGCATGTGTAATAAAAAAAGTATTTGTGCTTTGCATCATACATTTATTTTTATGTAAATGTAAATAAACTTTCATTTTACCATTAAAACTTCAGTTAAACACTTAAGAAACATTTTCTTTTGTTGTTGTTTTAATATAAAATTATTTTTTTGTTGTTGTTGTTGTTATGTTTATTTTTGTGTTTTATAGTGTAGTTTACTTTATATTTCGTAGCACAAATTTGTTTCTTTTGGTTGTTCTGGAGAAAAAGTTATGTTAAGCACTTTTAAAATATTTCAGTTATTTTATTGCAGCTCTACTCAGTTCAACTTTTAATACCACTATTCGGGTAGTTTTCGGGAATTCCCGCTGGAAGTTATTGAATTATGAAATTTTGTACACTGATAAAATACTTGATACTTGAATTAAGGTGCTGTTTCCACAATACAGAAAAATTACTTGTGTAGAAATATTCAATGCGAATCACTTAAAAAACTGAGTGGTTTTTCATACAAATTTTCTACACAAACCAATTGTTTGAATTATAAAAACCGCACATAAACATAGCTGCCAGATTTGACGATTTATCGTCATTTTGACGATTTGGGTCCTAAAAATGACATGGTGACGATGGGACGATTTATACACTCATTTTGACGATTTTAAATAATTCAAATTTCCAACATTTATATGTACTAGTAAAGCAACCTTGAACTGCTGAAAATTATAATGAGCAACTTTTTAAAAACTAATTTTCTTTAATACCGAAAACTTTTATTTAACTGATTATAAAACAAAACAATTTTTTAAGTTTTGAAGACATTTATTCAGGAAGATTTGCCAGAGACGTATTGAAAGAAGCACAAATAAATGCAAAAGAAAAATATGATAGTAGTAATAATTGTGTTAATTTTAATATAGAGCTTTGTGATCAGATATTATCAAGATTTGATTTTGAAAATATATATAAAGCTCTTGGCCAAATTAATCCATTTAATATTATTAATGAAGAACACAGTTGGTTTTCTGAAATTATAAAAGAATTTTTCATTTCGTTGAAGAAAGTGAAAGCCAAGTACTAGAGACTGAGTTCAGACAATTAAAATTATTGTCCTGATAAAAACATATAACTATTGGATTTTTGGAAAAAAAATATCATACCTGGTTCAAAACAGGTATTCTAGTCTTTTGTTTCCGGTTTTGACTAAATTTATTACAAAAATCCTAGTTCTACCACATTTTTTAGCAAATGTAGAAATAATATTAAGCCAGGTAAACATAAATAAGACTAAATAAAGAAATTTATTGAAAAAGTCGCCTTTGGAAGCAATATTATATACAAAAGATTATTTAAAGCTAGACAAATGTAGCTGCTATGATCTCACAGTTGTACCTGAATTAATCAACATGTTTATTTGCACTAGATATTTGTAAAATATATAATACATATATTTATGTATATGTACAATGTACATATTTTCTTTAAAAATTATATTTTTATTGTATAAATTTTATTGTAGTTTTAATATAGTTTTAAAAAAATGTTTCCAAAAATGATATCGCACTAGATCAACAAGAGGGTATTAACTCAAAATTTTCAAAACTTCGCTTTTTTGCAAGAAAAACCCACTGTAAATATTTTACATCATTTTATCCATTCTTTCACCAAAAAAAAAATACAGTTGTATCTCTTTTTATGATAGAAAAGTAGTATTAAAAATAAAGTTTTTTGCATCTACTGAAAATTTTAAAATTTTGAGTTAATACCCTCTTGTTGATCAAGTGCGATATTTAAAATGCATATTTTACTATATTGAAAAAAAAAATTACTTAAGGATTGAATTTTTTCCATACAATGTATATATGTATATATTTCAAGGTAGTGAAAAACATCAAACATTCTTCCATTATTAAAATATTGAATGCAACAATAAAATAATCATTCTGGGTTTCGTCCCATAAAAATTTAATGTATCAAAAAAAGTATTTTCGCTGCTAAGAGAATCTTTTGCAAATGGGAATTATAAAAGTTTATTTAAAATTGAAGTTTATTGTGACCATACATTGTTTGTGTTCCGAAAAGAAACAAAATAGCAGTCAATCGTATGTAACTTCAGTCGTTCATAGTATTTAATAAGACGAGGAGATGTGAAGTGAAAAAATTAATATTAAAATTATAATTATATGATAAAAAAAGTTATTTCATTTCACAACAAAAGAAGAGTGCTCCTGAAATCTTCAACATCAGTGGTTTTAGGTACATATACGATTTATGGAGTGAATTAAATATTGGAATGTATGTTTCTTTGCAGCATGACGAAAAAACTACTACGGAACTGCAAAAGATGGCAATTGGATTTTACATAAATATGATGATAAATAAGTTAATTATTTTGAATTTTATTAAATTCAATTGGTCCAGAAAAGTTTATTCGATAAATATTTTCAAATAAAAATATTTATCAAAAATATAATTTGATTTAATTTAATTTGTATTCGTGTGTGCATTTTTCTATTATCTAAGAAAAATTTCAAATTGTTTACATAGACCAGGAAAAAAACATTTTCATAGTTACTATAATGCACTCAAATTTCTTAGCGTTTGCAGAACATACTATGTTCATACAATGGGATAGTCAGAGGGAGATTTATGAGGACCATATTATGTTTCTTGGATGAAAGCTTCAAAACATAGTAGGCTCAATCAATTATCTGAACATGAAATGATAGTTTGCGATTATGATTCCATCAACCATGTTTTTTTTGCGTGTGCAATCTATTTACATGTGATTTTATTGTGAATTCTAATTGAAGTATCTGATCTCTGTATTTAATGCTGTTTTTTTTATTAAGATTTGTTTATTTAAAAGTTTTGTTTGCCTCTGATAAAATATGTTTTGTTGGTAAAAAAGCGTTTTTTTCATTTGACGTTTTTATGACGATTTCAAAAAGCTATATTGACTATAATGACGATTTTTGCCCAAAAATATGACGATATTTCCTCAAAAAATCTGGCAGCTATGCACATAAATTGTTATGACGGGCAAATGATTTGAGTGAAACTCAATATTGTATGAAAAGCACTCTGTTTGTTGGGTGATTTGCATACAAAGAAAAAACACTCAGTTTTTTGAGTGATTTACATACAAATTTTACACTCAAATCATTTGTCCGTCATTTGGAAACCGCACCTTAATTAAAAAAAGAAAAATATTCCGTGTATTTCTATCAAGTTTTGATTTTTGTCTTGGTTTCCATTATGATTGATAAGAAATTACTCTTGCTCCTACCCAATAAAAGTATGTTTATGTATATTACGTATTCATGAAAATCCTAAACATTCTTGCGTCTTTACAGCGTATATTTACGACTTTCTTCATTGAGAATTTATTTAACGAAACATGTAAATTTGAAAATTATATTGCAATTCTTTATGTACTAATGCGATCACATCTCAAGGCTGTAAGTAAATATTTGAAATGGTTTTGTCTTTTTAAATTGAAAATTAATTGCTAAAACATATTTGCTTCCATAAGATTTAGATGTGATTGTAAAAAGGCTTCTACACCCATTATATTCACATAATAAGCGATGCAAGCTTATAAAAATATATTGATACATATTTGATTAAAAGTTAGTTATAGAAACATATTATAGTTGAATTTTTAATCTTACTATGATTGTAACAATTAATAATGTTAAATACAACCATGCTGCAGTTTTTAAAAATAATAATAATTGTAAACTCCTTAAGATTCCTAATCATTATTTGTTAACATCAACCATAAACTGTATTCCGCAACATGACATGGTTGATGTAACCATGCCACGACTATAATTTTTTTCATGAACGTCCCCAAAGTGCTATAGAACACATTTTGACACTATGGGTCCTTAGTAAGCACAAATATGATTCTTTCCCAGAACTACTGATGAAGTACTTACTTGTACTCTAAAAATTACAGAAGTCATGGGAAGAAATTATTATGTAGCCATTATTGATAAACAGCCAAAGCAATTTACCAATCTTGTAAGCACGTTTAAATAAAGTTAAAATAACAAAAAAAAAAAATATACATCTTTATCAAAACTGTATAAAATTGCGCTAAATTTCAATATTTCTCATTTTCTTGATTCATCATGCATTTTTTCAAGTTAATTAATTTAAGCAGGTGTTTTAAGTTCATTTTAAAAAAATTCTCAAAATACTCAAAAATTGTTTGCAGCTGCACCTTAAAAATTTAAAATTTCACAACAATCAAAAATATTAAAAATTAGTTACAATTTACAAAAAAAAAAAAGGAAACGAAAAAACTAAAACAAAAATCAAAACGTTTAAAACATACTTACATATGCACTAGATTATAAGATGTAAGTAAACTTTAATCTACAGACATATTCACAGATAAAAAGGAGCAAATGTAAAATAAATTTCTGCAATAAATATAAAAATTAGCAAAACAATGGTAAAGAAAAATGAGTACAACAAAAGAAAATCTCATGGCAAAAAAAAAAAAAAAAACAACAACTACAAAAAGAATAAAAAAATCAAATTTTGTCAAAGTTCATAGTTTAAAAACGTGCTACGTTTTCTTTTGTGTGTGTTTTTTTTTTTCTTTTTTTGTTAGTGAAGCATCATCACTAAAACATTAAGTGAGACTTGAAACAGCAGTAACATGTATGCTTGCATGAATGAACTTACATGTATTGGTAGTCGATGCCCCTTTAGTAGCCTTCGGTAGCTTAATTTTTGAAGAAGAGATGAAAAAAAAACTCTATAAACAATCACATATAAATACGCCTGAAGAAAAAAAGTTTTGATTATAATTTGAATATTCTTCATATTTATTATGAATTTCTTTGTTTCAGAAGCAGCTAAGCAAGACTTGATGATTGTTGTTGTACATCCTTCATCGAAATGATGGACTTTAGGAAGTCATAATTTTTGTTCATGCATCCTGACTGTGTAAAAAAGCAGCTCTGTACTTTCCAGCTATTTTTTCACATAAAAAGCTTGTTTGCACCACATGGACGCTTCAGAAGCGCCAACTATGCAAGCAAAATACGGAGAAAAGAAATGCTTAAGGCCGTGCTTCACTATCCTGCACAATCGTACGATTCATTAACAGGAAAATCTTGCAAAAATCTGACCGACTATAAAAAATCGTTTCAAAATGATGTTGTAGGTGCCACACTATCATACAAATCTGATGCCAAAACATCTGGTTGACAATAAATACTCCTCTGATCGCATGAAAACTATCATTTTATGAAAATTTTCATAAAATTTTACAAATCGCACGACTTGCCAAAAAATGTGTCACACAGTTGCATTTTTAGTCCACACTACCATACATTTTTAGCACACATGTCATATTTTGCAAATCGCGCGACTGTGTAGGATAGTGCGGCACGGCCTTTAGCAAGACCGTACACCATATAGCAAGGCAACGAACCAGTATAGAATTTTATTACTGGGAGTGAAGACAAAACTTTTACTAATAATTTGATAAACATTGAACCAGTTTTTAGTAAATATTTTTTATAGTTATGAAAAATTTTCTGTGAAAAACGAAATTTATATATTCTAATATTTTACAGACCTTCTGTAAAAAACAGCACTCAAATTAAGTAAAATTTGCCAAATTCTAGTTAATAGTTTTTCGAGTGCATAAGTGGGATTAAACTATCTTCTAATTAAAAATAAATCGAGTGATCTATGGCTACGAACCATTTTAAATGCGAGAGCTTTTATCGAAAATATTTAAGCTTTATCGCTGATCACATTTTAAAATTTCTTACTATTTTTTTGTAATTGTTATTGAAATGATCTAAGCGTTATTGATTTCTCTGATTAGATCCTGATAGTTAGGAGGCTCTCAATCGGTGAACTCATGTTGAATATTTTTTTTTAGTGTAGTCATTTTCAAATCTATATATGTTTGCTTGTACATGACAGAGCATTTACCTCTTCAAACATACTTATATGAATATTCACTACTAATCGCTAAAATTGTGCATGTGTTGGTATAAATGTTCGAGTATGTATATTTTTAGAAATCGAGTAAACCCAAGATCATGTGCAAATTTACTATTGACACAAATGATTGCCAACAACAACAATAGTAATAACAATAATAATGATGATGCATATTGATAATGTTGGCTGCTGAAATTGATGTTAGTGCTTTATGATCACAAAACTAATGGTGAGGATATGTAGTATAATGTAATGTAATGTAATGTTAGTAAATGTCATAATTTGAACTCACGTAAGTTCATACAAACTACAGCTTTAATTTTTCTTTTAAATTTTTTTTCTTATATTTTTTGGTAAAAATACTTAAAGTAAAATATGTATTAACAAATAGTTTCCAGTTTAATTATATGCTTTAAGAAAATAAAAACAAATTAGCTTTCAAGTAATTCAGCCTAATATTTTAGTAAATTTTTCGAAACTCAAATAAAAATTAAAAAAAAAAAATGCTATATGTTAATATTTGTACAGGCTAAAGTACATAATTGTTTATAATCAGAGAAATATTAGGTAGACATTGTTAACATATTTTGAGCAGCAAAGGAAAAATTGAATATCTAAACATCTCTTTTTTAGATTTTCAACTGCACTGGCCGAATGGAACGAACTTTGTTTTCGGTAGAAGCCAATAAAACTCCTCAGTATTCATGTGCAAATGCTTTCACTACTTTAATATATTAATAATAAACAGTTCGTAGTAATTTAAAAAATTACAATTAATATACAAAATTGCTATAGTTTTTTTAAAATGATATTCAAGTCATTTTAAATGATTTAGCCTTTTTATTGTAAATTAAAATGAATGGTAGTAGAAGAAGTGCACTGTGGATCTATCTGACGATCACTTTCTTTTGCTAACGAAGCTCTTGGACGAAGCTCTCTATCACTTTTCATGAAACTTATTTAATATTTATAGGGTGGTGTTGGGCGCAGTGGTTAGCGCGTTGCCTACTAAGCAAACAATGACTTGGGGCCTGGGTTCAAACCCTGGCCAGAGCAAGTCAATTAACATCATTAATTTCTCTAATGTACATTATTGAGACATTGTATTAATTGTTGGTCAGACTATTGAAGTGATGAAGACATAGCACTGGTCACTATTAAACTGTTCCGACAGCGATTGATGCTGTTCCAAGCTAATGTACACAACATCGCCCTCCTTCGTCGGTTAGCAGAAACATCGGCGAAGTAAAACAAACAATAAAATGTCTGCTAATACAGCTTAACAAAGTTAATGCGTCTACTTAACACCGGAGGCGCCTCAACACTGCCTTAAAAATTAACATAACGCGCAAAGCAAAGTTGTGAAAGAGTTAAGTCTTCTAAATTTTCAACATCTATCTTCTCTACCCTATTCCTCTCCCTGGGTTCCGGCACAGTGCACTGCATACGTAGGGGTCATTCCCTGAGTGCTGGTCCTAATTAAAAAAAAAAAAAATCTTATTTAATATATTTGTTTTCTATGTTAGCATAATATTCTAAAGAAAAAAAATTGGCAGTGCCACGCTCATTTAAAGTAACTATACCTTTCCAGTTCTTTCACTTAATCGTGTCTTATGAAAATTATCTCTTATATTTTTTAGGATCAGATAAAAAATTGTATATATTTTTACTAGAACAGTGAGCCACGATCATTTAAAGTCAATATCTATTTTTCCAACCCTACCCTAAAATGGAAAAACAACGCATTAAATTGCAAAGTAGACTGTTTTGCAAATATTGGACTATGAGTGCTTGTTTGAATATATGTGATGACCAATCAGAAATAGGAGGACCTCAGACTAACCAAAAATGGTTTTAAATTGTAAAAATTAAAAAAAAACTTACAAAATTATATTTCTTTTGAAAAATTGGAAAAATAGTTGATATTCTTTCCCAATTAGTATCCACCTTCATAAGAGGCAAAAACAATTTAACTTGTATTTAAAATTAAACGATCGCTGATGAGAAGTGTTGCGACCTTGAAATCGGTATACTGAATTTTCTTTAATAATTATCTCACTTTAAATAGTTGGCCACGTTTATTTGTGACTTGAGAATATCACTTAATAGCAAATTGATCAAACAAATTTTTCACTTGTCTACGATTCATACAACTGCTTTGTATTAAAATAGGTTTTTATTTCACTTTCTTCACTTCTTGTTTACTGAAAAAACAGTTTTACATAAGTTCATCGAACTCCCGTTCCTTGAAATAAATTCTTCGAAATTCAGCGTATTTTACGTTGTTTCAGTAAAATATTACTTGAAATTAAAAGTAAAATTTTATGTATTTATGAACTCAACGTTGAAACCATTATTTGATTTTATTCGTTGAATTAAACAATGAATTAGTTTTTTTTTAACGTATAATACGTTGAATTTAAGAAACTCGTTCATTTATTTAGACACAACGAATAAATACTGTGATTCAAAGAACCTGTTTCTTGATTTTAAGTAATATACGTTGATTTTGTTGTATGAATACGTTGGATCAAGAAATAAATGCTTAAAAATCAACGTACAGTTTCAACGAATTTTTTCCTTGAATTTAATTTCTTTTTTAGTTGAGTGTTTGCGGTGATCATTAGAAAAGTAGTTCCCTGTCACGCCCCTTCAAAATAATTTGGAAAATGCTACGATCTTAATTTTGACATTTGTGGTCACAATGGTAAAGGTATGCACGCAAAGTGAATCGTTTGGCTTTGCAATTAATAATTTTGAAAAGTGTAATTCTACATGTTATAAAGGGTGATCCAAGTAGATATATTATTTTCAATAGCCTTTTTTTGACAGATCACCTGTGAGTCGTTTTATTTTTGTTTAGTATTGTTTGGCATTTCATAATGGAAAGACTTACGCCTGAACAATGTTTACAAATAGTTCAACTTTATTACGAAATTTCACGTTCTGTGAGGAATGTATTTCGAGGCAAATTTTGTTTAGCGATGAGGCCCATTTCTGATTCAATGGGTATGTAAACAAACAAAATTGGCGCATTTGGGACGAAGAGCAACCTGAAGAGATTCAAGAACTGCCACTTCATCCAGAATAAACAACGCTTTGGTATGGTTTGTGGGCCGGTGGAATCATCGGTCCATATTTCTTTAAAAATGATGCCGGTGCGAACGTAACCGTCAATGGCGACCGTTATCGTGCCATGATAACAGACTATTTGATGCCTGAAATTGAAGCTCGTGATCTCGGTGACATTTGGTTTCAGCAAGACGGCGCCACCTCGCACACATCGCATCAATCAATGGATTTATTGAGAGAACATTTCGGCGAGCACATAATTTCACGTTTTGGGCCGGTCGATTGGCCACCAAGATCTTGTGATATCATACCGTTAGACTTTTTCCTGTGGGGATATGTAAAGTCTAAAGCTTTTGCGGACAAACCCGCTTCGATTCAGGTCTTGGAGGAAAACATCACGAGTGTCATTCGCCAGTTACCAGTCGAAAGGCTCGAACGAGTCATCGAAAATTTGACTCAACGAATGGACCATCTGCGACGTAGCAACGGCCAACATTTGATAGACATAATCTTCAAAAAGAATGTTCTTTCAAATGATAATAAACATTCTCCATTAAATTTGAATTTTCTGGTTTTTTTTTTTCTTTAAAAAAGTAGGGAACCTAGAAATGGATCACTCTTTATATATGAAAAATATCTGCCTAGTTTTGTATACATAAATAAATGTGGGATCAAATGTGGCATGTGGCAAATGTGGAACGAATTTGGCATAAAATGCATACAATTCTACTAAAGTCGGTACTAGAGTCGGTAAATACTTTTTCAATATTTTTCAATATTGTATTGCACAACTATAATTGTAGCAACTTGATCATTCCCAATCTCTCATATTGTTGTCTCATTTTCACATTTCCGTTGTTAAAAAACGTCTGAGTTTTATTTACGTCAACCAATTAATTTAAACTTGTTCTAGAGAATAAATATAGTCTAAATACAATTACATATTTTTTTTTTGTTAACTAATTTTTCTTAATAAAGCAATTAAATTCTAATAACACAAATCGTTGTCTTACGATTATAAAAGATCAATTTAAAAGCTTTATAAATAAACTTTTAATAAAAAGAAAAAAATTAGAAATAATTACATGAAGCGTGCCATATTTATCGAATATAAAAGAAAAGTTCAATAAACAATTATAGAAGAAATCGCGCTGACAAAATAAAAAAACACAAATCAATAAAGTGTAAATACAAACAAATACTACTGATCATTTAACCGCAGCAAAAAAAAAAGTGTAGAAAAACAGGCTGCAAAAATTCAGCCACAATTAATCTGTTTAAAAGCGCCTGCC
This sequence comes from Lypha dubia, assembly GCA_947311025.1. Classification (NCBI taxonomy): domain Eukaryota; kingdom Metazoa; phylum Arthropoda; class Insecta; order Diptera; family Tachinidae; genus Lypha; species Lypha dubia. The sequence continues at coordinate 123,773,308 of OX371260.1, forward strand.
TACACACAATTTTCGCCAGCATTGAATAAAATGACTGCAACTTTTACACACACAAAGGAACAAATATAACAAAAAACCTCAAATAAAAAAAAGCATTTTAGTTTTTTATTCAATTTTTTTTTGTTGGTTATTAGACATAAAAAACCGCAAATAAAACGCACATTCAACTAATAATGAAACGGCAGAAATACTTGTCGACTATATTCGTACTTCTAAGCTACAAAAAAAAATCGTCATCTGTACAAAAAAATTGTTGAAACGTACTATCAAATATTTATAAGAAATAGAAAACAAACTATACAATTGATCTGAAAACGCAACGAAAATTTCATTGAAGAAATAAGTTTTTGTGTATTTTCATGCTTTTTTTTTTGCCTTGAAATTTATAGATGTGCATTACTTTTGTATTAAGGTATCTGTGCAAAAATTAAAGGTCTAGTTACAGCAACAGAGAATGAAAAAATTTTGAGATGCATTATTGTAAAAAAAATATATGTTTAAATAGAAAAGATAGAAGATGAACTATGGCCACCTTGCACATGCAGCACGAATAGTTAAAGAAATGCACCTACAAAATATGGTTTCTTCTCGTGTTTTTTTTTTTTGTAAAGATCTAACTAAAATCGTAATTCAATCCTTAAAGAAAAAAAATTATTGTAAATTTTTCAAGGAAGCGTTCAAGTCCGAATTATTTCACCTTACAAAATGTGTTGTATAAAGTGTTTAATTAAATTTAACAAAAATATTAATTGATTAAACATTAACATATTAATTGATTCAATTAACTTTTTGATCGAAACTACCAAACGTATTAAACATTTAAAATTAAATTATATAAAGATGTTCTACCCAGTTTCGATTAAATAATTTATTGAATATATTACGAGAATAATTTAAAACGTGCCAGTATTATTTGATGATGTCTGGATTTTCCGACTTCAAAGAAGGAATGTTGTTATCAATTTAAGAAGTATTTTATTTTTTTAAAGTTTGCACTTCCATAACTCTAGTGTTTATAAACCGATTTTTAAAGTTCTTTTTTTATTTTTATATTATTATTATTACGAATAAACGTAATTATTATTTGAACTTATATTGATTTACATATGAAAAGTAATATTATCAGGCTCAAGTTCAGTTTTATTGAATTAATGAAAATTCAAAATTACTAAGAGTTTTTTTATGTTGGAAAATATTATTATTTATATCCAATCAGTTTTTAGCAGAACGTATCAGTACTGATTTCAAGGCCGCTACACCTCTCATCAGCGTTCAATTGACCATCTTTACAATTTTCGTAAAGTGGATACTAATTGAGAAGAATATCAACTATTTAACCAGTTTTCAACAGAAATAGAATATGAGAATTAATTTTTAATTCAATTTTTATTCTACAATGAAACAGTGCTGGTTAGTACGAAATTCCCTCATTACTGTTTGGAACTAATACTATTCATATGTAAGTTCTTTTTTTTTTTAGTTTGAAAGGAGTTACTTGCAGTTGCGTCTTATAATTTATTTTGGAAAAATCGGGGTCATGTTGTTGCAAAAAAAAATTATTATCGAATAAAATGTTAATTTCTGAACAATTTTTTATAATTGTTTTTGTGTTTAAACGGGTTTCCGTGCAGTTTGGTCCCATTGTGTAAATCGTGGAAAGTTTTTATTAAAAAAGAAATTTAATTGTCGCATAAATTTTTTTTTTTTTAATTAGAACTAGCACTCAGGGGATGACCCCCACGTATACATGGCATTGTTCTGGAACTAGGAAAATAGGTTTTAGGAAGGAGGATAAAGGGAGTAGTGTTTGTGCACATTCATTTGAACCCTAACACACTAAAAGTGACAGGAAAGACATCTGCGGAGAGTTTATGCCACATACGAACAGTACGGCTAAAGATCGAATTCTCTGACATATCGACCACAAAGGGATGTGTCCTTGATGAAGAGCGTGTTGTATGTGAAAAGTGACGAGTTTCGGGAACAAGTTCCCTCATTTCATTAGAACACATTCCGTTATAGTAGCGATAGAACAATGAAACACACCCAACATTGCGTCGATGCTCCAGTGAGTCAATAGAGTTGGCTACCCTACCACCACCGATAAGCTTCTTCACCCTATCCTGTACGCGGTCGAGTAACTTCAAAATAGATTTTGAAGCACCGGCCCATACATGAGAGTTGTATTCCATTTTTGGTCGGATAAACGTGGTATTAATACTAGGGAGATCAGATGGAGTGAAGTATATCCTACACCGTCTTAAAAAGCTGATGCACTTGAATGCTTCTTTTGAAACATGAAAAATGTGATCATTCCATCGAACATCACAATGAATTTTCATGCCAAGAACATCAAGAGCTTCTGATTCCTCAATATCTATACCATCCATGTTTACAGATGGAGCAGCATGTCCGGTCATATGTCTGTGCGTGAGCATAGCACATTGGGTCTTTCGTGCATTAAAATTTACCCTATTAGTATGACCCGAATTTGTAATTGTTAGAAGATCGCGATTTAGTGTATCATTCATATTTTGCCGCATTGGCCGGATCACCGAGGGGTTTGGCCTTTTACTGAATGAATACGACTAGATAGAGTTGGAAGTTTGACGTAGAAGGTCATTAAGAAAAATATGAAAAAGGGTAGGAGAAAGAACGGAGCCTTACGGTACCCCTGAATTTATCTTGAACTCTTTTGATGGGCTCCCATCTACAACAACTCGTATAGTGCGATCTCTGAGAGTTAAGCCATCACCGATACCAAAAGCAATCAGTTTTGACAGAAGTGCTCCATGCCACACTCTATCAAATGCCTTGGAAATATCTAGAGCCACCACTTTACTTTCGCCAAAGTGATGTATGCTATTACACCACTCCTCCGAAAGGAAAGCTAGTAGGTCCCCCGTAGAGTGGTCCCTACGAAAGCCATACTGCCGGTCGCTAAGTAAACTATAGACCTCCAAATACTTCACAAGATGGAAATTCAACATATTTTCCATTACATTGGAAAGCGCAGAACAAATTTCAATTGGGCGGTAATTTTCAGGGCTGTTGGCCTCCCCCTTTTTAGGGATTGGCGTTACATAGGCAACCTTCCAACACTTTGGAAATTCACCAGCATGGTACAAAGTGCTGAACAGGCGTGCCAATGGACGTGTTAACGTCGAAAAGCACTGTTTCAAGACCAGTGCTGAAATACCATCCGGTCCAGGAGACTTGTTTACGTTAAGCTTCGCTAAAACCTTTTTAACTTCACGTGCTCGGAAGAATATTTTTAAAGGATTTTAAAAATTCTTTGGGTTTTCTTGCACTTTGGTCCCATAATTTTTTGAACGAAAAAACAAATTGTCCCCCGGAAACATTTTTCCCATAGAAATTTTAGTGGCTGAAGTGCTTAGAGTGTTGACTACTAAGCAAACTATGTGTTAGGACCTGGGTTCGATCCCTGGTCAGGTGAACTCATACACACTATAAATTTCTATTAGTGTGGCATTGTAATAATTTTTGTTGGAAGTGATGAAGATATTGCACGAGTCACTAAAGACTGTTTCGACAACGATTTATACTCATTGTAAAACCATCTCTACCATTTGTAGGGTGACAATAAACAAACGGTAAAACTAACTTAGTCATCATTTAATACTCTTCATACTATAAAATAATGATGATTATAATCATTAAATATCCAGTAAGTACTTAAATTGTTTGTTGGTTGGCCACAAAGAAATCTTAACGATATAAAAAAAAAAAAAATAGACTCTCCTTAACCAACAAATAGTGTAATTGTAAACTTAAGCTGTATAAAAGTTTTCGAGTTTTTGTGTTAAAGAGAAGAAGAAAAAAACTTTTTAATTTACTTGAAAATACAGCGAAATAAGGAAAAACAAACATCACGCACTTGCTTATTATCCAATTTCTATGACCATCAGGTATTATTTTTTTTTTACTTTTTTTGTGTGTGTTTTTTCTATAGTTATGGGTGTATGATCAAATTTTACATTTACTTGTTTTTTGGTTTCTGCCATTGAGCCCTATTTCACACACCTACTCTCTGCAAAGTGTGCGGTCAGTCAGTTCAGTTAGTTGGTCGGTTGGATTTGTTTGCAATTTCTTGCCATACCTGTGGTCTGTGTTTTGGAATTTTTGCTTAAATTCATTTATTTGCAGCGAAGGCTTAGTGAGAAGCAGAAAAGAGAAACCTTGTACTACCCTTGCAGCACATTTCTAAGAAAATATTGATGATTAAACTCAATGCCTTTTAAGGATGTTACAATTTTTCTATTTTATTGAAAGCTTCAAATATCTTCAGCCAGGCTCCTGTTTTAACCGACTTAGAAATAAGAAGGATGTAAGTAATTCATGGGTTATTTTTTGTGTTAGCAAATCTATAACTCTATCATTTATGAACTGTTTCATACTTTTTTTTTCTATGTTGTACCCTCCCCCACCCCCTCCCAAAATATTATTTATCGTATAAAACTTTCATTTATAATTCAATTTTTGTTTGTTCGGGTTTGCTTGCAGTTTGGTCCCAGTTAATTTCTTCTAAGTTTTCTTTATCGCATAACTCCTCTATTAACTGATCGATAAATGGTCATGGATATGAGATATAGAAGGAAGCAAGGTAACCTATGCTGGCCTGGTAAAGCATATAGAGCCACCTAAGTTCTTCACCGACGACCAAATTCGATTGAAAGTTAATATATAGTGACTCTTATAAAAAATTCGACCATTACCGATACACTGGCAAACTGCGGCAAATGTTAAGCCCTACAAATGAATGCCTTCTAAGCAGTTAGAGAGCTACTACATTATACTTACCTTACAATGTGCTGCAGGGTGCATACTCTGTCCTCTTGGTGATGTTTACGCTGGCGGCCATCATATGCTGTGTCCGGTTATTGGTTAGGTCCCCTTCGAAAGTACTTTTGGCGGCTATGTTTGCTACCAAAATCTATGTGAGAAGTATTGTTCAAATGGGTGATACTCGATCACTGCTAGTTTCTTGTTTGAATTGTGACCACCAATGTTAAAGATCTTTGCGTTGTTGATAAGTCGTCGCTGATAGGTAGCAATGCTAAACAGAAATTTCATCAAAAAAATTAGATTAAAGAGCTTAAACACTTAAGCAAAGTATTTTTGCATATGGTGGATGGTTACACTGGACTGCCTTGGAGTTGGGGTTGGTGGTGAACACACAACTTCGCTCGGTGTTAAGAGCACCATTAGCTTAGGCCATAAGACAAGTACTGAACAAAGCTACATGTCATTTGTACAAGAGCGGGCTTAGCCATGATGTAATGGATCACCATACGAAGTACTTATTTAAAAATATTTCTATATAAAGAGACATGCAAAAATTTTACTTATACAGTTTTTAGAATTAATGTTGCTTTAAATTTCTTTCGAAGTGTTTTAAAACATTAATAGAAAAATGTAAAATACAACAGATAAATATCAATTTAATATGAAGACACTAGTAATTCTCGAATTAAAATTTACCACAGAAATAAAGATTGTTCGTATAGAAAGTGCTACCAGTCCTAAAACGATGTAATGAGCATGGCAGACATAATTACTGAAGAGGTTGTGTGGTATCTTTAAAAATTTAATTGATTTTGGTTTTTGTACTTGATCCTTGTTCCTTTGATCCTTTCAACTCTTTACAAAAAGGCCAATGATGCGTTAAAAAAGAAATTTATTTAAAACAATTTAGCAAACAATGCACAAATTATTGTCCCTCTCTGTCTTTATAACATTTTGTTAAAATTTTATTTATTTTTTTTTTTTAATTTTTGTTTGCTTATTTTTCTCCACACTGTGCGGTATTACATCTTGTTACATGTTTGTGTCTGTGTGTGTGTGTGTGTCTGTCTCTGATTTTGTACATACAATACTTATAGTATTTGTATTTCAAACTTATGAGTTTTTCCTTAAGGCTATGAAGTTTCATGAGTTTAAATCTTATCGCTGTTAAAATTTATTTCAATTGTTTATTTATTTAACTTTTTGATACTTTTGTACACATACTTTATGAGTTACAGTATTTCTTTCGTATTACAACAGTTTCTTATAATCTTTGTACACGTTATAATATTTTGAAAAGCTGAATGAAAGAAATCCTTTCGATGGTAGGATAAATGCACTACTCACTGCTTAGTGTGAAATATAGAAATTATTGTCAGTTTTTTGAGAAAAACGGGAATAGGTTATTTATTTCTTCAAATTCTAATTAGATTCGAATATGACTTTAGTGTTTCAAAATCTTAAATACAAAGTATTTTTTTTTAATATAGATGGCACTATTTAACTGCACCTTAGCAGGCAGATGTTGTAGAGTAAATCCTTTGGAAATATTCTCTACATACGTACATATGTACATAAATACATATGTAGTTTAGTCATGTCGAGCCTTTGCTGCAAGAGAGTCATAACTCGAAATATATGATCGCTAAGTTAATAATGCAGCTATAATTGACATATCGTCCTTTATTATGTTTAAGAATTTTATCCAAATATTTCAATGCTAAATAAACTGTGTGAGAGAAAAATTAAATTTTCAGCTAAGATATTTATTTGGTTCAATATTCTGTAAAATATTCCTTGATGTAAGGATACATGTCTTTTTTTAGTGTATTGTTTACTGGAGCATTGTCATGTTGGTAGTAGACCTGCATTATGGGTCTAAATAAATTTTCGATTTAGGGAAATAGTCGCTAATGCGATTTTTTAGAGTGGTGTAGTAATATTCCCATCTCAAATATTTAGGCACCATCATTAGAGTTATCGTAAAAACATCGATTAATTTTGATAAATTTTAATACGAGAATTACAATACCATTTTCCTACTGGGAAAACCTTTTTCCTATAATTTTTCAATTAAAAAATAGTTGAACTAAATAAAAAATCAAGTCTTAAAAGTGAAAACACCGTATTCTATAGAAATCCAATTTTTTTTCGTCCCATAACTGTATTTAAGGATTTTGAATAATTTTAATTTTTGTCTGTTTTTGAATGAACCGAAAACCAAGCTGATTAAACAAAAATATTAAATCAAATATCTATCAACGAAGTCATCTATCAAATTAGAAAAATCATTAGGAAAACAATATAAAATCCGCACATCAAATACTTATTGCTAAAATGTCTGTCTGTCTGACTGTCTGACTGTCTTTCTGTTTGTTTGTTTGTATTTAATCGTTTGACAAATTGTTTTTCATTGTCAAAAAGGATGTAAACGGAAACAAAATTGATAGTATTTTTGCACAAAAATACCAACTGAATGTAAATTGACTTAAAGAAAGAAACACTAAACGATTTGACAGTTAAAAGGTGTTTTTAATTATCATCGGACTGGTTAAGCATCAATTAAAATCAAGGCATTCAGAGAGCATGGCAGGCTGTTTGTGTGTTTAGAGTAGGACATCGATAAGAAATTGTATTCCTTAAGATTTTTTTGAGATTTAAAGAAACATTAAAACTATAGTATTTGTTTCAAATTTATTTCAAAGAAATTGAAAGCAACATTTTATGTTAATAGGAAATTACAAATATCTATGAAGCGGTATAAAAAACTGGGTAAAGGACACATTAATTTTATCTTAATTTTATCTCTTATAAAAAAAGTGAATATCTAGTATTTAATTTTCAAGTAAAAAGCCATCATCAAAGAAAAGGTACAGAGTCCTTTTCCATCAATTCAGATGATTATACAGGGTTTACTGAGTTTCGTTGTCTCGTTGTCCTTATAACAGCAGAAGTGTCGATAAACATTCATGTTGCCCAAAACAGGTCGGTATGCTAAAAATCGTTCATAAAACCCATGGAATTATGAGACGATCAGAAAATGAAAGTGCGACGACTGTAAGCATCTTAACCGTGCCAGTAGCTGACATTTTTTTTTATAGAAATTTCAACGTGAAAAATCTATCCTCGCGATGGACGCCACAATTGCTAAGATTGCACCATGAGCACAACCACGTATACAAGCCAGACAAGTGTTTGGCAATAATCAAGTGAAATCTGAACGAGGTTTTGCGACGTTTTGTCACTGTGGACGAATTATGAATTTATCTCAATACACCAGAAACCTGAGATCAATCAAAACAGTGTAATATCGTGGGATAACGTCTGGCAAAGAACGCTAAGGTGGCTCTGACGGTCATTCACATTATATTTTGGGTCAAGAAAAATAAGATTAACATACCGCCAATTTAAGGAAGAACCATCGTTTCTGTTTCAATCAAGCCTGCCAGTCTTTTTATTTATTCTTTTTTAATGCTAAAACAGACATGATGTAATATGTTTAAAGTATAAACTATTTTTTTTTCTTTGGCCTATTCCAAGCCAAAGTATGTACCGCATGGCTTTGAGGAAGTGGAATTACGAAATCATCATCATCTGCAACGTACTACGTGAGACCTTCCAAATAGAATAGAAGGACTTTGATTTCCTAAATTGGCTATCAGTTAAATTAGGAAATCACGCTAATATATCAACATTACAACTTGACAAGGATTTGATAGATAAAAAAAAAAATTAAAAAGATATAAATCTTATTAGAAGATGTCAAGTAATTTTTAGGTTCTTCTACATGTGAAGCAATACTAAGTGACTTTACTGTTTAACAATTGATGTTATGAATTTGGAAAATTAAATTATTAATTTTTCTATAATTTATTTTTTCAATTAAACTATTTTTATTAGAAAGAAATCTCTTAAAGCTTGGAATAATTGAACCAAATTTACTACTGCGCGGAAGGTTGACCTAACATCATGATGTTTCGCGAATGAAGCTCCTAAAATTATGCATTGGTTTTTATTGTTTACTACAAATTAAGTTAATAGAAAAATTCCATATTGAATTTAAACAGTCGTTTGATTATAAAGAAAATTTTCGTTTTAAGTTTTCTTTCGGAGTTGAATCTACTTTTGATTGGAATTAAATAAAAATTTTTTTTATACATACATACCTACATTCATATAAAAAATTTCAATAAAATTCAAACTTTTGCTTTAAATTCTGCTACAAACAAAACAATAAAGAAACAAACCACCCTTGAAAGATAGATAACTGAAAATTCCTTTACTTATTTATAATAAGCTGACAGTTTCACTTTTACTGCTAAAACTAACATTTTATAACAGAAACTGTAACAGAAATGTTAAATACATCCAGTGATAAACACATCAGCTTAACATCATATTTTATACTTTGAATTTAACAACATCCAATAAGAATGCAACTTAACGAAACTCAAAACAAATTCAACTCAAACAAAGAAACTGAATGACAGACTCTCACTTACTTTGCAAGCACTCAACCATATCAATCCATATAAGGGAAAACTCCGCCTTTAAATTAAATGGGGAGAATGCTACTTTGAGTGTAACATTTAATTTTGTAAAAAGTGTTTCAAAGTGTGCACTTCTATATTTAGTTGATAAGAGAGTGAACTTTAACGTGTTTTTTGTATCATTTAAATTAATATGTTGTCTCGCTCTAATAAATATGGGGTCTCCGACAAGAGAGGAGAAACTAGTTAGTATGGCATTTAGTGACACATTGAAGTTTTTTTTTTGTGTTTTCCCCCCAAAAAAAATGTAAAAAATTCATTTTTAATAGCAGCAAAAAAAATTTCTAGCTTAAAGATTAAATTTTATGTCTAGAAATTTAAAAAAGTAGAAATTATGAAGGAAATACAAAAATATATCAAAATATTAGTGTATAATATGTTTTTAAATGAATTGGTAGATAAGGTGTTGCCGGAAAAATATTGATTGAGTTTTGATATGAGACAGTACGTATTTTTGTTGGAAGATTCTTAGAGAAGGAAACAAATATTTTTTTTTTATTTTATAAATTGAACATTTGATTGATTGTATGAACAACAACGTTACTACTGGCTTGCGAAATTAAAAAAATTTAGTAGAAAAATTTATAAAATTTGTTTAAGAATTATTAAAATTGCCACACCTACACAATTAAATACATATGTACTTACATACGTATGTAAGAACGTATTGTAAGTCTTAGTCGCTTTTAAAGGGTCAATGATAAATAACATTGCTTACTACATACATATACCTACATCTATTGCAGCAAAGTCACGATATGATTTCTTTAAATTAAACAACTAATAAAAGTTTTTAGCTTTTACAAAATTTGGAATATTAATGCGAAAACAGTATTAATTTTTTAACAATTTAAAAGAGAAAAATTCGATATCTCTAACGTGGCTCTGCTGATCATTATACAGATAAAATACATGAAATTTACTAAAACGTGAAAATAATGGTAGATCTTAAGTCCCAGCACATTAGTAATTGTTCGTTCTGAATTCAATGTCATTTCTATCTCATACTCTCTTCACTGGCAGCAAGATATTCTGGTCTGATCCTACGTACCTTTATTGATGATTTATCATGAAAATTTGAACATCAACTTGTAATTGTTAAAAAACTATTTGCAAAGATCAGCAGCACACGATAGCATATGTCGTTTAAAATTTTATGAGAAATTCCACAAATATATGGGAAGCAAAATATGAAGAGCGTTAAAAAATATTACGAGCCATGGTGTCATGTTATGGCAACACGTAAAGGAATAGCTTAAAAATAGCTGCTTTCTCCAAAATAGTTTACCTGTGTGGCAGCCCTTAAAAAAATCGAGATTTAATTAAATTCAATCAAGAGTGGGTGAAAATTGTTAAAAAAAATGGTGGCAAGGGTTTTTCTCCTAACGATCCCAGTTTCAAAGGAGACTTTTGATCCTTTTTCAAATAATTTTTAGTGGTTCACTGAAAAATTCTGTATTATTATAATTATATGAGTACGTTATATTTAAAAAAAAAAAAATCCAATGCTAAAACTGCTATTAAATTGCGTAAGAAATTTAAATTGTTTAAAATTTTCAACTGCAACCCTCATTAATAAGAAAAAAAAATATGTTTGTTTATTAGTTTTAAATCCTTCTAAGCATGCAATTTATCCCTTCTAGTCAAAACATCAATTAAATTTCCATGATCTTTAACCAGATTTAACCCTAAATTTACGAATATAATGATGTTATTAACAAATATTCACTTTAGATTTTAAGAGATTGTACCCAAAACATTTTTCAAAGGATGCTGCTGCAAGATCAAAGGGGTTGTTATAGTATGCCAAAGATCATTTATATTTTCTTTCTATTTTATGATTTTTTTTTTAAGAAAAAGAGTTTAGTTTTTAGGATTTTTATGGTTATTTCTCTCAAAGGGTGTGCCATTTCAAAGCAACAGATATTTGTTGTTTTGTTATGTTTTTTGCAAATATAATAAGAGTTACGCTTTGAACTTTGGTGACATTCAGCGTTATGAACTTAATGAACCAAAACAAACATTATGAAGTCTACTGATGAGTTGGTAAAGCTTCTATAAAATGCATATAGAAATTGCCTAACCATCAACAAATTAATAAAATTTTGTAATCAAAATATATAAAGAATGAAAAGTAATATTATCAGGCTCAAGTTCAGTTTTATTGAATTAAAGAAATTCAAAATTACTAATAGTTTTTTTATGTTGGAAAATATTATTATTTATATCCAATCAGTTTTTAGCAGAACGTATTAGTACTGATTTCAAGGCTGCTACAGCGTTCAATTGTCCATCTTTACAATTTTCGTAAAGTGGATACTAATTGAGAAGAATATCAACTATTTAACCAGTTTTCAAGAGAAATAGAATAATAATAATATAAAAATATAAAGAATGTTGCTTAAAATAAATTTAATAATGTATTAATAAGCTTTTTTTTTTTTTAATTTTTGCTAATTTTCAATTCAACTGCTTTTAATATAAATCGTGACACATCAGTTTAAAACAAAAGAATCCTACCCATCTGGTTGACAAACAAACATGTCTCATTCATCTTCCGTATTTATCTGCTATCTGGCGTTCTTTCCTAGATTTCCTTTGTCCAATTTTTTTTGTACAATTAAAGCGCTATTACTCAAACTCTTAAATTAAAATAGAGCAAAGGGCGTAGTAGGATAACATACGCTGGTCTAGTAGGAGGTGAACACATAATATGGGTTCTCTTTCGATGTTCGACCAGCAGCCTTAAACAGGCGCCACAAGAATCTTTAAGTCACCCAAAAAAGTGCGTTATGGTTTCTGGTGTATTCAACTCACGCTACGATGTGCTGCGTAATGGATGCATACTCTGTCTCCTTGGGGATGATATGTTTTTTTAGCGTCTTGCTAAACTTAATGGTGGAAGGATTATGTAGCCAGTTATTGGTGAGTAATCGTAGTTCCTTACAAAATCGGTGGGTGTGATCTGCGTTAAACGACTTATTGTTGTTAATTTCTGCGCAAGAATAACCAGTTGGAGAAATTCACATGCAAAATTGTTTTGTTTTTTTTTTAATTTACAAACATCAGTCATACATGTGGATGGTTATAGCTAACTAAGGGCTGTGCACATATTACGTAACGCTGATTTCAGAAATTTTAAACCCCCCTCGTAACGCTTTTCACTAATTTTTCAATGCAAAATTTCCAATCCGTAACAAATCTTTAACCCCCCCTCCCTGGAGCGTTACGTAATACAACCCACTTTGTTCACTTCTGTGAATAAATGTTTTGAATTTGACATAAGTTTTGTCAAAGTCAATTAAATAATGTGACCATTAAGTGCATCACAAAAAAGAATCTTGCCAATTAATTATAAGAAAAAATTAGTTTTTTTGTTGATAATTATATACATTTTTCAATTAATATATTTTTTCTGTATATGCAAAAACGTAAAATAAATTTTAGAAAGTGCTTTGACGCAGTGTTCTTTGTAATAAAATAGTTCTTCTTTCTTAGGCTGTGCTTCTAAAATCATTGCTTTTTTTACTTTATACTATTTGTGATCTTGTTCTTTTAAAAATAATAGCCGTAATTACGACAGTGTTCTTTCATTTGCGCATTTATATATGAAACAAAAATAAATTCTAAAATCTTCTTTTTGTTTAAAATGTAATTTTACGAAGGAACGAATTCTGTCGACATCGTGGAACAGCCAGTTAAAATCTTTTAATCTTGAAAGTAACAATGAAGATCATTCTTATGTTGTGTTGTCAAACCAACATGATATGCAAAAAAAAAATTATAAAAAATAACCATAATATATAGAAAATACTAACGGAAATTTCTATTATAAATATCACAGCTTAAGATTATGTGTTTTTTTTTTTCTTTTTTATAATCTTTAGAATTTTTCCTTAAAAACTTCACATCTTAATTAAAATTTTCTCCATGAATGATTGCAGGACAAAAGAACATTAGAATTCTATAAAATTTGAAAAAAAAAATCTTATTTTTAATATAATGAAAATTTGAGAAAAATCCTTAAACTCAGCAGATTTTTATGAAATGCAAAAAAAAAAAAGGAAACAACAATCGTCTTAAGCTATAAAATAAAAATTCAAACAATTCATTAAATTGTTCTTTGCCGAAAAATACAATAGTATTGTTGAAACTTTATATGCAAACATGCAAAAGTCCAACAAAATACTTATAAGGATTTGTTGGAACAGTTGTAGAAAGGAGGCTGCTATTGTAGTTGCAACAGGTCAAAGGTGAATATTAAACAGGGATGGGTGTTTGTTATATATATTTTGTCATATGATTATTTTTATTGTTAGTTCATTTATAATCGTAAAAAATATTGCACAATCATTAACACAGCTTTATGTATGTATGTGTCTATGTACTCGTACATCATGATAAGGGTAAAAATTAAATTGATTCCAAAATTGTCCTGTAGGGTGGCAAATACGAGTTCCTTCCAGAAATTTTTCATGCTGCTGCATGCAGTTGTATGCAAAAATTTCTTTGCAATTTTTTTATGATATTTGAAAAAAAGAGGACATTTCAATACTCTGTTCAATACTAATTGTTACACTTAACGCTTTGTGATTTGAAAAATGGTTTTGCTACATTTTCTCTTTATCGGTTATTTTTTTCGTGACATAAAATTGTTTGTGTGTGTGTGTGTGTTTTTTTTTTTTGCCTTTAGTGGTCATGTCTGGTACTGAGTTTTTATTTTTAACGACATTTTTTCTTATCGATAACAATCGGAATACATTTTGGGGTGTTTCCTTTTTATGTCCGACAGAGTTTTTGATTGTTTTGTATTAAAATAGGTGGTTTGTTATAATTGAAACTGTAACTAATTTAAATTTTATTACTGAGCATAATATTTTAAAATAAATCTGAGAAAATTTAACATTAAGGAATATATTTTATTGATGTTGTTGCCGTTGTTGTTGGAAAATCTAACGGTTTTGGCAAAAATACAAAAATATATATTTTATATCTCATTATGTTTTTTTAGTAATTATAAGATGACTAGCCATTATTATCAGAATAAACACAGAAAGCATGAGTAACGATCCACTTAACATCAGCCGGAGTCTAGAACAATCAGTAAGTCTTGCTGCTTTAAAATTTCTGGTTTTTAGCAAGTCCAAATAAATGTTAATTTTTCCAAAGTTACAACAACAAAAAATCTTTATGTTTACCGATTAACAGATCTGTTTCCTATTTTGTTAATTTATTTGCAATATATTTACTCTTGAAAGGCAATCGTGTAATCCCAATTGCAGCAGTTCACATATTTTGTATGAAAATAATTTACTTTCACATTTTGTTGGCTCATAAGTACGTCAAATTATAATTGTAATTTATATATCGTTAATGTTCATATCGTTACCTTTATACATATATAAAGCCCTTAATTCATTATTTTTTCAATCGCGTATTTCGCTAGTTTACCCACTAAGTTTTCGATGTAAACAAAATATCGCGACATAAAAATGCATTTAGGACTTTTCTATTTTAAGGTAACGATATGTATGTATATATCTATATGCGCCAGCAGTATTAGTCATTCTCTGATCCAAATTCTTCTTAAAACATTTATTTTTTCCATTTATGTTTTCATAAAGTGCACACACGATAATCCAGGACGATACAATTTTCATTTTTTAAAGAACAAATCATTTTACCATAAATATTTTAAACTTTGTAAAATTTATACATATCGATGGCTTGATATAGTTCATATCTCAACTTTTAGCTACTTTACAGGAGAGGGAAAAAACTCAATTCAGAAGCAGATTTTTATTAAAATAATTCTGTTTTATTTTTTTTTTTTTTTTTTTTAATGAGTTAGGGCTTTGTTGTTTTAATTACTGTAAATCTGTTATTCAACAACATAGGAAACTGAATTTTTTAAGGAAGGTGTATTTGATTATTGTCTACCAGAACATGTAAAAAAAAACGATTTTGAAAAAAAACGAGGTACGACCTTTCTATATTAAGCAATGGATATGTACATAAGTATGTATTTATATAAATAAAACCAAATTTTGCCATCTAACACAACAGCTGTTTTACAGAGTTGCATATACAAGAACAATCGTGTGACTGGAGATTAGCAAGTATTGGAACTAAACGCCTTTGCGCCAATTTAAGACAATCAAATTTATTTAAAATATGTCAATGCAGAAAATTTTATTGGGACAATTTCTTTATCGTCCCCCGTTGTACCAGCAAAAAATTGTTTAAAATTGCTTTTGAACATGATCCCAGAAAATAAAAATTACATGAACGACCCTACTATAATAATGACGGAAGTTGTAGAATTTCAGACTACCACAAATTTTTTGAAACGTTAAAAATTTAATAAATTACATTAAAAAATATTTCTTCGATTCTAATTCTGGTGAAAAATTTGTTAAAGAATTGATATTCTTTCCCATTTTGTATTCTTTTACATTTTGCATCCTACTTCATAAGTGGTAAAAACGAACAAACGAACGATGATGAGAGATGTACAGGCCTTGAATTCGTTATACTGGGACGTCCTAATATTCCTTAAATTCTTAGTAATTTGAATTTTCTTTAATTCAATAACAACTGAAATTAAGCCTAAAATAATATTAATTTTTCGATAATGGTAACACTGGAATTTGTTGTGATTATAAATCTAAAATCTGTGGATATATAAAAAATTTTAATCACATTCCACAGAGCAACCTAAAAGTAATACCCTTAAACATTAAAAACAGTTGTTCGGTGAAAACAACGTTGTTCTGTTCTACTGTGGATGTTAAAATTTAAATTGTCGTTATTTTTTCACATAAATATCTTAAAATATTACTGCATCATCTAAATTGAAGATCGTATAGAATAGTTCAAAATAATTTTCACAAAATAGTTGACCGCTCTAAAAAATTAAAGAATGCTGCTTGACCACTTTATGTCATTTCGAATGTCAGAGGTTTGTCAAAGGGTTACTTGATAACTTTATCTCAAAATTATTTTTTGCGTTTTTCGAGATTTATTTTTATTTTTATTTAATAGATCCTTGATATATTGAAAATGTATCAGGTGTATTTTTTTTATTGGCTGCTTTTTATTAGATTTTGATTTCCGTCATTTGTCCGCCATTGCTACGTGTTACATGATCCATTCAATTAGTGCAATTTATGACTACATTTTCCTTAAATATTTTCTTCAAATGCTGCTGGAGCTACCAATCAATTAACTTAGCCCCATAGAAGAAATGTCAGGCACAGTTTGACACTCTCAGCTATCAAAAACTAGCAATCAATATCAATAAATCTAATACAGCTAAAAAAACACCCAATATAAAATTACCTCTGAGTATATATTTTTAAGACTTTATTCATTCAAATCACCATGGATTGAAACATTTTTAATTTATTAATCTTCCGAAATCAAATTTTGTCAAAATAAATGAATGACACAGAGATTTTAAAACAACTGAAAAAAATTAACTGTTCCAATATGGCCAGTAAGCAAAAATCTTTATAGAGTGACGTATATTGTGCATTCGTTATACTTGATTAACAATTTGAAATAAACAAGACCATACTTTTAAGTGTTAATTAAATTTTATACTTAAAGAAGCAAGAATGTGTTAATTTTGATTGAAACATGATGCAACATCTGCAACATATCATTGATATTAAATGAACTCTCGTCAGCATCATGTTATTGGCACATATGTACGTATGTATGTACATCCATACATTCATATGAATTGGAGAAGTCTATCAAATGAATATCAATTTTTAATTTTGATAATGTGTTTTTGTCTATCACGCATTTTTATAGGCGAGTACGTAAATCTCAACATTGTAAACATATTTTTTTTTTTTTTTGAAATTTTTTTGTTACTGTATTTGTTTTAATCTCACAATCATGATTCTTGCAATTCTTAAGTATTTAAAAGATTTTCCAAAACAACAAAATATAACGGGCTATTAAAATTTTTAACACATTTATGCAAGATTTTGTTTCTTTTTCAAATCGTATAGAAAATAAAAACCACACACCTGGACATTCGTATGAGTTGATTTTACAAGAGAGATTTTATTTGAAAATGTATCGAAAAAAGCACCCCTTTTGCGGAGTTTACTCGAGTACAAATGCGTTGAAAAGAAAGGCACCCAAAAAAGAAGGCAAGATTCTTTGCATTCGTTGTAGATTTCTTTGGAAATGACCAGTACTGACCTTAGATGACCTTAAGATGTTTGAAATGATGTTGTGTTTATGGATTTATATACATATATTTTTTTTTTTGCATTTGCATAAACTTTTGAAATGACAGTTTTTTTTTTCGAGTATATACAAAATGTAGCTGTGAGAACATATGCAGCTGTTTGATTATGATTTTCTTATTATTGTTTTATTTTTTTCTCTTTTTTTAATAAAAAACTGCTTTATTTTAAGGCAAAAAAAGGTTAATAGTTTTTAGTGTAAATTTTTTCATACAAATTAGAGCAAAATGTGCAAGATTTTTGGGTTATTTTTAATAAGAAAAATAACAAAAATTAATTACTATTTGTTAGACATAAAACATGTAACGAAACTGGTTTGTATCAGAATACATACACACATATGGGTGTATGGATGTGTGTGTATGTTTTTCAAATGTGATTTTTTTTGTTTTTTAAGAATCTATTTTTTTTTTAAAGACTCCTTGTTTCTTTTTTTTCATATAAATATTTTGTCTTTAATCAATTTCTACCTCTTCTCTATGTTTTAACTCAATGAACCATTTTATTTTTCCTTGCAAAAATTTACTATAAATTTTTTTATTATTTGATCCTTTAATTTAGTTTTTTTTTTAAAGCGAGATTGCTTCTTAAAAATTTTACAAAGCGAATGATTGACATTTTTGTTTTCTTGCGTATCAATCAAAATTTTTATTTTCACTAAATAAAAGTAACAATTAAAATGCGTTAATTGTCAGAGTAAACTTTAACCTCAAGGGTAGTTTTATCGTATGTGTTCGAATGTCATTCTAAAAACCAAGTATGGATGCTGTTTATTTTTCTAAAAAGTCGTTATTTTTTTCACAATTAACCCCTCAAAGAAACATTTTTAAAAGATTTTTCTATCACTTAAGTTTGAAGTTCATAAGAAACGGTTAAAATTAATTGCAACAAAAGAGTTGACCGCTCTGTGGAATTAAAGGATGCTGTTTGACCACTGTGTGTCATTTCGAATGTCAGAGGTTTGGCAAGGGGTTGTTGAAAAGTTGTATTTTAAAATTATTTCATATACAAGCTGAGAAACCTACGTAGTCTACAAACAGAAACATTGAAGAAAAAATATCTCTGTGTAAATGTGACGTTCCTACCACTGTCTAACGATCGAAAGTGAAAATTTCTAATTTTAAGATGATCGCGTTTAAAATCTTCCTTCTTAGTTTTCAGTTTTCTATGAAAGTTTCCACATTGTTTAACTACGTTTTCATGTTTAAGAAGTGGCAAAGTAAAATTTCTAGAAATTTTCGTCAAGAATTTTGGGACTTAGAATCTACTTGAAAATGTGGTCGTGTTGCTTATAGCAATCAATTTAATTGAGCTTCTTGAAACTCTAGTAATTTAAAAAAAAAAATAATCTAAAAATTTATTAATTGAATTAATACCTCTGTTGGGGCTGATAACATTTCTATTACGCTTGTAAAGATCGTTTTTCCTTACTTAAGCAGGAACATACTGCATTTTGTTAATAGCATACTCACTACCTCGATATTTCCAGACGATTGGAAGATAGCACGTATTATTCCTATTCCTAAGAAAGTTGGTAACTTCTATATAGATAACCTGAGATCTATTAGCATATAGCCTGTGCTGTCAAAAATAGTGGAAACCTTATTGAAGGATCAAAATGTTAAATGGATTCAAGATAACAGACTGATTAGTTCGAGCCAATATGGTTTTCGTGATGATCAAAGCACCACTTTTCTTCTTACTGACTTGGTAGAATCTCTCAGGAATAACTTTCATCATGGTTGCTTCAGTGTTTTAGTCCCGATAGACCTATCGAAGGCATTTGACAAGGTTAACCATTCCCTGCTAATCAATAAATTAAATAGTTACTTTAGGTTCTCTACTTCGGCGTGCCGTTTGCTTAGCACATATTCAACTGGGCGTAAGCAGTTCGTATCTATCAATGGCGCGACATCGAACATTTTTCAATTAACCCTTTAATTAAAACTATAAAAAAAGTTGATTAAATATTCAATTTATTTAATTAAATTTTTAATTGTAATAAATAATTTTAGTTAATAAATGTATAAAAATTTAATTGATACTATTAATTTGTTTACTGGTGCAAATTTAATTAAATTTTCAATTGATATCACAAATTTTTTAATTGAAATCAATTTTTATTTTTTTCTGTGTAGGTCGGGGGTCCCACAGGGCTCAATGATTGGTCCTATTCTGTTCAAACTTTATTTGAATAATTTATTTCAGTGCTTAAGTTTTAGCAACTGTAAATCCTTTGCATTTGCAGCTGACATTCAACTACTGTGTTCCTGTGACTCCCCCACTTCCGGCTCTTACGCTGATAGTATCAACCGCGAATTAACTGTTCTGAACAATTGGATGAGTTCAAACTATATTCATGTAAACCCTAGTAAGACTATGGCAATGAATTTAGATCTAGTAGGAGTGATACAGCATTTTCTAATTTAAACCTTAGAATATGTGACTCTGAAGTAGCTATTGTTATCCAAATGAGGTGTCTTGGAATAATACTTGATGAAAAATTGTCTTTTGAACCGCAAATTGATAATATCTGCTCCAAAGTTTGTTTAACCTTGCGAAGGATATATCACTTAAATTTGACATTACCTTTACATGTTAAAAAATCTGTGGTTCACGCCTTACTGATGTCGCAAGTTAACTATTGTATAGAAGTGTACTCTGGCTGTAATGCTGGTAATAAAATGAAAATAAAATACATTTTGCACAAGGTTGTCCGATTCGTCTATGGACTTGGACTTAGAGATCATGTTTGGCATCATTTAAAAAATTATCTTAAAATTAATTTCGAGGATTTCCTTAAATTTCGATTATTAATATACTCGTATCTTTACAGAATCATAAAATTCCAAAAACCTGAACGTGTTGTATGTTGGATTACCATGACACGAGGTTTGAGAAATCCTCAACTTATTATTTCACGTATTAATTGTGCCTTTTATGAAAGATCCTGTCTAGTTCTTGCAGTTAGGTATTATAACAGCTTACCTAGAGATTTACGGTCCTTCTCTATGTCTTTATGTGTTTTCAAGCGCAAACTTATTGCATATTTATCATAAATCGAATCACCAATGACTTATACGGGTACTCTCTGAGACATATGTCTCATATTATATTAATTTGTGTTTATTTTTGGCGGGTGTGTGTGGGACTCTTGAGGAGCTGATGTGCGATAAGTTTACTATCCATAGTGGAGACATTATACTAGTAATGCGAATGAAATTGGCCAATAGGCTATATGTATTGCAAATGAATAAATAAATAAATAATAAATCCCAGGAACTCCAAATGGGGTTTTAGCAGTGAAATTAATGTCATTCTTACTTATGGTACATTAGCATGGTGGCCTGTTTTCAACAAGATCATTTACTGTGGGATCATAGAGAAGATTCCAAAGGCTCCCAGCATCATCCCGTTAAAGGAGTTTTCACAATGATGCGTATTGGCTGCCAACTGATGGTGTGCTTAAGAAATTAGCGATGAACTTTGCAATCAGAATAGATACTGATGATATTCGGATCTTTACTGACAGCAAAGTTGCCATCAAGTCTCTCTCCAGTGTTTATACTATATATTAAATTTAGTCTATGAATGCCGGATGTCCCTAAACGAGGTAGTGAGGTATTTAAGCCAAGAAATACTCTGAACTACGGGAGGGTACATCGATGTAACCGGAAACTTTGTTGCGGACAAACTGGCCAAATCCGAAACTCGGATGCGTTGTCTGCAAATAGGTCAAATGGTTTGCGTTCCGTTCAAATGGCTTAAAGAAATGACTCCGCAAAATCCATTTGAGTTTGCGAAAACCGGACGGTCTAGCAAGATTTTCCTATCGATATCGAAACTAATATGACCCCAATACGATTTTGGTAGATTCTTAATTATTGAATGGACACCACTTAAGCGAATACGAACACTTTATTCGGTCATTACAAGACAGTCTTTTAAAGGTGGTATGAGATTGGGTATTCTTCTTGAGATGTTGGCATAATTAGCGGAAGATTGAGTGCAATGGGCGACTTCCTTGCATTTTACCTACACTGAAAAAACAGTTTTACACAAATTCAACGAGCTCCCGTTCCTTGCATTAAATTCTTTGAAGTTCAACGTATTTTACGTTGTTTCAGTAAAATATTACTTGAAATTAAAAGTAAAATTTTATGTATTTATGAACTCAACGTTGAAACCATTATTTGATTTGATTCGTTGAATTAAACAATGAATTAATTTTTTTGATTTAGCGCATAATACGTTGAATTTAAGAAACTCGTTTAGTTATTTAGAAACAACGAACAAATACTTTGATTCAAGCAACCTGTTTCTTGATTTTATGTAATATACATTGATTTTGTTGTATGAATACGTTGGATCAAGGACTTAAAAATAAACGTACGGTTTCAAAGTATAGTTTCTTAACTTCAACGAACTGGTACGTTGAATTCAACAAGCCAATGATTTCCATACGTCGAATTCAAAGAACCTGTTCCTTGGGTGAAATTTTTTTTCTTCAATTTAATTGCTTTTTTGGTTGAGTGTGATCTATCTGTGGAAAGGGTGGCTTCATTGGCCAGTCTGCTGCTTGTGCTTTAGTAATTCTCATTTCTTACTTAGGAGTTTGGTTGTGAATAAATGAATTTGAAAATGTTTCAAGCATAGTGATAAAGATTTACTGATGAGTCGGTATTTAGCATATG
The DNA here is from genome assembly GCA_947311025.1 of Lypha dubia. NCBI lineage: Eukaryota > Metazoa > Arthropoda > Insecta > Diptera > Tachinidae > Lypha > Lypha dubia. Next base: position 123,795,625 of record OX371260.1, read on the forward strand.
GATTAACTAACCCATAAAAAAGAAATTAATTTTTGGAAACATTAAAAATATTAATGAGCACATATACCCTTTCTTGGTGGTTAAAAATATTTTTTTTCTTTAATTTTTTGTTACTTAATCCTTTTATTTGTTAAAACACACGCTTTTAATTATTCTTTAGAACTAATTTTCGAGCAATAAAATTTTACATTCTTGTGCAATAATATTATTTTCTTTTCAATCTTGATGCTTCTAAATATTAATTAATACAGCGCCGGTGTATTTTATGATCTAAACACCATCCTTAAGCCGACATAGGGTATAGAAATTAGCTTAAAAGAAATGTGGTCTTAATTATGCCACAAGAACAGAAGAAACAAACAAAAGTAATTTAAGAAAAACAAATTGTTTTATAATGTTACATTTAAATTATAATAAAAAAAAGAGTTTTATATGGAAAAAAATCTACAAAAAGGATGCCTATAAACTTACACAAGAAAAAAAAAAAAAGAAAAGGATGCTGAAATTTAAACCTTTTAAAAAAATTTTTTTTTATAAAGAGTTTCAGAGTTTCGAAAAGTTAAACTCAAAGAAGGGGTAGCTAATAAAATTAAACTGTAACATTTTGTTGCGGCCCAATAAAATATGTAGCATGTATCACTTTCAAATTATGTTGACAATTTGTTTCTAAGATTTTAAAAAAAGGATAAGAAATGTGAAAGGATAGAGAATGACATTGTAGTTTAAAGTATTGTAGTAGTGTCGTATCAAATTACCACCAGTAACAAAATGCTTGAGATTGCAATCTTATTCTTTGCTATTTTGATAATAATGTGGTTTATTTGTTATTCGTTTTGTTTTTCAATTTTTTTTTTTATTTGGTAAATGTCAAAAAGTTTGGATCTCTTATTGTTATTGTTAAAATAATGTAATGTCAATTAATGGTTTTCGAAAGGGGCGATTTGTTTTGTTTTGTTTTTTTTTAAGAGAAATTCTGTTAAAGGATGCTGCAAGGGTTAGATTTTTATTAAAAATTGTTGATTTCAATCATTTCGCGTGCCATTAATACAAGATAAGAGTTTTTTTTTGTTTTTTTGAAAAACTGTCAGGGTTTTTTCATTTGGTTTTAAAAAATTTTCGTTATATTTCGCATTTTCAGCCTTGTCAAGGAAATCAGTTCCGATCGAAAGTGGTTTTTATTCCGAAAGTTCTGCATTTAGAAAACGAAAGACTAAAATTTTGTTTGTATTGAAATCATTTTGAAAATTCAAAACTGACTTGACATTCAATTTTTTTTTGCTAACTCCAATTGTAGTAAAAAATGAAAAGAAGTGCATACATTTAGGAGTCAGTAAAATAAGATTTTCATGTTAATAAAAAAGTTTATGTGAGCTTTGCTAGTAACAACAATTTAACAAAACTTTATCAGTGTATAATCGGAATACGAAATAAACGGAATAAGAAAACTGTATATCAAAAACGAACGGAATATAATACTCCTAAAAGTATGCATACAAAAAAGGTATTAAGAAACACTTTTTCTTTAGTAACTCTAAAATATCGTTTTTCTTGTTAGATATGACATTGATTGCAACAAGGGATCGACATCTAGTCGCATACTATAGAAAATATATGATTCAATAAATTTTTATGGTTTGTATTATTTAAAATAAGATAAAAAAGTTTTTGGTACTTCAAGAGTTTTAATCGTTCGTTATCACTTTCATAAATATTAATGTCTTCATTGTTGAAAACCAAAAAAGAAAACCAATAAAAAAAATCAAAAACCAATAAATTCATCATAAAAAAATTATCTGTGTTTGAGTGTGGAATTGTATTAAATGCAGAGATAAGCTAAACATTTGTCGCATCTAAGTTGATGTTTTATCAGCAACAACACTTGTAGTTGGACACAGAAATACATAAATTAAATAAAAAATTATTAAAGATTGTAGAATTAAGTAAATGTGCATGCTAGTAAATTAGATGCGAATGAAGCCAATATGTTTGTTTAAAGATGTTGTCTTTTCCCTTTTGTCTAATGGTATATTTTGGAGCAACTTTCTTCTCAATGTTTTTTTCTTTACAAATCATCGTCTGCTTGTACACGAGTAATTTTTAAGGCGTTTTTTTGGATATCACTTAAATACTTAACAAAATAATAACAAAATCGTTCGCTGTGGGGTCATGAGGACCATTGGACAAACAAATACATGGATATAAAGACTTTGAACGTTATGTAAAAAAGAATTAATAGAAACGATATTATTTTTATAACTAAATTGCCATTAAAATCCACATGAAGATTTCACATATCGTTAGCTGAAATGCCAAACTTCGTGATGATGGGAACACAATTGGGACGAACGACGAATTTCGTCAAGCACGACGAATTCGTTGGTAAAAGTTCGTTGCGTAAATTCATCGTGTGGGGCACAATTGGGACGAACAAATAACTGCTGTCATAATAATAACTAAAAAAAATTGTGTGTATTTCTTATTACAAATTTGTTTTTGTATACACTGGAGCCCCGATTTTGGTCTCACCTTTTTGCGTCGTTTCGATTTGCATCGCTTTTTAAAATTTGGTTGAACCCGCTTTACGTCGTTTTAATTCCGATTTGCGTCGCAACATACCTGCTTATGATTGAACTTTTTAACTGATGTCATAATTACAAATGAAGAATTTATAAAGTGGTATGTAAAAATGCCAGTTCCCAGTTTGTTCTCCACTTACATTTTATAGCATATCTTTTTTTTATCAAAAATAGGTTTTTTGCACTTAGAAAAAAGTGATGCGATTTCAGTCGTTTCGTTTTGCGTCGTATTTTTCTGGTCCCCATTAACGACGAAAATCGGGGCTCTGGTGTACAAAAAAAAAAAAAACAACGATAGTGTTACCTCATAAAGAAAATAATTGCTTTATAAAATTAAACATTAAAGAAACCATTAACAACTAATTTTATCGTTAATAATTATGTGTATTTAACTAAAAAGGTCTTTATCATGAAAAGCAACACTTATTAAAGTAAAAATTAATATTATTTACTAATATATTTGAAAACTAAAAAAAAACAAGTAACCCTGTGCTGATTTCTTCGTCGTTTGTCGGCGTATGAAATAGAAATAAATCTATCAGATAATTCGTCACGCACTACGAATTTCGCTGACGTCGTTGTTGTGTTCACTTTCACATGCATACATGTGTTCTATTTTCGACGACGAATATTCGCAATGAAAAATTCGGCGTTCGTCCCAATTGTGTTCAGAATGACTAACAAAAACCATCTAAATCATATTTTTTAATTAATTCTACTGAATTGTGTCAAAACACGTGTACATTAAAGTTTGCATACCTCTATTATACAAATCAGCTAAATTAAAAACGAAAACTTAAAGACTTTTACTTTTTCCCCTCTCCAATACAATTCCAAAAGTGTAGTTACTTGATTTTGCATTTTAACAAACGATTATTCAGGTTTCATGCACGATATATGGATTATGTTCGTTTCAAATTCTAATTTTTTTAAGAAATAGTTCAGCTATAGTTGTTGCTTTCTTAAATTGAAGGTTTAAGGATTTATCACAGCCGTACTTGCTAATGCGATTCACTCGTATTTAAAGTCAATTGGCCTAGAAAATTAAATTTGTTGGTAATAAAAACTAAATACATCAACTGTTTGAAACTCTTTTAAAATTCATTGCAGTATTTTAAACTGTCTCACACAAGTGTGCTAATTAAGTTTCGATTGCGTTAAACCGCTGTTAAATTCTATTTAAAGAAAATATCAATCATATTTCCCACAAAATTAATTTTATATTAACAAACTTGTCAATACATAACGGGTATAAATATCAATTACCACAAATATCGTTATTAATAATTATCCCAGTAAGCAGTAATTTGGTCAATTTCACATTTGGTAAAGAAAAAATAAAATTGAAAAAAATAAAAACAATAAATCAACCCTTCAATACGGAAACCTTTCATTGGGAATATCTGAAGCGGATGTTATAATTGTGTGTATGTTTTTTTTTGTTTACCCTTTTTTTGATTTGAAACTTAGTAACGCTTTATTAATATCGTATTACTTGAATGTTACATTATTTCAATCACGTACAAGGTAAAAAACAACGGAATCAATCACGCTAAATAAATATTACGTTTAACAGTTAAGAGGGATAATCAATAAAATTCAACAAGGATAATTGTCAATTGCTTGTAGTGAGGGAAGGGGGTGAAATAAGAATTTTTGATTTTTAGAAAGTTTCATTTGAAATGGCTTTTATTTAAAAGGACAAAATGTCTAGAACCAAGAGGTTTGTGTTGTAAAAGTACTCGTATACCGTATCACTTAAAATTTTTGTTTAGGCAACTTTATGGTGTATTTTTAATCATGAACAATAAATTCTTGCCATCCATGAGAGAGTGCAATAACATTTTTAATGTTATAGAAAGTTGGCATTATTAAAACTCTATGATTTAAATCATTCCATTGATTTTTTTGTTAATATAAAATACACTTCGTATTCTTGCGAGGTCTGTTCAAAAAATAAGCGGCATTTGCATTTTTCTCAAAAAGTTTTTCAATTCCTATTTTGTCTCCTTCTAATATGCTCGTTTGGCATGTCCTTGAGCTCTTTTAGCGATTTTATATCTCCAATCATCGCAAAGCGGCATTCATTAATGGGTCTCTTCACTCTTGCGAACAGGAAAAATTTGCAGGGAGCCAAATCTAGCGAAGACGATGACTGAGGCATGATTACGGTGTTGGTTTTGTCAAAACAAAAAAAAAAAAAAAAAAAAATCAAGCAGCCGCGAATGAGCAGGGTTGTTTTTGGTCAAAATTCAGCAATTTAGGAATGAACTTCGCTGTAACATGCTATATGCCTAAAATTTCCAATAAGAAATTGCATTCCATGAATAAACCGATATGCCGACATCCTCAACAAATTTTCCAATAGTAGTTTAACGATTTTCCATAAAAATTCACCCCTATCGTGAATAATCGTGAACATTATTAAAAAATTTTATTCAGTCCAGAATAATAACATGAAACACTTCAAAAAATTCCCCTTATCGTGAACAATTTTTTTCCAACGAGTTTTTTCACTTTTCCCTTCAATTTATTTACTTTAATTTTGGTGGGGAACAGAACAGAAGATGTATGTACTTCTTCCTATAATTTGAATATTAAAGCTTTGATTTTTGAAGTTTTCTTTAAAATAATTATGTCCGTGTATATTTTTGAAAAAAAAAGTTCTATGATTTCTTATTTTTTTTAATCTTCTTCCCTTTTTTTACATTCACTGAGAACTAATAGCGGGAATAATTTTTCACGGGAGATTCACGATATCATTTTTCCCTTCGAGGGAATTGGAAATTTCTTGGGAACCAAAATTTCACTTGCTATTCACATACGCGACCCTAAAAACAGTATGGTCCTATGGAATCCAGTTATGGGGCACTGTCTCAGCATCGAATGTCGAAAAATTCAAAAGTAACAGAATAAAATTGTACGTACAATAACAGCAGCCGCCTGGTATGTCAGAAATCATCGAATTCATAAACATCTAGAAGTTCCATTGGTGAAGACAGTATTTTCAAAACACGCGAAAAAATATATAAAAAAACTTGAGTTGCACCCAAATCCACTTGCGCGCAATATTCTTCATTATAGAAGCCAAACCCGGCTGAAAGAAAGGGAAACTCTTTTTCTCAGCCGTTCACGAGACATGTAAAACAACAAAAATTAACCATTGAAATTAAAAATTTTGTTTAGCATTGATGTTTCAATTTATTATTGAAGATTCAATAAATAATAAAATTATCAAAAAAAAAAAAAATAAACTTGCTATTCACGATAGCGGTGATCATCTTCCCTTTCTCATAATTTTCTTCGGTTGTTGAATATTTGTGGGGCGTCTAGGGCAAGTGGTGTTCTTCATATGTTCGAGAACTTTTGCAAAAAATTTTTTTCCTGTTCTCTTAATCAAAGCAAGTGTGCTTCTAACAAAATTGGGTGAATCGGATCAAATTTAGAGGTCCTTAGAATTTTCGAATTTTAGTTAGACCTCTAACTTTTGTGAAATTTTTTTTTTTTTTGATAATTTTATTATATATTGAATCTTCAATAATAAATTGAAACATCAATAAGTTATTCAAATCTTAATCTAAAAATACTAAATCTAGGCGCACAGTAGTGCGCCATGCCAAGTTCGGCCACACAGTGTGTATATTTACACGAAACCATTCGAGCTGTTTTTACCCCCCTCATAACTCTTGATCATAATATAATGAAACTTGAAACATAAGGTCTCCCCACAGAGGTGACCTCACAGGTTAAATTTGAAAGTTCTACCATAAAAGCTTCCCGAGATATTAAGGTGTGAAAAGTCGATATTTTAGTACATATTCACTGACTCACTGACTCATCAATATTATTGGGCACTTCCAGTAAAGCTAGAGAGCTGAAACTTGGTACACAGGCAGGTAGTGATGAGAAATTACCGATAATAATTCTTAAACGGGCAATTTTTACCTGGGGGTCTAGAGTTCCCTTCTTTGTATAGGGCACATCTAGTATAGCTAGAAAGCTGAAATTTTCTACACAGGTAGGCCCAGATAAGCAATACATATAAATATTTATACAAAAACTACTTAGAAAAAACAAGTGAGATCCACACAAAAACATAAATGTGAAAATAAGGCCAAGTTCGTGTCTAAAAAGTTTCTGTCGTAAAAAGTACTGAGATCAAAATAAGGACCAAGTTCTTCTTACAGGTTGCCTAGAAATGAGATGGAATTGTACCTATCAAGAACTTGGTCCTTATTTTAATCTCAGTACTTTTTACGGCCGAAACTTTTTAGATACGAACTTGGCCTTATTTTGACATTTATGTTTTTGTGTGGATATAAGTTTAGCCGGTTAATTTTTGTTGTTTTACATGTCTCGTGAACGGCTGAGAAAAAGAGTTTGCCTTCATTTCAGCCGGGTTTGGCCTCTATAATGAAGAATATTGCGCGCAAGTGGATTTGGATTTGTGAATTGGAACAGGAGATGCCTTGAAGAGCAAAAAGTATTGCACTTTGAACAAGTCCAATGTTACAAAGTACCGATACCAGTCTAACATACAAAGAAAAAAAAAATTAATCCTAAACGTACTTGAATCTATCCCAAGCCGTATCACAAATACGATATAAAGGGATTATAAATTATGTAGTCCTTAAATACTTAATTCAATCCCAAGAAAACAAAATGTTCAAACAAACGTCCGCCTTGATTTAAGACAAAAATTAAGTTCTTTAGCTTGAAAGCATGAATCCACGTCCAAATCATAATGCCATCCAATTAAAAGCTGTAATTTTTTCACTTGCCTAAAATCAAAAATCTTTTCGCAAATTTAAAACATTGTATAAATCGCGATGCTATTTGGTCATTCTTATCTTGGAATACAAGGAAAACATATTCTTGAAAATAAAATTAAATTTTTCTACTTACTCATTTCAATTTAAACTTTGCTTTTGTCCATTGTTATGTGTATCGAACATAGTCACACATCGCATTAGACAACTCAGCCGCGTTGCAATATGGAAATCTAAAAATAGAAGCCGAGAAAAAATTTCATTAATTTATTTTTGTTCATATTTGGATGTATAAATTTTCCGAAAAGAGTACATTGTTGATATAAAGCATAGCAGTCAGTTATCGGCTGTGCCATGTGATAGTCAGATTCTCTTTATTGTAATTAAGTCATTTTCAAAATCAAGAAAACTATTTAGCACTTTTATACTCTACTTTTAAAATATTTTTACATCTTTAACTAAACCCTTTTAAGGGATCTCTTCTTTGTATTTAAAAAAAAAAATTGGACTATAAAATAATCTAACCTTAATTTATTTTTAATGAAAATGTCATCGAAATTCTTTTGTCTACTTTTATACAGCAAACAAATTAAATTCTCCCATTGATAAGACCATAAAATGACCATAAAATTATTTTCGGAAGTTCAGATGTTAGAAAAACTCTGCAACAAAAAAAAAAGAAAAAAAAACATTATCTAAAACAAAGCAGCAGAAGATTGACCACAAAAACAACACATTCAAAACCAACAAAATATGTTTGTATTACACACCTACACAGCTACAGTGCACATAAAGATAACGAACTAGAAAAAGGCTAAAGCAAACTATTTGTAATAGGTAATTATTTTATCAAATGCTTACATATTTACAGACACACATCCTCGTACACATAAATTTTATACAAAATAATAAATAATTACCACTAAAATAGTGTCCTTAACAGATATATTGTTTGTTTATAACAAAAACCAACACCTTTGGTCCTTTTTTTCCAGTAGGAATATTGCAAATGTTTATAAGAAATGTTTCTATGACATTTACGTAACACAAATGTCCTTTCAGCAGCCCACAAATCACACAAAAAAAAAAAAAATAAACCAAAAGAACTAAAAAGGACATCATGTAAAGGTAGTAAGCACATTAAACTATGAGTAGGCGTATAAGAGACTTATTATATAACTCCTGCTGTTTAACTATTTCCAAAAGAAAAATATCACACCAACACACCAACAACTTGTAATAAGCATAGATGACACCTTCTCATCTACACACAGTTCCGGCCCAAAAATATGTTTCTTATATTGTAATTGAGCAAACATTGAACACTTATTTCCCGCCGACAAAGTATATTCGTAGTTAAACAGTAGAAATTACTATGTATTGAATCTTTTATTTCGACTGACATCTTTGTGAAAAGTATTCGCATTGTATGAGTTTTGAGGAAACTGGCTTTTTTCTTTGGGTTTTATGTCTTGTGCCGCAACACCTCCATAATGCATTAACCTATTTAAAGACATAAGAATATATTATTAGTAAGTAGTCCTTTTCTTTTTAACATGTGCCATTTGTTATTATTCTCATTTACTCGTCTTCAAGCAGCCTACTTTTTCTTTTTTGTCTTATATTGAGGTTTGTTTTGTGTACTGCGCCCCCGAAGCTGGTTTATGTTGTTTATCTGCCACATATTGACCAGATGTTTAGATTTTAACTGACTTTTATTTAACTAATGAGATAATTGCTTTCTTGTGGTAATTATAAAGCCAAATTGTTAGAGATATTATTGTATTAATTAATCTTTTGAATGTTTAAAATAATAAAAATCTAATGTCGAAAGAATGAAGAATTTAATAAATGTGGAGCATTTATACGAGCACGATGTTTTAGTTTAACCGCTGCACTTTGGTTCAGACGATTTAAAGTATCATTTTTTATGTATATTCCAAAATATATTAAAGATCAATTATTGCTTTCAGTTAAAATAAGTAAAGAGTGCTATATTCGGCTTTGTCGAATCTTTTGAACCCTATTTTTTTTACCAAACCATTTTTAATTTAGAGTGATAAAGATGTTGCATCATCTGTCTCCTCAGAAAAACCTTTCGTTTAATACCCATATTATCAACTACCTCCAATACAATTATACTATATCCGTTCATATTCTAAACAAAATATTCCATTTTCCATTCCTGGGCACTTCCATCCCTCAACAAAAAAAAAAAGGGTTTTGAACGAAAAAAAGAAGATTTTACTATTAACTAAATATGTACATACACATTAACAAGTCTCATGCAAAAAACACATTCACCACAACAGGCCACAGGAACACATGACTTCATATGCCGTTGGCATATGCCGTTGGCATATGCCGTCTTGTAGCCACCCTACGGGAAATGTTGTGCCAATTGTCTAAAACATACCTGTACTATGATAGGTGAAAATGGGAATGGTACAAAGTGTTCCTGAGTTGTGACTGGTGAAAAGAGGACATATCACACAACTAGAATAAAAGTGCTAACAAAATTCCGTCACTCAGTGTCTCATCGAAAGATTTACATACATACTTTATGTATACATATATTTTCGATTGTACCTACCCATACCTGCTACGAGTAACACTTTTAAAACTTTAACGCATTTTGCCAAGTTTCGATGCAAAAAACCATCGATATATATATACATACATACTTACATATAAGTACTCAAATATATATGTATGTATGTATTTTATACACATATAATAGAATATCTCTTGATCAATGTGGACAGCGTTACCGTTTTGGTTAATTTTAAACCAAAATTGGAAATGCTTCTCTTTGGTGATTGCACTTTAAAATTTTGTAATCGTGTGAGTGCAGATTTTTGCAGTAAATCTGAGTTTACTGATAGTGCAAAATTAGCACTACCACTAAAATTTTTTTTAATGAATCGTTTGATCGTACAGTGTAGTGAATCAATACGAAGTATTTTTATTTTTATTTTTCATAAAAATGTGTTTAATACCCGCTTTAATATAATTTAAATGAATTAATAAAATTTTTATTTTTTAAATACATTTCTTACATGTAGTGAAGCATTTAGACTCGTTCGGTGATACTTATGTATGTTTTTGAAGGACTAGATTTTATACCAGGCTTTAAGGAACTATTTTCTGACATGTTCATTAAGGACTAGTTTTAGGCAGGTTACTATAGGATAATACTATTACCAGTTTTTATGAAGCCATAACTGAGACTAGTACTTAGGAAACCACCACTGGACATGTACCTTAAGTTTAGGTCTAGGACCTATCACCGTGTATCTTAATTATGTCAATTGCCACCCTCTAATGACAACGCCATGTTAAAGTTACCGGTCCCTCTCATATAAAGTTCCGGAACTCGAACCAGTTGCTAGCCCCTGGGAACCAGTCACGTGACGTGTCCTCTGACAGGTTCTTTTCCCTGCAGGGAAATAATTTTTATTCCAAAAACTAAGAAAAGCAAGTCTTCATCAATAAAATTACTCTTATCAAATACACTTAAATCTTTTAATAAATAATACAATGGTGATATTCAGTGTGTCGTGCAAATGTTCTTGCAAAAGTGCAAATACAAAATATGGTACGTTTTTTTGTGTGTTTTATTGTTGGATTTTATGAAAAAGCCGCAAAAACTTAAATTTGCACTTTTGCAAGATCATTCGCATCAAACACTGAATACCGCTAATATGATATTTAATTTGTATTTTGCTTTTTTTTCTTTAGAAAAAAAAATCTAAGCACTCACATGTATTGTTGCGTTAGCCTCACTTAACTGCTTATTGTCGCCAACAAAAATAGAAATTTCGTACTAACCAAAAATTTTTTCAATGTGTAAAAATGAAATAAAAAGGAATTATAAAAATTCTCGTATTCTATTTCTGTTGAAAACTTGGTTAAATAGTTAATATTCTTTCCCAATTAGTATCCACTTTACATTAATTATAAAAATAGATAAACGAACGCTGAAGAAAGGTGTAGCGGCCTTGAAATCGGTATACTGATAGGTTCTGCTAGTCTGATTGTAAATACTAATGTTTTTCAAAATAAAAACTCTTAAAGCCAAATAATAAAAAATTTCTCACTTATACATTAATATACATAAGTTGAAATAATAATTGAGTTTATTCGTAAAAAGAATTTAAATTACTTTAATTGTACTGCAACGACAAAATTAGCATCGACAACAACCTGCCACCGTGTTGCCTTGCTGTCGTCAAAACATTCATTCTTATATGGACACATGTATTCTAATTTTAACAAATTGTAGTCGGTATCCTGCTGAAGTAAATGTGTTTAATACTTCAATAGCACTACTGTACTGAAGTGCGCTGAATTCTAAACCGATTATTCAAGATAATTTATGCAAATGTTTATTTAATCAATTATCAGAACCGATATACAATTTTTGCTTATTAACAATACCAATCGTCGTAAACAAAACTTTACACATCAGTCCAAGATACAATTTTCCAACTCTTATGGTGTGTTCAGAAAACCAATTTCACTAAATGACAGACAGACGGACATGAACATTGTTAAAATTACCTACGGAATGACAAACTTCACCTAAAGGCACAAATAATTTTTGGTGAAGAGTAAATAAAACCCCCATATTCATAAACGATTGGTAAAGTTGAAATGCACAGTAAAACCAGGTTTTTCATACAAGATTTTTACTTTTTAATAACAGTATTTTGGACAACCGTTCATAAATATGGGGATAAATAAAATATCGAAAAATATCTTAAAAAATTCTTATCATCATAAATCATTCTTGCACCCGCTACAACGCAATTATTTATTTTACATGCATTTAAATATCAATGACCGGAAAATAGTTTTCAAAAATTTAAGCATAACAAACGCTAAACATCTCTACGTAGTACGTACAAATGCTAAAATCGACAATTATTTTTAATTTTCAAAAGATTCAAATACCTTTTAAATGAAAACTCACAAATTAGCTGAGTGTTTACGAGAACTGGAAAACTGTGAGAAACTCTGCGAAAAATGCCACAATGTGATGTATTTTTTTAGTCACAGCTTTGGAAATTAAAAAACACAAAAAAAAAAATTTGTTTAAACGTTTAACATCTGGTGTTGAAATTCTTGGTTTTAATTCATGCTGCTGGGAAGGATATGAATGACAGTTGTGTTTTTTACTGCATACTAAAATAAATTAGGAGAAAACAAAATTTTAATATCACTGCAGTGGGGAAATCGAACGCACATAATTATGTGGAGTTTAATAATGTCGTGTTTTCTTTTTTTGCCGTTCAATCTCGGTGTTATAAAATTGTCATGTTGTTGGAGCCCCATACATATGAAGTTTTGCTTTATTTTTTTTTTATTTACACATGGGAATAAAACAGTTTAAACTAAATCCTGCTGCAAGGAATTTAAAGGATTTTTTTGGGGAATTTTGAAAACAGGAAGTTGGTTTATTCTAAAAAATAAAGATCGCATAAGGCTTCCAATCTAAAGAAAATTCAGGAATTTGCATTAGAATTTTAATTAATATTTTTAAATAAATAAAATAAACATACGATACGATTGGCTTTTTCAGTTTAACAAGAGAAACCAAGTTGTGTGGGATCCAACACATTTTTTTTCTCATCTTTTTGGCTTCTAAATTTTAGGATACCATATCAATGCCTTACTCTCGTTATACGAATCTGTAGACTAAAACGGAAGTTTTCGTTACAAAATCAATACATTTGCATTTGTAATTGAATTACAAAAGTTTTAAGACTTTTTCACATTAAAAACGTTCAGCATTTTATATCCCTATCAGTTGCTGAACGACGATTGTAAGTAAGTTGATCGTATGTATTTAAATTACTGTCCGCAATAATAAAAAAAAAGAAGCGTTATTACGTATGTAAATTTTTTTTTACGATTATGTACTCAACAGTTTGTCATTTATTTAAATCGTTAAAAATATTATGCCATAAAAAGTTCAACCCTTTTTATTTTGTAACTTAAATCAAGTTAAACCAAGTCACCACTAAAACAGTAGAGTGTTGATTTCATGAATCTTTTGCTGATGGAAATAAAAGTAACGTAGTAGTAGAATGTAGTAAATTAAGAGAAATAGTTTTTAATTTAGATTCTATCTTAAGCGGAATTAATATCAAATAATTTTATGTAGTTCTCCGTTTTCATACTAATCCATAGAAAATATAGACTTGTGTTACATTTTAATTGATTAGAGAAAAAAGTTTAATCGAGCCATAGCCGCAAAAATAGCTTAAGCAACAAAAATAATTTTATAAATTAGAATGAATCCATGACCATGAAATTGTAAGATGTGATGCAAATGCTGTCAATTATATCATTTTTTTTATTGAAATCAATGTCGCTTAAGCTCTTTTCACAGCTAAAGGTCTTTATAAAGCTTTTGAAATTTAGTTACTGTTTTTCTCAAATTATTTCTAGTGTTTAATAGGATTTTTATATTACGTATATTATCACGTCTAGCATAAAAAGTACATAAAAACATTACCTAAATATCGAAAGGCCCTAACATACTTTCGCGTTTCTTTTTCTGGTTGGTCATAGTGTTAGCGTAATACGCGATGTAAAAAATAACAATGAGTTAGGGCCTTTATATATTAAGGCAAAAATATGTTCTGTAATCAAGCTGTAATGGATAAATAAAATTGATAAGGTCTACAAGTGTTGAAAAATTTTAATTTTTTTTTCTTACTTATCACTCCTCTAGTTAAATAAAACTCAGACTAAAAATGATAAAAACAACTATTTGGATAAGATTATGAATCTTTACTAAATATTGAATTAGATTCAATCTAGATGTGAATAATATTTGTTCAGCAGCTATTTACACCACACCGATCTCATTGGCCTCTTGGTTTATTTGAAAAAAAGTCGTCTTTATTTCTTATCGACCACTGCGCACTCTGATAAAAATAAACGTGATTTTTATTTTCATACAACGGCTGCATATAAGATAATATTTCTTTTTGTTGCTTAAAGAAATTTTTTTTATCTCTATTTTAATAGTTTGAAAAGTTAAGAAAAAAAGTGATGTATACAAAGTAATTAAAGTATTAAAAATTCCCATAAAAATAATCTAAAAAACTATTTGTTTTATGAATGTTTAATTTTGTTGAACTTAAGAAGCCTTAGGAACTTCAACAAAGAAGAGTTGTGCAATGCGTAATACAGTAATTAGTATGAGTAAGCAAATACGTATGTATATGTTTAAACTTGATATTATTTAAACAAAAAACAAACAAAATATGCACAAGTAATTGTTCAGAATTGTCAGTTGAATTTATATTACAGAAGCGCTAGATTAAGGTCACCTTTAATAAGAACTTAACTGGTAGCAATTTCTGCTTCGCTATTTCGTTTTGCCCTGGTATATCAAGAACTTTAACACGTTACAATATTGCAAACAGACTATTTGCTACAAGGAGCCACTAGGGACCTTAAAAACAAACAGTTTATATGTAAAAATGCTTTCAATTTCGATTATGTATCGGGCTAACACTAACTGTAAGAAAAATTTGCCCTCCTATTTAAAAAAATATCCCTGCTATTTATTCTTCAACACTGATCGTCAGCTAATATAAAAATCCAAGATACTCGTATTTAAAAGGTAATCCAAAAAACAGTACGTATTCGTTGTTGTCGTTTCGATATTTGTTGTCAATTACTTCGCACAACAAAACTTACATTTGGAAAAACAAGCAGCCAATGTTGTTAAATCATAAATTTAGAAAATAAAATATATGATTGATTGTAGAGGTGATGTATTGACTTTAAGGTTAACTGATGATCTACCCTAGCCCCCATTAGCTAAAAATTAATTTAAATGTGTTTTAATATTTGATTTGAAGAGGAGTTTGTGAAACAATATATTATCTAACTTTTATTCTTGCTGTTGCAATAAATACTCGTAAAAATTCTACAATAACAGTTGTTTTTTTAACTCTAGCAACATAAAATCTTGGGTGGGCAGTCCATTGGAGTTTGACCAAATAGAATAAAAATGCATTTTAAATTTTAGTTTTTTGTCAAAGTGTCAAAATACTCATAAAAACTAATCCTAAATCAAACAAATCCTACTTTTGCGTACAAATTGTATTTTTTTTTTTTAGTTTGGCCATGAAAACACTTTTAAGTGACCATTAAAACTGAACCAGGAAGTTTCTATTGTTTTAAACTAATATTTCTGATTTATTGCATTTGAGGTTTGTTTTTACTAAACATAAATATTATTGTTGTTGCAGTCACTTCTTTATGGCATTGGAAAACTGGACAAAGTAGATCACCTGGATGGTAAAGGGTAATAAATTTAAGATTTGCATGACTTTACACATGTTACAAATTGTTACAACCATACAACCATATTCATACATAGTATTTAAAGAATAAACTTATTCCTACAAATAAACCATGTTTTATGGTCGAAATTCTAATTTAGAATAACTAAAAGGCGTCAAAATGCACTCACATTAAAAACACACAGATTTGTCCAGTCTCCATTCAGCCATGTGGTGGTACACAATAAGTTTAACCAACTTTTAATGTTTCGAGAATATACTTACAAAAACATTAAATAAAACTAATTAAAGTTGTGCAAAATAAAATTTTGAAAAAAAATAAAGATGAAATAACATGAAAAATATTATTATTGAAAAACTGGTTCTTTTTTCATTTAGTTTTTTCCTTTAAGGTCAGCTTTATTAAGGCATTGTGTTGCATGACACACTACTCTACACATACATGCATACAGACAACTGTGCATGTATGCATAGAATAGAAACCCATACCGGTATATCAGTGCTAAGGGTGAAACTATAGACATATATTTTTTGTATGTTTGGTGTCAAAGGTCAGAGTATACAGAAAACTTCTCAGGCTTTTTTAGGACTAATTTTTTTTTTCCAGTTATTTTTATAGAAAAATTTCTTTCAATAATTTTAAGGTTACCAAACCAAACCAGATTTATTGACCTTTTGATCTTAACGGCTGTTTTTCAAATAGTTTTCAGTTTTTTAGCAATAAGAAAACTAAAGCATTCTTGCCTAAAAGCATTTAAAAGATTTTAAAATTTTTATTCAAAAAAGTATTCAACAATGTAAGTTTTTAAATGTCGTTTTTAAACTAGTTTTTCAAAGAAGTGGACACTATGAGAATTTTTTATTTTAAATAGTTTTTAGTCATTTTTTTCTCCTGTGTTGGTAATATTGTAAATACGTTTGATAGATTCCTTCCGAAAAGAGATTTTCTATCAATATCCTATAAAATAGATCACGTTAACTCTTGTCGTTGTGACTGGTGATATTTTTCCTCATCCTTGATCTTGCTGAAAGAGGATTTTGGCTGGCGTTGTTGCCAAGATGAATGAGAAACTCAACAACAACATTATCTGGAATGTTAGCAACATGCGGCCTGTCGCTTAATCTGTGTAGTACTATTCTAGTATCATCCTCTGTTATAAAAAACCTCTGTTATCTACAAAATGCTTCCAATACATCAACATTATTGGGTCCCACTTGGGAAAACAATTGAAAACCCGAAAAGACTCCAAAATGGAAGTGTTATTCAATATGTATATCAATATTTTAGGGATTTTTCGATTTTTCTTAAAAATTACTGAAGGCAACTTCTTTCAAACATAAAAAGGACATTAAGGACATAGTCCCAAAGAAACATTCGTAATAATTATTTAAGTAAGAAATAATTGAAACCGTTCGCGTTGCCGGGAATTGATCGATTTAATCGAGTTTTTTGAAACATACACCCCCTTAAATCCCAATTTTATTGAGCACATTTCTCTAGGGATAATTTTATTCTCCACTAAAAAGTTCAGAAAGCTCTCTCATGACTACCATAAAAACATTCTAACAAATTAATTCCTTAAAAGTTCTTTTAAATAAATCTCACTCCCAGACAACAACATTTAATTGGTATGTTTTACATTAAGCTACGTTCACATTTATCAAATATTTGTCGAAAAAAACGTAACCAAGAAAAAAACTAATAATTTATTTCCTTTAATTCCAATATTTTTTTAATTTTGGGTTCGATTTTTTTAAAAACTGTATAAAAATACTCTTTTGGAAAAGAATTAATTTTATTTTGTAATATAACAATCGTGTTAAATGACACTATCCCTAAGCAAAACTATTGGTTACGTTTTTTTGGGAAAATATTTAATAAATGTGAACGTAGCTTTAGTTAACTAAAAAAATTATGCCCCTAAAATTAAAAATAAAACCAAATCTAAATATGAAAATAAATATTTTTTTTGAAAAAAGCAAATTTCAGTTACGTGCTCATACTCAATTTATGTTTGTATTTATGTGGGTTTTTTTTAATATTAATAATGCAGGTGGTTTTAGTCAAATATAAATATTTGTTCCGCTGAGTTGTACTTGCTCGCTCGTACGATAATAACATGAAATAATGTGATGCCACAACATCATCCCCTTCTAGTAGTTGCTGGCAGCGTGGACGTTAAGGAAAAGCAAAAACATGTTTATAATTTCATTTATTTCCGGATCAAAAGATCACATCCTGACAGGATATAAACAGGAGTAGAAAATACAAATCAAATTGTACAAATGTTTAGATTTCTATGGGAAAAAATATTTGATTATGAGTTTAATTCGTTTTTTATTTTTCAAATCAAAAATTTTTTTTTTATTATCAGTTGGAAAGTTTTTCTGTTTTTTTAGTTTAATAAAAAAGAAACATAAAAAACAGCTTTCAAATTTAAGAATAATTTTCTTGTCCTTGTCCAGTTTTTTTTTCTCAAATTATTATGAAGAAAATTTTCATTTAAAAGTGGGTTAAGTCTGAAGCAAACATTGCGAACAAACACACACATTTGCACAGTAATAATGCACATTTTTGAACTCAGCACGAAACGGGCAAATTTGATATTTAAGATCAACCCTTTTTAATGTCATTTCAAAACATCAAATTTGATGCTGTTTTATCTTTTAAAGATACATACTGATGCTGAGATCATCGCTTTTTAACCCTTCTTGTTGTATTTTGAGTTTCACAAACAATTAATATGCTCGTACGTATTCAGTTTGTTTTTTCCTTTTTTTAATGTAGATCAGTAGAGTACGATTATTTATCATTTAATTGTTTGATTTTGCTTACCCAACATTCATATTAAAATGTTAAATTCATGTTTTGTGACATTTCTTTTGAACTTAAATGTCAATTTGTTAAAGTCTTTTGTATTTCCGTCTAAGTTGTTTTCTTTTTTTTTTTTTTTTTGGTTTTATTTAACCGTTTGAACTACTTGCAGCTTTTGAAAGAGGTTTATTTTTAATTAAGTGTTGAGTTTAAGAGGAGAGTTTAGTTTTTTTCCTAACGGCAATTATATGCTTAATTATTTTAAATAGTTTTTGAAAAACTTTTCATAACAATACTAGTGGCTGCCTTTTTCTCTATTGATGTTTTAAGTTTTGAAGTAAAACAGAGCAGCATTTTACAAACGATCACTGAATATTGTTAAATTTTTTTTTAACAATAAAAATAATATTTCATCATCTTTGTTTTCTTAGCAAAACTTTTGTATTTTATCCTATGACTTCGCTTTAGTTTTGTTTGAGTCGAAATATTGTCATCTCTGATATTTGCAATATCTTCGATGCCATGTTTGACTTACAACTTGCGGCAAGTTTTGCTGTAGCTGCATAACTAACTGAATAAATATTCTCATAATAGATCTTTGTAGTTTCACTTAACTGCACACTACATCGTTCAATTAGCATTTAATTAAATTCATTATTGTATTATTGGGTGGTCTTGAAACTGTTCTTTAATATAATTTATTTTACTATTATTCATGTTCCTTCGTTAAAAGTTCTTAGATGTTTGCCGATATTAGCGCGGTAATTGCCATTTAAATGCTTGATTAGTTAAGGCCCATGTTTAGTACAAAGTGCTAATTGTTAATTCATTTTAAATGCAATGAACGACTGAATGAATTTTTTATTTTCTTGCTTTATTGAATGGATGTTAGGGAAAAATATGGACGTCCTATGGTGTTTTTGATTTGTGAAATACCAAAAAAAAAAAATAGATAATAAGCTATAAATTTATGAATGAACTTATACATTTGTGTGTTGTTCTAAACACCATTGTTGTTTGTGTTATATTCCATTTTGCTTAAAACAATTTGCCCCAATTGAACTTTGATTGGTTTTGCCTGCTTAATAAAGGGACTTAATTAATCATAATTTTAAGAAATTAAGTTAAAGTTGATTTAGTCACTGTATTTTATTTAGCTGTTGAAATGATTCATTGAAGTATGGAAAAGACTTAAATAAATATCTTTATTTTATTAACAGGAACTTAGAAAATTGTTAAAGTTGTGAATAAAGAAAATGCCCCAAATATGCGCTGTAGTCCAAAATAATCAAAACTATGCTGTAAATATATAAAAAAATGCCTTAATAATTTTTAAAAAAATTATCACTAATATGAGGAACATATTTTTAAATCTTTATAATAATTCTAAAAATGCAAGAAATGTGAGCAGTTCTTTAAAAATCTCTAATAAGAAAATATTATTGAAATTTTTTTTAATAATATCAATAAGTTTTGCCTGCGGGCTGTTTGTGGTCAACTATTTGTTTCCAAATAGTTGAAAAATAAAACAAATTTTTTTCAATTTTATTTTACATTTACCTAACGTTTCATTTGCTTTTTACAAACTTCTTCAGGGGTTTTTTGTTGTTGTTTTTATTATGAAAGATTTTACATGTTCAAATAATAAAGATTAATTATTCTAAAAAAAACTGGACTTCAAGACACAGATTTTTATAATAATTAATTAAAAATGTAAAGCAGTACAACACAACACCGAATCAATAGTCAAACTTATTACTAATATTATATTTGACCATCAACAGCCCGCAGGTAAAACCTATTGATATTATTGAAATATACTCACTGGTCATAAAAAAACAAAAAAAATTTTTGCTTTGTCAATGGAAAAAAAGTCAAGTACAGGAAGGCGGAAGACAATTTTTTTTTTTTTTTTTTGACGGGAAAGGTAGGGTTAAAACAATCCCTCATTTTTTTTTGGGGCAGTCTTTCCCGGAACTGCTTCCTATATGACTTCGGGACAGACTGGGCCGTCATATCTCTAGCTCTTACTACACTGGTTATCTGTGGTGTTGCGTCTAGATTGAGTTTCTTTAAGCGTAGGACGTGCTCGACGTAATTTCTAACAGCAGTCCAGCTATTTTCGCTCTCGTACATTTTGCCAACTATGTTGTCAGGAGTGAAATCAGCAATCTGATTTATCAGTGCATTTTGCCAGCTGTCAAATAAAGGCGGCAGACAATAGTCCGCCATTTTTTCATCATAATTTATTCCAAAATTATAAAATTAAATAAGAACCCAGTGTAATAAATTAGGAAATAACAACTTATGTGAACTGGCCGCTTATTTACTACACCGAAGTACTTTGGTTCGAATGCCAATAGGCTTTAAGTTTCATTAAAAGGTTTGCAACCTCCCTCAAACCAGCAATACATGTAAATTTAAAGAAGCAGCCGCGGACATTCCAGAGCTCTTCTGATATCAAAACCTTCGGTGGGTTTTTGAAGTGCCATCTACAGCGGAACGCACAGAAATGTGAAGGCCTTAGGTAAATCAAAAACCACATAACAAGGAAATACGTCTCGAAAAAACGTAAATTTTTTTAAAATGTTTTCAAACCGCTCATTCCAGATAATACGTCCAACCTGTAAATAGTCATCCTTGGACGATTCCAGCGCTCGGATGACATCAAAAGCTTCGTTATAGCAGATGGATGGTTCAGAAGAAGGCAAAAACGAAAATGCGTAGCAAGAACAAGCCACGAGAGATGGTGCCTTATGACGAACTGTTTACTAAATTTTGGATAAACACAGAACTAGTTTTTGTAAATTATGAAAAATTACGAAAAACAGGAATTTTTTTCCTAATACTAATAAAAAAAAAGAATTTAAATAAAAAACGACAACTATTTCGTTCTTCAATTAAGTATATTTTCCAAATATTTTTTTGGATATAGATATTCTATGCGGTAATGATTATTATGTGACAATATGTTCTCTTGCGGAAGTCTTTAGGAGCTAACACATCAATATGTACGAGTAATTTAACCCGTGAATCTGCAGATTATCGACAAAATAAACTTCCAGTTATTTACCCTTTCATATAAATTAAATCTGCTATTTATTAATTTTAATACTTTACTCGCACTTTGCCCAGTTGTTGTTGTTTTTTTTAAATATAAGAAAAATTTAATTTTTAAATTGTAAATTTTTAAATTCCAAACTAATTTGTCATCTGACAACAAAACCACAAAGAAACACATGTCATTAACCAAAATCAGACCTGATGTCTGGCAAACAATAAAACACACTTTCAAACCCAATTTCATTATTTATATGCAAAAGGACACTGAAAGCCGAAGGAACAACTCAAGTGCAGAAAACACTTGTGTAATGCAACACTTGAGTACACAAAACGTTGCGGCTGCGCAATAAAAACAACAAAAGAAACACTAAAAGAATAACAATTGAAACTAAAGACTATTGACCTTTTGGCAATACAAGTAGTTTAGTTTTGCCTGGCAGACAGAATATACGAATGTATGTTAATGTACTTTATTACGTAAATATTAGTGGTGGTTAGGGTCCTTTCAAACAAAACTAGGTACAGCAGTGCACTTGTCACTTCCAAGTAGTTTTGTTAAATGCAATTGTAGGAAATGTTAATGTTGTTTAAAATGAATAAAATGGGGATTGTTAAAGTATTAAATAACGTATTTTTAGCGTGATTTGAGAATCACTTCAATGTAATTTCCCAGGAAAACCACAACTGCAAGGTGTTGTAATATTGTTGGTAGCATTATTAAATCCACCTTAACTTTAATGTCAAAACTCACTGGATATCACCTTTAGGAATTAAAAAGGAAATAATTTTTATAATACTTCTTATAAAACTTACGATAAAAAATAATATCAATAACATATCCGAATTGATGTTTGAACAAAATAATTTTGAATAGATAAAAATTAAAAGAAATTCAGAAAATATTATTATTAGTTGTGTGTAATTTGAGCAGCTTTGATTTTTTTTTTCTAGAGGAAAAAATAATTAGGCATAAATCGTGTAAATATTTCAAGGTTCCCCCAAATTTTTAAACCAACGCAATACAAGTAATTATTTTTTCCTGTTCAGCTAAAAATATCTTAAGAATTTTCCACGTTCTCTTACAGAAAAGTCTTGAACACAAAAACATTCGATTGTGTTAAACATTTCCTAAAAGTGTGGGAAAGAAAGTAAACTAAATCCGAATCCACATACGAGTAGATATAAAAAAAATTTAGCTTGCTTAGTTTCTCAAAATGAAAATGTATGTGTTTCAAATTCAAATTAGTCGTACATCATGTTTAGTTTTATTATGAATAATGTTGCATTATTTGTCCCTGGAGTAGAGAACAAAAAAAAAAAAAAAAAAAAAAAAACAAAAAAACCAAGAAAAATTATACCACACAAATTGGAGCTGCGATACTCGCGTACTGGTTGTTAAGACACAACAAAAGAAAATATTCTCGCGGTAATCAAATTACTTAGTGCTCTCGTTCGTATATGCTGCAAAAATTGTCTACGTTGTTTTCAAATTGTTATTGCATGGCACCTTCGTTTCTTTGTCCTCAAGGCACGTATGTGCGCAGGCGTAATTGTTTTGAGGACATTCCACTCTAAACCAGTCATCCTCTTTACAAACAAAATTGTTATTTTTATATCCTTGGGAAAACTGTTATTAGTTGAGAGAGTTTTCCCATTGTTTTTTTTTTTTTTTTCATTTTGACTGTGGTTTAATGGCATAAATAAATTAAAATTGTATGTGTGTGTATTATTCTTTAAAAGAGGTTTAAGAAAATTTTACATATTTAAAGGTTTTTACATCCGTTATTACATGTTCTTTATGGTGTAAACGAATTTCCTTAAACAGGTTGCTGGAAGTGATAAAGTAATGGGACAGATGTTGTTGGAAATTTAAAATGAAGAAAAATACTTTACGAGTTAAATTAAATTTTTCAATTTAGGAGTACTAAGAATGCTTAATTATTAATCATACTGTTTGAAATTAAAAATATTTAGGCTTTATTTAGTCTCTTAAATACCGTTCGAGATAATATTGTGCACAAAATATCTTTTTTTTTAGGAGTTGCACTCAGGGGATGACCTCTACTTATGCAATTCATCGTGCCAGAACATAGAAGGAAGGGATAAGTGTTAGAGACGATGGAACGTTGAAGCAGGTTTAAGTCCTTTACTACTCTGCTATTGCGGGTTTTGTTAATTGCACAGCATTGTTGCATCGCCGCTGGTACAGGCAATTGTATCGCTGACGATCTGGCTAAGAGCTGAACCTACCTTGGAGATGACGCTATTAAAAATATTTGCGTTCTTCCATTCTAATCCTTTAGGAAACATTTTGATGTAGCTTTTATGCAGTTGCCTGAAATCTGATAGTACTATGAGCCAACCTTCTTGATGCTCGTAGAAGTAAGCAACTGCAAAATTTCCCTAAATTGTACTTGCGCAACCTCATGGCCTCTGTATCCAGGCACTGCAATTTCGGCACCCACGTCAGACGCATGGGTCTTCTGTATAATGAGTACTGCTTCATCTGTAATCACTTTCTGGGCGGCAGATTTTTTGGCAGGCTCTCCGATATTTCAGCAACGGAACTCAGGAAGTTAAGTTTCTTTATCAGGATAAGTGGATGGTTTTCTCGCTGAATACCTAGCAGCAGGCTCAGTACCCAGTAAAAAATTATTATGTTTCTGGAAGCAGTAATAAAATTTCATGATTTCGAAATGCGCAGTTTTGAAGCGCTTACAAGGCTGCACAAAAACAAGGCAGAGAGATCGCTAAACTTATTTTTAAGCACGTTGAAGTTGGTCGGCTATATACATTTAAGTATTAAACACATTCGCCACAGCAGACTACCGACTACCACCTGTCAAAATTAGAATACATGTGTGCATATGAGAATGATTATATTGAAGACAGCAAGGCAACACGGCAAAAGGTTTTTGTCCATGCTACTTTTGTCGTGTAGTCAAATTAAACTAATTTCTATTTCTGATGGCCACAAAACCAAAACAGTGTTGACAATATAACAAAATTTGTAAAGCAAATTAGTGATTAGAAATAGTTTTTATTGTAAAATAAAAAAGAAAATAACAAAATTTAAATGTTATAATATATATGCATAAATAATTTTTATTAGGTTTATTGTTATATAGAATATTGACTTGAGTCAAAAACACCAACATAGTTAAAGATTAAAAAAAACTCACAGGGTAATAGCTCTTTTTTACCTAAACATTTTTGTGTAATTTTTTCTGCGCTCTCTTGATTCCGCAGTTTTGGGGTTTAAAACTCTAATATATTATTGATCATTAGTACTACAATATAGAACGAATATAAACGACATATGTAGGTATCATTTCAAAATGCTCTATATAACTCGTTTAATTCTTAAAATCATCATTAAAGAATCATATCTTACGTATTTCATCGGTGACAGCTTTCAAATATACACCAAATAAAAGCATGGTACGTTCTCTGTAAAAGTGAAAAGTCAGATAAAAAATTTTAAAATTGAATTTCACTCGCAATGGGTAAATTGTTTTAAAAAAATTGAATACCAGTATAAAGGTATTTTAGAGAAGTTTAGAGTGATATCCACATCCACATATTATATCCGTTCCATATTCAAGGAGTTATGGCCAATAAAAAATAAGTTTTGAACCCCGTAACTCCGGAGCCAAAAGAGATCCATGAGTTGAATTTTTTCGGTCAAAGCGAATCCATACAAAGTGATGTGAGTGGCGAATTCAATTCGCCGTATTGAATTCGCCCCAGCAAACTTTAAAAAAGTAAAAGCGCTAAATATCACCACTGTAATATACATAAATGAATCGTTGCAACAATTCAGGATCAGCTGTTTACTGTATATCTGTCGTATCCAAAATAATTAAGTAGCTGCTAAACGGCTACAAAGCCCTACAAAAATTATTGGAGTACATGGTCCATTTTATATAAAAGGAGTAGTTTTTGGACTACTCCTATGTAATGTGGCCGTGGACCATTTCGTTTGTACACACATTTGTAGTTAAATACCATTTGGCAACACTAAAAATGTTTGGAGTTTTATTGAAAATGTGGCAGCTCCCCTGTTAAAATTAAAACAAATTCATGGAAGCTGAAAGAAACACAATTTAACTCGTGTTTTTTCAATTTCTGAATTTTATTTTGTATTTTTATATAAATGTAATGGAAGGGCTGAATTTACACATTTGTATATACATATGTCCTTAAAATATCATTCAATTATATTAGTGACAGAGATACATACATATGTATATGTATACATATTTACCGGGTACTCCATGGAATAGCAAAATAGAGTAGTTTCGAAACTAGTCCCTGTGGGTACTCCTTGGATTAGTAACATGGAGTATTTTTTGGGTTACGTGGTCCAGCCCTAGGACATCGCAATGTAAATTGGACCATGTTTTTCCCATACATTTGGATTAGTTTTGGAGTAGTCCTACTCCATTGTGGAGTAGTCCATACACGCATGTATGGACTAGTCCCATTTTTTGTAGGGAGGTAGCTAGCAGCATTTGTGTTCGTGTGTTCGTGTAGTCTGCTGTGGCGAATGTGTTTATACCTTTAGTTGACACGAATAATAAAGCAAACAGCGAATGGAAGATAAAATTTCATTTAGATGCTCTCTGCATCTCTCTCTCACTTATTTATTTATACTTGTGCATTTGCCTACAGATGAATTATGTATGTGAGTAAAACGAAGGCATAATTCAAACATAATTTTAGCGCATTTTAATTGATTAGAAAAGGCGCTCTTTTATGTAAAAAACAAGAGCTCCAAAGTGGGACATCACGAACAATAAGCACTTTTCGCAGCAGGAGGCACAACAACAACAAGCATCTCTGCCTTACAAACCTGCTTCGGCCAAAGCAGTAGTTTTTGCTGGGTATGCCTGTGTTGCTTTTGAATTTCCTTGATCTTTCTTTTTATAATCTACCGGTCCTTGTTTTCTTTCTACAGGTATCACAATTGGACCATATCAGGACACAAGTGGTGTATAATTCGTTTTATTTTCACAGAAACCTGCTTTACTAATCTACATAAGCAATCGGCACTTTCACACAACTTCACAGGCTATGCAACTCTAACAGATACAGCGTTAAATCTAAAATACTTGTATGCAAAGGATGTATTATCTTCGTATGTGAAAAAAGGTTTTTGAGTGATATTACACGAAACAAACTGAATGTCTTCGTAAATAGCTTGCTTCGAAGAGTTCATAAAATATTTTGCGCTCGCATAATAAGTAATGAAAATACTTTAGAACGAAACAAATATGCGCGATTTTATCATCGAAATTCGTAGAAGAAAATTTGGCTATCGACACACTCTGCAAAAACCACTCGAAGAAATATCCAACCACTCTCTTTTTTAAAACCTTCAAGTAAGAAGAAAAAGAAGAAGGGCCAAAACAACTTGGCCACGAACTATACAGGAAGTTAACAGCTTCTCTTTTAGTCTTGGAAGAACATTTAACACCTTCGGACAGCTCAAAGATTTAGCCGTCCTTTGACAAAGATGGAGACAACTTGTAGACAGCCTATGCCCAGTATAGAGGCAGCTCATACTCATTTAACGACCAGCAAGGCAATATATATACATCTACATATACATATTTATAATGTTTTCAAAAGTATTTACGTATTAGTTGATGTGTTAAATAATATACACTCGGGCCTCGATTATCCGTGATGGTCGGGACCAGAAGCATTACGGATAATCGAATAACAATTTTGATTTTACAGTTTTTTTAATGTTTTTATTATTTAACAAGTGAACATTGGTGTACATACATATTTACATTAAAAAAATTAATTAAAAAAGTTTATGTACATTTTTAAATTAAATAAGTATGTATACATTAAATTTTCTACTGAAAACATGAGGCAAAAAAGTACATTGGGCAAAACAAGAATACAATTTCTTCAAAAAAGTCGTGTGAAAAACAATAGACCGATCTTTGGCCATCACGGTTAATCGGGGTTATCGGTTAACCGGATCACGGATAATCGACGCCCGACTGTATATATATAAATTTATAATAGGCAATATTTTAAATGTTTATATCCAAATATATGTATGTACATATGCTTGAGTAGATCATCATCTTATTGAAAATAAATTTTAAAATTAAAATCAAATCAGTTGTTAGAAATATTTTTTCGAGTCATTTAAATGCCTTAAAGAAAATCATATTTAATTTGACTAAATCTATATGATTGAAAAATCTCCACATGTATTTAATTCCCCTTTTGATTTTTCCGCTAACCACTGCACGCAGATGTTTTAAACTCTTTATTATCATTTAATCACTGTTGACATAACATAAATTTTCTTGAAAATCTCAAAACTCAAAAACTCTTTATGTCACAATTTGATTTTCGATAGGTATTTTTAAACAAGCAAACATCGCATTTTCCCCTTTATTTTATTTTTCTTGGTGGTTCTTGTTTGCTGCCTTGTCTTCCTTTAAAAAGATTTGTGTCTTTGGTTTTATCAGCAGAAACTTTTCATATTGTTTGTCTACAAATTCAAAATTTGTTGAATGTTTGTTTGTGTATAAATAAATACATAAGAGAAATATGATCTTTTGATCGGTATCATAACATTAAAATTAGCACTTTCAATGGCTGAAATTGTTTTGTTCGATATCATTCATATATATTTCATGCTTTAAATGACATCACAAACGTTTTAAATTACATATTTTATTAGACTGTATGTGTTTTTTATATGGGTGAGAACGTATATTTGTAGGGTGAACTGAAAACTTTATTGGTTTCAAAAGTTATAAACATTATGAAATTGATCGTTTAAATATGTTTGTAGATGTAAAGTATTGAGAATGAAGGGCTCCTGCAATGGGAGAAAAATTATTGTAATTTTTATATGTTAAAAGGATATTTAAAAGGATATGATATATAGTGCTCACTCAAGTAGGGCATAAATACAGTGAAGTTTTCTTAACACGCTTGTTTTGGAAATTTATTTTGTGGGCAAAAAGTCGCATAGTCTGTTCCATACATCGCGAGAAGTCAGAAGTAAAAGGTAAAATCAAGGATATATACCTTTTATAATATGAAACTTACTTTAAGCTAAAAATTGAGTTAATGATTTGGTACTTTATAAGATCATACGAGTAATTTCACAAAGCCGAATGTTTTCCCATAGAGTGTAAATAGAATTATATAAATTTTTTTAAAAAATGGAATACGAAAAATCTTACAACACTTTCGAAAAGAAAAAACAAATAATTTTAAAATCAAAACGATTAACGACGAACTTGCTTAAATTCAAATTTAAATTTGTGGAAAGTCCTGAAAGTCTCCTTAAATAAGTAATCAAAACTTATATTTTTTTTTTGGATTTAAAGTAAAGATATGTAGAATATACATTGGTATACCCAAGAATAAAAAATTCAAGTGAAACATACATAATCTTATACCACATTTACATTAACACACATAATACATACTTATGCCAATCGTTCACTTACTTAACGATGTTAAAAAGAATTTGCAGTAAATGCCAATGGCGTACCGAGCTTAGATAAAGCGAAAGACCAGAAAATCCTTTAATAACATTTGTCAACATAACGTCTAACCCTTTTAGTCACTGATAAAACACAACCATGCCTTTTGATGGTTGAACAAAGTAAAATTCATTTCAGAAAAAAAAAATATATTTATATTTTGCAAACATAAACTATAAAAGTTAATACCCTTTTTGATGCAATTTCCAACTAAACAAACACATATAAGGAGGAACACACACTCACATGCTGCTATGAAGTCATAAAGCATAAGGAGTTTATACTCGTATATCCTTTTTTGTGGCTAGTTAAAATAATCTTATGTAAACTATCGTCTAATACATATAATAATAATATAAGCAACGTGCAGTGGATAAGTGGCAAAAAATACACATATAAAGTTTTTATTTGTACATTAAACAAAACCATTTAAAAAAAATTAAGGCCACACTTCTAACTCTAAATGATCCAGGCGAATCCTTTTGATGAGCAGCAAAGTAATAAGGGAAGGAGATATAAAAAGTGTAAAAATTTATTTAAAATGTTGATGTCAGATAATCGATTACTTCGATAAGTTCTGAGTTGGAAAAAGTTCAACAATCTATCATCTCTTGTAGGACAATGAATTCAATTCCGATTGAAAGTTTTCAAAAGCTGAGTCTTAAGAAAACGAAATATTTAAATTTTCTTTGTAAACAAATCAGTTTTAAAATTTAAAATGGAATTAACAAAAAAATTTTTTTATATACTGCATTTGTAGTAAACAATAAAAAACGTGCATACTTTTAGGAGCGTCAGTATAATTAACCATGCATGTTAATAAAAAAGCTTAACCCATTTAAAGCCAAACCAAAATGAAAAGGAAAAATTTTAAAAGTTCTTTATTAATATAAAATAAGGAGTACAAAAATACAGAAAAATAAAACAATATAACATTTTTTTTGTTTTCAGGACATAGAACGTGTGTACCCAAATTGGCACAATAGCCAGTTACGTATGAAAATTTGCCAAATATCCTTTGTGAATGCAAATATTTGTTTTGCATTTTTTGCACCACCAATGGCTTACATTGTTGCAAGTTACACATCGTAGACGATTTCTCAGGAATGTGCTCAATGCCATCTAGTCATAAGCGTTGCATACTTGAGAACGATGGCCGAGGAGATTATTTTTTGTGACAACTGTGGAAGATAAATTTAGCTACATATCTTCTAAATAATAATTGAGCCTTTATTAAAACTTTCAAACAAACATAGAATTTCCGTATCAGACTTTAACTTTTTTTCTGTATTCTATCTTTTGACAGTTCCTACAGACTAATTTGAATCATTGTTCCCTGCTATTGTCGTTCAAGATTCTCCCTATTTTTTATCAAACCTATTGTAAAATTCGCCTCTGGACTTTTTCATCATCTCCTTTATAGTGGGAAATGAGATTTCCTTACGTTATTCAAAAACAAATCCCAAAATTAACAACAAACGGACAAACATTACCTCAGACTATTGATGGGATGGTTTACTGGACCCTGTCGTCTCTAGAAACACCAATTCATTATTGGAAAATCTGAGAATGATTTATGCAGATTCTTCAAAATGCAAAAAAGAGACGCTAGAGCACATCCTCTGTGGCTGTCCGGCGGTAACACAGGAGGCATTTTAGTGTCTCCAACTGAGTAGGGTGGCTGGTTTTATACGCAGCCTTAACCTCATTCGGTGAAAATTTGGGCTGCACAAAAAATCCTTGGGTCGCGGTGCCTATGGTCTAACCTAATAATAATAATTATAATTTCTTTATATCATTGTCATGGAAGTCACGTAAGTCCCGAAAAAAGTCATCACTAGTAAAAAAGTTGTAAAAGATATTTTGGGATTTGCAGGATTAGTGTCTAATTTATGAGCAACATTTTCACAACTTTGGTAGACCATGTCTCATTACTTTTATCACTTAACTTATCAAACTATATAATAAAGCAATAGCAGCAAAGAGAAACTTCTCACAACTTGCTTTTTGTAACCGAATGATGAGTGAGAGTGAAATTATATCGCTTGTTTTGAGTGGTATACGCCTGACTGTAGTTGGCAATCATGGCCAGGATTTCTTCGTAAAAACTTTTTCAAATACTTGAACAGAAGTCAGACATTTACTTGCGCTAAAATATTCTTTATAACTCATTTTGATTTTTTTTGCACAGAATCCCAATACAACGGCCACAAGTGTGCCAAAATTGGCACAACATTATTTGCAGTGGTGTAAAATCATCTAATTTTTTTTTATTCCATCTAAAAGCTTTTTATATGTTTTGTTATT
Organism: Lypha dubia; assembly: GCA_947311025.1. NCBI lineage: Eukaryota > Metazoa > Arthropoda > Insecta > Diptera > Tachinidae > Lypha > Lypha dubia. Next base: position 123,827,017 of record OX371260.1, read on the forward strand.
TACTGAATTTATAAAAAAATAATTAATAATGAGGATATACATTTTGTATAGAAAATTATAATAAAAAACCATACCGACCTCCGCGGTGGGTTTTATAGGAAAAATTTAACGATATTTTACTCAAAATCATCTAATGTAATACATTTTTTTTATTACGAGTAATGTTTGTACTTTTAGCTAATCAGTAACGTAAAAATATTTTGAATAAAGTTAACGGATTTTTTGTATGTCCTCCGTTATCAAGTGTTCCCAAATTGGCACAGCGGCCGTAAATGGCTTAATGTAAGCTTTGCTAATAAAAACAGTATAAGCAAATGCCTTTAGGTATAAAAAAACTTATGTGTTGTTTTTACATGACGAAAAAGTGATTTAAGTTTAAAATTTATATGAATTTTTTGAAGCACAAACAACACATTAATCACTGTAAAATTAAAGCAGCAAACGAACGTACTCTGAAGACTGTGAATCAAAAACGAGTGGAATACAATTAGAGAATTGAAACCATTTCGATTAGAATGTAAGACTTACCCAAATATTAACAGCAATTTAAAATATCTCACCGACTTATCCAATACCGATTATTTTCGATTATCAGCTGAATATCAAAAACAAACTGTTAAAATTTGTAAACGGAAAATTTTGGAAAAATTCGTTTACTGGCTTAGGAGTCCCTAGGTTTCAAACATTAAAACTTTAATTTTTTAAGGATATGCACAGAAAAAAATGTTTCACCAAAAAACTCTTTACTTAAAAGTATAAAAAAATTTGATTAATTATTTAATTTATTTAATTAAATTTTTAATTGTAATAAATAATTTTCACCAATTAACTCTTTACTTAAAAGTATAAAAAAATTTAATTAAATATTTAATCAAATTTTTTTATACTTTTAAGTAAAGAGTTAATTGGTGAACAATTTTTTTCTGTGTGGAAGATATTTTTCAAATTAATTTTAACACTATTCCAAAGAGAAATGAAAAAATTTTTCATACAAATGTCATATTTTGAGGAAACCCGAAACTGGATATTTTTGATCGCAGAAATATTGTATGCTGGGAAGCTAAATGGATTGACGCCTATAGCGGCATTTTGTTTTAATTTTTTTTACTCTTATTTTTTCTATCGAAACCCACAGAATGAAGTATCTAATTTTGTCCAATCGTTTTTAAGTTTTGATCATCCGAAAAAAAAAAATTATTATATTTTATATTACAGTAGAACTTCTTTGAAAAATGTTTAGTTTTATAGAAAGAAAAAGCTTGAGAAACTGAAACCCCGTCCTGAAAAGAGCTCAAGGTCTCAAAACAGCTCTTAGTGATTATATTTTTTATATAAATAAAAAACTACCGTATTAATCGATTTCTAAAGTTAATACTTAACATAAAAACAATAACGTCAATTTACGTGAGCGCTCTGCAGACAAAATTCTAAATTCTAAAGTTCACTTAAGTTCACATAACTTCGCACTGAAATCTTAAACAATATCCCGTAGCGAAAGGATTTATAAAAAATTCAAAGATTTTTCATATTAGCTATGCTCACTTAATAATATTTGTTTAGTTTTTATTTCATATAAAGAGATGCCTTTATAGTCGTGGTTTTGTGTGTATGTGTGTGTGTGTGTGTGTGTGTGTGTGTGGTGGTTCCTTTTTTTTGGCAAGGGCCAACCCTTTTTCAAACTCAAAGCCTGCTTTCTTAGTTGCTGAAAAACATTATATTGTCCTTCATTTACCAAAGATGATAATGATCATTATAATGACAATATTACGTTATTTTGAATATTTGCACTTTAAGCATTCGGAAAAGGTCCTTTGTTTCTTTATGACCAACTGATAGTACTTACCTATGGTTTCTTCATTTCAATATCGCACTGTCCAATGACTTTATTTTTATATTTCTTTTTTTTTAGATTTGTAACTATTTATCATAATTTTTCAATTTACTAACAAAAAGGTTTTTTGTCTTTGGGGACCAATAGCAATAGTGTTGTCCTGCAATATATTGATATTTCAAAAGCTGAAGTACTCTACAGTAGGTACATACGAACATTTGAGTACGTAAATTTTGTGGCACTAAAAAACCCATGATCTTAACAAAGCAATGGTCTGTCTTCTCTTTTTGATTGTAGAAAAATTAAGCTGCTCCCTAAATTTGAATGCGTGCAGTAATAAAGTAACCGGGAAAACGGAAGTTATAAACTTACTAATGAATTATGAATATGTAAAGTTAGTTATTTGGCTTCTAATAGATATAAGGATGAAGATGTGTAGCTGGTCTTTTATTTTTGTCACAAGATGAAGAGAGAAAAAAGGGAAAATAAATGGAACTTATTAAAAGAATAATCAAACCATCAGTTAGAAGAAGTTATTATTCGTCATATTTTCCATAATTTACTTAAGCTTAGATCCCACTATCAGCACAATGTACCGATTTTCGTCGGCTGACTGAAATAAAGTTATAAGTAATAAGCTAAATTTGCCTTATTTGGCAACTAATTGAAATATAAGGACATAATTGTACTACACTGCATTGGTAATAAAGCCATATAGACTTATTCCAGAATTAATTGAGAAATAAAGCAATTTTGGTTTAGTATTTATGACTTTATTGCAGTGAGCCTACGAAAATCGGTACTTTGTGCCGAGAGTGGGCTCTAAGCTTTAGACACATTTTTGTTTACTTGAAAAAGAAAGATGAAAATTGTACACTAATATTTAATAGAGTTCCATGCGTTTAAGCAAAGAGTCAGATGGAAAAATGAAATAAATCTGTCTTTAGTCATAAAGTTTTTTTTTTCATATATGTTTGTTATAGAGAGTGTTTTTTATAGAGTGACACAAGTTTAAATCGTAATAAAACAAGGAAATATATAATATAAATAAAACAGGCTTTATTGGAAAGAAAATTTTATGAAATTAATGTTTATATACGATTTCTGCCATGTGGCCACCACGGCTGGCACGTAGACACTCTATAAAAAACAACCTTTATATTTGTGGATTTATTCCCTTCTTTAAACTGATGGCTCAATTAGAAATAATATTTTTATCAGCATTAAAAGATGGAGAAATGTAAACGTGAGGTGGAGGAGTCAGCAGAAAATCAAACGCTACGCTACTAATAAAGGAGTTATGATCTGTTTGAGTTTATGTTCTCACTATACTTAAGACAAATTTAGAGCAGATTTTCTACTTATTTTTGTCAACTTAAAGAGAAAACTACATCCTTTATTAATATACAGTACAACCTCCCTAAGTCGAAAACTCGCTAATTCGGACTATCCAGTAATCCGGACTATCCAGTAATCCGGACATTTACATTTTTCGGTTAGTTTATGGAATCTATAAAATTGTCTTAAATTATATTTTTGAAAGTATTTTAAAAGTACACAAACAAAACTTATAAATTTATAAAAACAACAATTGAGAAATTTTGAAATTGGAAAAAAATAAATGCTTCTTTTGCAAAATTAATATTTTTGGTCACTTTTAGTATTTTTTCTTTATGTTTTCTGTAAATTAATTATATGCAAATGAATTCTTATGTGTACTTATATATCTGTTCGGTAATAAAAACAAATTATATGCGTTTAAAAAGTTATTTTAACTGTAGTCCGAACGATCCACTAATCCGGACAATAGCTGAAACTATATCTGTCCATGTTAGGGAGGTTGTACTGTATGTATAATATAGCATGCAATGCAGTCGTCTCGGAATTCTTCTTTAAGAAAATTCCCAACACTCACCACTGCCACAATGATTTTGCATTGTCCACTTATGTACACATACGTACTTTGTCATTTTTAAACTTTCAATATTTATTTGGCATATTTTTTTTTCTGTCCTTCACTATTTTGCATTTTCATCAATTTATCTTTTTCTTGAAACGCAAACGATGATGTGCAAGGAAAAAAATCAGTAAAGTAAAAATGCCAATGTTGTTTACTTTAAGCGTCTTGTCTAATGTTTGAGTTTGTTAATGTGATTATTAATGATAATTTTGACACTTTCGTCGTCTTCTTAGCCATTCAGCTTCTCTGAGTTTGTACAGCTGCCCAGACTGAAAGAACGAATGAACGCATTCATTCATAGGCGACTATATTTTTCATTTTATATGGAAATGTAATGTTTGGTCACTGATAATGAAATAAAAAAAAAAACAAGAGAAAATCTATTACATTTTACTCGAAAAGGTCAACAAGGGGATGTATTTGTAGGCAAAAGGTGTATCTTTTCTTACTTCCTAGGTGAAGAGATAAATAATGTGTATGTGTGTGTGTCTGTGTTTATGGAAGATTTGAATAAAAAACTAATTATAATGATGCATAGAAAATATTTGTATTATGTCAACTGGAAAAACTGTTTTTCATTGAAGAATAACAAATGATTTAAAACGAAAAAATTTCGATAAGGCTCTACTTTCCAGTATAACTTCAAAATTTAATGGCAAAGAATAACTTAAAAGTATAATTAAAATATTAAATTTATTGTGTTTTTCTTCTTGCGAAATATTTAAAGATTTTGTTGACTATTATTATTAAAAATAAACGTAGTTATTATTCGAACTTATGTTGATTTACATATGAAAAGTAATATTATCAGGCTCAAGTTCAGTTTTATTGAATTAATGAAAATTCAAAATTACTAAGAGTTCTTTTATGTTGAAAAATATTATTATTTTATATTCAATCAGTTTTTTGCAGATCGTATCAGTACCGATTTCAAGGCCGTTACACCTCTCATCAGCGTTCAATTGTCAATCTTTACAATTTTCGTAAATTGGATACTAATTGAGAAGAATATCAACTATTTAACTAAGTTTTCAACAGAAATAGAATACGAGAATTAATTTAATTCATTTTACCCATCACTGGTTGGAAATTACTAATAATCAACACAAACTCATAGTCCGTTATCATCAAAGTATTCTACTTTGCAATTTGTAATAAATAAAAACAAAAAAATAAAAAATACCCCAGCTTGCATCCAGTAGAAATAAGTCGCGTATTCTATTTGTATTTGTAATTGAGTATAAATAGAGTATGTAATGACGTTCAACGAAGCTACCTAACAAGTAGTGAAAAAGCATTTGCACATGAATACTGACGAGGTTTAGTGGCTTTTACCGAAAAACAACGTTTGTTTCTATTCAGATAGTGCTGTTGAAAAAATCTACAAAAGGTATGTATAAATATTAAGTTTTTACTTTGTTGCTCGAAATATGTTAACAATATCTACCTAATATTTCTCTATTTACTTTTATTTTATAGTCCACCTTTTGTTAAAAAAAAAAACAATTATAAAAAATGCACATCAAAACATGAAGTTCCTAATTATAAAAGTCAATAAATCTGGTTTGTTGTCTATCTGCACTTCGAATAAGTTAACTTTAATATAATATAATTTTCATAATTGTTTTCCTTCATTTCGCTTAGGGCAGGTGATATCTTGTGACTTTGGTGATCAGTTGGTTTAAGGTAAATAGCTTATTGGGCTAAAGAATTTAATCCTTGTGGTAGGCGCTGATCTCTTCTCTTCTAGGAAAACACTGTGCAGTTGATTTATTTACTGCTTTCTTCAGACTGATTCGCTTACGGTCAGAGTCTCAGCAGGAGGCGGTACGTTCTACTTGAGTTTTTTTTTTTTTTTTTTTTTTTTTTTTTATATTAAGACCAGCACTCAGGGGATGACCACTACGTGTACAGTGCACTGTGCCGGAACTCAGGGAGAGGGATAGGGTAGAGGAGATAAATGTTGAAAATTTTGAAGACTTAACTCTTTCACAACTCTGCTTTGCGCGTTATGTTAATTTTTAAGGCAGTGTTGAGGCGCCTCCGGTGTTAAATAGACGCATTAACTTTGTTAAGCTGTATTAGCAGGCATTTTATTAATTGTTTTACTTCGCCGATGTTTTTTCTACATTAGCTTGGAACAGCATCAATCGCTGTCGGAACAGTTTTTAAGTGACCAGTGCTGTGCCTTCATCACTGAAATAGTCCGACAACAATTAATACAATGTGTCACTAATGTACATTAGAGAAATTAATGATGTTGATTGACTTGCTCTGGCCAGGGTTTGTACCCAGGCCCCAAGTCATTGTTTGCTTAGTAGTCAACGCGCTAACCACTTCAGCCAACACCACCCTTAGCTTACTCTATAGTCGATACTCTGCACTTACTAACCCCATATCTATTCCTAAATGTATTTTAAAAAGACAGTTTTTCATATCTAAAAAAAAACAGTAAATTGTTTGTTGTCGGTATCAAATACATGTTTTTTTAAACACAAAAAAGTCGAAGAATTCTGACATTTGGTATAAACTATGTTTTAATATATGTAGAGTACAGTCAAAACATTATGCTACCTTAAGCTAAAATTTCGAGAAGAACTTAAGGACATATCGGTTAAATTTCCAATCAGTCCCTACTGTAGCGATAAATGGGACAAATCAAAGCTCTACAAGTAGAGATAATTTTAGAGTATCGGGAATTAAATGGGCAAAACTTGACTCGACAAAGTCTGATTTACTATTGGGAATGTGTGGGAAGGTTTTGAGAGTCTTTATAGAAGAATTTACTGGCCATTGCTTTGCTAAAGGAAAGACAAGCAGTTGGGAAAATGGTACTCCAGATTTCTGGAGGATATACCCTCCAATCCTAACCTAACCTATATTAAAATATATAAAGTATATGTTTCATATATTTTGCTTTCTGTACAATTTTAAACGTTTTTTTTTTCAAATATCATTGCTAAATCTATTTGAACCAAGGAATATAAGAAAAATAATAAAACAGTTTTTGTTCCCACAAAGGAAGGAAGTAACGGATTCTTTAAAAAAAATAAATTACAAGTTTTATTATTTATTTGAAAATTTAATGGCCTATGAAATTATAAGATGACTATATTTTCCAAAAAAAAAAAAAAAAAAATAATAATATCTTAACTTATTAGATTGTATAACCTTTTCCACAGGAAATTTGGATGAAGTTAAAAAGTTCATACCATCAACGTTTTACAACATAACTGCTTCTACAGAATCCATAAAAAGAGCAATCATAAAAAACTCATAATCGTAATAAAATAACAAACCCTTGAACTAATAAGATTCCAAAAATAAAACAATAAGAAAATCAAACTGACCCTCAGCGCAAGGATGAGAGAGCAACGAATGGTCAGTCAGTCAGTACAGGAAAAGCAGATGTTCTTTGACAAAACTAAGTTGTACTATTCCTAAGCACGTTTTTATTAATATACAATTTTTTTTATGTCTAAAGCTATTGTCCTGCTAAAAAATCCTTTATACTTTTAAAGTGTATTTCTTGCAACGGATTGTTTTGCTGCTAAATTTGACTATAAACCATAATTTATGTTTTATTCTTGTAAAGAAGAAAGAAAAACACACATACTCACACGCTTAAACAAAGCGTCAAGGATTATTGATTATGCAAAGTAAATCTGCGTATGTCCAGTTTAAAGAAAGGACTATACAACAGGACTTAACAGCCGCAAAGACAAAACTGTATAAGCGTAAGAAAATTCAAACTGACCACACTGATTTACATGATACAACGCAAAAGAAAGGGGTTGATTTGAATATTTCCTTTAAAATAATATCCGAACAAGGAATTTTCTAATATATTACCTGAGACTTTGATTATATTTAATGTTGTTTGTTGTTGTTGCGTTGTCTTTAAACATCTCGAATTTCTTAAGAATCCTTTTCATCAAAGTGTGTGTTTTGAGTTATTAGCGAGATAATAGTTTTTGACATTGACTGACCGTTAGAATTGCGATATTCTTCTTTTTCTTGTGTGTTTCTTTAAACTTTACTTTAGACATTTCTTTGACAAAAACGGACATTGTCAGGAAAAAAAGGGGTGTTAAAAACGCCTTGGCATTAATGGTCAGTTTACGGGTGATGGCAAAGACAAACGAACAATTTTTCATGGTTAATTAATTAAAAAACTTCCGCATTAGAGTTTTTGACGCAGTGAGCTGCATATGAAAATGTTTCTAGAGTTTATGTGTGTGAGAAAATTTCTAGTTTCTTAATGATCTTTATGTTTGTTGCTGACCAGTTCTCTATTGTCCAGTTTTAGTAAAAATTTTTGCTCTTCAACTTTTTTGTTGATCAATGCTGATGATGGATTAAGGCGATAATTAATGATTGTTTTCATACATTAGTTCATCCTTCTTTTGCTAAAAGAAAGTGCGATGATTAATTAATCGACACGGATATTGTACGTTTTAGAGGTGTGAAAATGGTTCAGAGCTTAAATCCTTTCACACATATAGAATATTAACTGAAGGAAAACAGATGTGCAATTAGTTAAAAAATATTTAAGTAGCAGTAAACGGCTATAAGATCGCTAGATAAATTTAAACACATATTCTTAAATTTAAAATGAAAATTGATTTGTTTTATTTGATTGCCGTACAGCATTGTTACAGCAAAGGAATCTAGAGTCTCCCATAGAAATTTTACAACATTTGATCTACATAGATTTGATCATGCAGCTGTCCTAAACTACAGATTTAATCAATTTTAAATTAAACTGAAAGATATTAGCGGCCGACATATTGTTCATATGAAAGATCACCCGTGTGCAAGATTTTTCTCCATGGATACAAGCCATATCTTGATGGTGTGCCATATGGGGAAAATACTATTTGGTCTTTCTATCGTGAGTCAATATACACAGAAAAAAATATATATTTTTTTTTCAATTAACCCTTTAATTAAAAATATAAAAAAATTTGATTAAATATTTGGTTTATTTAATTAAATTTTTAATTGTAATAAGTAATTTTATTTATTAAATGTATAAAAATTTAATTGGTACTAATAATTTGTGTACTGGTGCAAATTTAATTAAATTTTTAATTGATATCACAAATTTTTTAATTGAAATCAATTTTTTTCGGTGTACTTAATTAGAATCATATGGACGTCCAGGAAAGGGAAAACACGTCAATGAGAAGTGCTCACTCAGCAAGGTTACAAACTGAATGAAAAAAAATTAGGTGGAAATTTGTATTTTCTAAAATTAAGGAAAATTTTGAAGAATTTTCGCAAAAAAAAAAAACGGCATTGATGCCATACAAAATCTTTTAGATCAACTTACTTTTAGAGAAGGATTTAGCTTAAGCTTTTGGGAGTGTATTTATTTTAAGAAACACATGAAATATTTCAATTTTATTTCAAAAACTTTCCATGATTACAAAAAAAAAATCTTTTCATTAATTCTGTTATATCAATACAAATACATAAATTACAAAATTATTCTTATACATAATAAAACCACTATCTATTATGTTAAAGTGATTAATACGAAAATTGTATTAATACTTTCTGTTGATCCTTAATGGAATAATTAGTCAACCTAAAAATTAATGTCGACAAAGATCGCCAGAAAACATACAGCAAAAAGGTTCAACAAATAAGGACAAAAGTTCAGTTGATAGATCAGCAACAGCAGCAATTTAATTTACATTTATTATCAATAAAATAAATTTTTATTTATATACTTACACTCGTATATACATATTTTTTTTTTATAAAAATAGCAATAACACAAATAAACAACACGAATCTCAAATAGAAATAAATACTTAAGCTACGTTCACATTTATCAAATATTTGTCGAAAAAAACGTAACCAAGAAAAAAACTAATAATTTATTTCCTTTAACTCCAATATTTTTTTAATTTTGGGTTCGAATTTTTTAAAAACTGTATAAAAATACTCTTTTGGAGAAGAATTAATTTTATTTTGTAATATAAAAATCGTGTTAAATGACACTATCCCTAAGCAAAACTATTGGTTACGTTTTTTTGGGCAAATATTTGATAAATGTGAACGTAGCTTTAAACACTTAACCACACACACTTGCACTTATTTTATTGATAACAGAATTATAAATAAGGGGCTGTTCACACTTCGAATAACACATTGTAGCCCTCTTCAATTCTCGCAATGCATTTTACCGCTATTTTTTTTTTATAAAATCTCCAAATATCGCAAAAAATTTTCAAAACTAACTCTTACACCAAGTGTGTTATGTGATATGTGAACAGTACTTCGTATTAATGAAATCATGTATAAAAGTAAATCGCAAATTTGACACGTACATACGAGTATAAATTGATATGAATTCATTTTTTTAAATATTATAAGAAATATCCTCTAAAGGAGAGAATATATTATGTCAGATTGATCTTGTGATACTGTTCAAGTTAATAAAATGTAACTGACACTCTTAGAACATTTAAATACGGTATAGCTTTAGAGAAAAAAAAATTTCCGCGTATGTCAGACAGTTGCTGCGCTGAGAATAATTGTTGAGCATTTTCTCCTCGAAGGTATTGTTCCTTGCCAGCCTTCTATATGTTTATTTAATAATGGCTTCGCTAATTAAAGATTTTCTATCGAGTTTTTATTTAGTATCTAATAAATATTTTTTTTGTTTTGGAAAAAGAGAAGAGACTTATGAAAAAAGTGATCGTTTGGAAGTACAATTTCAGTAAAATCATTTTAAGTAGCATTAAAAATAAAATATATTCACTGTTTTTCTTTAAATGCCATCACAAACAGGACCACCTATCGCATTGTTATTTGATCCTGTAATTTGTGCAACGGAAATTGCTCTTTGCAAACTGAGGATTGAAAAGATTTTAAGAATCATTGTAAAATTTGGCAGATTTGGAAATGTGCTTATTTTAATAAACCCAATTGATGAGTTCTTATGCTTCTCTTGAATATTCGATAGCTTCTGATAAGTTTTCCAGCACATGTTATAATTCTATCCTACTAAAACTTAATAATATCTCTGCAGGATATGCATGAAAACAATACGAAACATTTCTTAATTTTGAACCACGAAAAAATATTGCTTAAAGTCTGAAAATCATTAAACAATAAAATCAAAAACAGAAGATTTGGCTCAATAGAGGTTTTGAGGGTAGTGTTGGCTGAAGTGGTTAGCGCGTTGACTACTAAGCAAACAATGACTTGGGGCCTGGGTTCAAACCCTGGCCAGAGCAAGTCAATCAACATCATTAATTTCTCTAATGCACATTAGTGACACTTTGTATTAATTGTTGTCGGACTATTTAAGTGATGAAGGCACAGCACTGGTCACTTAAAAACAGTTCCGACAGCGATTGATGCTGTTCCAAGCTAATGTGCACAACATCGCCCTCCTTCATCGGTTAGCAGAAACATCGGCGAAGTAAAACAATTAATAAAATGCCTGCTAGTACAGCTTAACAAAGTTAATGCGTCTACTTAACACCGGAGGCGCCTCAACACTGCCTTAAAAATTAACATAACGCGCAAAGCAGAGTTGTGAAAGAGTTAAGTGTTATAAATTTTCAACATCTATCTTCTCTACCCTATCCCTCTCCCTGAGTTCCGGTAAAATGCACTGCATACGTAGGAGTCATCCCCTGAGTGCTGGTCGTAATTAAAAAAAAAAAGATATAGAGGTTTTAACTCCTTAGCTTCTACTCGGTAAGGACTATTTAATTTTTTTCTATTTTTTTAATTTAAAGAAATTTTTTATGAACTCGGCTCAGCTAATAGTTTTGTTTTTAATGTAGTCCTGCCTGAACAAAACAAAGAATTTGAAAAAGTCCTTCAAATAGATAAACGACTGATAGAATTTTTAATTGATATCAGTTTAGTTACTAATTTTAAATTATTATCTTTGTCTGGGTGTTTTTTCAATGTTTCTTATTTAATATTTTTTATATGTTAATATTTTTGGGATCCACCAGCCTCTTTACAGCGTTTTTATATAAAAAAATGTTGTTCTAAGCCTTGTAATTTTCTGGCAAATTGTAAAAAGTAAATTCACCATTTGAAAAATTTCATAAACGAACTGCACGTCTTGCTATTGGGCTAAAGAGAGCATATTTTTAGTGGCTTTACAAATGGTTTTCTTATGACGTTGAGGAACCACCCTAATATTATTAAATAAAACCATTATTATTGCTTATGACTTAAATAATTAGATAATGCTTTTTGAATATAAGAAAACTGTTTATAACATATACTAAACATACGTGCTACATACAAGTACATACTATTGCTTGTATAATTCAAAATGTATTATATTTTTTTATGGTACATTTTTTAAATATCAACTTCAAAATAAAATTTTTACTGATACAGAAAAATAAAAATATTTATATACTTTTTATCAGCGTAAAACTGTCTTTAAAATTATAATACAAATATTTATGTGTCTTTCTCTCTATATATATGTACTTCATATATATATACTATATACTTTGTTTTTCTTTTTATTTTATTTCTAAATATTTCTCAGGCTTTATATAATTCAAGATTTCAAAAAGGTCAAAAGATCTCCTTCATATTGGAGAGTCTTATCAGTAGTTTATTAAAAAACATCGAAGTGAAATTCTTATCTTGCCTGGAATTTTCTAATTTGTGCTTTTGTATTTTTTAGTTGAAGTCTTATAAAAATAACTTAGAACGTAATTTTAAGAATTTTACAAGATCATCTATTATGGCGCATGTTTTTTTGGACTAACTTAATTGTTTATTTGCTGTCTGGACCACGATATCGAACGATATTGTTCGCAGGCTTTCTAGATGTAAAAAAACTTGCGTTTCACTAAAAAGTAATTTTATTTAACTAATTATTTGTTTACTGGCACAAAAACTGAACAAAAATCAGAGTGGATAGTTAGAAGGTAATAAATCAGCAGTTTTTCGTTTACAATTTCCACATTATCGATCGGTCGACATCTTGTGCTGGACCGTTAAACTACTGTGCAAATGTTTAAAATTGTTTGGTTGTTACAATAATTAAAATTGTATTGGAACGAAACAAAAGTTGGTGTGTACATTTGACAAGATATGTCTTCTTCTTCTACGAATATGATATCCGTTTAGTTCATACTTTCTAGAATTTCATTTAAATTGCAAAGAATCTTTTAAAAACCTAAAACTAAATAAATGGATCTGATCTAATAAAGATTTGTTATATCGGCCATACAGTAAAATGTAGTGATTAGATTGTTTTGTGAATATTAATCCGGCAAAGACCAAAGGACTTCGGCAGGCAGTTTGCTATATGATCCCTGTACATCCATTCTCATATAGGCACGGCCCATTAGATTCACAAACTCTGATGTAGAAACACTAGATGCGCTGCAATACTGGTCTGAAAATTAACAAAACGGGCAAAGGCAGAGCTACATTTCAAGCATATAATTTTTCTATCCTATCCCTTTCTCTCTGACACAATGCGTTGCCTTAGAATGGCTCATTCCCTGAATTTTTCTAATAAAAAAAGTGCGAAAGCACTTGAAGAGAGTCTGGTTTATTTCGAAAGACGAATGACTTCAAATAACCTTACAAGAAATAGTCTAATGGTGTTAAATCACAACTTTTTGGAGGCCATTCAATATCACGATTACTTGAAATAAACTATTCTCCAAATTTTTCTCGCAATAATTCAATTGTTGCATTTGCTGTGTGGCACGTAGCGCCGTCCTGTTGGAACCAAATGTTCTCAAGATCAACTTCAAAATTCGGCCATAAAAAGTTGGTTATCATCGATCTATACCGCTCTCCATTGACAGTAACGGAGTTACCAGCTTCATTTCGAAAGAAGTACGGACCGATGACTCCACCAGACCAAAAACCACACCAAACTGTCAATTTAGGTGAAGGTAATGGTTTTTCATGAATAATTTGTGGATTTTTTTCGCACCACAATCGACAGTTTTGTTTATTTACTGCACCGCTCAGATGAAAGTGAGCCTCATCGGAGAAGATGATTTTCTTAAAAAAATCGTTATCGTTTTCAAGTTGTTCCAAGCCAAAATCAGCAACGTTGTTCTTGCGTATATCTGTCCACGATGAAATTGTAAACACTACTGAATACAATGAAAAACAAATGGCCGAAACGTTACTTCAAAATCATATCGTCCCTATTGGAAAACCTTATATATTGCTTTCGTGAGCTTATATTTTATGTTCCATTTTTTGTTGCATTAAATAATTTTGAGAGTAGTCGTAACTTAAAATTATCTCGTTTTCAATATATTTTATTTTGAAGTTCTATTTTTTATTTGGTATAATTTATTATTCACTTTATTAAAAATTTACGTTTTCAAATGTGTATTTTATTTATTTAGAATACTTTATATTATAATCATGTACATGTATACTCGTATAATGTTATATATTCTATGACCACATCTTAGATTTTATTGTCAATAAAGTTTTAAAATTTTTATAACTTTATATAAATATATATACATATATGTATAAAATTAAAGCAAAAAAGTAACCCCATTTTTTCAATGACCACTTAACTAAATCTCTCATATACTCTGGAATAAAAATTTATGCACAATCCCACTGTTCTGTAATAAACAGTATTCTTTTTCAGAAGCTAAAAATGCAAAATTTTCTTATGCTTTAGCTAAATATACGTTCAGTTGATGGGTCTCAAGTACTTAAGTGTTATCCTTTTTATGGTTACTACTTTTTTTAAATATTCCCACCACCCCACTACTAATCTTTGGTTAACCAACCGCACAACCATTTACATTCATGCATACGTCTAGTTTAACAGTTGCTAACAACAAACTGATGCGATTTCATACATTTTGCACTTTGGTGTACAAAAGTGTACAACACTTAACAACGACAATGTCGGTTCGACGACATTTACCATGAATGGCAGCTCCATAAAAAGGATAACATCATTATCTCTAGCTCAACGACACTTGATGTTTCTCTTTTTATCTGTTTTTTTTTTTTGTTGTATATATATTTTAAAAATTTTGTATAAAAATATAAATTTTTTTCTACTCTTATATGAATATGAATCATTTAAATACGATTTTTTTAGCCTTAAGTAGGAAATGTGTATGATATAAAAAATCATGGGGAATTATTTTAAAGGTATGAGAAAGTTGCGAAAATTGGTGGTTTAGGGTTTGTATGAATAATAAACTCGTTTATTGTTGAATACATCGCAAATTGTATTAAACTAAAAAAAATTTCTTTTTATTGTGCTAAAAAACATTATTACATACATATAAATATATACATATGTAAGTACTTACATTCATACAGAATGAATGGAAGAAAAAAGAAATTATTAAAATATTTACGAACAATATGCTATTAAATGTCTAAATTACTAAAAATAAAGAAGGCTTTTCATACAGTAGTCTCGTTAGATATTTAACTTTGAATAAAAATCAAATTTTATTTTCACCAAAAATCGACGTGCAACACACATCCCTAGTTTTTGTTTTAAAGTTTGTTTTTTCATAGCCAGATTTTGAAAAATCTTAGAGGGAAAATATTATTGCATTTAAAAATGACTACATCTTTCCGTTTTTCTTGTATTCAAGTCAAATTCTCCATTTTCAAGGATTGATACCATCTGCACTATTTAATAATATGATAAGGACTTTACTTCAAGCCTTAAAGTTAGACAAGACTTGAAATCAATCTTGTGGCTTTGCAATGTCAACAGTATTGTATGAAGTTCTCTATGACAGTAGGGAATTTTTCGATCGTTTTCTGCTGCAGAGCTTGGACTGTCTGAGGGAAGCCCCACTGGACACCCACTGCTTTAAAACTCTTCGATTATACTAAATAACATGTAGGTAGGCCATCTAAGCTAATCTGATTTAGGTTATTAGTTATATAAATATTTAAACCAAGAATCGAATATAATATAAGCAATTGAATTTAATATTATTTTTGGGAACTCCATCAGTGGCATTTCAGTGGTCGTTACACTAATTAACTGGTGCATACAGTTCTTTGCGCCGTACCGGGATCTTTTTTATTTCTCTGCTGGTATAATGTCTCTTGAACAGAAATTGTTGCTTCAATAAAGTGAGGCACGTTGACATTTTGCCTGTTTTTACCGGGTGATATCACGTACAGTGCTGCAAATCTAATTGTATGTTGAAGGGGACTTTTTTCCTTGAAATTCAGCCACTTAATATTATATAAAACACAGGTATTTGACTGTATAGATTCGACTCTACTATCAGAGGATACTAAGATCCTACACAGAGAAAACAGTGCTTAATAAATATATATATATATATATATGAAACAGGATGTGTGTATGTATGTAACGTATGGACTCAAAAACGGCTGGGTCAATTTTGATGAAATTTTCAGGGAATCTTCAGAATATTCAGGTGGGTGACACTGTGGGGTCTTATATTTGATTTTCGGTCTGCGGGCGGAGGGGCGTGGCCAAATCCAATATACATATAAAAATTAATGTCTGTCTGTCTGTTTGTTTGTTTGTGCTTTATAGGAGGCCAAACCCTTGGACCGATCTTCCTGAAATTTTCGCAGCATGTTACTGTGACTCTGGAAGGAATAATAGGCTGTATGAAGTTTTGATTGGACAAAAATTTAAATTGCTATATTTTGGGCATTTTTTCACCTACGTCGATGATATTTGGTACATATGGTATTGGCATAATTAGAAATACGTACCAGGAGAAAAGTGGGTGTTTCCACGCCCCTTTTTAGGAAAATTTAAAATGGTAATATATCCTAAAGGATTGCAATAATTAAATTAAAATTAAATAAATAAATTTTTGTAAATATATATATATACTTTTAATTTTATTTTATAACGAGGGTTAGCGCAGCACACCGGGTTCTGCTTTAAAACTCTTCGATTATACTAAATAACATGTAGGTAGGCCATCTAAGCTAATCTGATTTAGGTTATTAGTTATATAAATATTTAAACCAAGAATCGAATATAATATAAGCAATTGAATTTAATATTATTTTTGGGAACTCCATCAGTGGCATTTCAGTGGTCGTTACACTAATTAACTGGTGCATACAGTTCTTTGCGCCGTACCGGGATCTTTTTTATTTCTCTGCTGGTATAATGTCTCTTGAACAGAAATTGTTGCTTCAATAAAGTGAGGCACGTTGACATTTTGCCTGTTTTTACCGGGTGATATCACGTACAGTGCTGCAAATCTAATTGTATGTTGAAGGGGACTTTTTTCCTTGAAATTCAGCCACTTAATATTATATAAAACACAGGTATTTGACTGTATAGATTCGACTCTACTATCAGAGGATACTAAGATCCTACACAGAGAAAACAGTGCTTAATAAATATATATATATATATATATGAAACAGGATGTGTGTATGTATGTAACGTATGGACTCAAAAACGGCTGGGTCAATTTTGATGAAATTTTCAGGGAATCTTCAGAATATTCAGGTGGGTGACACTGTGGGGTCTTATATTTGATTTTCGGTCTGCGGGCGGAGGGGCGTGGCCAAATCCAATATACATATAAAAATTAATGTCTGTCTGTCTGTTTGTTTGTTTGTGCTTTATAGGAGGCCAAACCCTTGGACCGATCTTCCTGAAATTTTCGCAGCATGTTACTGTGACTCTGGAAGGAATAATAGGCTGTATGAAGTTTTGATTGGACAAAAATTTAAATTGCTATATTTTGGGCATTTTTTCACCTACGTCGATGATATTTGGTACATATGGTATTGGCATAATTAGAAATACGTACCAGGAGAAAAGTGGGTGTTTCTACGCCCCTTTTTAGGAAAATTTAAAATGGTAATATATCCTAAAGGATTGCAATAATTAAATTAAAATTAAATAATTAAATTTTTGTAAATATATATATATACTCTTAATTTTATTTTATAACGAGGGTTAGCGCAGCACACCGGGTTCTGCTAGTACCTAATAAAATAGAACAAAATTAATAAAATATCCCCATATTTTTTTTCAAAAAGGAAGTCTTATTATTTTAAAATGGAAAACCTTATTGAAAAAATCAATAAGAATACCTAATAAAAACCATAAGTTTCCTTCTTGATTTTTACAAAAAGGTTTTCCTTATTAAAATAATAAGATTTCCTTCTTGAAAAAAATTCGTAGAGATATCTTATTAATTTTGTTCTATTTTATTAGGTATTTATTAGGAACTGTTCTCTGTGTGATGTTAGGAAATACAAATTTGATGTCATCAGAACGTCATGGTTCGTCCGGAATGCTTATTTACAACATGAAGTGTTATTACCTGGATGAGGGGTAATGAAAACAATTTTATAAAATTTACGTCTTTGGGACTCGAACCAAGGAGCTTCGGTTTCGTAAATAGGCACTCTAACCACATCACTATTACAACTTGCTACATGTTAGCAGCCAGTTTAAGAAGATGATTAACACATGATCATACAGGAACCTAATGAAATCAATAAGGAATACCTTTTTGAAAAAATCAATAAGATGGCCTAATGAAATCAATAAGAATTCCGTTTTTTATACAATTCATATGAAAACCTAATAGAATCAAAAAGTTTTTCTCTATGGATTGTTTTTTTCGTGCCAAAGATAACGGATAATGGGTAAAAAAAAATATTGAATAACAAGTTTTCTTCTTGATTTTATGTATTATCCTTCTTAATAAAATTAAAAAGATTTACCACATCAAAATAATAAGGAATCTTTTCGGAAAAATCATCGCTTCTTTCTGCTGGGATACCCCTTAGCCTAAAATCGTTTCATAGAAAAAATCTTCTTGATTCTATTAGGCAGTTTTGTTGATAAATTTCTTTATGGGCCTCTGAACATTCTGAAAATTAATAGGGTCTAAAAATAGATGTCATCAGTTTTCGGCCAACAGCTAATTCAGACATCGCAATATGGTTTAACTTTGTACAACAATAACATTCCTAAAAGTATCCCGAACAAATTTTTTCACCATCTTTGGTCAAGTTTTTTGCCAAAGTTTTTGACAAAAATATTTTTTATATAATTTTTCCAATTAAATATATGTATATTTTTTTTTATTAATATTAGAATAACTGTCAAGGAGTCCTGATTTTTCACCAACAATCCTCATCAAAGTTGTACCTACGCTAAAGATGAATAACTCTCGTAAATACATCAAATAGCTCACAAAGACCACTGTGTACCTTAAAAACTTTCATTCTTTTTTCTAGTTTTTTTTTTTATCCTAAAACAAAGTTTTTAGGTAATAATGGTATGATCAAGTGAACAATTCTCTCTTGTGCTATGTTACTTGGTATTCATACTCGTATATATCAAAATAAATCTGTGTTTTTATGTTTGATTGTAATTTTTTTTTATGTTCTAAATAACAAGCCATAGGGTAAGACCGATTGTCTACAATCGTTACAAGGTTAGAACACTATTAATGATTACTAGGAAATTCAAATAGAATGCTTTTATTATATTGGAGGGGTGAGTACCTTCCCAACAAACTAAATATTAATATTTATATGTCTAAGAAAAACTTGCCATCAATAATTTTAGGCGATAAGGCGGAGGGAATGTGTACACTAGTGATGTTACAAATACTCGTATTCGTATTTGATTATTCGACTATTCGCCTATTTTAAGATATTCGTATTCGTAGTTGTATTCGCCAAATCGTAGCGAATATTTCTCGAAAAATTTGCAAATACATTTCCCCAAAGACAAGCACACAAAAAGTTTAAAAAAATACATAAAATGTACAAAAATATATTAATTTTTATTGAAAGAAAGAAAGCCCCTCATCTTTGATGCAACTAATTAAAATTTTGCATATAAATAACATTTAAAAATAAATGAAGTATAAATCAGCATTGAATTATTGGCCCTAAATATCTTAAGTAGTGTGACAGTTTTTTCAATTTATTGTTACTGACGCAAGGGAAGGGATTTTTTCAAATTAAATTTTAAATATTATGTGTCTCTAAACCTTAAAAGTAATATTCGTATTCGTATTCGCGAATACTAAAAATTGATATTCGTAACATCACTAGTGTACAACCACTGCATTTATAGAGCGATTTTGAAACTTTCATTGTGTTTGAAGGGGTTTCCTTGCAATTTTGTTTCATATATATTTTTTAATTTTGAGAGACAAGTTGCCCTCCCAAAATATTGATAAACTCCTTATGGGCCTTTAAAATTGTACGCTTTTAGTTTGGTCCAACATAAATTCATGTGAGCTCTAGAATATGGATTAATAAATAAATTGTTGGTATTTAGTGATAGTAAAATATAAACTAGAAACGAATATCGAATGATCGGACGGTGAAATTTCGCGTAGTTGCATCGATTTTGTTATCTGTTTTTATTGGAGTCGGAATATTTCTTGCAACAATTATTGTCTTCTAAAATTGGGAAAATATTTCAAATAATAAATTTAGAACGAGAATTCAATTTTCGCGCCACGCTATGTTTATTTAGAACCAAATCCGAGGAAATTCCTAAACTTTAGTTAATTTAATATGAAAAACTATGAAAGCTTTCTATGAATGAAGACTACACACATCACTGTTAATCTGCTTTCGCTTACATGTATATCTTGGTATGTGTGTGTTTTATACATACATATGTATGCTGCAAGGATAATAGTATAATGAGAAAATTTATTTAGAAATACATGAATATGTATATATATATATATAAGTGCTTAGGCCATATATTTATGTACATGGTACTCGTATGTACTCGCATAATATGAAACAATCAAAAGAAAAACTGTTCTAAAATAAAAAGAAAATTTATTTAAAAGAAAAATTAGATT
Organism: Lypha dubia; assembly: GCA_947311025.1. Classification (NCBI taxonomy): domain Eukaryota; kingdom Metazoa; phylum Arthropoda; class Insecta; order Diptera; family Tachinidae; genus Lypha; species Lypha dubia. The sequence continues at coordinate 123,847,643 of OX371260.1, forward strand.
TTATACTTAAACGCTCAAGTAAAATAAAATACCCATCTACATACATTTGTATATGAAAAGGTATCTATCTACACACGAGTATATACTTGTATATGTATTTGGCTACCAAGGATTACTATTGTAAGTGTAACAAGACTAATCAAGCATACATAAAACCTTTCAAATTATTACATTTTCCTTTTATAGATGACATTTCAAAATATTTCTTTCGTTTCGTTTCCTTTCCTAAAGCAGCTGTTCTAAAGTTTCTCTTTAAGTATCCTTTTAAGAATTTTCCTCAGTGATTAGAAAAATCAAAGGGATATCGATTCTCTTCATCTCTATCTTATAGTCATCATCATTGTCGACCACAAAACATCTAAACAATATTATTTTAGTCATTTGTTTTGTATGGTCAGTCAATACAATAATATTTATGATGATCGTTTAAGTCAAGCTGAGAAAATTTCTTGCAACTCATTAAACGGTATTTTTATAGCCATTTACGAAATGTGTGTGTGTGTGTGGAGGATACCCCTACATACGAGTTGCACAACTAAACAAAAAAAGAAAACAAAAAGATTTCTCTTCCTGTTATCTTTCAAGTATTGTCTGTCTCCTACTCATACTCAATCTTAGAATAAGTATGTTTGTATGTCTGTTCATTATACAACAAGCAACAAGATGAGCTGCATGTAGAATTCACATTGTCGAATGCATATATTTAGCTACCACTGCTGTTAACTTATTGTTTGTTTGTTATATTGTGGTTGTCATTCTTGTTGTTGTCGTATCCATCATTTGAATTTATCTCGTTCCGAAATTCTCTTTGTTCTTCTAAAGTATTCTAAGCGTAGTCTTAACAGTAGTTTTTGCTTTTTTGTTTTAAATATGCATACAACTATGTGTACGAGTACATATCATATCATGTATCTATCTTTTTGTTTAACACAAAAACATCTTTTGTTGTTACGTATGTACGTCTGTATGAATGTACTCGTTTGTAGTTTTAATTTACTTACTCGTTTATTTTATTCCTTGTTAGTTTTTGCGCATCTTTTGTTTTCTTTCTTGCATAACTGGGAAGAAAATGCATTGCCATAGAAGTTTGTTGTTCGTTTAAGTGGGTTCTAATGTGTTTCTAATAGTTAGCATCGTTTGCTGTATGCTGATGATCACCACAGCATGCTTGTTTGATCTTTTTTGCAAAATTTTAAGTTGTTCGTTTTTTTTTTTGTTTTGATTTTATAAAGGATTTTCTTTGTTATGGGAAATGAAAGTGATTTTCGCCAGAACAATATTTTATTTCGTGTTGCGGCAGTATGGGAATTTTTATTTTTCTGATAAATTTGAAAGCAAAATTATTAATTAAAAAGGACCGACCTTCACCTCAACTAGAAATCAGAAACAAAATTTATATTTCGTTTAGGTTTTATATTCGTTAAAGGTGGGAAGAAACTATAAAATTATAATACTGAAATAATAGTAATTTCCTATTGACGAAAATATGACGCCGCACAGTGGGGATTTGTTCATACAAGTTTGGAAAAAACTATAAGGAGTGCTCGTAGAATGTTGAAATATTTCTCTGAGCCTTTGGTTAGGTCAATTAAGAAAAAAAGAAAGTTTATCAAAATTGGGCACGCCCACCTCCCACCGCCCATATGACACGAAATTTATTTTTGGCCCAAACTTTTTGAAATTTGGCACAGAGCATTATATTACCTTAATTAAGAAAAATATAAAGTTTCATCAAAATTGGCCATGCCCACCTCCCACCGCCCATAGAACCCGAAATTTATTTTTGGCCCAAACTTTTTGAAATTTGGCACAGAGCATTATATTACCTTTATTAAGAAAAATATAAAGTTTCATCAAAATTGGCCACGGCCACCTCCCACCGTGAGGAAAACTAACAAAAAAAATTTCAATGATTTTTTAAATTGTTGTACTGTGTAATGCAACAAATTGAGAGGTGGCACCTGGTGGCACTTGAAATTGATTAAAAATGTAAAAACAGATATGAGACAATGTATTAGAAGTGATTTCGAACTGTGCGAAAGTATGGCTAAAATTGCAGGTCCAAATGTTTGGAGAAAAAAGGGATTTTTGTTATATGTTCATAAAAATAAACAACAAAAAAAAAAACTTAAGTCTCTGCAGAGTTTATTTTTTTCAATTTTAGTATACTGAAATATCCTACTTTAAATAAAAAATAAAAAGAAAAACGTTAGCTCACATAATAAAATAATATTCGTCTTGAAATTCTTAGGTTTAAATTAAGTTGTTGCGGTAAAACATACAAGTACTGAGTTTGAGACGGCTATAAAAAAAAAACTACCAGTCAGATCGGAGTAATTCTTTTTGATTTGATTGTACTATTTAGTCTAAAATTTCAAAACATCACTGCATATTGCATGAAGAGTATGTTGACAATTTGACTTTTTTCCGCGAAATCCCCAGTGTGCGCCGTAGCATTTCAAGCGATTATTTAATTTCGATTAATTTGAAATAAAGACTACGATATTCATAATGTTCTTATACTCAGAGAGAATTATTTATAATTAGTAGTTCAAGGTTAAGCTACAAAAAAAGCCTGTATATATTTAGTTTTCTACTACAGTTTTTCTGTTCCCAGAATTTTTAATTTCCTGGAACAGTGGCAATAGTTTTTTTTCGATATTACGGATTCTTGACAACTTTCGCTCAGCATAAAAAAATAAAATATATGACTCTAGTACTTAATATTCAACTAGATAATTTTAACAACATAATGTAATAAATGAGATTTTCAGAGCTTGTTCTCGGATAATCGTACCAATATGTTTTCTATCGTTAATTAAAGCGTTGAAACATGTTAATGTGAAACTCCTTACCGAATTTTCATAGCAGCAGATGCTTTCTTAATACAAATAAAATGAAGCTGTTAAGGAATGTTAGCGTTTAACATACAAACTTTTACGGCCAGACTCACGATATTGACCGATCGATCGATGATGCAGAAATTTGTAAACGAAAAACTATGGATTTGCAATCTTCTAACCATCTATTTTATTGATTTATTTAGCTTTTGTGCCAGTAAACTAATAATAACTTCAATAAAATCGGTTATTAGTGATACGGTAGTTATTTTTTTTTACCTCGTAGAAAGGCTGTTGAACTTACATGCTATTTCCACAGGACGGAGGAATGATTTGAGTGTAAAAAATGTATAAAAAGTATTCAGCTTTTTTTAAATAGTTTCAATACAAATTTAACACTATATAATGCGTCGGTCTTGTGGAAACAGCACCTTATTTTCGGGTATTCGAACTAATTTTTGAAAATTCGAACTAAGTAGCTGGCGCCAAAAGTCGGGGGAATGAATTGAGTGTAAAATTTCTATGGAAATCACTCAAACAACCGAGTTAATTTCTTACAATTTTAGACTTAAGTCATTTGTCCGTCTTGAGGAAACAGTACAGTATGTGCGATTTCTATAATACAAACAATTAGTTTGAGTGGAAAAGTTTTATGAAAACCACTCAGTTTTTTGAGTGATTGCCATACAAAATTTTTACTCAAGTCATTTGTCTGTATTGTCGAAACATGATCTTAATTTCGAATTTAAAACTTAAATGGATGGTCTATTTATTCCAAATATCACAGGTCTTCAATTTCAGAGCTGTTGTGCGTTTTTGTTTTAAGTATTATATGAAATTTTTTTTTTTGATACCGCAATCTCCGAGAAAAAGTTTGAAGATTTTACTTCATGAACTGTAAAGGTTTGTTAGACGGTAATTGTAAATTTGCCGTGTCTGATGAATTGGAGAAGTGACATGTTTTTTAAATATTACCAATATTTCCAAATTCCTTGCTTTCCACCAACATTTGCAGGGACGACAGATACGATTAAGCAACGAATCAAACCTTTATTATTGCAAAAATTTGATCCTTTGTTTCTTGATCCGAACATTACGCTTCACTTTAAGAGTCTGTGCACTCTGTTAAAAATATATTAAATAAAATATTAATTGTTGATATTTATACATGCTAAAGTTTGTAATTTAATGGTGAGAGAAATATTTAGTAGACATTGTTAAAATATTTCAAGATCACTTTATCTTTCAACTACACGGCTGCATAGAACAAACGTTGCTTTCGGTAACAGCCACTTAACCTCGTCAGTATTCATGTTAACTGTTTAAATTAATCTTTCTTTGAAAAGGGTTGCTAGCAGTTGGGTCCCAAAAATTTCCTTTGGCAAAATCGGGGAAGAGTTGTTGGTCCAAATATTATTCATAATTTTTTTTGTATTTCACGATTTTCCGAGTATTTTGATCATAATTTTATCAAACTATTTTAATTTTAAACTAATTTAGGTGAAATTTTTTAAATTTGTTCTCCACTGTAATTACCAAACTAAAATTTACTTAAAATTGTATTAATATATTTTAAAATTGAAGGAATAAAATAAGTCTTTTAAAAATTAAAAATTAAATATTTAATCCTTTCATCTAAAATAGCGTTTAAATGAGGGTGTAAAATTAAACTTATATAATTCCATCGAAAAAACCATTAACAAATTTGCGCCTGAGTGCTTTCCGAATTGCACTTATCAACCACAACGCTATGGAGGTTTTGTGAAAATGAATGAAACAACTTAAGCACGTTAAATGTGGGAAATTTGTCACTATAGCAATCAATGCATGTCAACACAAAAGCCACTTGTTAATCTGCCAAGTCTAATAACGAAAAAAGAAGAAAAAAAAAAAACAAGTGAAAAAAAGAGACATCACAAAAACACCCACCCTTTTGTCAAGAGGAAAATTGTGTGTGTGAAAAGTAACACTTCAAAACTAAATACATCATTTGTTAATGTTACAAAAAGTATCGCAGGGAACACAAACCACAATAACAATAGATAAATTCGTAGTACGATTTAAAAAGTTACAAAACAATATCGTTGGCAATCGGATTGTAATGCTAATCACATAAAATTTTTTAGCTCTTCACAAAAAAAGAAAAATACTTTGCAGATAAAATGTTTATCCCAAAAGCAGATAAACTACGCAAAAAAATTTCTGCAAGAAAAACAACAGACAGATTAAAAAAAAAAATCACAAAGGATAATAATAGATGATGACAATGAATGTATTGCGTGTAAATGCGCACACGCAGCAGGATGCCTTTTCACATGAAAGCAAATAAGAGGACGAATATAAATAACAAATTTACCTTTGAAGAAAAAAAATTTATACACAAAAACGCATTTATGCAGCTTCTGTTTACAAAGGACATGAAAATACCAAAACGAGATAATAATCCTTTCAATATGCCACTTAAGCAGATCATGCGTAGCAAAAGAGTTCATTCATACCAAAAAAATATAAAAAAAAAAATGTACGAGTAAATAAAAGAACGGGCGAAAATGTAAAAGTGAAAAAGGATCATTTGTCATTGTATTTTATTACGAATTACCTGTTTTTTTGGTTTGTTTGCTTTTGTTGATATCCTTCTGACTTGGGATGCTCTCAATGTTTTAGTTGATTTTGCCCTAATTTCCTTAGTTTACTATAAGATTTTTACTCATTCATCCTTTCACATCAACAAGGCATTTAACCCATTTAAGGGTTTGATCTTGTTTTGAACGTGTCTTGAATTAGGACACACACAAACACACACATACGTGTACATCATCTGTTCAACTGTAGCCAAACACACCGCCATCATCAAGATCATTGTTTTATTTTTTGTTGAAATTATTGAGGTCGTGTTTCATCTTTTGTTCCCGGCAGCATCTTAAGATCACAATGTTTGTACTAAAGGGTTGATAATGTTGCTGTTGTTGTTTTCTTCATTTGATCTGATTTGATTTATCCTTTAATTTGTGTTAATGCGTTTTTTTGCGTCTAATCTTTAAATGGGATGCTTTTTATTACATTTGACTTTTGCACTTATCAACAGTGTTTTTTCCATAATTTCATCTAAAGCATTTTATTTATATTATTTTTTTTTTTTTTTTTTTGCTTTCCAGCAATTACATGTCTGGTGAACAAATCACGTGCCATGTCGATTGTTCAAAGAATATTCATACATACAGTGTGTATTTTACATAAAACCACTCCAGCTGTTTTCTTCACTTATACATAAAATAATGAAAGTGGACACATAAGGACTCTACAAACGAGTAACCGTATAGATGAAGTCTTGCTAAAACAATGGAGTATTTTAGTGCCTATTCACTGGCTTAGTTCCTCATCATTATTGAGGGCCATTTATGCTGTACACTGAAAAATTTAATTTAAAAGTACGAAAATTACAGTTTTAATTAATGTCGTTGTTGAAGTTCAACCTGCAAAGAAAATTGTATATAAAAAAATTATTCCTGACAAATTTCCATTTACATAATTCACTTATGTGTGGTTTCCATAATACAAACAATTAATTTGAATAGAAAATTTATATGAAAACTACTCAGTATTTTGAATGATTCCATACAAAATTTCTACTCATCTCATTTGTCTGTATTGGGGAAACAGCACCTTAATCAAAATTTCGAACAAGCTTCAGTGAATTCTGTAATTGTTACAATTAATTTGTGAAGTTTTTATTCGAACTGAGTGATGTTTTATCAAAGAAATTTTTAATTTTTCAGGCTTAATTTCGTTTTCTCTAAATTTAATTTTATTATAAATTAAATTATTATTTAAATTAGAAAGAAAGAAAAATCTAGTGGCTCTTAATATTTTAAACAGACAAAGAAAAAGTTTTTTGACTGCGCGGAGGGTTGAACTGACATCGATGTTTCGAGACTAACCACAGTCTCATCATCAGAGTTGTCTACCGCTTAGACCTCACTGCCACCACGGCAGCTGCAATCACACCAGTTAAAGATACTCTACATTAATTGAATCTGCTGAACTACATGTAAGTTTTACAGTACAGCTTTTTATCATTTTTAATGGGTTGGAACTTTACTATACTTTTTTCAAAGTCTATCTTGTTCAAGTTCAGCTTTATTCTAGTGTCTCTTATTTCATTCCCAGGTGGCAGCCTTCGGCTACCAATACTCTAGAGGTTTTTATTTGGAATGCGCTTATATATACAGCTGTTTTTTTTTAATTGTGTAAAAACTTTTTCTTTGTCTGTTTCAAGTATTAAGAGCCACTAGATTTTTCTTTCTTTCTAATTTAAATAATAATTTAATTTTTTAATAAAATTCAATTTAGAGAAAACGAACTTAAGCCTGAAAAATTAAAAAAATTCTTTGATTGTTACAATTAATTTTGCGTTAAAAAAAACTAATTTTCTATTAATTTTTATATATTTGAAGTAATTGAAAATTTAAATTTTGATTGAAACTACAGTTTTCGTAATTGAAATTTTATTTTTCTTCTTGATGTGTAGCTAGAGGGCTGATAATGGGTTGACATGTAGGTTGCGTTGGATTCCAAACTATCCGTATTTTGCTTAACAAGCGGATTTATAAAAAGAACACTATATTTGCGACACTAATTCCGGCAATGCTAAAGTCAATAATTCTAGTCTTGAGGATGGTTAGCGCTACATACTGGCAATAGAGAAGAGAACATGTGTATCCTCTTCATAATTGTATTTTCTCTAATAGACGTAGTAATTTGGACCCATATTATTTTTTTCGAGTGTGTTCTATTAATTCAGTACTCTGCACAGTGGGGTTTTTTTTCCAAATAAATGGTAATAAATGTGGAATTTCTTAGCTGCTGATTGTATTTGGTTGAAACTTAAAATAGCTTTAGACGTAAGTTCAATTCAGAAATTCGGTGCTCCTTTCAGAAATTGAAATAAAAATATAAACCTCTACGTATCGTAATGACTGGAAAGTTACGCGTATTATTCCTATTCCTAAGAAGAGGGGAGATTTCTCGATTGACAATATGAGACCTATTAGTATAATTCCTGTACTATCTAAGGTTGTTGAGAACATTTTGAAGGATCAGATAACGCAGTGGGTTCAGGATAATGGGATGCTTAGTGAAAGTCAATTCGGCTTTCGTCATGATCGTAGTAAGGAATACTTTCAACAGGGGTATTGTGAGTGTCTTAGTTTCTATTGACCTAACTAAGGCGTTTGATCAGGTTAGACACTCTCTATTGGTTACTAAATTGAACAGTAGATTTGGATTTTCATCGTCGGCATGTAGGTTGATATGGTCATATTTGGCTGGTCGGAGGCAGTTTGTATCTGTTAATGGCTTGGTTTCTGGTCTGGAATGGGTGCGGTCGGGTGTTCCACAGGGTTCGGTATTGGGTCCTACTTTATTCACTCTATTTCTCAATGATCTATTGTCCAGAATGGGTAGTAGTTATTGCAGGGCGTTGGTATTTGCTGCTCATATCCAATTACTGTGGTCTGGGGATTTAAGGGCACAAGTTTAATGGTCGGATCTTATCAACTAGGATTTAAATATGTTGAGCAGTTGGATGGATGATAATTTTCTTCAGGTGAATCCTCGTAAGACTAAGGCGATGATATTTAGAGTTAATAGATGTGATAGGAGTACACTGGATTTGCGGATTTGTGGTGCTGTTATTGATATTGTAAGATGAAATGTCTTGGTGTGCTGATAGACGAGAATTTTTTTTTGCACCTCACATTGATAGCATATGTTTCAGGGTTTGTCTTACACTTAGGAGGTTATATCACTTAAACCTGTTTCTCCCTTTATATGTTAGGTGTAGTATTGCTCATGCACTATTAATGTCCCAGGTTAGTTATTGCATTGAGGTTTATTCAGGATGTGCTCCTACGCAAGATTAGGGGTGTGGTACATAAAATTGTTAGATTCGTTTATAGGCTGAGACCGAGGGCACATGTTTCACATCGTGTGCGGAGTTTTTTTAGGTTTTCATTTGAGGATTATCTTGAATTCCGCCTTTTGATTTATATTTTCAGAATTATTAAATACCAGAATCCTTTACGTGTAGTACAAATGATATCTTTTACAAAAACGTTAAGAAGTCCTCAAATGTTAATCTCAAGGATTAATAATTCTACATATGAATGATCCTTGGTAGTTCAGGCTACTAGGATTTGGAATGTTCTGCCAAGAGAGTTACGTGTATTCTCTTGGGCGGTTTAAACTTTCAAAAGGAAACTTAAAAGTTTTTTTAATATGGGCAACATTTAGATACTAATTGACTGGGTTCAATATTACCTATTATTTAATTTTTACGTGTCTCTTTTTAATGGTCATGAGGGAGTCGCCGGGATGTTAGAATGTTGTTGAATACTCATAGATATAATAATCACATGTAATACGAATTAAATTGGCCTAAGACTATACGAGTATGTATTACGAATGATTAAATAAATGAAATAAAAGAAATGAATTATTGGCAAAAAATTGGAAAAAAAAAACGTAAATAAGTTGTCTTCTTTGTAAGAAGTGTGTTATTAAATCTAACTTTTTCTCTAAAGCTGTTTTTAGTGTCATCCAAATCAAATTAGCAGTTTCGAGATTCGAGATTTATTACCTTTTTTTTTTGCATCATTACCCACTGTGCACTGTTACTAATAGCCTCATATAAAGTTTACCCCGACTGGACAAATTGCGTATCATGTGCAGGATATATCTACGTAGACCTGGCAACTAGATAGATATTTTCGTGTTACCAAGTATACAGTGCAAGCCCGTATGACTCATGCTAAATTCTGTACTCTGGCAGTAAATTGACTGATAGGCGATCTGATACATAACACATCCTGTGCGGCTATTGCGTTCGTAATATTTTTACAGGACATTCCGTGTAGAATGAATCATAAATTTGCGCTGCTCTTTAATGCATCGATATTTCATTTAGAAATCCTATCGTTGTCATTCTAGTGATAGAAACTATTTCTACTTGCAATACGCAATACCACAACTACGGCAAATTCATCACTGCAATCATTTACAATACAAAATAGTCCTTTGACGACTCCAGTATTCCTTGACACGGAATTATTTCAAACTTATAAACACTAATTTAATATGTATATTTGTACGTCGTCTAGAAAATGTATGTTTAATCAAATACTTATACACAGCAAAACTTCGATATGACTAACTTAAAGGGAATCGGAAAATTATTCATATGAGAATTATATGAAATGCGCAGAATAACGTCGTTATAACTATTTTTTATGTATTAATAAAATTCACTTTTCAATAGGTAAATAAAAAATTAAACACTTTCGTGTTATTTTATGCTTTATTCTGAGTTCTTTGTATTTAGGCTTTTGAATAAATACTTCGCTAAATAGACGTTTCATACTTCAGAACTTCTTCGTTATGTTTAGAGTGTATTTTTGTTGTATAGAGGGCTTTCATTTTATTAAAGTTTGTTATATCGATAATTTACTGTATATGTATTTAACACATAAATGTACAAATACTGACCTTTTTAAGTATGGCATAGCTATGGCTGAAACTTATAGTATTTAAATAAATATCTTTATTCCACAGTAAAATTGTAAATATCCCTTTCTTAATAAGCAAAATGGTAATTAAAATTTTATATGATTGATATGCATATTGTTGCGCACAGACAGTTATTGTGTTATTTGTGTACATAATTATAATTTTGCAACAAGAAAATTTCCATCAATAGCATCAAATTTCAAAAGCTCTTTATGAATTGTAAATCATTTCAACATCAAACAAACAATATTTGATTACATTCAGAATTTTTGTTCAAATAGATTACAAAAATATTTTCATAAATGACGCTTATTAATTATATTTAAGATGACATTTTACAAATAAAATTTCAAAGGATATCTTTTCTTCAAACACACACAAAAATTGTTTAAAGAAAATTAAAAAAATGAATTTATTTAAAGAACTACAGAAATATCCAACTGTGAGCTTTTATCCCTTGTGAAGGATAACAAGTTCTTTTTTTTTCGTTTCAATTCTATATATCTTTGGTGAAAGGGATGTTTCGCAAATGACAGGATAGTAAATGAATGGTCAGCTTGTATTTAATGTAAAATTTTATAATGGGACTGACTGGTCAGCGTATTGGTCACTTCGTTATGTTTAATGCTATTAGATGAGCAAGCTTTTTTGTTGTTGTTTTTTATTTAAAATTTATTATAAAAAAAAATTCTTGTCCTTGTATTCTCAAAGGTTATAGGTCATCACCGTACTTTTGAACATTTCTTCTCACAGTCTTACTTTTTTCTTTTGTTATACATGAAATGGTATTTGCTTTCAAAAGGATATAAATACTTTTTTTTTTTAATTTTTAACATTATTTTTATGAATTTTAATGAATTTACAAGTTTTTAGTTTTCGCTTGGGTTCAAATTGTTGACCAGTTGTTTTGTAGTTAGTAGATATTATTGGAATTTGTCCCTTTGTTGAATTTATTATCGAAACATAAATTTAAGTGGGGAGTGTCCAGTTTGGCAAATATCCTAAAAACCAAAAGAAAAAAAGGATCTAGTTATAAAAATGGCAAACTTTATACTCATGTATGCTTTGTAAGTTTTTTTTTTTTGTTTCTTTGGTATTGTCTGGCAAAGAGGTCATCTTTAAAATTTCACCTTTACAAAGGATAGAAGACGCCATTTTGGTTTTAATCTTTTCAAGGAAATATTTTTAGATTAAATCGCATTAACTGTTTTACATGCAAAAGAGAGTGGAAAAGCAGCAAATTTCCAAATAGTTTTGTCTTTAATATATTAATAAATTACTAATAATGAAGCAGTTGTATGTAAAAGGATCCGATCATCGTTGAAAAAGATTTCTGAAGCAAATCAGATAACTTACAGAATTTTATTTTGAAAACATATATCACATCATGTCCAAAGATTTTTGGAGATAACAAACCAAATTGGCAATGTAAGCTGGAAGAGGAACATTGTAGCCTTAGGCAAAACCCAGCAATTCAAGATATAATTAGCCTAATTGCGGAAATAAAATGCCAATTTATTGTTCACTTGAAATATTTCCCAGGAAAAAATATATTAAAAAAAAACCATTAGAAAATATATCGCTGACACAACAAGCAAGCCAAAATTGGCGATCACAACTTTATAGAAAGTGAATACATTTCACGAGAATTTTTATTACCGATAAGAGTGAATATAAATAAATTTACAAACAATGGCCACGAGTCGCAAGAAGCCCATGCCAAATAAATTTATTGGCATAAAATTAAAACAAGTTAACCCGTATCATTACCTACGAATGGTGCTAAGCCAAGATGTAAAAACTATTAAGTTATCCAATGCTAGAATATTGGCAATTGTAAAACTGTCTTTCTATATAATTAAAAACTTACACTAAGTCAGCTGTTTGTAAAACAACATACGTAACAACACTGCTCGATAGATGCGAAAAATCAGGCTACAAATGATCGAAATGAAATACTTAAGACGAGTGGCAAGCAACTTCCGTGTTGATACTCGTAGGGTGTGAAAGAACACCATACGATCTATCCTAAATGTTGAACCCGTAGCAATTAAAATTGCAGGATACCCAATAACCGTATATGAAGACAAGTTTGTGAAGCAAGACCAGTAGAATTACGCTCTAGAAGGCGAAAATTAACTACATGGCTCGATACAATGACAGCTATTTCGGCGATAAATGAATAGATCCTTTGGTTTTGGCTGAAGTGGTTAGCGCGTTGACTACTAAGCAAATAATGGCTTGGGACCTGGGTTCAAACCCAAGTCAATCAACATCATTAATTTCTCTAATGTACACTAGGGAGACATTGTATTAATTGTTGTCGGACTATTAAAGGGATGAAGGCATATCCCTGGTCACTAAAAAACTATTCCAACAGCGATTGAAACATCGGCGAAGTAAAACAATTAATAAAATGCCTGCTAATAAAGCTTAACAACAAAATTAATGCGTCTACTTTACACCGGTAAAAGAGTTAAGCCTTCTAAATTTTCAACATCTATATTCTCTCTACCCTATCCTCTGGGTGCTGGTCTTATAAAAAAAAAACATAAAAAATTAAGGCCCTAATAGAGCTGGCGACACCTTTTCAGAAAATCTCTACATTAAAAGGTAAAAGAGGAAGTTGCAACAAAATCAGGCGTTCATTAAAATAGAAGAAATAACAACACAACTTTCACTTAGAGCATCCTTATATTCGCATCCATCCAAACTTTTTATAAACCGGGACAAATTTGGTACTCTTGGTACTTCTTGTATTTTATTAATATTTTTACATTAACATACAGTAGGGTGTGAAATATCGAAAAGCTGGTACTTTTGGTGGTTTTGGTACTTTTTGTTTTGTCGATAAGTTTTTCATAAAGACATTTTAGACCTTCATTAACATGTAGCTGTAGCCAAATTACGGCCAGTAAAAAATAAAACTATAAATAATTTTAAAATGGAGTTACGTATTAATTCAGCTATTCTGAATATTAGATGAGAGATATAAATGACTAAATTGAGATGCAATCTTCGCAAGGAAATAAGCCGCTTAAGCTCAACTTTGGTTTTTTTCTCTTGATAACCTCGTAACTGGCTCCCGTGAACTACTTTTATGAAAAGTCAGCAAAATAAAAACCTAAATAATTATTGCAATTTGGACTTAAAATAGCTTCGACTTGTTGGCAGTAGATCAAACATATTTTTTTTACACTTACAATTTTGTAAAGCGCTAAAAATTTAAAAGTGGTATAAAGTTACAATCATTAACACTTAAAAATCACATTTTAAATATTGATAAGATTATTCGAACATCTTTAAATGTGGACTACAACAAGTTTAAATTTTTACCACAATTAATATCGATATTCGTAATTACAAAGATTGGCAAGAAAAATTAATTTTCTAAATTCTTTTATATTACTCAAATTCAAAATGAACTGTTGAATAGTATCCGATTGACTATACCGAAAGAAAAAAAAACTTATCAACTTTATTTGCATTCATAATTTTTTTCTGGTTATTCCTTTTCATTGTGATTAATTACTGTTAATATCAGAACAATAAAAAACAAACACATGAAGTTTTGGATTCCTAAACACTATTACGTATCCTGCGGCAGAAGCTGTATGACTGCGCAATCTCGTAACAGGGCACAATCATCCTTATATGAAAACTATTAAGTAAAAGAAAGGGTTCAATGGGTCAGAAAGTGTTTGTGTATTGGTTACATGTGACAGTGTGAGTATGTTTTTCAACTCATATGCAAATCATTTTGAATATTTACATAAATATTTTTTTTTCTTAAACATTTTACAATAATTTATGCATAAATTGTGAGTGTTTTAGAAAATACTGAAAAAAGGACGACAGTGATTCATTTGTGTCATCAGTCAAGTTGATGAGGTAATTATTAACACCATGTATTTTTCAGATGCTGTTCATCTTTTTGCTTTTAATGAAGTGGTTTACAGTTACAGTAACTGGATAAATTGTAAATTATAGGGTGCACAATTGTGACAATTTTAAAATTATTTGCTATTATTTTGTTTGTTATCTGATTACAGATCCTGCGGGTTTTTTTATAGTTGAATTTTGAACTGCGTATCACCGTGTATCTTATTAATTGAAATGTCAGTAATTGTTTATTTGATTTTTTATTTCATTTTCGTAAATGTTTAAAAAGGTTTTATGTCAAAAGGTAATACTTTTAACTAAAATATTTGATGTTTTTCATTTGTTTTGTGGGGAGAATAATTATTAAAACAAAAAAAAATTTTTATATAAAACGAACAATTTATTTAATTAACTTCGTATGTACGAGTATATAAACGACACAACTCAAAAATAACAAATTTTCAGGAGAGACAAAATACTGTTAATGCTGTAGAAGTAATCCAAGCAAATTGAAAACACTTAAAGCGGTATTTTTTCCATTTAAGAAAGGAGATAAAGGGATATATTTTAAAGGGACCACATCAGGACGCAAGTGGGCTGGAACCTAATCTTCCTCTTACTAGCAGCTTGCTAACCTAGATATTTTATCTGCAAAAACTGATTTTTTAAGTGAAACCAATTATAATAAATTTTGATTTGTTCCGGTAACTTTTGTGCAGAAGGAAAATAATGAAAAATTAATAGAAATTTAATAAGTAATTATGTGATATTTCACGGAACTGAAAAAAATCCATTGGCTAAAAAATCGGTTTTCGCACTAAATAAATTTTCTCTACTTTCAAAAAAAAAAAAGACATGTACTTAATTTTAGTAAAAAAATTTCCTTAAAAATAGTTTAAAATATTTCTATATTTAAGTATAATTTGATTAACATATATAGAACTTTTTTTAGTCAAGTTAAATTTTCTTATAAAGGAAAAAAAAATCACATGATCATAATGTCACTTCAAAAAAATTCTACTTGAAGGAATCTTTTGAATGCTTCTTTTCTAAGATTAAGAATAATTCTTTCTAAATTTTAGAACATTTTGTCATAAGATCAGTGTTGCCACCAACGATACGTTAAATTACACATTGGTCATGCCAAAATTACACATGAAATTACGAATTACACATGCTTTCTTTTTTTTCCAAAATAAAGTGTTTTGTTCTGAATTTAATAAAAAAAATATCGAGTTATAGTTTTTTTAAATTAACGATTCATTGTTTTTTTTAATAAAAATAACGGTTAAAAACAAAAAAAAAATTCATAACATATATAATGTAATTTATAACTTAAAAATAAACAAAATAAAATACATCACGTTTATATTGAGATCAAATTTTTTTGATTTTCCCAGGTATTTTTTAATTAATTAGACATATCTACAAAACAAACAAAAATTATTTGTACGGTGAATGTAAAGATTTTTTTAAAATAACTTACTTTTAAATAGTTATTCAAGAATCTCCAAGTATTTAAAACTAAACTCACTTTTAGTTAAATTTTTAGGTTTTGCCAATAAT
This sequence comes from Lypha dubia, assembly GCA_947311025.1. NCBI lineage: Eukaryota > Metazoa > Arthropoda > Insecta > Diptera > Tachinidae > Lypha > Lypha dubia. The sequence goes on from OX371260.1 coordinate 123,863,494, forward strand.
ATTAACACCTTTTTATTTCTTGTGACAAAAACCGGGGAAATTGCAAGAATATTATAAGTCTGATTGTTCTTTAGTCTTCTTTGTAGTACATGACACAGCTATGTATAGTTGTACCATATTTGTGATGCAAAATTTTTTTTAGTTACTATGAATATACTTATGTGATAGAAATGGACGTACATACATTATTTTTTTTTTAAATGCAAGTGTTGAAAACTGTTAAAAAAAATAACAAAAAAAGTAGTGCTCAAAAACGATAAAATTTCAAATTACACACGAGTTACACATACAGCCAATTACACATGGGCTACACATGATGGAAAAAATTACACATGATATGTGTAATTACACATAAAGTGGCAACACTGCATAAGATTGAAATTATGTTATTTTAGCCAGGGTTTAAAATAAGTTTTTTATTTTTATTTATTATCCTAGAGACTAGTGAGAAAATATGATCCGTTTCCATTTTTGATAGTAGAGAAACTAAAAATATTTACCTGATTACAAATAAATTTCCAGTTTTCTAAAAAAAAATTTGTACTTGACGACTACTAGTAAAATTTTTTACTAGCAATAAATAAATTCTCTGTAATATATTGTTCAGCAACAATTTCTTGTCAATGAAAACTAGCCTTCCACACAAAAATGCAAAACCACACATATACAAAATATTTTTTTCATACAATATGCCGCTATAAAAAATATCAAACAATAAAATATATGCCAATCCAACCAAACACAACTTCGACTAGTTGACAAACAAGCCGGTCTTACAATGACTAATATTTAAAAATTTTTCTCCTTGAATCAACAACTAGCAACCCAAAAAAGTACAAAATTTTTTTGGAAAACTGGAAATTTATTTGTTATCAGGTAAATATTTTTCTTGTTTTCACATAAAATTATTGATTATGCAGGGAATTTTTAGTAAATATATTAGTTTTTTTAAACCCTGATTTTAGCTGTCAAGAAATGATTTAGGAAATGATTAACTCCTGAATAGTTCATAAAAATTTGAATACTTAAAAGCGGAAAACGGGTATCCTCAATTTAAGTTCATATATTTTTCTCATATTGGAATTTTTTTCAATATTAAAAAATAATTATATTTTAAATTATTTTCAGTTCATGACTTACTAATTTCAAAAAATTATTTTTGTTAATGTAAGAAAATATGAATTTAGTACTTATGTGTACCCGCGGTTGAGAGGTAGCACGGCGTAGTAATGAGGTGATTCGAGTGTCTATCTCATAAACCAAAATTCTTGGTTCGAGTCCCAAAAGACGTAAGTTTTATTAAAATGTTTGCATTCCGGACGTTTCAGTGCTCTCTGATGACATCGAAAGCTTCGTTTGTACCAATGGGGCAGGTTCAGAAGAAGGTAAAACAAGGAAACAAAAAATGCGCAGCATTATGGCAGATTGGAACACAAGATGAAATTTTTACTAATTTTGGGATAAACACTGAACTTGCTTTTAGTAAATATTTTTTTAGGAAATCCTGTTTAAGACGAAATTTGTATTTTTTAACATGAAGGAAAATTTTACTGAGTTTCTATAAAAAAAAATCCGTAAAGGCGCCAGACGACAACGAATTTGTACTCAAATTAAGTAAAATTTTCAAAATTTTAGTCCATATATATATTTTTTTTTGATTGTATGTAACTTAAATACCACCAAGCGTCGAATAATGCAGCTTGTATTTTTAGCAAAGAATTTCGTAGTTAACAAAAAGCGACGCTTCGTTTGTCAAACGAATTAAAAACAAACTAATAATATATTTAGCATCATTTTTTTTGTGATAAACAAATAATCACTCCTTAAATTCTTTAACATTTTTTAAATATTAAAAAAAAAGAAAATTATCTCACGCACTTTAATGGCCTAAAGGTATCCGGAAGTAACATTAACTTTTTACAACATACATTTTAAGTATGTATGTACGTATGCTACTAGATGCATTTTAACATGTTTATTTTGTTCTCTAAACAATCAAGTTAATTTAAAAAAAAAAAACATACTCACATGTACCGCGTGTGTAGTAAATAACACAGGTGTCGGTGAAGATAAAAAAGCAAATGAAAATTATAAGAAAACACATCGAATGAAATGAAAATGTACCACACATAAAAAAAAAACTAAAATTCATAAAAATACCTTAACAAGATGAAGGCACACAAAAAACTTAAAAGATGTTGTCATGATAACACGGAGAGACAACGACAACATTTAGAAGTGGTGATATAACAGAGTAACTATTCAGAGTATACGGAATCACTGCAGCAGATTATTCATATCAAAAATTACAACTACTTGGTTTCATTACGATAATTTCTTGTTTAAAGGAGTGCTTTCATAAATAACTATTTTAAAAAAATGCAAGTTGCAAGTTTCAAATACAGTTTTTAACACTCACTTTTATGTGGCGTACATGTTGGAGAAGATCTTTTTTCAATTTTTAATTTAAATTCTATATTTGTCCTTTGTTGGTATTGAACATGCAGTCTCATGTTTGTAACATATTTCCTTAGACAACTAACTCATCAACACTTGAATAACAAAATCGACATATAAAAGCAAAGCAAAAATATTTATTATATTATTTTCTGTCCACTTCTGGTATTGACCAGAGGCAGATAATAAAGTTAGGATTAATTCAAGTACATTTCGTACAAAAATTTTTAATTAAAACTCAAATTAATCCTAAATAGTAAAATTAAGTACAAGATTTCTTTTTGTGTGCAGTTATAAGATATTCGTAACACAAAAAAAAAAGACGAAAAACTATTGTATTTGATTCCTTTAAATGTCTGCCTATAAATCTAACACATGCATGTGACGGAGTAGCGTTTTTTAGGGACTGGCAAGTATGGGTCAAACACTGACAAAACTTAAAAAGTACTTGTAATTGTGGATGTGAATACGAATAAGCAGACACATCAAAATATTACCAACATACCCGCATACTCATTGTAGTTTTAAACGGATCTTGAAGTTTGTCACACTTGATGAAATTAAACATACTGACTATAAATACGAGAAAAATTTAAAAAAATTAAAAAAAAAGAAACGTGAGAAAATTAGCAAACTAAGACGTGTTAAGATTTCAAATATTTGCAATCTGTTAGTTTTTAGAAAATGTTTATTTTTTAATTTTCTAAAATTCTGAAATTAGTCTGAATAAAAAAAAAAATAAACATTAACCTCGTTTATAGATATTGGCCTTAGTTTTAATGACTTTTTTTTTTTTGTTAACTGCTCAGGTGGTCAGGAGCTCACATTTATTTGTTGGATTCTTTTAAAATTTTATTACTCGAAAAAAGTAACATCAAAACTAATAGACACTGAGATGTTATCTGAAACAAAATACATATAAAGAGTTTTATGATATTTAAAAGAAAAATATACACACATACACACAACTTAGTTTGAGCACGTAGCGTTTTTTTTCAAAGTGCATTAATGTCATCACTTTTATGAAATTGTTAGATATATTTAATATATATTTTTTAACTTTCAACACACTTTACGGAACCATGGCATGGTGAGTGGCAAGGTGTCAAAAAAACTTTTAAAATTAAAAAAAAAATTTTATGTTTACTTCCAAGCGGATGTTTTATGTTTATTAGAGTCTATTTTGTAGCAAAAGGTGAGCACACGCTCATTTGAAACCTTAAAAAAGAATAAAATAATTAAGCTTTTAAATTAATTAATTTGCTTTTGACAAAAGTTCAAATTAGAATTAAATTGTTTTAATGTTTATTGTTTTAGACAAAAAATATGTACATATTTTGTGAATTACAATTAAACATTAGTTCAAAGTAATTAGTAATAATTTTGTGTAGAAAAAAACAAGGAGTTGAAAAGGTGATTCCATATTTGAAATCCAAACAGTTAAAACTTTGAAAATTTCTCTTAAAACTTACTTTCCTAAACAGAGAAAAAGATGGATTTTTTATTCGCGTTAAAAAGATATAATACGTCGTAGTAATGAATACGCAACACATGCAATATTCGGACGTCCTCAGAAGCAGCTCCGATTTTGAGGGTTTTTTTTTTTTTAATTTTATTTAAAAAGAAACTTTTAATTTAGGAAAATAACTTAAACATAAATTTTAAAGTACGTATGGCATTTATGTATGTAAAAAAAATGGTAGGGGGACTTTATTTAATTGGACTGGATTCAATTGAAATACTGCGCATTTTATTTGTTACAAACAAATCCTTTAAAACAAAGAACAATTTTGAAAATCAGTCCGAAAACTAATATGTACGATAATTTTTGATCGGTCGATAGACGGAGAAGCTATAAAATAATAAATATTTATTTAAAATAAATACATACTTCAATGTGTATAATGAAAAGTTGGCACGAAGTTAACAGGGCCGGCCTACTATTCACTTCTCATAATTTCTCAGGATTTCTGGCTAATAGTGCGAACTTTGTTGTTATTGGTCGCTTACTGTTAATGACCTCTTCAGTAAACTTTTGCTTACGCAGCGCAACACATTTCATAATGACACAAAGCATTTAAAAAATTTAATTTTTTAGATATTTTTTTTTTGTAGTTTTTATTATTTATTGAATCTTCAATTATAAATTGAAACATCAATTAGTTATTCAAATCTTAATCTAAATATGTTAAATATAAGTTTAGCCAATGCTAAACAAAATTTTTAATTTCAACTGTTGATTTTTGATGTTTTACATCTCTCGTGTACGGCTGAGAGAAAGAGTATCCCTCCTTCTCAACCGGGTGTGGCCTCAATAATTTAGAATGTTGCGCGCAAGTGGATTTGGGTGCAATACTAGTTTTTCAATATATTTTTTAGCGTGTTTTGAAAATACTGTCTTCACCAACGGAACATCAAGATCTTTGTGAATTCGCTGATTTCGGATATACCAGGGGGCTGCAGTAATTGTACGTAGAATTTCGTTTTGTCGCCTTTGAATTTTTTCTACACTTGATGCTGAGGCAGTGCCCCACAACTGGATTCCATAGTCCCATATTGGTTTCAGGATCGCGTTCTATAACAAAAGTTTACAGTCAAGACTTAATATAGAATTTCTTCCAATAAGCCAATTCATTTGGGCTGCTTTTAATTTCATTTGTGTCAACTTTGCGTCTATATGCGATTTCCATGTTAAACGACGATCAAGATGAACGCCTAGATATTTTTTGCTACAGTGTGTTGCGGTATAGTCTCGGTGTTGATTTGTATAGGCGGGCATGTTTCCCTGCGTAAAGTAAAAGTAACGTGTACACATTTCTGCTCATTCACTTTTATCCGCCATTGTTTTAGCCATGTTTCCAATTTTGAGATGTACACTTGTAGATTCCGGGAATTTTCTACAGGATTTTCATGAACGCTTCGAAAAGCCGTATCATCAGCAAATGTTGACGTGTGAATGTTAGTGCTTAACGGTAAGTCAGAGGCATATATTAAATAAAGTAAAGGACCGAAGATACTGCCTTGAGAAACTCCGGCTTCAATCGACTGGAGAGGGCTAAAGAAATTGCCTACCCTAACTACAAATTTTCGTTCCTTTAAATAGCTTTTTAAGAGCCTGGCGATGTTTGCGGGTAGATTTTGTGTTAATTTGTGGACAAGACCTTCGTGCCATACTTTATCAAAAGCCTGTGCGACATCAATAAAAAGCGCTGAACAATATTTCTTTTTTTCAAAAGTTTCTCTAACTGCATTCACAAGTCTGTGAGTTTGTTCAATAGTGTTGTGCTGACTGCGAAAACCGAATTGATGATCTGTAATACATCCACTGTTAGTCACTATAGGAGTCAGCTTGCTCATATATAGCTTTTCAAAAAGTTTCGACATATTGGACAATAAACTGATAGGCCGATAGGATTCAACCTTTGTATGATCCTTACTGGGCCTTGGTATCATAGTAATCATCGAAACCTACCATTCTGTTGGATAGTATTGCAGTCGTAAAATACTATTAAAGATGAATAGTATTACTCGTTTTGCAATGAAAGGCAATTCTTGCAGCATTTTGTTACTTATTTTATCAATACCTGGGGCTTTTATTGTATTTAGACTTGCAATAGCCTTTTCAATCTCCCCAATAGTAAATCTTAGCGGAATTTCTGGTAAAGAGACGACTGGTGGCAGTTCAATAATATCAGCAGAAATATTTAAAGTAAATACTTTTTCTAAGTGTTTACCGAAAAGAGCACCTTTTTCAGCATCAGTTCTTGCCCAGTCAGCATTTGAAGCTCGTAATGGAGGTTTACATATCACAGGCCTTTTAAGTCCTCTGGCTGTACGCTACAGCGAATAATCTGTTTGTGGTTTACCATCTAGTTCTTGAAGAAATTTTTGAAGGGAAGCTGTTTTTTTGTGTTTGTAAAACTTTTCTAAGCTGCTTAGTACACTCCTTAAGCCTTAATTTTAGCTGAGGCGATCTGTAACGTTGCCATTCTCATCGAGCTCTCCTCTTTTTAGATAAAAGCCTTTCTTCATCAACAGAAAAAATATTGTTCAATCGCACTTGTTGACTTGGTTGATTTGAAGAAGCATTAAGAGCAACTTCTTTAACGTGTGCTTGAAACAACCTAATTGAGTCATCTATATCAGAAGGTGTTCTCAACGGCATATTGTCCCCGCAATGAGCACTCAGGTATTTTTTATATTTCAGCCAATTAGTACGTGCAGATGTCGTTGGTAAGTCACATGTAGGTGATGAAGTTGTATGTGAGTATATAGTGACAATTGTAGGCGATTGGTCTGAAGATAAATTCAAAGATGATTTAACTGCAATCATTACGCTGGGCACACCTTTCACAATTCCAAAGTCGATAACATCAGGAATTTTTGTCGATCTGTTGGCCAATATGTTGGCTGACCACTTGAAACTACATTCAAACCCATTTAAACATAATACAAAGTTGTTTTGCTAAAATAATTTGTTTATATGAATATTTTGTGAAGACAAAATAAATTCAAAATCGGTAAAAAAGATAATGAAGGCTTGTAAATTTTTCTAAACAAATGTACGAAATTATCCAAATGTTTATTATTTATAGCAATAAGGTTTTTGTGCTGCTCAGTATGCAAAGATTATTCAACTTATACGAAATTAGAAATATTTTTTCACAGAAATGAACAAAGTTTTATAGATTATCGCCGGTTCTGTATTTTGTGAGCTATAAAAATTAAAATTAGCTACAAATAAATTTGCACGCATTAAGACATGTGGGCGCAAAAAGAGTTTTACAAAAAGGCAGTTATACTAAGATGTGAGAGTATTGTAGAAAAACAAAAGATGAGAGAGTTGAACAAATTAATTTTCCTCAATGGATGGTATTTTCTTTTTCAATTTAACCGTTATTTTTTATAGTTAATGTTTGTGACTTCATACAAATGTTTCATTAAAATTAAGAGATTTTTATGATTTAAATCTAGAATGCGGTCAATTTTGTCGGCCATTGGCTAAACATAAGTCTTCATTATTTGCCATTAAAAATAACTTGAAAGTTATCGTACTGTTGAAGCAAAATTTTAAAATTTGTATGTTGCAAATTTCAATTAAAACGAACAAACATATGCAAAATTTATTTGTAGGCATTTCTTTAGCAAAATTTGAGAAATATATTTATTTAACTTATGCTTAACATTTTTTTATTCAATGTTTCTTGTGACTTAATAAAATTTATTGAAATTTTTTCCCATACTTTGAAATAAAACAAAATCTTGCACAGATCATGCAATATCTAAAAGGAAATGAAAAATTATTTTTAATTGTCTATAATCAAGCTTGTAGTTCCATGTGAATACTAGAAGTATTTATAGCAGTGAAATACAAATATATAAAAGGATTCTGTAAAAGTAAAAGAAATTCCCATGCAAGGATAATAATTGTAGCTATTTGCTGCCTTACATGCACTGGTCAGCAAATTGCATTTAATGCAACAACACAATATTTAACTTGTTAAGAGGAGAGGGTGGAAATTAAGTGTTGTTGAATATTGGAAAAAAAATGTGTGGTAAAAGTGGTAGTTATGTGCTGCAGTATCCTTAGGGTGTCCTGTTTATTTTCATACAAATTTTTTCATTAATAAAGTTGCTTGATTGACTTTAAACATTTAAACATGAAAATTTCATGTTGCTTAGCGGAAAATAGTTGACAAGTTTTGTTAACAAAAAAAAAAAAAGAAAACAATCAAAATGCTTTGATGTCACAGAAGTAGAAACGTTAAAAAAAAAATAACTGTGAGAAAACATGACTTTGTGATTTTATTTGTGTGTTTCTTTGTTTGTTGGTTTGTGTGATTGTGTATAAGTGTTTTTTATATTAACCGGAAACTGTAGCTGTTTGCTAACGGAAAAAACATATTTTTTTTTTGATATTTTACTGTCAAAGTAGGTGATTTTCATTCAACTCTTTTATTTTCTGAGGGACATATGTCTATCATAAACAGGAGGACAGTACTTTTTATTCCTTGATTTCTCTCTCACAAAAAAAAAAAAAATTTTATATAAAAAAATTACTAGACAGGTGATGTTTAAAATAAAATAGAAATAATAATTTTACTGTGTTGTCTTTTTTTCTTTGTCATTGCTGTACCTTTTGTTTAGTATTAAATCATATTTTAATCTTCTTAAAATTTCTAATTTTTGACTTAAAGAAAATCCTGTTGTTTAAACAAAAAGAAAAAAATAAATTCAATAGATATTGAACATCATGCGCCATTAATTTGTTAAGACACATCTTGCGCTTCTTTCGTTTGACGCGTGCATAAACCGATCTGTCATTTAACAATCGAAATGTCAAAAATTTTGACAGTTCAATTTCTTGGCGAAAAAAGAACAAAAACAATCTAAAGAAAATAATACAATTATTACTACTACATTTATATAGAGAAGCATATGATGACACCTACATATTATACAATTTTTTTTTTACTTAAAATTTTGCATTAACAAATGCACTGTGGGTTGGATTGAGAAAAATTCGTTTTCTTTATGGGGATGCAATAGGAATTCCAGCTTGTGCTGATGTGGGATGTAACGCAAAAACGTGTTTAGCATCTGATGCGACAATCAATTTGGGTTTCTTACAAGATTCCAATATGTAAGTTGACTTCCATAACATATGTATGTACATCGTGACCTAAAATCCAAAAGGCCGTAACAGTTTTTTATATTATCTTATAGGAGAAGCATATTATTTTTTAAATTTATTACTATTTACATCTAATTACAAATATTTAAATCCCAATATTAATAAGCAATTATTAAAGTTACTGTTGGAAAACTCAGCTTTACTGTGTACTTTAATTTTACCAATCGTTTTTGAATATGAGGGTAAGATAGGAGGCATTCTTGTTAATTACATCATTACTTTTTCATTAGCTTTTAAAAAGTAAATTTTTAGTTTTTATCAGTTATGTCCTTTTGGATTTTAAAAGACTATATATAACAATGACATGATATCAAAGATATTAAATAAGCCCCATTTTTGAGAGAGTTGAGCCTGAATCTTTAATATTAATATTTAATATAAATATTTAATATTTTTACTTTTTCTTTTAAAAACTTAAAAATTAAATAAAGTCATAAAGTAGATTTAAAAAAAAAATTAAGGAACTAAAGTCCGATTTCCAGTCAAAACGACTACGGAAAATCTGCCATATCCATAAAAAACAATTGTTATTTAAAATAAATTACAAAAAGTACTTTCCATGCCAGAAAATTTATGACATGCTATTGAACGATCAATCGACGGAGTGAATCGTACTTTGCAATATGAAAAAGCTATCTGAACAATGAGTGTCGCAGTTGCATAAAGCAAACCACAAGGCAACCGCATGACCACTAAAAAATTATTATCTCAAAAAAGTCAAGGAATTCTCTTACAACTTGCGTATGTTTTCACATATTTTGGAAATCCCAATTTTACTTCTCATTAGATTTTTGTAAATACGTGAGTTGTTAAGAGTATTATTTTTTTTATTACTAAATATCGCAGCATGAAAGTGGGTTTAGTATCGCAGTAGTGCAGAAAAAGTTTATATTCTGGCGTTTGTGTAATATTTTTTTTTTTTCAGTATGAAAATTCATTTTGACTACATTTGTTTCATTTAGACCAGCTTTGCATGACGGTGATCAATACCAATACCATTCAAGGTCAAAGTGTTGTGTTATAAATATCCTACCTTATTTCTTACTTAAAAGTGAAGTTCCGTCCCGCTAAAAAGCATTCTAAGAAGTTAAAAGGCCGTCTCTATAAAAAACGTCGATTAAGATCACTGAATGTTAAAACGGAATCTTATAATTCTACTTGAATGTTTGTGAGTAACAGGCAGCCACGTAAACCAAGATCACTGAACAATATTTTTCTGAATAATATTCATAACTTTGAGTATATATATGTTCGACAGTGCTTTGATGTCTCCTAGAACCAAATATATGATCAGAAATTTATCCATTATCATTTAGTAGCCTAAGTAGATTTTCAAATATTTTCGGGAAGGCTTCGTTAACTTCTTTGAAATAATATTGTATTTAGCTTAAGACTTAGGCTGGCCAGCCGAGCTGCTTTACAAGATTTTTATAGAAAAATTTTATCCCGAAAAAACTCTGTAAAAGATAAATGCAAATTAAGTTTTTGTGTTCCATACTATCGAGCAAAATTGCCGCGAGATATTAATAATTTCAGGAAACATATGAAAAGTAATATTATCAGGCTCAAGTTCAGTTTTATTGAATTAATGAAAATTCAAAATTACTAAGAGTTTTTTTGTGTTGGAAAATATTATTATTTATATCCAATCAGTTTTGGTTAAATAGTTGATATTCTTCTCAATTAGTATCCACTTTACGAAAATTGTAAAGATGGACAATTGAACGCTGATGAGAGGTGTAGCGGCCTTGAAATCAGTACTGATACGTTCTGCTAAAAAACTGATTGGATATAAATAATAATATTTTCCAACACAAAAAAACTCTTAGTAATTTTGAATTTTCATTAATTCAATAAAACTGAACTTGAGCCTGATAATATTACTTTTCATATGTAAATCAATATAAGTTCAAATAATAATTACGTTTATTCGTAATAATAATAATATAAAATATTAATTTCAGGAAACTTTAAACGAATGTTCAAAAAGCTAAAAAGATTTTTTCCGAAGAATACTTTTACCTTTTTAGAAGCCCTTTCAATTCTACATTCATAAAATTAATAAAAAATAGAAAAAAAAAATCCGCAAATTATACTGTGATACTTTTTGACCCGAAAAAAATGAACTTCGATGAATCCTTTTCGAACTATTAGAGGAGAGTCCCCTGAGTGCGAAAGTGCATTTGGAAGTGTCAGAAAAGGATTCATCGAAGTTCATTTTTTCGACTATCACAGTGTTATTGATAAATTTAAAATCAACTCTAGCCCACTGTTAAAATTCAGCTCATAAAAAAAAATACATATGCAAACATATGAAATGTCAGACATACGTCATTCGTTACCCACCATAAAGGATTTTTGTTATTGCAAGAGAAACATAATATGACAAAAAAAAAAAACAATCTGTGCAACAAAAGACTCCAAAGTAAATCACCTAAAGTAACACGGTCGGAATACATACAAACGGGGGAAAAAAGAAGAAAATTAAATTGAAATTTAATTTTAAGCCACGAATGAAAATGAAATGAAATACGTTTGAATTGTTTTTACACAAAGACAGAAATTTTACAAAAAAAAAAAAAAAAAACAGTTCATCCAACCTGGAATGATGCTCACTTTTACGTTTGTATTTAAATAAGAATGTGTGTTACAGTGGTATAAATGTCATCATTGAAACATATACACACACACACATATTTTGCAACGTTTCGTATTATATTTTGTCAACGTTAACATCCTTTTTTATTATGTGTATGTGCTTTTTTTTTCTCATGTAGAAATATGTTTAATGTAAAAGTATGTATTTTCAATTTTCGCAAACTTTTTTTATTTCACCATGACACCCGCGCATACAAGCAACCATCCGTTTCCGCTTTCTACTTTATAATACTTTAAAGAACTCATTTATGTCAGGAAGGTGTGGGTCTTTGTAATATGGTACATTTGATAGAGATATTTTTGATATTTTAAATAAAAAGTACATACAAACAGATGTATGTGTGTATATTTCTGCTTTAGATTTATTGAGTTTATTACAAAAAAATATGAGAAACAAGTAATTGAGGGTGGTGTTGGCTAAAGCATTGGCTACAAAGAAAACTGTGACTTAAGACCTACGTTCGATACCTGGTTAGGGGATGTCAATCAGAACCATACATTTTTCTAATGTGCATTAGTGTGGCATTGTATTAATTTTTTGTTGGACTGTATAAGTGATGAAGGCATAACACTGGACACTGAAAACTATTCCGACAGCGGTTGGTACTGTTCCAAGGTAATGTGCACCACATTCGTAGTTTTGAAGAATCGTCAGCAAAGTTAAACAATTTTTTAAAAGACTGCCTCTGAACGGAATATGCTGAGCGTTAGTTTCCAAATTTAGAAAAAGAAGGAAATTGCTGCTTTTTAAAATCCTTATTGGTTCCTTTAGTGCTGTTAAAAAATTTGTAAATTTTTATAAATGTTTCTATTAAAATCTTGCTGCATCAATTTTTTTTTTCACTATAAAGTAGAGCTGGACAAAATCGTACCTTTTGCGGAATCGTTAATACCGGTCCAAAAGCTAAAAGGAACAAGGTCCTTCCTTCCTTCCTTCCTTTCGCTCATCGTTCCTATTGCTTACCATGAACAGTGAATGATCAAGAATTGGGGAAAGATCCCTGTCGCGTCTAAACAAAAATCTCCAAACATTTGTTATTGCTTGTTTCCACAACCACAAGAGAAGTATTTAAGTAAAATATTAAAAAAAATAACTTTTTCACAAGGAATTGTAAGAATAAACCGAATATCGTTGCTGGTGCTGATAAAAAAGGTGTACCTGGCTTGGAATCTCTTTTGAAAATTTTGTTTGCTAATTTAAGCCAATATGAAAAGAATAGTGTTCGAAATAAGTGAACAAATCGGTAATCGATTTTGACGTTTATCAAAATAAATTAACGATTCCTCAATTCATTTTCAGATGCGGAACGAGGAACGATAAAAACGAAACTTTTGGAAAGTTCCGCACCGTTCCAATTAGGGAATCGTTTCAAGGAACTAATGCTGGGAACATAATTGGGACGAACGACGAATTTTTTGTTTTCAAAAATAGAACACATGCATTCATATGAAAGTGAACACAGCACCGACGTCGACGAAATTTGTCGTACGTGACGAATTCTCTGATAGATTTATTTCTATTTCATACGCCGACGAAATCAGTACAGCGTTACCATGTTTTTTTTAGTTTTAAAATATATTAGTAAATAATGTTAATTTTTACTTTAATAAGTTCTTCTTTTTGTGATATAGAGCATTTTAGTTAAATATTCATAATTATTAATGATGAAATTTGTTTTTAATAGTTTTATTTTAATATTTAATTTTATAAAGGAATTATTTTCTTTTTACGGTAACACTATCGTTGTTATGTTTGTATGTATATAAAAACAAATTTGTAATAAAAAATACACACAATTTTTTGGATTATTATTTGGACAGTAGTTGTTTGTTCGTCCCAGTTGTGCGCCACACGACGAATTTACGCAACGAACTTTTGCCAACGAATTCGTCGTGGTAGACGAAATTCGGCGTTCGTCCCAATTGTGTTCCCTGCATAAGTCGTTCAGGAACGACATAATTCTACTGTAAAGCATACTTTTTTCGTCTGGAAATCCAGTTTAAGATGTGTCTATTTTTATACTTAGACCCCAAATCTTAAAAATTTAAAATGGATTTGAAATTTATTTTAAGAATAATTTGTATTGAAATTTTATAATAAAACACATTTGAAATCTGTTTTATTTTTTATGAATACTACCATAAAAATTTTAAGTTTACCGTACTCAAATGCAGTGATGGAAAGAGCGTCAATGAATTTGTGTAAGAAAAAAATCAGAAAAATTTTATCTTTGAACTCTGTTAAGTTGATTCTGCACAATTCTTGCTGTACCGATTATAATTTACATTGTACATTTAGAAAATAAGGAAAATCTGGCACTTTTGGTACTTTACACTTTAGGTACTTTTTCTTTTTTTCGATAAATTTAGTATGCAGATAGTTTAGGTCTTCATTGATATTGAACTTGAAAAAAATTTGGTACTTATGGTACTTTTCACATTTAGTGCTTTTTATTTTTTTTTTTCGATAAATTTTGTATACAGACAGTTTAGGAGGTGACATGTTGTGTAAACGTAGTCAGGGATAAAAACAAGATAGTTTATAAAACTATTACGATTATTCTTAAAAGTTTGTGTAAAGGTAACTAAGACGGTTTGTAATTGTTTAAAATTTAGTTAAAGTCTACAGATAAGTTGTGAATAAATGCCAAAGAAATGGTAACCATGGTTAACATATAACTCTCAAAATTTTGTAAAATCTTTTTACCGATAAAATATTTGTTCATTTTAATGGTTTCTGTACGTTTAAGAATAGTTTTATTCTAAAATAATTGTTTTGATAACATGCAATATATATTTATTGTGCAGTATTGTTCTCTAATATATATACGACATACATACACCCAGCGGCGGAAAGAAGCACTAAGCAGGCCTTCCAGAAGGCCAAATAAGGCCTCTTGTCCCATTCCATACTCATACATTTTTTACACACGATGTCCTAGCCAGCCAAGGCCTTCTAAGTTCCCTTCTTACACAGGTCTGATAGAAGGCCTTATTCAGTCACAAATTTATTTTTAAATTACCTGCAGAAATGCAAAAACGAACTAAAAACCCATGAAAGTGCCATAATATCAAATCTACAAAATAGTGATTATTTTATTATGTTGAATTTCAGGGTTAACTATTTATTGATACATACATACCCATAATAAAACTACAGTTTTAGAAGGGAGTAAGTTAGTGCCTTCGTGAGGCAAGCGAGCATGAGTACAAAATCTAAAAGAAATTCCAGGAAGGCCTTACGGAGGGCCTTATAAATGAAGGCCTCCAAAATTTCGCCAATGGGCATATGTACATATATGATTATATATAAACATACATACATCCAACTTTTTCTATCCAGTTCTTGCATACATAAAGCAAAACTATTTCTGGTCCAATTTTTCTTTTTACTATTCATGCCTTCAAACAATAACAATTCACACAATTAAATCGAATGCAAACGCAAATATGTAACATTTTCCGATTTAAAATCTTTATAAACGGCTGGAAAGTAAAAAGAAACATAAATTATAGTTGACTATTGTATTCATAACAGCTATTTATTGATTCTTTCGATACGCAAATAAACGTTGTTTTTTTTTTGCTTTTAAGCAAATCAAACAAAACAATTTTGCATAGCAATTTTATTTATTTGTATGTATTGAATATTTCCATTGTTTCATCCATCAAATATTAAGCCTACATCCAGCCAAATTCCATCAGAGATTAGTTATTTTTCTTCATGAAGGGTAGATTTTCTCACACTATTTTATTATTATTATTATTCGATTTTTCTCCCTTGCAAGTGATGGACATCAAATAAAATTTTAAATCAGAATGCCCAAAAGTTTGTTTGCTCTGGAATTTAAGCAAATTAAGAGTAGGGAGAAAAACGTAAATTATGCTACAAAAATCCATATCTTTAAGATTCAGGTAAGAGTTTTTAAACAAAGACCCACGCACAGCTGGACATATAATAAACATATATGGTATGTCATGCCACATAGTGTTGTTGCTCAGAGGGGGTTGGTTGCTTATTGAGGTGCCTTTTTTTAACATATTTTTGAATTTACATTATTTTTGTCTGATTTACACATTGTTTTTTTTTTTATTAAAATTATGTTTGGTTTTTTCGTATTATCACCTTTTTTTAAGGATTTGTATTTTTTGCTTTAGGATAATTTTCTTATGTATTTTTTTGGCATGCCATTATTGAAAGTGTCATAATAAGGCGTAACGTGTGGCAAATATGTTTTTTATGTCTCTTGCTTTTGGATTAGTGCATATATTTTTTAAGTTGTGTTGATTTCTCGGAAACGCCTTTTAAAAGATCTTCTAGTTTCAAAGAAAGTGGAAGCAACAATATTTGCAAATTTTAAATAACGAAATAAAACACTTTTGGTGAAAATATCATTTATTTTCAGAATGAAAGTAATAAAAACAAACTGATTTTTCGAATCAAGAGAATATTAATTTAGATATCCATTGCTATTCGTCATGCGTACTATTACAAATATTTTAAAAATATTCATATCCACATATAAAATTTTGAAAATATTTAGATGAGCTAAAGGATGCGATTATCTCTCGAAATAAAATCACTGACTTTAATTCATAATAATCAGTATCTTCAATACCATTTACGTAGAATCCTACTAAACCTCAATAAGAAGTTTAAAACTTGCAACAAATGAGCATAATAGTTTGCCTTATCGACCCATCAAATTTATTTCTACTCCTCCTCCTCCTCTTGTCACCATTTGCTTTGATCTAACAATGAATTGTGATCACATAAACGTGCTAATGACATGGCTAATGATCACACAAAAATTATAGTGATTTTATAGAAAATTTATATATTGTGTGTGTAGGCGTATGAATGGCACTGGCTTTTCAAGTATTCAATTTTTAAATGGATATAAATATTAAAATGATATATTCAGTTTGTAGTAAACTATTTAGTAGATGGGAAGCATAAATCAACAATGAAGATGTATTAATTAACTTTTTCAAACTGTAATAAATTTTAAGTTATTTGTTAAATAATTTATTATTCAAGCGAAATACTTTGAATTGTTTTATGGTTTTCTTATAATTTTTATAAAAAATTTAGGTGCATTAAAGGCAAATCTATGGGCTGTTAAATCTAACAGAAGAAACAATAGATTCGCTAAAAATTTTCTAAAAAATTTTCTGGATAGTTTCTAAAAAAGAGAAACTATTGGAAACTTTTTATCTCTAGAATCCATTGGAAATCTAGTATAAGTTCTATACTAGTTTTTTTTTTTTTTTTGTTTGTTTTAATTAAAAAAATTTTCCGTATAAGGCAGATCTCTTTTAGGTCAGCAGCCATATTAATTGTTTAAATAAATTTGTGTTGGAGAATTACATGTTACATGTAAGTTAGTAATAAATGACTATTTTCTTTTCAGAGTAGCAATTGCAGAATTTTATTAAAATCCATCTGGGCAATAAATCTTCTGTACCTGTTACGAAATGAGGAATTGTTTTCCTCATTTTCTAAACAAACGATACGTAATTTAGTTACTGTTCTTGGCTTTTGAATATGGAAGTTAAATATGTATATAACATCCTTTATGAGAAGTGATAGATTATATCCAAATAAATACTATACTCAGCAAAAAGTAAGGCTTCACACGAAAGTCTTGTAAGTTAGAATTGATGGTTGTTGTTATACCTTCTGCTTCAAAAAAACAAAAATTTTTTGCTTGCCGTGTCTTACTTAAGACTTGTCATTTTTGACATATAAATTCCAACTAATTGTGTGATCGTCATTTTTAGCAAGGCGAATTCATACAATGTGGTCCCAAGAGAACAGGTGGTAATATTCGCCCTCTTTCGCCGCTTGTATTTTTCATTTTCTTCAAATCATGGATCACTTAAGCTATGTTCAGACGATTGGCAGAAAAATTTTCAGAAAATGTCTGACAACCGTCTGAACTTACAATTTTTGTCTTGCAACGTTGCACGAAAAAGCATTGTCAGTTCATAATATTGTCAGACATCTGACAATCGTGAGAACACTGGTTTGCCGTTGTCAGATAATTGTCAGACATTGTAAGCTCTTGTTTTATTGGCAGATGTATTTAAATTGATACATCTGACAATAGCACCATTGTCAGATAATTTTTCTATTGGCAATGCTGTCCATAAATACTATTGGATTTGACAGTTCTGACAAAGTTTAACAACGCATCTGGCAATTTTTCCACACAACAATCTGACAACCTTTAAACTAAAAATTTTTGTTGGCAGATAAATTTATTGCCTGACAATTGTCTGACAATGAAATTGTAAGGTTTTCTTACAATCGTCTGAACTGACACTTTACCTTTTGGTAACAATTTTTCATTGTCAGTACGTTGTCAGCATATTGCCATATCTTACAATATTGTAATATCTGCCAATCGTCTGTACAGAGCTTTATAAGGTCTGTGCTAATCGCCAGATGTTTTTATGCAAGGTTGTGTTTTAATTGTTAAACAATTGTTAAGATGTCAAAGTTTACATAAAAAAATTTAACACAATTTTTATGTATGGAGATTTTTGTTGTGCTATTGCATAGACTTCATACTTGGACCATGTCTCAGATGTCAAAATACATTTTTCAGTAAATTTTTTTGACAGCTCAGAGAGGCACTTTTTAAAGCAAATTGACACCACATTGGATGAATTCGCATTGGTTGCTACTATAAATGTAGCTCTCTCTGATATGCGTTATAGACGTGCCTGCTGTAGACGTGTATTTTTGTTTTATAAATGTCAAATTGCATGTAGCAAGGCAACAAGCTGAATAAAAATATATGATGAAATATTTTTAAGAAATTAATATTACCAGGTAACTCGGCATGGAACAGGAGAAACCACTTAAAATTAATTAATAATAAAAATATGCATTAAACTTTAATTTTTATGACCAAAATTGATTAATAAAAAAGTAATATATATACCATAAAACCCCTTTTTTTTTGTAAAATTTTTTGAAAAAGTTTCTATAAAATGTAAAATAAAAAAGCAAAAACAACATAATTTCATAAATTCATAGAAATAAAATTTTATTACAAATAAAACATTCAAGTGGTTGATATGAAAATAGAAACAAATTTGAGTAGAAAATTTTAGGTAGGGAAGAGTAAAATGAAAATGTGTGCACAACCCTTTTTTTAACACAAAAATTTCGTTTTGTTTTATTTGTAGAAAAATTGTATATAAGTATATATTTCTTTAAATATGACAAATATTTTGTATTGCTGTTTATCAATATTTTGAGTGTATGATTTAAACACTTTTTTTCGTTTTTGTTTTGTTTTGTTTTGTGTTAGAAAGTGTTGACATAAAATTGTTAGAGTAGCACGAGCCAATTTAGAATGATTAAAAAGAGGTGCGGGTGCGCCTTTATTCTCTTCATAGAGCAACAATTCTGGTGCAACTGCTGCAGATGTGTCATGGTAGGAGTAAAATCACTTGAGCGTATTTTCATTTTGATATACTTAAAATTTAAGTCTTAAATAATATCAAACATACTTAAACGCTAATAAGCTTCTTAGACAATAAAGACATTTTTCCAAAATAAAAATATCGTCTGTTAAATATGTTTTTCATTGGTTTCTTTTTCCAATATTTTTTTTTTGTCTTGTGTGTGCTTCAAATCATTAAGTACTTTAACGTTTGTCATTTTGAAGTCTTATAGGATTAAATCTTCAATGGTTTCAAGTTTTACTTGTGATAATGTGTATTTTTTTTTTCTTTTTTGGTTTGGTAGTTTAGATTTTTAAAATTTATTAGCACATTAAGATAAAAATTCATTTCGACTCGCAATGAAATTGTCACCGCCTGCCTGCCTGCCTGTTAGTTGCTAACTGCTGCTTTCAAATGTCTTGTAACTAAATAAATTCTTTATTGTAAATTCTCTCATTAAAATTTATTGTATCCGTTTGTTGAGAGTGTGGATTTATTGGATATTGTATGTTACATGTTTTCAAGTTTATTGATTCATATTTAGTATTTCAAATATTTAATGTGGAATTTTTCAAAAGTTTTCACTTTTGTTAATGACAAGTTATTGTATTTTCTTTATACGCAATTATACAGAATTATACACAAGTTAAATGCATTATGTCCCATAAACAATTGTAGTATAAATAGTTCTGTTTTACAACAGCTTTGTATATAAATCGCATAAATTTACTTAAAGTTATCATAATTTATAACGAATATCATAATTTTAATTGTAAGAAATTTTGCTAGATCAGCGATAATTTATATAAAATTATTTCTGCAATACACAGTGGGGCAAAATCATTATATTTTACAAGTTCTTTAATGGGTGGCTTAATTGTTTTAAAAAATATTAACGTAAAAACAAGGCATCGTCAGATCTTTTTATGCTTCTTAAAGGCATGTTTTCTTTAACATTTTTTTTTTTTTATAAAAATCTATTTTTTTAAAAAAGTTGTGGGAGAAAACAAAATGTGTAAAATCATAGCACATTAAATTTCTTTGTTGGGTTTTTTTTTTGCTAAGTTGCAATGCCTAATAGGGTTATGATTCAGTAATTCTCAAATATTTTCTTAATGCTGAAAAATAAACTTCCAGGTTATTTAGCTTTTCCAAATGTGTTTAAAGTTTAATGCTCGTTTAGTATAATTTTTTTATATAAAAAATTTTCACCAAAAATAAAAAAAGCTTGATAGATTCTATGAAAAGTTAGTGTCATCAATTTTAATGGTTAATATATGATTTACTGAGTTCTGTTATGATCGTAGCAGCAAAAGTGACCGCAAGCGTTCAAGTAGCTGAAATGAACTTGTCACGTCAGAAATAAAATGTGGATGACGGTCAGACAAAGAAAGTACAATAGATGTCAATGGCTTTATGCATCTCACTTTAGTGAGGACAGCACATTTTGCATATTGATTACTTAGGACCTGTGATTATTTTAGAAGACTGTATGAAATTTGATGCCTCCATCCCACTCAGCTTTTGAGCCTTTTCTTACTCGTAAATGAAACATAGATTTATCACAATACAAAAGACACCAAAAAACAATTAAAAGACTTAGTTAAATTTGGTCTGAGGGCCAAAACTATTATGGCCATTTTTTTTTTGTAAAAAAAACACGATGTCATTTACATTGATTAAGAGTAAAATCATTACGGTTAATATAAATCGGAGGTTTTGAACAGATTTTTATTATTGATTTTAAGAATAAACTATACGCAAATATGTTTTTACTATAACGAAAAGCGATAAGTTAGGGCTACATACTACAATCACTTCCGGCATAATCCACAAATTTAGTCCTTGTGACTGTTTCCCGTTTCCAAATTCATATTCCCTATATGGTAACAGGGAGTAAAAAAACTTAGATAGACGCTGGTCTAAAAATATTGAGCTTAAAGAAGACTATCCTGAAAAATAATACATTTTCTTGCGGAAAAAAATTTTCTTTAATTTAAAAAAATGGTACAATTTTTGTCATTTGACACATTTGATTAGTTGAAAAAATTTATTTAATCAGTGAAACGTACTTTTGAATTTTCAACGACGATATACATTTTTAAATATATATTTGCTAGTTAATATTTCTTATTAACAAGGCAAGTTTTTTAAGCTTTAAAAACTTCATTTCGCTTATTTTGTACCTTTTTTTGCAAAATTGCTTTATTTGATATACTCTGCTTGAATTTGCTTATAATGCATTTTGGCAGCCCTTGAAAATTATTTTTGAATCTTTCTGTTGCAAATAAAAAGCAAAAGTTTGTCCTTTTTTCACACAGGCAATTTTCTATTCTTTAAGTCTTGACATTGCAAAACTAGATTAGCTTAAAGATGTTATTTATTATTGTGACAACTATACAGAAATTTGCAATGTGTTCCGATGATGATGTGGAATCAATATATAATGCAAAAGCTCTATTTAAAAATGCATCTTTAAAATCTGATATCCCGTACATAAAATATAATTTCGAGTGTATTTGCCAAAGTATAATCAAACTAGAAAGAAGAGGACTTTATTTAAAAGAAAATTTGTCTATTGTAGAAAAAGTGGAAGAAAAGATGAAAAATTTTGAAACAAAATTTTTTTTTTTGAAAAGTTCAACAAAGTTATGAATCAAAACGTTGAAATTCAAAAATTAGTTAAAATTAAAAATAATCAAAGAAATTTTTAATTTTTCAGGCTTAAGTTAAGTTGAACTGAAGCGGTAGACAACTCTGATGATGAGACTGTGGTTAGTCTTGAAACATCGATGTCAGTTCAGCCCTCCGCGCAGTCTAATTTTTCTTTGTCTGTTCAAGTATTAAGAGCCACTAGATTTTTCTTTCTAATTTAAATAATAATTTAATTTATAACAAAATTATATTTGGAGAAAACGAACTTAAGCCTGAAAAATTAAAAATTTCTTTGACTAAGTATCACTCAGTTCGAATAAAAAATTCACAACTTAATTAAAAATAATAGTTTTTAAACAAACGCGAAGCTGATGAATACATTGACTCGCTATCTCCATTTGCGTAGATAGGGGAGGGCTGGGGTTGACAAAACCCACCCAGACCCGCTTCTGCCCACCCCAGACTTTCTCCTTTTTTTAATTTGCTATTTTCGTTTAAAATTCTTTGTAAGTGTATTGATATTTTCAATAGCATAACATAAGTGTGGAAGGCGCAAGCGAATGCATTATTAATTACAAAAATTGCTTGTGATTCAATGAAAGCTGAAGCACTAGTACTTACGAATATGTTTAAAAATATATCCAGCGAAAAAAAATTAAACTTTGATATGCTAAAATCCAAAATTGACAAGAATATTTATCCAAACATTTACAAACTCTTAAAAGTGGAAATAAGCCTTCCTATTAGTTCTGCTAGTTGTGAAAGAAGTTTCTCAGCTATGCGTAGAATAAAAACATGGTTACGTAGTGCAATGCTTCAGGATGGATTTTCCAATTTAGCAGTTTTAAGTATTGAAAATGAAATAGTCAAATACAAAATAACTTCATATTTTGTAAAAAAATAAATAGAAAACTAACGTTAGAATAATAAATTGATTTTAATATAATTATTATTAATGTATATTAAACTTGAAAATACTACATAGTTACCTTTAACTTTTTAAATAATTTGTTTTTGTTACATTTATTGCAAACTGAATTTTTGTGATATATTTCTTAGTTCTGTTTTATAAAAAAAAATATTTTATTTTAATAAAAATAGGATTTATTTTTTCTTATTGCGAAAGCGGTGCACTTGCCCACCCCAGAATAACAGTCTAGCTACGCTTATGGCTATCTCCAAGCGAATTATTATTGTTTAAGTTCGCTCCTACTAACAACATCCAATGATGTTGAATGGGATTTATTCAATTTATTCTACAGTTTTATGCGATAATCGATCTTCTCTTTTTGAAAATCTAAAAAAAAACATATGATTGTGCTTTGCAATAAAAAATTATTTAATAAAATAAATGAATTGTGTAATTTTTGGAAGCATATTTGTGCTTTTTTTGCTTATTCTTGGGCTTATTTTGCGTTTATTTTGTGCTTTTTTGCTTGCTTTTTTTCTTTAATTTTGTGCATATTTAAGCCTGCCCTGCTCATTAAAATAAATTACTTTAATCATTAGAAATTTAAATGGTAATTTAAAGAACAACATATAGAAAACTTAAATAATCACAAAAGAAACGTTACTCTAATATCAAGCATTAATTCTTAAAACTATGTCAGCACTTCACGCCTAATTAATGCAAAAACATTTGCATTTCTCACACACACATACACACACTCATAAAACAAAATATAGTCTTGAGTAATAAAATAAGACCATAAATTACAAAAAAAAAAAAAAATCATTTGCATTTCCGGAATAAAATAATCGTATAGAAATTTTGAAATTTAGAGCAATAGAATTCTATATACATACATGCAAATGCATTTAACAATAGTGTTAACAATGATCTTTTGACCTTTACGCATGAATGCATTAAATATGTACAAAAAAAAAATATCGCATATAAAATATGCAAAATGTAATTTAAAATTTCGTTTTTATATGAAAAGGAAACAAATGCAAAACAAAGACACCCATCTTGCAAGCAATAATGAAAACTGAAAAGAAAAGCGATTAACTTAGGAGTATGTAGGTAGGGTAAGTTGACAAACATACATGCGTATTTAAAAATGTCACTTCTAGGGATGGAATAACAGAAAATTGATTAATAAGAATTATTTTTTTTCTCGGCATATTTTTGCAGAATTATCGAAAAATTTGTGAGAAAACGTTTCTTTCGTTATTTCAAATCTTATCACAAGTAAATTGCTTGCAAAGTTAGTTATTTGCCAGTGTATACATTAATTTATAATAAAATTAATAATGTTTGCTGATATCTCAAATAATTTGTTTAATTGCTTGGAAGTTGTTTCCATTTTTATTGCACTTTAATTCAAAATAGCAACGATTTAGAAAATTATATATAATTTTGAATAAATTTTAGGCTGTGTAATATAAAAAATAATTTAAGAAAAATTTTTACAAAAATATTTTCCAGAATAAAAACTATTTTCACACAATTAATCATTTAGGAAAAAGAAGGCCTTAACCAAAACAATAAATATCATTTTACCTTTTTGTGGAAAAGCCAACAAAAACCTGCTGTGTCTTAAATACACTCTCGTTAAACTCATATGAAATTTCAAATATTTATCTTATGTTGATTTTTTAAAAAAATATCAAATCAAATGTCGGCAACACCCGTACACATTTTTTATTCCAATAAATAATCGTAAACAAATGCGTTCGTAGTTTTTTTTTTAGCTTCCATTTAATTAAGTGATCAGTGAAAAACATCATCAAAAATGTAGAAACAATTTTTATGCTGCATTTTATGAAAACGTTTTGTAATAAAATAATCTTCAGAGAATTAATAATCAGTTGAACAAGCTGTCTTACAAAAGTAACTCGTTTGCAGCAATTCTTCTTTTTTTTTTTTTTTTTTTTTTGTTAATGATAAATGATCTCATCACGAGGTGTCAGTCAGACAAACCTCAGTGTTGTTTGAATGAAATCGTTAATATAATTTTAGTTTCATTATTATGTTGAGAAAAATCTACTTTAGTTTAATGAAGTTGTTTTCTTATTGCAACAGTGCAAATATTTTAAGCTAATATTTTACTTATATTGACTTTTATTCTTTAGAATATTAATGTTTGTGTCAAACCAAAATTTTAAAGAAAGAGGAATTTGATTTAAGTGTGTTACACTAGTGCCTGCTGAGGAGTGAGCATGTACGTGTGAGTTTTTATTCCTGATTATGCTGAACTTTATATTTTGATTATGTTTCGGCACTTGCCTAACAAGATATCTCAAAACTGAATGAAAATATATATTAAGACATGATCTCGTTACGAGAAGAGTTTTATTTTTCCAATATGATGTAGTTGTCTAGGTTTCTTATTCCCTCCAAATAATAAGATTTCTCAATACCCCTAAAACAGGATTTGATCTAATAATAACCTCTTCGTTCGATCCTTATCTCTTTCCACATATCCATTTCTAAAAACTAGAGTACTAATAACAAGGGTCACAGTAATATGTGAATTCCCCTAATATAGAGTAAAAACAACAAAAACGTTAAATTACAAAGTAGAATACATTAATGATAACGGACTATGAGTTTGTGTTGATTATTAGTACTTTCCAAACAGTAATGAGGGAATTTCGTACTAACCAGCACTGTTTCAATGTAGAATAAAAAATTAATTCTCGTATTCTATTTCTGTTGAAAACTGGTTGAATAGTTGATATTCTTCACAATTAGTATCCACTTTACGAAAACTGTAAAGATGGACAATTGAATGCTGATGAGAGGTGTAGCTGCCTTGAAATCAGTACTGATACGTTCTGCTAAAAACTGATTGGATATAAATAATAATATTTTCCAACACAAAAAAACTCTTAGTAATTTTGAATTTTCATTAATTCAATAAAAAACTGAACTTGAGCCTGATAATATTTATGATAACTTTTTTCATAGAAACATTTTATCACTGATAATTTGTTTATATAAAAATTAAATCAGTGATAATTTTTCGTCAGCTATAATTTGGTTATAGAAACATTTTATCACTGATAATTTGATTATATAAAAATTAAATAAGTGATAAATTTTTTATATAGAACTTGTGTCAATGATAATTTTTTTTTAGAAAAGTTTTGTAGGTGATAACTTTTTTCATAGAAACATTTTATCACTGATAATTTGTTTATATAAAAATTCTATCAGTGATAATTTTTTATATAAAACTTGCGTCAGTTATAATTTTTTTATAGAAAAGTTTTGTAGATGATAACTTTTTTCATAGAAACATTTTATCAGTGATAATCAGTGATAATTTTTCGTCAGTGATAACTTTTTATAGAAAAGTTTTGTAGATGATAACTTTTTTCATAGAAACATTTTATCACTGATAATTTGTTTATATAAAAATTAAATCAGTGATAATTTTTCTTCAGTTATAATTTTATTA
Source organism: Lypha dubia (assembly GCA_947311025.1). NCBI lineage: Eukaryota > Metazoa > Arthropoda > Insecta > Diptera > Tachinidae > Lypha > Lypha dubia. The sequence goes on from OX371260.1 coordinate 123,889,828, forward strand.
TAGAAAAGTTTTGTTGATGATAACTTTTTTCACAGAAACATTTTATCACTGATAATTTGTTTATATAAAAATTAAATAAGTGATAATTTTTTTTCCTTGAACTTTTGTCGGTGATAATTTTTTATAGAAAAGTTTTGTAGAGGATATCTTTTTTCATAGAAACATTTTATCACTGATAATATTTTTATATAAAAATTCAATCAGTGATAATTTTTTATATAAAACTTGCGTCAGTTATAATTTTACTATAGAAAAGTTTCGTAGATGATAACTTTTTTCATAGAAACATTTTATCACTGATAATTTGTTTATATAAAAATTGAATCAGTGATAATTTTTTTATAAAAAATTTTTGTCAATGATAACTTTTTTTATAGAAAAGTTTTGTAGATGATAACTGTCTTATAGACACATTTTGTCATTTGTAATAAGTTTTTTGTACATATCAATTTTTTTACAATATTAAATGCACTTACTCATATTTACATAAATTACATTTGTTCCACTTCTTTTTTAATACATGATTAATGATGTTAAATTTTTTACCTTTATTGTTTTTTTTTTTTTTTTTGTAAATGACCTGCCAAGTCAATCATATGGAGTTTCGTTAAACGAGAAATGCAGTTACAAAAAATATACATACAATGATATTTTAAAGGGCTGAGGTAGTAAAACTGTTTTAGCTGCTTAAGAGTTTAGTTTCGATAATTGTACAAAGAAAAATGACTTTATTATATTCATTAACGCCCATGTGTGAAACACATTCAATTGTTTGTAATTATTTTGTACAACAATACAAGTTCAATTTTATATCTTTAATTGGTTCTCTTTAATTTTCATCACGATTGGATTTTGATGTACTTTTCTTTTGTTTTTTTTCTTAATTAGCTGATTACACGATTAGGATTAAAAGTCATTTTTAAGATTTCTATGCATAAGATAGAGATTATGCTCATTTTGCAATCGATCATTTATTTTTCTTCATTCTCATGATGTTTGAAAATTTTACCTTTTGAAATATAATTGGTGATATACCATGAAAGAATGGCTCTTAAGAAAATAATTTTGTCACAAAATAATGAGTTTTTGCTCTTCTTTTTTTTACGAACATTTCCGGATTAAATTCCAAGGACCCCGTAAAAAAATTCTGAAAAATGAATGCCTCAAATATTAACTAACGATTCCTAGCGGTGCTCATACACTGATGTTACCTGCCATCATAGATTGTTCAACAGTGTTGCTCTATTCCTAAGACATTCTATCAGACTTTCGTATTTCCGTCTTGCTGAGGATATGTTTTATCGCCAATATTAAGTTAAGGTTTCCCTTAGGAATTTAAGTGAGGAAAGTACGTACATCTATTTATGGAACACCCCTAAATTATCTGTTTTTTTTTTCTTCTTACATTAAGAGTTTGGAAAGGTCAATGGCTTTAATTAAATGTTTGTCATGGGCCATGTGGTTAGAATATTTAACCTGTGTGTTCTTCGGAAGTCAGAAACCGGTCTTCGAGGTCTATATAGGGGCGGTGATAACTGCTTTATTTTATACGTTCTTTGAGTACCAGCAGAGACACCGGCAGTTAACAAAAATATGCTTAATTGAAACTTGTACAGAATAATAATGAATGAATTATTATTTCTTTAAGGGAACAAATTTCCAATCGATTTAAGAAAAAATGTTGTTGAAAACAAACCCCATGAATCGGTTAAAAATCACTTTAACTAATCAAGACAATTAAAATTTTTTGTATAATTTTTTTGCCAGAGTTTTGAAACAATTTTAATAGACAAAGAACTTACCTTATTGGTCATTAATATTATCTATTTTATTAACACTATTCAACTGATTGTGCGCTACACCAACGCATTTACCACATTCAACATAAGAAAACAATATAGAAAGAAACTTGGTGATGAACACGAGTAAATTTTTAGCCCCTTTTTAATGGCTATAGATACAACAAAAACTACATTTATGTCTAGAAACATCATGTATTGTTGTTTTTATAAATTCATTCTGTCTACAGAATCACAAGATAATTTTTGTGGTACATTTGTTAGTTCAACTATAGAACTTTTCTGTTGTGAGATTTCAGTGGGGATGTATGCGGATAAAGATTATTTTTTTATTTTGTATGAAATATGTCTGTCTGTCTGTTAAAATGTTTAGATCTATAGTCGTTGAACCTTTTTAACCGTTGTATGGTCAAGAGTTGTTAACCATATTAAAGTGTTCAATGATTAATTACACGCGTCTAAGATTAATTGAAATCAATCACAGTTGAAGTTAACTAATGGCAACAAGTTTGTAATCCTCAAGTTAATACATTATTTCATATTGATGCTTCATACTTAAAATTCTTATTGTTGTTTGTGTTGGTGTTGGTGGTGTTTGGAATCGCTTTTATTAATGTCTTTGGTTCCTTATTTATTTATATATTTTTTTTTTTTTCATTTGTTGTTACTGTGGTAATCATTTACAGACTATTTCAATAAAATTAAAAATAAAATTGAAATCAAGGCTTTCGAAATTTGTTAAAAAAAATACATATTCTCTACTAAAAACTTAGAAAATATGTTGTAATAAAATGAATGTATTTATATTTTGAAAAACTTTAGAGCTTTCCATAAACTAAAGTTCCATTTATAGAATTACATTATTATTAGTATATCGCATTTGTGTAATTACCTCTTGTGCATTGTTAATTTATTAGAAAATAACTCAAAGCCAATTACATGTCAGTACCCTATGGTGACATTTAGAATTAGTTGTAGTATCCCATTTTGTCAGTAACCCCACCGATAGCAAATACACATAAACACATTGAAACAATTAATTTATAACCGAACTCGCGAGTAAATAATGTTAAAATATAAATCCATTGTTCCATAATAAATTGGCTTAAATTAAACAGAAAGAAAGAAAAAAAAATACTTAACAACAAACAATTATTTCGTTTTATAGACTCACCAGCACTTATCGGACAAACAATATTTTTTTGTTATAAATTAGATTAAAAAAAATTTTAAATTATTAGAAAAATTATAAATTATTTGGGGAAAAATCAGTATTATGAATAGGAAAAAAGTTAACTAATTTATTTTATTTTATGAATATATATTAAGAAGAGAGTCTTTTAAGTTTCTCTAGTAATTTTTGAATTTTGGAATTCTAAAACGATTGTGTCATGCTACGTTGTAGGACTCTAGGCAATAACTTCTACTTATCTGCTTTGTTGGCGATTGCATGAATATACTACTTGTAGCTTTTAAGGCATCTGAATTAAACTTATGATCTTGGGTGCAACAGCTTTTTCTTTACTTCATTTAGGCAGAACTAGGGGATACGGTATAGGGAGGAGTAGAAGTTAGATGCTGAAAATGAAGATGAAGGCTTTATTATTTTACTACTCGTACTCTCTTCTGGTGTTAAGTAGACGCATTAAATTTTCTTAAGCTGTTTGAGCAGTAGTTTTAGTACAATAATTAATTGACTTCACCGATGATTCTTTTAACCTACGGAGGAGGACGCTGTGCTGTAACATTAGCTGGAAACTGTATTAATCGCTGCGGAACTGTTTTAAGTAACCGTTCAACCACAATTAATTCAAAACCACACAAATGTTTCTAGAGAAGCTTATGATTTGGATTCACCTGCTTTGACCAGGGTTCGATACCATATCTTAAGTACTCGTATTATTTTCTCAAAATGATTTCCATTCCCTTTTTTTTACTATTTTTTTTTTTTTTAATTAGAACCAGCACTCAAAGGATGACGCCTACGTATGCAATGCATTGTGCCGGAACTAGGAAAATTGATTGTGGGAAGAAGCATAAAGGGAGTAGTGTTTGTGGACATTTTATTTGAACTTTAAAACATTGAAGGTGACAGGAAAGACCTCTGGGGGGAGTTTATTCCACATACGAACAGTACGGCCAAAGTACGAATTCTCTCTGTAATGCGTAGAGCGGTCCACTGGCATATCGTCACAAAGAGATGTGCTCTAACTGAAGAGCGTGTCTACGTGAAAAAAGCCGAGTTTCGGGAATAATATCCCTGATTTCATTGGAACACATTCCGTTGTAGTAGGGATAGAAAAGCGAAATACACCCTACATTGCGTAGATGCTTCAGTAAGTCAATAGTGTTGGCTACCTTATTGTCACCGATAAGCTGCTTTGCCCTATCTTGTACGTGATCGAGTAACTTCAAAATATACTTTGAAGCTCACGCCTATACATGAGTGTTGTATCCCATTTTAGGTCGGATATGGGTGGTATAAATATTAAGGAGATCAGATGGATTGAAGTATGTCTTACACCGTTTTAAAACATCGAGGCACTTGAATGCTTTTGAGACATAAAAAATGTGATGATTTTTTCTTCGATGGAGCGTCATGCCCGGTCATACGACTGTGTGTAAAAAAAATATTTTTTACCAAAATATGGAATATTTTCGCACTTGTATCGGTTGTTGTTGTAACGGCTCCGGTACTGTTGCTGACGGGTGTTCTTTCTTGAAAATAATTACAATGAATTAAATTAGGAAGTATATTAGTTTGTGTCATTGGGTGGGTTTGGGGTTGGAAGTTGGAGAAACCTTGCCACTTTAGTTGGTCTTAGCCATAGATCTATTGGTCTAAGGGATGTCGACATATTGGGGCAGTTGAACAAGAGCTCGGTATTGTGCGGACTCTGGAGAAAATCTGGGCATCTGTATAAAGTGCCGGGGACTATGCGCTCTTGGTAGCAGTTAAGCATACCACTCCAGCCGGCTCTGAGTTGTGCCAAGATTGAGCGAGATTGTCTGGAGAGTTGTCGCTCACTGTCAGCGATCGCGGGTGGTCGTGAGTTATGGACCCTGTTGCATCTGTATCCGTTAGTTGTTGATGGAACATCTTGAGGACACTTGTGATGGATACTCGTGTCACGTCTGGTGGAATAGCGTTTCTGATGTCCTCACTATAGTGGCGGAAGTCATTACGGATACGTCTTGGGAGATGGTCCTGCAATACGACTTGGTTTGTGCAGTGATTTCCTGTGAAAACACACCTTAACCTTTTCTTATAATAAGAGCATTGGCTTTTTTAGAAGTATTTCTTCTTTGGAAACGCTTAAGTAGAAATACGGAAAAATACATTCAGTTAACATGAAGTTTTCACAAATCATGACAAAATACTCGTAATCGATCACTTATGACGATTAGCCACTGTTGATTTATTTACGTACACAATCATACACATGTGGATCCATAAAAACAAAAATATAAATATTTTTATGATTCCATATACATATACTCGTATACATACGTACTTACATGTTGTTATGTAATAGCTGATGAGACTTTGTTTATAAAACATTGACTGACATTTAACTGTCAGCACTAGAGGTAAATTACTAATTCCAGACCAATCAAAATAAAGAACAGTTCGCATAAAATTTGGTTTCAATTGGAATTGAAATGTCTAACAATAAGTAAATACTAAAAATGGATGGAAAATTGAAAATAAATAATCTGATAATTGTATTCCATGTAAAAAGCCCCTAACTAACACAATTGCAATATTACAGGAGAAGAAACTGTAAGGATCAAAACCTAACTATTATTATAAGATTGCTTGTAAATTTGTTATTTTTTATACTTTTACTTTTTTCCGGATGTATTTGTGTGAAATGTATTGAAATCACTTGAAAACTCAATTTAGAAATATATGCGTGTTGGGGTGATACGATATACTTCTAAATTTATAGCGATTTATTTTGTGAAGTTTGACGTTGCATGAGCTTTAACTAAGGTTTCCTGTTGTATTGGATTACCGAAATTCACAAAATTTATGAACAATAACTATTCTTGCAGTGTACTCGTATAGTAGAAGTCAATTATATTATAATTTTGTAAATGTAAAACGAAAGTTCTCACTTAAATCCAAATTTTAAAAGAACAGTTTGTGTACTATTTCTATTGCAGTGTCCAAGCGCGTAATGTTTACTTTGAAGTTAAGAGGGAATATTTTGGGTTTGTATGTTGCGTGTCATGTTGTTGTTAATGCGACAATCAGTTAAAAAGGAAGTGTGATGGACACATAAACAACAAATAATAAATATTAAATCTAGACTATATAGAAAATTAGGTATACTCGTATAATTGTGGTTTATGGGTTAATATTGATTACCATATAATTTGAATAATTAAAACCATATGACCATTATACTTTGATAAGTGTAACATATACTTATAGACATAAATACATATTTACAATTATCGTACTAAATATATTAATGTAAAAGTTTGTATGTTTGGATGTTTGATTCACTATAAAGCGAAAAGTACTCAATGGTTTTGTGATAAAATTCCTTAAAACAGGTTAAAGCAAAAACAAATTCTTAGTTTTAGTACTAATGTAAATTTCTTATTAATTAACAGCATATATAATAATAGCACTTTTCAGGTGCCGAAATGGAAAAAAACTGGTACTTTTGGTACATTTTTACTTAAGTACATTTTAACTTTTGATCCCATTTTACCCATAGTAATTTTTTTTAATTATGAAATTCTCTTATTGGACTTGGATTTGTATTGGTAGATGACCCTGAAAAAAATGAAGGGTACTTTATAAGGGGTTAAAAAAGGTACATATTGTCACTTTTGGTAGTTTTTATTTTTTGTCAAATTTTTTTACTTTAATAAAAATTGTACTTTCTTGGAGCTAAAATGAGAAAAATTAGGTACTTTTTGCTATTGGTACTTTTTATTTTTTCCATATATTTGGTATACGAAATCACTGCTAAAAATAGTAATACATATATAGCGAATATTTCAATATAAGGGCCAACTTAACACAATTGCAAGGCCTAGTAAATTAAGCAACAGAAAATAAAATAATATTCGATGAAGTCGTGTAATTAGGTTAGGTTAGGTTTCGAGGGCCGCCACATCTGAGACGTGATGCACTCGGTCCCTTTGTGATACCCTACAGCAGAAAAGGCATTCAATTTCTTGTAATTGCCCTGTCGCCGCATCAAACCATCCAGATTGTTGCAAGAAGGAGGATAGGTTGATTAGCCCCATGTTCGCCAAACTGTTAAGGTCTGGCAGAGTGCTGAAGCCCAAAGTATTAGCCCTTATGCTGTTAAGCGCGGGACATTGACATAGAAGATGAAAAACTCTTCCTCCTCATCGTAGCAACTTCTGCAGTAGTCTTTGTAACTTAGGCCCATACTTCTGGCATGAGTCCCGAAGCACCTGTGTCCTGTTAGCACTGTTTCCAATTGTTTATACGACATTTACCAAGCCTAAGCAGATCCCGAGTAAGTCGTGTAATTGCGAAATTTTAATAATTTTCTAATACGTTTTTATTTACGCTTTAGCCAAAATATGTGTCTAACTTTCATACTGCACTTGAAATCCTTAAGGACGGCTAGAGATAATAAATATATTTGCTCAGCAAAGACAAGTGTCTCATAATGTCCGCTGCAATACATTTTAGTTGGTCATAGCGTGCACGGACATTGGACAATATGAAACGTTGCCATTTGCTGTATTAACTTTCAGTGTTTAATATCAGATGAATTTAAGACTTTATAAAATATTTAACGTACTCTAATTTGCCACATGTTTGTTATCTCTGCGACCTTATTAGACACGTGTGGTATTACTTGATATCCTTTTCTTTCTAAAACCTATTACTCTAATTTATGTTTGCTAAAAAGTGTGAAACTGTAAAAAACCTTAAATTAATTAAAATGCTAAACTCTAAAAAAATTCTACATTTATCCTGCATCATGTGCTGTATGATGATAATAATATTTGATATATTAAATTTAGCCTTAGAGCCTTATCAATTGTCAAAATTAATAAAAAAAAAATTAAAAAAGCAATACACAACAATACACATACTCGTACATAGACAAAATTAATAATTATTCCCCTGGGGCGTTAAATCTTTATATCGGTTACACACAATAATACCTCACCAGAGTCTCTATTTGTATGACCAAAATATAAAATAATAAAACGGAGGTTTGCCTTGTGACCATTATTTTTTGCTAACTGCTGTACCCTTAGTATGTATCAACGGGGTGGAGTAGGGTGGTCGTTGTTATGCCTGCTCTCCTACCACAAAATTTATATTCATAATTTGGTATGGTTAAGTTATAAATCACACATGTGGTTAATTATAATTACACAATTTCATTATAGGCTTAAACAAAATTGAAAATGAGAATGTGTATGTATGCAGTTATGTGTGTATATTTACAAAAAAAAAAAAAAAAAACAATGTTAAAGTCTCATTTGTATACTTGACGTGCGCATACTTCCACACTGAAATAAATTGTTTAAGAAGATGCATATGCAAAAATATTTTTGAACACTTGATAAATGATCTGAAGTCGAACTAAGAATTTTTACATAGTAGGTTGGTTTACGTGCTGAGAGATCGTCTAATATGATGTTGCCTAAAAATTTGTGTGACGAAAGGTGCAAGGCCGGGCATTCGCAAAGAACGTGGAATACTGTTTGCTCGTTGCTATGATCCCGGCAACTACGGCAGAACGCATTGTAGAAAAGGCCTCTCCTGCCAGCGTATCTCCCGATTACCCAGTGCCCCGTCAATACTGCAATGAGCCTCGAGATGTACCTGCGGTTTCTGTTAATTAGTTGTTAGTTAAGTTAGTTGTGTTGTGCGCTTATCGTTGTAGCAAGGCCACATTTTCTTAGCCACCTTACACGTGCTCAACCTGCGCCACCTATCTTCAGCTTTCTGCCGATAATAATTCAGAATGAGATTTCTAATATTGCCAAGCAGCATGTCTACCGATTCAGCAATGGAAACCTCCCTGGAAGTTGCTATGTGCGGGAACCCAGATGAGGGTAACGTCAGTCTGACTATCTAGTCGGGATAACGCGTCTTTGCACTGGCTAACTAAAGTAGAAAAAGTAGTGTGTGATCTTAGCGACAGAAGTGCCGCTTGGATATCGACAAAGATGCCGACTCTTCCTTGGACACCCCTGTCAATCAAAACCCTACACGCCTTCCTTGTGGCCAATATTTCTACCTGAAAGACACTAGCTTCATCAGGAAGTCGGAATGAGAGTTTTATTCCAAGGTCCTTCGAGGATTCTCCAGAGCCCTCTCCGCAGATTCTTGATCCGTCAGTATGCATCCTGAAGTTGAAGTCTTTTTCTATGTTTCCCCTCTTCCACTCCCGTCTGGATGGAATAAGGACTTTGAACGTAGTGTCAAAGCATGTTAGGGGTTAGGACCCATTTGGAACCAAACATCCTCCGATAGGCAACTGTAGCCTTTTTGACCCTGTGTTGCACATTTGGTTTCCACGATAGTTAGTGCCAGGATGACTTCTAGATTTTTGCATTGTCCGATAGAGGCAGTTCCAGATTATGCAGCCGAGGGAGTCTAAAGCTCTGGACTTTGGTCTTTATAGTAAACAGTACCAGCTCCGTTTTGCTAGGGTTCACTTCAAGACCACAACCTGTAGCCCATTTGCTGATTGTACCCAAGTCGCTGGACATGATATCGCTTATCACGTCCGTGAACATCCCTGATACTTTTTACATATTTCTTATCCATCTGTTATTTAAATTTACTTAGAGAAATATGAATTGATCTTAAATTATCCTTAATTTAAGTTTTTTTTTCTTATATTGAAAATTTTTCCAATTATTAAAGAAAAATAATTGTATAACTAATTTTTATTTCCACACTCAGTATTTTCAAGAAATTAGCGTTGTTTATGTAAAAATCATATGATAGTTATTATGTGAACTAACTTTTGAGAGAATGTAAGGTGTAGTAGTTCGGTGGTTAGAATGCTTATCTAGTAAACCGATTAAATCACACTTCGAATCCCAATATAAACACTCAGTTTTATTAGGAGGCTTTCCCGTCATTATAGATAATACATCTACGTTTAGTGAAGTAAGCACTGGATGTTCCAGTCCTCTGATGACATCAAAACTTTCGTTGTACCACATGGATAGAAGCGGTTAGCAAGATCAACAACTACATAGCCAGGAAATGAACCACACTATACATTTATGTGAAAACTTTGTTCTTAGCCACGACAGAAGGCACCACATGATGAAATTTTGAATATCTTCTTATAATTATGAACAATTTTTTTTCAAATACGAAATTTGTATTTCCTAAAATCAAAGAACATATTACAGGAGTTCTGTTTCAGGCCGCATAGGTGCCATACGACAACCATGTTTCTCAAATGTAGTAAAATTTTCGAAATTTTAGTTAACTTTTTCAGTGTACTTGCGGTAATTAAAAACTGATGCTTAATTAAAAACTGATAAACGTATGAGAAAATCCTTGCCAAAAATTAACATTGACGTTAATGTACATCAGAGTCTATTCTTAAGACTATATTTTCTTAAAGTGTATATTTGTCTTGTTAACTGAATTTTGCTCTAGATTTGCTACTAAATTTCCCAAAGAGTATCGTACTCCTTTTCGTAATAATCTTTGTTAGTATAAAACAATTTTGTAGTTAGTAAATCAGCTAATTCGCGTTAAAAATATAAACAGGTTATTTCCAAATTTAGTAGGTTGCTCATACAAACGTTACAAAAAAAAAAAAAAAAATACAAAATAAATTATGAATAAAAATACTGCAATATTTTCAATGACAAACTGGAAAGAAATAAAGCAACCACCCCCTGTAGAATAACAAAAATTCATTCATACAATCACACTCTATACATACATACATATACGTATGTATGTATGTTTGAAAATATGTACATACTCGTATATGGTACACCATTGAAGGTTGTTTGGGCATGTTATGGCTCTGTTTTAGTTTTTACCTTTACTTTTGATTTCTTGGTTGGTTTTTTTATACAAATTCCACATTATCCAAGCAATCAGTATGAGTTTGTATTTTTGATTGAACATATCCGTTGGGATTAATGGGGAGGATTTTTGTGGCATATCAGTTTGCCACAACAACAATAAAATGCCAACCAACAGCGTTGCCATTTTGGTGCTTTTCGGGTATATTTTGGTGCTTTTTAACTTAATCAATACCCGAAATTTTGTTAAATACCCGTTTTTGAAAAGCGGGTATTAATAGTGCTTTTAAGAATTTCCAACAGTGCTTTTAGGTGCGTTTTAAATAATCAACATTTTTGCCTCTGAACCATTTTCCTACTATTCTTTAAACACACCTAATAATTTTAACCAACTGCGTATAATTTGCATCTATATTTTGATTAGTACTCGCAAACTGTTAAGAGTTTGAATTCTAGAATTTCTCAAGCATCTTTTTATTTTTTAAATTCGTTCAGAAATTTTTATGATTTATTTGTTTAGCAGTGATCTTGCTTTCAATATTATTACATATCCTTTGATTTGTTTTTTATGTAAATTTAAGCAAGGAAGTGCCTTGGTTATTATCAAGCTGCACAGTTATTAAAAGTAAGTTCTTCATTGATGTTAAAGTTGATATGTGCTAAAGTTCATCATCTAACAATGGCTTTCCGTTAGATCGAAAAAGAAATACTTATATAGAAAAGCTTGGGAAAATGATCCAGCTTTTAAAACGTGGACTAGACAAGCAAAATATGAACTAAAAGCATATTTTATTTGTTGTAATTGTGAAATAGAAGTTCGATAAAGCGATTTACTCCGACAAAGTCACACAGAAAGCCATGAAAAAGCAATAGATGTGTCTTTTGATCCACCAGACCCAAAACAAAATTAGGTTAGTGCTTTTGTACCCGAAATTTTTTTTATTTTTACTCTTTTTACCCTATTTCCATGGGCTCACAGTGCTTTTGATGTTGCAAGAGTTGGCATCACTGCCAACCAACTCCGTAAATGATGAGTATTCTATGCTGAAAAGTGAAATTGGCTTTATAGAGAGAGAGAGAGGGAGAGAAAAATGTGGTTTCGTTATAACCAAACCATCCAACTAAAAAATATTAACTTTTTCCATACAATTGATACGATTTGATATATATTGACAATTAAACAATGTGCTTGTGTATTATATACTGTATGTCGTTAAGTATGCATTGCTGCTTTCAATTCATGACGATAAAGATCTATTAGGTGAAATTTTATAGACATTTGGGAAATTAATATGACTTGGCTTGTATGTGCTTTAGCTTAAAGGGGTTTTCTGATTTTGCTTTATTTACTTTGGTGTTTTCTTCGGATTTTTTTTTTTTTTGTCTCAGCTTATTAGTGTGTCTGTAAAATCATTATTTATTGTGCCAATTTTGCAAGAAGGGGAAACAAATCAAAGCATTTTGTCAGAATTTTTATGTGGGTTTATTAGTTGGGATTAATATGTCGTACAAGTGGATTAATGAAATTAAATGGTTTACGGGAATTGTACTGTTTGATAAATATGTAATAAAATTTAAGCAATATTTCTAAAAGTTGTGCTTAAATTAATGGCTTGTTTTGTTTTGAAATTTCAGCTTTTTGGCAAAGGAAAATTTAAACAGTATTATCCGAATTTTTCTAATTATTGGCAGCATTGAAAGCTGCCTGTACCGAAGCTGCCAAAAATATGGTTATGCTCCTGATTTTTTCAACCCTGTTTTGTTCCTCCAAACAGTTTATAATTATAAGAATGTTTTATACGATTTTGAACTTTTATTAGCTTAAACTAATTATCTGTATCTATATATTGCCTATATAAAACAGGATGTGTGTATGTATGTAACGTATGGACTCCAAAACGGCGAGGCCGATTATGATGAAATTTTCAGGGAATCTTCAGAATATTCAGGCGGGTGACACTGTGAAGTCTGATTTTTTATTTTCGGTCTGCGGGCGGAGGGGCGTGGCATATATATATACATTCATATATATATATATATATATATATAAATGAATGTCTGTCTGTCTCTTTGTTTGTTAGTGCTTTATAGGAGGCCAAACCCTTGGACCGATCTTCCTGAAATTTTCACAGCATGTTACTGTGAGTCTGGAAGGAATAATAGGCTATATGAAGTTTTGATTGGACAAAGGGGTGTGGCATTTTTTGACCTACGTCGATGATATTTGGTACATATGGTATTGGCATAATTTGGAATACGTACCAGGAGAAAAGTGGGTGGGACCAAGACCCTTTTTAGGAAAATTAAAAATCGTAATATAGTCTTAATTACTGGACCGATCGTCATTAAATTTTCATAATAGGATTTTTATTTTACAACGAGGGGGTAGCGAAGCACACTGGGTTTAGCTATTATCATAATAAAATTTAAAATTTATTTTGAAATGAAATCAAATCAAATTTCTTTAGTATAGAAAAACATTTATTAGTTCGTTTATTTGAAAACAGTTCATATTGTTAATCAAAAAAAATCTGGATTTCAAGGAAGTTTTTAATTAATTGTAGAGCGCATTTTTTAAAATCAAGAATTTCTTTTCTAGGTTTAAGAAAAACTGAACTGAACAGTGCATAAAAATTTGCATACTTAAAAACGGAAATCGATTGTTCTCAATTCTACTTTATAATTTACTTCATAAAAATTTATAATTTTAGTCAATAATTACTAGTTTAAAAAAGATAACTTTGTTAGTACAGTGCGCTCGCGATAATATGAAATAATTAAAACCAAGCCAGTTCACTTTTGCAAGATTGTTCATAACTGCGAATGGCATCTAATTTCCCAAACAAAAGTTTATTACGTTAAATTTTTTATTGTTGTTAATTGTATTGAAGCAGAATTTATCTACAACCCTGTTTGCAAAGATTTCATCACTGCTTCACTAAAAAGCCGTTAAAAAATGCAAAAATAAGTTGTTCACATTTTAAAGCCTTTCGCACTAAGTTCATATTTTAGAGTAGCCAATGGAAGAAACAAAATGTTCATATTTTGGGGTGTTCATATTTTCGCGAGTGCACTGTATAAGAAATTAAAAATTAAATGACTGGTATGACGTACTAAGGTGTATCAGTGCGATAGTAAGAGTGCCTATCTACTAAACCCAAATACACCGGTTTGAATCTCAATAGACTGCAAGTTTTATTAAACAACTTTCCACCTCCCTCGTTCCAGATAATACAACCTACCTGTAAAAAAGCAGCTTCGGGCGTTCCAGAGCATCCTTTCATTATCCTGGGAATAAGGAAATGAGAACCTCATAGTAAGATCAAAACCCTATAGCAAGGAAATGAACCACACTGTACAATTTTATGCAAACATTGTTCCTCAATGACCAAATTTTTGCTAATTTCTGGCTAAACACTGAGTTGGTTTTTTTTATTATTTTGTTTTAAAGTTAAGTTATGAATAATTTCCAGTGAAAGCCGAAATTTTTGATTCCCAACAGCAAGCAAAAATTTTTGGGAATTTTTGTAAAAACGCCAATTAGTTATTTTTTCTGGGTATTGATGTTAGAATTATTTTATTGGATTGGTATAGCGATCAAGGAAATTTTAGAGAATTTCTGTAAATAACGTAATCGGTGCCCAATTTCCCATATATGTGATAATTTTTTATTTTATGAAGAAAGTTTACTTGAATCTCTCCCCAAGTATACTCGATAGAATCTATAAAAAACCCAATACATAAATTTATTTTATGAAATCTTGTGCAAAGAAACATTTATGAATGTTAAGAAACGTTTAAAAATATTTTAGTTATACTTCCTGCAAAAGATAATACAAGTTTTCATATCGAATATTATGGTATCGAAATCTTACATTGAATTCTAATTATCTAATAATCATTTGAACTGAATGGCGCTACTATTTTATGACTTTCGAAAAATTATATACTACATACTTATAGATATAAATGAAAAGTTGATTGGAAAACGCGACAAATCACACATCACTACAAACAATGTACCATTCCATGTTGGATTTTCTGTTTTTCTGTTTTTTTTTTTTTTTTGTGGAGGAAAATATAATGCAAACATTGTTCATAGGCAGCCAGTCAATTGCTAAAGTAAAAGCATCAAATGCAATTGCTAAATTTTGCAGTTGTTTTTTTTTTTTTTTTTTTTGTTTTGTTATAAAGCCCCAACATACAATTGCAACTACATATAAAGTACATGCCACACAACCATGTCGCTAGTGGCGCTGATCGAACACGACAGTAACAGCAAGTGTCTGTAATTGTTATGGTTGATTGAAGATCACTAAAATAAATACAAAATGCATGACAGTCAGTACTGGGATAAGAAAACAAAAACGAAAAAAAAAAATAAAACTACACAGTAACATAAATTTAGATAAAAAAGAACAAAAACAAAATACTCTACTCGTATCGATAAACTGCAATAAAAATCTTTTTAAAATGCAAAATACTCTTTGAGAAAGACAAACTGCAACGATGACAACAATCAACGGAATTAAAAAACAAAAATAAAAAATATTTTTTTTTTCCATAATCATCATCATGATGACAATGTTAATGATAATGATGATCTTCTTATTGCAAATGATTAAAATGATGCTGGATGGATGCGATAGTACTTTAAAGAAGTAAATGTACAGATAATTCCAATGAGTTAACAACTATGTCAGGAATCTTTAACCAAGACAAACATTTTCATTCTCTCGATATTTTATTTATTTTTTTACTGTTTGTTTTTGCAACAAGAATTAGACATGAACGTGATTTACGGAACCCTTTAAATGGTATTAAAAACGATTTTTTTTTTTTGTTTGTTTGTATGTGAATCAAATAAATTTTAAAACAGAGAAATGTCTTTTGTTATGTATGTGTGTTTGTTTGAATGTATTTGTTGTTTGTGTAGTTGCAGTTTATGCTTTTAGCACATGATATTGAAACTTAAATAACGGAGAGGCCTAAATAGTTGAAATATTTTTGGGATGCATGTTTATCATAAGTTATTTTAGTTTTGTACTTTTTTTTTTGCTGCCTTTTTAATGCTCTTATTGTTTTCCTTTGTGTGTATTTTGTCTGCCAAAATAGATGTGGTGAAATACATGTGGTCTTTAATCCATAGAAGCTGAAAGTGAAGCATTTGATGTAAGAATAAGTAAGATTCATGGTACATACTGCAAAATGTTGATTCCATAAAAAGAAGCTGAGAACTCATTTAAGCGGACCTTGGATTTATTTTCCAAAATTAATACCGCTAATTTCCAACTCTGGACGCTATACTGGCGGTTACTAAATCATATTTCAGAAGATGGAGTTTCACTCTACTTTTAGTTGGAAATCCTCCAAAGCGATGTCACTTCTCCAGCCTGATACAAAGTGTTGAAAGGGGTTGCCAAATGAGATCCTGTCATTGCACAGTGGCTTAGTGGGACTTTATTTTTTTTTTTTTGCAAAACTATTTTGAATAACTTGAAAGTTGTTCAGACAAATTACACATTTCTTTACTAGTATTCCTATCGTTTTTAATTTACAGTCTTCAGACTCCATTAATTTTGTATTTACATTTACAGTCATAAAGATATTTTTTGTACCCATACACTCAGCGAAAAATCTTTATTAAGATAATAAATTTCTTTATTGGATCAATGAAATCTGTCATTGAAAGTGAGCTAATAAAGCCCTTCATTGAATTAATGAAGAAGGTTTCATTGTATTTGTGAAATTTATTTAGGAGATTTTATCACAAATGGAATGAAAACGGTGGTTGATGTAATGAAATTTAATCATTGGATTAATGAAACATTCACATGCCATTAATGAAACTTTGTCATTGAGGTACTGAAATTGTTTCATTCTTTCAATGAATTTGTTACATCTTAAGAATAAACTTATTTCACTGATTTAATGGAACTGCTTCATTGCAGCAATAACTTCCATTCATTTATTTTATGTAAACATATAATTAATATTATGATTTTATTTCATTAAATTAATGAAAGGTGTCATTAATGGTATAAACTAATGCCATTAAATGAATGAAACTAATTCCTAAAAACCACTAAAAATAAAAATTTATTTTTATTATTTTAACATTTTGTTAAGGTCTTATTTTTAAAAAGATTTATGTATGTACATATATAAACATATAATTACATAAATAAAATAATTTTCAGAAACAAAAGTAATAAATTCCGGTAATATGTGAATGAAAGCGAAATCAGATATGTATACAATCACATTTATTGCACTTGATCAACAAGAGGGTATTAACTCAAAATTTTAATATTTTCAGTAGAGGCAAAAAATAATTTTTTTAATACTACTCTTCTATCACAAAGAGAGATGCAACTGTACATATTTTTTATTTATTTTCTTTTTTGCTGAAAGAGTGGAGATATGGTGTAAAATTTTTACAGTGGGTACATATGACTGCTGTACATCAATTTCTTGCAAAAAATGAAATGTTAAAAATTTTGAGTAAATAGCCTCTTGTTGATCAAGTGCGATATGTATAATATATTTTATATGTAAATATATTTTGCAATTAACCATATTGATTAATTCATGTACAACTGCATCTAAATTTGTTTAGCTTTAAATAATCTTTTGTTTTTGCTTCCAAAGACGACTACTTCAATGAATTTCTTACATTGGTCTTATTTATGTTTACCTGACTAAATATTATTTCCACATTTGCTGAAGAATGTGGTAAAACCAGGATTTTTGTAATAAATTTAGTCAAAAGCGGAAACAAAAGATTAGAATCCCAATCTTGATTGCATTTCTGATATTTTTTTTCAAAAATTCAATAGTTATATGTTTTTATCAGGACAACAATTTTAATTGTCTGAACTCAGTTTCTAGCTCTTGGCTTTCACTATCTTCAATAAAATATGGAAATTCTTTTATAATTTCAGAAAACCAACTGTTTTCTTCATTAATAATATTAAATGGATTAATTTGGCCAAGAGTTTTATATATATTTTCAAATCTTGATAATATCTGATCACAAATATGTATACGAGTATGTCTATTTTCTTTAACAATTATAAATTTATTGTATAAATTTTATTGTAGTTTTTATACATTTTGAAAAAGCGGTTTTTTTTATTTGACGTTTTTATGACGATTCCAATAAGCTATACTGACGATAATGACGATTTTTGCCCAAAAATATGACGATATTACCTCAAAAAATCTGAAGTCAGTAGAAAAATTCATTGTCAATTCCATTTTCTATTTAAAAACTGGTTTGATTACAAGCAAAATTTTCGTTTTTTGTTTTTCGTTTTCTAAAGACTCTGCTTTCGGAATTGAAACCACTTTTGATCAGAATTGAGTTCTTTGGCATGCCTGAATATTTTGGCTTAAGCTCACGTCTTAATTAATGTACATTTAAACAGATATAAAAAAGATGCATGTTAAAATATTTAATCAAACTTTCATAATACATTAGAATTGATTAACAGGTCGCTACTTCATATCATCATTGTTCAGAAATAAAACATCTTAGAGGGTGTGAATAAATAATCTGAAGTCGAAAGTTTTATAACAACCAAAATTCGTTTAACTTGTAAATTGAATGTAAGAATTAATATAATTTTGTATAGATTTCTTTTCAGTGTAGTTTTTAGAATTAAATATGAATTATGTGATTGATTGGCTCTACAAACAAAAAATATAGAAATTGTTTTCTATTTAAAAGAAGTTTACTTATTAATTAGATAATCAATTCATTTAGTTCTTTAATCAAACAAAAAAAAAAATTAACATAATTAGGCACGAGTTTAGAATTATTAAATGCCAATGCAATAATATTAAACAAATATTTACATACCAAATGAATATGTATTTTATATTAAATGGGGCAAAACTTGACCTTTTGCAATTGGAAATAAGTGCTCTTTTTTTTAATTGTTTTTTCTCTCTCTTACAGACAAATTTATAAAAAAAAAATACAGAAACAGTTGTTTTCTTTTAATATTTTAAAAATTATTAACTTAAAATATGAAACGTGTGTTTTCTCCACACAGCAATTAAATCTAACATCCACAGATCAGTCAGTCAGTCAGTCAGTCAGCCACCCGGTCTAACAAAGCAAATTGGCTGTTAGTTTGAAAAGAACTTAAAAGAGATTTTCATTCTACTAATTATGCCTTAATCTGACATAAGCCACTTTGGTTAATTTTTTGGTGTGCAGTATGTATGTGTGTAGTTTCTTAATGCATCTATGCTTCTGTAATTTGAATGCCGGCGAATGCCTCATACGTATGTTGTCAGTCGTTTAAATGGGCAGATGAGAATGTTGCATGTGAGTATTTTTCTTTTTGTTTAGCTGATGATTGCCTTCATAAATTTACAAGATACTCGGTCTTGTCAAAGTTGTCTTGATTTTTACTTTTTACGGATGTTAAATGTTCATGTCAATGGATCCTCTTGTAGAAAATGAGCCAGAGACAAACAACCCCCTCATCAGCAAGTAAAGCACCATCATCAACTGTATGCGTTGTTACACATGTTTATTTGTTGATTTTGTTGAGATTTTCGTAAATAAATGTATGTATTTATATGGTGTGGGGGAGCACGAACGGCCAGAGGGACGGACAAAAATTGTCAGATACCGCCACTTAGCTTATTTCTGTTTAAAAGCTTCTGGTGTTGGATAGATCATTTTTTTTTCTTCATAATTTATATTATTGTTCTTTTAAATGCAACGCAATTTTCAGCAATCATCACGTACTATTGTCATAATTATCATTTAGTATTTTTTATATATATATATTTTTTCCTCTTAAAAACTTCTATTAATCTGTTTGTATGCATCTTTTATTTGTTTATTTGTGTTTTGTCAACATTTTCATAATAAAATTTATTGATATTAAAAAAAAGAAACAAATAAGTGAATCACTGAGCGGTGCGGTGCGTGTTAAAATAATGTTCAGAACTGTTGTGGCTAAAAAGATTTATCACTTATGGGGGACGTTTTTTGCATTAAAGTTTATCTATTGGATTTTTAGAATTTTTGGAAATTTTTAAATGCTTTAGATTATTAACTTTAATTTATTATACATTTTCTAAGATTAACAATTGAAATGTGTATTTCGTTTTGCTGTACCATGATCATAAATTCATTCCAATTGACACTTCAAAGCAGAACACCCACAAAAATGTTTGTTGTTAGACATTTTTCGAAACATCAACAATATAAAGTTTCATAAGAAATCAATGTATCATTGACTTAATAAATCTATAAATATAAATTGTCAGATCAGTTTTTGTGTAATTGATTAAGAATTAGAAAGTAGTTTTATGTAGTTTTAATGATTAAAATAATCCACATTGGGAAATATTGACGTAGTGCTGAAGTACATCAGAAAGGTCTGTCACCACACTGAAGGGAAACGAATTAGGTACAAGACAAGTCATGTGACTACTTCCGAAGGACCATTAACCGATTCGACATGTGCACCTTATATACAAAAAGGTTGCAATTTTACATGACATTAATGATTTATTTCAGCGAACGAGAGTCCATATCCCCAGGTTTTACGAACTAAAAGGGCGATGAGATTGGTTTTATTAGCAGGAAGCCCTCACTAGTCATTTGGAAAGGGATTTTTGGATAAATTTTGATAGACTGTGTTTAGATGGGACGAAAATAGAAATAGACACGAGATCTGGCGTCTATTTGTTTAGAAGCATGTATTCGTAAGTCTTTTAGACTGAAAAATAAATGTAGTGTATATTAGGCTGAGATCCTAGCGATGGTCTAAGCCACGGAATTTCTGCATGAAAATGTAATTCAAAGTGGGGAAGTAATCTTCTACACGGAATTTCTGCATGAAAATGTAATTCAGAGAGGGGAAGTAATCTTCTACAATTTTAATACATTTTTAATCATTTTGGATTTTCATAATTGAGTTATAAAGAATTCTTAAAACTTTTAGTCAGCACTTTAACACCTTTTCTTCTAACGACCAACCCATTTAAAGATCATGCTTGTATACTTGCAAAACTAAAAAAGGTCAAAATCAAACATTTATATTATAAATAAAAGACATACAATTCTTTAAAAATTCCCAAGGACACACAATTTTCTTGGCAAACATCTTGCATTGATGCAAACAATAGCGCGCAATTTTCGCAATACACCAAATAAATATTCAAATTTATATAAATTTCATATGCAAACAATCTAGTGAGGGTTATGTAAATAGGGACCCCTAATTAACTGTGACAGCATTAAGGTCAGAGGCTGCTTGGACAACAAGATCATGCGTTAAAGCAAGAAACAACAAAACTGATCGTCAATTGAAAATGTCATATACAGCATCTGCGTCAACAGACAAACATAATTTCCAACAACTAAAATTTTTGAAAAAAAAGTAGCATAACTTTTTAGGTAAAAATTGCAAAAACTTAAAGTATTTAGCACGCGGTCAACTGTTGAAGCGATTGACCCCACAATTATAAGAAAATTTTCTTTTTATTTCTTTCACAGAAATTCTTAAGGGATGCTGCTGGTGTGTGCTTGAGATTCCTTTTGAAGAAGGCGAATAGAAAAAACTTACAACCACTATTTTTGGGTAACGTCATATAAACCGGTCGCTCGGTCAGTTTACTTAATTTTCTTTCCTGACAATAAAAGAGGTTATTTTTCGTAATTTTATGCCTTAAATTGAAAATTTATTGTTAGAATTTAGCCCAAATGAATTTCAATAAAAGACTATTTTTAATCTTTAAGTTTTTAATGAAATTTGCGTAAAAATCTACCTGAAAATAAAAAGAATGTTCAGACATTTTTTTTTTTTTGGTTTTGGGGTGATTTCTATTTTGTACTCAATTCAATTCAATTATTTATATGCAAAAATCTCTTTATGTTTTGTTTCATTTGGTTGAATTTAAATTCTAAACCGTGGCCAGCGTGAGAATATTTTCCTTGTAAAGAAATATCTTTATGCCTCGTTGCTGTTTTAATGTTGTTACTTTGTGTTGGTCAACTCTATTTGGGTTGCTATATCCTGTGGTGTTTTCCAAAAGAAAATATTAATCCGATTTTAATGAAGCGTAACACTTTGTGGTCGCTAGTTTTGTATGTCGTTTTCTATGTCCATATTTTGTTGTTTTCTTGTTAGTGAGTTTTTATTTTGTTGTGTTTCTATTTCTTCTATTTCTGTAGAAGAAGAAAATTTTAAATCAAATTTCTTATATTTCTTCATTTTTCAATTAGGACAGTTTTAATGAAAATTATTCTACATATTTTTTTTTTTGCTAAAAGTTTGGTTTATAAAGAAAAATCCTTTTTCTTTTGTAGCAATGTTACAGATTAATTAAATTGAATTGGGTTAACAAAGTTTACAAAAAGTAAGATTTAATTTGTAATAAAGAAAACTTATTAAAAATAGAAAATTTTAGAGTAACTTTTTATTTTATGTTGGTAATCTGAATTCTTTTTTATTTTTTTTTTGGTGATATTCTATGAAGAAATAGGAATTTCGATATTTCAAACATAATTTAATAATCTTAATAATAAAATATATGATCAGAAAGCTTAATATACAGTACGTAAGTTTTTAATGAAGTAATCGTGTGCAGTATTTGTGACTAATTTCTTGTTATTACGAAATAAAAATGTTGTCTTTCAAAAAAAATTATTCATAATTAAAAGAAAATATTTACCTAAAAAGAGTCCATTGACATAACTTGGAACAATATTATCATATAATTGTGAAGTGGTTCATTTCCGTGCTATGCGGTTTTTCATCTTGCTAAGCACTTCTCATTTCTGGGTTCTCTCTTTTTCTACACATTGATGATCATTTTTTCGTGTGAGAAAATATCCTTAAACGTAATAAATAATTCATACTTTTAGAATATTCGCTCTTAAATTAAATAAACATGTACTAGAAATTAGAATTTTTTTGGAGTAATATTATGCACTAATTTCAAACACATGAAATATTTGATTTTTTCTATTGTTCACAACATTTTATTGGATTTAAAATAATAAAAAAAACATTAAATATCTACTACTGTGCGCCAGGCCAAGTTTGGCTACACAGTGTGTTATTTATACGAAACCATTCGAGCTGTTTTTACAATATTATTGGGCACTTCCAGTATAGCTAGAGAGCTGAAACTCGGTACAATGGTAGGTCTTGAAGAGAAATTAACCAGAAAAATCTGAAAACCAGCACTTTCCACCTGTGGCGACTAGGGTGCCCCTTCTTTGTATGGGGCTCTTCCAGTAGAGCTAGAAAGCTTAAATTTGGTACACAGGTAGGTCCTGATGAGAAATTAACAAAAATAATTTTTAAACGGGCACTTTCCACCCGGGGGGACAAGGGAACCCCTTCTTTGTATGGAGCACTTCCAGTATAGCTAGAAAGCTGAAATTTGGTACACAGGTAGTCCCAGATAAGCAATACATATAAATATTTAAACAAAAACAACTTAGAAAAAAGAAGTGAGATCCGCACAAAAACACCAATGTGAAAATAAGGCCAAGTTCCTATCCAAAATATTTCGGCCGTAAAAAGTACTGATATCAAAATAAGAACCAAGTTCTTGATAGGTACAATTCCATCTCATTTCTAGGCAACCTGTAAGCTTGGCAAAATTTTTTTGCCTTTCTAATATGGGAAAGAATTCTGGGAAAAATATTGCCAAGCTTACAGGTTGCCTAGAAATGAGATGGAATTGTACCTATCAAGAACTTGGTCCTTATTTTGATATCAGTACTTTTTACGGCCGAAATATTTTGGATAGGAACTTGGCCTTATTTTCACATTTGTATTTTTGTGCGGATATACATTTCCTAAATTTTTAGTGCTGTAAACATTTTCAATATCCTTGAAAAATATGAAAGGTCATATAAAAAAAGGTCTTTTTACAAGTTGTACAGAATTATTATCAACAAATTAATCATAAAATTTCCATCTTAAAACTTAGACGAAAAATATAAGAATAAATATGGCAAGTGAATAACAAAATCCTAATATTTAAAAAAACCGGCAGATGTCTGAGAAAAAATGCATTCAATATTGTTATAAAGGTTCATAATTACGTTACAAAAACTTAGGTAAAACCTTCAAGAAGACACAAATGTGTATATTCGACTTTCTAAGCAATATTATACAACATACCTACTAATTCTACAACTTACATATAACCTAAATAAATCATTTCTACACGGTGCCTAAAATTTTTACTTAATCACACAACTACCAGTTTTAGCTTATTCTTAAAGTTTTACAAAATCTGTCTGTTAAAAGTATTTATTTAAAAGTTAATCAAATTATATAATCATTTTAAATATCTTTTGTAGAGTTTATGAAATCATTTCATATAATACATCTTAAAATTATTGTCTTGTAACATTTTAAGTCGCCATATTGTTTCCTGTAAACTACACTATTCTTCCCCATTAACTTATAAGACTTTTTACTGAACATTAAGACAAAACGGGCAAAAGTATATCGAAAGTAATGTAAGGACAAAATAAAAAAGGGGGAGTTTCTTTAAATGTATTTTCAATACATTCATGTATATTTATAAGCTTGTCTGACCTTTTGACATGCGCTTACTTAAATAATATATTTTGTTACACATATGAATAAATGTATGTATGTATGTGTGCGTGTGCAAACATAAATGTATAAATTACATTATATACACAAGCAGCACATTAAATACTCATACATACATTTTCTTGTATTTATAGGTAAAACAAATCGAAATCTGAAAGCATTTGGCATTGCATTACATTTTGTAGTTTTAAAAAAAAAATGTAAATATTATTTAACATAAATAACTCAAAGATATAAAAGTTTGAAGTTTTGTTACAAGTTATACAGAGATTGGAAATTTAAATTTGTATAAGAGAAATATTGTATAATATTGTGTACATATATAGATTACAAATATTGCTTTAATTTGGAAATTCATAAGAATGTATTAGTGTAAAGCTATTGTGTGCCTAATATGGTGCTTTAGGAGGAATAATTTTTAGTAAAATTTAATATGATTTCATGCAGTAGAAAGAATGACACTGATACAAGGAGAGTCACAAGACCGCTCTTCAGTTGGTACGGATCGGTCAGGGTTCTTTCAGTTCCTATAAAGAGAACCAGTCACTTCATAGTGAAAGAGGTTAAGGTAAGGTGGAATAAATTGATAGTTACACTGTGATAGTTTTTGACCCGAAAATAAATGAACTTCGATGAATCCTTTTCGAACTATTATGGGGGGAGTCCCCTGAGTGCGAAAGTACATTTGGAAGTGTCAGATTGGCCATGAAAAATGGATATATACCGATTTCTCAAAAACTGGAGCCAATCTGACACTTCCAAATGTACTTTCGCACACAGGGGACTCCCCCCATTAAAAGTTCGAAAAGGATTCATCGAAGTTATTTTTTCGACTATCACAGTGTTATATATGAAATTTATTATAGACATCTAATTTGTATAGAATATTATGAATTATAGAACATTAATAGAAGTTCGAGTTAAATTAAACTAAATACAACAAATAGTTTGAAGAAAGAGATTTCGCTCCATCAAGATCATTTGTCATTAGTTGCTGGAGAAAAATGACAGTGAGAATTCCACCTTTGAATAGTTTCTCGATGAAGAGAACAGTCCAAATTTTATAACTCAGCCTGAATTTAACGATTTAATAGGATATTTGCAGTTGTTCATGAAAGGAATACCTTCCATCCTAATACAAAAATTTTTGTATACTCGTATATAAAATAAGTTTTGTTACTTTATTGACATCAATAATCTTTTTTATAGAAATGCAGCATCGATAAAACCAAGATGAATTTCTCAAAGAGAAGTATAAAATTATTTTTCAAGACAAACAAAAATCCATTAATAACAATACCAATTTGAGGGTGATGTTGTATTAGCAAATTAAAACTTATGACCTTGGTTCAGTGCAAGTCATTAACATCATAAGTTTCTCTAATGAACATTAGTGTGGCATTGTATTAATTGTTCTTGGACTGTTTAAGTTATGAAGGTAGTCACTAATAACTGTTCTGGCAGCGATTGATGCAGAACCCTGCTAATTTAAACCACAGCGACTTCCTTCGTCGGTTAGCACATAGCAATAGCAGAGTTGTAAATGAATTAAGCCTTCTACATTTTCAACATCTATCTTCTCTTCCTTATCCCTTTCGCTAAGTTCTGACACAGTCCATTGATAAATAGGCGTAAAAAACATTGTTTTTATGTTTTTGGAATCAACATCTGAAATCCTTCTGACAAAAGTATCAATTCGAACCAGTGCCTTGTTTCTGAAAATCGTAAGAATTTCTCACATCAAGAAAAAATTAAAAGTTATGCCTCTCAACCCGATCTTTTGTAGGACGGTTCATAGAATATCAGTTGCAATTTTATATTAGCCAAGCTTCAATCCTAATAAGAGTACGAAATTACGAAATTTATATACTTAATCTTCCAGTTTCTGACAGAGTGATAATCAAATTTTCGGTGCGAGAAACTCGCAGTAATTTTTTAAATATGTTTTCCACATGTGCAGCAATGCCTTCCTCTGATATCAAGAATATCTTCATTATTGTGACCTAAAAAGGCCTTAATTGCCAAAAAAATTATACATTGACTTTTTATAGGTAATGGTGTAATTAATAAGAATGCGTGCTTCCTTAAAATTGTGACTTTTATATTTTCAGATATATGGATTTTATTACCAGAAGTTAAATGTGTAACTAGAAATAAAAAATTCTAAATTTATAAAATATTTTCCTTTTTTAAAATAATAAAATGTGCAGTTACGGATCATGGGAGATCAATTAATGTGAAGTAATTTATGATTTGAATTTTAGACATGTAAACCTACCTTTGCAGCGATTTTAAACTAATATCGTGGATAAGTTAATTCTAAACTTAATTTTAAGAGGACTGCTAAATTTTTTATAGGCTAAATATGAAAATTTTCAGAGCAAAGATACATACATATATGTACGCGTCGTATCGGTATTATTTTGTGTGTTTGTACCAATAATGTGAATTCTTCATGACTTCGTGAAAAAATTGCAACGACAGCTTTTTTTGCCTAAATCCTCTCCATATGCTTTTGTCTAATTTAATTTTATTCGAAAAAAACGGGCAACAGACAAAAAAATTCTTTCTTACATCATTTTAAAAATGTACAAAAACATCTTCTGAGGTGAGAATTAAAATGTGCCTCAGTATTATATTATTAATACCTAATTCCCAAAATTATTTATTCGTAACTAATAAAATAAAACTTTACTTATAATTCATAAATTATTTAAAAAATTTAAAATTACTAAGAAATTTTTTATGTTGAAAAATATTATTATTTATATCCAATCAGTTTTTAGCAGAACGTATCAGTACTGATTTCAAGGCCGCTACACCTCTCATCAGCGTTCAATTGTCCATCTTTACAATTTTCGTAAAGTGGATACTAATTTTCATTAATTCAATAAAACTGAACTTGAGCCTGATAATATTACTTTTCATATGTACATGAAATTATATTATTGTACAAAAAATATAAAAAAAACTAACAAGTACTTTGCATGTCATGTCCATTAACACTTGTGATTTTTTCTGCCATCCAACTTTGTCCCTTGAAGCACTTCGAATAAACGCACACGAACTGTCCCAAAAAAAATATGTTTAAGTGCTTCTCTATTTTACATACACATACATACATACATGCAATCATAGATGCAAAGATAAGTGGTTATCTATAACTTGTCAATTTCAGTTTAGAGCACGAGTCGAAAAAGTTAAACAAAAGATGGAAAAAGAGGTGGGTAGTTTGGGGGCATATGTCCAGTTTAGTGTTACTATTGGCTGGCAGTTTGTATTAACTTAAAATATGCTAATAGGAGCTACTGGTTTGAGTTTGTTCAGTTCATACATACATTGTTTGAAAATTGCATGCCAGTTTCTAGCCAAAATTGACAGTGGTTATAGCTGATAATAAATTGGTTCGTGGTTTCTTTTTTTTAAATAAAATATGAAATATGATAGGATTTTTCTTTTACATTTTAAATACCTAATTTTAACAGAAATAATTTTTCTCCCAACAAAATTATTTATTTAAACAGTAATTGTACAAAAAAAGAATTCCAAGTAGGTATTTAAGAAATTTTCTTAAAAATGTTGACCAAAGATCACACCCAGCAATAAACATTAAACTTAACTAGAAAATTTTAACAAGCTGCAAATACTTAAACGAATGCAGTAGAATGCATTGCATTGTCTTGACTTGTCATAGAGAGTTTTTGCAATGGCCCCATCATATATCAAACGATTCAAGTTTAAAACTTAATGGCACACTGTCCATTTAACACATTAGCAAAGTCGCTTGTTTTTTTTTATTTTCTTGCATTTTTTAGTCATATTCTCATTCTATTTTATGTTTAAAGTTGAAAAAAATTTAAGAGAACAAGGACACAAATGAAATTAATTATATACCAACTTAACCACCTAAAACCTACCAACAGTCATCCCACATTGACAATATAACTCGAGTAGAAATAATACTGCTTGCCACATAATAACAAAAAACATACTGAAAAAGCACAAAAAAAAGGAATACCTACCAAATATTAATTTATTTCTTCATGCAAGCAAGCAAAAAAATAGAAAGAAATAAAAATAAAAAATGTATATAGAAAACGAGGTTCGTAACATGGGGTTGTCAGTATTTAACCCAAAAGGGTGTAGGTGCTGCACGGATGCGCGAACTTCCAATGAATCGAGTTAGAAAGAGCCAAAGCCAACTACACGTACAACATTCAAACTGTAAAACAAAATGGAAAAATAAAATAACAAAAAGCAAGAAAAAAAGAGCAAACAAAAGCAGCATGATAATCATAGAACGATAATAGGGTACAAGCAAAACAACAAAATATTTTGTCGGAGATGATTAGAAAAAATAATTTATTTTTGGTACCAACACATCAAGGAAGAGAAAGTAGTAGAATTTTGCAATAGGTCGAGGCACCAGATTCTCAGATAAATATTAGTAAATCTGTAACTTCTAAACTACTGTTTGGATTTAAATGAAACTTTAAACAGTTTTAGAGGAGTCAGGCCATATAATGCAGGTGTTAGTGTCATTCTTGTGTAAGTAATAGGCTAAAGTGTACTTCCTGTGACTCGAAAAAAAACTTCTGAAAAATGTAAATGTGATTAAAGTGACATTCTTTTTTACAGTGTGACGAAAGTAAAGTGAACATCAGATGAAGAAGGCCACCCAGATGAAAATATCCTGTGTGCAGAATTTTCCGATCAGTTGCTGTATACCGAATTTCATGTCTCTGCTATATTGATGAAAAAGTGTGTAGGCTAAAGTGGGCTGAAAATTCATCAGAGAAAGTTACAAATGTATATTAAATTAGTTGTTTTTGTCGCACATGGTACAGTGTTTTACAAGACATATAAAAATAAATGTCACACAGGAGATGCATGATAACAAATTATTATGATAACTGAATAACACAGAACAATATTTAGAGAGATACTTAGCAAAGCAAATGTACGTACATATGTGAATCAGCCGAGATCTCTCAAGAAATTTTCCAATGAAATAATTAATAGTTTACACATATTTTCTTGCACTAAAATTTATGTCAAAATATGTACACATATTTTAAAATTAGCTCCATCAATAGCAAAGACGACTATATTTTCAGGACTCTTTATGTGCCTGTTAAAACTTAGACATAAATTTAATATAAATGTCGGCGATCACGTAAAACCTTCGCATGTAGAAATCTTTCGAAACGTGAAACAAATTCAAGTGTTTATTATGCAGATAAAAATTGCTTTTATTTGAAAGCCCACTTTGCTCGCAATGTAGTCCGAATTGCAAATTACAAAATCTTGCTTTATAGGACATATAGGTATTATATGTAAATACAGTACTTGACAATTCAATGAAAACTTTTCTTAAAAATTATTACTTTATTGTTAAAACATGAAAATCCTAAAATATTTGTTAGATTTATTGAAGAAATTTTTTAGATTTTCGTCTTCTTACAATAAAGTAATAATTTTTAAAAAAAATTTCCATTGAATTGTTAAGTAATGTACCTATATATTTTTTAAGACTGTAAGTTAAAGAAATAAAATGGAAAATTAAAAGGACTAAGTACGAAAATTATTTATAAAAACAGGTATGCATCAGCTATAAAAATTGAGAACTGTATGATAACATCGAACTGACTCCTATTACATATTAGAAAATTGTTTTTATAAAGACTCTAATGTCAAAATATTAGCTATAAATTTGATTGAAAAAAATCGTTCATGCTTAACTAAACATAATTAATTCCATTTTTTTAAATTCGAAATGACCGAGAGTTATAAATTGATTTATGTTTCCCTTTCTTTCCATGTCTTTAAAGGTGCAAAGCAAAAGTCATCTTAGCATACAAGTTAAGTATTGGGAAATTTTGGGTGTTGAGATAAATCGAAAATTCGGGAAACCTTAGAAGAATTTATCATGCGTAAAATTAAGAAAGTAGTATTGGGTACTAATTTGTATACAATCTAAATTGAAATAGTACTTTTTGAAATGAAACATAAAATCAAATCAAACATTCACCAAACGAAGCATAAGACTAGCAAGAGGTAATGAGAACCTACAGAAATAAGTTCAAATGATATAAAATAGAAGAAAAACAAAAAAAAAAAGAAATCAAGTCAAACTGCAAGTGTATACACCCTCCCTCTTTGGCCTCTTTGGCCCTTTTATATAAAATTTGTTCCTATGGGTGGCATGTAATGGCCCACAGAGAAGTTTTTCTAAGGATAAATGAGCTAAAACGAGACATCTAGCGGCGCTTTATAGCAGCATTGTTGTTGTTTTATTATTTTAGTTGTCATTTGACTTAAATTCCGATACAGTTAATGCTAAGCATATGCGTCTAATATAGAGGTTAGAAAAGACCATATTTAAGAGCGGGGAAATATTTGCCAAAAAGAGACAAAATAAAAATGAAAAACAAAATGGGGCGGTACTACAAATAAAAATTGAGTATTTTCAGAAGAGTTAAAGAGCGCAAAAAAACTGTGCTGAAAACTTAACGAATTATTATGCGAGTGAAACTCAAAATGAGTAGATGCTTTATTATTCTAATAAGACCAACAAGAAACAGAATTACTACGAAACAACTAGAAATGTAAAAGAGTACTTATGTAAATGTGTGAGTGCGTTAATGATAACTTCCGTTGAATCATTTTAGTTCCTCTGCACGTGAGTCTGATATTTAGAGTGCAAGTGTTTCTTATAAGATTTCTTAAGTATGTTGTGTGTTTTTTTTTTGCCAAACTTCCTTAAGTGCTCCATTTACGGAAAAACAAAACGTATTCCAAAAAGAGCATTACTTATGACTTCTCTGTATCATACAAGTCAAAGGGGGCGTCTCGGTAAAATGTGTTCAAGCCATTTAGAGGTGGTATAAATACTCTCTATATAAACAAACATATACACACTTTTACAAAAGAACAGACTGACGTACATTTACTAAATACAATAATGATACTGCAAAAGAAAAAAACAAAAACAACAAAGCAACTTACTAAAACAAAATAAAAATATGTATGAATGTAGTTTTATAATAAAATACATTAGGCCAACCCCAATGAATCCTAGACGAACTCTCACTCGTTCATCATCCAATTGTACGTTTGCTCCAAATGGCCTAGCCTTTGCGCCTCGAACAGCAACAACATTAACAATTCTTTTCCAATTTTTGTTTTTTATGTAATTCTTTTTATACACACACACATATATAGTTTGTGTGTGTATACGGCCAAAAAGAAAATCCAAATGATATGTACGTGTTATGCACATCCTGGTGGAAGAGTAAGAGGTTGTGGTCCAATTCAGTTTGTAAATGTAGTGCAAAGTACCATGGCACTGTTTGGCCTTATATACTGTGTTATACTCTTGTTTAGTTATTTTTTTATTCTTTTAGTATGCATTTTTTGTATTTGTCCTTTTTATTTTTGTATTTGTATGAAAGGACTCTTTTTGTTTGTAGTGTCCACTTAAATAGTTATGGTTAATAAGCATGTGTTGCTTGGTAAACGTTTAAATTTTATGGCGAAAAGTATTTGTGAATTTCGTTTCTGCTGAATGGATGCTTTCAAGATTTAAAAATATGCATTCTGAAATTCGAATAATTTTTATGATGAGACTAGGTTTAAATAAGTGTGTATAGCTATATTTGCAACAGTTTGTAATTACTTGAACAAAGTATGGATACCTATGTTATTTTATAAATATTTATTGGACAAAGTAGAAATTCATAGCAAATCCATAGATTTTACTAGAATTATAACTATTCTACTTTCTTAATATTGTGCGAATATTATTATGAAAATAATACCGTATGGTCTTAATTAATATTTAAATAAAATCAACGAAGAAACCTAAGAGAGTTCATTAAATCTTGTAATTATTGCATGTCTTTAACATATGTTTGTATATTTGAAGTATAATTTTAATCATGGAACATATCGATAATAGAATTAATAAAATATTTTGTTAAAAAAGCTAATGATACAATATTTTAAGCATCTTGAAAATTTTATAAATGAATTTCCTAATTGATATTAGCTTTATATTTACAGTGATGTTCGCAGATGTTTGATGTGTGGTTGTAAGTGTTATAAATCATATACAGTGCACTCGCGGTAACGTGAACTAATTAAAACCAAGGGAGTTCATGTTAGCGAAATTGTTCACGTTAGCGATGAAGAAAATTTAAGCGGGTCGGTAGTTTTTGGATCCTGCCAAATCAAATAAACTTTTGCAGTAACTTGAATATCTTTGCTAAAATAAACACAGACAATTTAATTACAGCTATCTTTCCTCTGTTTGGTATTTATTCAGATAATCTTGTTTTGTTAGTTTAAACTTGAAATTTAATCTAACCATAGTATTGTGCCATGAACTATTTATAAATAATTTTTATAAGTTTCTTACCACATAAACATCCAAAATTGAAGCTTATCAATTTTAAAATCAAGTTATTTTGCAATTTATGATACGGTTATAAAACAGTTTAGAATTGGATTGGTTTTTTTTTTTACCTAAAATTAAAAAAAAAAAAAATTGTTCATAAAATTTGGAGAATTTCTAGGACACCAATTGAATTTTGTTTAATTTCCAATTAGCATACATGAATAAACAACCGAGACTTTGATTTTATATAAAAAAAACAGTCATTAATTTTGTTGTTTAATTAAAAAAAAAAAATTTCCATACATGCAAGTTGCTGCCTAAATAAGTATATTTTTATTTAAATGATTAGTATGTATGTCCGCTATTATACACCATTTCAAATGAAAACTTAAATTAAATACACATGTTTTTTATTTAAGTGAATCTCAAGAAGCAAAAACAAAACTTATTATAATAATTTGAAAGATTCAGCAATACAAAATTTGATTTATTTTATAAATCATCACATAATTAAATTAAATTCAAAAATTTGTTTTTTTTTTCTATAAAATGTTTTAAGACTACACTTCCTTATAATTTAATTTATTCTCCTTACAGAAAATTTCTTAAAACTCTTCAGGACTATTGAGTGATTCGGTGTTGAAACAAAGACAGAAATGCAAACAAAAGTACATAATATTGTTGATTTTTATATTAAATCGATTACAATCATTGTCATCAATCAATTCAGTCAGTAATGAAAACTTAAATATTGCAGCTAAGAAACTATTTGGTTAATGGATCATATGTTATTTTATCCGAAAATTAAGCATTTTTCCTTCCATATATATTTTTCATATGCACTGCTATATGTGTTCATGTATGAAATTAGTAGAGGGCATTTAAGAAGCATATTCCCCTTATTTTTCGGTTACAATTATGATGATGAATGAAGATCCATACTAATCATTTTAAGTTGAGGTTTCATAAAATCCTCTAAGAAATTTTCCTTTTTAAATGTTAAATAAATTCGTTTTCAGTTTATACAAGAAATGGTGTACAATTAATTAAGTGTATTATTTTTGCCTACTGATAACTTGTTTTATTATTTTAAGTTTTAGTTAGTTAATTAATAAAGAAAACACAAGCAAACACTATATATCATATTCGAGTACATACATACATATGTATGTATGTACGAGTATTGTTAAGAAATATGAATTATTATTTATTTGTTTCAAGTTCTTTTACATTAAGTTATTGTGTAGTCCATATTTTTCCATCACATGTCGTCAGTATGGAAAAATTTTATTTAATTTAATACTTGTAGTTTTAATAACTTAATGCAATTAGTTCTTACGACTACGGGTACGTACTCGTATTAATGATATTTTACAGAAGCTATTCAATATGCGTATACGCATAATATTTATAACTGTTAGAATATGTTTATTTGTTTGTCTGCATTGAATAGTAAATTCAATATTCATTTTAAGTAAATTTCTTTTCTAATAAGGGGAAAGCTTGAGTTTTTGCTTTACAAAGGAATTTAGTTACCTAGAAAAGGCCATCATAATGTCTTACTTTGGGCATCTACGACTCGCATATTTCAATAGTTATCTAGGCGAACGGTAGAGCGGCAGGCCAAGTTCGGCCACACTGTGTGTATATTTACACGAAACCATTCGAGCTGTTTTTACCCCCCTCATAACTTTGCACCACTTAATTATAATAGAATGTAACTTGAAACATAAGGTCTCCCCACAGAGATGACCTCACAGGTTAAAGTTCTACCGTAAAAGCTTCCCGAGATATTAAGGTGTGAAAAGACCATATTTTAGTACATATTCATTCACTGACTCACTCACTGACTCACTCACCAATATTATTGGGCACTTCCAGTAAAGCTAGAGAGCTGAAACTTGGTACACACGTAGGTCTTGGTGTAAAATTAAACAGAAAAATCTGAAAACGGGCACTTTCCTCCCAGGGGGACCTGGGTGCCCCTTCTTTGTATGGGGCACTTCCAGTATAGCTAGAAAGATGAAATTTGGTACACAGGTAGGTCCTGTTTGCCTTTCTAATATGGGAAAGAATTCTTGGAAAAATATTGCCAAGCTTATAGGTTGCCTAGAAATGAGATGCAATTGTACCTATCAAGAACTTGGTCCTTATTTTGATATCAGTAATTTTTACCGCCGAAATTTTTTGGATAGGAACTTGGCCTTATTTTCACATTTATGTTTTTGTGCGGATTCAATATTAATTTAAAAATAATTTAAGCTGAGATTTATATATGGGAGAAATGAATTAATTATATGATTCCAAAATAAAAATTCAATTTTAAGCATTTTCTAAAATTAAACGTTTAATTTTTTATTAATAATAAGAAAACGCGCATTCAAGGAAGTCACACATGCTATTCTTCATAGTATTAATTCAGTAATTGCCGATCGTTTTTAATTTACAGTCTTCAAATTCTGTTTATTTTAAATTTCGATTTTAAAATGGTTAAGTTGTTTATACCCATAGACTTTTATTTAAATAGATTTTACCAGCAAAGCTTTCGTTAAGCAATTTTTTATTACCATGCAAAAGTTATTTTACTGACGCTCCTAAAAGTAGGCACGCTTTTTTTATTTTTTACTACTAATGAAGTTACTAGAAATGTTCATTGCCGACTTCATTTTTATTGTTTAAAAGTGGTTTGATTACAAACAAAATTTCAGTTTTTATTAAATTAATGAAAATTCAAATTACTAAGGTCCGAATTTACCGTCATTAGTTAACAAATAACAATAGTTTAACCAAAGAATTTTCATACAAATATCAGCAGTGAAATTATTATCATTCTTTAACTATTGAATGTGAATGTGGGCCTAAGAGTTTTAGGAAAATTAAAATATACAATCAGACTTGCGGAAGGTATAGATATTTTAGACGCGCTATATCTCTCATCTGCGTTCATTTATAGCACTTATGAAGGTGAGAGAATATCAATTTTTTAAATTCTAAAATTTTTATGCAATTGATTTTATTAAATATTTACATATAGAAAATATTTTTAGAGAGGCTGAAATTAATCAACTTCTGATTGGTTATTTCTAATATTCCAATAAACGTCCATAGTCAGTTATTTTCAAAATCTACTTGTAATTTATCGTATTCTTGCTGTATTACATTGTAAGCTAGTTCCAGTAAATTTTATGGTTCAAAACGTTATACATTTTTATTTTATTTTATTATTACGAAAACAGGTAATTATTAAACAATAACAATTTATTAATATTTGTTGATATGTATACAAACTTAAGTTCGTAAATTTAAAATCAGAGAAATATAAGACATTGGGTGCGTTCAGCAGACACAGTTTGATACACAACTGTTGCTCACCAATCGCCTGAACGCTGTGATTACTGAGCGATGAGCGAGCATGTTGAGTGAGCGGTCACTATTTTAGGTAGCAAAGAAAAAGTACGCTACATTTCATCAAATTACGATAATTCAGTTCAGTTTGACTTTTGAATCAAATTTCATAATATATTTTTAAATTTTAATTCATTTAAATTCACAAATAAACATTATGAAATCTTTTTACAAAATAAAATTCATTAATTTTAACTGAAAAATCAAATTTTTTGATATTTTTGAAAAAAAAGTGAGCAGATCAGTCAGAAATCAATCAAATCAAAAGCTGCTACATATAAACTGTTTAGTAGCAGATTTTTCTGCTGAACGCGCCCATTGTTAACATACATATATCAAGCAACAAAGGAAAAAGTGTAATATCTAAACATCCCTTTGGTTTTGAACTACACGTCTGAATAGATCAAATGTTATTTTCGGTAGAGGCCACTAAATTAAATATTGCAGTGTTGCCAATGAATTATTTCCTGCAATCTCTTGATTGTTTTGTTCTACTTAAGACATAATTTTTTATATTTTTATACTTAAGTTTATTTTCAAATTGTAGTGCAAAACATCTCAAGCTTTGAACTATTGGCGTTCAGTGGTTGTTTATAAACAACTTTTGAATATTTTATTGTCATTTTGCTTTGAAATCATTACTTAATTGTTTTTAATTTAATTATAAAGCATTTTTAAAATACCTCATGACAATATACCAGTAGCTTTTCGACGCTTTACTTTAGTTCCGAAACGCTATTTAAACCTTGAATTTAGTTAATTTATTGGTGATCGCTCTATTAAAATGTTTCGAATTTAACAGCACATATCAAATCAAAGACAATAGAATTTGCCCCTTCCTCTAAGGTTTTTTGAAACATTTGCTTCCTTCACTCAAAGTTCGGATATTTTATACACCTTTTAAAGTGTCTTAATCAGTATAGCAAAAGTAATAAGAACGGCAAATCAGACAAGCTCATTGCAAAATAGATCTCATAAGATCAAAAGAGTTATCACTTAGGTACAAAGAACTGGCATGCAACACTACTTTGTGTTGACTCAAAACAAAAAGTAAAAAGAACGTCAAATCAGACATTTCTAGGCATGCCCATGGCAAAATAGATCTCATAAGATCAAAAGAGTTATCACTTAAGGTACAATTGAAGGTGTTAGCAAAGAACTGGCATGCAACACTACCTTGTGATGTAGACAACCTGGCTGCAAATCACTGCTGATTTACATAGTTGTTTTTGCATAAAATATTCTGCAAAGGAAATTGAACCCAAAATAATTTATGATAGGATCGTACAAATTAAAAATCACTCAAAAATTAAAAGAAACAAAAATCTAATCGGAACAGAAACTATTCATGAGTTGTATGGGTAATTAAGCAACCAACAAAAACAAATTGGAGCCACGCCTGGTGTACACACAAGTTTTAGAAAACAAAATCAGTTTGAAATTATTTAATTCTCAAAATTTTCTAAACACGAAAATGCGACGCATTGAATAACTACAAATATTCAGAACAAATAGAGCCATAATTCTTTATATGTTAATTAATATTTCTTTCCTGCTCTAAGCAAAAAAAAAAAAAACATTTACATGTTTTTAAGTCGAAAAGTAGTTACGCATTTTAATTAGCCAACGAGATAATAAGAAAGAAATAGTTAAATATATACACGCTTCACTTAAGTTACTCACACAGGGAGGGCTTTTTCTGTAACTAAATAAGATTAAACAAAAATGACTGAATAAACAAACAACAAAAGAAAAAAAAAATAAATAAAATAAAAATACCCACTAACAATAAAAAAAAAATGGTAAACGAATAAGAATTCTTTAAAGATATAAAAGAAAATCTGTTCAACTTTAAACATCAACAACACTAACTGGAAGATACGACGTATCTGTCAGTTGCACTAAATGAACTAATAAGAAAAAATAAAAATTAATATAGAATGACACACAAACATGAGAGCAACAGAAAAAATAATAACCAACAGATTGAGAAGCAGTAGAAACAAAAAGCAAAACTTTATATGAAACTCAATAAAAAAAAGAAAACTTTTATACAACAGAAGAGTATTTAGAGTGTCTTTTTATACATATTTTGTTTTTCGTTAAAATTCCTATCAGAAGGCAAAACAAAAGAGCAAATGAATTTTATAGATGTGAGCTGCTAAAGCGTACAGAGATAGTGAATGAATGTCGTACCATAAGTATACGTATCTGTTAAATGTTTGACTCAAAAGTGCAAACAAAACACATTTTAAGGTCTTGCCCCACCACCACTCATCATCACTCATTTACTCTATATGTTTTGTATTTTGTTACTACCGCCACCATACAGAGGTATCAAAAGTACCATTACGTACAAATACTGAGCAACTAGACCAAGAGTATTTTTTATACCAACTACGAAGGAGCAACAAGGCCAAACATATGTAGTGAAGAGTAAAACAAATGGGGTGTTTTTTAATATGAATCCATAAGCTACTTCATGTATCTGTGGGATTTTTGAGTGGTGGAATGAGAGAGATTTGTGTGATGTGTCGTTAGGTCGAAATGGTCGAGTCGGGTCGGGTCGTGTACCTTTTGCCACGAATGTTTTGCCAGTCAGGCTCTAAGAGGCCTTACGAAAACAGCTGAGATTTACGCTACTCGCATGACGCGCATTTCTTAAAATTTAATAAAAAAATAAAACACAACACAATACAGAAAATTAAATTTTAAAGCAAAGTAAAATAAAATTTAACATACAAAAGTAAATCAAATAAAAAAAAAAAATATATCGAAAAGAAAATCTTAAAGAATGAAGTAAATTTAAAAATTTTCCATAAGTGTTAAATAAAAAAATTCCAAATGAATAGAAAAGAAAGTGAAAAAATATTTCTTATGAAAAAATCAAAAAATGTAATAAAAATTTTGGGAAAAAATTATAAAGAAAATTTTAAGAAATAATTTGTTTGAAGAAATAGAAGATTTATGTATATTTTGTAAATGCAACCAAAGTGAAAACCAAATTAGTTGGATTTTTATTACATAAATTTTTTGTCAAAACAAAAACGAAAAGACCGTTGTCCCTTAGAGGCTGCGGCTTTAATAAATTACAAAAGTGCATTCTACTTACAACTCGTGTACACCAACCGCCGCCAAAATGATAACACACAACTCTTTAAGTGTCTACGGAGGCGGTGTTATGTGTGCTTCACCTTCTACAGCACCCGGTTTCTTTAATCACAGACCTCAATCGGGTGCTGAACTATCACCTTTCGAATTGGGTATACCCAGATCTATGACCCTGGGAGTACCACCACCCACTGCGTGGCATGATCCCAATTTGGGCCAACATCTACATGCCTCAGCCGGACCGGGCTCTTTAGCCGGCACACAAAATACAAATGCCAATTCTGGGGGTACCGGCGGTGGGACGACGCCCTCCAGTGTCGCCAGCCATCAGTCGGTGGGCATTAAACAAGATTTGTCCGCTTTATCCGCTTCCAGTGTCAATCAAAATAACCTGCAACAAACAACCAGCCATCACACAATCAAAGAAGATCTTTCCAATATGAACAATGCATCCCATCATACGTCAACGGGTCAACATCAAAATACACACGATATGAATTCTATGCTAAAAGGATCACAGTCAAATTGTTTAGTTGGCAGTGGTAGTAGTGGCAATAACAATAGCGGCGGCAGTAGTAACAATAATGGTGGTGGTAGCACAACGCCAAGTTCACAGGCCAACAGTTCACATTCACAGAGCAGTAATAGCGGTTCACAAATCGATCCCAAACAAAATATCGAATGTGTTGTGTGCGGTGATAAAAGTTCCGGCAAACATTACGGTCAATTTACATGTGAAGGTAAGTTTGAATTTTTTCCTGTTTTTTTACTACTCATAAAGAGAATTTGGGTTAAATGATTTTTAAACGCTATAAAAATTATTATTGATTTGATTATCTTTCCCTGACTGCCAATCAA
The DNA here is from genome assembly GCA_947311025.1 of Lypha dubia. Classification (NCBI taxonomy): domain Eukaryota; kingdom Metazoa; phylum Arthropoda; class Insecta; order Diptera; family Tachinidae; genus Lypha; species Lypha dubia. Next base: position 123,930,039 of record OX371260.1, read on the forward strand.
TGATGTCAAAAAATTCGTTAGTGTAAAGTTTAGATGGTGTTGCAACTTCAAAAACAAATAAAATCATTTAGTTAAAAAAAATCTAAACACGCATTTTTTGACAGCCAACTATAACTGATGAAGATCTTTCGATTTGAAATAAGAAACCCTAAGAAAAAACACACAAAACAAGGTGTGCTAAAACATGAACATCATGCTGATGATGATGACCATACAAAATTTAATGATGGTAAAAGCTAAACAAAAAAGTTTATAACAAATTTTCAATCAAAAAAATCTGAGATAAAAGTGTGCCTCAAAAAAATGTATTCGATTTAAATAATATTTAAAAACTAAATGGCGAATGCAGTTACACTACGAATTAAAGAAAACTGATTCTTTTTAAAATGTTTTAAAAAAAATTTTAGTGAATTTTAAACAGATATTAACATTTAAGATGTTTTAGTTTTACCAAAAAAACAGCAGAGTCTTTCTTACAGTGGAGGGTGTTTTTTTTATTTAAAACCACATTTGTAACATATCGAAGATTTGAGCAAAAAAATATATATTTAGCGCCTCTTTGTGGTTTCTGAATTTTTTTTTTTATTTTATTGCAAAATTTGTGCCATAAATCTTCAAGTCCACAACATTTGCAGATTTGGCTTAATTTAACACATGAGAAAAATTGTGATTAAAAAAAAAAAAAATAGGTAAATAAAAAAGTACAACGAGAACAGAAATTTTTAAACGCCTACAAAAAAAAAAAAAAAAAAATCAAACAAACTGGCAAGAAATTTCCACACATAACATACCATAAAAAAACCAACGATTTATGAGTTTAAAGATACTGCTGAAAAACAAATAATATTTTTTGTTGTTTTTTTTTTCTTCTTAAGAATCCTTCAAACAAAAACACCCTTCTTTAAGTTAATGACCCCTTAGGTCACATGATATGATCGTGTGTGTGTTTTTCAAGCAACAAGACCTGTACCGGCTAAAATACAGATTTTTTTGTGAGTGTAAAAAGTGCGAGATTTTTTTATTTACATGTATTGTCTATGTCGTGTATATAATTCGAAGTATGTATTTAAGTGTGATTGAATTATATCCGTATTTTTTTTTTTTTTTTTGTAGGAAAAACTATGTTAATAGTTATTCTAAGAGTTTTGGCAGGTGATCTATCATTTTTACACCAGAGCTAATTCCAGTAGATTTTAATTGAAAGTTTACTCAAACTTTTCATTTATAATGCAGAGATAAACCACCCTAATAGTTAGTACACACACCTTACGGTTGGGTTAGTTCAATACGAAAAACTCATAGTTTTGTGACTTGGTACTTCCCATGTTTAACAAAATTCTGTAAAAATATATTAAGGAAATAGATTATATTTTCTATAGAAAAATTTAATGAAAATAATCAAGATTTTATTTTGAATCAAATGAACTATATTTAATATGAATACTGACCCTCGATTTCCTTCCTTTCATCGCTTCAAGATTTTGCAGAAAAATTTATAAGATTTTCGAAGTAACCCACATTAAAATTTAGGACTGTCATTGGACTTGTTAGGACTTTCTCTAATATGTGAATATTTTTAAATACTTTGTATCGGGGTTATCACTTTCCCTCGTCCTATCACCCCTAAAATCACCACGCCAAAACTATGCTGTAGCTTCTATTTTCTGCTTGAAGTAACAAACACCGAATTTCAGAACATTCATTTCTTTAGTTGCGCTGGTATGTGAATAATAATATTTACTTTGTATGGGGGGTGTCAGTTTCCCTTATCCTATCGTGACAACAATTTTCTTATAATACTTTCTAATACTGTAGTGTAGCTCTTTATTAGTGAAAAAATGTTTAAAATCGTTCCATTAGTTTTGGAACTTATTCGATACAACAAAAAAAAAATCCTAGTGTAGATGAAAATATTCTAAAGAAGTTTTCGAATTTTCTTGACCTTTTTAATTTTAATTGTATAATAATTTTTAAAGCTTTAGGTCGTTTTTATATACAAAATGTTTTTAATTTTTCGATAATTCGCCACACCGTTGGTTGGCTTCTTCAGGAGAAATTGAGTTAAATCTAATTTAATCCAACGATCCTTAGACTCTTAAACCTTATGTTAGTGCAAGAAATAAAAAGACCTTTAACGCAGTGCCAAAGGTAGCCGAGTGCATATTTTTTTTTTTTGTGGTAGTTTTATTATTTACTAGCTGATCCCGGTGTACTTCGCTACACCCCTCGTTATAAAATAAAATTAAAAGTATTTATATATCCTATTGTGAAAATTTAATGACCATCGGTCCAATAGTTAAGACTATATTAAGATTTTTTATTTTCCTGTAAAGAGGCGTGGTCCCACTCACTTTTCTCCTAGTACGTATTCCTAATTATTTCAATACTATATGTACCAAATATCATCGGCGTTGGTCAAAAAATGCCCAAAATATGGCGATTTCAATTTTTGGGTTATATGGGAGCTGACACGCCCACTTGTCCGATAACGCCCATTTTTGTCCTGATTACTCACATTAGTAACATATGAACTATTGCAATGTTTCAAAACTCTTGCTATCACAATAGTCAAGATATATGATGTTATTCAATTTATGTGGGAGGGGCTACGCCCACTTGAAATATTAAAAGCCTAAAACCATCCTCTATAAATTCCCTTTTGAATGACACCAGTTTGGGTCAAATCGGTTGGATAGTTTCCGAGTCTATAGCGAACATGGGTACAAACATTTTTTGTATTTTATATATATAGATAGATTGAATCTTCAATTATAAAAATTGAAACATCAATAAGTTTTTCAAATCTTAAATCTAAAAATACAATAATATATGTTTAGCCAGTGCTAAACAAAATTTTTAATTCCAACTGTTGATTTTTGATGTTTTACATCTCTCACGGGTGCATATGAGAATAATTATGTATTTTGAAAATTTCGTTCGATTATCTTAAAAAAATTTGATTATCAGTTTACATAGACATGCGAGATATGCAACGTTGATAAAATTATCTGACGGAATAAAAAGAATTGCAATTGAAAGAAAAAAATACGATTGTTTTTTTAAGATTTAAAATAATAATTTACAATAAATTTATTGTTATTCATCATGAAGTACAAATACGAAAAATCTTCCCTATCTTCCGTATTGTGTTCATCTAATTTAGAAAACCCATTAACATAGTAACCCCATCAAGAATTAAGAATGTGGAATATAAAGTTATCTGCTACGACAAAATAAAAAAAAAATGAACGTACATAAATTTAATTATAACAAGTAAGAGTGCTATATTCGGCTGTGCCGAATCTTATATACCCTTCACCAATGCATAAATAAGTGATTCACTGAATATAATACAGGCTTTCCTTTCTCTTATAAATATAGATTCCATATTCCTCACCGGGGCACCTAATGTATTTATAAATTTATTTCTGAAAGGGTTACATACACATATATAACCGATATCAGAACCGATATTTTATTTTTGCTAATTTTTAATTCGAATCATCATAAGAAAAATCCTTACATTTCAATCTAAGTCCCAAGTCTCTAGCTCTTCTAGAGTCGTTAGAAAATCGATTTCACGTACAGACAGATGGACAGACGGTCAGACGCACGTGTTTCATTCAACTTCCCTTTCTATAAGGATTCAGAATATATATACAATACGGAACTCATATAAATATTGTGGAAATTATACACGTAATAACAAAGAAGTTTTCAAGAAGTTTTGGCTTTCTTGATCAAAAGCCTTAGTGTCTAGCTCCTATTTAGAATGGAATGAGTACCAGGCTAAACCGTTACTCACATGCATTTTAAGAGAATTCCCTAAACGGAAAATGGCTAAAATAATTTTATATTAAAAATGTGCAAGACAAACTCCAAGCATATTTGCAATTAAGCAGTGAAAACGAACGCTAGATAAATTATTTCTTGATTTGAGACAACAAAAATCCTGCTACAGAGTAAATCCAATTGCCAAAAAAAAATATATGTATTAAAAACGATTATAAATTAATTATTGCATATTGTCAGGAAATTATTTTTAATAGTATTGTAAAAATATTGTGTAGTTAAGTACCGACTGCACAATACCACAGCTATATGTTTCGGTACTAAATACCCACAAGAGAGTACACAATCACCCCTATCGTGAAGAAGAAGTGAAATTTTTGTTCACGGGAAATTTTAATTTAACTCGAAGGGAAAAATGGTATCGTGAATCTCCCGTGAAAAATTATTTCCGCTATCAGTTCTTAGTGAATGTAAAAAAGGGAAGAAGATTAAAAAATAAAAAATCTAGAACTTTTTGTTCAAAAATATACAGGGACATATTTATTTTAAAGAAAACTTCAAAAATCAAAGCTAAATATTCAGTGTTGGAGCTTTAGTTTGGTTGCTCCGTTTGTTTATAGCATTCTAACTTTTATGTGGTGAAATAATTCGGCTACTTTTTGGAATGCCAACAAAACGAAAAAATGCCATCAAATTAAAGCTTCACAAATCTGCAGGCAATCGGCCTGTTGTTTTGCATTTTGTTGAGCAATACTTCAGTTTGTGCCTTATTATCAGATCTTTTCATTAAAACAAACTTTTTAAAGTTTAATATTCGATTTATAAGAACAAATACATAAATGTTCTGTTCTGTTGCCCTTCAAAAATAAAGTGAAAAGTGAAAAAATTCCGACCGAAATATTCATTCACGATAAGGGGCTTTTTTTTCAGTGAACATCTTTCACGTTGTTATTCTGGACTGAATAAAATTTTTTCATGCGAGTTGTTCACGATTGCAAATAGGTGAAAAGTTAAAAAATTTCATGTGAAAAATTATTCACGATAGGGGTGAATTCCTCAAAAAATTTTTGGTTTAGTTTAAAAACGAAAACTTTAATTCAAAATATTTTTCTCGTTATTCATAAACGTATTAACTAAATAATTACAATAACAAGATGATTGTTTAAAGGAGGGTGTTTCAGTATGACTGTACTTTTTCCTTCTAAAATAAACTCAAATAAGTTTTCACAGTTATAACGAGTTTATCTTTCGTAAATCGCTACATTTTTAATAATTGAAAAAAAGATATGTGACAGCTGTCAAATATCGGAGTTAGCAGGTGAACAAAAAAAATTACACTATTTAAAAAGTGTATTCTTATTGAGACACTCTTTATCTATAGTAATTGTAATGGTGTTGGTTTTTGGTACATGATTCTCTATAATTAATTTCAACTTATTTAAAATGTTTTACATATGGAAAGTAATATTATCAGGCTCAAGTTCAGTTTTATTGAATTAATGAAAATTCAAAATTACTAAGAGTTTTTTTGTGTTGGAAAATATTATTATTTATATCCAATCAGTTTTTAGAAGAACGTATCAGTACTGATTTCAAGGCCGCTACACCTCTCATCAGCGTTCAATTGTCCATCTTTACAAATTTCGTAAAGTGGATACTAATTGAGAAGAATATCAACTATTTAACCAGTTTTTCAACAGAAATAGAATATGAGAATTAATTTTTAATTCAATTTTTATTCTACAATGAAACAGTGCTGGTTAGTACGAAATTCCCTCATTACTGTTTGGAACTAATAATCAACACAAACTCATAGTCCGTTATCATCAAAGTATTCTACTTTGTAATTTATATTTAAAATGTTTATTCTGAAAGTGTTAAACCCTTTGAGAGTATCGAGTAATATAAAATACAGTTGAACCTCGATTATCCTGGCTTCGAATAACTGGTTACAACCGGCATGCTGCTCGCATTATTTTATAAACTGTTTTATCTGTTCTTCGTTTTTGTACCTCTATTAACCGTGTTTTGCCTCTATTTTCCGTGCAGAAAATATAATATTTTTTCATATAACTTCTAATAACCGTGTTTTTCTATTATCCGTGCTTAGTTCGGTTCCTTGAGAACCGGAAAATCGAGGTTCAACTGCACTTAAAAGTCAAAAGAGGTCAAAAGTCTTACTACACTCATTTTCAAAACAATTTGGGGTTAGCAAATTCGGATGGAAAAGTTGTGACATATTATATTTTGCAGCTGCATCTTTCTTCAAATCTCTTAATATATATCCTAGAACTATATTTTATCGCTATATGAAACGGAAGATGCCCTAACTAACATATTCACTATTTTACAGGAAAAGCAAAAATCAACAAATATATAATTTTGAATTTGAGATATATATTGTGAAGCGAAAAATAAGACACTTAAAAGTCATAAAACCACCATTTTTGTTCAATAAAGTAAAATTTACTTTTAGTGTAGGAAATACATCGAAATCTATAATAAAAAGAATATTTTATACAATCTTTTTTTGATTTTTTTAATATTTACATTTACCGTCGGCAATTATTTTAAAAAACGCAAATTTACTAAAAAGTTGGAAGGTCCCTAAAAAACATTAATTGCTTTCATGATTTAATTTTTGTGAGACCTCAAAATATATTAAACACATTTTATATATACTGAAGAATAAGAAGTATGACATAAAATTGAAAAAATAAATAATTTTGTTAAAGTGTGGATAAAATAGCAAACAGAAAAATAAATAAGTGTACTACAAGCATTTTTTTCGATATCATCTTAATTTTTTTAAATTGGGGTCGGACCACTAAGATAGAGGATCATATTGCCGGTTAATGTCTTAAAACTTTATTCACAATAGTTTAGAAGGTCATAATTACATCTTTCCTTATCAAGCGATTTTCCAAGTTGATTTAAAAATTTAAAAAAAAAAACATAGCTGCCTAATTATTTTATTTTCGAATTAAAGTCGTTGTATCTGAAATTGCCAAATTTGGAAATGAATCAACTTTCCAAAAACTAAAATAGAGAAACGCCATTATTAGCTTCCATGTATAAGTTTATAGATTAAATTAATTTTTGTTATGGGAACTACCGAGGAGCTGGGTACCATTATACAAATTCCTATGAAATCGTGATATTCCACATCCTTAGAACTATTAAAAACTTCTGATAAAGCCTGACTGGCCAGACACATTTTTTGTTGTGTTAACAACCACGGCCCACAAAGCTATTAGCTTGTCTGCAGAAAACACTTACGATCTTTGTGCGATAATTGAATCGTATGCATCTGGACTAATAAACTACCTCTGCTACCTATCAGCCACGGTGACACTTAATTCCTGAAAAAGTCCAATTTCAAGAGAAATCCTGCTTTCCTGGAGAGCCTGGCAAATCCAGAGATGACGTCGAACTGACTAATTTTCGTTTAATCAGCTTTTTCAGGGACCATCATTGAGAAATGTTAGTTGTAGCGACAAAAGACTAATCATACACTGAACCATAATGATTTTAGCGCTCTTCTTCCAACAGTTAGAAAGGAGCTCCTTGCATACTACCTGAGTGGCGATTTTATTCGTGCACACTTCTTTAATCTATACGAGTACCAATAAATATTCCCTTACGAGTCTTCAACTCCCAAGGCCGGTTGTGATCATTCCTTTGCCACTTCATTATTGATATTATGTCGTTTAAGAGAAGTCAGAAATTGTTTGCATGATTCTTAAATAATATAAAGCTCTTATTTGGAATTATTGGTTTCAAAATTTAAATTATAAGAATGTTCTCAGTAGATCCTTTTACTCACCCCAGCTTATACTGCTCCAAAACTAATTCAAATCGCGATTTTTTTCTATGTGTTTCAGTAGACTGAATTTCTATCTACTCTAAAGAACAATTCAGACATTGTAGCAATTAAAACACGATCATTAGCGCCGTAGTCTCCATAGGGACCGTAAAAGTAAATTAACTTCCAGAAATTGTAAATCTGAAAGTAGAATAAGTAATTTCATAAACATACTTGTATAAATATGTATATATTTCTTAGATTAACATAAAGATAGTTTTCACAAACAATTAGAGTTCTATAAGTTCTAACTCGATGAAAGTTGCTGGTTCAAAAACGTCACATGAGTCTGTGAGATCAGTATTACATGTATGACTCACATTAATTTTTCTTTTTTTCTTTTGCAAAGCTTAGAGATTAAAACATGCGAAACTTTGCAATTTAAATAGTTTGTTTTATATAAATTTAAAATATTTATGTGTATCAAAATATAATGTCATCTATGCGTACAACACAATTAATCTTGCATGCATGTTTCGGCATATATCTGCATACATTTTTGTTTTTTTTTTTGTTTCTTTTGCCGTTGTCTTTTCTTCTTAATGTCTTTTATATTCGTTTCATTTATTATAAAGGTAGTAGTAGTTGTGGTAGTTGTATTGTGTTGTTGTGGTGTATCATCATCAAAAGTAATAGAGATTACTTTTATATGGTAGAAATATGAAAAGGCAGCCCGTAAAATGAACACGTACAAACAATACCACAACAAACCAGAACCAAAGCTGCTTTAACCCAAAAGCTTAAGCATGCGAAAAAATAAAAGAATGTATTTATGAAATAATTCTTTAAGCGAAAAATTCCCCTCTCTAATAGATCGCTAGGAAAAGAGAACAGGACAGACAATGGGTTAGTTGTTGTTGTTGTTGTTGCAGTGTAGTTTTAATAATTCCAGGAGAGCTTAGCTAGGCTAGCTAGACAGACAGACAGACAGACAGACAGACGGAAAAAATAGACAAAAGAGGTTCGGACAGACATACAGACAGACAGATAGTGAAGCAGACAGTTAGTTAGACATTACGATTACACACAGAGTCTGGGTGTACGAATAAACCTTTTTATAAACGATCATCAACAATAAACATCAAGCTTTAACTAAAATGCCGCGTTTTTTTTTCTTATATGTATGCATGTTGGTATGTACGTATGTATGTGTGTGCCCCTTCATCTGAATGTATGGTATTTTGTTGGATTCTACTGTCTTAAGATGCACGTGAATTATTTCATAGATAGTTTTTTATTTTTCTATTTGGTTGTTTGACGCACATACACACATGCATATTTACATACAGACATACACACATAGCGATTTTTCATATCTTTTTTGCTATATTATTTGAGTGCTTATGCTTTTAGATTTTATTTGCCTTTTTGTATTTCATACACAATGCGTTAGAAGATTTTTGGGTGGAATGAATTGTGTACATGTGAATGATACACTGCAACATGACTCAAGAATTTTATAAAAAGTATAGGTACCTACATACTTGACATTATGTACGTACGAGTGTATATGTCGGTCGGTATGTGTTGGAGTAGGTATACTTTTTTAAAATTGATTGCTATCGTGCAATTCTCATCAACATCATCATCGTCGTCAGCAACAACTTGGACATGCTTTTAAGATGAAAAAAAGTTTAATCTCAAATATTTTTTAAACTTGCAACAATGTACGCTATTTTTCATAATTTCCCAAAAAAAAAATTTAATTTTATGATACCTACCTACAGAAAATTATAAGAAACGATTTGATTATTAATGAGACAACAGTCAAACAATCAGCAGGCAATTAAAACCACAAGCCACCCACCCATATTTTTAAAAAACTCACAGCAGACATCAGAGCTGGGAGCAATTCTCTTGCAAAAAAAAAAAAAGAAAACAAACAAATAATTGAATCATCTATTAGCTAAATTACCCTTTTCTTAATGAAGCACAAACAAATAAAAGAAAAAAACTAAAATTGTAATAATAAAAACTCAAGAATGACAGTATTAATTCATGCTCCTTTTTACTGTTAAAAAATATTTCACTTGCTTCTTATGCTGCTGGCTTCTTTGGCATTACTCTGCATGTCTTTAAGTTTATGATTAAATTACAAACAAAAAAGTTTTAAATATACAAAAATGTACTCTTCTACATGTAGAAAAAATATATATAAATGACAACAACATGGTACATTTTTTAATGTTTAGTTGTCTTTTTTTATTATTAAACGTGGGAATATTTTGTTTGTTTAACTTGATACATTATTTTCAAACAACAACTTGTTTAAGCTTTCTTTTTTTTTCTTGTTTTTGTTGTTTTATTATAAACCAACTTAAAACACAAGAGCAACTTAAAATGTAAATGTTTTCTTATAAAGCTAATTAATAAATGTACAACTAAGAAGAAAACAGTAACAGCAAAAATATGTAATGTTAAATTATTATATTTTATGACCATCTTTATTTCCTTCATACACAGACAGAGATTCTATTAAAATGCATAGAATTTTTATATGCATAAACACACATACACACATGCATATGTATTTCATATGTGCAACAGAAATGCATGCATATTTCCTGATATAAATAAACTCGTGTTATAGAGTTAGTTTTTTGTCATACCAACCCATACCAGATTAAGCCACATTATAAATACAACATGTCAGATAGTTAGCGAGTCAAGTCAGTGATGGAGCTGAGCTGAGCTGAGCTGAGCTGTTGCTGCCAACAAAGACCGACCAACCTATAAATTAATTGTTTTAACTGTATTAAGTTGACAATTTTTCCTAAAGGCAAATGTTGTTGTTGTTCTTTGCTTATTATTCAGTCAAAATAAAATATACTATTTTCGCACATATACTTATTTTTCATGTCTTTGTAAGTTATGAACTGAATATGATTTTAATTAAAATATTTAGTGAACTTTCAATCAAATTTTATTTTTATTTTTATGTTACTTATCATACATTTATGACAGCTAAAATTTGGTGAAGATAACAATGAAAAAAAACATAAAGTTATAAATATAAAATTAATGATAAAATTTAAAAAAGAAATTTTTATTTTGTAGCAAATAATATTTTTTAACAAATAAAAAAACCGTGTTTTAATTTTCCATAAAAATCTAGTTAGGAAATTAAAGCAAAGTAATGAATAATTAGCAAAATGTGGTCAGACAGGGCAAATAAGATGAAAGAAAATAATTTTTGGAATTAAGTTTTATAAAAATTTATATATTAAATGAAGGTAGTGAGTTTAATAATAGAGAAGAAGTGGTCAGATGAGGTAAATGTTTATATCAGATGAAATAATGTGGCAGTTTATATAAAAACTATTTTACATCCACGAAAATAATCTGCTTTAAGTAATTTTTATGAAAATTTATATAGTAACTGAAAGTAGAGATTTTAATATGTTAGACGACGTGGTCATACGAGACAAAATGTTATTCTGGTTGAAATAAGGTGGAAGTTAATATAAAAATTACAATAGTAATTCTACTGCTTTTAAGTAATTTTTATAGAAATTTATTAAGTTAATAAAAGCAAGGAATTTAATAATGTGGAAGATGTGGTCAGACCAGGGAAAAATTTAAATTGGTTGAAATAAGGTGGAAGTTAATATTTAATTTACCATTTAATTTAATATTTAATTTGACTGTTTTTAAAGGTGAGTTTACATGGTAATACAAAGTAATAACATTTTGTAGAATCAAAATAGTATGAAATTCTCTTTTTGTATGAGATGAGAGAACAAAAGTCTGTTTCAGGTATTTTTTATGTTTACACGGATAATATAAATAAATTCAAAAGTCTGCGCTACGAAATAGCGGGTGGTTACAGTTCTACAATATTTACAAAAACAACATGAATTTGTTTTAGTTGGTTTTGTAATTATTGTATAGAAATAAGGCCACCTTCAATATATACTCTTAAAGCTGCCAATGTTTACTTAAAAAGACACCTCTGATAAAATGAGTAAACGCAAGTTTCTAAAATGGTTTAGAAAATAAACATTTACCGAACGCTTGTCAGATTTTATATCCGTATTCTCTCTTACTCATAACAATTTGCGTTTACATGATAAGACTTTTTTCCATTTTTGACATACCGATATACATGTATTAACATGTAAAGAGGCCTTAAGTAATTTTTATAGAAATTTATTCAGTAAATAAAAGCAAGGACTTTAATATATATTAAATGAAGGTAGTGAGTTTAATAATAGAGAAGAAGTGGTCAGATGAGGTAAATGTTTATATCAGATGAAATAATGTGGCAGTTTATATAAAAACTATTTTACATCCACGAAAATAATCTGCTTTAAGTAATTTTTATGAAAATTTATATAGTAACTGAAAGTAGAGATTTTAATATGTTAGACGACGTGGTCATACGAGACAAAATGTTATTCTGGTTGAAATAAGGTGGAAGTTAATATAAAAATTACAATGGTAATTCTACTGCTTTTAAGTAATTTTTATAGAAATTTATTAAGTTAATAAAAGCAAGGAATTTAATAATGTGGAAGATGTGGTCAGACTAGGCAAAAATTTAAATTGCTTGAAATAAGGTGGCAGTTAACATTAAAGCTATTACAATGAAAGTAATTCAGCCTTTAAGTAAATTGTATAGAAATTTTTATATTATATGAAAGCAGAGAGTACAGAGAGTAATTAATTTCTTGAAAATTTAAATTATTTTAAGACAAAACTTTACACATCAGTCCTATACCCATTTCTTCATTTCTGCTAATGGCTTCAGAAAAAAGATTTCACGCGCAGACAGATGAACAAACTCATTTAACTTTGCCATTTACACGGGTCCACAATTTATAGTATATTCATGGATGATACATCATACAAATATTTGGGATCTCATATGAAATTTTTGAAAATTAGACACGAAATTGCAAACAACTAACTACAAACTTTTTGGTTACAGCAGTGCTTCGAACGAAGATGTATTGGTTAATTGTAACAAAGGTCAATGGCCAGTACAGTGGTAAATTGTAGATATTCTCAAAAACGATCCTAGTGAACTTTCTGCATCTTTCATTCTCAAGGAATTTGTCAAAAAGTGTAGTAAAGGAGCACAGAATCCTGTTAACTTTTGAATTTAATTAGTATTACATTCGATTGAGGTAAACAATATTTTTTTTCTATGTACAAAAAAAAAACACTTTTATTAGAAAACTAGTCTCTCAGTATTTCATTACAAAAACAAAATTCCAATTAATTAAAAAAATATTTTTTTGTTTAACTATTTTATTTTTTCTACCGACCAAACTCCCCTTTAATTACTGCTTTTTCCAAGTCACAAAACAAAAGAGGTTTATTATTTTTGTTTTTTTATTTTATTTTTTTTATTTTAGTAACAAGCTCAACAGTATCATTTCCAAAAACCTTGTAATTCATTTGAACACAGCTTGTAAAACAAATAGTAGTACTTGACAGTAGAATTTTGTTAACAAAAAAAAACAAATCCCTTTTAAAATTGATTTTCATTTTAAATGAGCTTTACTTAAAAAAAAACAACAACAACAAACCTAAAAATCAATGTGAAAAACTCCAAGACAGCACGATTTTTTTTTTGGTATTTTTTACAAAAAAAAAAAAAAAAAATAACATGATCGTGATTAAAGTCTTAAGAATAGGGAAACTTAAAAACAATATTTTATTTAAAGAAGAAAAAAGGGAGCGAGAAAATTCATAGAAAACTATACAAAATTATAGAGTTTACAAATTTTCAAGGGGGAGGTTAATATAACGGTTTAATTAAGTAGAAAAATTTTGTGAAATCAGACAAGAGAAAAGAAAAGAGGGAATTGGAAAATTCCTAGATATCAATGGTTTGTTTTACAGTGGCGCTCTGCAGCTCCTTAAGAGATTTATCGAAATTGTGTAAACAAAAAGAATAACGGCTACAACTCATATAAAAATTGTCATTAACACTTTTAGGATCATTTGACATTAAGATTTGACATTCTATGAGGGATGTTCACGCAAGCACGAAAAAAAAAGAAAACGTTTTCGAGAGCTACATGGATATGTTATATGAAAGAAAATGGGCGCATTAAAAGTACTTTCGAGTTGAAAATTGATTTTGTTGCACTCGGAAATATTGTCATGAGTCATATTAACTCACTACGTTTCACCAGACTTTAAATTAGATTTTTATGTATTCGCAAGCAAAAGTGTTTGTCACAAATGTCCTTTGCATACTGCAAAATCCAAGTGACAGGTAGACAGAGTTATCAAATGCGAAGATTTCATAAGGTTGTACAAATAGTTATCGAAGATGAATAAAATAATCTTTGTATGGACCAAATAATTTTAGTGTTTTCTATACTTAAGTTTTATAGATCTTTTCGATCGTCATTCTCAATTAGATTAGTCTCAATTATTCAGCATTCTAAAATCTATCATTTTAAAATCTAGCCAATAAGGATGTTATTTAACGAAAGTTTAAGATGGGATTGAAATCTTACTTTCATGCCAAACACAGGTAGATTTCTGGATTAAAAAAAACGACGTACAAAACAAAAAAGTATTTAATAAATTTAAATGCTGGCCCTCCTACAACAAATTAAAATCATCATCTGTCTTTAGGTCATGCGGCGTTCTTATGAGTAGAATTTATATTAAACAAGTTTAGAATTGTTCCGGTTTGTTGTTATCGCCCCACCATCCCATTGTTGTCACTTTTTAACTGCACTCTTTATTTGCTGTTCCCCACATTATTTTCTTTAGCCCCTAAACTGTCAAAAATCTTTAATCATACCATGGTTAGAATGGTAACATATTTTTTTTGCAGTTTATATATTTTTGCTTTTATTTATTTTGCACTGCTGTTATTCTGGTGGCTTAGTGTTTTGTTTTAAAGAAAATCTAAACCATAAATTAAGTTAAACACTTTTTAAAGCGCCTTTTCTTCTAGTTTTAGTTTAAAATTAAACAAAAGTTCATGCTCGTTCAAGTTTCTGCAGCAAATATATGTATCAAAATAACATGTTTGTGTATATGAGTGTATGCAGCAAACCATAATTCTTGTTACACTTGCAACATACTTCATTATAAAGATGTAATTTTTTTGTTAGTTTGCTTTTGCCACTACGTAGAATTAAAGACAGCAGAGAGAGCAGTTTTATATAGAAAAAAAAAACTAAAACTCGAAATTAATCTTGGCTTTATGATGTTGGTTAATTTTTGTTTTAATTAACTAAAACTAAATTTAGTTTGCGTTTAGTTTGTAATTAAAGCAACAAGGAAATTTTCTTTTCAGAATATATATTATTGTTGTTGTTGTTGTTGTTGCTAAGAAATTAATGTCTTTAGATTTTTCTTTTTTTTTTTTTGTGTGCGATCGTACATTAAATTCAAAAACTGGGTTAACTTCCTAATTTTTACAATATTTTTTTCTTTGCAATTTAACAATCAATGTTTAATTGTCTCTTAATTGTGTTTTACGATTTTAGTGTTATTTTTTTTTTCAAATATCTATTTTTTATTGTTGATTTTTTTCTAAAGTAATTTCACGCTTTTAATTGCTTGACGATGCGCAACAAGTGCGCGTGCGCAAAACGTTTGTTTTTTTTTTTTTGTTTTGTGTTTTTATTCGTTTCGTCTTGGCACTTTGATATGGAGTTCATGTTTGTTGCACTTTATTTAATAGTTCTGTGTTATTTAGGTAATTTTCTATTAGTTTAGATAGTCTACTAACTGACGCTTTTGAGGAAGTTCAATTAATTGCAGTTAATGTTCAGTTAACTTAAAAACTGCTTATAATATAAGACTTTATGGCTGTTGCTGATTAAGAGTGTGTGGCGTTTAAGGTCTGATGTATTTTTTTAACTGTAGTTTGCTATTAGCTTTAGAATAAATATAGCAAATAGGAAAAATTAGAGAAGAAAAAAACTAAATACTTAACACGCAAATCTTTGTAAGTCGTCTGTCTAGTGGTTTTATTATAAAAATCACGATAATATAATTTTGCATTATTATTTGTTGTAATAAAACGTTTAACAACCAAACAAAGGGTTTACAAAACTATTTCTTTGGAAAATATATGCTTAATTATTTATAAAAGAATCTTAATTTGAGGTTTGTGATAATGAAATGGTGGCTTAGTGTATTAAAAAATTATAATCTGAAGTTGGTTCAAAGTCTTGATTTTATATTCAAGTTTAAATTACAGATAAAAATAGAATTACTAGGATTTATAACTTTTATTTAGTAAAACAGCTGCAATCAAGTAATTGAGTATTCTTTATCATCAATTAATTCTGTTTTAAGTCACTTTTGGGATTATTATCAGAATTTTCATATCAATGATTTGATGATTCACTGTTTGCCTGTCTATTTTTTAATTTTTTCAAAATTAAATTATACTAACTTAAGCCTTAATAACAATAAAAGTTTCTGTGAATAAGAAGAAATGTTTTTAAACATTTTTATTTATTTGTTGTGGGGTAGCAAATAATTTTAATAAGAAGGAATAATTTTTTTTCTTATAATTTTCAAGCAAGTTCATTAAATCACAAAAAAGTGACACATATATTTTTATTGATGTTGTTTAAATTTGAAATGATTTAAGTGAGTTTTCAATGTTAGAAATTTGATATTTTTGGTATACAATAGTTATGTGGCAGTAAAGAAAAACAGCTTAAGGCGAGATAATCTTATTTTGACTCAATATCACCCAAGTTTTCATCATATTCAAAAGGATCTTTGTGTAAAGTTTTATTTATATTTAACGAATTTTAAGGAAGTTAAGCCGTTATGACTTCCTGCTCTTATTTTTCTAACTACCCTCAAGGAAAGAGAACTTGTCACAATACAAACCATATTACTGGTGTCCAAGGACTAGCAAACCCTTTCGAGTTTCAGAACTTTACATAAAAGGGACTAGTATCTAACTATTATATGACTTTATCATTGTAGGAAGGTCATTTAACATGTTTAAGACACTCAGATAGTATACTTAGGCCATGTTTTCTATTTTGCGGCCCTTTTTCCCATTTTGGGATTGTTTTTCATTTTTCAGTTTGGACCATTTTTTAGTTTGAAACCGTTTTTCCTTCTACAATGAGGGTATTTTGCTAACATTTTTATTTTAGCTTTCTGATATGCCCTCTTTTCACTGCTTACGACTCAGGAAAAGTTTGTACCATTCGCATTTTCAACGATTGGAGGACGAGTTTGCTTAGGAGAATTGGTACAACATTTAATTTCTTTGTTATAGTGGAGAGAACCAAGTGTTAGTAAATCAACGGAATTGAAAAACAAATTTTTTATATGTTTAAGATCATCTTACATGTTCCGCAAAACTAATGGTGATTTCTTGTCTACAAAAAAAAAAAAAAAAAAAATATTGTGTTTTTTAGTGATCTTTTCTTCAAAATGATTTGCTCTCCAAAAGGGTGGTTTGCTTGGTGGTACACTTCATGCCCCGTATAAATTGACAGTATTGATAGTGCCATATAAAACAGATAGCAAAATTGCAAAAAACCTGGTGTTCTACTTTTTCATAAATTGTGTTTTGTTCTAGTAAAGTAAAAAATTGCATTATTACACGTTTGGCAATAATAAATGTACATTTTGTGTGTAGAAAAGAAAACACCATTATATTGTGTTACACAGAATACAATATTGTTACTTCGACCATACAATGAGTATAATTTTAAGCTATTGCATAGCTTATATCGCGGGCTTTGAGGCGACCGAATCAAGAAATTTTGAAACGTTTGTTTCTTAAGTCTTTTGTTTTTGAAACAAAAAAACCTGACACTAAGTTTGTTCCTTAAGTCTTTTGTTTTTTTAAGTATTTAAATCGCCCAATGTATGTTAACCCCTAAAGTATTTTGATTTCATTAACATACAGTATTGCCAGAAAAACAACGGAGTTATTAAACAAAACGTAATAATATAATTGCATAAGTTGATAAAAAATGCTATGCAATAGCTTTACCGCGGCAGTCCCCGAGTTCCACATGTTTTTTTTTTTATATACGTCTGCATATGCGTTAAACAAATTAATTTACTTTTTCTCGCTAATTCTTTCATTAGCGAGTCTTCCTAAACAGCTACTTTCAGTTGCCAGAGTAGTTTCAAGCTTTGATTCGTGATATTGTTGGAATACCCTTTGAAAAGATAATCCTAACTTTGCTCTCAGTTCAAATTATAATATATTCCTGTACTCATGGTGATTTTATATCCCGAAACAATTATGTTTGTTGTTTCATTATGCCAATGAAAAACAATCACTAATTTAAATAAATTTAGAATTTATGAAAATATATTCCGAAATTATTGACACAATTATTAAAGAATGAAGTTTTTTTTTTGTTTAGAGTTCTGCACTTAAAAATTTTGATAGTGAAAAAACTATGTACATATAACATTTTCCTGATACGTGGTAATATAATAAGCCAGTAATTTGTACTAAAATAAGATAAGTTTGACTTCGCCAAAGTCTTAAATGCAGCTTTTTTTGCTAGAGATAAATATCTCTAGAGAGTTTAGTAACGTTTCAACTTTCTTGACTAAAAAATATCAGTGTTTATTTCTCCTTCAAAATAGTTAAATATTTTCTGCAAAGAAATTTTCTATAATTAAAAAAAATTTTGACAAAAGCCATTAAATGTCCCGTAATATACATGTAAAACATGCCTACACACACACACTTTTGTATGTTTGTAATATTTCTTTCTTTCTTCTGTAACTAAAACAATAAGTTAAACTCATAAAATACCTTTTAAGCTGTAAAAATATCATCAAAACTCATGACTTTGGTTAAGTTTAGCTTGGTGGGGTTTATTTTCTAGAATTTTTGATGCAAAATATTTTTTTTTCAAGTTTAACAAAAAAATCTTGTTTTTGTTTTAAAAATTCTAAACACTAGTTTTTTATCATATCAGCATGCACAGCATGTCGGTAAATCGCATAGTTTTCAGATATGATTTTTTGCAGAGACCAAACGATGATAATAATGTCGATGGTAATGATGAAGACGATGACTAGGAATATCATTCATGGTGATGATGACGATCACCATATAGCACATTTTATATATGATCATCAGCATAATAGCAACAACAAGAACAATATAAAACCACGTTATACTACATAGTCACGATTTCTAGTTTACATATACATACTTTAGTCTATACGAGTAGATATGTACGTATATATATTTTTATTTTTGAGATGTGTTTTTTTTTCCAAAAAAAGAAAACAAAAAACTTTTATACTCTTTATGCCAGCCTGAATGTTGAAAATAACACAAACATATGTTAGCAGGAAGACCATATGCTGGCTGGCTGGATGGCTGGCTGGCTGCTAGTTACTTTAGTTTTATTTTTCTTGCCAGAATTTAAAAAGTTAAAAACTTAAACAGAGAAGATAATCTTCTTGGTAAAAGGCTTAAAAGTCTAGGCAAGAATTTAGGAAAAATTATTGATGAAGATAGTGTAGATTTCTTTATTCTAAAGATACTTACTCTTATTCCTTTTTTCTTTGCTTGCTTTTGCCTTGCATTTAAAATCAGCATCTGTTGATCTAAGTTTAAGCTTAAAACAACTAAGACGAAAAATATGTACGCGATATAAAAAAGCTTCAATTGTTTCATGATGATTATAAGCATCATACTGATTTCTTAAACTTTTGTTGTTATTATTATTGTTGTTATTTCTGTTATTGTTGTAGTTGTTTTTTCATCTTACATTTAAGATATCGTGTTATATCAATAACCGAAAAAGGGTGGATCTCCGCAAATAAAAATGTTTTATATACACCCTTCTCAAAACATACATACACACACACACACACACACACACATGCGAACAAAATCAAATCTTTTTAGTTTTACCATGAATTTTGCACGTTTTTATTGCAACAAAGCAACACAAACAAAAAAAAAAAACTTTGAAGAAATCATACTACATAATCTACAGAAAAAATCCTGTTTATTTTCTTATGCCACAATATGGAATTTACAACTATGTATGCCATCTCTTGAAGCTTTTCGGATCATAACACCCGCACAGTATTTCAGCTGTATTCATATGCTTTATAGCCAAAGTATGTATGTAATTTTTCCAAATAAATATATCGCTACAAGTATGTGTGTGTGCTACATATGTATTACGAGCGCAATTGTAACTGAAAGGTGGCTTTTTGCGCATGCTTACCATAATTCCGCTAACAAAAAAAACAAACTTACACAAATTTAGTTTAACGTTATTGTTTAAAAATTATTGTGTTTTTTTATGAATTTTATTGTTGCAGGCTCTCCTTAGGAACGGAATACTTTCTGTGGCAAGCTCCAACCAACAAAAAGAAAAAAAAAAAAAACATACTTACATATGGTCAAAAACTGGTTAAGGTGGTATTGGATATTTGTTTGCTGTTGTTGTTGCTATTTTGTCTGGCTGATCTTGGTGTTTTGTTTTTGCAGAAATTTTTTCGATTTAGATTTTTTTGTTGTTTTAGAGTTTGGTGGGAAAATTTTTATTACTCCTTTTTGTGTTTTCTTTTTTTGCTTAGACACAATTTGTTTTGTGTTGTTTGCTTAAGTTATCAATGCTTTCATTAACACGGTTTTTTGTTTCAATAAAGGAATAGTTTTACTACAATTTGATTAAGAAATTATAAACAAAAATAGCAATAATAATAACAATAAACGAGTATGGATGTAATACATGCATGAGTTAGTATTAGCAATCAATGAAATGCAGCATAAAGATTAACTAACACCCATAACAAATAAATTATTTTTTTGGAAAACTTTTTATGTATGTACCGATTATTTTAAGTAAGTTTTTATAGAAAGATTTTTTGTTAGCAATTTCGTAATAGACCTTCAGGATTATTAAATTTCTTGGATACAAGTAGGGAAAGAAAATTGTTGATGTCTGTAATTTAAATTGTACATTACCTTTAAAATATCGTCCGTTTTTCAAATTTCGAATTGCTGATCTTGATTATTTTCAACGAAAACAAACATTGGTAGGTATAATGTTATGTAAATATTTAATGATACCACGCCTTTCTAATTTTTCCATTGTAAAAAAATCGCGGATGCGTCTTTTGTGAACACCTGTTTCTATATGAAGGAGTTGTCAGATCGAAACAAAATTTAACATGTGTTCATAGCAGAGATGGAAGTTTCCAAAACACTTAACTTTTTTCTGTTTATACCGCGCTTTTTGTGCTAGGCTAAGAAGTTTCCGAACCGCCCCCGTAATTAATATTAACATATCGAGCCTTTGCTGCTATAGTGTCATAATTCGTAAAATCATTCCAGAAAGATAAGAAAATTTTTCATGTAAATATTTGCCGTTCAAGAACTTACTTAAAGTTTGTATTATTTTTAAGTCCGCCAAATATTTGACATTGTATTTAATCTCTGTGTGAATGGTACCTCAAGCACCCAAATAGAAATAGTCCCGATACACATACGAGGTATGTTCAGAAAACAAGTTGAATGTTTTTATGTATCAAAATATATTTATTAATTTATTAACTTCTTCAAAGTAAATGAATAGTTCCAATCAGAAGCAGTTTTGATATGAAAGTATATCCTTAAGTTCTCTCACCTATTCAGTTTTGAAATGCCGTCCTTCCATGGATTGCAGGGAGCCAAATATGGTGATGCTTTTTTTTTTATCAAAAGTCACCAATTTTAGAATGAACTTTTCTGCCACATGCTGCGTGTCTAACATATCCTCAAAAATTGCATGACATGACCGAACTAATATCCCAACTTACTCAGCAACTTCTCTAATGGTAATTGGACGATTCTCTGTAACAATTTTCTTCACATTCTCAACACTTTCATAGGTTGCTGATGTGCTGATCGTCCAGGGCGATCATGATCATGCACATCTTATTGAAATTCTGCTTGTCCCACTATTAAACATTGTTCTGATTTAGAATACAATTGCCGTATATCAATGCCAATATTTCAAGTATTTTTGAGCATTTATTTAATTTCATTGTGAGACAAACATTTGTGAATAGTATATTTTTTAATGGAAGAAAATCGGCGAACACGTCCAACACTTCTAACTTTTATGCCTACACAGAAAAAAATAAAAATTGATTTCAATTAAAAAATTTGTGATATAAATTAAAAATTTAATTAAATTTGCACCAGTAAACAAATTAGTAGTATCAATTAAATTTTTATACATTTATTAACTAAAATTATTTATTACAATTAATAATTTAATTAAATAAATTAAATATTTAATCAAAATTTTTTATATTTTTAATTAAAGGGTTATTTGAAAATAAATGAAATATTTTTTTCTGTGTATCACCAACAAACTAAAGATGATAAACAGCTGAGACTGTGCATAGTATGTGCTCAAGACGAGTGTACCAACATAATGAAACATAAAACCGCTCCATTTGAAAAGTCACCGTATTTTTTTGTTATTGAGTATGATTTTTTAATGCATTTTGCAAACCCAAAAGATTTTTGTCACTCAAGAATCGGCCTAGAAACTTTTGGGGTACAACATCAGTTCATCAAATGTTTATATTTATTTGGAAAACGTTGGAAAACAATTAAAACGGCTCTTGAAATACATTTGTTGCACAGTGGCTTTAAACTAAATTTTGATGCCCTTGTAAAACTTACACAGATCTTAAAATCTTTATTAAAGTTTGTTATTTTTGATTTTAAAAAAGTTTTTGTAGGTTTACGATGTTTATGCGCCTTTCTGGACTTTTACCAGTATATACTAGGGATGCCAATCCCGAAATCCCAAACCCCAAAATCCCGGGATATTCGGGATCAGTCAATCCTGAAATTGTTTACTAATTTTTTTTCTTTTAAGCTATCGCATAGATTTTTCGCGGGCTTTGAGCGCGGCGACCTAATCAAGAAATTCCGTAACGAGAAAACCTAACACTGAGTTTGTTTCTTAAGTCTTTTATTTTTTAAGTATTTAAATCGCTCAATGTATGTTAACCCCTAAAGTATGCTATTGATTTCATTAACATACAGTATTGCCAGAATAACAACCGAGTTATTAAACAAAACGTAATAATATAATTGAATCAGTTGATAAAAAAATGCTATGCAATAGCTTTACCGCGGCAGTCCCCGAGTGCCACATGTCTTTTTATATATTTTTATTCATATCTAATTATATATTAATAAAACAAAGAGATCATAACTTTCCCCTATAAGCACATAAGCAAGTTCATTGTCGATGCCATTGCTCCTGCGAGAGTCAAATGAAAATATAATAGCCTTTTCCTAATCCAGGAACAAAATACACAGTTTTGCTGTTTATTGTTTTCTGAATTGCGTATAAAGCGCGGACTTATGAACAAATAACACCCTTAACAGACATTGGATTTGTATGCTATGTATCAATAATGTTTCTCAACTGGATGTTTTCATTCATAATTTTTTTGGACACGTACATATCTAATTTCTAGGCCGAATATAGTACAAGAAGAATGCTCACGGTTAATAACAAATCTGATGCAATTGAAAATAATTGCAAAAGATAGAACTATTGTCACCGTGTGATGTTTAATATATTTTTGTTTCACCCTGTTAAAACTGTCAATGTAACTAAAAGAAACAAATTTAACTTTATTATTCTTTTTAAACGCATTTAGTAATTATAAAAAAATAGGCCGTTAAATACTTTTATTTAAATAATTATATATTGTTACTTTGCTTTTTGATGAATACTTTATAGTATTGTTATATGTTGGAATAATATAAAAAACATATATAATTATAGCTAACAATGCAGTATAAAATTAATTATAAAATATATGTATATAATATACTAGCATACCCGCCCGGTACTTCGTTACCTGTAATTTTTATAGTAAAAAATAAATAACATATTTTTCATGTATTTAGATCGAGTATTTCTGGGGACATGCTTAAAAATGTCCCTTTTCGGACCGTATTTTCCCCTTTTTAGCTCCTTAAAGCGCGAATTTCTAAGAATCTCTATTTCGGTTCGAATATGCCTCCCAAAGGGACCCCACATTCCAAATTTCATATTCCTGGGACCTTTTTTAAAAATATTCCCTTATGGGACGCTTTTACCCTTTTTTACCCCCTCAAAGTGCGAATTTCTAAAAATTTATATTTTGGTTCGAGTCTACTTCCTGAAAGGAACCTACATTCCAAATTTCATTTTCTAGGGACCATGTTTAAAAATATTCCTTTTTAGGACGCTTTTTACCCCGTTAAAGTGCGAATTCCTAAAAATTTATATTTTGGTTCGAGTCTACGTCCTGAAAGGAACCTACATTCCAAATATCATATTCCTGGGACCATGTTTAAAAATGTCCATTTTTGGGCCGTATTCATCTCCTTTTACCCACTTAAAATGCGAATTTCCAAAAATTTATTTTTTGGTTCGAGTCTACGTCCTCAAAGGAAGCTTACATTCCAAATTTGATATTCCTGGGACCATGTTTAAAAATGCCCATTTTTGGGCCGTATTCATCCCTTTTTACCCACTTAAAATGCGAATTTCCAAAAATTTATTTTTTGGTTCGAGTCTACGTCCTGAAAGGAAGCTACATTCCAAATTTCATATTCTTGGACCATGTTTAAAAATATCAATTTTTGGGTCGTATTTATCCCTTTTTACCCCCTTAAAATGCGAATTTCTAAATTTCATATTCCTTGGACCATGTTTAAAAATGTCCATTTTTGGGCCGTATTTAACCCTTTTTACCCCCTTTATATGCGAATTTCCAAAAATTTATATTTTGGTTCGAGTCTGCGTCGTAAAAGGAACCTTCGTTCCAAATTTGATATTCCTGGGACCATTTTTAAAGATTTTTTCAAAAATGTAATTTTTCGGCCGTTTTTACCCTTTTTTACCCCCTAAAAAATCGTTTCTAGGTTCAGCGGTTTGGGCTTGGCGATGATGAATGAGTCAGTCAGTCACTCACGCAACTCTTTTATATATATATATATTATTCGAGTAAACGTACTCAAGAAAGTACTTCACAAATCCAGTTCCGATTGGCATCCCTAGTACATGCTCGTACAGTTTACTAGTTAGTTAATTTTCCTTGGAAAAGAAGAGTAGCATAAAAAGTTTTAAACCATTTCTGAACCAATTGGAAATCTACCCGGATTATTATTCATAGCGCATAAAAATTTATGTTTCCTTTTAGAAAGGCATAATCGGTGATTGTTTCAAATAAATAAATATTTTTTCCATCAGTCCAACTATTTAAATTTTCTCTATAGGAGAAATACCACAAGTACTTGATATCCTTAGGACCAGCAGAAATATATATAAAGTTTTTGAGACTTATTAGCTTATTGATTCAGGAGTTTATAAATTAAGATTTCAATCCTCAATAAAATGGAGACAAGGCTACTTTGTAAGAAAAATTTATATTTTTGTTTTTGTACTTTCGAAAATTTTACATAATCACCCCTATCGTGAATAATTTTCCACATGAAATTTTGTTAACTTTTCACGTATTTGCAATCGTGAACAACTCGCACGAAAAAATTTTATTCAGTCCAGAATAACAACGTGAAAAATGTTCACTGAAAAAAATGCCCCTTATCGTGAATGAATATTTCGGTCGGAATTTTTTCACTTTTCCCTTCAATTTATTCACTTTATTTTTGAAGGGGAACAGAACAGAACATTTATGTATTTCTTCTTATAATTCGAATATTAAACTTTAAAAAGTTTATTTTAATGAAAAGATCTGATAATAAGGCACAAACTGAAGTATTGCTCAACAAAATGCAAAACAACAGGCCGATTGCCTGCAGATTTGTGAAGCTTTAATTTGATGGCATTTTTTCGTTTTGTTGGCATTCCAAAAAGTAGCCGAATTATTTCACCACATAAAAGTTAGAATGCTATAAACAAACGGAGCAACCAAACTAAAGCTCCAACACTGAATATTTAGCTTTGATTTTTGAAGTTTTCTTTAAAATAAATATGTCCCTGTATATTTTTGAACAAAAAAGTTCTATGATTTCTTATTTTTTTTTATCTTCTTCCCTTTTTTACATTCACTAAGAACTGATAGCGGAAATAATTTTTCACGGGAGATTCACGATACCATTTTTCCCTTCGAGTGAAATTAAAATTTCACGTGAACAAAAATTTCACTTCTTCTTCACGATAGGGGTGATTATGTTTCATATGAAGTAATTGGAATTAATATTGATTTTATAAAATATACGATTTTCTTTTTTCTGCATCATACTAGAAATTATTTTTCTTAAGTTAGAAACTTATTCCTGTCACTTATTCTATAGTTTCTATCTTTTTGAACAACATATAAAAAATGTATTTTATTTACTTTGTTGTGTTTAAAAAAAATAAAATAAGAAAATGAAATTAAAGTTTTGAGTTGCATGATACACATGTTTAGATACGTGGCGACATAAAATTAAACACACTTAGATACTGTTTTTTTCACAATTTTTTCCTAGTTGTTGTTGTTGCTACAACTTAAAATTCGTGTTGTTGTTTGGCAATAGCACACATCAAACCCTTTTTAATGGCACGTAGTATTAAGCGCCTAGTTTTCAATATCGAAAAAAAATTTTTTTTCAAAATCTCTCCCAAAACTAAAGTACTTTAGGAAACTGGAAAAAATCTTTGTACATTAATTGAAACCCATTAAAGGTAATTTTATGGGAGGCGTTAAGCCATGAAACGTGTAACATGGCCATTGACATGATGGCAAAAAGAAAATAAAAAAAATTTAAAAAAAAATTTTTTTATAAACTTAAGACCAGGAAGGCAGGCAGCCTGTTTTAACATGAACAGCAGTCAAGATAGTAAAACACTCAAAGTTAAAAAGCAAGTCATCGTTGTTGCTGCCACTTTTGCTACATTATATCCAAAAAAAAAATAAAATAAAAGGGATAAAATAGAAGACAAAGCTTTAAGTTTGCTGTTGTATGGTTAAATTGTATTATTTTTGTTGTTGTTGTTGTTGTCTTTTTTAGCAAAAGTGATCTACCAGTTTATAGTTCACATGGCATGCATTTAAGTTTATTGAAAATTTACTACAAGCTTTACTAGTTAAAAAAATAGGGTCAAAATCCATGTTAAGATGTATTTAGTTTTGTATTCATGCATGTTGAAGGCATGATGTTGTTGCTGTGTTCAAGCTGCTAACAAGCTTGCTTACATCGTATGGAATTTGTTTCAAATAATGTTTAGTTGCACTCTACGTAAGCTTAATGATTTTTATTTTTCTTTGCCAAAGATAAATTTTCCTACAAGTTATTGCTCTTTTTTTTTTGCTGTGGTACGTACTCGTATACTCTGCCAGGAATGTGTTTACTTATGTGATATGAACTATACGGAAAAAGAAATTAGTTTGATGTCACACATATGAATAATTTAAACTGAAGCTTTCAAAGCGACAGTTAAAATGCAGAGAAATCTTAATAAATTATTTTATTGTTTTAAAAAATTTCAATTATCCTCAAAAGTCGGAAGCTTCCGATAATTTTCTTTTTGGCAAAACACTGACTTCTTTCAGTAGTAGAAGCGGTAAGCAAGTCTGATGATGAGACTATTGTCTGTTTAATTATTAGGAGCGGCTGGAGTTTCCTTTCTAATAAATAAATAATTTAACTAAAAAAATTAAATTTAATTGATAATTTTTCGTAATTTTTAAAAAAAATTTTCTGCACTTCAGTTTCCCCCGGGGGTATATAGTCTCATATTGATGACTTTTAACACCAAGATGCTATGCCTCCCGGGGTATAGGGTAAATTGACTTTTATAGACATAACCTTTGTCAATTACCCATAAAACTTATACGCACTGCCCAATCTCTGAGTTAACAGAGCAACGGAATGTGTATATATTTTATAATGAAGGAAGTGGCTTCCCACGTAAGTCTATATAGAAGGTGTAAGGGTACCTAAGGTCTAGCCCATGACCAAAACCAATAGAAAGCTAATCCTTCGGGATTTAATTTCGACACTCCACCAGAAGTTAACTGGTCACACGATTTGCGGTTGGAAGTACGAATGACCCGTCGCATCTACCCCCCGGTGGCATGATACCATGGCTGGTCGTTGGTTGAGGTCTCCTTCGGGAGTACACGTGGTGGTTGGGGTTGTTACCAAAAGCTGGGAGAGGTGTTGGTTTAATTACTGATGCTTGTCCTAGTGCTTGCGCTGGACGGACTTCGTGTCTACCAACGTGAAGCCTCTATATGCTGTTGTGAATCAACAGATAATAGAGTTCTGGTAGCTCGAACACTTTAGCAAGGTGTTACGACATGGTGGGCCTTGACCATGTCTGAGAATTTGTTACCTGATGTTGTCCCCAAGGGGATGACTTCAGGTTGTCTCCGAGGGGTCGGCTCGGGGGCGATGGTGGACGCATTGTTTACACCCAGTGTTTAAGTACACCGTCAGATGAACCATATCGGTAGGAGCTGACGTAAACTTGATTCACATTCTGTACTTAAGAATGTGTTGGTAAAGATTCTTTCGTATAAAAAATTTCAAAGTTCTTTCATATAAAATATTTTTGTATTGTGATGATTACAGTTCCATTTCCTTTATTTCGCTGCTGCTACTGCCAAAATATTTAATTAATAAATAAGAATTAAGAAATATACACCCAACAAATGTATCTATTAATCTTTGTACAATTAGTAAATTGTTTGATGGACACAATATATGTATTTTTAAGTCATTTAGCTTAACTTAACACACAACAATAAAATATTTTTTTAAACATAAATTATTGAGAATCCAAATGAATTTGAAAAATTTCTGTTCCTTGACTTATAAAAATTTTAAGAATTAATTTAAAAATTATTCTTTAACAACAATAAAACTAATTGTGATAATAATAAAACATTTTATTTTTAGGTTGCAAATCATTTTTCAAACGTTCGGTCAGACGCAATCTAACCTACTCATGTCGGGGGAGCAGGAATTGCCCAATAGATCAACATCATCGTAATCAATGCCAATATTGTCGCCTCAGAAAGTGCCTGAAAATGGGTATGAGACGTGAAGGTAAGCAATTCGTATAAATTTTATTTACTAAATAATTTTACTTTCACCATCATATACATACGTTGTGTTTCGTTCGTAGTGTCTTTTTTGGGTCAATTAAAAGTCAAATTGTAAAGGCTGGTCTGTTTAGATTAATTAATATACTTTTTTATTTAGTTCCTTTTTTTTGGTTGTATTGTATTTGATGGTTAATTTTAAAATTTTATTGAAAAAGAAAGCGATAATTATTTTTTTTTTGCCTTATAGCCAACCAAAATGTCAAATGCTTGGCATAGATTTGTACATTACTTTTCTTTACACACAAGTCTTGTGATGGAAAATTACTTGTGTCTGAAAATAAAAAAAAAAAATAATCAACAAAGTATTTATATATTTTAAAAATAAGTGTGCATTAGTATAAGATTATTTGTGTACCCTTGCGGTCGATGTAAAGTTATAATAAGTGATTTGAAAAACTATGTTAAATAAACCGATTATGTTAAGGACTAAAAACACAAAAAAGAAACAGCCTTTATGAAAAAAAGGATACAATAAATAATGCTTCAGAGTCTATGTTTTATTTGATTGAAACCAACATTAGAAGCGAGGTAGTTACACTAGATACCTTAATAAACCTACATATAATGGGTTATATCTTGGCTAAGACACAATTCTATCAAAAGTTACGAATATTACGAATATCAATTTTTAGTATTCGCGAATACGAACACGAATACGAATATGAATATTTGAAACAGTATTCGCCGAATACGAATACGAACACGAATATTACTTTATTATTATTATTATTATATATTATTATTACTTTACAGCCACATAATATTTCCAATTTATTTGGAAAAAATCCCTCCCTTTGCGTCAGTTACAATAAATTGAAAAAAAAAAAAAAAAAAATAAACTGTCACACTACTTAAGGTATTTATCAATATTGTGACATTGAGATGCCGAATTTGAAGACCACTACTGAACATTTTTAAATTATTTTACCCACATTCATACTTTGAGATTTCGTTTTTCTTACTCTGGTTGCGCTTTTAAACCATTAATGCCTGACCATACATCCGCTCGCACGATTTTAATAAAATTTTTAAACATGTACCTGGTAGCCTATAGAAGTTGTGCGGAATGCAAAAATCAATTTTAGCTCCTTGCGTACCCGAGATAAGACATGGGTATTTAAATACCCAACTGGCTTTAGTGTGATGTTTTTTTAATATTTGAAACAAATTATTTCTTTTGTTTTAGTTTATTTATTTAAATTTATATATTATATGGCCATTAAAACGCCGAAAATTATTTCCAACTGCATTATAATTGTAAGCGATGGCGTCGTTAAAAATTAATCCGGCGACATAAAATTGATAAAGGGACATTACCAAAATGGTCTCGGCGACAAAATTACAAGTTTGACAAGGTGCCTTTTGATGATAGCGCGAGTGCATATAAGGCTTTCTATGAAAGTATCGGTGCCATGGAGCTTTGAGGAAAGTTTATCGATGATGATGTGTTGAATCTAATAGTGGATTATACGAACAAATATGCTGCAACAAGCAATTGTTCATCATTTATAACAACAAGTACCGAAATGAAAACGTTCTTAGGAATCACTGGGATGTGCGGTGATAAAATAATCTATTTCAAGAGGCAGATTCAAACGGATCAAACAATTTTTACATGTTTGTGATAAAACTGCATAATTTGATAAACAAACAGTTTCTTCATTTTAGGTATTTTCCTACAATCTTTCTACTGATGAGGAAATGATTGCATACTATCGCCGACATTCATGCAAAATGTTTATCAAAGCTAATTCGGTTTGGTTATAAGTACTGCTGTTTGGCGTCTGACGAAGGCTACTTGTGTCAGTTAGTTCCATACGCTGTTCACTCTTACAGTTAGGAGAAAGGTTGCTACTATCGCTCCTATCGCATCTGGAAGCCCCTGTTAAAACATATGAAAACGTTTGACAATTTTTTTACTAGCCATAAGCTAAACCGAATACGGATGTCTGAAGTGCCAGACGAATTTACGCCCAGCTCCATGCTTCCAGAACTATCACAGTAGAGCAGCTCCAGATAAATCAAAAATCGCAAAGGCTAAATAATTTATGTCTTTAATTAAATAACTTTAGTTCACCACCTTAACTAATAACTTTAATCATATAATAAATTTTCTTTTTATATACGACAAAAACAATTTTTTATCAAAAAAAAAAAATAATAATATATTTGGGACTCATTATGGACTTAAATACCCATTTACATTATTAACCGTCTGCCGAGCAAATGTGTTTACTAATCACTTTTAAATTTTTTACATATTATAGGGGACGTGTAAAGCTATCTATAACGGGTGGGTGTTTTCTGATTTTCGCTCTGTCCTTTAATTGGCAATGCTTTTCCCGATCATTTTCCGACTTAAAAAAATATTAATTTTGCCAACTTATATGGATGATTAAGGCAAAACGTAAAAATTTTTAGTTTTTTCTAAGCTACTCAATCTCTATTTCTAAATAAAAACGCAATTGGAAGCCATAATCTATAATCTGTTGGTCACTAGAATTTTTTACTGTCGTCCTTTTTTTTGGGTATTTAAATAACCATTAGGCAGGAATGGTTTGGGAGTCTTGTTTGGGAGAACATATTTTCGCAGATTGCGCAGCCACATGTCTCAGTGGACTTTCACATATTACGTTTTAGTTTATTCATTTTTGAAGTCCAACATTCCTCTACTGAGAATTGATTATTAACTTTAACTTTTATTTGATATTTACGAAATATAATTTTCGTTTGATTATTAAGAAGATTATTATCTTGAGTCAAAGGCTTTCTTTCTTTAAATAAAAATTATTATAAATTAATATATTTTTCTACATTTTATGTGTTTTTTTAAACTTTTTGTATGATATTTTTTTTTTTTTTTTAGAAAATGTATGTGAAAATTATTCGAGAAATATTCGCTTGAATTTGGCGAATACGAGTATTCGTAACATTACTAATACGTAGTACATACATATGTACATATATGAAATTATTCACTTCCACTCTAACTTTATATTTAAATAAAATTTTAGTTTAATAATATCTTATACGTACATACATATGTATGTATGCATACAACCAAACACATTCACAAAAATACACAAAAAAAAAAAAAGACTTAATTGAACTTTTTTCAAACAATTACAAGCAAGCGATTTCCACATGGCATGAATAACTTAATATCATTAATAATTATTAAGTGGCAAGAAAAAATTGTCTATCTAAATTTTAGAGTATGTGTAATTGGTCATAGTAATGTTTATTGTCATACGCATTTGCTTCAACAAAAATTTGTATAGAGATATTTTTGTTTTTCAATAGATATACAAACAAACAAACATCATAGTATATCGTATTAAAAAAGACATTACAAAACTGGCATCAATTAAACATTGAAGTGGTGTTAGTTTAAAAGCCACCTTTTATTTGACCTCTAGAACAAAATGCAAAAATTGATAAACTTGTTAAATGAACTAAGAAAAATTGCACACATAAATTACTAGTTTTATTTATTTTTTTCTATGTTAGCGAAAATATATATAGACAATTAGAAAGAAAACAAATAGCCAATTGAATTATAGGGTAATTAAACAGTCAACACTGAATAGAAAAATAGATTATCTGAGTATAAGTGTGTGTGTGTGTTTCTTTTTAACGATAATGTAATTTAAAGATTGGTTAAAGAAAATAAATTTATATTATATAATATTTATTTGAAATTGCTTAGACCTTCACCTTACCTCTCATGAGAAAGTTTCCTGATACTTAAAGTTTTAGTAAAGAAAATATTTCACATATCTTTATGTTTAGACGATAATTTATTTAAATAAATTTATTTATAAGAATTATAATATTCTATACTTTAGCTGACTAGGCAATCCGCGACTATCAGAAGCTCAATCCGTCCTAATTTTAAAATTTATAATTTTATGCGGATAAATTTTTCAAAATACGAGTAAGCAAATCGTTTACAATAATTTAATCGTAACGTATATGACTTCCGGAAGACATGATCAATAATTTCTAGGAAGTGCATATTAAGGTCAATTTAATTTTCAATTTATTACAAATGATAAGATTGTGACGATTTTAAAACAACGTATTTACAGCATAGAAAGGGGATTCAATGAAGTGATTGCAAGTATATGTTATCCGATAGCATGCCATTTCAGCTATTGATATCATCATACAGGAAATCGCGTTTGTTCTATTGGGAGTAGAAGAAATCGTTTCCAATTGTGATCGTTAGATAGAGCACACTAATAATATTGATGCTTTTTTATGAAATACATAATATGATAATCCTTTTCTGAATATTCGGTACACCAATGCGTTTAATTTCTTTAAACTACATTAGCTTAAGTTAGTAAATGTCGATCCTAGTAGATTCCCTTTAACTAAATGCTACTGGTTAATATATTTAACCTACTTAATGCTACTAAAATCAAAAATAGCACTGAAATACTAAATTGCCATGATCATGCCTGAGATATATACTCAAGCATCACACTCCCATATTAACCTGTGGCGTTGCAACCTTGGATAATGACATGTTGTTTGGCATCTCTATTATTTTGCACATCGTAACAAAATTGGGAGTACAATTTTGTTACGTGCTGGTGATCGCTCTAAAAGAGCCGTCTATTAAGAGTACTAAAAACTTCATATTCCTACCCAGTAGATGTGTAGATTTTCCTTAGTCAAGTTTTTGCGACCTGAACTACATATAAGCTTTTCCAATAGGGATTGGAAGTGACGTTTCGGCCATTTGTAATATTTCATGATCTGTCATTTGTTTTTCCTTGTATTCAGTAGTGATTAGAATTTCATCATGGAGAGATATACGCAAGAACAACGTTTACAAATTATTCAGTTTTATTATCAAAATAATCGTTCTCCAATTGCAACTTTTCGTGCGCTTTTGCCATTTTATGGTCGTAATAATCGTCTAAGTGTGCTCGCTGTTCGTCGAATTGTTGCATATTTTTGAGTGCCAATAAGACAAAAAACCGCTCGAAGTAATGCAAATATTGCTGCTTGAACACGTGTTGCTGAAGACCGCAATATGTCGATACTAAGACGTTCTTAACAATTGGGACTGTCTCAAACCACAACCTGGCAGATTTTGAAAAAGGATTTGGGTTTGCATCCGTATAAAATTGGAAAAGGTTGACCTTGCCAACATTTTCTTTCAACAAGATGGGGCTACGTGTCACACAGCAAATGCAGCAATTGAATTATTGCGAGAAAAGTTTGGAGATTCGATATTTCAAGAAATTGTGATATTGAATGGCCTCCAAGAAGTTGTGATTTAACACCATTAGACTATTTCTTTTCGTGTTATTTGATGTCATTGGTCTTTCGAAATAAATCAGTCTCTCTTCATACTTTAGAAGTCAATATTGACCGTGCCATTCATGACATACGACTTGATTTAGTGGTAAAAGTGCTCGATAATTGGGTTCATCGAATGCTTTCCTGCAGAGGAAGTCGTGGAGGCCATTTGAATGACGTTTTATTTAGAACTTAATTGTATCGATTGTTCTTCACATTAAATTAAAAAACTTTTGAATTTCCTTATTAATAAGTGTGTTTTTTTAAGATATCATATCACTCTTCTTGAAAAACCCTTTATATTACAAGATGTAAAAAAGACAGATATCGATCGTCATTCTAAAGAAGAAAGAGTCGCTCTCTCTGCCTCTGAAATAAAGTGGTGTTATTTATTGTCCTTCTTTTCTACTTAAACTTATAGGATTTTCTTTTCAAAATTTAATTTATTTGTCATGGGTTAGCCAATCTAAATAACAACTATAATTAATTTTGATAACATAAATGCATGAGTATTTGCACGAATAGATTGATATATTTACTTTTAGGATTAATTTTTTTCACCAAAAATTAATAACTTCAACTAAATTAATACACGAATAGAATCGATGGTACCAAAAACTATATTTCGAATCAGTACTTAACTGAAGCAAAGATATAACGAGTTATTTCTTCCATTAGAATACAATAAAATCATTTTGTTGCCTTCGGTTTATAAATTTAAGTAGTGTAGGCCAGTGTTTCAAGTAAATAGATATATATATTATTTGATATTGCCCCGCTCATTCGTGATATGTTCACTTTTCAAAGGGACTTTGTCTATATTATTAAAAGCAAAAAGATGTACAAAGTTATGATGATAATTATAGACAAAAAATTTTAATATGTCAGGGTTAAGATCGTTTTCTTAAATTTAATTTTGATAAATAAAGTTATTATTTTTCTTATACTATGCTCAGACATACGAGTACAAATTTTATTGAGTCAATATTTGTTTAATTGAAAAATTTATTTTAGTGTTCACACATACTTCTGTAACTCAATAAACTTTGTCAGCTGGAAAATAACTTTGTTTTTATTTTAAACTGGCCCATTCTCTTTTGCCTTATTTTTCTAAACAGGGTATTAGAAAGGAAAATCTAGAAGCTAGTAATAATTTCTTTGATAAAATCTAATCACTCAGTTCGACTAAAAATTTATAACTTTAATTGATTTCACCAAAAATGTAAGGTTATTTAGAGTCAGTTTTTAGGATAGAGTTTAAACGTAGTTTCAAACTACGCTTATGTTAATCTGAATATAAATTTAATCGTGTGCTGTTTTTAAGTGATAACTAAAAACGTGCAAAATGGCCACACTGAAGACTAAAAAATGGCAGCACTATGCATAAAATGGCAATATTTTTTTCCACGCAACACTGAATTTTATGAAAAAGCAGAAGAAATTCTTATAATATTTTTACAGAAGAAGAAATTCTTATAATATTTTTACAGCTGGTTTTTATACATTTTGTTGTGTTACCATATTGTAAGTAAGTTTAACCCACCAACATTGGCCGCTTAAACTTTAAAATATATGTAGTTAACTTACATCCTAAAAACAGTTAATCCAGATTAAAGCAGTTTTAATCTTTGAGCGGCCACCTAAAAACTAACTCTTATATAGATTTGTCATTCCTTGTGTAATTGTCAAAATATTCAAATTAAAGCAATAAAATGTATATGTATCTTTTAGAACCTTATATGTGGGGTAATTGATAAAGCGATGTCCATCTGTCAGTATGTCCGTCTGTCTGTACGTGAAATCAGTTATTCGAAGCCACCAGAATAGTTGGAAGCTTTTATATTCAACTGATGTACAAGGGTTTATTTTCAGACGATTCCTATTGAAAACCAGCACAAATAAAATACTGGTTCGTATATTGGGTAACATATTAGCTACTGAGGCTGGTTAATATGTTGTGTTTAGAGCATCTTCTGTTTTTTCCTTCAAATACACTTTTTATATTCATGGGTGGAATTTAGGACAATAATTAATTTTTTTGCCACCCCAAAACTAAGCATCTCATTATATTTTAAGCGTTCCCATGATGTATATAAAACCTACATTTACATTATACGAGGGTGGTGTTGGCTGAAGTGGTTAGCGCGATGACTACTAAGCAAACAATGACTTGTGGCTTGGGTTCAAACACTGGCCACAGCAAATCAATCAACATCATTAATTTCTCTAATGTACATTATTGAGGCATTGTATTAATTGTTGGCGGACTATTTCAGTGATGAAGTCACAGCACTGGTCACTAAAAAACTGTTCCGACAGCGATTGATGCTGTTCCAAGCAACTGTACACAACATCGCCCTGCTTCATCGGTTAGCAGAAACAGCGGCGAAGTAAAACAATTAATAAAATGCCTGCTAAACAAAGTTATTGCGTCTACTTAACACCGGAGGCGCCTCAATACTGCTATAAAAATTAACATAACGCGCAAAGCAGAGTTATGAAAGAGTTATAGTCTTCTAAATTTTCAACATCTATCTTCTCTACCATATCTATCTCCCTGAGTTCCGGCACAGTGCACTGTATACGTAAGGGTCATCCCCTGAGTGCTGGTCCTAATTAAAAAACATATACAGCTTGATGAAGAGCATATTAGATTCGGTAAAACCGAATATAGCACTCTTACTTGCATTTACTTTAAATAAAATCGAGCTCAAAGAGGCTGGTTTAAATGGATTTTATAAAAAGAAAACTATTAAAAAAAAAAATTCAAATAAATGCAATAGATTTAATTAAGTTCTTGTAATGTTGTGCCAATGTTGACATTTACGTTCTAAGTTATCTGAGTTTTTAACTTTCTGGCCAATTTTACACCAAACACTATTTTATGATAACTATTCGTTAAACAAAATGCCAATAATTTTTCATTGACTTTTCATGCATTTTGTCTAAGTATTTTTTAATTTCTATACAAGTTTTTGTGTGTGCAATTGCAAGTTGTTGACTTTGACAACAGCCATTAGTAGTACAGAGCCCAAGTATTTGTAGCAACTAAAAATTCAATCATAATAATAATTAAGTGAGCATTGATTTAATAATAATTCACTTCTGCCATCATACCGACAAACTACTAAACTAATGACAATTTTTTTAGCAATTCAAATACCAGTATGTCAAACTTGGTTAATTTAACAAAAATATTTGCACTACAATTGACAGGTTTTACACATGTCTGTTGATAAATGGTTTGAAAAATATATAAATAAATAATTATTCAGTTTGTATATATGAGTGTATGTTTTAAGAAGTTTGTGAAGTTGTTTGTTTTAAAACTATTTAGTTTTACTTGTGAAAACACTTGTTTTAAACATCATAAATAAACTAGACAACTGGCTGGCAATTTTTAATATATTTAACCCTTCTAATGACCAGTAAAAAGTTCAACACCTTTTGTAAAATATAAATTCTGGTTTATTTTCCCGTGTTGAAATATGTTTTTGTCATGCCAAAAACGTGAGAAAATTTGGTGACCTTTTCTTCTCGAAATGTTTTTTATTTAAACTTTAGTTTTGTATGTATTTATTTCTTCACTTCAATTTCCTGACATTTTGTGTAATTTTCTTCGAAAATGGTCAAGTTTATTGTGTTTTATTCTTTACATTTTTTTTCATTCACCAAATCTAGTCATTAACAAAACAGATCAACACCACCTTGTACGAGGTCATTACAAAAGCAAAATAAAATTTGAAGAAACACACAAACAATTGTTGTTACAATTTTTTTTCCTTTTTTCGCTTTAATCAAGGGTAACTAGTAAAACCAGTTGCTTAAAAAAATAATGTACTTTTATTTCCAACAATTAAACAGCAAAAATGAGCCCTAAAATTTGAAGAAGCTTTTTGCACCCAAAATACTGAATGATTTTTAAGAATTTTTTGTTTTTTATATTTTTTTTTAATATCTAAATCGAATTAAAACATCTGTAGGTTTTAAAAAAAACTAAACTAGTTTTCTTGTCATTTTTTAAAGGAAAGTACGAAGGTGCTTCTAAAATTCTCCTATAGTTTATTTGTCAAACAAAAAGCTGTTGACCTTGAAGGTTTCCTTGAACTACTAAAGGTTAAGACTGAATGTCTTCAATTAAATACAAAAATAGCCTAAGACTATTTCAGAAGCTACAGCTTTGTTTATGTGATTGTGCTCTAGTTCCTACTATTCACTTCTCACTGTCTCACCTAGGCTTGATTGTAAGCTAAAGCTTTAGTTTTGATTTTAATCGCGGTTTTCTGTTTATAACTGCATAAGAATATTTTTTAAATTGAACTTTTCGAACGCAGTACTTTAGTTTTATATTAAAAGATTATTTTTGTGTTGTGAAATCTTAAAATTGCAAAAGTGTCTAAAAGAATTAAAATCGTTAAAACTAGATGTTTGTTTAATAGAAAAAATTGTATAGAGATGTCTTAAATTTACTGAGAATTATTTAATTTATTAAATTATTTAACTTAGAACGAATACGATTATATTGAGGCAACAAAGTCATTCCATTAATAGTGAATGTAACAGAAAACGTGATTGTTTTAATGAAGTTTTTTAGATAATTGTCGCATAAGAATAAACTAACTTAAGACTAAATTATAGTTTAGTTCAATTAAGTATTAATTAAAATACAAAATAAAAAAATTGAGTAAGAAAAAAATTCAGTTAGGCTTTGGGTGGTAAAGCGATCCCATGTGAGTGACGTCACCACGCAAAAAGATGAATAAGTCGAGCACTTTCTATCTACTTCACTAGGACTTTAGGAAGTAAGATAATAAAATAAAGGAAATATTTATTTTCAAATAAAGTAAATTGTAAGCTTTAGTTTTGTTTATGTTTTATAACAAACACAATTCCCTTAGGGATTAGCTTGTCTGCAAAGAACAAACAGGATCGTTGTCTATGCTAATTAATGTCTTTTAAACTGGACCAGTAAAACTGAATTTTGTTCTATGATTTTGAAAGCAATAGGGAAAATAGAGAATTTCTATATTGTGAAATATTTTAAGTCCAATAGGTTACTCAGCATAGAATACGATCTACATATGACTTAGTGGTCTTCCTTTCGCATGTGTGCTACTACTGCATACACCATTTTAGTAAAAGTAATGTAATGGCTCTTTAAAATAGTGGTAAAATAAAGGCGATGGCTTTACTTAATTGCAATCGAGTTTTCGCAGAGATTTTACTGTACGACCTATTATAGATGAGCTCTTATGAAATAAGTTTAAGATTAATTCGGGATACCGCAAAGCCTCAAGCTTTCTCCAAACCTATTTCTCATTTTTCGTAATGACTCTCTTGAAACTCTCATTAATACTCATTCATTGATAAGCCAAATATTTACACAATTACGTATATGCGCAAAACATGCAAGTGCCTTACAATTTTTTTGCATAAACTCTAATGGAGATCTTGCAATAATCCCTAAATGGGGTCCTATCAATAGGTCCGGCTTTAATGCTCGTAAGATATATAGCAGTGGCCTAAAAGACAGCTTTATCTTTCGATGTGATGATATATACATATGTATATGTCGTTAAGACTCAGAATATATTGATGTTTTTTGCAGCAAAATCCACTGTGACATTGAGTCGAATTATCAAGTTATTTTCAGTCTCAAAAAAAGCATTGAAGGGTCTATAACAGAAATTTCGCTTTATCTGTTGTCTTTAATAGTAACAGAACCTATAGCCGGTCGAAAGTTGAAAACAACCCTGCAACAAGTATGTGCCGAAGTCTATTTTAATCTTACTCAACCATAATAGGAGAAAATAAATACGTTTATCGTTGACAGTAGAATATCTAACTCTTTTGATTCCCTTGAGCATTCGCCAGAACTTGCTCCCGAAACTGGATCTTTTTTGCGCAAAGCATGTTCTTAGAGGGTGGTGTTGGCTGAAGTGGTTAGCGCGTTGACTACTAAGCAAACAATGACTTGGGGCCTGGGTTCAAACCCAGACCAGAGCTAGTCAATCAAAATCATTAATTTCTCAAATGTACATTAGTGAGACATTGTATTAATTGTTGTCGGACTATTTAAGTGATGAAGGCATAGCACTGGTCACTAAAAAACTGTTCCGACAGCGGTTGATGCTATCCAAGCTAATGTCCTTCGTCGGTTAGCAGAAACAGTGGCGAAGTAAAACAATTAATAAAATGCCTGCTAAGACAGCTTAACAAGGTTAATGCGTCTACTTAACACCGGAGGCGCCTCAACACTGCTATAAAAATTAACATAACGCGCAAAGCAGACTTATGAAAGAGTTAAAGTCTTCTAAATTTTCAACATCTATATTCTCTACCCTATCCCTCTCCCTGAAATCCGGTACAGTGCACTGCATACGTAAGGGTCATCCCCTGAGTGCTGGTCCTAATTCAAAAAAAAAAATAAAAATAAAAAATAAAAAACATCAATTTTTGGTCAACCCTCCAGGGAGAATTCATACTTAAGTTGATCAGTTAGTATATGGAGTTAATTTTCTTTCGCCTTAACATTTGTACCAAATTTATGGAAGAATGAAAGAAATATTATACGTAGCAACTTTTTTTCATTTTATACGTGCACTGTTTGATAATGTAAAAAATACATTATAAAAATAGTAAAAAGTACCAAAAATACCAGCATATTAATGTAAAATATATAATGAAGAAAAAAAAAGTACCAAAAATATCAATTTGCCCCGTTTTTAGCCTTAAAAAATATTACATATTTTAATCTAGTCATACGCTATCCGGTTACAAAATTTCATTTAATAATATTATTAGAATTTCTTAAGAGCAACAGTACCAAAAGTACAATTTTCTGCTCATTTCAGCCTTCAGAAAGTCTTTTAGTTTACAAAAAAAAATCTATAAAATATTAGATAGTACAAAAATAAAAAGTACCAAAACTACCCTTTATTGCAATCTGCATTACATTCTATGCGTGTACCAAATTTCATCCAAATCCATAAATAGAATTTCTCAAGACGTAAAGTACCAAAAGTAAAAAGGCACCAAAAAAATATAAAACTACCGTAAATAACTACGAAAACTGCCAGCTTTCCTTCATTTCGACCTCCAGAAAGCCGGTTGATTAAAATATTAGTACAAAAATAAAAAGTGCTAAAACG
The DNA here is from genome assembly GCA_947311025.1 of Lypha dubia. Taxonomy (NCBI): domain Eukaryota; kingdom Metazoa; phylum Arthropoda; class Insecta; order Diptera; family Tachinidae; genus Lypha; species Lypha dubia. The sequence continues at coordinate 123,971,238 of OX371260.1, forward strand.
TCTCCTTTTGTAGTGGAACAATATCCAAACATACAAACTATCAGATTTATAATATTAGTAGGATTAGAAACAAATATTTTTATAAATGGTTTGTATGCTTTTTCGAACCGAAGGTTTTTAAAAAATTTTAATGAATCTATTTTTCAAATACCACATTGAGCAAACATAAGAAATTTTATCAAAACCGCATATATTTCAAAAAAAAGTGATGAAATAAAATGGAATTCTATTAAAAAAAGTTTTTGTCAAATTTTTTTTTATACAAAAACTTTTTGCAAAATTGCAAACCACATTTTTAAAAAACTTTTATATATAATTTAATTTTCTGCTCTAGCTAAATTTTACGTTATTCGATGATATACAAAAAACTTTTTTAAAACTTGATATTTTTTCACTCAATAAACACACCTACAACATTCGTATGCATATTTTTAGTAAAAACAAAAAAAAAAAAAAAACAGTTCTATATGCATATATAAATTTTTATCATTTAACAAAATCTGTAGCTTTCGAAATCCTTCACAATCCATAAATATGCTACAAAAAATCCAATAAAGCCTTAAGGTTTACAACTCATAAATGTATTAACAATTCTAAAATATTTTTATATATAAAACTTAAAACAGACAATACCAACAATTGTTTGTTTGGCAATATTTCTGTGAAAAATTTGCTTTAAACAAAAACTTTATGAAAAGCAAGTGCCTAACAATATTCAGCAAACAAACACACACTCAATGCAAAACTCAATTCTATAAAAAAAAACAATATATTGTTGTTTTTTTTTTCACCACACCTGGATTTTGTTTTGTAACGTCTTTTTCTTCAAGACCAAAAAGAATAAGAAAAAAAAAACTATGTATCTTTCAAATAAATATTTTTCTTTTCATTTATTTTCAAAAAAAAAAAAATGCCAAATCAAAGACAACGAAGTTGGGAAAAAGAAGGAATTAATTAAAAAACAAACTAATGGTCAGTTTGTCAAAGTTTGGTTCTGTATTGAAACATAAAATTAAAAAAAAAAAACACACAAAAATAAATTGCAGTAGTCTAAAATTGACCCTCATTATTTATGGCAATTAAAATAAATATGTCTTTGTGTATTTTCTTTTTAAAAAGCAAAAGGGGATGAATTTTATCATAAAGCTTGTTTGTCTAGTTTATGATGGTATGCCTGCCATACCATGCTACAAAATGATCAAAAGTGAATGGTCAAGCAGCATTAATATTTTCAAAGGGTCACTAAAATATTGTTCAGGTACTTTTGTCTGGAACCGGTTTCTTCTATAATGCACACCAATGTCCAGTTCTCAAACTGCCCCATCACCACCCAACCAGCCTGGGAAAATAGATTTTCTGTTGCAACTTTTGTGATTCTTTATAACAAAAAAAAAACAAATTGAAACAACAACAAGGTGTTGTATCTTTTAGGCATTAAAAACTTGTGAAGCTTTAATTTTCTATTTATTTATTTTTCTCTATCCCATTGATAAGATGCTGTTTGTGGTCATTTTTGTAATGTTTTGATTTTTAACGTATTGTGGTGAGAAACACAATAGAATTGTGTTAAGAAATCTTTGATGAAATAAAAATAAAAGCATAAATCTTTAACAACCACTAAATGCCTAACGTTCGTTTTGTTTAACCCCTGATGGAATGTTCTTATAATTTAATAAAATACTCTTGCAAGTGTTCAAAATTGATTCAGTTGTCGTTGAAAATATAACACGTGCTTGAGTTTGAAGAAAGCAGTTTGTATCGTATTAAAAATCACGTAATTTTTAGCTTTTAAACATAAATCGATTATGTAACACTTGACTAAAAAAAAAAATTTTTCTTTTTTTTTTTTTTTTGCACAAGAACACTTTAACACGTGCTTTAAACTTAATATTTTAAAGGATGTCATATAAATCAAAATTTTTTAAACAATATTTAAAAAACACTTTAGAATGCCAGTGGGGAAGAAAAAAAATATCTTGCGCCAGATCTGCTTTGTTGCAACCCAGTTGGATCAAAATACTCTAGGTAACTTTGTAAAGACATTTTATAATGTTAAATGTATTTGAATAGGCAAAAGTTCATAAGGTTTTACCCAAAAAGAATAATACTTTGTTAAGGAACAAGGAAATAATCAATGCCAATTTAGATTTGAAAATACATTCCAGAACAGAACAGAACAACGTTGTTTTCAAAAGTTGTTACACAATCGTTGTCACTGATCATGTATACTAAGTGCAATGTCCTGTTTTGCGTAATGTTGCTATTTTCTTCAAACATCTTTCTGTTCCCATACTAAAACCGATCTGCACCCAACAAATATATTATTGTTTTCCATCTGCCGAGTTGTAGAAATTGCAGCAGCTTTCTTAGGGTTCACCTAAATTTTTCTAATAGATCTCTATAGTGTTCGAATTCTGTGTTATCTGTACAATAAGGTTCCTAAAAATACAGAAAATCCAAAAACTTTGGAAAAGCGGCGAAACATTTTAAAATTTTTCGTAAATTTTTACAATTATCAAATTTTAAACAGAAGTACCAACTTTTCATTATTTCATCCCCAGAAAGTATTCTGAGTGTTACAGAAATAAAAGAAATTTTAAAATAATAAAAAGTACCAAAAGTACCAATTTGTCTCGTTTATACCTTCCAATTTTTATTTTAATCTGGCTTTCTGTCTATCAAACTTCATCTAAAACGCTTAAATTTCTCAAGAGACAAAGTACCATAAGTAAAAACGTAGTAAAAGTAAAAAAAAAATACCCAAAGTACCAGTTTTTTGTTATTTAAGCCTCAAGAAAATAAGTATATTTCTACAAATTTTATAAAATATTAGTACAAAATCCAAAATCCTTTATTATCTCTTAAAAATTACCCGATATTCTGATCTGGGTCAAATACTTCGTTCCAAATTAATGAAAATAAACAAAACGTACCAAAAGCACAAGTACAAAAAGTACCAACTCTTCTTTATTATATCTCCCTGGAAGTATTCTAGAAGTTATTTTAAAAAAATGAAGAGTACTAAAAGTACCAATTGGCATTATTTTACTCCCTAGAAAATACCCTATACATTAATCAAAGTCATTTACCATCTGTCTACAAACTTGCGTCCAAATTAATTGAGCGGCTTTTAAGTGGTAGTGGATCAAACAACCAAACATACAAACATTCTTATTTATAATATTATATGAATTAGCATTATAATGGTCCTATTATCACTTAGAGTCAGTTTAATTTATAAAATTCTACGAAATGACAATACAACAAATATAAAATAGATATAGTTTTGTGGATATCATAATTAGGAAGATACGTTAATTATTTTTTTTTTTTATTTATTCCAATATAAAGTAATACATGAGGCCTTTAGGCCTTTAATAAAATATTACAAGTATAATATAACAAAAATTCTATGATACAAATGAATTTCACTTATATAATCTATACAGAGATCAGTTACTTAAATGTAAAAAAATAAAATATAAAATAACAAGATATACATATACATAATAAATATATGCAGCAGGTTCCAATAACTTAGTTCAGTTGAAGACAATTTAATTAACATTGAATGTTAGGTAATTATACATTATTCAGTAGAGTAGTAATTTATTAGCTTTCTCTTAAAGGATGACAACGGCAGAGCAAAAGAGTGTAGGTAATTAGGCACAAATAATTCCACAACCGTGCAATACGAACCACAAAGGATTTTTCATATACAGCATAATTTATACGAGGAATGAAGATTTCACAAATTCTAGTAGTTCTTAAAAAAGATATATTATTCACAATTTGCATATGTATTTGTGATTTGAGTATTTATTTATTAAAAAGATAAATCAGTAGCCTAACCTTTAAATAATCTTGTAAACGAAACTTTTAAGAAATTTTCCAAATGGTTCGAAACATGGTCTCTTAGCCGTGTGAAAAACAGGTTTCATTTTTTTCCTATTATTTAAGTTAAAACCCGAATAAATCTCAACACAATAATTAATTTGGGACAATATTAGCGCATGATCTAGGGATTTTTTAACATGAAGAGGTAAAAATAAATTTAAATGATAAAGTCTGCGTAAGGTTAGACAAACCCTTCAGTGCACGCTGTTTATATGCAGTTCAAAAGTAAGTTGGTCATCAATAATTACACCGAGCCATCTTAAACTATTTACTATTTCAATTTTAGTATCCGCTATTTTCAACTCAAGATCAACACTATTTAAGCCATTTTACTTAAACAACATAGCTTTGGTTTTATCTGGATTGAACCTAAGCTTATTCACTAGCATCCAATTCTCTACCGCATTTAAATCATAGTTTATAGTGGCTTGAAAAGCATCCGAAAATTGATATTCACCACACCACAATAACTGAATGTCATCAGCAAACACCAATGACGTAGGAAACACAAAATCCTGAAACAGATCATTAATAAAAAGAATGAATAAGACAGGGCCAATCACAGATCCTTGAAGAACTCCAGATCTGACCGATTTTAAATTTGATAAACGCCCATTTAGCGAGACAAATTGCTGACGAACACATAAATAAGTCTAGACCAATCTACAAGCACTTTTAGAGAACCCAAATTTATAGTACAGCTTAGTAACTAGTAAGGAATGATCAACTTGATCAAAAGCCTTAGATAAGTCAACCGATACCAATACACTAATCTTGCCCAAATTCGAATTCATTCTTACGGAGTCAGTAAGCTCAGTTAACAGGTAACTAGTGTTTCGACCTTTGCGAAAACCATATTGACATTAATTGATCAATCTCTTATCATTAACCCACTTCATTATCTGATTCCTCATTATGATTTCAATTACCTTCGATAGAGTGGGTAAAATACTAATTAGCCTTATGTTGTTCATATTAAGGTGTCCATCATTTTTAGGAATGGGGATAATTTTAGATATTTTCCAATCAGAAGGAAAAGACGAGGAAGTCAGGACATAATTTATTAGGTGAAGGATATGCTTACATATATATGGATACACTAGCTTTAACAATTTAATAGAGACGCCACGAAGAGCAAGACATAACTCAGTTTCCGTTATATTTGAAAAAGAACAACAGTTTATATCATTAGTAAATAGTCTAAAATCAGGACTATTTACTGTAGAGATTTGTTGACTACTAATAAAATGTTCGTTTATTTTATCAAAATCCATATCACAATCATCAGTTGCTCGTTCAGAGACTTCAGCATTACGTAGATTATTCCACATTTGTTTTGTAGATCCTACTTTAAAAATACGAATACTATTATTTTGTTTAAATTTTCTAATTTTGGATTTAGTTATGTTGCGAAGTGCACAATACTTATCCCAGTTTCCCTGACTAGGATCAGAATAAAAAGCTCTTAAGGCAATGTTAGTTAAGGATCTATAGTAGATAATTTCATTATTAAATTTCGGGTAAAAAGACTTGGATTTGTTTATCACTGCCTTTTCATGTATATAATTCAAAAGATCATTAAAAATGTTCTTTAAGAATAAAAGCTTTTTATCCGAATCCGGGAAAAGGTAAAGTAGCGTGAAATCAGTTTGCAGTAAATATCCTTCAACGGAAGCAAGATCAGCATGTTTAAAGTCTCTAAAGTACACAGTACTTTGTGAATACCTATTTGAAATTATTATTGAAATTATTGAAACTAATCCTATTAAATATTGATTAATAAAATCATTAAATATGAACAATCAAAGTTTAACTATAAATAATACAATACCTTCACGTGTATCAACTACTAAGTAAATACGAATGTAATACTACAACTACCCTGCTATAGGTATTTGATTGTTGATTATTTTGTTAGTTTTATACTAAAAGTTTTCAAAACCCAGTTATGGTGACACCTTGGACAAGCGTCATAGTTAACCTAGTCCAGCAAATTACTTACGTAGTTTAGTTGCTTTTTCAAAAAAATCCACTATTCTTGGAAACTATACTTTTACTTAAACTAAATTCAATCTCTGCCCGTAGTACTTTAATCGATAGGAATAATTTAAATTAAATATAGTATTTAATTTGTGGTAAATAATCAACCATTTTATATATACATAAATATTTCGAAATATAAATTGCATTTTAAATATAATCAGTAGCTGTGAAAAAAAAGTGTCAACATGTTTTTAACCTTGTTGTTGTCTACAGCGAACGGCAAACATGCAGCCAGCCAGTCAACGAGCAAAGAAAACAATAAAAAAAAAAAAAAACACAGAATGCACACACAAGTCCGACACTGTACAAAATATACAGCAAACTGACTACTAACTACTACACTCACCGCCAAGAAAAAAAAGTCTAGAACAATTAATGACTATCTATAGGCATAAATATATGCAGGCAAATTCATTGTTTTACTGGCTCCATAAGCTTTTACACACCGCACAATTTTTAATAGTATTTATTTTGCTTTCGCTTATATTTTTGCATTTATAAGCTGTTTTAATGTAAATTTTAATTAAAAGTAAATTTTTGGTGTCGTCAATAACAGCGATAAACAATGAATCCACCAAAAACACACTAACAAATTGTTTTGTATATTATTTTGAAATTATACAGTATTTTTTCACAAATAAGTCTAAGCGGAGGAAAAAAAAATACTGCGTTGAAAATTATTAAAAATTGTAAAGGAACATCATTGTGTCTGTGTATGTGTGTGTGTGTGTGCCTTGATAAAATTTACATATTCCACTCTTATAGATGATACTCAGATATTTAATGAAGGGGTTGTTGCCTAGTGAGGACGTTTTCTGTACAAATAGAACTATAGACAGACTTAAACATTTCGGTTTTTTTTTTTTTTTCTTTAGCAAAACTAACACATCAAATAAAGTATCTGCTTACTTAAGAATCTACATATATTTGTACATACTCGTATGGCTGTGTGTGTGTGTTTCAGGAAATTCTTAATATATTTTTAGGGTTGAATACTTTTGGAGAGGAAATAAATCTTAAGAAAAGAATTTAAAATTTGTATAACAATAACTAAAGGTTAAGGTTGTCTGATTTAATTTCAACTTTTATTGTGATATGTGGCATTATTTTGAAAAGTTCATACTTTAAAAATGTACATCAGCTGACTGTTTAAAATGTATTGTATTACGTGTGAGCTAGTGGTCATAATAATTATTTTTATTTTTGGTCATAATACAGTTTTCTTAATGTATGCAAGTAAATAAGAAACTTTTTGGTTTTATATTTCAACTAATTTTATTCTTTGATCTCATCTTATCATTTCAGCTGTCCAACGTGGTCGTGTCCCGCCTACTCAACCCGGTTTGACGGGCATGCATGGTCAATATCAATTAGCCAATGGTGATCCAATGGGTGTTGCCGGTTTCAATGGCCACTCTTACCTAAGTTCCTACATATCATTACTCCTGCGTGCTGAACCCTATCCCACCTCCCGCTATGGCCAATGTATGCAACCCAATAATATAATGGGCATTGACAACATTTGTGAACTGGCGGCTCGTTTACTCTTCTCAGCTGTGGAATGGGCCAAAAATATACCCTTCTTTCCTGAACTGCAAGTAACCGATCAGGTGGCATTATTGCGTTTGGTGTGGTCGGAGCTGTTTGTGCTTAATGCCAGCCAGTGTTCGATGCCATTGCATGTGGCGCCCCTGCTGGCGGCAGCCGGTTTGCATGCCTCACCTATGGCTGCCGATCGTGTTGTTGCCTTCATGGATCACATACGAATCTTCCAGGAACAAGTGGAGAAATTGAAGGCATTACATGTGGACTCAGCTGAGTATTCCTGTCTTAAGGCAATTGTCCTGTTTACCACCGGTAAGTTGTTGGATATCCTGTATAAGGATGTGCCAACACTGCTTAGCAAAGTTTCTCAGAAAGTATGCTCACTAAATGCCAACAATGCTAGTCACAATTCCTCAGATAGTTCCGATAGATCATCCGAGAGTCAACAATTAGCAGATGAAATCATGATGGTGGTCAAGGATCATTTAGATGAATTAAATCGTAACGAATCGGAACAGCAGCAGCAACAGAACTCAGCGGCTGCCATTCATTTGGCAACATTTATGAAGACTGTTGCTGGTGTTGAGGCTGTTACGCAAAATTCTCTCTTACAGTGTAAAGAAAATCATGTTCCGAATACGCAAGAAAATGACAAGCCTTCTGTTTCGGCCACTATTGTACCGTCGGCTACGAGTGCTTTTAGCTCTTGTGGCCCTTCCCATAAAGTTTCAGCTGTCCAAAATCAGCAACAGCAGCAACCTCAAGAAGACCTATTAACTGCTTTATATAATTCGGCAAATAATAATAATAATTCTCTTAATCATACCAATAACAGCAGTGGTTTAGGTAACTCTGTTAATTCACTAACGCTTAATCTTAGCAATTCCCCAGGTAATGCAAACAATAATATATCTAGTTCCAATTCGAACACCATCATGACAAATCCTGCTTATCTATCGCCCTCACACCAGCATAGTCAGCAGCAACAGCAACAGCAACAGCAACAACAACAACAGCAAGCTGCTGCTGCTGCTGTGGCTACTGCAGCTATGTTTTATCAAACCCCGCCACGTTCAGCTTTTGGTTCTGCCTTTGATATGTTCCATCATAGTACACCATTTGGAGTTTCACATGCAGCGGCAGCCGCAGCTGCAGCTGCCCACTCCTCAACTGGTAGCTCTTTTAGTAGTCCTAATTATAGATATTCGCCATATAGTTTTGGCAATAGATGGCAATTGTAGAAAATATTTTTTTAATTTTAGATTAAAAACCTTTCATTTAGATGTAAACCTACCAGTGTTGTTCAAAATACCAAATATTGGTGTACTTGATATTTTAACCAAAAAATGATTTGTAGATACTATAAATTTAGTTAATTAACTTAGTCGTCGTCGTCGTCGTCGTCGTTAGTGTTTTAAAAACAGTACTAAGTATGTATGTATGTACGTATTATGATTGTAAATGCCAAAAATTATTTAAGACTTTAGTCTAGTTATTTAATTAATTTTTATATTTAGTGCCTATTTATTTAAATTATTTATTTTTGCTTAAATTTTAAGTATGTGTATAATTTATTCAAAAGAAAAAAAAAGAAAAGAACAAAAATTAAACAAAAACTTAAGTTAATACAAAAAACATTTAAACAAAAAATTTGAATCGGTCTTCTCTTTTCTAAAATAATTCTTAATTAACAAACAAAGGAAAATTGGTTTCGGGATTAACTAACTTAAAGGTGTTGTATTTACTAAAATTGGTTCTTGTAAATCATCTAACATTTTTAAAGAATATGGATAGTCAGCAGCTGTATTCTTTATTTGCTGCGCGAACTATTCAAATTAAAGTTACTTATTTTTATGGGAAATTGCTTAATAGAACAGCTTTTAATATGATTTGATATATTATTTAATAATTTTCAAAACCAACATACTAATACTATCATAATTATTTTATATTAATTTGCTTATTTTATATTGTGGTTTACTTATTCTTATTTTTAAGAAAAACTTTTTTTATTTAACTATAATTTTAGTTTTCAAAAACAAACAGAAAATTAAAATTATACTTAAATTTAAAATTTTAATTGCTACTAATATTTTCTATAGTTTACTAATATTATTTTCTTAGTATTTGCTTATTTAATTGCGTGTTTGGCCTGAGACGATATATCGTTGCATTTTTTTTTTTTTGTATTATAGGAGACGTTGAAAACACTGCGTGACAGCATTTTTTTTTTTTTTGGCAGAAACGCCACTATAAAGCCATTAATCTAGAGACAAAACATAGTCAAACTGCGTACTTGGTTTTTCATTTCCTCATCTTTTGTCCTTTGTAAAGGACTAAACATTTTTCAAGAATGCTTATTTTTAATATTTTTTTTTTTGAAATATTAGTATCTAATATTTTTTAACAAACTTGGTACCAAATGAAAGGCAAGGCTCTATAGAATTCTATAAAAATATTTACTTCAGTTCCGCTGAATAAAAATATAAAAAAGACATGTGGGACTCGGGGACTGCCGCGGTACAGCTATTGCATAGCATTTTTTATCAACTTATGCAATTATATTATTACGTCTTGTTTAATAACTCCGTTGTTATTCTGGCAATACTGTATGTTAATGAAATCAAAATCGATAGCATATTTTAGGGGTTAACATACATTGGGCGATTTAAATACTTAAAACAACAAAAGACTTAAGAAACAAATTTAGTGTCAGGTTTTTCGTTTCAAAAACAAAAGACAGGTTTTTTCGTTTCAAAAACAAAAGACTTAAGAAACAAAAGTTTCAAAATTTCTTGATTCGGTCGCCTTAAAGCCCGCGATAAAAGCTATGCAATAGCTTAAAAAATGTACTTTTAAAAATATATCTTTCCATATCCTTGACAGTTTTTACTAAAAAAATGTTTTTTTTAATTATATGTTGTTGCCTTAAATTAACTGTATAAAACTTCGAAATTTCATGATTTTATCTCTCATACACCCAATTCACACCATACTTTTTTCCATGATTTTTAAATCGCGATTTTTTGTGTATGTTGGCGAACGGGGCAGAGAAGCAAAAGGGGTAAAGAAAAAATCACATTTTCAGTTCTCTGTTTTTTTCTTATATATTTCTTTACACGAATATTTTGTTATTTTGCTTTATTTCATATTTCATTTTCATTTGGCAATACGCATATTCGTTTGCACGAAGTTTGCACGGAAATAACAAATTGATGTACATACATACATACACATGTCAGATTGTTTTTATACAAATAATAAAGTAAAAAAGAATAACCGATTACGAAGAAAAAATCCAACATTTAAAACATCGGAAAAAATCATGGTATGAATCTGCAAATATTTTTGAAGCAACTTTTGAAGAGAATTAAAAAAAAATCGCGATTTTTAAAATCATGGTGTGAATTGGGTGTTAGTTGTGATGGGTTTTTTCGCGGTACAAAATTAATTTCTATGTACAAAATTAATTTCTGAAAAACAACTTATGATATATTACATATAACTAAATATGCAGTTTTAATCAAAATGAAGTCGTTGGCTTTGTTAGTGTGTTAGAATCGCGACAAAGTGACCAGCAATATTCTGCAAGTATGTGACATAAGTTTTGTGCCTTAAATCGACTTTCAATTATTGAAATATCTTTATAGAATCTTTCTCCGTGCTCATCTCTGAAATTGCCAAAATTTTCTGGAAAAAAAATCTAGATGACAGTCTAAAAAATTTATTTTTAGCGACATGTTTACACCCATTTCTCCAAAGTTATGAATTAAGCTTCGGATGATTTCTAAATAGAAAAAATTAAAATTTGTTACGCAGTGAAATTAACACAAAATTCAGCTACATGACACATTTTAAAAGACAGTTTTTTCGTTTTGTATTTAATACTGTGCTTGAATTTTTTTAATTGTCTTGTTTCTTATAAAATCCTTTTGCATTTATACAACGATCTTTTAAGCATGGTTTATTTGTCTTGAAGTGTTGAATTTTATCGATCTATCTTCTTTGGAAAACAGAAAATTATTAATTTTCTACACCTTTTTTTTCAAACCCGCTCGACAACCAAACAAAATTATCATGATATTAAGTTAGCATGTCGGCGTGTGTGAGTTGCCAAAGTAGTATTAGGAACATTTTAAGGTGCCATTTAAAGCAAAATTTACCTTTTTCGTCCTTCTATTGCTTAAATATTTTTTCCACACCGATCTTGAAGGCTTCCTTTGCAAATTCAGACTTTATAACCCTTTCTACCAGTTCTTTGAGCGCTGAAGTTGATTTACAGATTACAGGCGGGTTCGTTAATTATATGAACACTTTTTGATTAAAACAAATTAAATTGATCCCCATTTGTCTGATGTTCTATGAAAGACAAAAAAAAGTCTCACTATCCAATTAGAAACCTACAACAACAGGCTTTCCCAGTATAAATCAAACTGGGTTCCCATATTTTTCAGATGATCTTTACTTAAGCCATGCCTTGTGCCAAAGCTTAGGGAGATCGATGGATGGGGTAAAGAAGATAGATGTCTCAAATGTAAAATCTCCTAATTCTTTTACAACTCTGCTATGCGTGTTTTAAAAACTTTGAGAGCAGTGTTCCAATTCGTATGGTGTTAAGTACACATATTAATTTCTTAAACTGTATGAGCATGAGGGAGCTGAATTTTACATTAGAGGACCAGTTTTTAGTGACCAGTGCTATGTGAGAACTAAAACAGATGTCTTTCAGATTAGGGTGGGAACCTGCCATTACCGCCGAAGACAATTGTGCTTTTAATACCGTGTGAATATAAGTATTCACATGCACCCCCTATTTACCTCGCATGTTCTACCCCCGTGCCTAAACACCTTGCTTAAGTGTTCAAGCTGTTTAATCTCTTTTAGCAGTGGTTTCGCAAAAGCACACAGATGCTTTTTTTATTTGTAGACTGAAGTTAAACCAGCCACTAGCACGAGCATCAGTCCTTAAAATAATACTGGGAGTGCTTTTGGTAGCAACCACAGCCACCACTTGTACTGCCGAAGAAGACCTCACCAATAACCAGTCATGCCAACAACGCGATTAGTGCAATGGTGCCAGCATATCCATTCTCAAGGAGAAGGAATATGCCAGTGCATATCCATCCCCAAGAGAACATAAATGCACCTCGCAACATCTCATCGCAAGTGTGTGTCCAATATAGGACAATATTCTCTACACCCCGGTAGACACTCTCTCGTGAGGCTTACCGGATCCCATGGTAACGGTATATTTCATTAGTCAATCCTCGAAACAGAACCCCTAGGAATTAACTTTCTATTGACTTTGATCTTGAGCGGAGACCTTAGGTGCACTTTCACCTTCTACCAGACTAACAAAGATTACCTTCTTCCTTTATCTACCTTATATGTACATTCGTTCCTCTGCTGTTTAACATATAAGTTTTATGAGTAATTGACAAAAGATAATGTCTGGAAACGACAATTACCCTTTTCCCCAGCAGGCACAGCATAAGGTGTGGATATCACCATGATGACAAAACATACCCCCGGGGGGATGTGAGAAATAATACAATGCCACACTAGTGTACATTAGATAAATAAAAGGAATCTAACCCAGATCTTAAAACACAGTAAGCTTTCTGTCGCTGTTGTCAGTTACTGCTGAGCATACACCTGCTAACTAAACGTATGATTCAGGTGGCGATCAGTGCAAATGATAACGTTTGATTCGCAAAACTATTTAAAAGTTACTGCGTAAAGTTAAACAAAAACTGGTTAAGCAAAGTTATTATTTTTTTTGGATGGTTACTGGCGGAACCAGTAGGCTGTTAAAGGTTAAGCAGTATAACAACAAAAACTACAATGCCACATTACAAAATTCATGATGTTGATGAAATGACCCCTGAACATAGATCGAACCCGGTCTCTCTAAGTCATAGTTTTCCTTAGTACTCAAAGCGCCAACCACTTCAGCCAAGCACCACCACCTTATGTTAAAAAACATAAATCTCTTTTGATAAAATTACAGAATTTTGTTGAAAGATTACTGTCCTGAATTTTATTGGAAGCTTAAAATATTAATTATGTTTGGTATTAATGCGACGCAGTATTTTTGCAGTAAATTTAGATCCTTCTCTATTCCAAACAAAATGATATAAAACTGTAGAAACGGAGGAAGTTTTGGTGACCTCAAAGGGTTTTCTTCCATAACTTCTACATTTGACAATTTATTAAAATTTTAGCAATAATCTTTTATATCTTTTTATATCTTTACAGTGTGTAATAATTTAGAAAAATTAATTTTTCAAAAGCAATTAAATTTTTTTTAATATCTGTAGTCAGCGAATAACATCCTCAGTCGATTAGTAGATATTAAATTAATTCATGTATTCGATGATATTCGAGTAAAACTATTTATTTTCAATTATTTTGTAATAAATTAACCACAAAGTACTTTGATATCTACTGTTAAAGTAGTTTTTATATTTTTCAAATAAAAAAATTGCACTTATTTGACTAATTTTCTTTCAAATACATATACTCTTTTTGTAAATACTGAGGAAATGAAAATACTTAAACAAGTGCATTTTTTTTCCTTAAATTGTATTTTAGTTAAATTCAATTTAGTGGAAATTTATACAAAAAAAATATTTATTTCATTTTTATTAATAACGATTTTTCTTTTTTCATTTCTGCAAAGCTTATCCTTTTCCAAAATCTATAACCACCTTTAATATGCACTGACCCATATACACATACACCCACACACACACATCTTATACATATAAAAAACATTTTCTAACAGCATAAACAACTCCTGCATTCCTACATCTAATAAATTTATTAGAGAAATTTTTTTATAATGTGAAGCACTCATATTGTCATTAACACAAACACATGCACAGCACAACATCAACAACAACTAGTTACTATCTCAGCCATTATCACATTTACAACGGCCACTTTACACATGCAAACTTTAACTATATATAACAAGGATTAAAAGGATATCATGGGAAAATTAACACGCAACTTTGCACAAAGGAAAACTTTGGTTCTTTGGTTTGCTTTTATTTTATTTTGTAAATATTTTATTAAGTCTGGTGATTTGTAATATTGTTTTTTGTTAATTTATTTATTTACTTATTTATATGTTTAATGTTCTATTTTGATAAAGCTTTGTTGTTTATTTTTAATACATCTTTTTATATATACAAAATTTAAAATAAACTCTCTTATTTATTTCCTTAAACAATGAATTCATTTAAAAACCCATTGCATTTATTATTTACACTCAAATCAAGCAATTAACCCCTTAGCACGAAAATATCGTAACCCACCTAAACAAAAAGTCTAATATGGATTATATATAATTTTTTTCGAAAACTGCTCTACACACATATAAAAAGAGACAAATATATACTTATATCGTTATATCTAGCCTTTGCTGCAATAGAGTCATAACTCTCAAAAAAAAATATTTTTTAGAATATGAGTTTAAAATTTTTAATTCGGCAACAACTTAATGGTCAAAGAAAATGGTATATTTCTCGGAATTGTTTTCTATAATTTATTAATTTAAAAATCACATATTTTTAGTTATGTCTCTATT
The DNA here is from genome assembly GCA_947311025.1 of Lypha dubia. Lineage (NCBI taxonomy): Eukaryota > Metazoa > Arthropoda > Insecta > Diptera > Tachinidae > Lypha > Lypha dubia. The sequence goes on from OX371260.1 coordinate 123,986,317, forward strand.
GCAGTAACGGCAATATATATGCAATTATACTACTTATGATATATGATCTACACTAAATTTTGTTACTTGAAGGCAATCGATGTTAGCAAGGATATCGAAGGTGTAAAAGTTGTAGTAGAAGCTCATCACTCAGTGGCACTAAAAGCCAAATTGTTGCCAAATCTTTATACATGAAATTATATCTTCGAAAACTTCGCAAACCTAATATGGCGCAACTTTGGATAGCAAATACAAAACTGCATTGAAATTCTTTCGTTGTATTAAATTCAAATATTTAAAAGGACTAGTATCCTTAAGCTGTTGTAATAATTGCAACCGAAATGCTTGGCCGTTCACGGTTTATCAGGAAAGGGTTTAAGTTCAAAATATCTTCTATATTAACACATCCACTTTGCTGTTGAAAAATGTAGATATAGAAAAATTAATAACACATTTGAGCCGTTTATTTTGAAAGTTGCATAAGTCACTTTTTTTTGTTGATTGCAAATTTTTTATAAATGAAAAGATACCGTTCAATTTTATTTAGTGATGCCATTAACTCGATTTTTTTTAAAAAAAATGACTTATGCCACTTTCAAAAAATAAATTTTATTCGTGAGTGAGGAGAACTCTATTAAAGCAACGAAACTACAGCTGTGACATTGAAATTTCCAAATTTTACTCCTATAGTCCTCCACATGACACTAATACTTGCCGTTTTCTTATAAGTTTCCCATTAAAAAAACTCGTGCACAATTGTTTTGAAAAATTCCAAGGACTTTATCAAAAAGACATCCCTGTGCAAATTAAGGTTACTAAAGTCTTTAATATCGATATTTATTTTAAGAAGCAGTTTTCAGCTGTTAATATTTTTTGTTATTAAATTATTACTTAGCTACAGTAATACGATGGTCAGGTGTAAATTTCCAATACTCTTTAATAGATTGTTACCTTTTCATCGTGTTATACAATATAATTTGCATTATACACAGAAAAAAATAAAAATTGATTTCAATTTAAAAATTTGTGATATCAATTAAAAATTTAATTAAATTTGCACAAATTAATAGTATCAATTAAATTTTTATACGTATGAAAAGTAATATTATCAGGCTCAAGTTCAGTTTTATTGAATTAATGAAAATTCAAAATTACTAAGAGTTTTTTTGTGTTGGAAAATATTATTATTTATATCCAATCAGTTTTTTAGCAGAACGTATCAGTACTGATTTCAAGGCCGCTACACCTCTCATCAGCGTTCAATTGTCCATCTTTACAATTTTCGTAAAGTGGATACTAATTGAGAAGAATATCAACTATTTAACCAGTTTTCAACAGAAATAGAATATGAGAATTAATTTTTAATTCAATTTTTATTCTACAATGAAACAGTGCTGGTTAGTACGAAATTCCCTCATTACTGTTTGGAACTAATAATCAACACAAACTCATAGTCCGTTATCATCAAAGTATTCTACTTTGTATTTTAACGTTTTTGTTGTTTTTACTCTATATTAGGGAAATTCACATATTACTGTGACCCCTGCTATTAGGGTATTTATAGCTCGTGCCCAAGCGGAATTAATATTTTTATATTATTATTATTACGAATAAACGTAATTATTATTTGAACTTATATTGATTTACATATGTAGCGACCTTGAAATCAGTACTGATACGTTCTGCTAAAAAACTGATTGGATATAAATAATAATATTTTCCAACATAAAAAAACTCTTAGTAATTTTGAATTTTCATTAATTCAATAAAACTGAACTTAAGCCTGATAATATTACTTTTCATATGTAAATCAATATAAGTTCAAATAATAATTACGTTTATTCGTAATAATAATAATATAAAAATATAAATTTTTATACATTTATCAACTAAAATTATTTATTACAATAAAAAAATTTAATTAAATAAATTATATATTTAATCAAATTGTTTTATATTTTTAATTAAAGGGTTAATTGCAAAAAAAAAAAATTAAATATTTTTTTCTGTGTATGCAAATTTAGGAATATTGAAAAATATAAAGCAGTTCTTAAGAACTTTAAAAACTTTACAATAAGTTATTTTTAAAAAAAAAAATTTTGCAAAACTTTTCGTAAGACAATTTCAGTTGTATATTAACCTTCACTCTTTGAGTAGAACTAAAGAAAGATAATGTTTTCCTGGAAAATTCTTTATGTGTTGCTTACGATACTTTCGCTCTAAGGGTTAAGTTACATACTTTTCTTTTTTTTTGTTTTTTTATTTTAAATTTTTATTACTTATTTATATAGATTATTTATATTTACTTAAAAATATTATATTTTTAATTATCCTTATGTTTCGTGTACAACCGCGTATGTCTATTAGCACATATTTTGGTAAGAACAACAAAAGAAATAATTGCAGCTTGAAAGGATACGATGATTATACGAGTACAAGCATAACGTCAGCAAAAACGCAAACAGCCCTAACTAACAAAAAATCCAAAATCAGTTTTTTTCGTTGATTCTGATGCATTGCAACTGACCAAAATTAGCGATTTTATTAACGAAAAACAAACGGCCCTATCTATAAAAGCGTTTATTTGATAAACTCAAAAAGACTTAAGTGATCGTTTCTATGGACAAAATTGAAAAATGACAAAAAACTGATAGATTTGACCGTTGAAGAAATTGTTTGTTAAAGGAAAATGAAATTAGCTACAGCATAATAATTTTAATTTACTTTTTGTGATGCAATATTATAATAAATTTATGTATAATAAAAATGTTTATAATTAAAATAAATGATAAAACTATTTTGCATTAAAGTGTAGATAGGGCCTTTGGTTTCGGAAAATTATGGTACGAAATAACTAACATAGCCATTCAAATATCACAAAATTTTATTTTATTCTGCCAGAAATCAATTTGTCACATATTTTTTTTAATAATACTGGTGAAAATCATGCTGATTGAAACAATACTTTTTGTTTAAAACAGTATTTTGCTCCTCCTGTAAAATTTTAAAAAATGTTAGATAGGGCCGTTTGCGTTTTAGCTTATTTTTAGTTAATTAAACTTCAAAAGTGATATTACTTCAAAAACTGGTTTTATCAAAAATATAATTCGTCGTTTTGATTTAACACTGATAAAATTTAAATCCAATTTTTGCAAACAGTTTTGAAAGTTTAATATTGTTTTTCGTGAAAACTTAAAAAAAAAAAAACTTTCTCCCTTAAAAGGTGAGTATACAAGATATTTTTATGATTTCCTTAAAGTAATCTGAAAATTTATTCACCATAAATTTTAATTATATGGGCGTTCCCTTAAATTGGTTCTAAGATGTTCCTCTGGAGCAAAAGTAAACTGGAATGGTCACAATCACCGGCTGGGCTTACGGAAGAGATCTCTGTCACTTTCAAGAAACACACAGGTTGCAATGTCTTCTGTAAAATATCTTGTTAGAGAGTTAGAGCCATATAAGCTGTTACCGAAATACAGTTCAGCTCAATTAAGGCAAAAACAAAAAGCTTTAAGGCAGACGATAATCTTTACGTCCTTCCTTAGTACCCACGCCCAGAGCACTCCCGACACACTTTTGTTGGTTAAGCCACAGATATAAAATAATGATATTATTCGTTTGAAGTCCCAAAAACATCAATAGATATTATTCACAAAAACCAACATGTAGACTTGCGAAGAAGGCCTCACCAATAGCCGGGTGCCAAATCATCCCTCATTTTGAGGAAAAGTCGTAGTGCGCTATCACATTCTTGCCCATGGGTTGTTATTCGTAACATTCGTTCAAGATGATATCGGAAATGGCGAGAACAATCTCCTAAAGACGCTGGAAGACAAGCCATATGTGCTGTTGTTGGATCGAGTGGTGCTGATTGTCCCTTGAGTAAAAGAACTTCCTAAATGATAATTTTTTCTAGGCTTTAGTGTTGAGCGGGTCTTTGGGTTTTTATCCACTTTCAACCGAGCTCGGTTAATATACTTGCTCTTTCCCAGGAAGTACTACACTATAGTATGAATTTTTCACCAAGATATTTTGAGAAATAGATGAGAGAGAAATCGTCAGAATTTTTAATAATATACTAACCATCTTTCTCTAAGGAATTATTTTGTGAAAAAATTCATATTTTGCAGGGAGTTTAGCAGTTTTGTTTTATTTACTTTTATAAAATACTAAATGTTTTATATAAAAAATTTCATTGACTAGTTTTAGCTAAAAGACCGGACAACATTTAAAGAAAAAACATTAAAATGCTTGTAATCCTTATATCGGCCTAAATAGCTGCTAAAAACAATTTCTCAATAACCCCACTGAACGTAAGCAAATAAAAACCTTAAGTAATTTTGTCCAATTGATTTGCTCTCAAAATATAGGTCATTTTCTTTGCGTATCTTTATCTGCATTTTGTGACATATATTTGGTTTTGTAGCAGCCAACGAACGAACGAACATCCTAAACTGCCGCTAAGCTAAATTTTAGTTTAAACACAAACATTGACAGGAAATTCTCTTATGCCGTGTAAGTGTACTGTTTGTTGTATAGTAAATAATTTACCAAAAGGCAAATAAAAATATGCAAAAGAATAAAAAGAGCAAAACCAGAAAAAAAAAAAACATTTTTATATAGAAGTTTGTACATTTTTGCATCTTAAAGCTAAATCGTTTAGACATCGTTACAAACACATACACATTTTGCCGGAGTAAGTATCGCCCTCCTAACAACTGTTTAATGCAATAACGATTGTTTTTTTTTATTTATTTGCTTCCTTTAAAGTCGTTTGTGTGTTGATTTTACGATGTTTACTTCTTCTACCGCATTCATTTATTGTGTTGCTTGGTTTATGCAAAAATTAAAAAAAAGCTTTGCCGTCTTACATTTTTCTCCCTCTACTTTCATGTAAGAATATTTGATGTACAGATTTTTATTTCCCTACCGTGGGGCATTTAAAATAATATTTTCAAAGCGATCAAAAATTTCATTAATGCAATGGAAATGATGACATTAACAAAAAAAAAAACATATTCTTCATATGTTGTGTTTAAAGCATATCGATCGATATGTCAGCATTTCATTGGTGCCCATACCGAATCATTGCTAGACTTGAATTTTTGATTTAAACCTTCAATATATTTTAAATAATTTTCTTCAAACGAGTTCAAGATAACTTCAGGGGAGCCTTGCTCCGTTCTTTCTCCTACCCTTTTTCTGATTTTTCTTTTCAAACTTCCAACCCTATCTACTCTTTTGCAGATGACAGCAGCTTAGTTCATTCATTCAGCAACAGGCCAAATCCGTCGGAGATCCGGGCAGTGCGGCAAAATATGAATGATACGCTAAATCGCGATCTCCTGACAATTACAAATTGGGGTCATGCTAATATGCTAATAGGGTCAATTTTAACGCACGAAAGACCTAATGTGCTATGCTCACGCACAGACGTATGACCGGAGATGCTGCTCCATCTGTAAACAGGGATGGTATAGATATTGAAGAATCAGAAGTTCTTGATGTTCTTGGCATGAAAATTCCTTGTGATAATCGATGGAATGATCACATTTTTCATGTCTCAAAAGAAGCATCAACTGCCTCGGCTTTTTAAGACGGTGTAGAACATACTTACCACCTTTATCCGACATAAAATGGAATACAACTCTCCGGTGCCCGTGCTTCAAAATCTATTTTAAAGTTACTCGACCGCGTACAAGATAGGACCAAAAAGCTTATTGGTGACATTAGGGTAGCCAGCTCTATTGACTCACTGGAGCATCGACGCAATGTTGGGTGTGTTTCATTGTTCTATCGCTACTACAACGGAATGTGTTCTAATGAAATCAGGGAACTTGTTCCCGAAACCCGTCACTTTTCACGTACAACATGGTCTTCATCAAGGGCACATCCATTTGTGGTCAATATGTCAGTGAACCGCAACACGCATTGCAGAGAGAATTCGTACTTTGGCCGTACTGTTCATATGTGGAATAAACTCCGCGCAGAGGTCTTTCCTGCAACTTTCAGTGTGTTAGGGTTCAAATCGAATGTCCACAAACACTAATCGCTTTATCTTTCTTCCCAAAACTGATTTTCCTAGTTCCGGCACAATGCCATGCATACGTAGGGGTCATCCCCTGAGTGCTGGTCCTAATTAAAAAAAAAAAATTTCTTCTACTTTTTCATAATAAATCTTTGAAAAAGAAAATTTATGACATTCAATATATAAACCAATTTTTGGTGTTTTCCAACAATTTTATAATTTTCAATTGTCTATTTCCTGCAGATGCTATTTTGATTCACTGTGCTTTTCTGTTTAGATTATAAGAAACATACGTACATACATACATAGATAGTAGGTACGGGTACAAACATCCAACTTACAACTATTATTGCAACAGGGGAGTGAGTATGACAAGGAGGTACAAGAAATAACGTAAGCTTAAGAAAACAACATGTAAAGATTTGCTATGCTGTCCTTTACTTAAGCGACGACGTTTATTGACGTCAAGATTGCACATTATGAACATTAATACAACACTCGTTTATGTCGCTTATTTACAAGCAACGATCATCGTTTTCATTGTATCAACACACATTTCTACTCCTCATACTTAATGTAATGGTTTTTTTACATCTAACATGTTTTTTTTTTCTGTGTCTGTTTGTTTTCTTTTTAATGTTGAGTACCTCTTTTTTTAATGTGCAGTCGATCCTGCTTAAAATAATGGAAATAATTTCACCAATTTTTAAGAGGCATAACATTGATGTTTCTTGTCGTGGCCGTTGTTCGATGCAGTAGTAGTAGGAGATATGTTGTTAACACAAAATAGCAAAAAACTATAAAAAAAAAAATATATATAGAAAAATAGAAAAAATAGGAACTGTATACATTAAAGCTTAGAATTTGCAATAATCTGAGTACTGGCAAATAGTTTATAACTGGATTTAAATTTGAATTCATCGTAGTCCATAAACATAATAAATTGTTTGAGGTTTTTTTTGTCAGTATTGATAATTTAAATGTGTGTCGTAATTTTTCCTGGGTATTTGGTATGTTTTTCTGGGAGAAAAAGAAATTTCTTGGGGGAAAAATTTATTGTTTGAACATTTACAAAATGCGTAGGCTAAGGTCCAGATGTATGCTTCGCTGGGTATTACTGGGGCCCAGAGAAGCACCCCTCAGGCTGCCTTGGACGTCATCCTTTACCTACTTCCCATTGAAGAATTTGTGTTGAGAACGGCGGCAAGGAGTTTGCTCAGGCTTACGGAAGCGGGCTTTGTAAGGCCAGGATTTACAGGTCATACATCACTCTTGAAAAAGATTAGTTTTAGTAGACGGGAGACCATATCCCCTGATTGAACGCACTCCAAGGTTGTTGAGACTAATTTTATTAGAACGCCTTCACTAGTCATTCCGGATAGGGATCTTTGGGTCAAATCTGATAGACTGTACGAGGGCTGCGCGGTATTTATAGATGGATCGAAAATGAAAATAGGCACGGTTGCTGGCGTCTATTTTTTCGGAACGGACATTCGTAGGTCTTTTAGGCTACCGAACGAATGTAGTGTATTTCAGGCTGAGATCCTAGCGATCCTCAGGGCCACGGAACTAGTGACAGAACACGTAACTGAAGGCGTATAGGTAACATTTTACGTTGACAGTCAGGCGGCGCTGAAAGTTTTGAAGGGGCATAGTGTCAAATCGAGGCTGGTCAGCAAGTGGTTGCAATTTCTCAACTTGCTTATGGAAAAATTTAGCGTGAGGCTATGTTGGGTACCAGGACATTGCAATATTGAGAGAAACGAAATCGCTGATGAGCTTGCAAGAATAGGGTCAGCATTAGATGAGTCAGTTAGTGACAAGTCGGTTATACCCCCAATCGGTTCCTACTATAGGGAACTCAGTAATTGGGTAATTAGCAGAACCATTCCTGGAGGAATAGAGAAGATTGCAGAGTCTCGAGTTCTATATGGACAGAGCTAGACTCAGGTAAATCTGATCTACTGCTGGGTATAAATAGAAAGGTTTTGAGATTCTTAGTAGGCGCCTTGACTGGCCATTGCTCGGTTAGAGTGAGGACCAGCATATGGGAAAATGTCACTCTGGATTTCTGTAGGATGTATGGGGATGAAGAGGAGCCAGAAACTATAGAGCATATCATCTGTCATTGCCCAAGGCTGCAACGTCAGAGGCAAAGATGGCTGAGCAGACGTTTCCATGAGGGCTTTAGTGAAATCGCGAAGTGCAAACTTGAGGATATCAGGGGCTTTATCATGCGAATTAAATGGCTGAATGATGGATGACAACGGCTCTTTGTTTCTCCTTGGACAGTAAGGAGACTAATTATTTAATCAATTATAAATGAAGGGAATCATTTATCCAATTGGGTCTCCGAGTGGATGTGTATTTTACAGTACCCTTCCTAACCTAACCTACAAAATGCGTTATTTGAAAATAAGTTTTCGCTAACTGTTTAATGAAGGAAACTTATAAAATTAAATAAAAACATGTTTGCACATTTCACAGAGGACCTAAAAGAATTTACCTCAGCATAAATTTATTTTGGCAAGTTAAATGCAAGATATATCCCTTTGAATCGAACTTAAAGAAAGATAATGGAAATTCTACTAATATTTCAACCAAATTTACTACATTTTCTTTGAAAATCAATACCTGCAGAAACTTAATATTTTTGAAAGAGATGACGTGACCACAGACCGCGGGAAAATTTAGTATTCAAGAGTGTAATAGTAAGAGCAACAAATTCCATGTTTTATTCTAGCCTGGTAAAGTTAGGCGTCAATATAAAGGAGCGGTCACACTTGGCGGTAAATTCTAATGAAACCCCTTTTAATTAAAACACATAAACACGTTGAACAATTTCATGCAAGAATTACATATAATTTCATTTAATCTAATATTATTGGAAACTGTTTAACTTAATAAATACGTGTCTAAATCAAAAGTGTGTTTCATTCAGGTGTTTACGCTTTTTTGATGAAATATTTGCCAAATGTGACCGTACCTTAAGGATGAGGAAAAGAGTCATACAATCGACTGTAAATACCAAATTGATTTTAAATACTGTTGTTACTAAATCGATTATTAAGCACCCTGCACAGCAAGTTACGTCGTCTTGATGAAACCCAATGTTGTTGATTTTTTTGAAACAAAAACTCAGTCAGCATTCATGCCCATTTTGAAAACTATAAGATCCGATGATGTCGCCACCCAAATACTAAATTTTAAGTGATGTAATGGAGACTGGTTGACGGCTTGAGGATTATTTTCGCTTCAAATACCACAATTTTTCGCAATAACTTTACGAATTGCTTGCTCACTAAGCCGATTATTTTGAGCGTAAAATGAACGAAGTAATCTATGATTTTCGCGAAGATGTTGATTTTTGTTTATAGTAAATTTCCACAATTTGGAAGTGTTGTTCTGGCGCTGTTCATACTGAATAGAAATGTCAAAACAGTTTGACACGCATTCATCATTATCGATAGTTCTCATGCAGCATAAAATAAACATCATTTTATTTTATACGCAAAACCTTTCTTTTAAAAGCGAATACTTCATCTTATTTAAAGCGACTCTTGTTAAATGCAAAGTTTTAACAATATTTATTTTTAACTGCAGTCATGTTGCTAATTTTGTGAATTTTCATGGTGCAATGATTATACATATGTAAATCTCTATAAAACTCACTCACACCTAAAGCAATAATAAATTGAGGCAATCTTGTCACAGCCATATATTTATTTTCTTTGCGAATAAACTTCTCGTATAATTGAAACATCAAATATTGGTGACAAGGAACAACTGAATTGAAACTGGCAATTATTTCATGTATCCGTCATCAATCACTAATTTGAAATGTTGTCTTAAAACAAACACACACACACACACACTTTAATTTTAAAGTGCTCAAAATGTGCTGTAATTTAGCACATGATATTGCACTTCAATAATTGCTGAATTCACAACAATTTGTATCGTCTATCTTGTATGAAATACACTTTTGTTTATATGATTGTGAACACATGTTTGTGTATATTGTATCGGCTTGAATCTTGTATTGATGGGCGAAAGAAGAACAAGCACCGTACAAATACTCTCTGAGAGTATATACATATACTCTCTGAGTATTGTATGAAATACGATTTTTGCAAAACATATGAAATAAAAGTGTAATTGGGTATTTCCGTTTTATATGAAAATTACCAACAACAAGTTTTACACTATTGTATATGATACTATAATACACTCGATACAATGATACAAGAGGTTTTGTGAATTCAGCAAATATATTTAAGAAAAAATTATATCTAAACTATATACGTTTTATTATTTACGTCAAGTCATCATTGAAAACTTGCAATACTTTGTTAGTTTAATATTTTTTTTTTTCATTTTTTTTTTAAAGTATACATCAAGTATTAAAAAAATAATGAATACATTAACTCATTAATATTTGTAATTACTTTCGTACAATTTAAAATATTTCAACAGATTTAATGACAGACAGTAATAAATTAATGCTAGATAAAAGGCTTTGACCGTTTAAGCACATCAACAACGAAGTAGAAATGCCTTACACCACTGATAGTTGAAATATAGATTTATGTTCTATAAAGAGCCATCTATTGCTAATGGTTGAGGAAATTGATTTTTAATATTTCTATAAATTAGGAAGGTCACAAAAGAAGAATTTTTAATATCAAATTTAATTCGTTGCGAACAGCAGAAGCAGTTTGACAATTTTTTTTGATATGATGGTTATAACACATTTTTGGTTCTTAAGTAAATAAAAATATGATCAAGCCCACTTTCATGCCAACGTTTTAAATTTACTTCAAACAGATAAAAAAAAAATTTCTAATTTTAATTTTCCTAGTAATCCAATTCAAATTTTTATGGAAAGAAAAGTGGACCATGCCCTTCTTTGTTTTAATTTGTGTAAAACAAAGAATGGCTAAACCGATTTTTCGAAATGTTTTTGTCATAACGCATATTTACTTTTTTAATAAATAAAAAGTGACCATGCCCACATTCACGCCCACTTTTTTAATTAACTGCAAACAGATAAAAGGTTTAATTAATTCTAATTTTTATTTTCGTAGTAATCAAATTCATATTTTTACGGATAAAATAATTGACCACGCCCACTTTTTTCATTAATGTAAAACGTATAATGGCTAGACCAATTTTTCAAAAATTTTTTTTATCATTAATCATGTTTGCTTTTACGCCCACTTTTAAAATTTATTTCAAACGAATAACGTATTTTTTCTAATTCTAATTTTAATTTTCCTAGTAATCCAGATTAAAAAATTTACCACGCCCCCTTTTGTAATTTATGTAAAACGAAGAATGTCTATACCGATTTTTCGATTTTTTTTATTCATAACTTATTTCTTGCTTTTTTTATAAATAAAAATTGACCATGCCCACTTGCACACCCACTTTTTAAATATACTTCAAATTAATAATGGATTTGTCTAATTCTAATTTTAATTTTCCTAGTAATCCAATTTACATTTATACGGACAAAAAAGTTGATTACGCCCTCTTTTGTTATTTCTGTAAAACGAAAAATAGCTAGAGCGATTTTTCAATTTTTTTTTATGTTTGTATTAGTTTATAAAAATATTTGACGGAAAAAAATTTGTTTAACACCCACTTTAGGTTTATTTTCGTGTAACTGAAAATAAAAAGCGTCACCCATACAAAGAAATTATTAATATTAAGATCTCTGCACAAGTAAGAAATTGAACGTCTTAAAATCTGGACGTGGATTATTCCTTTAGAACAAAATACAACTGTCAGATAAATTTTCAGACGATAGGATCGGGGCAACATCTAGCCCCTAGCAAAGTAATTGAAAATATTCATATATCTTATAAACCAAAGAATTAAACATTTTTGGTTCAAATCATGAAGCAATAGGACGGGGAAAACAAACTTGTAATTGGCTAAAATAATGCAGTATCGAAAGTAGTATGTAGGAAAAATGGGTGTAACGAACCCCGGCTATAATTAGTATATAATAATTTAAATATAAAATTATTGTAAAACTTTTAATAATTATAAAAACGAAATTGAGTTTGAAGCAGATAAATTACACACTAAAGTTGCAATTAAAGAATGGAGCTGCATATTAATTTGCAATTAAAATAGAGTGACATAGAGGCTATGACTGCCAATGGTTTTATATATAATTTATAAATTATATACTCGTGTGCAAGCATATCCCTCTCTCTCACAAATGTGGCTAATATCTTTAATATGCCTTTCATTAAAAACCAATTGTTCATAAATATAATTGTACTCTGACCTAAAAAATCAACTATTAATAAAATCAAATTGAAAATGCAAAACCGACATGCATACGTACGTACGTTTTTTTTTCTTTTGAATTCTTTAAGAAACGTGTTATTAGCAAAACTAATAAAGTTATAAAGTTTTCGAAAATATAAATAAGTTACTATATATTTATTTACCAACAAAAAAAAAAAAGAACCTTTTTATAAAAAGAAATAAAATAAATAAATATTCTGCTATAAAATAAAAAATATAGAAAACTTTAAAGAAATAAATGCTATAAATTTTGTGCTACAATTTATAAATACTCAAAAACTGTTTAACCTTTTCTACACCATCATATTTTGTCAAGAAATTCATGTCGTTTATTTTTTTTCTTGGTAATTTTTGGGCTTTTTTGGCATACAGTTTTTCCTTCATTGCCGCATTCAGAGTATGAACAATATTGTAACATAAGTTTTAAGCTAGATATTTTATTCTTGCTTTTACTCAATGTTATTTCTTTTTTTTTTTTTTTTGGTTTTTCGTTTTTTGTTTTGATGCACTAAGTCTTTATTGTGGTGGCTTTGGCTGTGGCATCAAACTTTAAATGCATTTACGGTCATTATGCATTTAAGACATGCGGTCACGATCTTTTCAAAATACGGCAACAAAAATAAAAAAAAAATTGGAAAAATACTGCATTGAACTCTTTAACAACAACAACAACAATAAAAACAACTTCAATAAAAGTAAAAACTACTACATAGAAAAAATAACCTACACTTGCATGCATACATACTTAAAATTGTAATAGGAAATACATATAAAGTATATAAACTAATCCAAGTTCAAACTAGATTTACTGTTCACAACAGTTGGGAATTTTTTGTTTTGGTTTTTATTTATTTTTTTTTTTGGTGTTGTTGTGATTTTCCATCCCAAAACCCTTTGTGCCCGTACATCAGTTTATTTCACATTTCTCCTGTTTTGAGAATCAAGTATTAGGAATGTCTTTTACTTTGCAGATGACTTGTTAGAAGAGCTGCTGACTAAGTGCTTGACTATCCATGTTCTAGACGAAATGTTTGCTGTACTCATTCATATGTGCAGAAGTCTAAAGGTTTTAATTGTTTGATTAAGAATTTAAACTTTTATTTACTCATGCAATGGACAAATTTCCGAAGTTTATTCTACTTTCCTTTATGTGGAGGACTAGAAGATCAATCTATTATATTTTGATTAAGTAATTTTTGGTTTTACTTTAAGTTAAACGGGCGAGAGTAAACGGGTGAACGTTGGACTTAATTGCTTTTATTTAATACCCGATCTCATTTAACTTAATATTTGTTTACTGGCACAAAAAATAAGCAAGTAAACAAAATGGATGTTTAAAAGGTCGTAAATTAGATGGTTTTCATTTAAAATTTCATCATTATCGATCAATCGACATTTTGCGGCGGGCCGTAAGTTATTAATTTCGTAATAGTCTTCAGGTGTTTTTTAAATGCATGAGAACTCATTATCATTTTGATAATACAAGACAAAAATGTTGTTATAATCCGGCAAATAATTTTATGTCCTTCATTTTCTTTAAATATGATTTCCAGCATATGTCCGCCGCAAATACGATGTAACTTGGCCCATTCGATCAGTCCAGCTTTTTACTACTTTATCGAATAAATCTTGAATATGGGTTGAATATCGGTTTTCAATGCTTGAAGAAATACTGGTTAGTCGGCGTCAGCCAATGACTTAAAATAGCCCCATAAAAAGTAATCCAGAGACGTAATAACATAAAAACAGTAATAAGGAGAGATCACTTCTAGAAATAAAGTTATTTTTAAATTGATTTTGCAATAGATCGATTGTTAAGCGTGCTGTTTTTTGAAGTAAATGTCGTTGATTTTTAGCTCATTAATTTTTTTAAAGGAAAATTCAGTCACCCCCATAGCGGTGATTTCAATACTTAGCGTTACAGTAGCAATATTCTCTCAGGTACGCATATCTCTTTGTCTTGTTGATGGTTTTGTGTCGATATGAGTGAAATTAGTGCGAAAATGATCGCTTGCTCACTATGCCGTTAAAATATTTTGCTCTAAGCTTTCATAATTTCCTGCAAAAAAAAAAAACAAAAAAATGGTACATTCCTACTACTGTGTCTGTAGTATACTAATCCAGCAGCAACAGCCTGTCTCACTGAATTTGATCCTGGGGCGAAATCTTATACAAAAAACTCGAAATATGTACATATTTTTGGGATTCAGTCACATAACTTTCCTTTCCTTTAGCGGCATTAGGCAGGGCTGACTAAATAAAAAATATTACAATTTTCTCTGAAATCTCATGCTTTTAGTTACTTTCTATATCGCTCATATGATATTTGAAGTTTCTGCGTTGTGCCTCTTATGATCCTTAAGTTGGTTGCTCTTTCAATTTATGGTGCATTTACACCAACTTCAAAGTTGTTGGCATCCGAATTACAAGTTGGTGTCCATTTTGTCCTGTAATTAAAACTTATTCGTAATAAGGGTTCTCCTTCGTTTAGGCTCTTCACGCGATTGTAAATGATCTGAATCCATTACAAATCGTTCGAGCTGAATTTGCCGTTGTTCCTTGGTTAACAACTTGTAAATATTGATGATTTTCTCATTGAAGACTGGAGGATCAAAGATTTAGTTTTATCCTATTTGAAGTTTCTCACAATACAAAAATGTCAAATCAAGTTAAAAGTTTTGAAAATGTTTCAGGCAAGTAGAAAAACTACACAGGGTAAATTTCAATGCTGCTTTATCAGCAGTTATGGATGGTGGGTTAGGTATTCAGGAATCATTATATTTGTATTTTCTGTGCAAGAAGATCAATTCTGACGTCTCATTCAAAAAAATATAAAAATCTCTTGGCCTACACGTAAAGACGAATAAGTTCAACGGTGGCAGTATTTTGGCCAAATCTATTGTGTGGTTCACTATATCATGGTTATCATAAGGTGTTGTGCTCTAATGAAATCAGGGATTTTAGTCAAACATCCCGGTCTTTTTTTTGGCAGCAACACGATCTTCATGAAGAGATCTTGTGAGTCGAAATCTGTATACGTTTTACACAGAGAATTAATTTTCTCGTCGTATAGATCATTTATGGAATAAACTTTCAGCAAAGGTTTATTCTAATATTTTTGGTATTGGAAGTTTTAAAATCAAATGTCCCTTTTAAGTTGAAGTTCAAAAGGATTTCGAGTCTTAAGGGCACTATACATTCGTCAAAATGCTTGACATCAAGCTCGTGTACGTGTGCTTGGCGTGAACCCATTCATTTGCTTGAAGACCTGTCCAGCACTCATTTTGCATTTTATTTTGAAGTGTTAGCAACGAGACAGTATAGAGAAAAAGTGTTGAATATGTCTGTTGCCGACGGAACTTTGAATATGAACCAAAAAAAAAAAATAACATTTTTATGAACAAAATAGAAAAAAAAATGTCTTGTATGCTACAACAACAATAATAATTAACTTTTTTTTATTTTTATATTTAAATTGTATTTTATTATTGAATATTTAATAATCTACTTTTTTGATTTATATTTTCATTTCCTTAAATGCAATGCAATGAAACATTGGTATTGAATGTATTGTTTTTTTTTCATCCGACATATTTACCGTTTGTTCTCTTTGAAATTTCGTTTTAAAAATGTGTACGTGCATGAAGAATAAAAAATCACTCGTCAAGCATGCCAAAAATCGAATTTTTTTATTTTTCATCCAGCATCGTCGGTTTCACTCATACAAACAAATTTTCACTTATACCACTATAATGCTTGATGTGATTTTGCCGAACGTATAGTGCCCTTTAAGGCTGATGATGATTATGTATCCACATCTATTAATGGACACTGTCGCTTTCAAGAACTGATCTTTTAATACTGCTGACATTGTACAGTGTGTGTATGTCATGAAATTTTTAAATCTTTTCTTTGTTTTTTTTTTCCTTTCCTTCTGCTTCCTTAGAAAGAAATTTATTATTATTTTGGTGTACATTTTTCGGGAAATTTCACGTACACCCCCTTCTTGAAATGCAGCAGTCATCGTGGCTGTTTTATTTAATTTTTATTTTTTTGTTTCTCCATAAAAATCAATTCAATTTCTTTATAGAGTATCACGGTTTCAAGCAATAACTTTTTTTTTCTGTGTGTGGCTTTAAGTCTATACTAAAACTAATTTTAACTATTCGTTTTATATGTACGAGTATATATTTTTGGATATTTTATTTTTTCATACTTTGTACATTGTTTGTGATATTTACTTCATTAGAGTTTCAACGTTTTCTTAGCATTACAAAGAGTGGTTTCGCTTAGTCAGGGATTACATGATTTTAGTGGCCAACTTTATTGCTTTAATAGAAAGTCAATTGACAATTATGGTTAAGTTGAGTGATTTTAGTGATCACAACAGTTTGTTTTTTTTTCTGTCGATCTTTTAAGCTTTTTACTTCATTGGCCTAAACTAGTATTAAGAGTTTGTGTATTTTATTATTATTACTGTTCATAATCGTGTTGTTTTCGTTTATTAATTGTTCATGGTTTTAGCTTTTAAGGCGATCAGATTTAGTGGGAGTTTTCATGGCAAGAAAGTAGAGAAAATAAATTCTCACACAGCAATTTAAAGCTTTTAAAATAAATTTAAGTCTTGTCAATTATGTTTTGTTTAAAGAAACCAATAAATATTTTTATATTTATATAAATTTAAAACGGTTTTAGTTTAATTAATTTTTACTCTTTATTTTATATTGAATTTATTTAAAGCAAAAAACTAGACTTGATTTGTAGGCCGATCAAAGAGTCATATAAATTACTAAATTTTAAATCTCACCTATACCGCTGTTTGTAAGAAATTAGTTTTCCAATCATAAAGATTTATGTGAGTATTTGCGTTTTGTGGTTTAGAAATACAATTTTTCTTTTTTGTAATTTTACTCTTGTAGATATTTAGAGACGCACATATGCAAGCAAACTTGTAAAAAAATTTCACGCCTATCAATAAGCCATTTCATGGTGTGGTCAGCTACACTTAGCTCTCGTTTATCATTCATAGCATAATTATATTTTATTTAGAATAAAATTATTAACAGAATTATTAATGAAGAGATGTATAACTTTGGAAAAGTCATGATCGAAATAAATGAGAGTTTAAGAGAGCCGTTTTACATTCGGCTCTTCCATTGCAAAATATCGTGTTAAAAATGCAATTAATGTTTCTTTACTATTTTCACTTTGCCTATTGAACTCATTATTATAAAATGTTGTGTTTAATTTAAAAGTAAGTTATCTTTATATTTTTTATTTATATTATTACGAATAAACGTAATTATTATTCGAATTTTTATTGATGTACCGATGAGAAGTAAAATTATTTAGACTCAAGTTAAGTTGTATTGAATTAATGAAAATTCAAAATTACTAAGAGTTTTTTTAAGTTGAAAAAATATTATTATTTATATCCAATCAGTTTTTAGCAGAACGTATCAGTATCGATTTCAAGGGCGCTACACCTCTTATCATAAAATATTTTATTTAGTTTACATGTGGAAAGTAATATTATCAGGCTCAAGTTCAGTTTTATTGAATTAATGAAAATTTAAAATTACTAAAGCTACGTTCACATTTATCAAATATTTGCCCAAAAAAACGTAACCAATAGTTTTGCTTAGGGATAGTGTCATTTAACACGATTTTTATATTACAAAATAAAATTAATTCTTCTCCAGAAAAGTATTTTTATACAGTTTTTAAAAAATTCGAACCCAAAATTAAAAAAAATATTGGAATTAAAGGAAATAACTTATTAGTTTTTTTCTTGGTTACGTTTTTTTCGACAAATATTTGATAAATGTGAACGTAGCTTAAGAGTTTTTTTGTGTTGGAAAATATTATTATTTATATCCAATCAGTTTTTAGCAGAACGTATCAGTACTGATTTCAAGGCCGCTACACCTCTCATCAGCGTTCAATTGTCCATCTTTACAAATTTCGTAAAGTGGATACTAATTGAGAAGAATATCAACTATTTAACCAGTTTTCAACAGAAATAGAATACGAGAATTAATTTTTAATTCAATTTCTATTCTACAATGAAACAGTGCTGGTTAGTACGAAATTCCCTCATTACTGTTTGGAACTAATAATCAACACAAACTCATAGTCCGTTATTATCAAAGTATTCTACTTTGTATTTTAACGTTTTTGTTGTTTTTACTCTATATTAGGGAAATTCACATATTACTGTGACCCCTGTTATTAGGGTATTTATAGCTCGTGCCCAAGCGGAATTAATATTTTTATATTATTATTATTATATTATAAGTTCAAATAATAATTACGTTTATTCGTAATAATAATAATATAAAAATATTTTATTTAGTTATGAAAAATTTTTTTTATGACGAAATGGTAGAAGGATCAAAACAATACCAAAGCTTTGTAGCTTCCTTAAGAAAATGTTTAATGAAGAGATTTAAGATCTTCTCACCCTAATTCTTAATGGGTATTAATACTTCATTTAACAAATTAATTTGAAAATAAATAATCCACTAATAAACCGATAATCTGATCAGCATAAAATATAAATCCAACTTTTACAAAAGTTCTATTTAATGTGAGAGGATGATCTGCAACGCTGTAAAGATCAAAACTAGGATAGTTTTGGTTAGCAGGTCGTTGGTGAAAGGAAACAGAATTAAGGCCATTTGGGTCAAAGTACTGTTCCATTGTGATAGCTGTAGTAGGGAAATAAATAAGGGGGAAATTGGAAAAAAAAAATCGGTTACAAGCACAAAAGTTAGATCCAGACACATTGAGGAAGAAACAGAATGATGGGATCCCTTCCGCTGAGGAGCAGTTTCTTAATAAATCTAATCACCGTTTACAGAGACAATAAGAGAGCCACCCAATCCTCTGCCTCCCGATAAAGGAACATACGTTTCTGAGTTACATTACCGACTGATCAGTGAGGCTGCCAAATGATATCACGCCTACAAATCGAAAGCGGTGATCTTCCAGAGCGGGACAACGGCAGAGACGGTACGATATATATTTTACTTTTGTTCAGCTGAATCAATAGTCATTGTTGGGGAGACCAATACGTCTAGCGTGATTCGAAAATGTTGCGCTCCGTGACTGTGACCATAAGGTTTCGCAAGTACTTTTTTTGTTTTTACTGGTAAGCAGAAGCACTAGTGTATTTCAACGTTAGCTTGAACTACTTTAACGTGTTTGTTATATATGTACGTATGTATAAATACCTGCTGAGATTTTTATATTAACTTGATCTAAAATGTGTATTTTATTTTAAAAATCATTAATTTTCTTTAGTTTTTCTTGCTGATGTAAAAAAAAAAACAAACATAATTTCAAATTTGCTAAAACAAATTGTTTGCTTTTCTGTAACATTAATTTTATTGAAAAATTTTTTAATAGTAATGGGCAACAATTTATTCTTTAGATAAAATGTTGGTATTAAAAATAAAACATTTAATTTGTTATTTAAGTGATTTGCTGCACTAAATAAAGGTTTTATAAATATTATAAGAAATAGAAAATTACGTTTTTTTCTGTAGGTATCGTACTAGCAAAGTATCCTGCAATGTTGTTCAAGAGAACTACTGTTAGGGGGCTATTGAAGAAGGTTAATTTACAAGCTAGAAACAGTATCATGAAGGAAATGGGTCATATAAATAAATAAATCAGGTTAATGATGCGCAAACACACTAGCAAGCAAATCGAGCTAACAAACTTTATTTAAGAACATCCTGCCAGATTTACCTGTCATTGTGGGGATCAATTGACATAATTAGGATGGTCTTCTTCACTATAAATTGCGAAAATATATTAAGTCATGCACTATTATTCCATATATTACAGAAGTTTTTAATTTTATTCGTGAACGCGAAAGGATAATTTTGTTTCTTAATTTGGAAGAAAATTATATTTAAACGTTTTACCCCTTTTTGAAGTGAAATGTATAAAGGTGCTGTTTCCACATGACGGACAAATGAAAAATGGTATGCTTTTCATACAAATTTAACAATCAAATCCTTGTTCCGTCTTATGGAAACAGCATATTAATATTTTTATAGCTTTAAGATATTAAACTTTCAGTTTTTGTAGTTTAATTTATTTATTTTCCACAAAGTTCATTCATTTAAAATTAAAAAATTTTGAATTAGTGTTGTGTCTTGTTTCTCCTGACGTTATTTAAATCTTATATTTATTTCGGTAAGCTTTAAAACTGTGCGCAATTTTTGTAATGACATCAATACTCTGTTTAGTTGGTTTCTTATAAAATTCAAAGCCTTAAATTTGTATGCTAAATTTTGTATTTTAATTTATATGCTAGAAAAAAACTAGTTGTGCAGATATATAAAACTATCAATTAATGTTCATTTAAATTGACCATTAATAAGCGGTTAATGATATTTTTCCAGTTGGTTGGAGAGTAAAAAAGTTTAAGTTGACAAAAAAAATTGCAAGTATTAATATTTTCTTAAATGGATAAATTTGCAGTCAAATTAATTATATTTTTTTTTTTCAACTAAATAAATTTTTAAATTTCAAGTTTAACACATTTTGTTATTTGTGGCGAACTCCGTTTAATCCCCGAATGACAAAATAAAAACGGAATCTTTAAGACAAAAATAAATTTTGTGACAAATAGTCGTGCAAGACTTAAAAAATATATAAATAAATAGATTATTTAATAAAGTCTTTATAAATTGTATATAAAACTTTTCTTTATTTGAATTTCATTAGCTTCAATTAAAGATGATAAATTCTTTAAATTAATTTTGAATGACATCAGTTTTTATCTAGTTTTTTTATTGAGAGCGGTTTTAACAAGTTTATAGCAGTTTAGAATTGTTAAGAAAAATGTGACAAATAGTGATGAATGAATTAAAAAAGAAAAAAAACAAAAAAAAAGAAAATTAAAAAAGAAGATGTATTAAATACATTTTTTTACATTATGTGCTGTTTTGTCTTTTATTCTCATATTTTCTAATTTATAATATTTTTAGATGCCTGTGGCTTGTCCGATGTAACACATATAGAATCCCTGCAAGAAAAATCTCAATGTGCTTTGGAAGAATATTGCAGGACGCAGTATCCAAATCAGCCAACACGTTTTGGAAAACTATTATTAAGGTTGCCATCTTTAAGAACGGTTTCGTCACAAGTAAGTTTATATAATAATTACAAAAAAAAAAAAAATAAGTTTTGTTGCCTTCCATCTTTTTACCCAATAAAATTTGAAAACTTCCTTGAACATGAGGAACATGAAAGGTTTCTACTTTAGGAATATTATTCGTCATTTCTCCTCAAAATTAATATTAACAAGAAAAACTATACAATTTTTACTTTTGTTTTTTTATAACGACCCCTAACAGCGAGAAAAACTTAACCAATATTTTTTCGATATAGACTTTTTGATGTAGAACTACTCAGCATTTACTTATTACTTTACATTAGTTACACCAAGTTCTTGGTGCTAAATGAAAAAGCCATTTATTTTCTCATTAGCACAATATTTGTTCCTGTACTTATCATTCAGATGCTCAGAAGCTCCTCCTCTGGTGAAGTAAGTGTCATTTTATATCCTTCCTTGTAATTGTCACAATATTGAAATGAGACCCATAAAGTATATATTTCCTTGATCCTTATAGACATGTACGACCGTCCGTCGTTAGACGTGTCTCACTAATACGGTTAGTATGTGTGTACATGATGATGAATTTTTAATCAAATACAAATTGAGGGTGGTGTTGGCTGAAGTGGTTAGCGCGTTGACTACTAAGCAAACAATGACTTGGGCCTGGGTTTAAACCCTTGCCAGTTAAAGCCAATCAATCATCATTAATTTCTCTAATGTATATTAGTGAGACTTTGTGTTAATTGTTCTCGGACTATTTAAGGGATGAAGGCATAGCACTGGTCACTAAAAATCTGTTCCAAGCTAATGTACACAACATCACCCTCCTTCGTCGGTTAGCAGAAACATCGGCGAAGTAAAACAATTAATAAACTGCCTGCTAATACAGCTTAATGAAGTTAATGAGTCTACTTAACACCGGGGGCGCTCCAACACTGCTATAAAAACTAACATAACGTGCAAAGCAGAGTTGTAAAAGAGTTAAGCCTTCTAAATATTCAACTTCTATCTTCTCTACTCTATCCTCTCCCTGAGTTCCGGCACAATGCATTGCAAACGTAGGGATCATCCCCTGGTGCTGGTCCTGATAAAAAAAAAACAAAATAAAATAGATTGAGTCAAGTACGGATTTTTTAAGCCGGAAATATTTTATTTAGTCCAAAAAAAATTTTAGTTAAAGAAAGCGATAGGTTTTGCTACTGGCGAAAATTAACGACTTTAGATTGAATGCATGAATCCACGCCCAACATCGTCATGCAAACAATTGCAAGCCGTACATAATTCTTTTAACTAAAATCAATCCTGTCAGCATAATGGAATCAAGTTCTAATCGGCCTTATTCACTATCAGTTTTATCCAGAAACATAATTGAATTATTCACCCCTATCGTGAATAAGAAGTGAAATTTTTTCACGAGAAATTTAAATTCAACTCGAAGGGAAAAAATGGTATCGTGAATCTCCCGTGAAAAGTTATTCCCTCTATAAGTCCTTAGTGAATGTAAAAAATGGAAGAAGATTAAAAAATAAAATATCATAAAACTTTTTGTTCAAAAATATACACGGACATATATGAAGGGGTGAATATTTTTAGCACTTGACTAATGTGCTGTTTTTACATGAGGAACAAGTGATTTGAGTGCAAAATTTGTATGAAAAGCACTCAGTTTTGAAACTCACTTGAAAGTTATCTGAAAACAGCACATAAACAAACATTTTGTTTTTTGTCAAGTTGGTATTGAACATAGAGTCACATGTTTGTAATATCATCATCCTCATTTGACTATTTAAATGTTTGTTTACTTTGAAGAACTTCCTATAAATGTTCGTGCTACAGAAAATTGACTTCATAAATTCAGTTTTCATATTTTTCCTGCCATTCATAGCTTTTTACGTAAGACTACCAAAGTTTTTCTTGCATCACTGAAGGAAATACTGTAAAGATGTATTTCCTTAAGTGATAAAAGAAATACATATTACAGAGAGAATTCTTGATTCATCCAAAATGTTCACATGTGGAATAAGCTCTCCGCAGAGGTCTTTCTTGTCACCTTCAGTATGTTAAAGTTCAAATAAAATGTCCACAAACACTACTCCCTTTATCCTCCTTCCTAAAACCAATTTTTCTAGTTCCGGTACAATGCGCTGCATACGTAGGGGTCATCATGTTTGTACTGGTCCTAATAAAAAACAAATCTTTTTAAATGGACAATAGTTTAAAAACACTTAAAACTCCGGTTTATAATTTTATATCATTGACCAGGTTGAGGAGTAAGATTTTACATTCGCCATTTTTTTGTTTTATACAAGATATGTTTTTGATAACATGAAATATGATTTATAACTTTTACCAAAAGCTTCTTAAGCTTACAATGCTTAACGATTCCGTTTAATGTTCTAATTAATTGAATTTCCTTCACAGCAACAATTCATTTTTCTTTCTTTACGTTTTATTTGTGTCATTTTAGGTCATTGAACAATTATTTTTTGTCCGTCTAGTCGGTAAAACACCCATTGAAACGTTGATACGTGACATGCTATTATCTGGTAATAGTTTCTCTTGGCCTTACTTACCATCGATGTGACATACAATGTGGAGACAACTGACAACAACTTGATCATCCGCAGCTGCCGCAGTAGCTGCAGTAGCAGTTGCAAATACAAACCAACACCAGCAAACATATAATGCAGCATCAGCAGCCGCAGTTACAATGCAACGTAATGCATATACACACGGTGGTACTATTGGTATTGGCGGTAATGTAAATGCAAATGATTTTACAAATAGTCATAGTAGCAACAATAGCCATGTTATGAATGCAATACAAACAAGTTTATCGCAAGCTAATAACAACAACAGTAATAATAATAATAATAGTTATAATGTTGCTACAATTACAACAGCGGCAACATCCGCTAAGAGTGAAGAAACAGGTACGGTAAGTCCAAATGATATAACGAGTAGTGGTGACAGTACTGGTGTTAACGCCGTAAATTATGGTGCAACATTTTTTGGTAATGACTACCATCATCAATTAACCCAATCGGCTTTAATGGCCAATACATCAAGTTACGCTGCGGCTGCTTCAAGCGCAGCCAGTACAGCAATGTTAACAAATTACCGTGATGCAGCTATGATGATGGCAGCAGCTGCAGTTAATGCAAATCAATGTTTGCAACAGCAACAACAGCGTATGGCTTTAATGGCCAATTGTCAAACTGCGATCACTGCCAGCAGCAATAATGATGAGCAGAATTTAAGAAATTCAATTAAAACTTCACCACCAATAAACAACGATCTTTTGCATCATAGTAATCATCAGTCGAATAATGTTGCAACAGCATTGGTATCGTCAGCATTATCATCTGCCTCTTCAACAGCTTCAACGACCTCAGCATCTTCGTCATTGCTGTCGTCAACCTCATCATCTTCCAAAACATCAGCGTCCATAACTTTGGTTAACGCAGCATCTTTAATATCGACAAATGTTACCAGTGCTACAAGCCATGATGTTGCTGCTGTTGGACATCTTCAGCAACACTATCCTTACCATCATCATTCGCATCATCATCATGTACACCACAATCAGCAACAAAGCCACCACCATTTACTGAATCACCATAATCACCATAATCATCATGTTGAACCAGTAACGTCACCAAATTTAATCGATATCAGTGAAGTTCCTCTTGTAGTGGATGTCAAGTAGTGTAATTTTTAATCGAATTGATAAAAAAAAAACTACAAAATTAAAAAAAAAAAGTTAAAAAAATTTAAATAAAATCCAAAAAAAAAATAAAAAAAAAACAATTATTAAATTTGTAATTTTAAATAGCGAAAAATGTATAAAATGAATAGTTAAAATATTTCTAATTCTTTGATTTTGTAAATAGTTTTCATTTTCTTAAAATATTTCAGTTGTTCTTATTTATTTTTTATTATAAATTTTGATTACGTTCTAGTTATGAACTTCTGACACACATTGAAATCATTTTTTCAGCTCAAAATCTACAAAAACAAAAGTATATATAAAACATTTTTAAAATTTTGATTGGTAACAAAATTGTAATACGCATAACAGATTTTTGGTGGTTATCTAGTCAATTTATTAATTGTAGCAAAAGAGACTTTAAAATTTAGAAATTTTCTTTTTTAATGGACATTTGTACAACTATGAGGTCATACCATATATTTCTGCCATTAAATTTACCAAGTGGCTATAAACAGACAGCTGAGCCTGGGCAATATAATTGCATCCTCACTCAGTCTTAAAAATTCCTTCAAACTTTCTACTCAATAGAAATATTTTCCAACATTTGTTGAAGAGATTCCTCTGATGACGGTCAGATCAGGTAAGATGTTTTTTATTGTATTATAATGCGACAATGCGTATAAAGTGATTTACATAATTACATATATGTAGATATGTATGTATGCACATAACCATCAAAATGTCAAATGCCTTGCTGTCTAATAAATTATAGTAGCGGTATTCACTGTTTGGTGCAAATAGTCATGCGAGAGTGTAAACGTGAAATTTTGCAATTATTATTTTATTTTTTTTTTTAAATATAACAGCAAATTTGTGTGTTTGGTTGCTGTATTTTATAGAAAAAAGACAACGATGTTTTAAATTTGTGTTTTTGCAATGCCTTTTGCACCAAACATTTAATACTGCCATTCACAATGTGTACCTTAATTTTTAAATCTAATTTGGATGTAAGACTATAACACCAAACCAATATTATGATTTATTGCAAAGCAAAATCAAATAATTTTTAAGCAATATTGACCAACAAGGCGAATTCATATCGAGAGATCAAGTAATTAATTTCGCCCACTTTTTTCGGCGCTTGTATTTTGATCTTCCTCAGATGTCTAAGCACATTTTTCAGTTCATAATTTTAATTTCGCAGGCAAACTTTTGTTAAGGAAAATTGAGGCGAGTCTATACTTTATATTAATGTGCATTGAATGGTCATGAAAATTTCATTTTAAAAAGAACAAGGCAGGTATATTTGCCTGAATTCGCTTCGAAAAATATCTCTTTTTGATGTCAAAAACTATACCGGACAATGTGTTAGTAAACCATTTGATATACGCAACAGGATCACAAATACCAGGGGCAAAACAATGCTGAAATACTCACCAGAGCTCTCGAGACGACCTGTTATGAATTTTTCTGGGAATAAGAAAGAAAAAATGCTTAGATTCGTAATGTTTTATTGATGTGACGTCACGAAAAAGAAGGCTTGGATAAAGTTTTGCAAAATAATTGTTTATGTATGTGTCAAGGCGAATTCATTTAACAGGTGCTGTTATTAAAGCAGCTGAGCTTATTTTTTCTTGCATAATGGAGGTCGAAATGCCAAAAATTTTTACATATATGTTGTTGTATGGTTTTGTTTGTTGTAGAATCACCTGTAAAGTGAATTCGCCTTGGTTTCTGTTTCGTTTAAGCTTTCACGAATATTCTTGTAACTTTGTAATTTTTTATTCAAAATGATATTTTTTTTTTGTGCTGCATTTGCACTTTAGCAATGGCATTTGTACTACGCCGTGAATACCACTAATGTTCGTAAATGAAAAAAAAAATGAGAAAGGGGTTTTATTTTGTCACTCATATGATAGCGATAGCCATCGGTTACGAAAACCTTAATCAGTCTTATTTATTTTTTTTTTGCAAACGAACAAATGCTTTTATTTTTCAAAACTGAACTGTGGCTGCTGGTAAAAGTGTCCGCGAACATTTTGTTAAGACTTTGTTTTAATTAATTTGTTTGCTTTGGAAATGGTGCAAATTATATTTTTTAGATGAAAAATTTTGCTGCAACCGCCAAACAGAGGCGTCTTAAAACATCAATACTTAATTCATCCTCAATAGGCTGATGAAAAGGAAAATTACTGATTGCCATCTCAGCAGATATAAAAAATTTCGCGAAATAAATTTTGAGTTCTGAATGGGAGTAATAAATTTTTGGTAAACCAATAATATCCTCACAAATTTTATCTTGGAACTTGCACATCAAACAATAACTTTCGTCCAGTAGATGGCATTTAAATTATATTAAATTTAGTCCGTATCTCCCCCCCCCCCCACATTTTTCATCATTATCAAAGTCTCAAAGTAAAAATTTCTAACTTCAAATAAAAGCTCAAATTTAAAACTTGATCACAAATGATTTATTCTTAACACAATAAAAAACAAAATGACTTCAAATCAAACATATCTGCTAAAATTAATTTTAAAAATTTATTAAATGTTACGTTAAACGTAATAGATTTCCTTTTATTATTGTTGTTGTAGATGTAAAATAAAAACTGTATAAAATATTGTAAAGTAAATAATTATTGTAATAATAATAAAAAAATATATATACAAAATTTTTGTATAGCAAAATAAATATTTATAGAAAATGTATGTATGTGTGTAAAAGGCACTTAATATTACTTAATAATTGTATATTTAAAAACAAAAAAAAAAAAGGGAAATATTAATAATTAAACCATTAAAATAACTTTATTTCTAAGTTCAAAACGTATCTTAAATACGCTACTCTCTCTACCCTTCACTATTAAGAAAATATTTTCTTTTAATTATGAGTTATTTTAAATTATTTTTATTTTTACTTAAAGTAATTCTTTTGCACAAAATTATACCAAAAACAACAACAAAGAAAACGAGCAGCAAAAAATCGTTTTTAACAAATATTTAAGATTTAATTAAAGTAAAAATAAAAAGTCCTTCATTATGACAAGAAACAAAAACAATCTATTGTGGCAATTTAGTAATAAAAAATTTTTAATTATTTTCTCGATTATTTTATATTTTTAATCGTCTTTAAGATGATTTTAAAAATTTATTTACAAAAAAAAAAACAAAAACAAAATTTCTAAAATTTTATTTTGCATAACAAATCAAAAATTACATATTAAATAGAAACAAATACCCAGTGCAACTTCTTCTTATGTTTTTAATTTTCTAAGTTATTTTTTTTAATAAATAAACGTTTATATATAGAAAGTAAATTTAAAAAAAATAATATTTTTTTGTTTATTATAAAAAAAAATATATACACATGTTGTTTAAATATCTTTTGTTTTTAAAAAGACTTTTTCTCAAGGTTTGTATGTGCTGTTCTACCTTTTTGGAATAATTACAACGGCAGTGCATTGTGCCGCAGAATCAGTATAATTTTGGAAAGTGTTTAACCCATTTAGAAGCAGATTTTATAATAAATTTTGTAAAATTTTAGGGTAGTCAGCGGGAGAACCACCCACACTGCTCCTAATACAGGAATTTAAGTTCCTGATTACTTTAATAAGGAAATATTAGAATAATTTCGAATACAACGGTTTCAGTATTTTCCATGATCAGATTGATCTGGGGACACATTTTCATTGAATTTTCTTTGTTCATTTAGTTGTTTTTAAGGGAGGCAAACGGGAATGGTTTTTGTTAAGCCCATGATTCGTGACTTTGAAATTGCCAACACCGGGATAGTAGGATTTTTCGTGATCCTGAGATTTTCGGGATTTTATTTTTTAGTAAGAGAAAATATGTCTAAATATTTATTTTTTTTTTTAATTAGGACCAGCACTCAGGGAATGACCTCTACGTATGCAGTGCACTGTGCCGGAACTCAGGGAGAGGGATAGGGTAGAGAAGATAGATGTTTAAAATTTTAGAAGACTTAACTCTTTCACAACTCTTCTTTGCGCGTTATGTTAATTTTTAAGGGAGTGTTGAGGCGACTCCGGAACGAAATTAAAATAAGTATTTGAAAAAAGAGATATTTTGTTTTTAGTCGCTGCTACGTCAAATAAAAGTTATAATTAAAATTTAAATTTTGAAATATCAAACAGGATAAAATTTCTTCTGGAGATTAAAAAATTAACAAAAATGTTATTGCCTCATTTCTTCATCTTTTAATGGGCTTTAGGTTTGGTTGAAAATTACTTTTATTTGAATCGCAAAAAATTAACAGAAAATTCGTTATAAAATATGGTTAAGCTACTTTCACATTTATCAAATATTTGTCGAAAAAAAAACGTAACCAAGAAAAAAACTAATAATTTAATGTCTTTAACTCCAATATATTTTTAATTTTCGGTTCGCATTTTTTAAAAACTGTATGAAAATACTTTTTTGGGGAATAATTAATTTTATTTTTTAATATAAAAACAAAGTTAAATGAAACTATCCCCAAGCAAAACTAATGGTTACGTTTATCTGGACAAATATTTTATAAATGTGAACGTAGCTTTCTTTACTTGCTCTTGTAATGTTTCACCAAACGTATACTTAATATTAATAATTATACGTAGTTTTTGAAAGATAATCACCCCTATCGTGAATAATTTTCCACATGAAATTTTTTCACTATTCACGTAGTTGCAATCGTGAACAATTCGCATGAAAAAATTTTATTCAGTCCAGAAAAATGTTCACTGAAAAAAATTCCCCTTATCCTGAACAATATTTTTCCCATGAGTTTTTTCACTTTTCCCTTCAATGTATTCACTTTATTTTTGAAGGGGAACAGAACAGAACATTTATGAACTTCTTCTTATAATTCGAATATTAAAGCTTAAAAAAGCTTAATGAAAAGATCTGATAATAAGGCACAAACTGATGTATTCCTCAACAAAATGTAAAAAAACAGCCCGATTGCCTGCAGATTTGTGAAGCTTTAATTTGTTGTCATTTTTTCGTTTTTTGGCATTCCAAAAAGTAACAGAATTATTTTACCACATAAAAGTTAGAAAGCAATAAACAAACGGAGCAACCAAACTAAAGCTCCAACTCTGAATATTTAACTTTGATTTTTGAAGTTTTCTTTAAAATAAATATGTCCGTGTATATTTTTCATGCATACGTACGTAGTTCTAGTACTATTATAACCAATTAGTTGACTCTAGGTTATCTACAAAATTGTCTATAGTGTTTGTCTCTTAGACGAGCTGGTCATTTCTTTCCGCAGCATTAAGAGTAAAACTCCAATTTAGTACAAGTGTAAATTTTCAAACCACTCGTAAGGGCAGCAACTACTTTGGTTCTTTTAGTTTCTTTAAGAGATGGCGACTAAGAACAGTTTGTGAAGCTTCATGGCAGGAATAAAGTGAACTAGCCCTCCTAGATTTAGCAGAATATTGTAATTTGCAATATGATTATGCATTTAATCGACTGACTCTCGGTGTTTATGGGTAAAGATGGAATATTTATAAATGTGGATTATTAATTATTGTGGTGGTGTTGACCTTTCGCAGCTTGTCTAGTGTGGAAAAATATTCTTTCGTTTGTTGACCTCCTACCGGAAAGCGATTAAGAGTGCTTCAGATCTCTGAAAACTAAGTATATGTGTGCAATGCACGCTTGAATGTTACTTGATTATATTTTTCATGCTTTATTTTCAACAGAACTTGGAGTCTATCATATACATTAAATCTAATACAAGAGAAAAAAAATATGGAAGCCAATCATGATTTTCTCAAATATGGAACTTTGAATTGCTTGCTATTATCGTTCATTCGTGACTAAAAATAATCCATGTTTGTTTCCATGATGTCCACAGTTATGAAACAATTGCCACCCTCTATGCCATTATATTCTATTATTATTTTTGTAAAATTTCCTGGATTTATTTAATTTAAAATGATCGTGGGCATAAAGGAGGGTATGTTTATATGTAAAAATCTATCTTCAGTTAAGTTTGTCTATTAGCAAGAAACTAATTTCATGAATTTAGTTTTTCTAATAGATCCATCTGCTACTCACCTAACAAGTTACAGTTAACTAACAAAATTACAGCCAAATATTTTACCAATTCCATCGTATTGTTTGCGAAAGAAAATTTCGTGAATTATTATTATTTGTTTTAATCGTTAGCAGTTGAAATACATCTTTTAAAAAATTAATGGTCAATAGTCTATTGAATTTTGTTCTACTTGATAGCATATGGTATAGATTTTTGATGTCGATCTTAGTGATATTCCCGTGGTCCTGCAACCTTTTTGGAGATCGATTAAATACGATTACATCGACTAGAAGTAAAATCCAGGCTTTTATAAAAATAAAATAATAAATTATATTTTTATATAGACCCTCTTATTCATAATTGCGTGATAAAGTTAAGGTACACAATAAAACTTCTTTTTCCATCTAAAATAAATTTATTTGGTGATGAATTAAACTTTTTTGTTACATTCTGAGAAATCTATTATACAAAATTACTAATAATTTTGTATCATAATTGTCTATTCTTTTAATAGACTACAAATTATTTTTAATTAAATTTTAAAACTTTCCTTAACACTTAATGCATACTTTTCTTTTTTGTCTGAAACGAAAACCAAAAACGTTAACATAACTTAACTATAATTTGAGGCATGCCACATGGCATCATATTTCCATACTAAAGTGTTTGAATGCTTGTTAACAAAAAACTAAAATAAAAACGAAAAAAAAAAACATTTGCACCGAATTCCTGACATTTTACACGTTTAGCCTAAAATAAAAAAGTTTCCGTGTAAATGTGATAATTTGAAATAAAGTGGAAAGATATAAACACAATAAATATTAACGAAATTCAATAAGTTAGTGTTTAACACACCCACAACAATTCTGCATACTCGTACCACATATTCCCACGACATTTGATAATTTGACTACTAAACAACTGCATACAAACATAAATCTCTGCATAAAAGTACCAAAAAAAAAAAAAAATAAAGAAAAACAAAAAATCAATCATGGTAGTGGTTAAGGCCGCATTAACTAGGTGTTGAAATCGTATCTCATCTACAACGAGATAGCAAAATGGATAAAATATCCGTAGATACAAAGACTTGAATAGACAAATAAAAAAAAAAAAAAAAAAAAAAACACAAACACACACACAACAAGTAGAGAATTATTTTTTCACAATTTTAACACCTTCATGTGGTAAGATAATGTCATAATGTGTATAACATTAAATTTTCGATGCATGTGTATTATTGCAGCTACGTGCCCTACACCGAAAAATTGTATTATAAATAAATTAGAAAATATTGACCACTAAATAAAGAAATGCTGCAATTATTCTGCATACAAAATATAAATAAAATCTAAATTTCTGTGCCTTGTCCTTAGGACCATGGTAGCATCAAAACTCTTTAAATATCTTGTTAAACTTCAAGAGTCCTTAGTAAAGTATATATCGCAACTTAAAATATTCCCAATATCACAAATATTAAGACGCAATGCTTCTAGGCCATATCGCCACAGTGTTAAGTTAGCTGAACATGATTAGCGTGTAAAAACAAGAAGACTTCTCGTACACTGTAATCACTCAGTGGCCATCATTAAAGTCAAATCATTTTTCACATGTTATACTCGGCGGCTAAATGTTGGTGTAAAATACGTACATATGTATGTGTGTAGATTTCTTAAAATTGTTGAAAGATAAGAAAAAAAAAATCATTTTCACTAGATGAAATTTACATTAAAGTAGAAAATACCACTCGAAATACATTCAGACAATTTTAGTGAATAACACAACAATAACAACAATCAAAATTTTTATTTAAATTATCATCACGATTTCTTTGAAGCGAAATAACTACAACATTACTAAAGGACAGCAACAACAATAAAACATTTTTTGTTAATCAAATCAACACCTTCGACAAGACACCACAACAAAAACGTTAAATGCACAAGAAAACCACAAAATTTTTTTTTTAAACTTTGTTGCTTTTTTAATATTAATTTTTCTTTTATCATATTTTTATTGCGCTCTCTTCATTTTCTCCTTTAGTGATTTTTCAAAAATGAAAATATTATATTAAAATAAAAAACCAAAAGAATACAATTTCATTTTATTGAGTTAAACGAAATGATGATCATCTTCCTCATCACCTGCGTTCTTCTTGCCTTCATTATGTTGCCGTTAAATAAAATATTTATTCATTCGTCTAAATACAAAAACAACAAGAACAAAAAAAAAAACAAAATATGGCAACAGGCAAATTGTGTTGCAGCGTGATCGATCAATAAGCACTTGCTGCATGCGATAATAATGTTGCCAAAATGTTTCATATACTCACAAGCACATACAAGTGTTCAACAACTACCACCAATTTTGCCATCACCATCATCAGCAGCACCACCCTAAAGCTAAACAAAGAGATCATTCTGCTTTGGCAAACTAATTTGTCATTTTAAAACAGTGATTTGTTCTGTAGCTGCTTTAAGTCATTGCATATAATGCACAATGGGGTAGTGGCATTAACTTGTGATGGCATTGAAATTAATTTTTAAAAAAATTTTTCAATTTAATATTAAAATATTCGAACAGTGCAACGGGTGTGATAAACTTCTATTATTACTTAGAAGTAGAGCACTCAATTAAAAGGTTCCCACCGTTCTGAATTGGTTTTTCGAAAGACTACAACAAGGTTTTGATGCTTTCTAACTCTTAAAGCATTCAAAAAATTTAGTGCTACACACTTAAAATAACAACAACAAAATTTAGGACGTTTTACTTTATTTGAGCTCAAAATGGCTGTCGGAAGGCGCCAATGCCGTTTGTCATAGAAATTATATAAAAATTTACTTGATGTTAAGAAAAAAATAATTTTTTTAAGGAGATTTTTGATAAAAAAGAAGGCATAGCATCATCTGCTATGTACTTCAATGTACTTCATAGAAAAGTGTAGCGGTGAAGCTCCTTGCTACATGGTTTGTGACATTGCTCAGCACTTTTCGTTGTGGTGTTTTTTATAGTGCTTCCTGAACGTCCATATGATTGACGCTGATGTTTTCGATGTATGAAGAGCACGACACATCCGAAGGGGGAAGGGGAGTTATTTTTCTTTAAGTTGCTGTTTTGTCTAAAGACTATGGGTCTGAAAACTTTTTATTAATCCCTAAATTGTGTCTTATATTAGGATTCGTGCAGCTCGGTTCTTCGGCTTTGCAGATTGGCACTCTAACCAGTACATTAATATACCGTGCCCCCCCCTTAGCGGCCAATACAGATGGGAAATAATTGTTTTCCGATCATTATTTGTTACTGTTTATTCACACGAGAAACTAGTTCATAAATTGTTGCAAATTATGTGCTACAACGGCCTCCTTGTTCTATATGATCATAAATCTAGAGAGCCAAAGTCAATCTAAAGAAAGTAATTGGAGGTATCGGCCGTGAAATCAGTATTTCGATACGATCTGGTAGTCTGATTGAACATTATAATATTCTCCGCTTTGTAATAATAATTTAAACCAAAATAACAGATTTGGATGGCTTAATATAGAAAGGTCGTATCTCGTTTTTTTTTTTCAAAATCGATTTTTTTTTATATGTTCTGGTAGACAAAACTCAAATACACCTCCCTTAAAAAATTCAGTTTTCTATGTTGACGAATAACACATTTACAGTAATTAAAAAAAAAAACTGCAACTCATTTTTTTACACGTTTTTTTTTTAGATTTGATTGATTTTTTTTCCTTCTTCTGTAAAGTAGCTAAAAGTTGAGATACGACCTTTCTATATTAAACCATCGATTTGTAACTTCAAATCAAATTTAATTTGTCAGTATTTCATTAGTTTCAACACAAAACCAAAACAAAATAAACTATTTGTACTAAAATTTATCCGTTTCACACCCATTGTGCAAGATAAATAAGTACTTTATGTTTTTGTTAATATTTCTAGTGAAATATGGCAACACTTTTATTATGCATACATCTAAGTTTTCGGCTGTTGTCGTTTATTTCGCTTTTCTCAACTCAAGACTTGTCTTCATACTGTCTGTCTGTCTCGTCTCGTCTCGTCTGTCTGTCTGTCTGCATGCAATTAAGGACCCCATAAGCAAACTAGGGAATCCCTCACTCATACAATTTTTTACCATCATGCCACAACTAAATTATACCTTATTCATATTATTCTTTCTTTAGTTATTGTTTTTGTTGTTGCAATTGTGTAGCTGCAGTGGCTTTACCGTTCGTTGTTGGTGTTGTAGCATAACTGTCGGTTCTTTTGGTTTTTAGTTTTTGGTGTACGTTGAAAGGCGTTTTTGCTTCTTACTTACATTTGTCTACAGAGGTATTGACCTGCAATTGATACCAATCTTCTACAATCCATTATGGTTGCACTAAAGCTTTAGTTTTTCATGTCTCATTATTGGCAATTTTGCAATAAAAGTCAAGAAATAAAAACAAAAATACTGTTCATATAATTGCTTTATGGTGTTGGATAGCTCTCATAAATAAAGTGCATCTACTCGAAATCCTAAATATTTTGTTTTATTGTGGTTTTCTAGGCCACAAACTTTGTATGCTAGTTACTAGTGTGTGGATCTTTTTAATTTCACTTAAATGTGATCGATTTATTCTTCACCATTTTCGGCATTAACGATAGAGTTAAATAACATAAATCATAGTTTTATATGTGAAAATAAATATCGTGAGAATATGATGAAATATTTAGTCATATTTTGAAGTTATTTTATAGATAAATTGAGGTTTTGTATTACAATGAATTTTGTTACAAACTCAATAATTTAATCCACAAATGTATGATCATCATCAATAGTTTTACAATGAAAATATTAAAATAAGTACATCAATGAAAGCAACTGATTGATAGTACCACCTGGTAACATAATGGTTAACATTCTTGTGATAATTTGTCATGAGCATTAACAATATGCAGGCATATGGGATAATAAAGCTACAAAAAATAACTTTTCAAAAAATTAACTGATTAAAATTAATTTAAATTTCAGCCGTAAAGTAATTATTTAAAGAATCCAGCAACAAAATTGTGGAAAACAACTCTTCTAAATCGAAAGGATAACAAATGAATTTTTTTTTAATGTTTTTAATTAAAATTTTCAAATTTTAAAACAAAACAATCCGATCCATATATTCCATAGGCAAAATGAAACTAAATTAAACAAGAAGCTTATTATAATGGATTTTCTAAAGCTTTTAATAAGTATACTTACTATAAGCTTATTTCAGTGCATACAATTTTAAAATGCCTCACATAATAATACTTTTTACACTAACGCTTGTTACACACTTAGTTTAGGTAACAGTTTAACAAACATGTTGGTAAATTACTTATGGCTGCAATTGTTTTGTAAGTGTTTTTAACTCAAACCAGAATTTTGTATTAAATGTTATAGTTTTCAATTTTAATGTTTATTTTATATATTTTATACTACAGACAAGCATAATTGAGGAGCTGGCGAACAAAACCAGACTGTTTTTTACTGGACAGGTAAAAAACTGAACTACCTTATTAGGGACTAGCAAGGATTTTTCATTATTTTCACAGGAAAATTTTATCAAACCTTCAACATAATACTGATTTTCGTTTTTTTAAACATTGGCGATGAAATGTGCGCTATTTGAGAGTCAAAAAAATTAAAAAAAAAAATTAGTTACTAAGGACATGTCTAGACTTGTACGCCAGCTCTTCAATTATCACATGGGTTGACTTTTCTCTATTAAACACTTTTCATAGGATACAGTTTATACTGTGAAGCATGTTTCTAAGCCGTTTGGGGTTTTTCTTGAATACTTACACTTACTTATTACTTATTAAGTTTCGTAGTGATCATCATACAAGTAACCAGCGCCGGCAAAGCGTTGAATATGAGAAATTATTATTATTCCCTAATCAAACTTTTAATGCCAGCATGAACGCTGACTATGAAAATTATAGATCGTTTAAATTTCAATCAAATTTAGTGGGATTTTTTGTTATCTTACAGGCTTTTCAATTCAGTTGACCACTTTTTCCATATAAGACTGCTTCTATTAAATAAATACGGCCTTTGGCCTTTGTTGGAGACAGATGGGTTCGGGAAAATGTCAATAAGAGGTTTATTATCAGCTTTGAAATCGTCTGCAGTTATTTCTTCGACTTGAATCTAGTTTAGCAAAATATCATCTTGCACAATTAGTTAAAATTTTAGGAAAATTATTCTTATATATATACTCTTATAATTATGTATGTATGTGTTTATAAAACGACAAATTCTCTTACATTCGTACCATTTTGTACTTTTATTGTATATAAAACAAAATTTACTTTTTTACAGTCTCCTTTCTGTGAAAGGAGTGAACTACACAGAGCTTAAAGCGTTAATACGTAATTTATGTGTCACACAAAATGAAATTGAATGCCAAACGAAATTATGTATTATTTATCATTTCACACGAACTGCGCCAAATAAAAAAGAAGCCAAAACCCAAAAAAAAAAAAGTTCATACAAAAAACCCCACTGCAATCGGAATAAATAAAATGACAAAACGTTTATACTAAAGTAGTTTTAACACCCTGGAGCGTATCACAGCGCAAGAGCATAAGCATTTTTGTTGTTGCTGTTTTTTTCGATATCAACCATATAACCACTATTCAACGCATTGTGTCGCATCGTTTTAGTTGTACCAACAGCAAAAAAGGTTTATGATCAAAATGAAAAAAAAAAAAAAAATAAAATAAAATACTTGTATGCAGTATTAAAAATGTTACAAATCAAAAAGGTAATGAAATTTATGACAAAACAAATTTTACTAAACAAATTTATTTTCATACACTCAAGTTGGAATTAAAAATGTCGGTTATCTTGCGATTAAAAATAAAACAATTTTTGTTTTTATTCAAAAGTAGTTTTCAATAATCTGAAAAAAAAAACTAACAGTCATTCACAATTAGCCCCTT
This sequence comes from Lypha dubia, assembly GCA_947311025.1. Taxonomy (NCBI): domain Eukaryota; kingdom Metazoa; phylum Arthropoda; class Insecta; order Diptera; family Tachinidae; genus Lypha; species Lypha dubia. The sequence goes on from OX371260.1 coordinate 124,024,508, forward strand.
TTAACCCAGTAATTTCTGGCAACATTTCAACTGTTTAGTTCTCAAAGGGTTAAAATGTTATCTCTGTTGTGTTATTGTGTGTTCTTTGAGAATATTTGTCCAATGAACTTAACATTTATTTATCACTGTTTTATTTATAACACCGAACACATTTCTTTTATTTTTGCCCACACAGCATAATAAAAAATAAAATTATTTACAACTTTGCTTGATTTCATTTTTGTTTCCTGCGGTGGCAAGTGTTAATTGGAATCAATTTGATAATCTATATACACAGTGTGGCATTTAATATTTTTTGGGGATTTTCTCTCTTTCTTTGGCTTTTGTAAGAAAGTGTTATTTTTAAACGGTTTTCTTGTGTGGGGGGGGGGAGTGGGGTTGGGGCTACAATTATTATTGTGTTACTTTTCAAAAGTAAATTTCTCTTGCTCATCGCAGTTATCCTCATCACCATAAAATTTAATTTCTTTTGTGTGTATTGAACCAACAATTATGTGGACTTTGTAGGGTTTCAGAATATTAGAATAAACAAAATGAATTTAAAATAAATTATAGTGATTCATGTTAGATTTGATTTGACAGCCACTGACAAAATTACAGATCGCCGTAGACTGACGCGGTCTTACATAAAAATTTTTTACCGACTTCAGAAAAAAAGGAGCTTATCAATTTTCGCGTACTACTTATAAATCGATTTTCCAAAAATCTTTTATAGTTTGATCATCCTTAATTTTCTTAAAATCGTGTTGCAATCAAGTCAATCATTTAATAAATTTCCTATAGGAAAAGTTTATGTATTTTCCAGGAATTCCCATATGTGAAACCCTAGAAATTCATAACAATTTTGCGGATTACGATTTTGATTGAAAATTAACGCTGTGGGGGTTCTGCATAAATTCGTAAATCGTAATTCAATTTGTATTAAATTAAATGCCAATTTATTGCCTGATTGGTCATAAACTATACCTGAAAATTAAAAAAAAAATATGGTCAAAACAAAATAAAAAATACAAAAAAAAAACCAACGAAATGTTCAAGATGCAACACAAGAATGGCTTAAAGCCAAGGAAAGTTGTTGCATATTTGGAGAATGCAAAAATGGCATCAAAAAATTTTTATAAATAATTACTGTTAATAAAGTGGATATTTAAGAAGATACAACATAAATTTTATGAATTATGACTTTATTATCAATCATACTTTTCGTGAAGCAAACGAAATGCTCGAAGATTATCACTTTTCATGTGTTTAAATATTTACCCCAAAATGGTATTGATGCTTGTGGCTAAAAGAATGTAAAAAAATTAGTAAAATCGAAATTTTACTCAATTGCAGTTGCTGCTGTGGCATTCAAATGGAGGGTAATGAGGGCTTAAACATTTTTATAATTAGTTGTTAATGTTTTTCTGGCGTTAAATGACTCATGATGACTTGTCAAACCTTTCTGAAGAGAACTGCTAAAATGGTTTCATATTCTCAGTTCAGACTGATTTTTTTTATTTGTGTTTAACGAGTGTGAGTAATTTCATGTAAGAGTAGAAGAGAAGTTAAAAAGTCCTATGAGACCTCTTTTGACCAGCAATGATTTAAATGGACAGATCTTGAGGAAAAAGGAAAAACTTTTCTGCCATAAAAGGCAACCAACGACTTAAGCTTGCTTATGGTCCTTCGAACTGATTTTTAGTGTACGAGTACACCGATTGGCTTTCAGCGCTAATGAAGATTCGCTGCCTGCTGTGCCATTGTTTAGAATTAAGAAAAGCTTAAGCAGAAAATATATTTAAATTTTAGGCATCAACTTTGTTCTATACAGAAACACAGAGCCACAGAGAAGGGCAACAAGCACGAAAGTCGCTTTGCAATGCTACTTAAATAAAATTGGTTTCATTGATTTATAGATACATATAAACACACACAAACATATTACATACATATTTTCATATTTCTTATTCTGTTGTTTTTCTAGCATAATATATTTAAATCATAAACACACAAATTCACAAACACAAATATCATGACTTCAGACACCATGACCAATATTTAACAACGACAACAATGAAAAATTGTAAAAAAAAAAACGAATAATATTTAAAGCCGACACACAACTCTACAGTCCATGTCATGAAGTTTAATGTGGCAGTTGATAGAAACATTTAACTGGCCATTTTTGGAGATTGGGTGGCACATGGCAGTTGTTTGAAAACTCAATTGCCATTAAAATCGTATGCAAATGTAATTCATGTACACTCGTACAAGTTCTTATAGATGTTTGCTTTTATTCGAGTGTGTGTTTCTCTGCGATTGTCTAAATGCAAATATGGGAGTTAACATGGTGTATGTCTACAATCACATATAAAATATCGTCATATAAAACGTAAAACCATGCAACTATAATTTTTTAATTTTATAAGAGAATAAAAAACTTTTTAAAATACTTTAATGTGCAATTTCTATAATTCAAATAGTTGGTTTGAATAGAAAATTTTTCTAAAAACCACTCAGTTCTTTGAGTGATTCTTATACAAAATTTCTACACGAAACTTTTGTGTTTATTGTGGCAACAGCACCTACTCGTAAGTGTTAGTTGCACCCATGATTTCTTTGCAATATAATGTCGCCAAACATAACAGCAGAAAGCTAAAGATTTGTACAGACATGGACTTCAAAGAGCCGGGTTTGAATTTTTTTCACTTACACGTTTTTATCTATACACCAATTCCTTTCCTTCTTCTATTCTTTCTTATTTACGAGCTCTTTTTCAACTGCAGTTATCACAAAGGGGACTAACCCCGACCAAAGTGTACAGTATCAGCCTGCCTAACCAAACCAACACGTTTCATTTGACGATATGTACTTGTTTCTGTGTTACAAAATTTTTATTAAATTAATGAGCTAAATATTTAAATTAAATGTGATTTTTTTATTGCCTATTCGGTTAGCTTTTAAAAATTAAGTGTTATAGGATGACCCCTAACAAACAAATAGGCCGCAGTGTAATCTCATAAAATCCTAGGCAAAATTTAGAGTTAATTTTAAGTCCATTAGCGCAGCAAGATGAGATGACATTCATGCAGTTATATTCACTGTGTGTATGTATATTTAAAAAAAAAACAGAATTCAAATATATAAGTTTTATTAATTTTGAGAACAGCTAAATTTATATAATACGTTTTTTCTTTCTTTCATTTTTTTTTCTTTATGCAAATAACTTTTAGCTCAGCGGAAAATCTTTAATTATTTTTAGATTTTTGGAAAGTACACTTAATTACATTTTCATAGATATATAATATGTACTTGAAATATAAGTTTTGCCTTTAACTGTCACACTACTATGTAAACACTATTCATGTTAAACAGTGCCTACTATTCACTGCTCATAATTTCGGAGGGCCTCTAGTTAATGGTGCGAGCTTTGTTGTTATTGGTCGCTTGCTGTTAATGACTTCCTAAGTAAACTTTTGCTAACGCAGCAAAACACATTTTTTTTTTAAGAAACGAAACATTGCAATGTTTGCAAAAATTATTTAAAGCATACTTTTGTACGTTTGCAATTAATACCATCAATGCAACGGTGTAAAAAGTAAAATTTTAAGGTTTTTATATATTCTTTCAGGGTATTGTAAAATGCGAAGTATAACATATTATATATCAACGGAAAAGTAATTTTGTCTAGTTTTTAAATATATGAAAAGTAATATTATCAGGCTCAAGTTCAGTTTTATTGAATTTATGAAAATTCAAAATTACTAAAAGTTTTTTTTTTTATGTTGAAAAATATTATTATTTATATCCAATCAGTTTTTTAGCAGAACGTTCTGCTGAACGTTCTGAACTTGAGCGTGATATTATTACTTTTCACATGTACATCAATATAAGTTAGAATAATAATTTCGTTTATTCGTAATAATAATATAAAATATTTTCAAATATAATACATAGTTTGTTTGTTAAAACAATTTGTCTATAAAAACCTTAGTGAAGATATAAAACTCGATATTTTTCGAAAAGAATTTATAACGAATTTTTATTTTTAATAATTTAAATATATCAAATTATCATTTGCAATATATGTTTGTGCAGGCGCGGATCCAGCATTATCTTTTGGGCGGGGGAAAACTTTTTAGAATTTTATATAAAACTAGATGACTCGGGAAACGTTGTTTTGCCATACAAAATATTTCTAATACATACATATGTACTATGTAAAATGTATTGTAACTGTGTGACGATGACCGCCGATGAAAAAAATACCAAACAATAATTTTGTTCTGTTTGAAATACGAACGACGACGATTTTCCTGCATGAGAGGGACATAATATGAGGTGGACATAGCGCCATCTGTTTGGTTAATACTTTAGTAAATACAGAAATTGCCCCCTCGCTCCCCTCCTCGTGACCATGCGATATAAAATATACTTTAGAATCTATTCTCATACCTACCAAATATGGAAACAAATTTCGTTAAAATCGGTCGAGACGTTTCGGAGGAGTTCGACAACAAACATCGTGACACGAGAATTTTATATATTAGATAATCCTAAAACTGTGTTTTTTTATATATTATTAAATTCCAATAATAAAAATATAATAAAAAAGAGTTGGGGAGGGAAATATCCCACTTCACCCCTCCCCTCTGTATCCGCGCCTATGTATATACGAGTATGTATTTTCCATAAAAAGGGTTTGTTTATATAGAATATAAAACGGTGAGAGCTTTTATTTGTTGCAGGAATTATTTATTACGCAGTCTTTTTTTAAATAAGTTTTGCGGCGTTTTTTTTTCATTTTTTTTTTTTGCTTGTTCAATTATTACGAGCTTCTAGATTTTCCATTCTAATAAAAATAATAATAATTTAAAGAAAACGAACTGCAGCCTGACAAATTAAAATTTTTCTAATAACGTGCAGATGTTTAATCTCTTTGAATTACATTTTTAGACATTGTGCTACTCCATAAAGCTTTACTATTAAACTGTTCTTTAATTAATTCTTAGAAACAGCGATATTTTGAAATTAATTGTAATTCTTTATCGCAAACTATTTTCCAAAGCACTAAACAAAAAATCCAATCAAACTAATTCACAGTCATGTTGCACGTTAAGGTTATTATGATTAAAGTTTATCGAAAAACACTGTTTAGTAAAATAATTAGTTCATGTCGAGCACAGCAGTGTTTTTAATCAAATGACTAACAAAAATTCGTACTTGAATTCTCTGCTATAAAAACTTAAAGTGAAGTCAAGAAAAATAACAATTTCTCTGTTCGCAGTTTAACCGTAAACATGCTTTTGAAGCCAACTATTTTATTTCTAACGGCTGTTATTCTTCAGGCTACCGCCCTAGCACGAAACGGAGTATTGGATTGTAAAATAATATAAGAAAATAAATTTTAAAGGACAATTTTCTATACAATTTTTCCCCTTTTTTGTTTTTTTTTTTTTGTTTTGATTTTAGTGGATGCATATTTTGAAGAGTTAGACAGCACTGGCTCCCAAGAACGTATAGTGGGTGGAAATAATGTTAATGCTGATGAATATGTACCCTATCAAATATCTATGCAGTACCAGCGAACAAATGGCGAATATGGACATTTTTGTGGAGGATCTATTATATCACCAAATCGTATATTAACCGCTGCCCATTGTGTGAATGGTCAAGATCCTTCCAGGATTTCTGTATTAGCCGGTATAAATAATCTTGATAATAAATCAGGCACTAGAAGTCAAGTTAAATCATTTGAAATGCATGAAAACTATCAGGAACTTGTTACAAGTGATATTGCCATATTAAATATTGAGCCCGCCTTCGAAATTGATGGTCAACGTATGGATGTTATCGATGTATTTGGCAATGAGCAAGTTGGTGAAAAGCAAGAGGTTGTCCTGACCGGATGGGGTTCAGTTCATCATTTCGGCAACGGTATTTTGGCTCGCTATCCGAAAGAGTTGCAAAAGCTGGAGTATCGTACAATATCAAATGAACGATGCAAACAAACCATGAAACAATTGACAGAAACTGAAATATGTGCATTGGAACGGTTTGGAAAAGGCGCCTGCAATGTAAGTTACAATTTTATTAGGAATTTTTTTTAATCAACAAATCAACAAATTTCTTTCTTTCTCCTTAAGGGTGATTCTGGTGGTCCTTTGGTATTGGATAGGGATGGTAAACTTAAACAGGTTGGTGTGGTTTCCTATGGCACCGCTTTTTGTGCTTCAAACAGTCCAGATGTCTATACACGTGTCAGTAAATTTTCCGACTGGATTAAAGAACGCATGGACTAATCTTTGTTCACTTTCAATATTCTATTCTGTTTAATTTCTTGCAACAAAAATTCAATTTTAGCACAAAGGAACATTTATATTTATAAAAAAAAGTAAAATAATTTTATATCTGTTATAATCTAGAAATTATTTTTTTCATTTCCTGTTTAGAAAATTAGTCTCATTAGTTTTGCGCAAAAAAAGAACATATTCTCGTTTGCAGCGCTGGTTATATTTAACATGGAATTTATTGGAAACATTTTCCTAGCAAATATTGCATGTTTTTGCGAGTAATTTTTTAGGCAAGTTTTCAACTAATATTTTTAAGACCAATACAACAAATATTCCAAACATATCATACTTGATTCCTTACTAGTTTTATAGTTCTGCTATACATAAATAAATACATGTCTTTCAGCATTCTTGTTTGTGTTAGTAATTGGCTAAGGTTGTATTAGGTCCAATAAACATTTTAAGATTGTGTGCTAAATAAAATTGAAAGTAGAATTTGCTATTTTAGCGATCAAAATTGATATTTAAATACTGTTTCTGGATACCAGGCAAACTAGATCAGTGACACTAAGGATCATATACAAAACTGTGGCAAAATTCCAAAATGTGATCGTAGACTTGGGTTAAAGTAAAGTGCTGATCACATTAAGAATTTAAAATTATACTCCTGCCGGTAGAGAGATGTAAGTGCGAATGGAAACAAAACTGCCCTTAAGTTATTGAATAATATCCACTATTTTATTACTGTCAGTTTGAAAAGGACTAAAAAATTTAAAACCGATAATTGCCCTACTAAATTTATCATTCTAAATTGAGACTACCGTCCTTTTTAAACTTTTTGCCTTGTTTTCTTTAATCCAAATTATATTTTTTACAAAAACATCAAATAATATTTACTGGGTATGAAATATAAATTGTCAAATTCATTGCAAGAATTCACACTTACATTCTCATACACCGCACACATAAATAATGACGAAAAGAAAAATATAAAATTGGCTTGGACCACCCATAGTGTGTGACACCTTAGAAAATAGTTAACACAACATGGACCACACCATGATTAAAGCAAGTTATATGTTAAATTGTTTTTATTTGTTTATATGTATTTTTTTTTTTTTTTTCAACTTTCCATACTTACAATAAAAGTAAAAAATACTTGAAGCATATTGGCTTGTGTTAGACTAACAGTTAGTATACAAGTGTGGATATATACGAGTATTTTCATACGTTTTCACTAAACAACACCTCACCAGTTGGTCTCCTTCCATATGCAAGTCTTTCATAAGTCTTAAAAAACTTAAGACCGCCAATTTTGATTCAATGTGTAAATGTTTGTTAATGCCAACATTAGGCTTTTTGAGCCTCCTTTTATTTAGTCACTGGGAGATTGTAATTTTTCTTTTAGTTTTTTTCTTTTTTTGTTTTTGATCATTTTTTGTTGTTTATGCATTTTCTTATACTTTTGCATATACAATATTTCGTTGTCGTCTTAAACTTAAAGCTAATAATTTTTGGTTACTTTGACATCATCAAAAGATTGAAAAATGTCCTTAAATTATTAAGTGCTTAACGAAAAAAAATATATATATAAAAAAAAAGATATTAAAACTACGAGCCGCTAGAGAGCCAAAAATATTTATTTATAAAAAAACGTGACTTTAAATTTAAGCGTTAGTGGGGGACAACTTAAATTTAATGGTACGATTTATTGTTATTTAGTGTTAGATTATTATTTATATAAGTACTTGTGCTTTGAATCGCTATGCTACTGCTTACAAAACAGGCATTTTGTGTTTAAATATCCCTTGTGGAATTTAAATATCAACTCTCTTCTAGTACAATTTTACATCATGATGATTAAAATCGTAGTACTTCAACATAATTTTTCACTTTATAGGATCTCTCTGCATTGGCACCCTTTACGGAAAGCTAGAAACTCAAGTTTAATTGCATGATCAGGTCAGAAAAGAAAAATTTTGCCATATCGAAAAAAAAAACATTTTTTAATATAATAATTTAGATATTGATTTTCGTCGCGTTTTAAAATTCACAGTCTTACAGTTGAAACAAACTTAAAACTGGACTGGACTGTTAAGACACCAGCGCCATTTTTATTCATCAGATGTAAAGAAAATTCAAAATGAAGTTTCTATTTAAAGTACTATAGTCTTAAAATAAGTACCAAAGGTGTTTTACCTTTTCCCCCACCTTACAAATATAATTTTATATTTCTTTTTGTCCAAAACTGCAAAACTTTATAATCAGTTTGGTGTGTTCAAATATTCTCCTTATTTTCAAACTATTTAAGTACGATTAAGAAAAGAGTAGCAATAAAATACACCATGTGGAATGCACAAGGCAGCCGTAGAAAGGATCGTCTAGGTGATACTTGGCTCAGACTAATTGCAGTCGCGCCAAGGAAGATCAACAAGTCAAAACGAAATCGTTATAATCGTTTATAACGATCGTCGGTTAGCAGAAACATCGGCGAAGTAAAACAATTAATAAAATGCCTGCTAGTACAGCTTAACAAAATTAATGCGCCTACTTAACACTGGAGGCGCCTCAACACTGCCATAAAAAATTAACATAACGCGCAAAGCAGACTTGTGAAAGAGTTAAGTCTTCTAAATTTTCAACATCTATGTTCTCTCTCTCCCTGAGTTCCGGTACAGTGCGCTGCATTCGAAGGGGTCAACCCCTGAGTGCTGGTCCTAATTAAAAGAAAAAAAAAATATTCTCTATCGGAATCTAAATAAGTAAAAGAGTTTTCCATTGTGTCTACAGAACAACGTTGTAGTCAAAATTTTCCACACAACCATTTTCAGTGTTAAATTGGTCTTAATTTGATATTTTACTACCACAATTTGCTGTGTTAGGAGATGGGTAATTTTTCTAACTTACCTTAAATCTGAAAAACCCCAAAAAGTGTTCCAAATAAATTGCAGTTTAACTGAAAAAAAAAGAAAAGATTTTTTTAATATTTGAAAATTGGCAGTCATATTGTTTCCTCTTAGGAAAAACACTTCGAACATGTTTGATTTTGTTGATATTTGTACAGGCTAAAAGGTTTTAATTTAATAATCAGAGAAATATTGGACATAGTTAACATATTTCAAGTAACAAGGAAAAATTTAATATCTAAAAATCACTTAGATTTCAACTACACGGCTGAATAGAAGAAACGTTCATTTCGATAGAAACCAGTAAGCTACGCCAGTATTGGTGTGCATGATTTCTCTGTAGTTTTTTCGTGACAATTTACCCCAAAAGTGGCAGTACTCTACAATGTGGACTGGTTATAAAACTATCCACATTGATCCTATACTCTGAAGACTGGTTATAAAACTATCCACATTGATCCTATACTCGGAAGACTGGTTCTAAAAGTGTGGAAAATTTTACTGTCACTTTGTGCAGGCACTTAGCTGTATTTTTGTGTCGCAGATGGTGGATAGTAAAATATGTATGTCATTAAGCACACATAGCTTAAGTAGTACAATGTACAAGTACAAGTGAGTGTAGCTGAGTGGGTTGAGATGTTGATTAGCAGTCGGAAGGTTGCTAGTTCAATTCTCAATACAGTCAAAATACATTTACAAAAATAGTGGAATGTTACGCATCCTTACTAAGTTACAAGTGGGCTGTAGGAACATTATTGTACTGCAGTGGGAATAACCAGGATGAAGATGACTAGGATGAAGATAAATAAAATAATAAGAATAATAATAAAAAAATTGCTGAAAGCAAAATTTAATTACTATATTAATTAATTATTATTATCTTTTTAATTAATAAATGAATTTGTTATGTTTTTTTTTTTACGAAATAATTTTTTTTTTAAGTTAAATAAATTATAAAATGACTTTTATTTCATAAAAAATAGGGAATGATTTGGGGTTTTTAAGGGAGTGGTTTGGCAGGTATAAGGAGACAGTTAAGAGTAAGCCAAGAAGAACCGGCTTATGAACTGTCTTTTTGTGGCCTCTTGGTGACAATTAACCCCATCGTAGGACATTCCCTTGTTAAAGTGTCCAGTCATATGGCTAGCATTCGGACTGGTTGTGTCATAACCAGCTTGGAGACAGCCACTTGAACTACAGGGTTACTTTGGAGATCTTAGTTTCTACATAAAACAGCGCTCTTTTCAAAGCATATAAAATTCGCTAAAGTAGTGTTTTTTCTGCTTGACTTGACATTTATTTGAGAAATAAGTACTCTACGTACTTAAACAAAACTAGAGATCGGTTTGCTCCTTGCGAAATATTTGACGTGTCAAGGAGCTGCTTTAGTACGGTGGAATTTAATATGTCACCTATGAAATTAATTTGTTGACCAATGGGGTGACTTTCTCAGCACGAAATAAGTCTCATAATAGATTTTTAAGGTACAAGTTCACAGTCTAATCTGTATAATTTTTTTTTAATTAAGTCAATTCACATGAGTCGCTTTTAATTTTTTTTGTAACTGATTTTCATCTATGTTAGATAACCTTGTTGAGCGATTAGACAATGATGAATACGATGGAGATGAATTCAAAGGCAAACTGAGAAATTTAATCATGCAACTTGTGGTTGGCTACCTGTGTAACTAATCTAGAGTACATAATTTTTATCTTCAGAAGAGATAAATCACTTTAAAACTTCTTATAATTCTTATATTCAACCACAAATAAAATTAAAATTCAATATTAATATAGTTTAATTTTACAATTTTATCTAAATGTACGATTGTCATCACATGTCTCAATTTCATTTCATTCGCTCATTACCCTTCTTATCTTGTCAGTAAAAAGAAAACGAGAGTGTGGTTGTTAGCTTTAATTAAGCCAAACAATTAGGGTTAAATTTGTGAAAACAAAAATCTTTACAAATAAACAATTGTAACCATATACGATTCACAATATCTTTTACACAATTAATTTAAATAAAGATATGATTGAATGTAGCTTTGGGATAAACTACACATATACTACATCAAGCATAACATAAACGTACTCACACACACATGCATATGTACGTACATAAGATCGCTGGCTGGCTGGCTGGCTCATTCATTAATTTATTAAATTTCATTTGACTGGCGCTTTGGTGTCCAATTTCATTAGTTATGGTTTTGTTTTGTTTTTTCCCCTTTACATGTATGTGTGTTTATACACAGATATATTATGAATCCTTTTAGTTTTTGAGGTCCGAAAGTTGTGCACATTTAAAAATGTTTTTTTTTTTTTTTTAATAAATTTATTCATGTTTTGAAATGAGACTTCAACAAATCTGTCATTTAAATGTGCTCGTTTGTCACAAATTAAAAAAAATCTGTATTGTGTCTAGAACTTGGAATATATTTCAGTTTCAGCTACATTTGCATTTTAGTATAAAACATTGCTGATGATTATGCTGATGATAATTGAAAAAAAGAGAACAGGAAATTGGATACCTTAACATACATGTTATCATTTATCTCTTTGGTTTGTTACCGTTTAAGTACAGTGGCCTTTATTTCATTCTTTTTTTATGCAAACACAAAGTAGAACAACTTGCCACAACAAAAGAAGCTCCAACAGAAACTTAAATGAAACTACCTGATTCTCTGCATGTTATCGCTTTTAAGAAGAATTAATAAAATCATGTTGAAAATTTCTGAATACCTTTTATTTCCAAAACTTATTAATATGTTTTGTACCTATTTCTAAACTAAAAGAAAATTAAAAAGTCTTTTTAATTAAAATAGCAAACAAATCACGTTCACAGGAATTTTTTTTCTTTTTAATTTTTTAATGAATTTTCTAAAACATAATTTACAAAAGTATACAATTAACTAAGAAACCAGCAAGAAATTAAATAGAAAATTTTAAAATAAAGCAACTTATTAAATGACTTTAATGTAAAAACAACAAGACGCTAAATTAAAACAAAATTTGCATATAAATACAGAAAAAAAGATGAAAATATAAAAGAAATGAATGTGAAAAGTGAACAGTGAACAGTGAACACAGTACCAGCAGTCGCAACAATAACAACAAATCGTTAGTAAAAAAAATAAAACAACAACTCTGCAAGCTAATAATTTTATCAAATGCGAACAGTTGACAAAATCAGCAATTTTTTATTATGACTACTCCGCCACCACTTTCGCGTATGACAAGAAGAAAAAATGTTTGACAAAAAAAAAAAAAAAAACTACCAGGAGAAAACAAAAGAAAATCAGAGTCGCAGCAAAATAAATAATAAAGAGGAAAAAATTTTGAGGAGGACGATCCGTAGTTATGTAACGCATTGTGCCGGGTACACACAGGTTACAAATTCTTCAGATTTCTTATGAAATACATCTGAGATCAAGCAAGGAATAAGCAGCAATGAAAAAAAGGCATATAACAGATATAGGGGCCCACACCAGCACCCGAACATCGAGTATCCCCGATTATGCTTCTGTTGGCTTAGCAACAGCACAGAGCAGCAACTACCAAACAGTTTTCGTAGCAAACACAAATTTAAATTCTCGAAGGAGACGAAACTAATAGCCGGTCATAGAACCACACTTTGTGTTTAGGGTACCATTAAGTTCAATAGCATATCCATCCCTACGGGAACAGCAGGATGTCGTTAATAGCGAACATCATCCCTTGAAATCTTTAAAAGGATGTCCAATTGAGGGGCTACCGGTTCATGTGGTACTACCACCGGTGAAGCAAATGATTCACAAAAGTATTCAATATAAAAAAAATTATATATAAAATAATTTCTAGCGTACCTTAATCCGGTCTCTCTATACTAGTTGCTAAAACTGTGTTGAAACAACAATGCAAGCATCTACAGGTTAACCTTCCTTTGACTTTGGTCAAATTTGGAGCCTCTGGGAATTCTATCAGACTAACATACATGCCCTTTGCTCTTTAATTTTAGAGATCAGGTAGTAAAACGCAAGATGTATTGTTATTCGCCCAAAGTTAATGGCTGGAAACGCTACTTAGTCTACCCCAAATAGGAACAGCACCAACGATTTCTTTGTTACCGATCGTGCACCAAGAAAAAATAGAATTTGCTGAAACAACAAAACCTTAGCTTTTAATAAATCTTCAAGAGATTTATAATGACACACTTATGGTGTTTTCTTTTCTACACACAAAATGGCACCTTATTGAAAGGTACATATATAAAATGTCTTGCCAACCTTGTAATAATGCAGCTTGTTATTTCAATAGAACTGAACACCACTTATGAAAAAGTGGAACGCCCTGTTTTCAACAGCAGACAGCTAAGTTTTACAGGGCACTATCAACACTGTCGATTTTTACGGGGCAAAAAGTGCAATGCCTTCCACCCTTAGTGAGGGCGATTTTTTTAGAATCAAACACACTGCCCTTTTAGAGAGCAAACATTTTTAAGAAACGAACACCAAAGTACATTTTCTGCATGGAGATGTACCATTTTTTGTAGAAAAGAAAACACCATTAGTCTTTGACACTGACGAGTTCTTATTTTTTCTCAAGGATAAGCGAGGTCAGTTCAACAAGTATTTATTTATTCAACAGTTTCTTTTTATATTTTTTTTTTTTAATTGTGCCAACTTTTTTGGTAGTCCTTAAAGCAATTCTATTATGGATTTTGTGTTATTTCCTTAAAGTCTCTCAGCGATTCTTATCTTTAATCTTGAGAACAGGAAAAGGCCACAGGGTGCCAAGTCTTGTGAATGCTGTGGCTAAAGCTTAGATCCCACTATCGGCACAATGTACCGATTTTCTTCGGCTCACTGCAATAAAGTCTTAAGTACTAAACCAAAATTGCATTATTACTCAATTAATTCTGGAATAAGTCTATACGGCTTTATTACCAATGCAGTGTGGTGCAATTATGTCCTTATATTTCAATTAGTTGACAAATAAGGAAAATTTAGCTTATTACTTATAACTTTATTTCAGTGAGCCGACGAAAATCGGTACATTGTGCTGATAGTGGGATCTAAGCTTAAGGCATCATTACGGTGTTCTTTTGGATAATAAACAACGAACATACGACAGTTTTTTTTTTATCAAACTTTAGGAATTATAGAATGAACTTCGCCGAAAAAATTGCACGGCAGGAGGCAACCGATATACAGACATTCTCAGCAACTTCTGTAATAGTAATATAATAACTTTCTTTACTTTTTCAGCACTTTCTTCGCAGTTGATGTGCTGGGGTATACATGGCGAGTGTCATCATTCATATCTTATTGGTATTCTCTAAAAAGCTTGAACCAATTGTAAACATTTTTCTGAATCGGAGTGGAATCAATGCATGCCGCTGTCAACATTTCAAGTGTTTTTAAGCTAATATTTTTGGCAATTATTTGATCCATTATTTTCGATAGCAGAAATTTGCCGAACAAGCAATTTTAACTTGTATGCCACTCGCCAACAAACTAAACGGGGAAAGGTGCTGAAACTGTGAAAATATTTTCGAGATGAGTGTGTAACAACATAAAGAAATGCTAAAATCACTAATCGGCAAGCGCAGTTTAAAAATTCACTTAATTTTTTAACAGACCTCGTGTAGGCAAATAACTTATTTCGAACTATTAAATTTAATTTTGCTACAGCATAAATATAAAATACAAAATTTGTAGGTTTCACGACACAATGCATTAATTCTTTTATTATTATTATTTTTCAAGAATTTTAAAAAAGTTTCTAAGCTTAAAAAGCTTATAAATTCATTAATATTCTTCTTAATACTCGCACGTCTCTGCTTTTTATTTTATTTATCCAAAAAGTGAAAATTTTTTAAGAACAGAAGAAAAGGAAATGCTGCATACTCAGCTTAAATTAAGTGTAAAACAGACCACGCACTAAGTTCATTTGTCTTATTTTTTTATTTTGTGGTTAAAAAATAAAATGGAAAATTATCATCTAAAAAATATACCAGGAAGTTTTCTTTTCAAACCGTTTGTTTTTTTGTCTTAGTTTATATGCGAGTACATATTTATTAGTGCATAACTTCTCTTGTTTTTTTTTTATATTTTTTTGTTCTTCTTGGTTATTAATCATCTTTTGGTAGCATAAGTTAGATGCTTTTGGTTGTTTTATATTCTATTTTTTTTTTATATGTATTTTTGCTTTCCTTTAATAATCTCTATATATGTATGGTATGTAGTTGTCCTTAGTAACGGAAATCAACAAGGCGAAAGTTATCAGGATATCCTTAGAATGTTTTTTTTTTACTTACAATAATTTTGTTTGGGGTAGACTATGTTTGTAATGAACAACAAACGTAAATGAATATTGTGGCATGCATGCTGTTGTAAACTTTGTGGCATGAGTTATTAATTATTTATCTTTTATGAAAATATTTTTTGTATGTAGTTGATATTTTTTAAGAAAGTTTCGAAAATTTTACAAGATTATTTAGGTTCTACATAAGTGGTATGATGTTATAATTAAGGTAAATTGAAGTTAATTTTAGAAAACTGAAAACTAAACTAAGAATTTGTTTTCAAACTTCGTTTTCTTATTTCTAATTATAATTATGGTTCAAAGTCAAAATAAAGATTATTTGCTGTTTCACACAACACTGAACACTGATTTATAGTTGATTAAATTTTCTATGAAAAGCACTTAGTTTTTCGAATGATCTGACATGAGGGAAGAGCACCGAAATCTTTTCGGTTTCTGCTAAGTTAAAAATTATTAATTATAAAAACACCTTAAGTATGCATTTTTCATGAGGCTTTAAAATATTAGAATGAAACTAAAAATAAACCCAACTTAACTGAAAGTATCATCACTATATTAATAAACGAACTGCAATTCATTTGGTACTTATTTCGTATGAAATAATTTCTCTTTTTAATACAGAAATAAGTCTCCTAAAAATTTTTATGTGATATTTCAAGATAAGAATTATGATAAACAATTTAAAGGCATAAAACTTTGAGAATATCTCAAATCAATGCAGATTCATCACAGCTAGACGCACATCAATTTGCTTTGAAATATATCTACTTCCGATCTCAAAATAATGAACCGATCAATGTGTCAACAAGGCATTCATTATTTTAGTGTTTGTTTGTTTATTTCAAAGTTTACGACGCTGATTCTAAGTGACAAAAAAAAAGGTCAATAGAGAACAACACTAAATGCACCTCCGTTAAGTTCTGTATTCTTTAAGCTTCACTCAATAAAGTGTGCAGTTTTCGGAAGACGCACGAATGATTTGAGTGAAAAATTTGTATAAAGAGCTCTGAATTTATTTTAGTGTTTTCCTTTAATATTTTACACACAAATAATAAGACCATCTTGTGGAAACAACACCTTGATTTTATCTTTCATTTAATAATAGTGATTCGATGATTTTCTTAACAAATTTTTCGCTGTTTCAATGTTTTTTTCACTTGTTGACGTGATTGTAACTCCAGGACGCTCATCGCTCACTTATAAACACTTTTTTGAGACAAAGTGGACTCGCCGAACGCCACAGTCAATGGGTGCGTTCAGCAGACACAGTTTGCTACACAACTGTTGCTTAACAATCTGCTGAACGCTTTGATTACTGAGCGATGAGCGAACATGTTGAGTGAGCGCTCACTATTTTAGGTGACAAAGAAAAAGTACGATACATTTCATCAAATTACGTTATTTCAGTTCAGTTTGACTTTTGAATCAAATTTCATAATATATATTTGAAATCTTTTTACAAAATAAAATTCAATAATTTTAATTGAAAAGTAAATTTTTTTAATATTTTTGACAAAAAAGTGAGCAGATCGTTCAGAAAAATTAATCAAATCAAAAGTTGATACATCTAATCTGTTTAGTAGTAGGTTTTTCTACTGAACGCGCCCAATATTTCAAGTGCCTTGGAGCACTTTCTTCCATTTTTAACGCAAAATTTAATACATATTCTTTGATCCGTATGCAGAAGTACATAACACCGCCCTCCTTCGTCGGTTAGCAGAATTGTCGGCGCAGCAAAACAATTAATAAAATGACTGCGCACACAGCTTAGGGAATTTAATGTGTCTACTTAACATCAGAGGCGCTGCAACACTGCTCTAAAAATTAACAAAACGTGCAACAGAGTTGGAAAATAATTAAGCCTTCTTCTACATTTCACCATCTAACTTCTCTATCCTATCACTTGCTCCCTAGTTCTACACAATGCATGGCACAGGTAGGGGTTATTCCCCGAGTACTGGTCCTACAAAAAAATACTAGGGGCGAAAGGAGGCGAGGATAATAACCTGAACTGAGTTTGCCTTGATCTCAAACGTTTTTTTAAGTTTGTTTTTAGAACTCTGCCATTTATGGTGCGATTTAAAAAACTTTTAGCTTAAATAAAACTGTATAATGGCAGATGGCGTTAATTTTGATGTTTTCTTTAGCCGACGCCGTTCTTAGTCTTCTTTAAACGGATCTAGAATTATTGCAACTTTGACGGCATGCAACTTAATGAATGTATTTATGTTTTCTATAGAATTAAGCTTCATATTTTCCTCAAATACGTACTCTAGAATATTTAAAAAAGACAAATTATATATTGTGCAAAATACAAAATAAAAATTGTTGCAACAACACATCGTACAACTTTACTAACTCAAATTTTTTTTCAATACAGTTCCACAAACAAATGTTAAGTCGAATTAAATATTGCATTCTCTCTTTTTTTCTAGTTATGTGTCTGCAACATAAATGTACTACATATAACAACATACAACATGAACGGCAAACAAGCAACATGGCAGTTGTTGAGTTTTTATGCTGAGAACAAGAGAAAAAGAATTATTTCTTGTAGCACAGTTTTGTTTGCTGTCGTTTGAGTTAGTGAATGTATTTTGATTTGTAACTCGCCGGGATCCTTTTGTTTTAAATCCATAAGAACATTTGTTTGAAATGGAAATAAAAAAGAACCGGGTTGGAAAAATTAAACAAACAATTTTTGAATCATATTATTCACAAAGCCAAAGATGAAGCTGAATATTATTTTATATTAAACTGTATAGGTGTAGAAAAGTAAACACATTCATAATGGTAAATTATTGTTGTTTGTGTTTGAAAAAATTTTTTAAAGGCTATTTTTATGCTTTGTAATTCACAAAAAATATATTTGTGAGTTTTTGTAAAAATAGATGAGCTTTGGAATTTTTTAAACATAAAGGATAAAACATCTACTGATGAATTGGTATAGCTACCAACGAAATATATATTTAGATATTGCGAACCCGCAACAAATAAATAAAATATAAAACATAAATACTTGAGTACATGCTAATATAAATGTAAAATTTTATATTAAATATAAAAATTTATTTGGTGAGAACTTCAAACACTTTTTAAGCTGTTTAAATATCGAGGAAAGAATTTTCCAATTTATCGGAATAAAGGGATTATGGTGGTGAGAAAGAAGTTGAGTTGTATTTTAACTAATTTGTCTTAAGGTACGGTCACACGTGACCACCAGACAAGCTAAATTTGCATTTTCTTTAATTCCAATATATTTTTAAATATGGGTTTGCATAAAAATAATATAAAAATAGCATTTTGCGGCATAATTGACTTCATTTTGTGATATAAAAATCACGTTTAATCACACTAACCCTAAGCAAAATTAGTGGTTACGTTTTTTGGGGCAAATGTTTGCCAAGTGTGACCGTATCTTTAGACGAAAAAAAGGTTTTTTAGAAATGAAAAGATTTTTAAAGAATTAATATAACACTAAAACAATTCGAGGTAAAACACCAAAACAAAATAAAATTCCAACTGGGTCTTCTGGACAAACCCTGAGTATTTAGTGCAGACAGGACGACTGCTAAAATTTACTTTAAATCCGTAGTTAGAATTGAAAAAAATTAAAACAAAAACACAACAAAATAAGGAATCCATAATAAAAACGTATTCATTCATTCACATAAAACTTTATCTTGTTCTTGGTCTGTTTTACTTATTTGTTCAGTTTTTTTTTTTTTTTTTTGTTTTTGTTTTTTGGCTGTTGGTTGTTTCGTTATGTTTTCTGGGTTGTCATCATCAACTATTTTTTTTTTTGTTATTTTTGCTAAAGTTAAACTTCTTTTTTAACTTTTTTGGATTTCAAGGGTGCTGATTGTACTAAATCCAGTGTATCATTCTGTTGCTGATATGACTGTTGCTTGAATGTTGTTGTTTATGGATTGAGGCAACTGCCAACTGGTGATAGTGGTGGTGGTAGTGGTAGTCTTTGAGATGATGGTCGAGATGGTGTTGTGCTGTTAGTATGATGTCACAGCATGTAGTCACATTTTTATGTTTTCCTCTTGTTCCTGTTATTGTTGATGGTATTGTTGTTGTTAGTGTTGTTGTTGGTGCTTTGCTTATTTGTATGTTTTTAGTTTATTGTGGACTGTTTGTTTTCCAGATTCTTTGGTCAATTCATTCCTTTTTGGTCTTTTATGTCATTTATATGTTCAATTTTCTTTTTGTTTAGTTTTTGTAAATATCTTTTTGTTTTTTAATCTTTCGCTTTTGTATACAAAACGTTCTAAGTATGATGATAATGATGATGAAGATGAGAACGACTTTGATGCTTTTCAGAGTTTTGGAGTGTGTGTCCTTTTTGTGTGTTTGTTGTTTATATTGCTGTGATAATTTATTACAAACATTGATTAACGTACTTAGCCGTCTGTTTTGGGTTAAGCCCTCTCTCTTCTGTTTTGTAGTAGTTGTCGTTTTGTTTGCTGTTTTAGTTTAATTTTTTTGGATTATTATTGGATTTTTTTTAGTTCAGTTGCTTAACAAGAGGATCTGGTTTTTGTTCTTTTTTTTCATTTAAATTCTATAATGTGAAACAGTTGATATGACTATGTGCTGTTAAGAAGTGACACCTTTTCACGTTCATTGACAAGATATCACAGTTCACAGAATGTTACATTAAAAGTAAAGAGGCACACGCACTTAGTGTTTTGCCAGAGTTAGTAGGTATCTGCATTACCAGTCTGTTATTTTATTTCGAAAATAATGAGCAACATTTGGCACATTACAATTATTTAGTAGTGAAATTATTTAAAATTTTTGTCTAATTTGTAATTATTTTCTTATAGAATTCACTGAATAAAAATGACGGTTGATTCTAGCAGGTTGACATAGTCACGTCACAAAATTTAATTACGATCGGAAGTAGTTTCAATTTCGAAACTTGAGAAACGAAAAATTAAATTTTTTATGTAATCAAATCATTTAAAAAAATTAAAATGGAGTTGACAATGAATTTTTCTACTAACTTCATTTATAGTCAGCAATAAAAAACATGCATACTTTTAGAAGCATCAATTATACGGGATTCACACGATGACTTTTTACCGTGACTTTCAAGACTTTATTGACGAATCCAAGAACAATGCAGGGAAAAAGATATCGTGTAAATCCCGTATTAGATAAGCAATGCAAGTGTATAGAAAAAAACTTAATGCGAAATTTTGGTAGCAGTAATAGTAGCTTTTAATGGGCTACAAAAAAATCCTTGTTATAGGTGTCCTTGTGAGGAAACTAAATTTTCCTTATAAAGGCTACTGCAGAAATTGGTAAATAAAAAGAGGAAATAAACTGTAAAACACCTTTTGTGTTCAAAGAAATAGAAAGAGAAATCTGGACTCTTCCAGAACTTGCATGATAAATAGTATGCGATATAAACGGAATAAATTCACTTAATTTTTGGTACTCTGCTTAGTTTAATACTGGGCCAGCTTCCAGGATAATTTTCCTTTTCTTCCTCTTTTATCTATTTCAGGTATCGCAAAATTACCAAAAATAACTAAGCTGACCGCTTAACTAAACCAAAATTAAGGATAAATGTGAATATTGTTAGATTCGAATATCCTACGGTTTCAACAAAACAATCATAGATCATAAGGATCAAAGGGTGTTGACAGCTGGGAATGGCATTTCTGGTCAGTAAAGTTTGGCATGTCATCATAAGTCGTTTAGGGCAGAACAACGTTTCCAAATAATGGAAATTTAATTCGAAACAATAAATCTTTTCGCAAAGTTCATAGAGCACTTTTATCAAAGAATTGCTTTTAGAGATAAATCGAGGAAAATAATCAAATAACAAAAAAAAAAGAAACATTAAAACTGCAACATTTAAAAAATGTAAAAAAAATATAATTATCCTTTTTGTTTGGAAATTTAATGTTGGACATCTCTGGCATTTTTTTTCTTTTCAATATTTATTTATAAAATACTTATATATTTATTTATACACCTTGTTGTCCTTAACGTTCAACATTTAACACCACATACCAACGTTAAGAGGCTGTTTCGATGGCTCTTTGGCCGACTGCATGGCTGGTTGGTTATTTGTATGCAGTTGCAGTTGCTCGGCCTGGCTGGTGGTGGTGACCACTTTGTTTGCAACTACTTTAGTAGCCCATGTTAATGTTGCATCATGTTTATTATTTTTTTTTAATTTTTATTTTCTCTCCTTAGAAGATCTTTTTATTCTCCTGCTTATTGTATGCTGTTTATGTTTCATTTTATTGTATTGACTGGTTGTTTGTTTTATTTCATTTCAATAAATTGTTTCAAAAGAAGCCAGCAAAAGAAAAAAAAGTGTAATCATTATTTGATATTGAATGTGATTTTTCCTTGGAAGGGGGAATATTGAATGAATTTTCGTTTGTCTTGGTTGACGTTTTTCTTTTCTTTTATTTTAGTTTTATTTTATTTTATTATTATTTCAATGTTTTGGTTGTCTGCTGGTATTTTGTTTAGTTGTATTTTGTCCTTATTGTCATTTTAACTATTTTAAAAGGTTCATTCATGTGTTCATGTTAGTAATTTGTATTATTTTTGCTCTTTTTGTCTTTGTTTATTTGTTTTTGCTGTTTTTAAATCAACGCTTTGTATAAGTAGCATGTTTAATTTGACTTTTTGTATTAATTTCATTAACAGCTTCATGGTGTTTTCATTTTTATTTCTTAACGGCTGGTATTTAAGGAGGAAACAAATAAAAGTCATGGAGTATTTAAGAAATGTTTGTAATTCGATATGTTATGTCCAGTATGCAGCATAAATGTATTTGGAATTGTATGATCTTGCAAGTGTGTCGTTTACGTGAGCTTTCATAGGGTAGCCGACAGCCGAGTGCAATGTTTTGCATATTTTTGAAATTATCTTCTTTATGGCGAAAAAAGCTGAAAAACTGACTTGACTATTGGGTGAAAACGGTAATGGAAAATTTTTTTTAATTATGCATATTTTTATGAACATTTATTGGGCTTATTTTAAAATCTCTTAAATGCGAGAAATTAAACTTAGAGGTAAGTTGCTTAGGCAATAACAAATACATTTTTTTATATCTTGCAAAACTGTTTCGCAATCTTTTCTAAAAGAACTAAAGTTTACTTTGTCGCTTTAAGCGTTTGAAATAAAAAAAATTTTAATACTCAAAATAAATTACAATTATAAGAGATTTATAATTGAGAAAACTAGTTTTCTTATCAACATGTTTTGTTACTAGATGATTTTTGGTTGGATTTTTGGTGTTTGGTGACCAAAATTTTATTCCGATCGCTTTTGATTTACAGTCTTTAGGTCCCGTTTTTGTTTTATTTCAATTTTACAGGGATAAAGTTTTTTATACCCATAGAATTGTGTTGATTATTATTTTCTCTAGCAAATCTCACATCGAGCTTTTCTTTATTAACTTTAAGATCTTATGTCGTTGACACTCCTAAAAGTATGCATAGTTTTTATGGGTTACTTCAAATTAAGGTGGTACAGTACAATACGCATATAAGAAAGTCTGAAAATGTACAGATTTTGTTTCTTATATGCGAGCTTTCTTATAAAGAGAACACGCATATAGGAAAGATATTTTCTTATACGAGTATGCGTCAGAAACAAAATTTAAATAATTTCCTATGGAGTATGCAGATATATATTTGAAATAAAATTAATACACACTATTTTGTACAAAAAAAAACAACGAAGCAGGCTGATTTCACATAAATCAACGACTTCAATTGACATTTGGACCAGTGTTCTATATAATCAAAAAATTTATATTTTTCCCCAAATTGAAAAAAATTTCATTGTGAGAATACTTTCTTATACACGTACAATTTTCTATGGAAGGAATATAATTTTTCATAAAAAATTGTTTCTTATAGCAGAGTTTTTCTTATAAGCGAGTTTCTTATATCCGTATTGTACTGTAGAAGAATTCATTGACAATTGCATTTTGAATTTTAAAAAAGGTTTGAATTAGGGATGCAACCGATACCGATACCGATATATCGGCGATACTTCTGCTTTTCCGATATATCGATATCGGCGATATTTTACTGTCGATACGCCGATACTTCTTATATTTTTCTTTAGAGTTTTTTGAACAAAATATTCAATTTTCAACTCTTTTTTTTTGCATGACAACTATGAGAAATAACATATTAAAAGCAGAACATAAAATCACAACAGAATACATAATGAAATCGTTTCTTCTATTTTGCTTTGTGCACCATTGTAATGAAATGTTCTCTCAATGCTAAATCTTGTATGTGTTTGTATGTTTTAAGATTTTTTTCAAGGCGCATTAATACAAGTGGTGGTAATTCTACAACAATTTCAACTTAAAATAACAACTGACATCTCAGCCCCTATGTCGTAACCTATTATTTATCTACAATTATTGACCCTCGATACAAAGCTCGAATATTTCAAAGACAATCGACTTCAATCCTATCGAAAAAATGTCTTATTGAGCTGTTTAACATGACTCTACATTCCGAAAGTGTTGAAGACACAGTCCTCCCTACACCTCGCAAAAGTTCTGATAAGTCTACGAAAAGTACTCGCCTTTGGAGCGTATGTGAAAAAATTATAAGAGAATCCGAGGAGGATGAGCCTCTATCCATCCTAAGCTGTGGTTCTGCTAACAAAGAAGTCGAGAGATACCTTAGATCTCCTAATATTCCTGGAGACGCAGACCCTATTGTTTACTGGCGCAATGACTGACATATCCTACCCAAACTTAAAGAAAATGGCGCAGAAATACTTAAAATTTCAAATGAGTTCTGTCGCATCTGAGAGACTATTTTCCACTGCAGGTCTGCTTCAAACGGATTTGAGAAATCGTCTATCTCCGCAAAATTTGAGAACACTTTGTTTTTTAAACAAAAATCTTATTAATATCAATTTTAAATATTAATCTTTTGCAATGTTGTTTTTATAATTTTAATTTAATTTTAACATGATCTCAAATTCAATTCGTTGTCTTTTAAATCTTATTAATATCAATTTTAAATCTTGAGCCAATCTAAACTGAATGCCATCGTTTATTTTGTAAAATCATAAATATTGCAGACGTTTTGTAGTTCGAAAATTTGAATTTTAGAAACTGAAATGTATTGAAAATTTTGATGATTTGAATGGCTCATTAAAAAACACGGATCGGCGATATGGCGTATGGTTACATCCCTAGTTTCAATATATTTTTAGTATCAAAGCTCACATCTAGCTTTTTTTTATTACAGTGGTTTTCAACGTTTTTGAAGCCACGACCCCAAAATGATTTAATTTAATTTAATTTAATTAATTTACACGAGATTAATTTTAGTCCGCTTAACTTTTGTTCTTTCCAAAATATACGGACTTAATTCATCTTAGCTAGTTTCAAATTAGCATATCTCGTGGGTAAAAATGGAAAACCTCACACATTCGCTGAAAATCTTATTTTACCGGCTGCCATAGACATGGTTGAGATCCATGATAGGCGAAAGAGAAGCTGAGAAATTAAAATCCATTCCCCTGTCTAATAACACAATTCAACGCAGATTAAGCGATTTAGCTAATGATATTCGCGATCAAGTAATAGAAAAAGTCAAAAACAGTTTATTCTTTTCATTACAATTCGATGAATCAACATAAGTATATATCTGGTTGTGCTCAGTTTTTGTGTTTTGACGGTTTGAAAATAATGATACTATTTCCGAAGAAATATTGTTTTGAAAATCTTTACGAAAAAATACAACTGGCGAGTGTTTGTATGGAATGTTTTTGGAAGCCACCAAAGATTTGAACTTTGACTGGGAACTTTGTGTTGGTCCTTGTACTGACGGTGCTTGGGCAATGACTGACAATAAAAGCGGATTCGTAGCAAGACTTAAAGCAATGATGTCGAATGCGAAGTGGACACACTGTTTTCTTAATTGTCAAGATTTAGCAGCCAAGTTCTTAACGTCAAATTTAAGCGATGTGCTTAACACTGTCATCAAAGTTGTAAATTCCATTAAAAAAAGATCTGTACAGTCAATGTTGTTTCGAACAGTGTGTGAAGACATGGGCGCTCTCTATCAAAATCTTCTTTATCACACAGAGGTGAAGTGGTTATCCAAAGAAAATGTGCTGACAAGAGTAATTGAATTGAGATCGGAATTGAACATGTTTTTTCAAGAAGGAAAATCCGAATATGAAAATTTATTTAATAATCCCAAGTGGCTTTTGAAATTAGCATATACTCGTATTGCAGACATTTTTCGTCATTTGAACGTCTTAAACGTGAGTATGCAAGGGAAAGACGAAACCATTATATCAGCCAAGGATAAAATCAAAGCATTTATTTTAAAAATTGAAATGTGGTCAACATCTTTGCAAAAACTACAATTTTATTCTTTCACTAGCTTTGAAAGTATTGCAACAGAAATTTCATCCGATGAATCGGTGAGCGATTTTATTCCAACCAAGATATAAGCGCTGCAAAATTTAAAAAAGGAACTGTACCGATATTTTCCAAAAGAGCTGCAAGAAGTTAATGGTGATTGCTGGGTATTAAATCCCTTCATAGCTAACTGCGTTGAGTTCACCGATCTTTCCAATAATTTGAAAGAAAATTTATATGAGCTGACACCGGACAGTAGCGCAAAATGGAATATTTATCTCAAAATAATTCTACATTTTGGCTAAAGCGAAAGGCAGAATATCCTAAGCTAGCTAAAAAAACACTTAAAGTATTAATTCAATTTTCAACATCTTATAAGTGAGAAATTTCTTTTTTACAAATGGTGAATATTAAAAAAAAATGAATAAATTAAATTTAGAAAATGCAATTTATTGCTTGCGTGTCACAATTGAAACCACGTTTTTTTACATTTAATTAAAAGTAAGCAAGCCCAGCGTTCGCATTATGATAATTACTTTTATTATTTGAACTAGCCTATCCCGGTGTGCTTTGCTACCCCCTCGTTATAAAATAAAATTAAGAGTATTTATATATCCTATTGTGAATATTTAATGACGATCGGTCCAGTAGTTAAGACTATATTACAATTTTTAATTTTCCTAAAAAAGGGGCATGGTCCCACCCACTTTTCTCCTGGTACGTATTCCAAATTATGTCAATACTATATGTACCAAATATCATCGGCGTAGGTAAAAAAATGCCCAAAATATGGCGATTTCAATTTTTGGGTTATATGGGTGCTGCCACGCCCACTTGTCCGATAACGCCCATTTTTGTCCTGATTACTCACATTAGTAACATATGAACTATTGCAATGTTTCAAAACTCTTGCTATCACAATAGTCAAGATATATGATGTTATTCAATTTATGTGGGAGGGGCTACGCCCACTTGAAATATTAAAAGCCTAAAACCATCCTCTATAAATTCCCTTTTGAATGACACCAGTTTGGACCAAATCGGTTGGATAGTTTCCGAGTCTATAGCGAACATGGGTACAAACATTTTTTGTATTATATATATATAGATTAAAATTTTTTTTATGTTTTTGAATTAAAAAAATTAGATTTAAAAAAAAAATCGATGTATTTTATTTAGAACAGATCCAATGATTGAAAACCACCGTTTTTTAATATGAAGACCTTATTTAATTAAAGCTCCTAAAAGTATGCATGTTTTTTAAGGGTTACCTTCAATTGAAGTTAGAAGAAAAATTTATTGTCAATTCTATTTTTAATTTTAAGCATAATTTTCCTTTATCACTTTCTAAAGACTCAACCATCGGAACTAACTATCACACGGTGTTAAAAACAGCGTCAGGTATTGAACTCACAGCTGTTAAATTCCCCTAAAATTTATACGCATCATGTTAGTGTCTTTGGTCAACAGCTTATGCAACTTATGAATAACCAGCAAACTAGAAGCCATGTTTAGACGAAGGCAACAGCTGTACCGCCCTTTCAGAACAAACGGCAGCAGACCACTACCCTCGAAACTTTGGTTGATTTAGCAAAAGCTTAATAAGGGGCATATTGATAGCGCAAAACACAAATAGAATCATCATTTATTTTATGACTAGGAAGAAATGCATCTGAATATACATTCCTAGGGGACGAAATAAGTACTTGGCGAGTATCGTCCAGGATGATGACGCGAAGGCCTTCTAGACTTTGCTCCTTTCCTTAAACGTCCGTTTCTAAACAAATATCGGTTATCAGCACTATTAAGCCTGAATAATTTAAATTTTTATTACTAAAGTGCTTCCTAAATGTCTATTATATCTCTCCAGTTTTTCAGTCTTTATTTTCTTAAGCGCTCTGTTTTATTGAATTTTTGTTTAAGTTAAGGTAGAAGTTTGCTTAAAGTTAATGCTAAAACTAAGTTAAGAAAACATACGATTTACAAATTCTAATTAAGCCATGTTGTATACCATAATGGAGATAAAAACGGTATCAGAAACACAAACTCAATTTTACGTTACACTGTATCAAATCTTTAATTTAAAAACTTTACAATTCGCTACAAAATCAATTATGATTCATTTTATAATTTTAAGCTTTAAAATGATTCGAAAGAAAAACTAAAAAAAAACTCATTTACATCAATAAGTATAATTGGATCTTCATAAAGGCGAAATAAGTATTTCGTTTAAATTTTGCATACTAATATCTCAGAGTGATTTTCAATTTTCACAATCAAAAACTTTAAATGAAAGTTATTTACGCATGTGCACGCACGGTTGTACTTATATTTTTTGTGTGTGTCATAGTGTTTGCTGCAATATGCATTAAGAATTTTTCGGTAATTGTTTATTATTGAAATTGGCTAATAATTTATTACTACCACATACTACTGGTTAAAGCATGCCACAAATATGCTTAAAGCATTTTTGGGCCATACGTATACTCAGAAATATGCGTATGTGAGGGTCAACTTCGGGTGCATTATAAAGTAATTTCCATAAATCATTTTGTTTTTAGTTTTTTTTTTTTACAATTCCATACTTGTTTATATGATTTTTTCCGTTATAAATTTTAAATTACACTAATCGACAGTCTTTACTTTAACACCAACTCTTGTGTGATACAAAACGTTCTTTTATGCAGCTCTTTTATCTTTTAACAGGTGAATAAAAATTTAATACAAAATCAAATTATTTGGAATTTGTCGAGTAGTGTTATATATTTGATGTGTTATATTTTTTTTTTTTTGGGCAATAATTTTTGTTTCTTTCTTTGAAACCAGTTTAATGGAAATTATTTATTACAAAATTAGATTAAAGCTTGCGCATGTTAAATAAAGAAAAAAATTAAATTCAGTATTTTATTTTTAAAAAAAATACTGTTCTAGACGTGCTCAATAATCTCATGGCTAATAAAATAATGGAATTGGAAAACGAAGCATGATTACATGTTAAATGTAACACACACACATACATTTGGAAAAGTAGCCTCTTTGATCAGTTAATAAATATGGAAATGCTTCAGTTAAATGTGAAAACGACAGTTATTTGCTATAAATATTATGATTGTCACCTAAACTATACAACGCCCTGACTAACAAATAATCGGGTATTGACTTTTTTTATAAACTCCCATGTATTTTTCCAAAAAAAAAAAAATCTTTCACCGAACAAAACTGGCGTTTTTATTATTAAAAACTCAGAGAGGAATTTGACTTGATCAGTAATATTATTTAGCTTTAAATATTGAACATGTTAGTTAGTGCGTTTTGCGTTTCATTTGACCATATGCATTTTAATACTTATGAATTGGCCTACTCCTTCGACACCTTATACATATGCATGTGTGCATAATGTTAATTTCCACACATTCCTGTAAAACATGAATCATAACTATGACCGCATCTATTATCAACTTGATATAAAATATTGGAAATCTATACAGATGTTTATTATAGAATTTTCTACAAATTAACTACAGATAAAAGTAACTATTTTTTCAAAGTCGGCTTAGATTTGTAAAATTATACTTTTTTCTGTTTGCTTTAATTGTCTTTCGATCTCAGTTTTGCGATTTGTTATTGGGAAGACCAACTTTTTATTAAAAATTACTGCAATGACTGAT
Source organism: Lypha dubia (assembly GCA_947311025.1). NCBI lineage: Eukaryota > Metazoa > Arthropoda > Insecta > Diptera > Tachinidae > Lypha > Lypha dubia. The sequence continues at coordinate 124,054,055 of OX371260.1, forward strand.
AATGCATTTGAAGTTGTGCAAAGTAGTAATTCCGTTTAACTTAATATGTTGAAAATTAAACAAGTTTAATTGTGTTTGAAAAAACCTACACTGACTTGGTGGCTCTAAAGGATCCTACTTTGAAAATTAAAAATAAAGAAATCATCATGTACTGGTTATTATTGATCGTGAAGAATGTGCCTGAACATACTGCAAAAAAAATTGGATAAAAACCCAAGATGGCCGGAGAATTAATGCAAAATATGGCCTGAGATCAAATTGAAACCGGAGCAATATCATGAACAGAGTTTCTATGCTGTAGCATGTGACTCCTTCATAGTTTTTAAACTTACTTTTCATAGAATTTTTTCAGTAGTTGTAGAGCGACTTTAGTTAAGGAATGAATTTTTTTTTATTGTGTCTGTGATGAGTTTCACATCCGTGTGAAAGTGAATCTTTTCCGAATATTTTGGTGTCCTGACATTCACTTCCGAACAATTTTTTCGTTTTACTTTCGACTGCACTAAGCTGTGTGAAAGCAAATAGAATCTCATTTATTACACAATAAAACTAATTTAATTTGAAAAAAATCTTTTTTGAACTTAAGTTTGATATCTTATTTACCTGATTCGGAAATAAAAACCAATATATGTTTGATAAGAACACATGGAAAAGGAGATTTAAAAAAAATTTCCACATTAGCCACCAATCGAGCAAAAATATTCGGAAGTATGCCGGACAACAAATATTCTATTTTGTGTTTCGGAAATTTTCATTTTAATTTAAACCGTTCGGAACTCATGACAGACACGTATATTCCGGTATACGAGTATATTTTCAAAGCATCTATTTTTTAAATATGATTTTTGGCATATTCGCTGAGTGCAACTTTTTCTAATAAATCTGTCAGTGTGGCATCAATGATGACTTCAATATTGGCTTACGATGCTTTATGACTGGTGATTTGTCAGTATTGTTGCTGATTCGTCGGCATAAACTAATGGCTTAACATAGCTTCAAAAACAGTAATCTAAAGGCGTAAAATCACACGAATAAGAGCCAGTTAACAGGACCACTTCTGGAAATAAAGTTGTCATCAAATCGATTTTGCTATAAATCGATTGTTAGCCGTACTGGTTGGCATTTATAACCGTCTTATTGGAACGTTTATTTTTTAAAAGATTAAATTCAAGAAAACAAAAATTAAGTCAACATGGCTCGATAGAGTTCATCATTCACCGTAAATGAAGCTCTTTGCTCCTTTCAAAAGAAATAATGACCGATGATGCCGCCAGCATGTAAAAATCAATAAAAAGTAAATTTTGATGGACGCATTGATCATGGTTTAATCGCTTGAGAATTGTTTTCCCTCCATATACAGGATTTCTGCAATACAAAATTCTTTGATCAAAAGAAATGAACTTGGCGAACCAATTTATTTTTTGTTTTCCAAGCAAATTTCCACAATTTGGATGCATTGTTCTTTTTCAGGCCCCAAACGATTCATAATGATTTACCAAAATTTACGGTACAGAAATACCAACACAGTTTAACAGCTATCAAACCATGATTAACAATATTGATAGTTATTATGCTGCTAAAATAACACCCGATATATTCTTAGATAAATTACAATTATTCGTTGCAGGATTTGTGTGGGAAGCTTTTCTCATCTTTAGGATAAAAACCAAGGAGTATTTCATGGAAGACATGACAAATATGAACAGGCCGAGTGTTATAATAACTTCCTCTTCCTACTGTAGATCAGTTCACACACAGAAAAACACATAGTTCCAAGCGACAATACCAAGTTTGGCCCAAAATGTTGATTTTTGTTAAAAGAAATGTGTGCGGCATCAGTGAGCTACAACATATATATTCGAGCCTACTTATTCCCTAACGTTCAATTTTAAGAACAACACAAACAAGTATTATTAAATTTTACACTCGTTCGCTTCTTATGCACAAGCAGAAAATTCATCAACAAATGTAAATCAGTTCGATCATTTGATGCGAATGTGCATGATCTGACTCCGTCATACAATGAATATAAGGCATATGCAGCAATACAAAAAACACCAATTCTATGTATTTTGTTGGTAGAAAATTTGATTTCGGAAGTCAAAAGTACAAATGTGTATGTGTGCATGTTTCAAACTGTGACAAATATATAAATAAAAATGATTTGTTCAAATACGAGTACAAAATTACTTAAAAAACTGAATAAAACACTTGTTCTGCTAACAACACACTTTCTTCGATTCAAAATGAGTTTCATGCTCTTAACGACATAGTCAGAACATTCATGTTAGCACAAAATAACAAATGAATAAAACTGAATGTTTGAAACGAACGGTTGCGTAAACAAGTGTTTTGCTTTTGAACGAAAACGATTAGTGCATAAAAATCAATGTGCACAATCAAGTATACCCGAAAATTAAGCACTTGCTGCAGCTCACTGTGCGGCATGCAATCGGCTGCGCATGATACTGTTGGTGTGAAAACATATGTACATCCACACTAAATCCGACAATTTTCTATTTAAAACCATCCAGACGGTTATTTTGATCAATCAGTTTTTGAGATTAAAATAGTTGTTTTTTGGGATTGAATAATCTGTAGTTGAAACAGTATTTTTATACTTGGTTGAAGAAAATTCGTAATTACCTTATTTTTTACACCATAGGGAATTGATTTAATTACGTTTGGGATTGTGTTTTTTTCTGTGTACTCATAGTTAAATGCTTTTCACATCTCTAACATTTTCTTTGTATTTTTAAAATGAATATGACACATGAAACATTTTTTGCCTCTTTTTAAAACACATTTCTTTGGATAGTGGTGGTCACCTTAAAGCAAATTTCGTATTAGTTAAGAATCAATATGAACTTCATTTGTACGAACAATTGTCTATATAGTATTTTTCTTTACTGTTTCGTGTGCTCTACAATGCATACTCGTATGCATCAATTTGTATTGCTTGTATGTCTGGCCACAGAGGAAGTTTTATTACACTGGTAATCGCTCTACTTATTCTCTAAATATTTTATTTTATTATTATTTTTTTTTTCTGTATTGTTTTGCTGTGCTTTAGCTACGTGAATTGTTATTATTTGCCAATTGTTGAACATTAAACGTGCTGCCTTGTATCTTGCATTATGAATGTATTCCATTTTTACTGATCATTGAAAGCGATCGACAGGTGTTGATTGCTGTTATTGGTCGTTGTACTTTGCATTGCTTCTTATACGCTCAAGATTTCTTTTTAATTTTTTTTATTTATTTATTTTTTTTTTTTTGTATTCAGTTTTAATATTTGGTGGATGGATGAGCTTTTATCCAGCTTTAATGTTCTTCTTCGTAAAGTTTATGCCTAAAGATGAGATATATAGATGTTGGTGGCGGTATTCGTTGGAAATTTTTCTTAAAGATATTCTTCTTCCTTAGTTTTGTTTTTTTGTGCATTTTTTTATTATTTATTACCTTTTGCTGGGTAATTGTATGCATAAGCGTGAAAAGAAATTATTACAATTCGTACGTGATTTTAATCAAAATATCATGTACCAAATTGACTATAATTTTGATAGGTGGTAAGTGATAATTTTCAAGTGTTTTGTACGACTAAAGAAATTATAAGAACATGAACGTTTGTGAAAATATCAAAGAATTCACACTTAAATATACAGAATAGTTGTAGTGTTCATAGAAGTCTTTTTATTTTAAAATATTTAAATTCTTGTTCTAAAGTTTTTGTATTTTTCTCGAAAATTTTCCCTGCATAGGACATTTTCGTGAACAGCTTGTAGACGTTTGATCCAATGAAAGACTTTTTATTATCTATGAAAGATAAGACATGAAAAGTTGCTACGAAAACTTACAACATATTAAAAAGCTTAGTCCAAAGCTTCTCTCGTAATTTAAACTGGAGGGCGAAAATTATGGTCTCAATTTAGCGAAATTTATTTCAAACTTTTGTATATTCGAAATTATATCGACTGCAATATATATAAATATATATTGCAAAATTATATAAAGTTTGAACTTAATTTCGCAAAATATAAATCACTTTTTGCGCTTAAACTGCAAATAAAGGGAGTAAAGTTTTAAATTTGGCAGGAAGTCAGCTCTTCTTTAGCAACATTAATTAAGAATACTGTAGAGTTAATAACTTAAAAACCAATTTGCCAATTTTCGCACATTTTCAAGAGATTCAAAAATTTTAAAAATATATTGAACATTTTTTGCCATTTAGGAAATCAACCGCTTAAACTAAAATATTTTGTTGGCAGTGGCTAAACATATTTACATTTTTTGATTTAAGATTTGAATAACTTAGTGATGTTTCAATTTATAATTGAAGATTCAATAAATAATGAAACTACACAAAAAAAAAATTTGAATTTCTTAAAAATTACAAAAAAAAAGATTCATACCCTGTATTGTTAATCAATGTCCCAATAAAGAAAGCTTATATTACACCAAAGTTTTTGGACTATTTTGACAGCTTAATTTTTTAAATTTAACTTCAGATATTAGAACTTGATTTCGGAAATACAAACTAGATTTTGGAAATTTTGAACTTAATTTCGAATAGTCGAATGTTTAAATTAAATTTGGCCAATTGAATTTCCACGCAGCGGTTCTAAATAAAGATTGCGAATTTAAAAATTTTTCATCATTTAAGCTTTTCTATAGGGACATCGATTGACACCAAAGCAGAGTTAAAAAAAATTGCCAACATTTTGTTTTATAGAAAACATCAAAGCTCTTTGAATACACTGATCAACAAGGTTCTGTATGCTAATTATTACTTTACTATACCCTCATTGAAAAACACAAACTAATTTGTTTCTGTCACGCAGAGATTTGTTGTGACACCCACTTATGATTTTACCTTATTTTCCGTTAATACTACTGTACGTACGGTTTAATTGCATCAAGTTGTCATTTAAAAAAGTGTAATAATAATGTAAGGGCCTGGGAAAAATTTTTTTAAACCCTTGTCGAGCCCAACAGAGTACTTTTACCACCACTACATATTAAACTAGGTTTGATAAAAATTTTGTCAAAGCCAGGGATCGCAACGGCTCAGGTTTTACGTACTTGAGAGAAAAGTTTCCTAAAGTTAGTGACGCTAAAATAAAGGAAGGAATTATCGTCGGACCTCAGATCAAGGATTCGTTAAAGGATAACATATTCGAAGAAAATTAAGTTTGTTAGAGAAATCTGCTTGGAAAAGTTTCTATAATGCCGCACAAAATTTTTTAGGCAACCACAAAGCAAGTAACTACAAAGATCTGGGGCCAAATCACCGCATACGATATCGAACAGAATTTATCGAAATTTTTCATTTTGGGATTATCGCATTCGATATCGAATGAATTGTATCGTAATTTGACGCATCGTATGCCATAATTTGCTTATTCGACACGTGTCGTAATGTTTTTCGATACGATAGTTAATTCGATATCGTATGCGGTGATTTGGCCCCTGATATGAGAACTAATTTCGACGTATCAAGCGTTGGGTTGTAATATTTCACTCAAAATACACTTTCTACACTCCCACCTCGATTTCTTTCCCGAGAACCTAGGAGCCGTTATCGACGAACACGGCGAAAGGTTCCATTAGGATATTTCCAGCATGGAAAAACGATACCATTGCAAATGGAATCCTCGAATGTTGGCAGATTATTGTTGGACACTTGCAAGAGACCAGCCTCAGGTCAAATACTCCAGAAAATCATAGCATTTAGTTTTAAAAAACATATTATCAAGTATAATTGTATGTAAAGTATCAGTATTGTTTTATGAAATATAAAATTCCTGTCACAAAAAGTCAAAATAAAGTAAAAAAAGTTCATATGACAAATTAAAAGTTCATTTTTGTCAATCAGTGTTATTTTAAGAGCTGTCGCAAGGAGCTTAATTTTTTTGTCGAATAAAGTAAATTTCTGAAATTCGAACTTAGTTTTAAAAATTCCAACTGGATTAAATCAGTTTATATCAGTTTTGCAAATAAAAAACACATTTTGGCAAAATTAAACAAAATTTCGAAGTTTTCCCTGCAAAAACAAAAAGATGTTACATTTTTATTAATTTTTACTGAAAAAAATTGCAATTTTACATCGTTTTTTTTTTTTTTTAATTAAAAAAATTATATATTTAAGGGATGCTAAAGTCATTTTTAAAAAACTCAAATCTTCGAAATCCTATTATGTTGCAAAAATCCATGATATTTTTACGATTTTCTTAATTTAAATAAAATTACTGAGCCACATTTCTAAAAAAAAAAACAAAAAAACCATGCCACCTAAACAAAATTCAACAACCTGATGATGAATTACCTGAGAAACAATGCAATTGTAGGTTTTCATTTTTTTTTTTTTTTTTTTTTTGTTTTCAAATAGACCCCTTAAGGTCAATATTTTGCTACTGTATTTAAATAACAAAAAGGAAAAAAAAAAACAGAGATGAAAATAAAGATTTTATTTTGCGAAAATACGAAATAAGCCAAATTTATCGTATCTCTTTCAAATTGAACAAAATTTTTGATACCAATCAAAATCGAAACTGCAACAAACGAAATCAACAATAAATACTTAAAAAAAGGAAAAAAAGTTCATATTTAAAATAACATTGTATTCAAAAAATTGGCTACTGCAATTTTTTATCTTAATGTTTTGAGGTAACAGCAAAAATAAAAGAGTTTATTTCTTCCTCTAGTGGCTGTAGTTGTTGTTTTAAATTTTTTAGTTTTTATTTTTTTTATTTAATGTTAAGAAAGATTGTCGTCTTAAGGCACGTTTTATTTGTACAATAACTAAAAAAATCTTTAAAATATTTTTTTAGATTTTAAGTTTTTATTTATTATCTTGTTGTTGCTGTTGCTGTTTTTGATGTTGTACTGTTGATGTGGTTTATTTCGTGTGTTAGTTAGATATAACTAAACTAACAACAACAGCAACAACAGGAACAACGACATTTACAGCAACAAAAACAACAACAACAACAACAACAACAACAACATGATATACAATAAGATCTTGTTAAGATATTATTTGTTAGATACGACAAGTAGACTTAATTATCATTTTCATGTTTAAACATAAATAATGCATTAGTTATAATAAAATAAAAATTGTATTGTTTTATTTATACACTGAACAAAATATTAGAAGAGAAAAATCTCAAACAATCAGTCAGCCAATTAAGGTTAAATAATTGTTGTAGTGATATGAACAACATATTTAAAGTGTCATAGTGGTTGTAATCGTTCTCTTATTGAACGAAGCAGATCTCCTATGAGATATTCACAGTTCGCTCATTAAGATCCAAAATAGTTTTCGTAAAGAATTCTCTATGGAGTTTTGGTGTCTTCCTTTCCAGAAGAGTTGTGTTTTGGGTCCAGGTTAGGACGCTTTGTGATGCCCGCCAGCGAAGAAATATATAGAAAAGTAAGAAAGCTAAAAGGAAGTAAAAGAATGGCTGTTGTCATATGCCGCAAGGGCATGGTTAGTCATTAAACCATCTAATGAAGGAGTTAATTTTGGCGATTCTGATCTCCTTCAGCTCAGGGACAAGCTGAAAAAGGACGATCGGCCAATAAGACAGCAGCAGAGAAGTTGGAAGATTGATTCCTCTTATTCCTCATATAGGCAGCTTCTACAGATTTAACGGGACATTAGTCCCATTAACTTTGCAAGTTTGCCAAATGTGCAGTGAGTCGTGATCACTGATCAACAAAGTCTTTCATGAGGATTTTTGGTAAACTTAAAAGGTTCCTGTTACGGATTGGGTCAAGACTAGGCCAGATAAGCCTGAAAGCCCTACAAATAGACTTCTTAAACCATCTATCCTGGGCACGATCCCTGAAAATTTTGTAATTTTGCTGCTTACAAACGTAAAATGGAGCCCCATAAAAGATGTCGATGTCTGAATCCAACATTGAGGCACCCTGTCTCATCAGCAAGTGAGCATTATTGTTACGCCGTGCTGTTCCCATGTCCCTATACCCAAACAAGGTTAAAATTTTGATGTCTCACCTTCACCGTAAGGGATGCCTTGCATTCTTAAGCTAAGTTGAATGTTACAGTCGTTGAAAGTTATGATGTTCTTATCGAATATTATGTGATACCGAAGCCAATTGACCGCCCTATTTATGGCTGATATTTCCGCGTGAATAGTACTGAAATTGTCTGGCAGCCTATAGAAGATTTTAACTTACAGACTCCCAATGAAAATTCCCCTCCTAACTGCGGTTTTGTGAGATTAAAAAAAAGGACCTCTAAATATTTTTAATAACTTCTTTTGAAATTTGTTGCTTTTTAATCTAAAGAAATTGTAATTAGTCAGGCTTAAGTTCGCATAATTTAATTATTTAATAACAAAATTGTCATAAATAAGAAAGGAAACTCCAGAAGCTCGGAATAATTTAACAGGCAAAGAAAATTTAGACTGCACGGAAAGGTTGAACTGATATCATGATGATTTGAGATTAAACACGGTCTCATCATAAGAGTTGTGTGCTGTTTACCATCATTAATTGCATTGTAGTGTTGTTTATGTCCAATTTATAAAGGAAATGGCGTTTACGAAATTTTATATATTTATTGAGAGTTAATTTACAAAACTAAACTAAAACGGAGAACCATACAAACTGAAGGGGATTTTTTTTAGTGCACAATTTCTTGTAAAAATAAAACAAGTTGATAATATTTCTGAGATGTTTATTTTGAAATCTTGAAAATGATACAAGACACAATAACAAGTACCTGTTAATGTAAAGTACGACAATGGATTTAAATGATTTTATGATTTTAACTATGCAAAAATATTTCAATAAAAATTTCTAAAATATGTTGTAAAATATATTAAAAATTTTAACAATAAAGGAAAGAAACTGACCACTAAACACTCCATTAAGGAGTTTGTATTTTATTTCCTAAGCCATAAAAATCGCTATTTAACAATCCTAGATGTTTAACATAATTTTAACTTGCAAAAATATTACAAAAATATAAGAATTAAATAAACAAACAACCAAAAAAAATCATGGATATCTTTGAAGTTGCTGAAAAACATATTTTCCATGTCGATACAATCAATTGCGTTATGCTAAATATATGCAAATGCGATTACGAATACGTTGTGCTAAAATTCAAATGAACAAAAGACGCTGAAACAGACACACAGCCAGACAAGATGAGAGAGCTGAACGGAGCTTAAAGAAAAATATAATCATTTCTTAGGAAGATCACAAGCACAAAGGCTTCCCTCTTTTAGCATTTACTCAGTGTTTTTCTATTCAGGAAATCATTACCTCGTACCCTCATACATTTTAGAAAACACGGTTGGTTTATCGCGATTTCCTTAGACGAAAATAACTGCTTCGTACAACAATAAAAACAACAACAGCAATAATCCTCAATGAAAATGTCTTCTTTTGCATTTGAAATTATTTTGATCTACCGATAGATTTTCAATTCTTCGCTTTAAAATTTATTTGGGTGGGTGAATTGGTTGCCTAAAAGAAGAAAAAAATTGATTGCGAGTAATAGAATGCATTGAAAAATAAAACGTGCATCTTCTGGATGATGTTTATTTATGTGTGACTATTTTCTTTAAAGATCTTTTTTAGAGGGAAAAATATAAAATTTTGTTTCTAAGTTTTATCTGCGTATAGTGTGAACAATATGTCGTAATATTGTATTACGAAAAGTAAACCAGATCGATGAAAAGAGCCATCAACTACTGGAAATAAAAATTTTATATATTTTATGCAGCACAGAAAAAAATTGGCTATTTTCGTTCGTTCTTTCTTTAGATAAAAATTTGTTGGAAATTATTTGTTTTTTTTCGACATTTGTACGTTACAGAAAGTGCGTTTCTTGTGTTGAAAATTGAGTAAATGACTAGGGGCCTGGGTTCAAACCGTGGCCAGAGCAAGTCAATCAACATCATTAATTTCTCTAATGTACATTAGTGAGACATTGTTTTAATTGTTGTCGGACTATTTAAGTGCTAAAGGCATAGCACTGGTCACTAAAAAACTCTTCCGACAGCGATTGATGATGTTCCAAGCTAATGTGCATAACATCGCCCTCCTTCGTCGAATAGAAGAAATATCGGCGAAGTAAGACAATTAATAAAATGACTGCTAATTAAGCTTAACAAAGTTAATGCGTCTACTTAAGACCGGAGGTGCTGCAACACTGCTATAAAAATTAACATAACGCGTAAAACAGAGTTGTAAAAGAGTTAAGCCTTCTAAATTTTCAATACCTATCTTCTTTACCTTATCTCTCTCCCTGAGTTCCGGCACAATGCACTACATACGTAGGGGTCATCCCATGAGTGCTGGTCCTAATTAAAAAAAAAAAAAACATGGGAACGTTCATGAGAGTGTAATTCGTATTTTTCTTGTTACAAGAGTTTACCCGTATTTTTTTCCCTGACTGTCAAAAACAGCTGTTTTGTATTTATTGAAATACAATTTAAAAATATGCAAACATTGTAAATATTCTTTAATTTTGTGTTCATCGAAAACTTGGCAAGTTGGTAAGGAACAGATTTGACTTTCAGTATTTTATTTTGAATTGTAGCTTTTTTTGCAACATTTTTCCGTTTATTTTCGTTAATGAAATTTTGGTTTTTGTGTTCCACTGGTTTTCGCTAAATTTATCGTTTTGTTAGAGAATTTTTTTCTTACTGTCTTTTTACCGGACTTTAGCCAGATCTAAGTCGCACAATGCTATTGTTAGTTAACATTAGGTGTATTCCAGATTTCTCCGAATCTCAACATTTACTTTCTCAAATAATAAAAGTTCTCCAACACATCTGAAAGGCGAAAAGCTAAAATTTTTAGTCCAACGATATCAAGTTAAATTTTATTTTAGTGATTTTAAACGTTTAAAATGCATAAGAAAAATTTGCATCATTGGCAACATGAGACTCACTTGATGTGTCTATGAAATGATTACTGATCTGCAAAAATCATTTATTTTATATTAAAAAAAGAGAGAGAAATATGCACTGAAGTACTTAGAATTTTAAATTTCTTGAAAAACCCTCCATTTCGCATTTATAGTCAATTTAAATAAATATTTGAAATAAAAACTACTTATTCCTTTATTGGCAAATTCATATATAAGCAAAAACAGCTGATTATTTTCCCAGCTTATCCAAACAAAAAGTTCGTACAGAAAATGAAAAAAATTATTTTCTCCTTATTAGCTTTGAGAATTTTACAAGAATTGTTATCTAGAATGCTTTAAAGAATTTTTGCACAAATTCGAACCGTTTGGTTATTCATCTGGAATACACCTATTATTTGTATGTCTGCTCATTGAAAATCAATAATCAATATTGCTCGATTAGTACTACGAATATAAAAATTAATATTTTCATCAAGAAATTCTCATGTTCATGTTCATGTTCGTAATGGGCAAACAAATCATTTTGATATTTGCAATATGTATGAATGTAATAACTTATGAGTGTTTGACCAAATATACTTTTTTTTCTATAAAATTTAATTAAAATATCCAAAGCCTCTTTTAAGGCACACATACAGCTGCTTCATATTGCAAAAATCTTGCGTAATCTTTTAAGTAATCTTTTACAAATGCCCACAAATTAAAAACATATTGACCACTTGAAAAATCCGATTACCTGCTTGATGGGATGTCATGCCAATAGAGTAAAACATACAACCAAGGTAGCAACATAACCAACCCTTATATAAGGCCTTAAGGCCTACAAATACATAATATTAAATCAGATGACCAACAGACAAAAAAGAAAAGAAGTAAAGAGACAACTAAATGTGTACTTAATAACTGAATGACTTAACGTCACACGCCTTTTCAGATGTTTATTTTTTCTTCTATTATTAAACGATGAAGACGATGTGGCAAATGTTTATTCTTTTAACAAATTATGTTTTTAATTTTTTTTCCTTTTTTTTCATTTGCCAAACTAACTCCGGCCAATATCAAAATTCTTAACGTAATTTTTCACTTTATTTTGGCAATGGAAATGAGATTTTATTAGGGAGATTAGAAAACAAAAGAAACTTCGCAACAACAACAACAACAACAACAAATATGAATGTAAGTGGACGACGAATTACAAATGAAGAAGAAGGAAATTTCTATTCAGCTACTGATGAATAAAAAGATTTCGTTTGGAGTTTCATTACACAATTGACCGCATTGTTTGGATTGCTATTGGCATTATTATGAAAATGCGTTAGTGAATTGTTTTTCTTTTTGAAAAATTGTCTTTTTCCAAAAATGTTGTTTCTAACAAAACATAAAGGCCGGCTGTTTTTAGGATTTTGTATACAATAAATACATGCATTGCGTGCTGTGTCATTTAACCATATGCAGAGTGTAACAACATTTTGCCAACAGCAGCATCTTAAGTAGCTGTAAACAGATTATGCAACAACTGCTGTTGCATGTTCTTATTTCTTGTCATTTGTTAGGCAGAGATGCCAATATATATTTAAATTTTCTAAGTAAAAATATATTTATCATATCGATCATTTTCGAAAAATAGATTTGAACGGAATCAACTCAATTCATCTATTTGCGTTTTGCCATAAATGAGCCAAATATGGTAAAAATGAGAGTGACAAAATGCACAAAAATCATTTATGAGAAGTGTTTTGTATTTTCTAAGGAAGAACTATGCTTTGGCAAACTCTTTTCTGCAAGAAACGTCTTTAATTCCAACTCTAATGAATTCTGGCAAAATAGAACCGTCTTCAATACAAACATATTTTCAAACGGCCCATTATAAGTTTTTCTGCATATTTACCGGTTGATTATTAAACAACATTTTAGGTGACCGTTTACATTTTTATGGGATCAATATTTCCAGACCAAACTGCATGAAAACCTGAGCAAGTAAAACAACCAATTTTGAAAATCGGCCAATAAAAAGTTTACTTCTACGATCACTAAAAGTTTTGAGAAGGAGACAATTTTCGTAAATTTTCCAAAAAAATTTATAGCACCCAACTGCAAGCTAACTCTGTCAAAAACAAAAAGGAATTTAAAGATGTTCAAACATTATAAGAAAAAATAGTTCTTCCAGTTATAGCCTCCTTCTCTTTCTTTAACTCTGTTAAAAAATCAAGAAATGTTTCTACCTCTTGGAATACGTCCATTATAAATTTAGAAGTCATGTAAACGATTTGTTTAAAACTGGTTTCATTAGAGATGTAATTCTGTGAGGATGTGGTCAATATGCACTGGATTCGGTTCATTCATTCAGCTCGATTTGTAATTTCTCATAATTTTGTTATTATGAAAATTTAAAATTGGAATCTCCTGAAGTTTTCTATGTAGGCACCTCTCTTACCAAAAAAAGGATTTTTAAGCATCCATCTCGGAATAAAGAAGGATTGAAGAAAAAAATTCAACATAAACTAAATTTGTGCAAAATATATGTGTCGTACTTTCGTAATTTTGTACATTTAATACAATAAAACGGGCGAAACCTGATCTTTGGTACTTTTTTAAACGATTTCACAAAAAGAGGCAGTTTTTTTTTTTTTTTTTTTTTTTTTTTGTTAATTAGGACCAGCACTCAGGGGATGACCCCTACGTATGCAGTGCGTTGTGCCGGAACTCAGAGAGAGGGATAGAGTAGAGAACATAGATGTTGAAAATGTAGAAGGCTTAACTCTTTTACAACTCTGCTTTGCGTGTTATGTATATTTTTATAGCAGTGTTGAGGCGCCTCCAGTGTTAGGTAGACGCATTAACTTTGTTAAGCTGTATTAGCAGGCATTTTATTAATTGTTTTACTTCGCCGATGCTCCTGCTAACCGACGAAGGAGGGCGATGTTGTGTACATTAGAGCTTGGAACAGCATCAATCGCTGTCGGAACAGTTTTTTAGTGACCAGTGCTATGCCTTCATCGCTTAAATAGTCCGACAACAATTAATACAATGTCTCACTAATGTACATTAGATAAATTAATAATGATGTTGATTGACTTGCTCTGGCCGGGGTTTGAACCCAGGCCCCTCGTCATTGTTTGCTTAGTAGTCAACGCACTAACCACTTCTGCCAACACCACCCTACACGCTTGATTCTTTCATTTATGAACCGATTTAAAAAATTAAATTGATGTTCACAATCTTTTTCGGTGTGAACGTATTTTCTAGCTCTCCCCCTCGCTACAAATAAGAAAGCAAGCAAAGTTTATTATCAGTTGCAAATCTTTGAGAAATATTAAATTTCAGAATATCCTTCGGATCGCGGCCTTAGCTAATAACTTCAATAGAAACTCCATCCTGGCAACACTTTTATAAATGCCGATACAATATTTTCCATTAGTTTTTCTGTATGTTTTATTGATGATGACATATTTTTTGGATTTGTTGTTGTTGCCAAATTATCTAATGTAATGCACAGCGTTCTGGCTCTCGAATTTAACATAAATGCCCACTCGCATCTTGTTGTATGCATCTATTTATCTGTTTGTTGCTTGTTGATATTGAAAAATTTTGTATCGCCTCTTAAAATCTATTTAGCACACAAAAGCGCTGAAAAAACAAACATTATTGTTATTTAAGTGTTATTAACAAACAACAATAACAAGAAAAAAGAAAGACGAACACTAAAACCAGCATGTATTGAAAGCAAATGCAAAAAGATTTATTGCATTTCCTTTTATAGTGCGATTTATATTCTATTAAATGCAAATTGTATGCAAATATGGGATATTAACTCATAATTCTATGATCATTTTATGTATAAAGTGATAATTGTACGCAAGTTTTTTTTTTTTTTTTGTATATGGTGTCCTTGCAAGGTGTTCGTTCCAACAGTTAAGAAATACGATTCTTGTACGTTAGAATTAGATATTCATTTCTGACAATTCTCATATATAAATATAATATGCAGATCAGAGATAAAATATTAAATTCCATCCCTATATAGAGATAGAAGCAGAACTTAAACATAAACCTTCGATGGTATTTTGAAAATCTTGTTTGAGCTCTAAATATTAACTTAGGTTTTTTTTTTGCGCAGTGAATGCTACAGTTTCCTTTCATATAATTTTCGTTAACGCATTTTATTCCTTGAGGAGTTTCACAATCCTTCTTATATGTCTTGAATATACTGCTCTTTGAAACCGATTCCCGGGGACTCATTTTGCATAAAAAAGAAATTAAGCAGTTGGATGGAGAATATCACTTCGCCATATTCGCCATAACCAACTGCTTAATTTCATTTTTATGCGTAAAAGAATTAACAAAACTTTGAATATTACATTGAAAACGCTGCAGATGTGGCGGAAATCGAAGATAATCATCAAGAAACAGATAACAGTTTATCTTTGGGTAAATTATAGAATTGCTAACTCCTATGAAATTAAAATCAAATTCAAGTTGGAAAAATCCATGTAAATTATGAAGACGCGGATGAATTCAGACAGTTTTCAAGGATTTTCGTTTCAAGTGGATGGATACGAAATCGATACACATTTTTATCAATTAATTCGATTTTTTTCTACAACTTTTATGAAGAGAAGGCAATTGACGTCAGCTCCAAAAATTAACCTGAATGATTTTGAAATGGTCATAAAGTATAACAAATCATAATCAGATCACAAAAAATATATTTTGTTAACGTCTATTCTTTGATATTCTTAACAAATTGTATACCATTACAAAAATTACACGCAGCTAAAATAATCGAAAGTTCGTTCAGCCTTGAAAAGACGAATATTGCTGAAAATTTAGTTAGAAGTATGGTAAATAATTTTACATCTAGGGTAAGAGGAAGAACTATTGTAAAGGAAGTGCCCAATAAAAAAAATTGGTATGCCTTTATCATTTTTGTAACCCAAAATAAAATGTCTTTAAATTTAGAAAAATATTCTTAATATTACAAAAAACGATTTCAAATTAAATAAACTTCTCCTTGAAAGTGCGATGTATTGGTTTTTCGGAATTATTTGATTTTTTTTTATTAAGCAAATTTTATTTGATATAAAAACAATATTTCTAAATTTTCATAAAATTAGAATTTAATTTAGAAATTTTCTTAAGCTTAGATCCCGATATCGGTACAATGTACCGATTTTCGTCGGCTCACTGTAATAAAGTCATAAGTACTAAACCAAAATTGCATTATTTCTCAATTAATTCTGGAATAAGTCTATATGGCTTTATTACCAATGCAGTGTAGTGCAATTATGTCCTTATATTTCAATTAGTTGACAAATAATGCAAATTTAGCTTATTACTTATAACTTTATTTCAGTGAGCCGACGAAAATCGGTACATTGTACTAATATCGGGATCTAAGCTTTAAACAATTTTGAAGCAAATTTTTTACAAAAATTTAGTAAATCGACACTCAGTAACGTAAATATTACATATATGTACCTTACAATGGTCCAGTTTTACAATTAACAGGTATTTGAGAGATGATACCAATCAGAAAACCAAAGTAATGCTAAGTGTAAGTAAGTGTAAGGCTTCTTCTGTGTATCATGCAGAATAAAAATATGGGGCCTGATGTCATTTTTAAAAAATATCTATCTATTATCTATATATGTATATAAAATTGTAACGTTATTGACTGATTCATCATCGCACAGCCTAAACGCCTGAAGGCAAAAACTTGAAATTTGGACCAGGGCTTGGTCTCTCCCCAAATCGATCCACTAAGACGGGATTTTTGGAAATTCGAATGTTTAGGGGGTAAAAAAGTGCAAAAACGAGTAAATGCGATAACCTTATATCTCTAAAACTAAATGAGATACAAAAAAAATTTAATGCTTATCGTTGTTCTTTAGAAAAATAAGCGGACAGGTGTTTGGTACTTTTTCGAAATTCAGACTTTTAACGGAGTAAACGGGTAAATCTTTCATTTTCGTACTTTTTTGGCACCCCATCTATCTTTTAAAACCATAAACATAGAAAAGAGGGTTATATCACATTTGAAACTTATCTAAAAAATCCAAATACATATTTGTTACTTTTTCGAAATTCGGACGTTTAAGGGGTAAAAAGCGTAACTATTTTTGGTACTTTTTTATAAAACATTTTTTTTATTTATTGACATAAACGTATTTAATTATTGGTACTTTTTCGATTTTAACTGGTACATTTTTGTATTCGTTAAAATTGAACCTAGAAATATAGAATTTCCTGAGCGGAAGCGAATCAAAGACAAGGACCGTTTTTGTTTTTCAACACGTACTTTTTAATCTTTGTAAGTATTGGACCTACAAACATAAAATTAAACATGCAATGCCCTGAGTGAATGCAACATAAGCTTTGGCGTAAAAATATGTCCACGAAAGAAAGAGATACGCTAACGAAGTAGCGGGTTAAATGCTAGTACATAATAAAATCTTCTGACGAGTTGGTATTTAGCAACTAACAAAATACTGCATACAGATTAAATTACACATAGCAAATAAATTATCACAATACAAATAAGTAAAAATTATTACAAAAGTACAATTTTACTTTGTCACTTCATGCCACCGCCTCATTTGGACACATTGTCCAAAATCCCTCAGATATTGTATGTATGACAAAAATACCATTTTAAAGACTCACAAAAATTGTTCACAAGTTTTTAAGGTTCGCGAAAATTTTAAATCGCAGTTCTTCGTTTTTATCCATTCACTACATGATCTTGAAACTTTATCTTCCATATTTACAACACCAGCAAAAATTCTTCTCCCTGCTATATATACACTCCACCAAAAATTCAAGGAAAAAATTCGTTGAATTCGACGAATTTATTCCTTATTTTTCACCCAAGAAACAGGTTCTTTGAATTCGACGTATGGCAATCATTGGCTTGTTGAATTCAACATACCAGTTCGTTGAAGTTAAGGAACCATACGTTGAAACCTTACGTTGATTTTTAAGAATTTAGTCCTTGATCCAACGTATTCGTACAACAAAATCAACGTATATTACTTAAAATCAAGAAACAATTTCGCTGAATCAAAGTATTTGTTTGTTGTGTCTAATTAAATGAACGAGTTTCTTAAATTCAACGTATTATACGTTAAACAAAAAACTAGTTCATTGTTTAATTCAACGAATAAAATCAAATAATGATTTTAACCTTTAGTTCATAAATACATAAAATTTTACGTTGAATTTTAAGGAATATTTTACTGAAACAACGTGTAATACGTTAAATTTCAAAGAATTTAATTCAAGGCACGGGAGTTCGTTGAATTTATGTAGAACTGTTTTTCAGTGTACGAGTATTTACATACATACGAGTACCTCTATCTAAATTATTAAAATAACTGAAATTTATAGTTAAACATTGTTTAAAATATATCTAAAGCTACGTTCACATTTATCAAATATTTGTCGAAAAAAACGTAACCAAGAAAAAAACTAATAATTTATTTCCTTTAATTCTAATATTTTTTTAATTTTGGGTTCGAATTTTTTAAAAACTGTATAAAAATACTCTTTTGGAGAAGAATTAATTTTATTTTGTAATATAAAAATCGTGTTAAATGACACTATCCCTAAGCAAAACTATTGGTTACGTTTTTTGGGAAAATATTTGATAAATGTGAACGTAGCTTAAGGCAGTAAGTACACTTTAAAAGTAAATTCCCAAATATTTTACAAAACATCTTAACTGCTATCACACTAAAATCTTGAAATTATTTATTTATACATTTTATCAGAGATCTAACATTAACACCAAAGAAACAAACACTTCAACACATACCCACATACAAATATTGTCATTGTCAGCAATTTTGAACATGTGGTCAAGCAGCTACTGTTTAAAAATGTAAATAAGATTGGAATGAAATGTTGACACAATAATAAGAGAGAGAGAGAGAGAGAGAAAAACGAAGATACTGGCAATATAATGGACAGTTTAAGAAACGCAAGGATAACTGCAATATTACGCATATTGAAAAACTTACATATGAATTGATAAATTCATATATTCACTAAGGCGTACACTACTCGTACGAACAATATTGAATTTATTAAAATTACCAGATATAACGAACAACAGTTTTAGCATCTTTTGTGATCATCAGTTGCCATTAGATCTAAGATAATATGTTTGTAAGCAAACAAAAAATAATATATACATATTTAGAAGGTAAGACAAAAATAATAGTAAAATATTGAAGAAATTGTTGGTTGCGTAAAATAGTTGTGAAAAGTGAAAAGTTTTTTATATCTACAAATAAATGTGTCAGAAGTTAAAAGGCTTAACTCCGCTTTTTGAATATTTCTCAATTTTGTTAAAGTACTATCTATCACAATTAATAAAATAGTGATATAACAAAATTAAGAAATTTTTTTTGAGAGAGTGGAGTTAGGCGGTTTAGCTTCTAACACATCCAAATAATTCCCAGTTGGAAAAATTACGTGTAAAAAAAAAAAAATTATATATTTGGTAATAATGCTACAAGTATAATTGATCACAAGTTTTGTTTTTAAGTAATTTATATCGTAAAAGTAACTTTTTGACGCTTATTTGCGGTTTTTCGCATTTTGAAATATTTCACTTTTTATAAAATTCTTACTTCTTTAATAAGGCAGTGTTAATATTTCTGAGTATTTAAAAAAAATTATTGAAAATATAAATTCTTGAGTAGGTATAGTGTGGTTCCATAAAAAATGGCCCCAACTTAAAAATGGCCGAAAGTACAAAATGAAAAATGGCCCCAAATAGGAAAAATGTCCTCCAAACTTAATAACTAAAAATGGTCTTTTACATTAAAAACAAGGCCTTTTTTTTAATTTTTTATTTTGAATTTAGTGTAACTTTTTTGTATTTTGAGCCCATTTTTAATGTGCAATTTTTGACAATTTTCCATTTTGTGAAATAGGAAAAATGGCCCCAAAGATCGTCTTGTTGTTTGCAATGCAAAACTTTGAAGCTTTTTATTATTTTCGGTTTGGAGTGCCAGTTTTCATTGGGGCCATTTATTCTATTTCTAGATATATTATTTTCATTTCGTAAATTTTGAAAGTAAAATAATTCAGACACAAACTTGTGTACATGTATATAATATATCTTTCTTGTTGTCAGAGTTGCTAGTGTCAGTTTTTCATTCAAAAATTTATTTTCAATATAATTTTTTTTAGTAAAAATGGTTCTTTCTGAAAAAACAATATTGGCGTTGAATGTTAAAGTATCTACGCAAAAAAATAACTTTACAAAATTTAGGTATTTTCTTAGTGAACAAGGGCATGAAGTTATTGGGACGATCTGTTTGTGATAGCAACTGGAAAATTCGGCAACGTTCTCTTAGACATCATGAATGATGCAATGAGCACTGTTATGACATGGTGTGGGAGACACGGCCTTACTATCAACACTGACAAGACTATTCTGGTACCTGAGCGCATTATCCCTTTTTCGACCGAAGTCATAACCCCCAGGTAATGTTTGATAGCAAGTTGACTTGGAAACGTCATGTTGAATGTGTTACACAGAAAGCCACTAGGGTGGTCTGGACGACGAAGAGTTGTGCTAGGTGCACCTGGGGCTTGAGCCCAAAAATTATCATGTGGATCTATACAATGATTGTCAGACCAATCATTACGTACGGCACAATTGTTTGGTGGCAGAAGACTTTCCAGACTACGGCAAAGAACAAACTCTGCAAGACTCAGAGAATGGCATGTCTTCTTGCTGCAGGTTCAATGAGGTCATGTCCAACTTTGGCCATTGAGCCGTTGATTGGTTAATACCTATAATAATCTTTATAAGATCCTCTGCGGCAATGGCTGCTTATCGGATTGGTACCGGTAACTCAACTCGCTGTGTTTGCAACGGGCATTCATCGATCCTGAATACATTGTCCTGCAGAAAGATGTTAGGGATGCCTAGCGACAGAATAATCTGTGAACTAAGCTTCAACAGGAGATTCAATGTCACAATTCCGCTTAGGGCCACGTGGGAGGGTAATGGTCCCTCTGTGGATTCCACAAGTTTATGTTGGTATACGGATGGATCCAAAACTTTAGTTGCTGGAGTCTGTGGACCCAACGTGAAAATTTCAGTACCCATGGGTAAATGGCCCACGGTATTTGAGGCGGAAATAAAGGCAATCACCAAATGTGTTAATTTTAATTTGAGCAGATAGTCAGGCAGCCCTTAACTCCTTAGTTTCATGGGAATTCTGTTCTAAGCTTGTTTTAGAGTGCTTCGACTCACTACAGATGGTATCGATACGGAACAAGGTTTCCATGTACTGGATACCTGGCCATAGAGGTCATCCGGGTAACGAGGTAGCGTATGAATTGGCCAAGAGAGCCTCTGCCGCTCCTCTTATAGGCTCAGAGCCTTTTGTATCGTAAATTTTTCGACTGTAACAACTCTAATCAGAGAGAACGATATGTCGACCGCTAAGAAAGTTTAAATGGCTTCCCCGGTTTAAGGCAGGCCAAATCATTGATACAGCCATTCTCATACTATGGCATCCTGAATTTCAACAGGAACGACTTACGACTAGTTACTAGTCTCCTCTCCAGTCATTATGGACTGAACTAGCATCTTTGGAAAAGTGACCTAGTTCGCTCACCCTTGTGCCATTTATGCATGGAAGAGGATGAGACAACGGCACACATTCTCTGTGAATGTATAGTCTTATGTAATAATAGAAGGTTTTTTTTTCTTTCTGAATTTGTGAGTTCGGATGATATTAGGCGGGTTTCTCCAAGCTCTGTGCTGACTTTCATAAGGATAGTCATTCAGAGCTTGGTTTAATTTAGAGATCCGTGGCACAAAAGATCCGTGTCGCAGTACCGGTCCTTGTACCAGATCTATTCACTTTTCTATTCTATTCTATTCTATTCTATTCTATTCTATTCTATTCTATTCTATTCTATTCTATTCTATTCTATTCTATTCTATTCTATTCTATTCTATTCTATTCTATTCTATTCTATTCTATTCTATTCTATTCTATTCTATTCTATTCTATTCTATTCTATTCTATTCTATTCTATTCTATTCTATTCTATTCTATTCTATTCTATTCTATTCTATTCTATTCTATTCTATTCTATTCTATTCTATTCTATTCTATTCTATTCTATTCTATTCTATTCTATTCTATTCTATTCTATTCTATTCTATTCTATTCTATTCTATTCTATTCTATTCTATTCTATTCTATTCTATTCTATTCTATTCTATTCTATTCTATTCTATTCTATTCTATTCTATTCTATTCTATTCTATTCTATTCTATTCTATTCTATTCTATTCTATTCTATTCTATTCTATTCTATTCTATTCTATTCTATTCTATTCTATTCTATTCTATTCTATTCTATTCTATTCTATTCTATTCTATTCTATTCTATTCTATTCTATTCTATTCTATTCTATTCTATTCTATTCTATTCTATTCTATTCTATTCTATTCTATTCTATTCTATTCTATTCTATTCTATTCTATTCTATTCTATTCTATTCTATTCTATTCTATTCTATTCTATTCTATTCTATTCTATTCTATTCTATTCTATTCTATTCTATTCTATTCTATTCTATTCTATTCTATTCTATTCTATTCTATTCTATTCTATTCTATTCTATTCTATTCTATTCTATTCTATTCTATTCTATTCTATTCTATTCTATTCTATTCTATTCTATTCTATTCTATTCTATTCCATTCTATTCTATTCTATTCTATTCTATTCTATTCAATTCTAAGTATTTTCTTAAAAATTGTATTAAAATTTTTTACTAAAACACATTTGAAATCTATTTTAGTTTTTATGAATACTACCATTAAAGTATTTAATTAAAAATTCCAAAATAGTTTTACTTAGAAAAAATAATCTGGCGAGTCTTAAAGTCAGTATAAAATACTTAAACCAAGCAAAATTCCATATTGTTAATACAGCATGTCCGTAACTCTTTTCGACCATGAAAATTATTCAAATAAAAAAATCACTTTCACAAAGAAAACTTTCTCTCTTAAAAGTTTTATTTGTTACTGTTTCCAATAATCAGTTTTTGTTTATTTTTTAAGAAAAATTCCAACAAGGAACATTTTTCTATTTAGACAATTTCTCCGTCATGAATATAATTTCTTTTCTGAGAATGTCACACGCCATCAATACATACACAGGCAAAACGATGACCCATTATCTATTAAGGAATTTAAATCAACAAAATATTTTCGAAAATCTTCTTAATGGCGCAAAGAAGCCTTTAATGTCTCTGACTAAGTAAAAATTTATTTAAGATCATGTTTCTCATTTTCTACCGAAGATTGAATGCGATTATTAAGAAAATTTTCTTAATATATTAGGATTTTTTTTCATATTAATGTTTAAATTTTTAATTTCATTTATTAACTCCACTCCTAGAAACGAAAAAACAGCAACCAAAAAAAAAACATCAACTCCTTTCATACATACTTTAGTACATTTTGCAATATTGCCGGTGATGTTGCTGCTTAGATTCTTAAAATATTTATCATATTGCTGTTGTTGTTGTTGCCGAATCTGTTAGTAAATTTTCTTCCTCATGCTGTGCTCGATTCATTGTTGGTGATTAACGTAAGGTTCGTAAATTTACAGTTTTCATCAAAAAAGAAAAATAGAAGACGAATGAACACGAAAACAAAAAAAAAAAATCTTAAACTTAGTCGTTTAAGCGACTGGACTCACCTTCACACTATTACCATGCACTTTGTTCATTGCATTGTTGAATTACTCCACTCTACAGCCAACTTCATCAATAAAGTACCATCTTCTTAGTCGTCTCATACTTTTGCCTCTTCATCGACTTTTATTTCATCGTCTTAGACAGCCATTCAAGCAACCAGGCAGCCAGCTAGGCAGTGGGTCCGTTGTAATGTGGCACAGCAAGAGGTTAAACTTTAAGATCCCATAACTATCTAAATTCAGCAATAAGCATTAGGAGGAAAATTGCAATTGTTGTTTAATATGTGTTCAGTCTACAATACTACAAGACAACAAACAAACCAAAAAAAAAAAAATAATAAAAAAAATAAAACAGATGGATGGACAGACAAACAAACATACTTTAGTAACCTTAACTTACAATGTGTTTTACTATTGTTGTGGTAGTTGTAGTTGTTATTGTTGTTTAACTCCTTCATCTGCGTCATTATAAATTTTTAAAGCTTCAAAGAAAAACTTCACAAATGAAAAAAATATAAAAAAAACTCATTCATTTTGACACGCAGAAAATCAAATTTTAAAACTTTTTCAAGAGATCGATCTAATCAGGGAAAACGAGCACGAATTTATCCCAAAATAAGAGAGCTACTTTCGGAATACACAGAAAAATCAATAAATTTGGATCGAAGACTCACTAACTGCATGTCTTGGTTATCTCAATTAACCTCCACAGTTGTCGTGGAAGTGAAGTTACAGATGTCCAGCTGGTGTGTAATCCTTGGAAACAAGTAACTTCTATTTTCTAGCAACAGCTTCGCTTTCTAAATATATCAGATTCTTTTGAAGAATACACTCTTTTGCATTCTATGCCAGTTAGGTAGCTTGAATGTGGTATCAAAGGTGGAGGTGGTATTTGTGGTAGTCGTAGTAAGTTTTCTAAGGTAAGTACTTGTACTGTAAGTCTGTAAAATGTACATTTATTCTAACATATGTATGCTTGTATGTCTATGGGTTTTTGTATGTAAGTATGTAAATACATATATATATATATATATATTAAGCTTTGGCATAGCTTTTAAATTTAGTTTTTGGTGGCAATCTTTTTTGATGATGGTAAAATTTGATCGCACGATTCTAACAGCACATCACTTCGTCATTGTACATAAAGGAAAAATGATATATACATAGAGAAACACATATACATACATACATATAGTAAGTGCATTCATACTCTCAGTTACCTAGCAAACATCTTATCAAACGCAAAGTGCTAAAGTTCACAATTTCCCGATTTGATATCAAGTGTTATTCTTAATACTAAAAACAAATTGAAGTACAATTTTGAATTCTTTGTTAAAAAACGATTAAAGGCAAGAAAAAATTCTTTAAAAGGAAATACTAAGCAGATTCCCCCATTTTCCAAAAACCAAACACAAAATTGGAGTAAAAATTTTTACAATTTAAAATTAAAATAGAGAACAAATGTTAATGCAAAATTTATTTCACTAGATGTTGTAGCACTATTTACTAGTATACGAGAACAAGTGAACTTTACAATAACTACTGTAGAAAGCAAATGAAAAGCAAAAAGAAATATATAAAAAAGCTCTCATTTTACGCATTGTACAAAGTTGTATAGAAGAAAAGAGATCTTTTGGGCATAATGAAATCATATGTTTATAAACAGCTTCAAGGACTTAGAATAGGATCTCCTTCTTCTTCAAGTGTGACAGATGATTGCTTCCTTAAAAATAATTATGCGTAACACTGCCAAACAATAATGCGCACTATCCATCCACTTGTCGTCACTCAATCCATACAGCACATCACCGCACCGCAGCTCATTTCGATCCTTGAGTTTATTCATTCATATTCTACGATAAAAATCCAGACCAAGTGTTATTTTCCAGACAATTTTTGTTACTCTCCCGAAAATGAGTCGTAGTTGATCAGAAACATCACTCATAAAGAACTTAAGAAGAGGTAAGGCGTAAAGGTACCAATACACTACATGTTTTTGCTTGTGTTTTTTCAAGTCTACAATTCACATGTTTTTTGTTTTTGTGTCTGTCAAACTTGATTAATTTACATAAGGTTTTTAACTTTTGGTCACCAACTTGTATGTACAATTACAAAGGACATCGGCCATGATTGTTTACAAAAGCTGATATGTTCATATTATTATTAAAGTATATTAAAGCCGCTGAAAATTTCTTTGCTAGCGTTGCTGAAGTGTCGGCGTCACTGAAGTGCCGGCGTCACAAATATTTATTTAAATTTTTTTTTTTTAATCTGCAAAATATGGAGCTTGTATCAACACTTGTTATATACTTTATATCATTGTTATTAAAATTTTAAAATGAGATAAAAAATAATTAATTTATTACCAATGCAAATACTTTAAACGGACGGCTAATGATATCGGAGACATTCAACCGTCGATAAATGTTTCCACATGGCATAGACATTTGAAAACACATGTGTGAACATAAGAAAATAGAACATGCTCTAATTGAAAATTTGTCTTAAGTTTTTGAGGTCACCAACTACATGTTTTTACCGAATTATGTAAAATTTGACAGGTGCAATGTAAAAAACATGTAGTGTATAGGCACCTTTAAGGCATCATTTCTTCCCGAAATAACACAAACGAAAAAAAAAACCTTCTCCAATTAACGACAAATTGGTTTAAAATGATCCGAAACCTGACTTAGTAGGAATTTCAGAAGAGCGGCGGCTTAAAAAAGTATTGGGAAGATCATTTGAGAATAAATATTTTATTCAATTTAGCATTAAAAATCCAGTTCTTTTTGCAGATGCTGTTGATAATTCTTAGTTTTTAAAAAAGATTCTCTCAAACAAATTTCAAAAGTTTATCCTTTAAGATGGATTTTTTCTCAATTTCAATTTCTTAAATTTATGTTACCTGCTTATGTTCACTGAGCATACATTTTATGGCTTTATGGACAGATAGATGAAAATACAAACAGACAAATGGACAGACAACACACATTAATAAAAAAAAAATTTAATGCAATTTTAAGTAAGAAACAGTATGAACGATTAACGTTATTGTGTGTACCTGTACGCCCAAAGAAAAATATTCGTGCTTTATTTTCTTATAAAAAAAGATTTTGAATTTAATAATTTATAAAACTTAAAATAAAATAGATGGTATGTATGTATGTATGTATGTATGTGGAATACCCATAGTGATAAGCGGACACAACAATAGACAAGTTATTTATTTCCATGGAAAAGCATTTAGATGGAGCTCTATAATTTTATAGGAAAGCGAACTGTTACATATTATTTGTGAAAGAAAGAGTGAAAATTAACATTTTGCTTTCAAGGTGGGTATGTCGGGCTTGACCGACTAAAAACACTGCTTGCTCAAGCTTAAGAACTAGTTCCAACTCGAAGCGACTTTTGTATTACTTCAGGGTAGATTCCAATTTTTGATCACCTCAAGCCAATTTTTCAAAAATAAACTTATGTGTTAATCTATACAAGTCGGGTAGAATGTAAATATCCAGCCTGAAGTCCAAAATTCTTCATCATATAATATTTAATATCGTTTCATAAATAGAGGATTTATTTATTCAACAATGTATCAGGCGATCACTCACATTTCTATGGGACCAAAGTGCAAGCGTACATTTTCAAAATCATCCCATAAGTGGAGGAGTTAAAGAAAACTGAATATATCGAAGGGGCAACTTGGCCCACTGATTACCAAACAGAAACTATTTTTACAAACTACAACCAAACACTTTCAGCCAACAATAAAATTGAAAAAATCGGTTTATAAAGGGATTATTTATACGATAATTCATATTTCGGGGAATACCTTCTACTCCTATTTTCAAAAATATTTTTATGGTACCAAACTGCAAGAAAACTCGGTTAAACTGAAAAGAGTTTTTGCAATCCTTCCGTAAATAGAGAGTTATATGATAATACATTTTTAGGGGTTTTGGAGTGGACAGCTTGGTTTCGATTTAATAAAAATTTAAAAAAAAAATTTTGGAAAATCGGTTTATAAATGAAAAGGTTATCCGATAATCAATATGATCAACTGGTCCCTGGATTTTTATCTGGACGAAACTCCAAGTAAAATCGATTAAAGAAATTGATAATTTTAATTATCGGATGATAAAGGGAGGAATTATTCGATAATAAATATCGCTATAAACCCCATCCAACAAAAAAAAAAAAATACATACAAGTTCGTGACCTCCTTCTTTTTTTGAATTCGGTTAAAAAAGACTAAACTTGCTACTTCTTATAGGTTAGGTTAGGTTAGGAAGGGTAGTGTGAAATACACATCCACTTGGAGACCCAATTGCATCCATTGTGATTCCCTTCATTTATAATTTATTGACTGATTAGTCTCCTTACTGTCTAAGGAGAAACAAAGAGCCCTTAACATCCATCATTCAGCCACTTGATTCCCATGATAAAGCCCCTGTTATCCTCAAGTTTGCACTTCGCGATATCACTAATGCCCTCATGGAAACTTCTGCTCAGCCATCTTTGCCTATGGCGTTGCAGCCTTGGGCAATGACCGATGATCCTACACATCCTACAGAAATCTGGAGTGCCATTTTCCCATATGCTGGTCCTCGCTCTAAAAGAGCAATGGCCAGTCAAGGCGCCCACTAAGGCTCCCAAAACCTTTCTATTCATACCCAGCAGTAGATCAGATTTACCTGAGTCTAGTTCTGTCCATATGGACCTCGAGACTCTGCAATCTTCTCTATTCTTCCAGGAATGGTTAGTTCTGCTAATTACCCAATTACTGAGTTCTCTATAGTAGTGACCGATTGGAGGTTTAACCGACCTGTCACTAGCTGTCACATCTAATGCTGACCCTATTCTTGCCAGCTCATCAGCAATTTCGTTTCCCTCAATATTGCAATGTCCTGGTACCCAACATAGCCTAACGCTAAATTTGTCCATAAGCAAATTGAGAGATAGCGTGCTAATAAAATTAGTCTCAACAACCTTAGAGTCCGTAAAACCAGGTGCTACTTTTTATATAAAATCAACTTTTTTCTTTTTTTTTTTTTCTTATTACCGATATCGCTTAAACAATATGTACTAACATTTTTTTATGATCTTAAATATGATTACTTACTTCAAATACAATATCAACTTCGTACGTCTAATGGTCTTTTAACGAACCTTCGAAAAAAAAACCGTAATTTTTCTTCTCTTAAACTGATTTTTGTCTTAAGTCTGAATTTCATATGGGAAATTTAAGAAAAGTAAAGAGGAAAAATATTGGAACCAAACGCCTTCAAAACCACCCTCTCCTTAATAAAAATACATACGTTCAGATAGTAAAACAATAAAAGAAGCCTTCTTATTAAATGGGTGCCTCATATAAACACCATTAACAAAAAATTCAACTACAAAGCAAGCATGCATTTCATCCATACGGTATTAGAGCCATCGTAAAGGAGCATTAACTTTCCATTTGTTAAAAGTTAACAAAAAAAAAAAAAATTAAATAAAATAAAATAAAATTTTTACTATCAATGACCCAACAGCATCAATTTAATGTTTTTTGTTATTAAAAAACAAAACTTTAACAACTACAACTGTTTTGTCATCTATTGGAAGGAAAGAAAAAAAAACAAAGTTATTGGTAGTGTGATTGGTATTAACATTGTAAATAGGAGAACTATTACACTTTAATAATGTGAATATATCTCTGATTTGTTTGACTGCAAAAAAACCATAACAGTTTAGTGATCGAAGTACAGGAAGCCTGCTCTTCCTTGTAGAATCTTGCGTTACAATTTGATGACTATTTTTTGCTTTCTTCTATAATTTTTGTTCTTTGTCTATTATTCGTTTAGCTACGCTCGTGCCGATCTAGAAAACACACCTACATACATATATTTTTACACATACTCGTACGTTTACACATTTTAAGAGGTGCGTTTTTGAAAGGAGTGAAAGCCTAACTTATTTTTCTTTGTTTTAGAAATATATTTTTGTGTTGCCAAAAACAATGGCCTTAGGTGTGAATTTTATATTTGGATGGCATGACACTATCAAACAACATGATTTATGTGGTATATTTGTTGCTTGACACACAAATATTTTTTTCTCTGCTATTTTCCACTTTTAAGTTTATTTTGCAAGAATACACCCTGCAGCACACGATGAAAAGGGCTAAATTTGTAATTTCTATGAAGAAGAATTTTTGTTGCGAATAATTGTTAGTAAACACGTAGATTTGTTTTAAGGTCTGTCAAGTCGCGATCAGTTTGATATACCATGCGTAAGTTAAGAATTTAAGATGTCGATTGCGATTGCGATTTTTCTTTTGCAATTCTCAGTTCTTGCTGGAGAGTTTGTGCATAAACGTAAAAGTTTGAAAACTTTTCTAATATGGTTTAAGATCTACTAACTATAAAGGGAGGCATCGCGGTTGGAAGGATATTTTGTAAAGTTCAGAGAAGCAAAAAATGTGAAACCAACTATTATACACTAAGAGACATTGTCAATTTCATTTGGAGTCATCAAGGTACCTCCAAAAACCCTTATTATGTCCATCGTTGTCACCGGGCAATCACAGAGAAAAATTCTTAATCTTTTACACCGACAGTCATCAAACGAAACATAGCCACAGTGTCAGTATTTGGAATACATCGTTCGCAAAAGTTTACTAAAGTGCATAACATCTTTTCAATTCAAATTCACCATGATCTCGCTAAACAAATCAAACAAGAAAAATTATTTTCGATCATCGCAAGAGATTTTGAAATGCAGTTGACATTTGAGATCCCTTAGAATCGACTTAAGTTTCACATAAACAAGAAAATTTGGGGCACCAAATAATTTCCAAACACATCCATCATTTAATCACATCATATTGAAGAAACAACCAACATAATTTATTACTAAGAGAAAATATTACGAAATTAAAAAGAAAATTGTGTAAATACGTTTAATTGTCACATTTAAATTATTTCTAATACGAGGGTTAAAAAGATGTTGTATTGTTACCACAATAATTAATTAACTCCAATAAGAATGTTCATTCATAATTCTAAATTGAAGCAACTGCAAGATGAGTAGAAGGGAATTTTTATGGAATAATTGAAATAAGCGGGTCAAATTAATTAAAAATTTTATATAAACATTTATTGAATATTATAATAAATAAGGGAAACCCTTTTTCAATTAACCCTAAAAGTAACAACTGAATAAACAGTTTTCTTAAAGATCAGTAAAAATTATTTTGTTTAATTTTAAATATTTTCGGTAAAGCAATAGTGTAATCGTGAGACAGATTAAGGAAATATTAATACTCACATGCTTAACCTTCTTTTCAATAATCACTTTGTTTCTTGCAGCATTTCCAGAAATTCTTCAATTGCCAAAGGAAACACCATATTTTGCTTGTAAATTTAGCCCATAGTGAATTGCTACTTAAGTTGCTAAATTTAACAATTTAGTTAAAAAAAAATGTAAAACCAATTTCTAAAACTATCACCAATACCCATCGGCACTGTTTAAAGGTTAATACATAAAAGAGTTTCGTAACAAATCATAAAATTAAAAACAAATAAAATAAAAAAAAACTATAAATTGAATAATTTAGGTCATATTTGTTATTGTCATACATTAAATATTAATTGTATAAAATATTCAAAGATCTCTACGATCATACTCTCCTCATACATCACTTTGAGAATAATAAACAACAAAATAAATTGAAATAGAAATAGAAATAGTAAAAGAAACAATGTTAGAGAAAAATGTACTAATAAGCCAATGTACTGAATGATTGTCAGTGAACAAAGCAGTTCATATGAATGAGAACATAGTGGTTGTGATGATGGTTTAAGTTTGACTTTAATTAATTGTTCTTTAATGATTTCGTAGCATGCATCTTATGTCATGTTTATGAAAGCTTAGATAACGTTTTTTGTTTTGTTTTTTTTATTTCTTTTCTTATTTATTCAATAATTACTAATGTCTCCTACACCCCGAGCAAAAACAATTTACAATTTAAGCAAAAAACGATGTTACTCCCAAAACAAATGACTTTTAAACAAACAGAATTTAAATAAAACAAGTTTATAAATAATGTTCTCAAACATAAACTAAATAGAAATACATAGAATATATTTTGGTACAGGTAAGCCTCGTATTATGAATTTTGCAAGGAATCTCAGTGGTCAGAGTTGGTAAGAGATTCTTCATATTTTATTGTTTGTGGGCTCTGAAATCTTTTTTTTATAAAGAAACATTTAAACATTTCTTAGGAGTTGTGCAACAAATTTTAAGCGAAAAATTGAAGATATCGAAATTCACCGAATCTTTTCACCGCACTTTATATGCAAGTTGAGTATCGAAAATTAATGATTTGTTTTTAAATTTCTTAACAATCCCAGCAAAAACTACTGCTTCGGCCGAAGCAGGTTTGTAAGGGAGAGATGCTTGTTGCTGTTGTGCTTACTGCTGCGAAAAGCGCTTCGAACATGCATGATTTTTGTTCGCGATGTCCCAGTTTGGAGTTCTTGTTTTTTAAATAAAAGAGCGCTTTTTTCTAAACATCCGAAAAGCGCTAAAATCATGTTTGAATTATCTCAATTATGCCTTCGTTTTACTGCGTCATCTACTATCATACTTAATTCATCAGTAGGCAAATATACAAGTTTAAATAATTAAAGCTGGAGTTACATACCACGCGTCCTACGCGTCACGCGTTGTACGCGTTGTACACTTTTTTGAAATTCAAGTTACATGCAACGCGTTCTATGCGCCAAACTGTTCGTATTGATCAGCTGTTGTTCAAGTAAAGTGAACTTGTTAACTTATACATACATACCAGTTAAATAAAGTAAATTGTTTTGGCAAAAATGAACAGTGAAATCGATGTTTTAAAAGAATTAATAGAATTTATTAATTGCTCTTCCATTTCGCACACAATATTTTACACTTGTTTTTAATAAACATGCAATGGAGATGATACAAACAACTTAAAAGTTATCGATAATTAAATGCAAATTTTGTTGATTACATAATTGTAGTAAAATGTGCATTAAAATTCATTTTATTATTGTGATCAATATTTACAAGCTTAATTACAAAATATTTTTGTATATTCAGCACTTTTTATGAAAAAAAAATTAAACAATTTATCGACGACACAAAAATATTTATCGATAACATTGGAAATTGAATATTATTTATCATCCATGACTAACAAATACAGCTGTGTTTATTTAAATGACGCGTCTGACGCGTACAAAAGTAGAAAGTAGATCTACTTTTCGCGTCGCATGCGTCGCGTGCGTTCTACGCGTCGTGTTGTGTAACTTATCACATGCAAATGCACTGATTCTACTTTTCTGACAGACGCATGAAACGCGTCGACGCGTATAACGCGTGGTATGTAACTCCAGCTTAAATAAGAATGAGAGAGAGAGAGAGAGAGAGGCAGAGAGCATCTTAATGAAATTTTTTCTACCATTCGCTGTTTACTTTATTAGAGTATAAACACAATGTTTGCGGTGCGGTGCGATTTCTCGTTGCGGGAGAGAGAAGTAAACATAATACAACGGAAGACGGCGATGGCAATAAATTTACATTTTTATTAATTTATATGTGTATACATTCAAACTAGAGATGTGCAAGTGTCGTGAATTTTTCGTGTGACTCGTGACTCACGCGTGAATCATGTCATTCGTGATAACAAATTGATAAAATCACGCGTGTGTGCGTGATGGTGATTCAAAAATATAATACCGTGCGTGACCATGCGTGATTTTTTATTACAATTTTCACGCACTCAAAACAGTTCTATATGTTAAAATTTCCGTTACATACATACATATCCATGTACATACGTACATACATATATAGATATGAAAGTCCTTTTTGTTTTCTGTATGTTTAACCAGATAATGAAAATATCTAATGTGATATTTTATCTCATTGGTGTTATAAAATGTATGTATGTACATATCAATAAAACACCATCTTGAACCGTAGTATGTAGTATCTACATAGATACATACTCCCTTGAATTCCTTTACATATAATTAATAAATTTAAATAACCTGCCTTGGCAGACAGTGCTAGATTTTTTATATTAAGTTTATCCTTTGTATTGCTAATTTTGCGAGCTTTTTTACAAAATAAAATTTTTTAGCACCTGCTCAATCTTTTATTGCAAAATTTGTATTTCACCGTGAGCGTGCGTGCAAAATTATTCCCGTCGTCCGTGAAAGTACGTATTGCGTTCGTGAGCGTGTGTGAAAAATATTTATGTGTCGTGAGCGTAATTTTACTCACGGGCACAACTCTAATTCAAACATACATCAAAAACATTTTTTTTGTTTACTTTATTCAAAAACTATGGCAACATCAGAAAGAGAAAGAGTATCAAAAATTGAGAGAATAAGAAAGTCCGCAATGAAAATAAAATAGATTTTAATTTTATACCGTTCCGCACTCCGGTTTTTTACTTCAAAATCGTATGAAAAACCGCACCGCAATAAAATATCGTTACATTGTGTTCAGACTCTTATTCGTGTCAACTAAATGTAAACAGCCGACCAACTTCAACGTGCTTAAAAATAAGTTGAGCGATCTCTCTGCCTTCTTTTTGTGCAGCCTCGGATGCGCTTCAACACTGCGCATCTCGAAAGCATGAACTTTTTTTACTACTTCCAGAAACATAATAATTTTTTGCTGGGATATTATAAATCTGAAAGTTTGTAAGTTTTTTTACGCGAATGTCATGTGAACCAGATTAAAGTATGTAGTATTTTTTAAGGGGGTAAAAATTAAAAAAAAATTGGTAGTTTGGTACTTAGTAACAGAAACCGCAGGGACATCTAGAGGCTCGTCGCAGTATTGACGGGGCACTGGGTAATTGGGAGACACGCTAGCAGGGCCTTAGGCCTTTCCTACTATGCGTTCTGCCGTAGTTGCCGGGATCAAAGAAAAGAGGAAACAGTCTTCCACTTTCTTTGCGAATGCCTGGTCTTGCACCTTTCGAGACACAAATTCTAAGGCAATAGCATATTAGACGATCTCTCGGAGGTATCAAGGATAGGTCTAGGTGACCTAATTAGATACCTCAATGCGACGGGATGGATCCCGTCCGATTACTCCGAATCTGAGGTCTGGGTTCGGACCTAAATTCAGGTTGACACTGACGAATGGAGTGGTCTGTCAAAACGGAATCTTGTTGGTTTTACTCGAATGCTGGTGGGTAGCAGGCATCCACGTAAACCAACCAAACCAACCAAACCAACCAACCTTGGTACTTTTTATTTTTGTACTATTTTTTTTTTTTGTTTTTTTTTTTAATTATTATTAATTAACATACATACTTTCTTGGGGCCTGAAATGAGAAAATATTGGTACTTTTGTAACTTTTTTATATATGGTACTTTTTTACTTTTGGTACTTTTTTACTTTCGGGTACTTATTCTCTTGAGAAAATTTTGTAATGAATTTAGAGCTGGTATAATAATTAACTTGATGATTTTTTAGTAAGTTTTTCAAGAACTTTGCGAATGTTTTTTTGCCCATTTTAATTTTTATGTAGCAATTCGATGTTGCTTCAACAAGTTCGTAAGCTACCCAATTCTACTATGTATTTTCATCAATATTTACTTCATCTAAAATGTCATTTTATCTATTCGATTTATTTAGAAATTGCTTAAATCGAGTTTTACCTGTATGTTTAAAAATTATTTATGTTAATTTGCTACAATATTTACACGATTTTTCCAAGACAGAGTAAAATGAAGAAATAAAAAAATTTCATCCAGAAAACGGCTTCTTGTTTTTGCTTAAACGAAATTCTTGTTTTAAGTATTTTTCCTTTTTTCATAAAAAATTTTATTAATGATTCATGGCAAATTCAAATGCATGATGACGATAATACATCTCTCATGCATGTAAAACTATTTCTAACACATGTTAAAGTATATGTATATATACTAATGCACAGTGGAACGAATTACACAAAAAAAAAATATGCTCTATTTTTATGCGAGACAATTTTTATAACCAATCCAACTAAATTATTTCGAACAACTTTTTCTAAAAACCTAAACAGCCATAAGACTTAAATTTCTTAAAAATTAAATGTTTTTGCTACTCGAGAAAGGATGGCTTCTTAAAACTTGATCTTATCGAGCCAAGATTGTACAGCGATAAAATGTTTATGTGAAAATGAACAGCACACTTCGCTCTTGTCGATTTTAATACTTTTGTGCACACTTTAGTATATTTATTATCGGCACATTTGTTCGAAACAATATCTTGTTCCATCATATGTCATCTGCAATTAAGAAATACACGAAAAAAATAAGCAAATACTGTGTCTCTTGCACAATTTCAATATGTTTTAGTCAAACAGAACATAAACATCGACACGATTTTCAAACGCCAAACAATATGACGAAAGTTGTATCAGTTCTTCTGACAATGTTTTGTTCTTGTCTAAACATCTCAGCAATATATTACTTTTTTGACAAAACTCAAAAGAAATAGAACATTAATTTAGACATTTTATTATAACTTTCAGCATTTTTACAGGAATTTTAAATTCTTTACAAGCTAAAAAAGTGTTAGATATTTTTTCAAGAATTTGCTTGAAAAATAGACAAGATTTTTACTGTATCAGAAAAACCAATTTTTTATGACCACACATAACGTCGCCTAAAATCTAGGAGGCTGTAAATCCGCTTCTTATTATTTTACTGGAGAAGAAAAATATTTTATAAATTTAGTATTAATTATATAACCAACGCCCGACAAAATCGATATGAGGAATACGTGTGCATGGATTAGTAGAAACTTTAAACTTTTATAGCTCTCCTAATACTGAAGGAATAATAACTCACAATATAGCGTTCACTTGTGTGCATAAATATTCATAATTTAGTATAAGTTTTGCCATAATATATAAGACAATATTAAGTATTTTGTCAGTTAGCTTCTTTTTGGATTTTAAGAAACGATAAACATATCTGTCATAGTATTGACTATAATTTATAATATACATATACATACATATATAAAAAACAAGAAATATTTCACTTTTGTATGAATGTCATTTAGAGGTTCTCCCTCTCACCATCTTAAGGATCTACTCCAAACCGATTTCATTAGAAACGCAATTGTGTAAAAATGATGCACACAAAAATACAAATGTGAAAATAAGGCCAAGTTCCTATCCAAAATATATCGGCCGTAAAAAGTACTGAGATCAAAATAAGGACCAAGTTCTTGATAGGTACAATTCCATCTCATTTCTAGGCAACCTCTAAGCTTGGCAATATTTTTCCAAGAATTCTTTCCCATATTAGAAAGGCAAAAAAAAATTTGCCAAGCTTAGAGGTTGCCTAGAAATGAGATGGAATTGTACCTATCAAGAACTAGGTCCTTACTTTGATCTCAGTACTTTTTACGGCCGAAATATTTTGGATAGGTCCGTGGCCTTATTTTCACATTTGTATTTTTGTGCGGATCTCACTTCTTTTTTCTAAGTTGTTTTTGTATAAATATTTATATGTATTGCTTATCTGGGCCTACTTGGGTACGAAATTTAAGCTTTCTAGCTATAGTGGAAAAGCCCCATACAAAGAAGGGGCACCTAAGTCCCCCTAGGTGAAAAGTGCCCGCTTAAAAATTACTTTTGTGAATTTCTCATCAGGCCCTACCTGTGTACGAAATTTAAGCTTTCTAGCTCTACTGGAAGTGCCCCATACAAAAAAGGGGCATTATACTCCCCCCCCCCCCCCCGATGAAAGATGCCCGTTTAAAAATTACTTTTGTGAATTTCTCATCAGGCCCTACCTGTGTACGAAATTTAAGCTTTCTAGCTCTACTGGAAGTGCCCCATACAAAGAAGGGGCATTACACTCCCCCCCCACCCCCGATGAAAGGTGCCCGTTTAAAAATTATTTTCGTTTATTTCTCATCAGGACCTAGTTGTGTACAAAAATTAAGATTTCTAGCTCTACTGAAAGTGCCCCATACAAAGAAGGGTCACCCTAGTCCTCCCGGGTGGCGTGTACCCGTTTTCAGATTTTTCTGGTTAATTTCTCACCAAGACATACCCGTGTACCGAGTTTTAGCTTTCTATCTATACTGGAAGTGTCCTATAATATTGATGAGTCAGTGAGTGAGTGAGTCAGTAAGTGAGCGTGTCAGTGAGTCAGGGAGTGAGTCAGTGAGTAAGTGAATATGTACTAAAATATGGACTTTTCTCACCTTAATATCTCGGGAAGCTTTTGCGGTAGAACTTTAATTTCAATTAAACCTGTGAGGTCACCTCTGTGTTATGAGCAAGAGGTGCAAACTTATGAGGGGGGTAAACACAGCTCGAATGGTTTCGTGTAAATATACTCATTGTGTGGCCGAACTTGGCCTGGCGCACGGTAGATCTCGGACATCTAAAACACTGCTTTACTTCCATCCTTAAGTTTTGAATCCAATAATAGATGATTTGTAACAAAGTTATTGCCGCAAAAAAAACCTAAAACTGTTCACTTTCAGCACACTGTACTGCATAAATTTATTGGACATGTACATAGAATGTTATTAAGTTAATGTATGAATGAATGAATGAATGAATTGTTACTTTATGCTGGTTGACATTTACTCCTATATGGCTGATGTAAAGGGAACAAACATTTAAATTAACTCTTTTTTTCAAATGGTGCCACATCAAAATAAACATTGCCACCACAAACGAACACAAGAGAAGAGTTTTTTTTTGCACCACCACAAACAACTATCACTTGCCAGTCACCTCAAACTAATAGATTTTTCATTCATTCTTTCCATTCATCAAAACTGTTTGCATGCAATTATACATTCATCATCAAGATTATGCCACGACATGCATGTCGCCGCGATCAGTGGCATCTCTTATTCTTTTTCTTTACTTAATGTGGTTTTATGTTGTTTAAATTTTTTTTTATTTATTAGATATAGTTGCTTCTGTTGTTATTGTTATTGTTGGTGGGTTTTATACCAAAAAAAAAAAAAAACGTTGTAATATTTTGTATTAGTTCTATGTTCAACTGTTCATATCTTGTCATAGATTTGGATGCTTTTTAAACATGCATGCCAACATGCGAATAAAATTTTGCTTTAATTTGTCTTGTTTGTTTAGTATCACATGTACATATCAGCTTTAAATAATGTTTACATCGTATTGTCAACTATTGGCTGTACTTACACTAAAGCTTAAAAAGCTTTACTCTCATTTAGTTTCAGGGATTATGTGAGCATATTTAACACGCGCAGCATTGACTGGAAAAATTTATAACGTCTAAAATAAGTATATTTTATGAAATTTATCAAACAAAAAAATAAAGGCAACATTTTAATAGATTCAATTAAAATATCAATTAAATTGATTCATTGGATAATTATGAAAGCTCCGGTGTCCTTAGAACGGCAATTGAAAATATATTTTAGACTTTTTAATATAAAAAATTATATAATAATTAAAAAATTAATTGAAATTGAAAACATAATCAATTAATTAATTTAATTATCAGACTGATACTAACTGCCTGTTTTTAGAAAATGGAAACAAAATTGTGAGTGAGAATTTATATTGAAAACAACAATAAAATACGAAAATTTGTTTTTGTTTTCAATATAAATTCTCACTCACTATTTTGTTTTCATTTTCTAAAAACAGGCAGTAAGACTTTGATTTTATTTTCGAATAATTTTTTTTAAATACAGTTTCGTTTCAAATTAGCGGTACCAAAGCTGTTGTCTTTTCAGTTATTTTATTAAACTTCTTATTATACATTTTGCGAAGCTGTTAAAATACGATTTATTTTTGCTCCTCTTGAAAAAAATCTTTAAACTTCGAGGTAAAGTGCACTGTCGCACACCACCATAGAATTTTGTTAAATTAATCATTCAAAACAAATTTTCCAACTGGAATTTAAGTTTTGATTAACATAAAATGGGTTAATTATAATTTTAACAGTTCCAGCCCTCAATCCCACAAACTCTGTTTAAAATAAGTGGGAACATTTTTTTTTCCAAATCAGAACAATATAATAATTTTCTCACATGCGATATTGGCCTTAAGCCCTTTACAAATAGTTGGCGCTGCACACTTGTATAATTACGCACATAATTATTTCCTTCATAAGAAAATCTCTTACTGTTAGTTGGTTGTTTTTAACAATTCTAATTTGATGTTTAAATTAAAATAATTGTTAATAAAATTCAAGCGACACCTTTGTAAATCATTAAACAGTTGGATATAAATGTTTTCAAAACTAAGCAAAAGTCATCTGTAGTTTGTTTGTATGTCTGGCATATACGATTTAAAATTGGTAGGGAAAAGTTACAAGTGAAATTTGTAAGGTGTGATTTGTTTGCTAATTTTATGCCCCAGGCCATATGTTTGGTTAAAAAATTATATATTTCTTAAATCAAATTAAATCAAATGTGAACGATTTATTTAATTTATCATTTTATTTGAGTATAAAGAAATGAAAAATATACTTATCAAAATAAAAGATATGGTATACACCGAATAGAAGAGTAACTCCAAGAGCTCGTAGTAGTGGAACAGTAAAAAAAATCTAAAATTCTTTGGATAAAACAACATTAATTTCGATTAAAAATGCATAACTAAATTTTTAAAACAAAAGCTCTGACAAAAAGCACCGACTTTAATTCAGAAAAACTTTAATATCGGCCCATAAACAGCAGTTCAATTTATTAAACTAAATTTTAATAAGGACGCTTACATTTCTATTGGGCCAATAGTTTTAGGAGAACTGACCAAACTACAATAAAACTCTACCAAAAAATATTGTTTGTAAAGTTCGTCGACAAATTGAAGAGTTATATAAAAATCCAAAAAAAAATTTATATCACACTGATTCTAATCGGTCGAAAAATATTATGGGACCCAAAGTATTTTGGAAGTTGGTTCATAGAGTTATGGAGGTTAAGACGTTAAAAAAAATTGATCAATAATAAATAACCTACTTTTTAAAAGCCAG
Source organism: Lypha dubia (assembly GCA_947311025.1). Classification (NCBI taxonomy): domain Eukaryota; kingdom Metazoa; phylum Arthropoda; class Insecta; order Diptera; family Tachinidae; genus Lypha; species Lypha dubia. The sequence goes on from OX371260.1 coordinate 124,094,735, forward strand.
TTGAAAACACTTAAGGCACATTTCACTGCATTTCTCCAATAAAAAATAATATTCGTCTACGTATGAAATTAAACAATATAAAACAATTAAGGCCTCATTAGTCTTGACTTTTACTTTCTGTTCTGTTCTGTGCCGTTCTGTTGTTGAATTTTTGTAGTAAGAAGTTCTGTAAAAACGTATCAGCTGTTTCTTGCAGAATATACATAGCCGAATATACATATATTATTGGCGGCGGCGGCAAGTGTTCACAAATTAAAAACGACGCTTCGTCTTAATTATCAGGTTGAATAATTTTAAAGAAAATAAGTTAAAAACGTTATTTAATTAATCACTATAAATTTTTCATGAATATATTTTTTTTTTATATAAAATATCGTTTGTTTTTAATGTGCTTTAAGTCGATGGCGGCGGTGATAATAAAAATTTATCAGCGTTACGCCGCAATTTTGGACCGATCGGCTTGGTTCACTGAAACAAGCAGCTGTCTCTCGCTGTCACTTAGAACTGTAAGTAAAATGTAAAATGGTCCGTAACAGAACGGAACAACTAATTTAAAATACATATTTTATATAAACAAAAAACGAACAGCTGATACGGAACAGAACAGACCAAACCAATTATTAAGAAATAATCTTCAATTGATAACTTACTTTATTTTAAGTCGGTGGAAAATACTACAAATTTACATCAGTGCGTTTCTTTAATAACTATCACACCTAATGAATCCCCACCCGCTAGGCGCCACCTAGGGGCCCATTCACATATTAAGTAACGCTATTTCCCGCCCTGTAAATCTTTTTACGAAATTTTCAATCTGTAACAAATCTTTAATTCATCCCCCATTTTTGAAGCGCTACGAATATGTGCACATCGTCCTCTAAGTATGAAATTAAGCAAAATTAAACAAACCAATTTCTAAACCAGTAATATTAAACAATCTGCTGGTAAAACTTTCATGTGACCCAGCAGCAATAAATTTGTGATACAGGATATTCCAAAATTTAGTTCCTGCTATCATGATCGGCAGTGAGGTCAAATCGTTAAAGAATTCTGATAATGGAACCGTGTGGTTAATCTCGTGGAATCATGATGTCACTTTATTCTTTCGTGCTGTCTTTAATTTTCTTTGTCTGTTCACTTACTACGAGCATCCAGAGTTTCCTTTCTAACAAAAAATAACCTTATTGAAAAACTTAATTTAAAAAAATTAAAGCCTCAATAATTAAAATTTCTTTGGAATAAATAAAAATATTTTTCTTTCGCATGATTATCCAAAATGATCGAACTTTTGAGGTTCTTTATTTCTCTTCAGAAGCAAATAAAAGTGAATAAAAATAGTATGTGTGGCACTCGGGGACTGCCGCGGTAAAGTTATTACATAGCATTTTTTTATCAACTTATGCAATTATATTATTACGTTTTGTTTAATAACCAGGAGGCAGCAGGAGAAAACAAGAACGTGGCAGCACATTAGTTGGTGTGGTTGTTGACTAGGCTGATTAGTGAAGACAATTGGGCGATTCAAAAAACAAAAGACTTAAGAAACAAACTTAGTGTTAGGTTTTTTTCGTGAGGTTTTATTGGTTACGGAATTTCTTGATTCGGTCACCATCAAAACCCGCGATAAAATATACGCAGAAGCTTAAAAAATATTTTATCCACACAAAATTCTATCTAAATGCAGTACGTTTTTCGAGTCTTGACTAACAGATCTGAGCAACTTTTAAACCAGTACCAACTAACTTCTGTGCTGATCTTGCATTAAGACTATAAATGATATTTGCGGTTAGTGTAACCTTTTATTTTTATTTCACATATTATATTTTTTTTTTTTGTATTTCTTTAAATTAAAAGCCCACTACCATTAGCTTTATTGTTGTTTTCTTTGTCTTGTAAAGTTTTATCTTGCTTTCTTTTACACATACCCGTTTTATTTTAGTTGTTATAATAACAAAAATAATAGAAATAAATAAACATGTGGTAAAACAAAATTTATTTTATGTTTTTTTTCATATTAAATGCTTTTAATATCATGTCGTATTTTTTTATATTTTAATAAAGTTGTATTTCAAATTCAACTGCTGCTGTTCAATTATGAATTTAATCTTTTATTTAAGCCTAAATATTTTAATATGGGAAATATTCTGGTGGTAATTGATTCTCTTGGAATTATAATGTATAGTGCGATATAAATTCCAAGCAGAAATATTTATGTAGATAATTTTTAGAATTTCTCACAATTTTATTTAACGCATATTGCATTTGAGATATCAAGTTTAATGTTAATAAAATATCATGCTGTTTTGATTGTAAAATTGGCATTTTTTTTCATCAAATTGTGAGAATGATATTTTTGAAATGTTAATAGAAAAATTACACAAGGCCTTTGAACTAAATATTGGGATCAAGAACGGATCTAGCTTAAGCTTTTGCAAGGGACTTTTACATGAATGACAGTAAGTTAGTTGTATAGCGTCTGGTAACACTGACCAGTAGTCTCATGTCACTGAGCAAACTATTGAAATTACAAATTCTTTACAAAAGGGAAGTTTGGCATTGAACGATATTTTCCACAATATCATTTCTTTAATTTTTCATAAAAAAATATCATTAGACACCTGCAAGGACTTTGGAGTAGTACCAGCATGGCACATAGTGCTAAATGGGTTAAGCATTGCAAGCAATTTCGTCTGACAGCACAGATGCCAGAATCCCAAAAGACCGATTTTTAATTTTAAAATCCGGTATGGAAATATTAAAACCGTGATACTGATCAACTGCATTTTTTAAGAAACATAAAATGAAAATGATTATTTTCAAAATTAATATTTTATTTCATATAAACTGATTATTTTTACATCGTGCTTAATTATTTTAAGAAATTAAGAAAACAAAATGAATAATGAATTTTTTGAACTAAAATACTAAACAAGTAGAGTATACTTTTAGTTTTTCATAAACCTTTAAAAAAAAATTATCCTGTTTCAGTCATCCTCTCTAAAATATCATCTGAAGGGAAAAAATCTCTAAAACACAAAAAAAAAAAAAAAACACTTTTAAAATTGTTTAACTGCGGTATGAGAAATTTAAAAAACAGATGGGACTTTAAAAGTCTGACGGTAGACAAAAATCGTTAAAAATTCTTATTAACTCTCTCTGTGGTTTTTACATAAAATTAATTAGACTCCCCCGCCAACAACATTTTACAGGTATTAACGATAACAAGACTAAAAAAATGAATTCGTTTATGTAGTGGTAAATAATAGCAAAAAAAAAACTTTTAAAATATGAAACAATGATAAAGTAAAATGGAATTATGTTGCATACTTTTGGGATAAAAGTATGAGGGAATCACAAATTAAAGCTTAAAAGTTGAAAAGGGCCCATAAGCTATATAGCACGTTTTTACAAACAGACAGTAAGGCATTGTCATCATCATCACCATCACATCATCATCTATGTATGTCTGCTTTAGCATTCACTGTAAACGCAATTATCACTCACTCACTCATACAAGTCCTCTTAAATGTTTTACCAGTAAAAAAGTGGCAATAAGGATATAGAATACCAACCCCATTACCATATTCTATAATATCATCTCATCTCCATTTTCATGAATGATAAATTACTTGATTGCATACTTTATGGCGTTTACAAAATTACGCATTCAATTTACCGCATGCGGTTCGTTTGTGGTTTTTGCACACAGTTTAATCTTATTTTTGTGTCCTGTTAGTTGCTGTTTTCATATCTCCAACTACACATGGCTTTTGCACAAATGAATTGCATTTATTGTCAGCGCCAACTCATCCATTGTGAACCAAGTCGCATTGCATATTTTATATGCATTTTATTTGAGAATATATTAATACGGTTCGTTTTTTTTTTTTTTTGCACGACGCCAATAGCCCTTCGAACTGTTAACAGAATTTTTTTTTTTGGCAATAAGTTAAGTTGGGAAATTTATTGCTGAACATGGCTTTTAAGGGCCAATACGATCAGTAAAAGTCATTGCATGTCGTTGGAAATTATTGAACTTTGCAGGTAAAAGATGGTAAATTGTTTTTAATAAACGCACTTTGCGAAAAAATATATATTAATATGGCGATTTTTTATGTAAAGAAATTACAGTTGATAATGCTTGTGTTTTTGAGAATGTATGTATTTATGTGTATTTATCATATACATGTATATCAAAAGCTTTAAATTGATGCCAAATATTTGCTGTCATTTCGAAAGAAAGGAGCTAAACTCTGAGAAGAGAAAATAGTAAACCGCAAATCGTTTAGAGTCCGGTGATTGGGATGGCCACCATCATATGTTACGTTACGTTACGTTACGTTTCTTCTCAGAAACTCCTTTGGTAAGATATCCCTATTAAGAAAACGCATAAAATATAAGTTTCCAATTATTTATTTCATATTCCAAACAAAATTTTCCATGCCTGGCATCATGCATCCCTGAACAAAATGGTGGTTTGAAAGAAAACAATAAGTTGCAATACATTAACAAGCAGCAGTAGCACTGCTGCAATGACGGATATCCTCAATTTAACTTCAAGGCAATGTGTATTAGTGTAAAGTTTAGAGTGCGTATCAATTAAACCGAAATAGCTTGGTTCGAGTCCCAATAGACTTTGAGTTTTTTTTTAAAGGTTTCAACACCCCTCAATCCAGACAATACATGTATGAAAAAATTAAACATTTTCGGATGATCCACTGCTTTGATGGCATCAAAAGCGTTGATATACCACATGTGCGGTTCAGAAGATGGGAAATCACGGATATGAAAAGTTCTTAGCAAAATCAATAACCAAATAGCAAGGAAATGAACCAATACACCATTAAAAAGCCACTGCGCCACATGACGAAATTTTTAGTAATTTTTAGAAAAGGAAACACTGAACTAGTTTGAAGTAAATATATTTTTATTATCACGAAAAATTTCCTGAATGACGAAATCAGTATTTCATAAAATCGCGGAAAATTTTACAGAATTTCTGTAAAAACCGGCAACAACTTTAAACTCATAGTAAGTAAACTGTTCTATATATTAGCTAATTTTTCATAGTGTGGGCTCTTTATTTCCACAAGTTCGTTAGTTAATTTTATTGTTCACCTGTGCCAAAAATTATTTTGTGCCCATTCGTAATAAGCTAATACTCGAAGTATGACATTTTCATTGTATATTTATTTATTTTGTATTTACTAAATAAATATATAAATGGAACATTTTAAGAAAATAAAAACACTTACATTAATGAGTGTGTGTGTGTGTGTGTGTGTGTGTGTGTGTCTGTGTGTATGTGGTGTTATTTAAATTCCATTTTATAGATAGATTTACTGCATGTATTACAGAATAAAACAAAATGGTATGTCCATTCAATGTGGAATGCGTGTGGCGTTAAATGGATCTTGACAATTTGCTGATTAATGCCATTTACTCAATTGGCTCTTAAGTGTAACATCCTTTCACCAAAAATACCCAATAAATCATTCTTTCATACCCACATTATCTGTCGGCCATAATGTTTCTAGTGTCATTGTTGTGGTAGTAGTGCACTCGTTTTTAAAGGATACTAATAATTGTGTATGTAACATTGTATGGTAATCGTATATGACATTGACACTAACACACATACACATTTATATGTATATCTATTCATGAGTATGCATAGCAAGCATGCACGATATACATATGTGTTGCATATGAGTATGAAAATTGTTTGTAATTGATTACAATTTTACAATGCACTTATTTGTTTTAGAAAAGCAGTATGCCGGTGCAGTCATCCTTAAGTTTTCAAGGCTTATTGATTTATATGATTATGTGCATTTTATGTTGAGGGCAAATTAATTAGTTTTAATGTCATTAAAAAAAATGTGTGTATTTGCACTGGTTACGTGCGTACATATGTGTTAACGGCCAAAGGATTAAGATAAAAACGGTAACAGTTTTTCAATTGATTTTATATGTATTTTATGTGAAATTAAATAAGTATGAAAATTTATAAATTATTTAAATACAGTCATTATCTGAGTAGTTTGTATATAAAATTGTTTCGACGATATAATAATAAAGTAGAATTAAATGGCTTTAAAGCTTTTAAAGTTTTAAAATCAATTTAAAATAAACGCAATGTTAGTTTAGAAAATACCTCATTATACGAATATTAAACAATTATATATAAATTTATATCGTAGCATGATATAAATACCAAATTAAATAAATACTACTGAAATAACTTCCATATGAAATAAAAAATCTTATAAGTTCTAAACATATTAATTTATTAGTTACCAAAAAGGAGTAAGCAACTTGTGTGCTTACAAAATATTTGTAGCTTTACGATAATAGTGAAAGTTTAATAGGGACCTAAGACCGAAGTCATTAGAATGTTAACTTTGTAAGGTTGTCTTTCTAGACTCTACCAGGCACATTCAGAACGAGTTAGACATCACGCAATATTCCAAAGAAAAATACTAAATTCACTCTTCAGTACGAATACATCCCTTTGTGGTCGATAAGCCAGTGAACCGCACTACCAGCGTTGTCAACTTTGATTCAACAAAAAACGCACCAAGTTCAGATTTTTTTTTATTGAAAATTTTTATTGAATTAATTTTGCGTTTTTAAAACATTTAACTTTAGTCCAAAATTCTAATGTTGATACAATATTGTGCCATTACATAAAGTGCATCATTCTCCACACTTTTTCAATGCTAGATAATGTTTCGACATCAGATTCAAATTGTACTGTTAATGGCATGATATCATATTTGTAATGGGATAAAACATTTTGTATAATGTTGGTTGTTGATGTCGTTTGTAGCTAAATGGTCTCAAAGCTGGAATGTGTTTCCGTGTTCCAGCATGCCGAACAAGGGTGGATATTTAGGCGTGACGTCGCAAATTGCAATAAAAGCATCTTACTTTTGTGATATTATTTGATCAAGGCTGAATCCATTTCTTAAACTCACATTGTGATTTCCAAATCTTTTTGTATTTCACTTATAATCTCCTCTTTTATACTCCATTATTGACACTAACTTTAAATATTTCTTTTAGTAAATAGAAATTTTTTTTAATTTTATTGTTACAACACTTTATATAACCGTATTTTTTATGCATTTTATAAAAAACGAACAATGATCGCTAGTCTCGAGAATACTTTTTTTTGCTAAGCTCTTTAACAGACTTGACAGCAACTTTTACGACAACAAACAATTATGTACTCTGAAAATCTAAAAGGGACAACAAATTTCTTGTAATGAAATGTTACAAATTATCTATAACAACAAGACGGTTTAACAGTTTTTGTGAATGTGTTTTGGTACCTCTTAAACATCATTAATGGTTGCTCTTATTATGGTCTGTAAAATTGAATGTAAAAATTGTACACAATTGAATCAAATGGTATTGTAACAGTTTTATTTTTTCTACAAAATTCTTTTTTCTCATACTGAAACAAAAAATTGAGTTGAATTTCCTTTGGAGCCACCCAAAATTAAAAAAACGCACCAAAATTTAAAAAAAGCGCACCACGCACCAACTCAGATATTTTTCGCACAAAACATTTAGAAAAGCACCAAAAACACCAAGTTGACAACGCTGCGCACTACACATTACAGAGAAAATTCGTACTTTACAGAGGTCTTTCCTGTCCGCTATAGTGTGTTAAAGTTCAAATCAAATGAATGAACTACACCATTTATCCTCCTTCCCACAACCTATTTTCCCTGTTCCGGTAAGATGCACAGCATACGTAGGGGTCATCCCATGAGTGCTGGTCCTTATTAAACAAAAAAAAAAATTTTATCCACATAATTTTCAACACGTCGAGATTTTGAATTTAAAAAGTTGTTTCTAAATCCATTTCTACGTATTTTGATGAATTTTTTTTATTTTTAAAATTATATTTAGATTGTCTGTGGCATCTATCTAATAAATTTTTTTATCAGTCTGCATGTATTTGGGGATTGAAGATAAAAGGTACGTTATAACCACACTATATAGAGGGAATATATCCCAGCTAAAAAACATAGCTAAAACAATAGCGAATAAAAATTAAAGACCAAAATTGTGAAGGGAGACACGCCAGTCTACACCTCAACAATCTGAAGTAAAAAATCTCGGTGGCCATCTTGATCGACGCGCTGTTTAATATGAAAATCGCAGCAAACAGTCGCAAAACTGATCCAAATGACATTAAAAACAGTTTAAATAAATTTTCTTATTGGAAGAATTTCTATACTAAGCCTAGATGGTAAACTTTTATTACACAATGCGATCCTAAAACCTATATGGCCTAACGGCATCCAGTTGTGAGGCACTGGATCGGCATCAAATACTCGTATAAAAAGTTCACAGCAGCCCCTGGTATGTCATAAGTTAGCAAATTTATAAAGATCTAGATATTCCATTAATAATGACTGTATTTTCAAAACACGTGAAAACATGTCGTACTGTTTCGTTTCAATTTTAAAAATTTCAGTAGAAGCAAAAAGCTACGTACTACTCTTTTACCACAAAGAGAGATATATGTATTTGTTTTATTTTTTTTAGCGAAAGAAGACAGAAAATACATTTTTAAAGCGGGCATATATGACCACTGTACATCGATTTCTTGCAAAAAAGTGAAAATTGAAAAATGTTTAGTTGACTCCTCTTTACAGGATACACTGATCTTATTTAAAAAAACTTGTGATCAATATTCAAAATTAGAGAAAAATGGCTAGGAAGGAGGGATACTCTTTCTGTCAGCCATACACGAAAAACGTTAAACGAGAAAAAATCAACTACTGAAATTTAAATTTTGTTTAGCAACAAAACTATGAGTGTCACTAAAATGCAAGCAAACCTGTGCAACTAAAAAAAGGATTTCAAAAATCAATAATCAGCATTTTTTTAACAATCACTTGTACCCGAATTTCCAAAAAAAAAATTATAAAACCCCACTGAAGGCAAGAAAAGCTTCAATGATAGAGAGCAAATAAAAATCACAAAAACTGTCAGAGACACAAAAGGAAGCAAATATCAGTTTTATTACAAAAGAACGAAAAATTTTATAAAAATTCTGTGTTTTATTTTCGCAAAAAAGTGCCCAATCGGTCTATATTTAAAAAGAACTGATGTGAAATCATACAATATCCAAACAATCTTCCGCCCCCGTCTCGAATATTATAAACCTTTTCAGTTATTTTTATTTTAATATATTTTAAAGTTTTTTCATAAATAATAACGTATTATTTTTATAAAACAAAAAATTTTAGTTTTCCCAAACTACAACATCTCCAAACAATGCACCAATATGGCTTTTATTTCCATAAAAAAAACTCATACATACATACATATTCCACCAAAAAATATTTAGTTAATGGACATTAAAATATTGTATGTCTACCTTTTCTACAAAATAATGGATGTATTGTGTTTAAAAGCCAAAAAAAATGCTTTTAAGAATCATTTACACACACAATGGACAACATTTGGCTGTAATTCACAAACAAAGAAGCAAATAAATATGTACATAAATATTTTTATAAGTTAAATTTACTGCAATATTTTTATCATAACATGCAAAAACATTTAAATTTGCTATCAAATCAAAACCAATCATACGGACATCCCGGTTTCGTAAACTAAATAAACTTATCACAATATATTTAGTTAAAGGTTTTTCTTATACAAAAGTTGTCAGCAAATATAAATTTCAAACTGACAGTGTCATCTGATAATTGCAAGCACATAAAAAAAAATTATAATAAATAAATATGTAAATGACAATTTTAATTTACAAATCAATCATCTGTAAATAAATCGGCAAATAAATATTAACAAGCAACCAGAAATGTTACTGATGTCTATAAGAAAAATATATGTGTGTGTGTATGTACATAGTATGTACGTACTACATACCCATGTATGTATGTATGAATATGTATGCAAATGCTTGTACATATGTATCTATGTGATGTGCTCATTTTTATGTAAAAAGTTTGTAAAAAAAAATTTCTTGATGTCTTTCTGGCTTGCCAACCTCTCTGGCACGCTGTTGTTTATAGAATGTTTCCACTAAAGCATTATTTTTTACGTATGTAATTCGCTCCCTCATGTGTAGTTTTACTTTGTTTGTGCCTAGGAAATTTTTTGCGTTTGGAAATAATGAAGGTCTTCTACAAAATTTATTTAATTATGAATGAATGTATTCCAAAACAAAGTGATTTTAATTTCTCTGGCCCTCCGTGGAACTCCAAACTTTTATCAAAAGTTAAAAATAAAAAGAATAAACTTTATAAGCTTTACAAACGTAGTGGATCGATCTCTCATTGACTTTGCTAAATACTATAATATTCGCGCTGAATACAACAAACTGCATCAAAAATGTTATTATTCATATTTAAGTAGAAAAAAAATTCAAATCTAATCCAAGGACTATTTACAACTTTGTCAACTCGAAACGAAGATCCACAACTTTTCCTCATGTTATGAAGATAAAGAATTCAGCGTCTGACAATGATCTTATAATCTGCAATATGTTTGCGGATTTCTTTTCCGACACCTATGTTAATGGTGATGTTATTGATTCTGCGTGCAACTATTTTTATGAATTGCCAAACCAGCTAATATCCATTCCAATCCTTAATGAAGATGCGGTTCTAAATTGTTTGAAAAGACTAAAATTTTCCTATAAGTATGGGCCTGATAAGGTACCGATTTGTCTCCTTATCAAATGCGCAGATGAGCTAGCGGCTCCTATTACAATGATGTTTAACTTATTAATTAAGTATGGTTACTTTCCTAAAAATTGGAAAGACTCTTTTATTATATTTATTTGCAATACCCCTTCCTATATTGCAAAATTAAGCACAATACCTAAAGTTTTTGAAAAACTTATTGCTGACCACCTAAATAATCTCGCTACATCTTTATTATCTCCTTCTCAACATGGTTTTCGTAAAGGATGGTCTCCTGTTACTAATCTCTTACAATTTACAACTTTAATTAATCGCGGATTTGTTCAACAAAAACAAGCAGACGTAGTTTATACTGATTTTAGTAAAGCCTTTGATAAGGTGAACCATAAACTCCTGGTGAAAAAGTTGCATGATATGGGATTTACTCAAAACTGCTTAAATTGGATAATATCATATCTGACAAATAGAAGCCAAATTGTTGTTTTTAAAAATATTACTTCAAAAACAATTGCTGTTACTTCTGGTGTTCCACAAGGAAGCCATCTTGGACCTCTGTTTTTTTTTCGCTATTTATTAATGACTTGCCGAATATTATAAAATATTCGTATATACTTTTGTATGCTGATGTTGTTAAAATATTTTTTTTTTAGCTACGATAATTACGTAGATCATACCTTCCTACAAAAAGATTTGGATTCTTTTCATTCCTGGTGTGAGCAGAACTTAATGAAGCTGAATTTTAAAAAAAGCAAGCATATGTGCTTCTTTCGTAAAAGACATATAAACGTTAATTAATTTTTGGGTGGTAATGAGCTGGATAAAGTTGAGGTTTTTTCCGATCTTTGAATTCCATTTGATGCTAAACTAAATTTCATACAACATATTAATCTAACTGTAAATAAAGCACGTTGTCTCCTTGGATTTATTAAACGTTGGGGAAAAGAATTTAATTATTCATACGTTAGTAAATATCTTTATACATCTCTAGTCCGTCCTGTTCTTGAATATGGCTCAGTGATATGGGATCCAGCATATAAAGTTAATACTAACAGCATTGAATTTTTGTACAAAAACAGTTTCTTCTTTTCTGCCTCCGTCGTTTACATTGGGATCCATTAAATCTTCCGGCATATCAAGCCAGACCTACTTTTATTAAGCTTCCATCGTTAAAAAGTCGTAGAACAATGTTAAATGTAATGTTTGTATTAAATTTCCTCAGATTTTTTAATTGCGAAGATCTCGGTTAATGTTCCACATCGTCCAACTCGATATTACTATCCGCTCTCTATTAATCTGATCCTCTGGCCCACTTAGAGATGTCTCTTTTATTTAAAATTCGACTGAAGATTACATTTCTACCGTTCCCTGCAATTTATTCGTTTTTGATAACATGTTTTCGGCTCTTAATACGCAAAATTGTAATAGTTTAGTGAGCTTGGATTATCTTTTCAACCTTTCAAAGATTATTAATAACAAGAAATCGTCTGGATTTGATAATATTTCTAATTTTATAATTAGAAGATTACCTGTTAAAGCGTTCGAATATCTTACTATTGTTTTTAATCAGTGTCTTAATAACAGTTATTTTGCAAATGTTTGGAAAATTTCTAAAATTATTCCGATTAAAAAACAACCTAATATTGCAGATATATATAATCTAAGGCCAATTTCGTTACTTACGGCATAAAATGGATTTTTCTATAATTGATCCTTACATTCCTGATTTACAGTTTGGTTTTAAAAAGGGTCATTCGACTTCTGATGCTCTCCTTACAATTCCAGACGATGTAATTAGCCACCTCCACAATAAAACCTGTACTGTTGCAGTGTCTTTGGATGTCGAGAAGGCTTTTGATCATGCTTATCACAATATTGTTTAATATTGTTTAAAATGATTCAAATCGACTTTGACTCTCCATTCATCAAACTTTTTAAAAGTTTTTTCTCAGATTGGACGTTCTCGATACAATATAAGAATTCATTTTCTGATTATGCAAATATATATGCTGGAGTTCCACAAGGTTCAATTTTGGCTTCCCATCTTTACAACATTTTTATGTATGACTTTCCTCATTTAGTTTCGGATTCAATCGGTTTGATGTATGCTGATGACTCTCTAGTTTACTCTCACAATGAATGTCCTTTACAGGCATTGCATTTGGTGTCTCGGCATTTGGAAATTGTTAGAAATTTTTATATTGATTGGGACGTAAGTATCCATTTTTCTAAGTGTAAGGCAATTTGTATTAGGAATGCCTCCGGTAAATGTAAGAGATTTGTTGTACCAGAAAGTAAACAATTAAAACTTTGCATCAACAACATTGAAATTCCTTTTAAGAATGAAATTTTAAATATCTAGGTATAACTTTCAATAAACTCTTTAAATTTAACCAACATGCTCGATTAGTTTTGGAAAAATCAAATAGAATTTTGGGTTCTTTTTCGAAATTATTTTGCAATAAAGATTTACCAGTTAAAACTAAACTTTTACTATACAAAACTTGCTTAAGGCCTGTTATTCTATATGGATTTCCAGTTTGGTTTACCGTCTCTCCAACATCGTTTAAAGAAATTGAAGCTTTTGAGAGAAAAATAATCCGTTATTGCATTGAGAAAATCAGTTCGTAAAAGATATTCCAATGCTTTTATTTATAAAGAGTCCAGTGTCATACCTGTAGGACTCTATGTTTGTGATTTTCTTATAAGATTTATAGATCGAGCTAGTTCCCACGAAAATAATTTCGTAACTAATATATTTGAATGTCAAAAGCATTTCAGCTGGTCTAATATTAATTATCTCTCACCTATTGGTTACATGAATGAAGCTACACCATCTTTCGACTTATCCACTTCTTTGAGACACAATTTTTTCTTTAAAAGTGAACAAGGTACCTACAGGGGATGACTCCTTTTTTTTTTGTGTTTTTTTTCCTTTTTTTATACTATTTTTAAGCTTATTTTTTAGTCTAGTTTTAGGTTTAGTTTTAAGCACACTTTTTCAATTGAGATTTATTCTGCAATCATGTAAATCCCGGGAGCAAGGGTGAAACTTATGTAAAATTTTCTTTATAATAATTCGAAACAATTACTGTTTATATGCTTTTCAGTTTCAATTAGAGTAATACTTTCTAGCTCTAAGTTTTTCTTGTCTTACTGTTTATATCGTCCCCTCAATATAACAATAGCCTATGTGCTATATATAATAGCGTATTATACGCTATTGTTATATTGAGGGGACGATATGATCTTGTAATGTTTTTTGGAAAAGGCTAAATAAATTTTACTTACTTACTTACTTACTTACTCTCTATTACTCGTAAAGTCTTTAGAACTAACTATGCTTATTTTGATACGTTTATAAGAAGTTGCAGAGATTTTAATAAACTTTATTCTTTTGTGGATTTTTCCGTAAATAATATTACCATTAACCCTTGTGTTAATACCCGGGTACCGGGGTACCCATCTAGGTATATTTACATGAAAAATATGTATCAAATATTAAAATTTGATCGTCGTTTTTAACTTAAAAGAAAGCGAATTAAGATTATAGATATAATTATTTGCTCTGTTTATACTCAAAATAATTTGCTAAAACTTTAACAATCGCAACATGCACACCCGGGTACCCCGGTTTTCAAAACAATTTTTATAGAAAATATGAATCAAAAACTATTAAAAATATTACATGAATAATTAAAATGTTGTGATTATTTACAAAATTATTTTTCTATATTACATTCTATACATTTAACAACGTCTTCTGAGTGTTCTGCAAAAATTGGCCGTCCACATTCAGCGCAGCTTTTTCGAGTTTTGCGTCTTCTTTTTTCTATTTGCTTGTAGCACACGTGACAAGATCCCGTAACTTTTTTTCTTCCCGTTTTATCCAGCTTGTCAAATTTATTGTAAGTCTCTGCTATGGGAGATACTTGGCAACCCAAAACGCAATTTTGGTTGTATAATTACGCATAACTTGGGCATTTGTCATCCGTGCTGCAATCATCGGCTTAGCAAGCTCTTCAGATAGGTTACGCATAAAGAGACGTCTCTCAGTTTTTTTCTTCGCAATCATTTTATTGTTTTCATAGTAAATGATGTATGATGCGAGTGAAACAATATATAACATTTTGAAATATAATGCCACTGGCCACCTCAAACTTCGGCGCTGACTTGTATATCTTATAACCTTTTGATTCATAGTATCAACTTCACTTTTATATATATTATAAAAATTTATAATGTCGGGTTTCTTTTTGACATCCGTCACTTAAAGTTTTGTCTGAATGCATTCTTCATAAAAGAACTACAGCTTTATTTTTTTTTTTTGGGTACATAAGAACACATCGTTAACTTTTCATGAAAACCAAAAACGGTCGAATATAGTTCCCTTGATTTATTTGCGATCATGACATTTGGAATGTAAGGCTTATTTTTTTAAGTGTACCAACAATGGTAAGATTCCATCCCAACAAGTGCTTCGCTACTGGCAGAGAAGTAAAAAAATTATACATGCAGATATTTCTTCCACTTCCACGGTAGGGTGTAAATTATAACCTGCAAAGGATAGGCGTTTTCAGCGTCACAAATCCACCAGATTTTAATGCCATACTTGGCTGGCTTTGAAGGTAATATTGCGCTAATCCTGTGCGACCTCAATAAGAATAAAGTTGTTCATCCATTCTTAAATTTGCGCTCGGTTTATACATTTTGGATAAGTTTGGGTTCAAAATTGTTCACGAATTGGAGCTGCCTTATCATAACTTCTACGTTGACTGCGTGTATTGTTGTCATCAAATCGTAAAAAGCGCATTATATTGTGGAATCGCGGTACAGTGAATATGAATTTGATTGCCTCATGTCCGTATGCTCCGTATTGGAATTATTAGCACCAGCATAAATCAAGATACCAAAAAACGAATAACTTTACAGGCTTCCATTTACGCTGAGAATTTGGATGATCAACGTTCTGAGCCGCATAGACAGACAATGCTTTTTTATTGGTGTGTCTAACAATAATATCTACCATATTTTCGTTGAAGATAATTTTAAAAGTTTCACTTATTGATAACGTTTCTGTGCTACGATGCGATTCAACGTTATAAAATTATATTTTGACATAAATATCATTTAATACACTTTTAAAAAGTTTAAAAATTTGATTTCATTTCATAAAAACATTGATTAGTATATTATAGCATATGGGTACCCGGGTACCCCGGGTGCTAAACATTGTGGATAAAGTAGGGTATTAACACAAGGGTTAAACGTAATATTTTGTATTCGTTAAATAATTAAACATTTGTTATATATGTAATAAGTAGTCTGTAGGAATTGTATATTTATTTAATTTAGATAACCTGAATTTTTCTGCTTATGGTATAATAGATTGGACATATTGAGAAGTACATAAGGACTATTCTGCCCAAACTTCATTTGTAGTAAACACTTAAAAACATGCATACTTTTAGGAGCGTCAGTAAAATAAGTTTTACATGGTAATGTAAAACTTTAGCATGAACTTTGCTCAACTAAATAAACGGAATCTGAAGACTGTAAGTGAAAAACCATCAGCGGTCACTTACAGATGTGTGACTTTCTGGTATAACTTCCCAATAAAATCGTACAAAATAAATAAATTTTGTAACAGAGATCAATTAATATGCAGATCGCAATGTGATATACACTCCAAATTATCTTATCTCGACTTAAGCAGCTATTTCTTATTAGGACAAATAAATCTCATCTCTTATTGAAAATCCGACAAGAAAGAAATTTGCGGCCCAATTTGTATCAAAATTTTTGGACTACTCTGCTATTACGCAACAACATGCGAGCATTCATTTATTTACTTATTTAAATTGTCACACATTTCTAATTCCCAAAACATTTAACCGATTTTCGTTTACGTGCGATTGTTATGTTCGTACAGAAACGACAATAAAAAATAAAAACATTTTTAATTACAAACGCACACAAGTGCGCTTTAAATGAGAAAACGAATGATGTTTACATGTATACTTCTGTATATATGTAAGTATGAGTAGAACCTTATCGAGTTTAAACTGAGGCCAGGATATCCTGCTTATGTTTCTGTATTGTTGTTGTTGTTGTTTTTTTTTTTGTTCATACTTGTACACACACACACATACTCATGTGTAAAGTATACTTGTTAAATTTTTGTAACGCGTGCTATAAATTTGTTAAATAAACAATCCTTATTTTAAGTATTTATGTTCCATTTGATATCCTTTAATTTGTAAAACCACCATGTTGTTATTTATTTTATTTTAAGGACATTTATTTTAATCATTATATTCGTTTTAGTTAAATATTTATTTAGTTGCTTCAAATGCGAAAAGTTAAACTTGTATTTGTCTATTTCTCTCTCTCTCTCTTAATAAAAAATTAGTTTAGTTTAAAGAATGTGTGGGTGTGTGTTGACATTTTCTGTACACTTTTAATTATTAATATTTGGCTTTCAAAGAAGCTGCTATTTGCTTTGCAACACGACTGAGTGAATAATTGTTTTTATTTCAAAGTCCTTAAAATAATGTTTGAAGCAAAGAAACATTTAATAAAAAATATCGTTATATTTACTTTCAATTAATAAATCATCTTGTTTTTAAGTTTTTATTTCTTTTTTTCATGTATAAAAAAAAAATAGAGAAAATCGATTGATGTATTTAAAAATTCTATATGGACTCTGTTTTTTCAAATTTATAATTATAAATAATTCGAAACCATTTCAAAATAACATGGTCTTTATTATATCTTGCAACAACAGTCAAATACTTATAATGCTTCTTATTGTTTTTAATTTAATGATAAACATCAATTAATAAAACTTTCTCTAAAACTTTTAATTTTCTTGAAAATCAACGAATTAATGAATGTGTCATCTTTCTATTAAGAAATTAAGAAGAAAAAATTATTATGCTTTCATTAAGATCAATTCCAAAGAATAATCTACAACATTGAATTACTTGCAAATGTGTTTTATTTTAATACTTTTTTTTCATGATACCACAATTAATTTATGTTGCATATCATCGCAATCAAGATGATTATGGTATTGTTGCTATTAAGCTTTCTCTCTTTCTTTCTCTCTCTCTCTATATGGTTGCAACACCCTTTTTGAACTTTACAAGACATGACATATTCATAGTTTTTCATTTAAACATAAAAATATTTACCATTTTACATGTGACTTGTTGTCGTCTTAATAATTGGCAAGTGAAAATTCTTTGTTAATTAAGTAAATGGCAAAATGCTGCATAACACTCTTAACTACAAACGACTGACTGCGTTTGCAATAAATGTCATTGTACTTTCACTTGATGTTGTACAAAGAACTATACTTTTATTAATACAACACAACAACAACAACAAGTATAGTTGGTTTAGCTTTTATCATTTAACTTTCCATTATTATAATTCTTAACAATTACTTGTGCAAAAATTCTAAACTATCCCCACCAGTTACTGTATGCGATGTGTACGTACGTATGTTTGTCGTTATGTATAAAGATAAATAT
Organism: Lypha dubia; assembly: GCA_947311025.1. Classification (NCBI taxonomy): domain Eukaryota; kingdom Metazoa; phylum Arthropoda; class Insecta; order Diptera; family Tachinidae; genus Lypha; species Lypha dubia. The sequence goes on from OX371260.1 coordinate 124,112,967, forward strand.
TACTAGAAAATACTTTTACAGCACATTAAATATGTTCAGCAAACTTTAAGAAGGCAATGTTATGAGCGCAAACATGTAAGCAATAATTAAGAATTTTATAATGATTACGTTGAAGTGAAAAGAGGTTTATGTTTTTTTTAAGTAATGAAAACTACTACATATTTCTGCAGCTTTTAACCTTTTAACAGAATTTATACTATTGTTACTAATGAGCTTTTTAACGCTAAATATTGGTGTAATTTATACAGACATTTCATAGAACTCAATTTCGAAATAAAGTGATTTCAATTCCGAAAGTTGAGTCTTCACAAAACGAACAACGAAAATATTGTTTTTAATTTAAACCACTTTTAAGGCCTCATTAGTTTTGACTTTTACGTTCTGTTCTGCGCCGTTCTGTTGTTGAATTTTGTGAGTTAGAAGTTCTGTAAAAACGTATCAGCTGTTTCTGGCAGCAAAAACATATCGGCGGTGTTCACAAATTTAAAACGGCGATCTGTCTTAATTCTTATGTTAATTTTGAAGAAAATAATAAGAAAACTTTATATAAAACTCTATTTGCTATAACCTTTTCATGAATATAATATTTTTTTTTTATTAAAAATCGTTTTATTTTTAATGTGCTTAAAGTCGATGGCGGCGGTCATAATAAAAATTTACCAGCGATTACGCGGCAATTTTGTTCCGATCGGCTTGGTTTACTAAAACAAGCAGCTGTCTCTTGCTGTCACTTAGAACTGTAAGTAAAATTCTGTTTTCAACAGAATGGTCCGTAACAGAACAGAACAACTAATTGAAAATACATGTTTTGCATACACAAAAAATAAACAGCTGATCCGGAACAGAACAGAAAGTCAAGACAAATTCTACCTTTAAAATTCAAAATGTAATTGCCAATCAATTTTTTCTACTGACTTAATTTATAGTAAACAGTAAAAACATGCATACTTTTAGGAGCGTCAGAAAAATATTAATAAAAAAATTTTAATATGAGCTTCTCTAGCAAAAGCACTTTAAGCAAACGGTTGTGTGTAAAATCGTAATACAAAATAATCAGAATCTGAAGACCGTAAATTCACAAACGATCGGAACAAAATTACAGAATTGAAATTATTTCGATCGCAATGTGTGGCTTCTTGTATTAGTTAAAACTAGTTTTAAGTATCGGAATCAAAATTAATCGCTTAACTTTGGTTTTGGGTTGTTCTAGGAACAAATTGGAATCACTGACGAATTGACGAATATCATTAATCACGCTTAACTTATCGGTTAATATTTGTTGCATAAATTCATCGTTTGAAACACATTAAAGTTTTGCAAACTAACAATTCTATATATTAATATCGTGTTGTTCTGCGTTTTAGGGTACAGGCAAACAGCAAATTTAAGTGTGCTCATAGATATTAACTTAAGTAGGGACATTACGGGTCGTATATATCAATCCTTTTTGATAGTCAACCCCCATTTAATGGTGTTTTCTTTTCTACAAAAAACATGGTACATCTGCATGTAGAAAGTGTACTTTGGTGTTCGTTTCTTAAAAATGTTTTGTTCTCTAAAAGGGTGGTGTGTTTTATTCTAAAAAAAATCACCCTCACTAATGCTGGAAGGCATTGCATTTTATGCCCCATATATGTAGATCGATAGTGTTGATAGTGTCCTGTAAAACAGATGGCAAAGCTGTTAAAAACATGGCGTTCCTTTTTTTCATAAATTGTGTTTTATTCTAGTGAAAAAATAAGTTGCATTATTGCTGGGTTGGCAAGATATTTTATAAATTTACCTTTCAATAAGATGTCATTTTGTGTGTAGAAAAGAAAACACCATAAAGGTTTCAAATCACTACAGAAACTATCGATATGGAACGATGTTTCAATTTACTGATTACGGGGTTCTTATGGGTCCAGAGCTCTTTTATGGCATAAGTCTGTCGACTGTTAGGACTTTTATCATGGCAATGACATATCGCAAGGATGAGAGGATGATTGATTGGTTTCTTTAGGATCAAGACAGGACAAATCTATAATGAAGCCGAAGGCTTAAAAGATATCGCCACTGCATATTTTGCAAAAAATATATATATATTTTTTTTTTCAATTTGTTTAAAACTTCTGGTGAAATTTGTTTTCCAGACACAATACAGATGCCGAAAATAATATGCAAACGTTGCGTTAAGTGCAAAATTCTAAGGACGACCCATAAGGACAACCGAAGCCCATTTTTTCTCTCCTTTTTTGTATTGCTTTAATCAAAGAAAAAATGTTTATTCTTAAAAAACCATTTCAGTACTTCTGATTTTCTTTTTCTGATTTTGAAAGTTTTATGAAGACTTTGTTTAAAATTTTTATAAAAATTTTTGTGACTTACGATTCTGCTGCTCTATTGAGAGTTTATGTTACTTTTTTATTTTTTAAAAAAAATTAATTTTAAGAAGTACATGACTCTTCATTAAACAAAATATGCTTCTGCTTTAATAAGCTGAAATCTTTGTTAATTAAAAACTATCCATGATAGAAGAAAAAACTTATAAAATGTTTGTAAAAAAAAACAAATAGAAAGTAAAATTTCTTTCCAACAAAAGCAGGATTGACCCAACATTAAACACACTGCAATTTATTGTTTATTTGCAACATATGCTATTTTCATTGTCTGTTAAAAGGGGCCTTGATGATTTTAGTTAATTACTAAAAGATATATGCGTGTCATGCACACTGTCTAATTAACCCCCATTATGAAGAGTCTTTGTTTTTTTTTTTTTGCTCTGTACTTGAATACGGCATAGATGTGGAATATGAAAATAATATCCATAAAGAAATTTATGTTTATTCGCATAAAAACAGCAGATTGATGTTGCTGGTGGTGTCCTGTTTTGGTCATTGTCTAGTATTTATTTATGGAGTACTAAGAAGCTGAGAAGTTTAGTAGTCTTGCGGCCGATTCAAGCAACAACCACAACAAGTGCATAAATTTTTACAAGCCAAATGCGAGTTAAGTGACATAATGGGCGTTCGCCAATACAAAAAAAAGAATTAAGGAGGGAGTAGATTCATCAGGTCATTTACAGAAAGAGAGAGACAGAGAGTGTGTGTAAGTGTAATTAAGATTTTTATTTTTTTTTTTCTTTGTTCTTCATTCTGCTGTTGGGTTCACTTATAATTCTAGTAGATACAATAATTGTTTAGTTAATTTGTTACACACTCTGTGGTATATTTATTTTTTTCCATGTTTTCATAATAATTTTTGTATTAAGAGGGGATCAGAATCATCATGGTAATGACCAGATGAAATAATGAGTGTTTGCTACTCGCATAATTGCACTTGTTGGTCACATTTGACAGTGGAGTTTTTATTTTATTTTTATTATTATTATTTCATATTATTTAAGTACTTTTCGCAGCAACGTATTCCCTTTTTTTGGTTTTGTGATAAAAAGTATTTCATTTATAATGAAAAGGAATTATCTTTACTGGACAGTGTGAAGTAATTTATTATATTTGTAGTGTATAAATTAGTGCATGACAATTTATTCAATGTTTTTTTGTTTTTTTGTTTATTATTATGGGCCCTCTTCTTGGTTTGTTGACATTTCAAGTGATTTAATGTTATTGTTTGGTGACATTTAAGATTTTAGTTGGGGGCAGAGTAAGATTATTTTTCAATTGAAATTTATGTTATAATTATGAAGAAAGTTAAGACAAAACATAAAAAATGTTTTGCAAAACTTTAAAAAGAAATAAAACTGTGTGAAAGTAATAAATATCTACACAAAAACATAAATGTGAAAATAAGTCCAAGTTCCTATCCAAAAAATTTCGGCCGCAAAAAGTACTGAGATCAAAATAAAGACCAAGTTCTTGCTAGGTACAATTCCATTCCATTTCTAGGCAACCTGTAAGCTTGGCAAAATTTTTCCAAGAATTCTTTCCCGTATTATAAAGGCAAAAATATTTTGCCAAGCTTACAGGTTGCCTAGAAATGAGATGGAATTGTACCTATCAAGAACTTGGTCCTTATTTCGATCTCAGTACTTTTTACGGCCGAAATTTTTTGGATAGGAACTTGGACTTATTTTCACATTTATGTTTATGTGCGGATCTCACTTCTTTTTTCTAAGTTGTTTTTGAATAAATATTTAAATCTATTGCTTATCTGGGCCTACCTGTGTAGAAAATTTCAGTTTTCTAGCTATACTAGAAGTGCCCTATGCAAAGAAGGGGCACCATAGTCGCACCAGATGGAAAGTGCCGGTTTAAAAATCATTTTCGTTAATTTCTTATCAGGACCTACCGTTGTACCAAATTTCAGCTTTCTAGCTATACTGGAAGTGCCCAATAATATTGATGAGTCAGTGAGTGAATATGTTCTAAAATATGGACTTTTCACACCTTAATATCTCGGGAAGCTCTGTAAGGGAAACCTTAAGTTTCAAGTCTCATTTTATTATAATCAAGAGGAGCAAAGTTATGAGGGGGGTTAAAACAGCTCGAATGGTTTCGTGTAAATATACACACTGTGTGGCCGAACTTGGCGTGGCGCACTATCGTGCGCCTAGATGTAAGAAATTCTATAAATGTTTACAAATATCAGTTTTGCTGTCAATGTGATCCACTTCCAAGGATTCATGCATCCACTCAAAAGCTGTTAATTTTTGCTTTCAATCAGCTAATCGTTTTTGGGACTGAATTAGAGGTATTTTGGGATCAAATAATCCGTACTTGAATCGATCTTTTTATACTTGTTTCTAGAAAATCTTAGCTAAACGTATTTTTGGCACCATTTGGGAATGATTTAAGTGTGATTGGGACTAAATTTTTTGTTCTTTGTAGTTGTTACATTTTAAATCTTTCACTCTATTTTCTTCTCGATTTAACGTTTTAAGCAAACTATTTTAAAAATGATACTGTGCGAGGTACAATTTGTCAATTAGAACCTAACACAGAGTTGCTTTGCTATTTAATTTTGACTTCGAACATTTTCAAATATTTTAATAAAGTTACTGAAACAAAAATAATTAAAATTAATGATTGACAAAATATAAGTTTCTCTTTCTCAGCCTAATGGGACCTGTTTCTATAATTTATAATGTTGCAAACTAGAAACATTGAATGCAATTCAAGCTTGTTTTATTAAAATTTTTATTTATGCTGGTTTCTTATCTACCAGGCGCCTAGTGTAATTTTTAGTAAAATGTTATTTTGTCGCCTTCACAGCAAAAAAATAAAAATTGATTTCAATTAAAAAACTTGTGATATCAATTAAAAATTTAATTAAATTTGCACCAGTAAACAAATGAATAGTATCAATTAAATTTTTATACATTTTTTAAATAAAATTATTTATTACAATTAAAAATTTAATAAAATAAATTAAATATTTAATCAAATTTTTTTATATTTTTAATTGAAAAAAAATTAAATATATTTTTCTGTGTTCAAAGTTTCTCTACCCAGTAGAAACATACGGGTTTTACAATCCAGTTTTATAACAGAAGTATTGGGAGTGTGCTGAGGAAAAAAAAGTCAATGGGTTTACAGTGGAAGCTCAGCTTAAGCCTTTAAAAAGCGTAGGCAATAAAACTACACATTTTCAAAAATGGATATATGGAAATTCCAAAACAAAAAGTTTAACGGAAAAATCAGAATCGCCGCTAGCCACCAGTTATGGCATTTTGTCTCTGCTTGCAACCAAATCAAAATTGCCAATAAATATCATTAGAGCAAGCATTAGTATTTTTCATATACATTATTTCTGTTACTGAGGTGAGCACTCAGTCTTAGAATTGTCAAAAATCAAATTTAAATAACAAATCGAAATAAATATTTTTTTTCTCGATTAATCACGTACAATAAAATGTTTTTTCAGGAAACATTTCCATCATATAGCAATCCTTTGTTATGAGTTTTATAGATGGTATTCCATTAACACTAGATGGATAACTTTTTAGAAAATTTTCAATCATGAAGAATAAATAATTCGCACGAAAATGTAAGTGAGAAAATTAGGTCAAATTCCTATTCAGAAACTACGGAGATTCAAATGAGTACCAATACTATCATATACATTTTTAAAATCTATGTACTCGTATGTAGTTACGTCCCTAATATAAGCACATATCAAAAAAAAAATTTAAAAAGTTCATGAAGTACACGAACAATGAAATAAAAATTGGAAACACACAAAAAACCGCATCGATTTTCATCAAACGTCTAAGGGCTTATGGAGCACTTTTAATTAAAAAGACAATGCGAAATCGGATTGTTTTTTTATAAATTTTATTTTCAGCGAAGAGATATGTGTGCATACATATGGACGTACTACAAACATACATATGCACATATGTATGTATGTGTATGCAATAGTATTATATGCGATAAAGGAATTCATTTGGTAAGATAATCGATATGAACTTAACTATATGTACCCTAGTAAAAATCCTTATGAAATAGAAACTGTTAAAACCTATTTTAGGCATGTCGATTGAACATTACCCACATTTTGCCTGTCTTCTCGACGTCTCTAAGGAAATATGATCATAACGAAATAATCTCTTCTTAGTTTTAATATCAGTGAAGAAAAAATTATTTAAAATACTGAACGATCGATCGGCTTAGGCGAGGATACACGTCTGTAGCATCTATTTAAAGCTTTTAGATCTTTTATTGCTTCATAATTTTGCCTTTAATTAAGAAAACTAAATTTAAACAATTTATATAAAAATAAATTTCTTCTGCTTCATACATACACTTTATGCCTGTTCAAATTCATTGAAATATTTTTTCATGTTTGTCAACCAAATAAATGAATGGAAATAGAAATGAAAATAAAAATAAAATATATACAGTTTTTTTCTATTGTATATTAAATCGAAAAGTCGATTGTGCATGAAGCACATAAAACATTTCTTTTTTTCGCTTCCAAATCAACAGCAACAAAAGTTTTTTGAACAGAAAGACAAACAGTATAGTAGATATACATTGTATTAGATGAGAGAAAGAATTAATTTCAGAATTCTCGTATAAATCGAGGGGTGGTGTGTTAACAAAGAAGTTATATTTGCTTGAAATTTGATGTTAAATTGAAAGATTAGTAAAAGAAGAAAACATATTTGACCAAACTGCAAGCAAAACTTTTCAAAATCATTTTGAAAATCGCACTATAAGTTAAGGACTGATGTGATAAAATATTATTTGGGGGCAGGGACAACTTTCCACCGGTTTTCGCAAAAACCTCTATGAGATCAAACCGTAAGCAAGACCGATCAAAATATTAAAAGTTATAAAAATTTGACAACAAATAGAGGAGCAGTTATGCAAAAACAATATTTAGGTGGTGGGGCAACAAATTTCCCCTAGATCTAAAAAAATTATGTTACAAAAATGCAAGCAAACCTTTTAAAACAACAACCAATAAATCGAAAATGTATCCATAAATTGAAGTTCAACAATTTGGTAGGACCATTTTCCCAAGATTTCCCAAAAAAAATTGTATTGGTTACAATTGCAAGTAAACAAAAAAAGAATTTTTAAAATCGGCTCTCAAATAGTTGAGTTTCGCTGACACCAACTCTAAAAAATTCAAAAAAACACTCTAATTGACAAAAAAAAATTAAACATAAATTTTCTAAAATATCATGAAAAAATTTAAAGCTGCAAAAGCTAAATATTTCAAATATACATCTGAAGGACAGATGTCCTGATAAAATTCGATAAAGAAGTTTTTTTTTTAACTTATTTACATAATTTTTGAAGATGTGGCGGCTCATGTCCTAGAACAGAAATCGGGAAGTTGTTTTAAGTAGAGTCCGGATTATGTTGAATACCTTTTGCCGATGTCTAGAAAAAAATTCAAAAGTTGCTAATTAAAATATTTTATTGGACTTGTGTAAGCGAAACAATATTATACATATGTATGTATAAAAAATTAATGCGGAAAATCTGCGGTCTTGAGACACCTCAGTTTGGTCAACGCGGAGAACAGCTTTTCTGAAGGAAGTCTTCCAAGTGAGCGATTGTTAATATATTTTTGTTTAAAAAAATTAATTTTTGAAAAAAAAAAAGATTCGTAAACAAAAGTGCAGCCAAAACAAGAGCGTTTTCAAGGCAAAAGAATGCTAATTTTTTTTTTTGCTCAAAATTGACATCAAGAAAATCCAAAAACTTTAAATTGTTTCTTTCGAAATTTATTTTATTCTAAATTCGGAAGCATGGAATTAATTTGTATTTTCTAAAGTTAAACTTGTAGAGGTAAAGCATGAGTTGTAACATAAGAACTCTACAACTCTACTTGATGTCAGATAGCCAGTCGGCGATCAAGGCCTTAATCTCGAGATAAAGGCGCGTGTTTGCAGGGACTGTGTTAAATCTCTAAATGAACTTGGTATCAAAATGCTGTGTACCAGGCCACGAGGGTCATGCTGGAAACGAATGGGCTGACTGTCTAACCAACAGAGGAGCTCAACGTAGATTTATGGGGTTTCATATATCGAGTGGAAAGGGAAGTTATAGAAAAAATTTATTTTAAATAAACCATCCACACTCCGCATCCAGAGAGATAATCATCACTACATGAGACTTAGTCCTCTGACAATCAAGTTGAGAGCCTAGAAAATTTTAAATATTTGTGATCATTCGACAATTACCTTTGCACATACCAATAACACGTGCATCTACAACATAACATTTAATACATTAAAATTGATGAAATATTACATTGGGGACCATTTCTATTTCTTTCTATTTTTATATATTTTTGGCAACCATTCACAATGACAAAGTTTATTTTTTAACTTTTCTTTTTTTTTTTATTCCATCATGTCTTTTTGTATCATTGGCTGACAGACGATAATTTTTTTTTGTGCGCATTTGAGACTAACATGGCAGCTTAGTTAGTGTACGTAATATAAGTAAAGTTTGCCTGAATTTAAACTATTTTTGTCTTACATGGTGGTATTTATTTCTCTTTCTTTATTTCTTTTGTTAGTAATTTTTATTTATTTGTATGTATGTATGTGTGATAAACTCGTACACGTAGTGAAATACGATCTGAATAGTTGAAATGGCTTTTTGACAAACAATTGACAATGCCATGACTTCACCAAACATTTCATTTGTTCAGATATCGATTGTCAGCCAATAGAAAAGTGTTAATAAAATGTTACGGCTGCAGTTAGTCCGTTAACATTTTTTGTTTGTTACACTTCTAATTTTGTAAATTGGCAAATTTGTCCTGTAAGCCATTGATTTCAACTTTTGCTTAGTCAAACTTAGTATTAGTTTGTTTCTTTTGTGACAAATTAAAAGAGCACTAAATTGTGTTTAGAAATTGAAGCTTTTGAAAGTATGTATAATATTTTTCGCAGAATTGTGAAAGTTTGTTTTTTATTTTATTTGATTTGATTTATTAATGTATTTTTTTACTTTGGTAAAAATCATGGAAGGTTAAAAGTCTGCGAAGAAATAAAACAAATTTATGTGGTTTATTTGTTATATTTTATAGCAATTTTTTCAGCCTAATGTATTACCCAATGGGGCATAATCTAAATTATGATGAAAATATATTTCTTAGTACAAATGAAAGGGTAAATAGCATTTACAATTCTAAAAGGGAGTCTATTATACATTTATAGAGTTCAGTATTCAAATAAAAGAGTAGATCCCTCTCTCTCTCTCCCCAAGAAGGAATTTATGGAATATTAATCTCATTTCAGTATTTAATAAGAGAAATTTTAGAAATTATTTAAGTTCATAAATTAGACATCTTTTATTTATATTCGAAAAGTATTGTTAAGAAATTAAAAGAACAAATTTAAAAAAACACTTATACTTACTCTCACCTAAAACATATCCATTGATTTTAAAAATCCTTTCACACATCAAATCAATCCAATTACGATTTTACATTAAAAATGTCGCTTAGTACATAAGTTCTTAATTTAAGTAACATTTAACAATTAGAAAATATATTTTCATACATTCATATGCATGTACGTATGTACATGTGTAAGTGTGCATTCTCTAATTTAAGAGGATTTAACAAAAAGAAATATTTAAACCTTGACATGTTTACCATGTTAACCAAACCAAAAATAAAACGTACCAAAACCCCAAACTGCTGGTTTTAACTAAAACATCAAGGACAACATCAACAACAAAATGAAAGGGTGTTGATGCTTGACATCATGCTAGAATTGCTACATTCTAATAAAACAATATCATTTTCAAACAGAGTGACAATGTGGTTGAATATGTGGAATATATATCTATAGTTGCACAATGATGTCGTTTGCTGCTCAAAAATATCATCTTCATTTGCATGGTAACATCGTGTGTAATTAAATTTTGCGGCTGTGACAATTTTTTTTTTCTTTTGCTTAAAGTTTTGTTGGGCTTTAAAAGCTTTTGTGACATTTAATATTTCATTAAATGGGGTGGATAAAGGCAACACACTGACTAACGCAAATCAACACATGCACACATACACATGAGTGACTGTGCAAACCTGTCCTTAATTTTTTTTTGGTTTTGGGTGGAAGATTGCGGTTTTATAATTGTTCTCGTATGTACTGATGAAAGATGCTGTTTTGTAACAATATTTGATATGTTAATACAATTTATTGGCAGCAACGAAACCACCCTTTAATTGTTGTTACAAATATTATCATCAATGACCACCACATGATACGAGTATCATTAAAACTGTTGCAAGCAACCACCTTGTTGACAATCCCAAATACCGAAATACACCAACCCACACACACACATCCACACTTATATGCAGTAATATTAATCTACTCATCTAAGTAATGTGCATGTGTATGTGTGTTAATTTATGCAAACAAAAAAAAAAGCATTTGACTAATGAATTGTTATAGATTCATTTTTGAAGTCCACTTATGTTGACTTTTGAGGACAATCCTTTTATGCATAATTTTATTGAACAAGGATTTCAATTTCTATTTTATTTTTTTAAATTTGTACAGCTTTTTAATGCAGTACTGTGGTGCTATAGTAAAGTACACTGTTGCCTTTGTTAATGAAGAATGAAACTTGAATGATGGGCTTATGATTTCAATGGCTCAACTAAGAAATGAACTCTAGCAGCTGATATCTTCTGCACCTCTTCCCACAGGAAGTAATTAAAGCGTTGAGCGCAAGCCAGACTATGACTTAGGACCTGGGTTCAAACGCTGGTCTGGAAAAATTTTATCAACAAAATTCTCTGTTTTACATTAGTGTGGCAGTATATTAATTGTTGTTCAATTGTTTACGTGATGAAAGCATAGCAGTGGTCCCTTTAAACTGTTGTGGCAGCGATTGATACAGCTTTCAGCTAATGTACAACACAGCGCCATCCTTCGTTGGTGAAAAACTGAGTTTCCTATTGCAGTGATAGAATGGAAATTCAACCGATCTGTTCCCTCAATACTAAAGTAGCCATAAACCCAACAGAGCTTTAAATCATATATATCAATAGCAGACAATCTTCCTTGTAACTTAACGTCTCTTCAAAGATTTTAGAGCCGCCTGAATGTCAACGTAAAAGGTTACGTCGAAGTCTTCAAGTACATTGCGGTCAGTGATTCCGGGTCTCTTAGGATCAGCCTGAAAAACGCTAAGTTATCAGCCAGCATAAGAGAATTGCTACTAATACATCAACTCGTCTGTAAAGACCGTTATTTCAAAGACCTGGTCATCCGTTTCCTATGGCTATGGGCTATGCAGGCCCCTGCTCACTTAAACTGATCCCATACAGGAGTGCAAAACGATTCAAATCAAATTAAGAATTTTCTTGTGGGGTATTATTGCTCACGTACTTTTTGAGTTAGTTTTTAATCGTTGAGAATATCTCTTATTTTGATGAGAATTGAACTTTGAACAAATAAATGATCAAATAAATTGCTTTTGTCAAATAATAATCGACTTAAAAAATAATTTATAAATTTATATGTTTTCATGCACAAAAGGAAATGGTGTATATTATCAGCAACTCATTATCAATCAAACAGATGCTTTAAAGTCATATCGTATATCAATAGCCAGCCTCATTGTTATGAAATAGTTTTTAATGGATTTTATCTTTAAAATGTTGACAATCATTTTATACAAATGTAGATCTACTTAAAATAATGTCAATGTTTTAATTTATAAAATGAAACATGAAATGTAAAATAATGCAAACTTACAAGTATCAGCTACAAAATTTTCAATTGAGCACTCAAATATTCATACTGATGTTGTATTATTGATTTCTGATTAAATAAATTTGAGAGAGATTTAACAAAAAAAAAAACCTCTAAAAGTATGAGATCAAAGTGTGACAAGTGCTTTGACATGCTTTTACAAAGCTTAATGACTAAATGTCTTTATATTTGATAGGAGTTACTCCTTTCACTTAAGGTACGGTCACATCTGGCAAACATTTGCCCAAAAAAGCGTAACCACTAAATATCAATGAAAAACTTTTTGATTTATTCATTTATTTATTACGTTAAACAGCATCAAATAAGATAAGATTCGATTACATTTTCTATAAATTATGTAGGAAACTGTTTAACGTAATAAACAGGTATCTAAATCAAAAGTGTTTTCATTAGTACTTAGTGGTTACGCTTTTATTGGCAAATGTTTGCCAGATGTGACCGTACCTTTAGTGCATTAAGCAAGAAAATAATAACAATCGAAAATTAGTGGGCATGGCACTTCCCACATAAATAAACTATTTTATTTGATAATATTTATGAAACTACTGCTGCTAAAGGCCGTGCCGCACTATCCTACACAGTCGCGCGATTTGAAAAATATGACATGTGTGCTAAAAATGTATGGTAGTGGGGACTAAAAATGCAACTGTGTGACAGATTTTTTGGCAAGTCGTGCGATTTGTAAAATTTTATGAAAATTTTCATAAAATGATACTTTTCATGCGATCAGAGGAGTATTTATTGTCAACCAGATGTTTTGGCATCAGATTTGTATGATAGTGTGGCACCTACAACACCATTTTGAAAAGATTTTTTAATGTCAGTCAGATTTTTGCAAGATTTTCCTGTGAATGAATCGTACGATTGTGTAGGATAGTGAAGCACGGCCTTAAATACAGGTTTTAAACCAAAAACTAAATAATTGGTTGTGGTACTTTCTACTAGACATGTGCAAATGTCGTGAATTTTTCGTGTCACGCGTGAATCACGTAATATAAAATATGTATTAGCATCTGCTTTAAGAGATTTTAATAATTGATGATCTTGAAGTAAATAAAGAAATTAATTTGCATATGCTAAATCTTTTATTGCAAAATTTATATTTCAACGTGAGCGTGCGTGCAAAATTATTCCCGTCGTGCGCGAAAGTACGTGATTAAATATATTCCGTTCGTGAAAGTTTTCAATCATGCCGTGCGTGAGCGTGCGTCAAAAATATTTATGTTTCATGACCGTGCATGATCGTGAGCGTAATTTTACTCACGCGCACATGTCTGCTTCCTACATAACAGTTTTGATATATCGTTGGAACTAATGAAGTATTTGACCAAAGATTTTGTAGGAGTTACTTTGTTCATAAAGCACACTATTTTGGAAACAAATAATAAGAAAAAAATTAGTAGGCGTGGGAATTCCCATGTAAACAATCCTTATATATCCTTATATGAATAGAAATAATGCTACAAAAAAACTTATAACTTATTGGGCTTTGCCTTTTTTTTATTTATAGAAAAAGTATGAAAAAGTCCTCAATGGGGCGTGGCATCTCCCAAATAATAACTTTGTTATATCTTGGGAATTAATACAAAAACATACCTGTGGTTAGGAGTAAATTTAGTGCATTATTCTTAAAATAATATAAGTGGGCGTGGCATCTTCTACATAAAATATTGAAATACTTGAGATACTTCTTTAGAAACTTGAATATTTGCTTAATTCTCCCCAGTAAAGATCGTTCGGATTGGACATATTGGCGAGGCAATCCCCGTCTTCTTTCTATGACAAAGAAAAAAAAGGGTGATGTAGCAAAGCACTTTGGGTCTAAGCTAAATAGTATATACTTTCGTTATGAAAACCTTACAACCCAACACCACACTGCGTTTATTGTTAAAATGTAACATTTTTATAAAAGTGTGAATTTTTCAAATAAATTCAAATAAATAACACATTTATTTTCATCATTTCCGCCTGACGATTTTAATCAAAATCCTTTGCTGTTGCTAATCAAACATATGAATGGGCTGTCAAAATTGACATTTGGCAAAAAAAAAAATATATATATACAAATCATTTCACTCACTTTTATCTCATTCGTACAATTCTTTCATGCATAATGTAAAATTTGTAACACAATTTTTTATTTAAAAACTCAGAATCACTGAAGCATGATTTAGTTGATAACAATTTAAAATGTTTTCAGCAAAATGCTAACAATAACGACACACAAAAGTTGAAATTTTTCACCTGACACTAAAATTGTCAAAAGTATTTATGATAAATTTTTGGAGTTGTAACAATTACACATTTTACGTTTTCAAAGCTTCCACCTCCTCACTTAACTTTTTATAAACTAAAATAAAAGTAATTTTTATGCTAATTAAAAAATTTCAATTATCTTAAAAATGTCTTAATATTCAACAAATAATTTTTTGAAAAATTAAACAAACAACCCATAAAGACAGACTGGAAAAACAAATATTTAATACCTTTCATCCAGCAACAAACACACCGAGACCCACACGAGAATTTATTTTTTTTTTTTGCCGGCAAATAAAAATAATAAAAATAAAACTCTCAACAAAGTCATTTACTAATTTTCTCTGACAAGTTTCATAACAAGTCGTGAATTTTTTATAGCACATAAAACAACCTGCTTTAGAATAAAAAACAAAAACTTCATATAAAGTACCTTTGGTTTAACGCCCATTTCCATTTGTGAACTGACCGCACATCTAACCACAACATCCATCTATCCATTCAGTCATTCATTCATTCAATCATCCTTTGTGTTCTTGTGTTGTAAAGTTTTCCACCCTATTGCGTACACAAGCGACAGTGAATGTTGCACAATGGGTGGTAAACCTCATGGAAATTATACTCGCATTTGTTTTTAAGCCCACAATTCAACTTTACCATCCCTTCATTGTGTGTAAAACTTTAACTGTCTCTTGTATTCTGGGTAGTTGTTGTGTTTGTACAGAAATTTGTTTATGGCAAACTGGTAAACCACAAATGTTAACAGTAGCGCGTAGGTCAATCCATTCTGGTCTTCTAAATCCCAAAATGAAATTACCACAATTCCAAATAAATCTGATAAGAAAGTTGGTTCCATAAAAGCTTATTTTTTAGTTTTATTCTCATTTTATTTCACCAGATTAAGGAATTAATTAATATTTTTAGCCATATATTTAAGATACTCTCTCGATTTTATTTAAAAAAAAAATTTCACTTCTTTACCGAATTCTCAGTAGCTAAACTACGCTTTTTAGACCCTTTACCAATTATGGGAAGGATATTTATAGGTTCATCATTCCGAATGTAATTTTCAAAATAGAGTATATTCTGTTTATTCTTGATGCTTCATTCTGTCCGTACGTCAGTTTGTCCATCCGCCACCTTGTTCGTCCGTCTGTACGTGAAATCGGTTTTCCGATGCCAAAGCAGCAGTTGGAGACTTGTGTCTTGGACTGAAGTAATATGTTAGGAGTTTTCTTAAGACGACTCGTATTGAAAATCAGCAAAACTAAAATAAGAGTTCCGATATCTGATTCAATATTTTAGTATATGCATGTTTAAATATATTTGAAAGGTTTTCCAATAAGAGAGATATGATTTCTTAAAATAAACACACTTATTGTTAAGGAAATTCAAACGTTTTTTATTTATTGTGAAGTACAATCGATACAATTAAGTTTTAAATAAAACGTCATTCAAATTGCCTCCACAACTTCTTATGCAGGAACGAATTCGATGAAACTAATTATCAAACACGTTTTCTACTAAATCAAGTCGTATGTCATGAATGGCACGTTCAATATTGACTTGTAAAGAGTCTGGTTTATTTCGAAAGACGAATGACTTCATATAACCTTACAAGAAATAGTCTAATGGTGTTAAATCACAACTTTTTGGGGGCCATTCAATATCACGATTACTTGAAATAAACTATTCTCCAAATTTTTCTCGCAATAATTCAATTGTTACATTTGCTGCGTGGCACGTAGCCCCGTCCTGTTGGAACCAAATGTTTTCAAGATCAACTTCTTCCAATTTCGGCCATAAAAAGTTGGTTATCATCGATCTATACCGCCAGGCTGTGGTTTGAGAAAGTCCCAATTGTTGAGAACGTCTTGGAATCGACAAATTGCGGTCTTCAGCAACACTTGCCTGAACGGCAGCAATATTTGCATTACTTCGTGTGGTTCTTTGTCTTATTGGCACTTGAGCATTATGTAAAGAAAATGTAACCTAAAAATTTTCAACAATTCGACGAATAGCGAGTACACTTGGACGATTAATGGCTGAAGTGGTTAGTGCGTTGACTACTAAGCAAACAATGACTTGGAGTCTGGGTTCAAGCCCTGGCCAGAGCAAGTCAATCAACATCATTAATTTCTCTAATGTACATTAGTGAGACATTGTATTAATTGTTGTCGCACTATTTAAGTGATGAAGGCATAGCACTGGTCACTAAAAAACTGTTCCGACAACGATTGATGCTGTTCCAAGCTAATGTACACAACATCGCCCTCCTTCGTCGGTTAGCAGAAACAGCCGCGAAGTAAAACAATTAATAAAATGCCTGTTAATACAGCTTAACAAAATTAATGCGTCTACTTAACACCGGAGGCGCCTCAACACTGCGTTAAAAATTAATATAACACGCAAAGCAGAGTTGTGAAAGAGTTAAGTCTTCTAAATTTTCAACATCTATCTTCTCTACCCTATCCCTCTCCCTCAGTTCCGGCACAGTGCACTGCATACGTAGGGATCATCCCCTGAGTGCTGGTCCTAATTAACAAAAAAAAAAAAAAAACAAATGGAAAAACACTTATTACAAATGGCCGAAACATCACTTCAAAATCATATCATCCCTATTGGAAAACCTTATATATAGTCATACCGAAAATGATATATGACGGTACCACAGTATAAATAATAATACCATCTTCTATTTTTCGTTCAAACCCTCTTTCCGTTTAGGGATAGAAGTGGCCAGGAATGGAAAATGGAAAATTTTTTTTGCAATATGAAATATAAAATGGAACATATATGAAATGGAAAAATTGTATTTCAGTATTAGAGCAAATTTTTCCGGACATCTCAAACACCGGCCGCCAAAACTTTTTCAGCTCATTGGTTTTTTATCCGCCTCGATAATATGAATATCAAACGAAAAGCTTTTCTAATAAAAACCCTGAGCTCTCTTCTTTTTTCCCCCTTAACATCCTCACAATTGCCCCACATTTAGACATAGAACAAAAATTTTCTTACTATTGTTAAATTCCTTGAAAAACCAGTTGGATCAAAACGCACTGCATATTTAGTTTGTATTTTTAACATAGATTAATGAGTTATATCTACCAAAATACTGAACTGATTTTAACCCACAATATCTTGTTCGCTTCTATGAATAAATATTTTTAATTTGGTTTCGTTTTTGTCCAAATCGGTTTGAATCGGTGGCCATAAAAACTGTAACAAAAAGTGTTCTTGCCTAATCTATATGTATATAAAATTGTTGCAAGTGTATTGTCACTATAACTCACGACCCGTGAAACCGAATTCGAATTATATGTTTAAATCGAAATTTATAAAAGTAAATATCTTCCGTGCGAAACCGTGGGGTTCAGCTGGTCAAATATATAAAAATCTCGTGTCATGATGTTTGTCATCGAACTCCTCCGAAATGTCTCGACCGATTTTAATGAAATTTTTTATTCATATTTGGTAGGTATGAGATTAGGTTTTAAAGTATATTTTAAACCGCTAGGGTCGTGAGGAGGGGAGGGAGGTGGCAATTCCTGTATTTACTAAACTATTAACCCAATTCTTATTTCAAACAGAACAAAATTATTTTTGTTGTTGAATAACAGATGGCGCTATGTCTTCCTCATTTACGAGAAACGTCGCATCATATTGACAAAAAGATGGCGCTACGTCCGCCTCATTCACGTGAAGCGTCATCGTTCGTATTTCAAGTAGATCAAAATTATTTATGTTGTTGAAGGACAGATGAAGCTACGTCCGCCTATCAAAATTGGAAAAATGGGTTGATGAGTGGGAAGAATGGTTCCCCCATATAAGAAAATAGCTTCCGGGCTAAGCCGGACAGTCATCTAGTAATTATATAGATATTAAACACCTATATATTATAAGGACTAAAATTACTGTTGATAGAGTTATTTATCAATACATAAATACATTACATATTTACTTGCCATAGGTCTGGCACAGCCCTGAGTTTCCTTTGTTTGTGCGATTGCGTGTGTGTTGCAATAATTTTAAGAACCTCAAATGCCATTTTGAAATTCTTAGATAAATCATTTTATAAAAATACGAAAATGTTTACTACAAGTTATTAGTTAATTATAACAACATCTGTGTTTCTTTTTTTTTTGCATTTCATAATTTAACCAAAAGATATTTGTTTGTTTTTGCAAAACATTTACTGATTGGTTTGCATTTGGAAATATCGCACAACCCTTTTTTGTTTACAACTAAATGTTATCCTTTAGTTAAACACTGAAATACATCCTGACCACAACGATGCCAGTATGAATGGAAATGTTGACCATGTCTGTTTGCACTTTTGATTTGCAAACAAATTTCTTCATTTCGTTTATTGGATGACTTGTTAAACAAAAATCTTACTCACTCACTTTGCAGAGGGAATTTTGAATAAAGATAGACATTTTGGAAAATTAAAAACAAAACACACAAACACACAACCCTATAACAGTTTTGGTATCACACAAAAAAAAAGCCAAGACCATTTTATATTATTTGAGAAAATTAACTGGTAGAAAAGTTCAATGAAATATTTTCGACAAAAACGAATTGGAAAAGCATCTACTGCTTATGAAAATAAAAAATTCAACAACAAATAGAAGCGTTAAATGGTAATACCAGAAAAAAATGACGTTACGAAAGCCATAATAAAAGTGTAATGCCAACATATTTTGCCTCTAGCTATAGAAATTAAAAAATTTCAACATAAGTGATGGCATGCCCGCCCAAAAAAAAAAGTTTCTTCCTTTTGTTTATTTGAAAAATTGCCAACAAAAGTGAATGATGATATCCAGCTGAGAAAACTTCAAAACACATGTTATTACAGGATTAACTTTATCCAAAAGAAAATAATATAATCATTATACCACACAGACACATACTTTCATATTGTCAGCTAAAACGCAAACGGCCCTAACTAACACAAAATCCAAAATCGGTTTTTTGTTGATTCTGATGCATTGTCTCAAAACACACAACCAAAAAAAAATGTACACTTGTCTGACCAAAATTAGCGATTTTATTAATGAAAAATAAATGACCCTATCTACGAAAGCGTTTATTTGATAAACGCAAAAAGACTTAAGTGATCGGTTGTATGGGCAACATTGAAAAATTACAAAAAAACTGATAGATTTGACCATTGAATAAATTGTTTGTTAAAGGAAAATGAAATTAGCTACAGCTTAAGGCATTTGATTAAAAAAATTTAAGAAATTCATCTCAAAAGTGATTTTGTAAGAAATAACGTAAAATAAGAAGGATATAAATAAAAAGCGTCACATCTTTTTTAATAATACTGGTAAAAATCATGCTGATTGAAACAGTATTTTGCTTCTCCTGTAAAATTTCAAAAATGTTAGATAGCGCCGTTTGCGTTTTAGCGGACGATATATAATTATGTATTTGTATGTGTGTATACGAAACGAAAACCTGTGGCATCATCTATGAATGTTTATTGAATAAAAACATTATGAAAATTATAAAATCTTCAGAAACCAAACTACATAATTGTGGCCAAGGTACACTAATACCAGTGTACAGTTTTGTATATGGTGTACACACACAGCAGCATTCCCGCTGGGAATGATCAATCAAATCGAAATCAAATTTAATTTATATCACAAAAATCCTTTCATAAAAGTTTGAAGCAGTGAGATGAAACAAATTAAAGTTAAGTCTGTGTACGAATTTAGGGGTTGTATAAATTTAATTTTACACAGTTCAAGATATATATATTCTTTATATCCTAATAATGTTATTAACTATATCCTTATAATTATTTGAGGGAAAAACCTAAACTTTTTTTACATTTTAAATGCTTGTAATTATGGAATGTCATGTGCAAATGTATACGAGTAGAGTAAATAGAACAATAAAAAATTTTTATGATTAAAGCTCTGTACCAACGATTGGTTAGAGGTTAGGCTGGGTTTCAAGGGCCGTCACAGCTTAAGAAGTGACGCACTTGGGTCCGTTAATTCGTTACCTTTGTAATACTCTCTAGCGAATAAGGCGGAAGTCAATTCAAGTTATTCAATTTTATGTAGGTGCCGTATCAGACATTTGACAATCGTGTGAGCACATATCGTTGTCATTGTCAGATAATTGTCAGGAAGTTATAAGACAGTTTTAATTATCACACAATTTTAGTTGTCACACAATTTTAATTGTCAGCCAATTTGACACAAAACTTGCTCATCTTACAAATATCAGTAAATAAGCAATTGAAATCTTTTATTCTCTTTATCTTAAAAGTATACTATACAATGCATATTGTTTTGTTTTACAATAATCTGACAACTGTGTCAACTGACACAACTGACAATTCGCTGATATCTTTGCTAGATAAATTTATTGTCTAAAAATTTATTTTCAATCAATTTAATAAGGAATAATATTAAAATAATATGGATGATATGCATTTTTATATAAAATTTATTATCTTCCTAAAAAAAAAAATTCATTTTAGTTTTACAGTAAATAATTCACAAAAATAAAAATATTTTTACTCCATGTTAAGTACGCATAAAAGATAACTAACTTTGTTTATGTTAAATGTACAGTGGAACATGAGTAAGAAATATTCTCTGAAATAATTTTTGAACTAAAAGGGAAGGTGAATAAAAAGCGCTTCATACAGTCAATTCACAATAGTTAATTTGTTTTGTACTGCCAGATTCATTTCTAACAAAATATGCTGTATATCGTAAGATAAAATCCAAAACCACATAGCTAACAAAAAATTAGAAATCGATTTTTTGATTGATTATAATGCATATCATCAACATACATGCCCCAACCAATTTTTATTCTCATATAATAAAAATTACACATTTTATAAGCGAAAACCGAAAGTACGTAAGTAACTACTTATAAAGTACATGGCATATAACATATTTTGTTTCTGCTGAAAAAATAATAAAAATGTTAGTTACGTGGTTTTGGATTTCAGCTAACGATATATTATGCGAGTTTGATACCAGACAGACGGATAACTTAGTGAAAGCCAGACGTTTTCTTTTATTTTTTTTTTTTTGTTTTCAAAGGTGTGTTTAGAAGTCCAAAATATCTAATTTATTTTAAAAGACATTGAAAACAAATATCAGTTAGAATAATTCTCTAAAATTCATAAAATATTCTATGTATTCTATTTTATTTGTTATAAAATGATTTTCTACTTCATTGTGTCGTTTAACTTTAGTTTTAACTTAATTTCACACCCAAAATAAATATATTTTTAGATCCGAATTCTCTTGCACTTATATTTTTTATGTTGCCCCACAGTGCTTCTTTTTGTTTGTGATTATCTCTGTGCTTGTGGATGTTGTTCAATTAAATATTTGTTTTGCTTCTTGCTGTTATTGTCTATATAACGAATGCCAGACATTTTGATTTTCGTAGCTTAATGAAAAACGGAAATACTAAGTATTTAATCTAAGATGGTAAAAGCATAGAGTGTGACATGAAACAAATAATACAAAATATTATTAAAGACATATTTACGTATATCATGCAGTAAAAAATATTTCCGCTCAAAATCTGCAACAATTATCACATGTTTTAGTGTAAATAATTTTTTCCTTACAAACGTCGTTAAAGTGCATATTTTTTTAATTCGAATTTATTTGTGGTATGTTTATTACAAAGAAGTTGTAATATTTTGATTACAAAAGTATCTTCGTAATTTTTTTTTCGCATTATACATGAAGGCGTTTAATTAGTACAATTAATCTGCTATTTAATAAATTAGTAAGAGAAAACATGATTAAGAGATTTACAGGCATTTTTGATATAAAAGATATATTGAGTTGAACTTTGTTCGAATAAATTAAAGTGTGACGGATGTGGCGAAAACAAAAAAATGCCTGTTGTTGTTCATTTATGCTAGGGAATAATGAATTTGTTGTAATATCAACTACTAACCAGGTTTATGTTGCAGAGAAACTTTCTCAGCTTCCATTGGCTTTTTGTATTGTCTAATTTGTAGCAAATTCTTTATAACTATTTTCAGATTGTAAATGTGAAAAATATACTCGTATATTGATGATTGTAATCATCACGTGGCTACATGTGACGAAACTGCAATGTTAAACGAATTGTGTCCTTTTTTTTCAAAAATGCGTTAGAAAAAAAATTTAAATACTGATGGTTATATGAAATGACGTCCACTTTAATAATTCGCAATGCAATAAATAAATCCTATGTAGGGGGAATATTTAAGAAGACTGTTACTATCACATGTCGACTGATGATTATCGACTTCTTTCGCATCAGTGAGTCCATGGTAGTCGCCATCCCTTGAGGTGAGTTTAACCAATGTACCAAGATCTAAGGGTTTCGATCAGTGCAGCCGATGGTCTTATCTGTGTCAGCTTCTACCGTGCCAGGTCTACAAACATCGTATATAGCGATTGTTATCTTACCCCTATTTTATCTGAAATTTACGTTCTCTATGATGAGTGATCTTAACGTTCATTTCCAAACTGAACCTGATAGATTATCTTCGGATTTGTAAAACATTCTAGACATAGTCGTTTACCTCACTCTCTTTTCAGTGAAAACCTCCTCATACCAACAATTTCTTTTTTGTGTAAACTGCTCACGTTTGTTAATGGTCCGAAATGGCTTAAGATTTGTCACCATAGGTTCTTTAGCACTTAGGAAGCTGATCTTATCCTCCAGACCTTTCTCTTCTATAAGATACAGAAGTGTTACAGATTAACGTAGGTGACTGACTTGCGGACTAACCTGATGGTGCTTTCAACATCGTGTTAACTTATTTTTTCATCATCACCCCCAATTCTTCCCGAAGAAACACATCAGGTGACGACTTCTTGCGCAAAGACCACCCATCATGTTTAAGTGTTTGAGCTATTTAACTTCAAGCTTCCAAGGAAACTTCTGATATTAAGCAACAGCACCTTGAAGCTTGGTGTTGGTAGACCGAAATCCATCCAGATACAGGCATAATTTCAGCATCAGTCCTTAAACCAATACCCATCCCAGCATTTCTTGTAGCAGATGGCCACCACGTGTAATTACGAAGAAGAAATCAGCAATAACCGGTCACTGATTCGTTTCAC
Source organism: Lypha dubia (assembly GCA_947311025.1). NCBI lineage: Eukaryota > Metazoa > Arthropoda > Insecta > Diptera > Tachinidae > Lypha > Lypha dubia. The sequence continues at coordinate 124,136,541 of OX371260.1, forward strand.
TATCAAGGGTAGCACGATGGCCGCCAGCATATCCATTCCCAAAAACCGAGAGTATTCGCAAAAGCATATCCTTACCCAAGACGATAGAGTACGCAACTTCCATTACATCATAAGGTTAGTCCAATGTAGGAGCAATACTTCTGTAACCATCGGTAGTCATTCATCCGTAGGGCTTACAGAGTCCCGTGGTACCAGTGTATGGTTACTGGTCTAGTTTGGAAAGAGAACCTCAAGAGATTAACTTAATATTGTCTTTGGCAGACCCATTAGCTACCTTTTCATCAGATCAATGTAGGCTGCCGTACTTCCTTTTCTATCTGATATTTACGCCCTTTACTTTTTTTTGCAGATTGGGTGGTAACATATAAGCTTTACCTATATATATAAATATGGGTAATATCGGCAAAAATCCAATAAGGTACCACATCAAAGAAGCATAGACGTGCTCGCTAGGGATCCATAAAGTACAGTGAATTTAGGTATTAACCTCCTCATCGCTTACAGTACATCTCTTCCCTTGGTGATTAAAAACTATGACTAAATTTCATATAAATTTTTAGGTGGTTGAGAAGGTTCTCCTTCCTAAAAAAATATCATGTCTTCTTTATTCCATTATTTTTTTTTTTTTTTTTTGTATTTTCCTTTACTTTCATTTGTGGTTTTTGTTATTATATTTTATTCGTTTTCTACTTTCAAAAATGATTAAGCGGTTAGACGTTAAAGAATTAACTCTGCAAGAAAAATAACCCATGCTTTGAAATACAGGACGATTTTAGATTATTCTTTCAAAGATCAGTTAATAAAATTCATAGTTCTTTAATCAGCGAGTGGAATTGTATTGGGTTTAAAATACTCAGAACTTTTCTATATTAAGGTAACCATATATCCTCACAAAAACACAAATGTGAAAACAAGGTTAAGTTCCTATCCAAAATATTTCGGCTGTAAAAAGTACTGAGATCAAAATAAGGACCAAGTTCCTGATAGGTACAATTCCGTCTCATATCTAGGCAACCTGTAAGCTTGGCAAAATTTTTCCAAGAATTCTTTCCCATATTATAAAGGCAAAAATTTTTGCCAAGCTTACAGGTTGCCTAGATATGAGACGGAATTGTACCTATCAAGAACTTGGTCCTTATTTTGATCTCAGTACTTTTTACGGCCGAAATATTTTGGATAGGAACTTGACCTTATTTTCACATTTGTGTTTTTATGCGGATCTCACTTCTTTTTTTCTAAGTTGTTTGTATAAATATTTACGTGTATTGCTTATCTGGGACTACCTGTGTACGAAATTTCAGTTTTCTAGCTATACTAGAAGGGCCCTATACAAAGAAAGGGCACCATAGTCGCACCAGATGAAAAGTGCCCGTTTAAAAATCATTTTCGTTAATTTCTCATCAGGACCTACCTGTGTACCAAATTTCAGCTTTCTAGCTATACTGGAAAAGCACCATACAAATAAGGGAACCCTAGTCCCCCCAGGTGAAAAGTACCCGTTTAAAAATCATTTTCGTTAATTTCTCATCAGGACCTACCTGTGTACTAAATTTCAGCTTTCTAGCTATACTGGAAGTGCCCTATACAAAGAAGGGAAACCCTAGTCCCCCCCGGGTGGAAAGTGCCCGTTTTCAGATTTTTCTGGTTATTTTCTCACCAAAACCTACCCACCTGTGTACCAAGTTTCAGCTCTCTAGCTTTACTGGAAGTGCCCAATAATATTGATGAGTCAGCGAGTGAATATGTTCTAAAATATGGACTTTTCACACCTTAATATCTCAGGAACCTTTTATGGTAGAACTTTAACCAAATTTAACCTGTGAGGACACCTCTGTGGGGAGACCTTATGTTTTAAGTTTCATTATATAATGATCAAGAGGAGCAAAGTTATGAGGGGGGTAAAAACAGCTCGAATGGTTTCGTGTAAATATACACACAGTGTGGCCGAACTTGGCCTGGCGCACTACCATGCGCCTAGATTCTCAATTTTCTTCTCTATGAATGGCATATAAAATTGCCAAAACCTCCCAAAAAAATAACAATTATTCGAATACATTTTTAATTTTTAGACTGTTCATCCTCGGCAAGAATTTTATCCTTTCAATTCCACTGTCATCTAAGAAACTTTCGAATAACTTTTAATTGATTCTAACATAAATCTTCTCTTTCATTTATCTATTAACTCCATACAAATAAAATGTCATTAGTCATTTTAAATACATATAAATAAGGATAACTCGAAACTAACTTTTATTTTTCAAAGCTGATATAAATAAATTCTAATGACTTTTTCTCTTATTCGAAACTTCTGCTGTAAAATAAACTTTATTATGAACCATAATTACTCTAGCGAGAACAAAGAAATTTTACATTGATTATAATATAAAAGTAATAAATTGTATTTAAACTTAATGCTCGCCTGTTATAATTTTGTTGGCCATAATAATTTATTGATAAAATATTTATTCACATTCTATCCGGAGCATAAAATTTATTATAATTTTTTTTTGTTTGTTTTTAATACATTTGATGCTGAAGCAACAAAAATGTGGTTATCATTTTCGTGTTTGTTGTTTATTCGAATAAATTAAAATGTTAATTAGTTTGAAAGAATTAGCAAATATTTCTTGTTATTTGGATTGTGACGAAGAGTGCCAACGAACTATTGAAAAAAAAATATATGATCATTATTATGATTATTAATAAAGTGTTATTTAATGAATTATTTATTTTGCGCGTAGATAGATAGTGATAATTTAATTATAACTTGGTGAAAATAATGATGAGCGATTGTCAATAATAATAACAAGCAAATATGTTCAATGAATTTGTCAAACCTTGTGCTCTTTATTTGTTTATGGTAATCAAATTGAAACAGTTACTTAGTTTATAAAACTAAAGTAAATACAAAAATATTTCCTGAATTAAGCCAATAAATCGGTAGTTTTAATTCAAGGCAAATTCCTGGCATATCAATCTGCCAGGACGAAAAAAAATATTAATTTTGCCAGTGGCGTTCATTAGCGCCCGTATACTCCGGTAAATATTTTATAAAAATAATCTCTGCATGGCGATACCCTCAAAAAAAAATTAGTTCCTCAAATGAAGAGAAAGGTATTGTTTAGCAAGTAGCAAAACAAATTTTCCTTAAGGACTATAGGAAAAGGCAACAGCAATAAATGAAAGCTCAATTTACAGAGATAGCGAAGGTATCATTATTACGCGGCAAGAGAGGAGAAAAACTGGAGTAAGTTAGCTGATCTAAAATTGCTTGTCACTTGTGATCCACCACCATCCTTGGAGCGATTTTAAAAAAAACAAACTCTTCAATGGGGGTATGCCTATAATACAAGATAACAGATTAGCAGCATTACACATAAACGATTATTATATTATTCATATTAAAATTTGTATCGGCAACCCAAATCCTGTGAAAGTTTCTGATGGCCAACTTTCCGCCTCTAAATTGTGCCACTGTCTGATGGCCATTGTGTGTCTCTGCTACCTGAAAGAATATCCTCAAGTTTTATTATTAGAATCAAAAACATGCGGCACATCTATTTGTTAATTTCAATTAGAAGGATGAAACCTGACGGTTTTTAAAAAAAACTTTTTTTATAATTTTTCTATGTAAATAAATGAAAATTATTTACATTTAGAATACGATCGATTGGTCGTCATTAATTATAGTAAATCATTGTAGTGAAATAATTACAAGATTTTCTATGGCGTGTAAATTTTTTAATCTACTTTATTGTCATTTTGTAATTTTTTGAAGTAATCAACATCCGTGTTTGTAATAACACAAATTTATAAAACAGCAGCACAGGTGTAATCTATAACTGTTGCAATAAACTTAACGACGACAGAAAACACAAACCGGAAACAGGACACAAAAAAAACATTTAAATTTTAAATTTTATCTATTTTGTGCACATTTTGTCGAAAAACACATGACACCGAAAAATCTAATGAACAGAAAACTAAATTAATCTTCAAAAAGAAAAAAAATTAATTACACAAACACACTCTACGTTTATGTTCAAACAATATGATGCTTCATGACTGAAACTTACACAATCGTTTTAAATATCCTCAATGAACAGAGCAGCTTCAGAGCATACGCTTTTTTTAATATTTTACGAATTTTCGATAATATTGCAATTATGTCTACAGCATAATTGTTCGTGTACATTTGGCTTAATTTCCCCTGGGCAAAGGGATGTCAAGACAATAAATACTATTGTCGCTATAAACCACAAAAGGCATGAAAACTGATGACACTGACTCTCCTGCTCGCTCCATCTATCTCTCAGAGAAGCTTTTACAGTTTTTGAAAGTGTTTCCGTTTTCAATTTGCATAAAATTTTGTTTAAAACAAAAGTTATTGTTGGCGAAATTAAAACGTTAATAAGTTTAAAGCCGAACAATAACAACAACAACCACCATCAAGCCAAAAGCAAAAGGATCAAAAGAAGGGGTTGTATTACCTGTAGCTTGATACTGTTACGGTACTGTTTGTTCTTGTGGCAGCAACATTTGGTGGCGTTGTAAATAAATGATTTTATGAAATTTTCGGTAATTGAGTGTAATTAAAGGTTTTCAATGCTGTTTTTTTTTCTACTTTTCAACTACAATATGACAACAGCAGAGGCAAGGCAAGGCAAGAACGGTGTTGATTTTCATACTATCTTTATTATTAATGAACAACAATCATTTATGTATGTATATAAGAATATACATATGCTCTTGTACATATTTTGTTACAAGCAATGACAACCCTTTCATCAAAGTTTCAACTGAAAATTAATGTCGAAATGATATTTTCTCGGGGAATACAAGACGAAGGTGTTTGTTGTCATGTTGCTGCGAATTTTTGATTTGTCACTTATTGTTTTAATTATGTTGCGTAAATAATTTTTATCCAACTTTGACAATTTTATATTTTAATGATATAAAAGGATCAATTTCAAACAAACTTAAGTTTAATGATATTTAAGTTGCATTTTAATTAAAACTGAATTGAGAAATTTCCTTACGAATGTATAGATTATTATCAAAATATAAATAAACCTTAAGGTATCAAGGCCACAAAAAGCGGCAACCAAGTACATGAACTTAACCCATAACAAATAAAAGAATTTTTTTAAAAATGTCAAAAATAAAACAAAAATTAAAATAACATCGAATAAAAAAAAATAGTAAACTAAAATTTAGGAAATTTTACTTAATTTGAGATCAAAATATTTGTCGTATGGCGCCTATGACGTTTTTTACAAAAATTCTGTAAATTTTTCTTTGATGTCAGAAAATGCTAATTTTTTAGTGTCAGGAGATCTCTGGAACGTCTGCGGTTCCTTCTTTCTTTCTTATGGTAGATGATTTTATGCGGAGTTGAAAGGCTTTAATAAAGCTCGATGTAGTTTCTCATCTATTGGGATTTGAACCGGGATATTTCGGCTTTGAATTCCTGATTTCATTGGCTGCAAAGCCAATTTTGGAGTAAAATTGCAACGTATTTTCAGAGACATAAAAGAAATTTTTTTACCTAAATTTAGTACATGTCTTTTTATTACATACTAAAAAGTGAAGTAGAAAATATTTCTTATAATAAACAAATAAAACAAGTTTACCATCTGCTATTCACTTCCGCTGATAGTAAAACCGCAATTCACTTTTCTATGCGTTAAATAGTCAAAGGAATTATATTGAAAATTGCAGCAGCATATTATTTGATATCATTCACTCATTTTTGTTTTCTTAAATATTTGTTAAAAACTAAAATTGTTTGTAAAGAATTTAGTTAAATTCAATCAAATTAAATGTAAATTTTGAACATTGTAACCGCATGTTTGCAATCAACAATTAACGCCTACAGTGTGCAGAAGAGAACAACAAAAAGACATTTTAACAAATTTTATACCACAAATAAAACTGAACACTTTGGTGGCAAACAAATCATTTCTATTGTTGTATGTATGGATTTATTTTCTTTTTCAGAATTGTTTAACCAAAATTGATACATACATACATACCTACTTGTACATACAAAAAAAAAATATCATATGAATGCGATGTACTACACTTGGTCTGTGTGTTTCCATTTCTCTACTATTCGTAGCTACTTAGGGCCAATAATTGACTTCCTATTTAAATACTCATTCAGCTAATTTTCATTAAAATTTATGTTGCATTTAAATAAGATTCCATTTTTCAGTGAGTAATTAAAGTTCTTATTTAATTGCGATGAAAATATGGTAGCACTGCGTAAAATAAAAAATTTCCCACAAATTTCCCTAAAGAACAGCTGACTAGAACAAATAAAGAAAAATCCAAAAAAATATATTATTATTTTAGCTAAAAATAAGAATAATTAAGAACTGCTGAAATGTTTTTAAAGAATAAAAGCAACTTTCAATGCGATTAAAAGGTTAATAGCGACAAAACAAGACAAAATTTTATGCAGTTTGCCAGCAGCCACAAATATTTTATTGGCTTTATTTTATATAAGAAGAACAAGCAGTCAAAAACATATGGAAATTCGTAAAACTTATGTAGTATTTAAATGCACAATGTTGGCTATTTAATGTTGACTTAATTTTGCAGTGAAAAATTTAATTTTGTATATAAATAGCATTTAAAAATAAATGACATATAAATCAGTACTGAATTATTGGCCCTTAGAAAATCAAATGAAATCAGGAGTTTAACTCTTCTGTTTTATATCACTTGTAGTAATTTATAAATTTCCTTCCTTCTTTCGTTTCACCCGACGATACGAATTTCATTTCTCTGTATACGAAAAGCTTATGGCGAAATTACAATAACGATAACAACAATGTGAACTTTTTAGTACTACTTGACCATTCCAAGGCGTTAATCACCAAATTTTATCTATGAAACTAAAGAATCTTTTCAACTTCTCATCAACCTCAACATCACTTGTATCGTCGTACCTCTATAACCGTATTCAGTTTTGTGAGTGTCAACAACACCATATCCACGCCCATATCAGGTTCGAGGGGTGTTCCTCCGGATTCAATATTAGGTCCCCTACTGTTCTCAATCTATGCCAATGACTTACCACAACAACTGCAACACTACAACATACATATGTATGCTGACGACATTCAGGTGTACCTCAGTAGCCCAGTGAGCTCAATGGCGGAAAATGTCGAAAACCTCAACAATGACTTGAAAAAAATTTACCACTGGGCACTCCGTAATGGTTTGTGTCTTAATCCGCAGAAATCCAAATGTATGATTATTCGTAAAAGATCTCAACATGTTACTGGCATAAATGTACTGATAAATAATCAGACTATTGTATTGAGAGTTCAAAAAGTGAAAAATTTGGGATTAGTTTTCAACAACAACTTGACTTGGTCAAGTCATATCGATGCACTTGTGATGCAAACGTATATTAAACTAAGAACGCTATGGGTAACACAATATTATACTTCGCTTAACGTAAGAAAGCTCCTCGTTAAATCGTATTTAATTCCTGGATTATTGTGTGGCTGTGAACTATTCGGCAAGTGTGACTCCGCTAGTAAGAGAAAGCTTAATGTACTATACAACAAAATTATTAGATGTGTTTATGGACTGAAGAGGCATGATAGAGTATCTTCGTTCTCAACATGTCTTTATGGTGTATCATTTGAGAACGTAATAAATATTGTTTCTACACAAGATTATCAACTTTAAGGTACCCACTTATTTATATAATATGACACAATTTACAAGATCCTTGCGAGGCAGGAGGTTGATAATACCTGTGCATCAATACCTTGTTTCTGAGTGGTAATTTTTCATTAATGCAGCACGGGTTTGGAATTCTCTTCCCCCTAACACGCAACAAATAAGCAAAGCAACACAATTCAGAAAAGCACTTTATAATTGCTTTAACACTTGAACCACCTTACTTGTTTTTCATCTTGTTCTACTTACTGTTTACTAAAGTATATTTTAATTTTAAATTGTATTTTTAATTTTAAATTTTAACTACATAATTTATTTTCATTGTTATACTTACACAGAAAAAAATATTTAATTTTTTTTTTCAATTAACCATTTAATTAAATATATAAAAAATTTTGATTAAATATTTATTTTATTTAATTAAATTTTTAATTGTTTATTTCTTATTGTAACAAAAAATGATGCCTATATATCTAAATGAAAAAAATCTTAACATTTTATATGTATGTATGTATGTAAAATTTACAAATTGCTGATTGTTTCTTGCAAACACGCTTGCTTCTTGTTTTTTATTGAAGAGAAACAACACTTTTATTACATACATACACGCATAAGTATAAATATAATAACGGAAAGCCCAGTTTGTAAGCTAAAGCAATATACATATGTATGTATGTATATATGTATATATCGTGCTACTCGTATGCATAGCTGCCAGATTTTTTATGATTATGGTGATCAGATTCATTTCGAACACAATTTAAAAAACTGGAAAAGAAAATTCGGATCTGATGAAAAAGTAGAACTAAAAGATTTAAGCGACTCTCCCATAACAGCAGCTATGCGGCCTTTTCCCTCTGTTTGCAGTATTCTTTCCACCACAAAAGTTGGAAAGGATATTATGCAATTCTACCAAAAAAATAACATTCTACAAGAAGAACACCGAACATTGTTATTAAACACAATAACAAAATATTTGGAAGTAAATGGGTGTGATTGTTCTCTTTCGGAATGTGCAGAACTAGAAAAGGAAATTTGCAAAATATTTTTGTCGGAGGAATTGGTAATTATGGCCCCGTTTTTATATAATTATTTATTACACCTTTTTATTTTGTTTTTATATAATTTTTATAGTCTTTCTATACAAATGGTAAAAGAGGAAAATTATATAATAAATTGGCCAATTCAAAACGATTGTCGAAGGAAATTTTTAAGGAAACGGAAGTTTCTTCAGAGGAAAAGTTTCAATATGGTAAGATTGAACAATTGTTAGAAACAATACATTGCCATTCATTTTACTTTAACGTATTTTACTTAAATTTTTTATCATGTTAACAGAACCGTCCGAAAATTATGCACTCTTAGTGCAATATCTCAGAAGTGATAATATCAGTGCAGCAGATTTCGATCTGTACTGGAGGAAATGTGCTTTATTTCGTTTTAAGCAAATATCGGAGTCGAAGTCTACTTCAGAAATATTTACGTTGTGGCCGGAGTATAAGCAACCAGCAGCTTCTCAACTCGTAAGTTTAAATTTAAGCGTTAATTTTGTGCATAACATTAATTATTTATTTTATGCAGATGCATATAGACTTTAATTTAAAGTATCCAAATGCTAAGCGATTAAAAGATATGTGGCCTAAGGTCGGAGATGCCATTTTAAATATAATTAAAAATAAATGCGGCGGTTCTCTGTTTTTCAAAGAGCTGCAAAAAGCTGAATCCGCCAATGAAGGTAAAATAATAAATTGATTTGCAAAGCGACTACAAAATACATATATATATATATATATACATACATATATATTTACGTATATGTAACTTATTTAATGTGTAACCATCTTATTTTCAGAATCAAAAACTTTAACTACACTATGGCACACGCACAAACTCTTCCCTCCTCAACAAACCACCACCACCATTCCAAGCGGAGAGAAAATTAGGAAGAGGTTTTCGGTTATTGATTCCCAAGAGAGCTTTGCATTGCTAGCTATATCAAGCGAAGAGTTAGAGACCAAAATTAAGCTCCTCAAGTTGCAAGGGCGTAGCATCCAACCAAGGTTGCTTATAGTAGGACATCTCCATGACATTAAAGAAATTTTCGTTTATTTTGATGGACTAAAATTTCCATATTTAACAATATTGGATGCATTTGACAATTTATTTAAAATATTTTTTGTATTTAATCTGCAGTTTCCGCAAGAGTCGGAAGTTTTTTATAGTTTTGTGCAGTCTATCCTGTACGAATTGCCAACATCCAAAAAGTTTACTAAAGTTGCTGCTGTAAAGCATGAAATTTTTAAAATGTAAACAAAAATTAAATAACAATAATATAAATAACAACTTATCAAATAAATAAAATTTAATGTTTATATGTATGTAAAAGAAATTAGATTCATAAATTTGCAATACTACTTCTGCATAAAATGTTTCTCAAATAATCCTTATTTTTATGTTTTAATTATATTATATTAAAAAAAATACATGTAATAAAATTATATTGAAACTAATTTTTCTTTGTTTCATTCAAATATACTCGTACTACAATACCACAAAAATTTAATAATTTTTAAAATGGTATTTGCTAAATAGTTTAATTTCTGCAATAAAAATATTAATTAAAATTTTACTGGTTTCAATTTAAATTTTAATTGGATTAATTAAAAATTTAATTACATTTTTACTTAAATCCTAATAATTCTGTTAATTTGCCCAATTAAATTTTTAATTAAAAATTTAAAATTTTTTAATTAACCAGCTTATAAACACAATTAAATATTTAATTAAATATATAATATAACATCAATTAAATTTTTAATTGTTGATATTAACATTTAATTAAAAATAATTTTAATTAATAAATGTATAAAAATTTAATTGATACTATCAATTTGTTTACTGGTGCAAATTTAATTAATTTTTTAATTGATATCACAAATTTTTTAATTGAAATCAATTTTTTTTTTTCTGTGTAGTAATTTTTTGTTTTATCCTTTTTACTTTATTTGTAATTAAACTTTAATACTCCTGCCCTATAACTATAAGACTATAAGACTATGTCTAGTTGAGCAGGATTTCAATCAATAAATAAAAAAAAAAATTAAATCTTTTTAAAAAAAGAATATGCATTTAGAAAAACCAGCTTACGATTAGATTTTGTGGGTACTATCGACGATTTTATTGTTATAATAAATCAAACCTTCGTCGCGTGAGACCAAATAACAGACGAAACAAATTTAGTCAACATAAATTTTGTAAATTTTACTGGGGAACACAATAGTTGTTATATGAAATCATCCGAAAACTTAAATTTGATGGTTACAAACTCTTTTCCTAACCGATATTGCCATTTGATATCAAACAGTCTGTATTTTATAAAAGCAAATGCAGTTAAGACCAAGTACAAATGCTAGATTCGACAGTGCCGAATCTTCTACACCCTTCCAGAAGTAACTTATAAATTTTTTATACGAGTTTATCTTAATAAACATAATATTATTATTTTACGTTTTAATTAGCTGATTTTCAATACGAATCGTCTTAAGACAAATCCTGGCACATCAAGACCCATTTATCCAGGACGGACCGATTGACATACGGACAGACTGACAGGCGGACATGGCTCATTCAACTTCCCTACTTATAAGGATCCCAAATATATATACTTTATGGTTCTCATAAGAATATTGCAGAAATTGCACACGGAATGACAAACCTATAAATACCCTTAACATTTTTTGGTGTAGGGTATACAAAAAATGAAAAGAATATACAAACAATTGCAATTTGACTGCTGTAAATTTGATAATTTTTTTGCGCAAATTGGACTACAAAAGAGTAAAAGAAAAACAAACTAAAACTAAAATTGAATGAATGATTTCATTTATTTTTCTCCTGCAGCCGTTACATGCCACACCAACCAGGCACCTTATTTTTGGGGGGCTATCATTGATGTAGGTAAGTTAAACCGTAAATGACACATCCTACGTAAGCTACAAAATGTACCAATAATACTTTCCTCGAGAGCAAATAGAGAGTTGCCTGCCGGTGGTCTGCTTAGTTTATTTGTATTTGGAATTTTTGAAGAAAGCAATGCACTAACAATACGACAAAACGCCCAGTATAACATTTACAAGCACCACACATACATTTAGACAAATTGGATAAATGGTGGAACTTAATATACATATGAATGTATGTATGTATGTATGTAGAGTGGAAGCAATGAAAGTACATACTTATGAAAGCAATTTGATAGGACAAAAAAAAACAAAAAGAGTAAAGTAAATAGGGGCTTATTATGAATACTGCACCTTAAATAATTTGTTAAACTAAATTTATTTATTTTAAAAATAATGCATCTTAGTACAGAACAACAAGAGCAGTGGCATACAGTAAATATCAAATAATAATTTAAGCATCCCAGCGAAAAATTTCGATAGAAAATTAATGAGAAAATATGCAAAATAAACAAAACCCTTCGCTACCCCTACTTTGGCATTTTGAATAATTACTTTAACTACATGGCGATGTGATTGGAGGCTGGTATATACTTGCTACATTGACTTACAAATAAGAAGTTAAAAACTTCAATATTTAAAAGTTAAAAATTAGAAGTCTCTGATGAGTATTCAACACATGCCAAGTGTGGTTTATCAGAAATATTCTTCGCTCCGTTTTGCTCAACATTTTTTTTTTCCTGGCTTAAAAATTTAGTTTGTACAAAGTCGTACACAAATAAAAATTAAATTCAGTTTGCTTCGTCAAGAGTTGCACTTCTGAACTTCTGTTCTTATGAGAAAATAAATAAATTTTTTGTTTACAAATAAATTAAATTTATTTAAATTTATGTTGTATTTAAATAATATTCCATTTTTTCAGTGAATAATTAAAGTTCTTATTTAATTACGATGAAAATATGGTAGCACCACGTAAAATAAAAAATTTCCCACCAATTTCCTGAAAGAACAGCTGACTAGAACAAATAAAGAAAAATTCAAAAAATTAGATTTTTATTTTAGCTAAATATAAGAATAATTAAGAACTGCTGAAATGTTTTAAAAGAATAAAAGCAACTTTCAATATGATTAAACGGTTAATAGCGACAAAACAAGACAATATTTTATGCAATTTGCCAGCAGCCAGAAATATTTTATTGGCTTTATTTTATGTAAGAAGAACAAACAGTGAAAAACATATGGAAACTCGTAAATCTTAATTGTTATTTAAATACACAAGGTTGTTCATTTAATTACACTGTGATAGTTTTTGACCCGAAAAAAAAATGAACTTCGATGAATCCTTTTCGAACTATTAGGGGGGAGTCCCCTGAGTGCGAAAGTACATTTGGAAGTGTCAGATTGGCTCCAGTTTTTGAGAAATCGATATGTATCCATTTTTCATGGTTATATACCGATTTCTCAAAAACTGAAGCCAATCTGACACTTCCAAATGTACTTTCATACTTAGGGGACTCCCCCCTAATAGTTCGAAAAGGATTCATCGAAGTTAATTTTTTCGACTATCACAGTGTTATTAATAAAGTATTTTTTTTTTTAAATATGCAGTCAAAATCACAATTTGGTATTTAATTACAACTTAAAAATAATTATAACTTAAATATCAAGTCATAAATTGGCCCAAAATCATATAACTGATTGATCAGCAGCTAACACTTTATCTAAAATTTTAATTGTGTATTTAAAAAATTTTAAAACTTTTCTGTTCCACTTGTTTTATTGTTGAGTACGTTTTACACTTACTTTTGTAAATAGTTTTATTTAGTTCTTGTTATTACAGCGCATCTTTTATGTTCGTTTCTTATTATGTTTGGAATGGTTCATCATATGCATTATGTCACATCAAGATACAGACACGTTTCAACATATTGTTCTTGTACATTTCCTAATTGGGTCGCTTATTATGTTTCCTTAAATACTCGTTAAATCTTCTGCATTTATAATTTTTTTTTTTTTTTTTTTTGTTTGCAACATCCACCTACTCTTAATGTTCCACATTTATTTTTCTTTTGACAAGATATTTTAATGTTTTTAAATTACAGAAGACACAAACTTTGGCCCCCCCATTTTTATACATTTAAAAGAAAGAAAAAACTAAAAGCCAGCTTAAACAAATTTTTCTGAGTAAATATTGACTATGAAGGATAATTTTTTTTAATTTCAGATGCTCTACGGAATGTTCACTTATTTCATAACCTTATAATTTGGAAAATAGTGCTAAAGTTACGGTTTCAAGAACTTTAGCTAAATTTTCATTATAATAAAAAGAAGAATAAATAATCCCAATCATTCGTAAATCACTTCCAAGCGGTATCAAAAATACGGTAAGTCGGAATTTTCTTGAATCAAGTATAAAAAGATTGATTCAAGTCCAAATTATTTAATGTTGTCACCTGTCATCCTGCCACCTCTGCATTTCTCTTTTGTTGTAGTAGATTGACTTGACAGTTTCCGTTTTCGTTATTGTATGATGATGCATGTAGCTTCATTGCATTGTATACAGCATGCAACAGAAAGTTAGCAGAACCAGGAGCTAACCATGTTTTATTATTGTGGTTTGGGCAATAGGATCTCTATGAAAAAGTTCTTTTTCTTCAAAGTTTTTGTTGTTTAATTTTTTGTGTTATTTTGTTGGTATTTTTGAACAAATAAAAAACAGAGAACAAAAAAACATTGCATAAGCCATTAAGGCTAAGTGATTTTTTGTTGCTGTTGATGAGTTTCTTATTCATATTATTGTTGCTGTTTTATATTGTTTTAGCACATTATAAAACGTTTATGATATTTCTTGCTCTTAATGATGCATCATCTTCCACCTGTATGGTTTTGCTGCACTTAAATTAAGCATCAACACATTAAGTTCTTGTATGTATGTGTACATAAAAGTATAAAGAGAAATTTTTAACAAATAAGAATCCATTTGCTTCCTTTACGATTCTTAGCTTTATGTAGGTTTTGTAGGTAACCACCACATTTAACGGAAATATAATAAGTAATTAACGTTTAAGTGTACTATAGTTTTTAATAAAAGTTTAGTTTTCTTAGTAAAAATATTGTAATTTTATCCGAATAAAAGTATTGTTTCTAGAGAAAGATCATACGGGAGAGAAAGTAACATCCCAGCGGCGAACTTTGCATACAACAGCACATCTCTCCGATGAAGTTTGTCAATGAATTCTAGCTTACAAAGTGTGTGAAGTAGTGCGCAATGCGCTTTCTTCTTTCCCACGAAGTAAGAGAGATTGTGTATAGAGTGTATACTGCCTACTTACAAAGTATGTGAAACAGTAATGAACACTGCTTACATTGTGTGTAAGTGGTAGGCGTTCACTCCAGGAATGCGGCAATGCATTCGAAAAAGCATACTAGGTTGTCATTGAGATGGTGTGCGTTACCGTCTTGCACGTGTGCATCACATCATTGCTTCTGTAATCGAAAAATTCGCCCATGGGATGTTACTTTAATTTAAAAAAAAAATTTATCTGTACGAGTATATTAATTGTAATTTTTTTAAATTAATGCGAACTGCTTGTTATTATTAATATTTGTTGATATTTATATAGGCTATTCTCTTAAGTAGAACAAATAATCAGGAGAATGGGCATTGTAGGATCCCAGCCAAAAAAAAAATAATCTATGTAGTTTGGAACTAAGTATTTTTAGTGGAAGCTCTGCCCAACTGAACTACCAACTAATTGAGTGTTTACTTTGTTTAATTGCTGCTTCCTTTTTTCGTCATTTTAAGGCATGTTATTTGTAAGCGAGTATACAAATTTGGCAATCATTGTTAATTATATGTTTACTATATGTGACCTTCTCCGAGAAAAAGGACCTAGTGTGTGAAAATGAAGTTTTGAGAAAAAAGGCATTTGAAGTTTCATAACGCATTATCACTGTGAACACACCTTCAGTTGGGCGATGTGATTTGGTATGGTTAGTTATGATTGGTGACGTCATGCCTATGTGCTGACGTATTTTTTTCGCTTTTAGTGTGACAATACCTTTGCTATTGTTGCTGCTCTGTTCGCTCTCAGCAAAGGGTTGATGTCAGCGTTGTCAACTTTGAAATTTCAAAACGCACCAAAATGGAGCAAAAAACGCGCCAAGTTCAGATTTTTTTTTATTGAAAATTTTTATTGAATTAATTTTGCGTTTTTAAAACATTTAACTTTTGTTTAAAATTCTAATGTTAAATCAATATTGTGCCATTACATAAAGTGCATCATTCTCCACACTTTTTCAATGCTAGATAATGTTTCGACATCAGATTCAAATTGTACTGTTAATGGCATGATATCATATTTGTAATGGGATAAAACATTTTGTACAATGTTGGTTGTTGTAGTCGTTTGTAGCTAAATGGTCTCAAAGCTGGAATGTGTTTCCGTGTTCCAGCATGCCGAACAAGGGTGGATATTTAGGCGTGACGTCGCAAATTGCAATAAAAGCATCTTACTTTTGTGATATTATTTGATCAAGGCTGAATCCATTTCTTAAACTCACATTGTGATTTCCAAATCTTTTTGTATTTCACTTATAATCTCCTCTTTTATACTCCATTATTGACACTAACTTTAAATATTTCTTTTAGTAAATAGAAATTTTTTTTAATTTTATTGTTACAACACTTTATATAACCGTATTTTTTATGCATTTTATAAAAAACGAACAATGATCGCTAGTCTCGAGAATACTTTTTTTTGCTAAGCTCTTTAGCAGACTCGACAGAAACTTTTACTACAAAACCAATTATGTACTATGAAAATCTAAAAGGGACAGCAAATTCCCTATAATGAAATGTTTCATAGTACAAATTATCTACAACAAGACGGTTTTACTTTGTGCATATGTTTTGGTACGTCTTAAATATCATTACTGGTTGTTCTTATTGTGGTCTGTACAATTGATTGTACAAATTTTACAATGTTGAATGAAATGGTATTGCAACAGTTGTATCTTTTTGTACAAATTTTTTTTCCCAAACTGAAACAAAAAATTGTGTTGAATTTTCTTTAGTGCCACCCGAAATTAAAAAAACGCACCAAAATTTAAAAAAAAAGCGCACCACGCACCAACTGAGAAATTTTTCGCACAAAACATTTAAAAAAGCACCAAAAAAGGTGCGAAACGCACCAAGCTGACACCGCTGGTTGATGTGCGTATACTAATACGAAGAACATTGTAAAAATAACTATAAGAAAGGAAAAGAATAAAGTGACGCTTCACGAAACAGCGAAAAAAAGTCCAAACTCCAAAAAAAATTCGAAGACTGACGAAAAAAAACAATTTAAAACCAAAAAATCAAAAAAAAGTAAAATTTTAATGTTTTTCTCATTTTTATCAATTTTCCCAAGCTCGTTTTGTACGTTTTTATGGGGTAAATAAATTTTTATCAGAAATCTAACTCATTTCATCTTATTATACACCCTTTTTGGTACCAGAATCCACTCATAAGTCCAAACTCATTTTTGAGACACTAGGTCCCTTTTCTCGGAGAAGGTCACATATGGTGAAAAATAAAAAGTCACCAGCTTACATCAAACTGGAAGTCTCGTATTCTATTTGTATTCGAAATGTGTATAAATGGAATATGTAAGCACGTTCAACAGAGCTACCTAACAAGTAGTGAAAGTATTTACACATGAATACCGACGACCCTTAGTGGCTTCCACCTAAAAAAACGTTTGTACTATTCAGCCAAGTAGTTGAAATCTGAAGGAATGTTTAGATATTAAATTGATCCTTTGTTGCTTGAAATATGTTAACAATGTATATCTAATCTTATCTACATATATAAATATCAACAAAATAAATTTTTTGTTTGTAGGAACAGCACTCAGGCGAAGATCCCAACGTATTCAACGAATTGTGCCAGAACTTAGGGCAAGGAATAGGGTAAAGAAACAGTATGTTGAATATACATATATATATCAGAAAGCTTAAATAATTTTAAGCTATTGCATTGCTTTTATCGCGGGCTTTGAGGCGACCGAATCAAGAAATTTTGAAACGTTTGTTTCTAAAGTCTTTTGTTTTTGAAACGAAAAAACCTAACACTAAGCTTTTAATAATAAGCCAAAAACTGGTTGGAAAAATAATTTATAAACCAAAATTCAGGTATTTAGGTCCACTATAACCTACAAGTGGTCCGGTCCCCGAACTTTTTGTTTTTTTGGACCTAGATGGAAATAGTGCGTAAGTGGCACTTGTTTCTTAAGTCTTTTGTTTTTTGAAGTGTAAAATTCTTTTTTGTATATTCTATGTATGATAACTATACAGTGTTGCCGCTTTGGAAATTTTTTTAATTTCCAGTGTTGCCAAACTAGCAAGTGTCGAAATCTCGACTTAAAAACAAAGTGACTTATGCCACTTTCAAAATAAACGGTTCATATGTATATAAAAGAAAGTCGTGGTGCATAAGTTGATAAAAAAATGCTATGCAATAGCTTTACCGCGGCAGTCCTCGAGTGCCACACGTCTTTTTTTTTAGAGCAGGGTTGCAGTGGTTCTGGTATTAAGTCGACGCATTAAGTTTCTCAATCAGTATGAGCAGGTATTTTATTAATAGTGTCACCTTGCGGACGTTTCTGACAACCGACGAAAAAATGCGCTGTTGTGTACATTAGCAGGGAACTGCATCAACCTCTGCCGGAATAAGTTTCATCGCTTAAACAGACCAGGGATCGAACCCAACTCCTAATCATAGCTTACACTTCAGATCTAATTAAAAAATGTTAATCCAACTAAAGTCCGTAAATAAATAAAAATTTAATCAGGTTTCATCAACTTCATGAATTTTTTAAATTGAATGATCAACTGTTTTACAAACAATGTTTGGTAAAAATTCATAGTAATTCACCACAATTTCCGTCAAAGAAATTTTTTAGTTCTGTAATTTAATAAATCTATTATTTTCTATGCTCAACAAATTAACAACTTTTTTAATTGAAATAAAGTGTGTGTGATTAAAATCGAAATATTTTTAATTTTCAATTATTAAAACCAAATTTTTCTTAATTTCGACAAACTCCAAGAAAATCAAAAAAAAAAAAAAAAATCAAGATGCATGAATATAAAAAAGGATGTTAAACACTTGCATAAAATAATGTTTTCAAACGCACTACGACATATAGTGGATACGAGTATCTAACATAACACATTCCTTCATCTAAATCGACTTGCATACTTGTACATACTCGTATAAAATAATTTCAAATCTCCTTAAAGCATATGCATCTATCTTGCTGCTTAAGACACTCTATGAATCCAAAAACCAACAACATTTGTACAATATATTTGATGATAATTCTTTAACGATGTTCTTGTAGTTCTTGTTTTTGTTGTCGTTATTTAGATCTTATGCAAATAAATTGTAAAAATATCGTAAATAACGTAAATATTGCTTTAAGCATTTGCAACAATAAACTTAAGCAGCTTCTTATTTGAAGTTGATAGTCTTACAAATTACACAATCACAAATCTTTATATACGGGGGTAAAAATCTACATCCTTTTACATCTACTGTATGAGCGTATTCATACATCATTATGTTGTTATTTTACGTACGAATATGTACGTACTCGTATGTACGTGCTAACAATTGTTAGTTTGTAGATACAAGGATACATATTTATTAGTATATCTGTACATACTTAGATACACACGTAAAACAAGTAACAAATCTTATTTTCTTTCGTAGGTTTTCGTTTGTTTTGATTACGCAATTTATTAAGGATATTCAGAGTTCCCATCAAGGAAAGAACCTCCTTCAATGACAACTCTGGAAACAAGTATGTGCTTGTATTCCAGCTAAAGGTATATCGGAGAAACTACGTCTAAGTATGACACAAACACTTTCTATGTCATCTGTCAACGAGGAATATCCAGGACGATGACTACTGGGGGCGTGTCACCAAATTAAAATAAATATATGTCTGTTTAAAAAATAATGTGCATTTCCGATCGGAATGGTTTCAATTCCGTAATTATATAGCTTTTTTATTTTTTTTTTTTTTTTATGAAAAGCTTACATCAAACTTTTCTATTAACATACAAAGCATATTTTACTGACGCTCCTAAAAGTATGCGTTTTTTCTTGTTGACAACAGTTAAAAGAAAAAAATCACTAGCAATTCCATTTAGAAGTTTAAATATCAGAATTACAAAAAAGTTTCGCTTTTCGTTTTCTAAAAACTCAACTTACGGAATTGAAACCACTTTCGTTCGGAATTCAGTTCTGTTAAACAGTTGTATATCTCTATGTGTAAATACAACTTTGTTTGGACGAATATTTTATACAAAATATTTTCATAATTTAGTTCTTCTACAAGCATATCCCTGATAAATTTAAAAACACTGTATTTCCAACTTCATTGCTTCTTTTTTATTAAACAACATCGCAATATGCATCTCTTACGGCAAAAGGCAAGAACACACTATATCCACAGATAAATTTGCATTCACGTATGCGATTGTACGAGTACATTGTCATGTCCTATCATTTCGTTACACGCATTATATTATTTGGTTCTTTAACCACTTGTGCAATCCGTGCGCACAAGATGAAGTTAACAAATAATTCTATTCGAATTTATATTTTTTTTCTTCTTGATAAATAAAATAATGTGTATATTTTTTCTATATATTTTTTATCTTGGATAGATTATTTATTTTTTTTCTCGTTTTTTTATTTTGTTTTGATGGTGCAAATCAGTAGCTTACGCCAATGACAGATTATGTTTACAAGTAAAGAAAATTTATTACGATTATATGTAAATTATTATCAAGGCTCTGTCGTTGTACGGGTATTATTGAGATGGGTGGCTTATGAAGCAGCAACGATGAGTAAGAAGTTTTAATATCTCGTAACAATATTTTTAAAAAAATATATATTAATATATTTTAAATTGCTAATACTGTGTAGTGAAAAGTATTATAGCAAAATGTTAGAAGCTGTTTCGAAATTATCAATTAAAAAGTTATATTACGAGAAGCATAACTATTAGAGCTTGAGGGAAAGCATAATTTGCACTGAAAATAAAAATAAGTAATGACATTACTTCAAAATCAATCCCGGAATTTTTAATCCAACAACGAAATATCACAAATATGTAATGGCATGTTTTAAACTACAGTCCAAAACTTCAAGTATACATTTCGCTGCCGTGACAATAAAGGTCTGAATGAATTGAGAAAGAACAGGCACAGTTACCCCGGCGGCCATCATTTACGAAATTTTTAACTAAATAATTTAAATTTAAAAAATTAAAATTCTTATTTTTAGAGCTAAAGATTAATGTATTTTATAAAAAAGTTAACAATTATTTTTCATTCCAATATTTTGCTACCAACATGGGTAGCTTCTTCAGGGATTTAAATTATGTTTTTTCTCTCAAAATAAGAATTTAAATCTTTAAAAAAGATCAAAGAAAAATAAGAAGAAAAAATTAATTTAAAAAAGAAAATTTTATTCAAAACTCTATGAATTCTTTATTGAACTGTATGGTCGTTAATCCAAAGGAATTTTAAATATCCTGGCTAAGGTACATATGTATCAGTGAGCTGCAACAAGTATGTTCGAGCCAACTTATTCCTTAACGTTGAATTTTAAGAACAACACAAACAAGCAGAAAATTCATTAACAAGTCTAAATCATTTCGATCATTTGATGCGAATGTGCATGATCTGATTGCGTGATACAATGAATATAACGCTATGTATTTTGTTGGTGGAAATTTTGATTTCGGAAGTCAAAAGTATAAATATGTATGTGTGCATGTTTCAAACTGTGACAAATATATAAATAAAAATTATTTATTGAAATACGAGTACAAAATTACTTTAACAAGTGAATAAAAAAAAACACTTCTTGCGCTTACAACACGTTGGCTTCGATTCAAAATGAGTTTCATACTCTTAACGACACAGTGAAAACATTCATGTTAGCATAAAACAACAAGTGAATAAAACTGAATGTTTGAAATTAACAGTTGCGTAAACAAGTATTTTTTTGTTTTTGAACAAAAACGATTAGATAATAAAAATCAATGTGCATAATTAAGTATACCCGACAATTAAGCACTTGCTGGTATGTAAAATTTTTGTATTTTAAGTTAAAAAATTTCTTATTAAAAAGAAATCTCTGAAAACTCATAATAATTAAGCAGACAAAACAATTTTTTTTACAGAACGGAATATTAAACTGTCCTCATCCTTACAATTTTTGAGCGCTGAGGCCTCACTTTCAATCACGACAGAAGAAATCAATCAAGGCAATTTTTTATTAGGCACTTACCTCAAGTTGTTTTTCATATCAATTTTTCTGAGTAGACCAACAAATGGCTATATATATTTTAAAGAGTCAAAATTATTCTAAAGCTTTCATCCTTGTAAGGATGATCACTGGGAATGCAATAAAAAGCTGGACTGAATTGAATATATTTTCCTATAAAAATAAAATGCATCCAATATATGGCTTTTCTGAGCAATTTGTAGCACAACACTTTTGTATCATACATGTTTGGTATGATACAACGATGGTTGTATATCCCAAATATCAATCACTTTACTTTCTCTCACAATCAATGTAACAAATGAGAAGGTGAAGCATCTTTCTGATATGCTACATGACTTTTGTTTTCCAAACAATTTATGCAAAATTAAACTTATATTTGTTTTCTTCTAACCTAACAAGGATATCCGCTTATAATCGTTTGCACTTACAAGAAATCCTTTTTGAATATTAGCCAAACAAAAGTACAATGACATGCATACTAACGAACTAACAGTTTCCGACGACAACAACAACAAACACAATTCTACAGAAATTAAGATTATTTTAATGACACTAGTTAAACAAGCTAACTTTTATGATTTCTCGTAAGTCCTGCCAACAACGCACAGTGGGACATTTAAGAGAAAAAAATATTAACATATACACCAAAGTGATTCACCTCGGGCTTATGAAAATTTTCAAAATATACCAAACTAATATTTTTGTTTTGATTAAAAAATAATTTTGTAATAAGATTTTAGTATCAAAAAGTTAAAGAAAAAAGTTGTATTTGTAATTTGTATAAATAGAGTATGTAATGACAGTCAACGAAGCTACCTAACAAGTAGTGAAAAAGCATTAGCACATGAATACCGACGAGGTTTAGTGGCTTTTAGCGAAAAACAACGTTTGTTTCTATTCAGCCAGTGCTGTTGAAAAATCTACAAAAGGGATGTATAAATATTAAATTTTTACTTTGTTGCTCGAAATATGTTAACAATGTCTACCTAATATTTCTCTGATTATAAACATTTACGAACTTTAGCTTGTACAAATATTAACAAGTTAAAGAAATGTTTAAAAAATTTGTGTGTTTTTAATTACTTTTTCCTCACATTTATTTTTTTCAGTTTGGTCCACTGCTTTTCTAATGGGAAAGTCAAATCTTGTACGACTTGCAACTACTTTTTTCCCAGGCTTTTTTACTCTTCCAATAAGACGGACAAATGATTTTAGTGTAAAATTTTGCATAAATTTTTTTAGTGATTTTTATACAAATTTTAAAAGCAAATCGTCTTGTGGGAAAAGTAACTAAGAACAAAGTGTTTAATATATACAAAAATTTATCTCTAAATTTTTTTGATAGTCCCCCACTGTGCAAGGTATGTATAAGGACATAAACGCGTGTTTAATGCAAAACTTTAGCTACCGCCATAATAATTTTTATAGTGTTCGGGTAAACAAATCATGTATACATAGACTTATGAATTTATTATTTTATTCAAAGGAGCACGTATGTATCGGCAATGATAAGGTTTAGTATATGTATGTATAAACATACGTGTGTTGTAGACAGCTTCGTATGTTATTAAACATTTTCCTAATTTGCTAATAGAATTAGAAAGGAAATGACACCAAATTGTAAGGATTTTTAATGGAAAAGCACATAATGTGACTTTTCAAGGCCCATTTTCTCAAGGCAAAAGTGTTAAAAGGTCGTGTAAAGGCAGAATAAAACAAACACACCATCATTATAAAAAAGCTAAGAAGCGAAAATCACCAAACAATGTGATACGAAATAATTCATACAAATGAAAATTAACAATTTAAAACAGAAATTAAAAAAAAGACAATTTTTATGGCACAATTTTTTTTTTTTTTTTTTTTTAATTAGGACCAGCACTCAGGCGATGACCCCTACGTATGCAGTGCATTGTGCCGGAACTCAGAGAGAGGGATAGAGTAGAGAAGATAGATGTTGAAAATGTAGAAGGCTTAACTCTTTTACAACTCTGTTTTGCGCATTATGCTAATTTTTATAGCAGGGTTGAGGCGCCTCCGGTGTTAGGTAGACGCATTAACTTTGTTAAGCTGTATTGGGAGGCATTTTATTAATTGTTTTACTTCGCCGATGTTTCTGCTAACCGACGAAGGAGGGCGATGTTGTGTACATTAGCTTGGATAGCATCAATCGCTGTCGGAACAGTTTTTTACTGACCAGTGCTATGCCTTCATCACTTAAATAGTCCGACAACAATTAATACAATGTCTCACTAATGTACATACATTACAGAAATTAATGATGTTGATTGACTTGCTCTGGCGAAGGTTTGAACCGAGGCCCCACGTCATTGTTTGCTTAGTAGTCAACGCGCTAACCACTTCAGCCAACACCACCCTTTCCCTTACATCAGGACATTATCCATATGAAAAGTGCCACGCCCACTTAATTTATTATTAATATTGTTCCTGTTATACCTTCCTGACCAACGAAAATATAATGAGAAAATTTCAGTCAAACTTACAAGTCCATAGTTTTCAAACAGACTAACATTCACTTCTATAAATACAGACATACTCGTACATTCATTCATACGTACACATACTTAGGCAGTAACAAATTTATATGTAAATTTATTTGAAATATTTAATTTGGCCAAAAAAAAAGACAAAAGTGTTGCTCTTGTGGCCATGTCACAAATTATTTTATGGTGGTTGTTTTACTCTAAATGAATGTTTAATGTATGATACCCTTTCCATTGCTTGGCTTTAATAGCAAACCCTTTTAATTATTACATAAACTTTGAAAGTCCTTGTGTGTGTGTTTTTTTCCAGTTGTCTTATTTAACCATAAATTGAAAATAAAGTCAAATTTATCATGATCTTTAATTTTTATTTTTATTTTATTATAAAAGTAGCAGTGATTTTGTTCTTGTTCATACTTACACGAACAAATAATATTTTAGGATTTATCACAGTTATTGCCACTGAATGTCTGATGAGTTTGTCTGGGGTTAATTACAACATTTGGTCAGGTCGTCGAAGATAAAAACCAAACTTAATCACTTACAATTGCTTTGAAATAGTTAAATTATTCTTACATCCGGATATAAAAAAAACAAAGTTTCTAATTATAATTCATTACCTAGAGTAGGACTAATAAGGAAGACTTGGGAATTTCCATGCAACAACTTTATTACTCAACGTCCTCTTGATCAATGGACAAAAAAATACAAATTTTATTTTATAATTAAAATAAAATACATAACAAATATGAAGCTACGTTTTCAATAGTGTATTTAAAGCCGAAACATTATCGAAGTTACGATATTGATTTAAATCTGAACAATGTAAAGATCATGGAGTATTTTTTTCAATTAACATGTCTGTATTTCTGATCTTGTCTATCTGCAACAATTCTTGTTTTCAGTTTATTCTTATTTAATGTTCATTTCTTTGTTATAAAAATTTTTTCTGAGAATTTGTTTAATTTTTAATTTTATTTATAAAAAAAAACTGTGCATATAAGTAATGAGATACAAAGGTGCAATAGCTTTGATAACAGGTTGTTTTACTTGTAGTAGGAGGTTTGGATAGCTTAAATCTGAATTTACGTGCTAATTTGAATACAACATATCTACCTCATCATGATTATTGCGTCTTTTCTAAAGCAATGGCTGACTTAAAAACACGTGCTTAGCTCAAACTGTGGTTGTATCACGTCTTATTAGTATTAATCTTTGTACAGACGGTTGTCATGTGAACTGACAACTTTTATCTAACAACGTTGAAAGAAAAAGCATTGTCAGTGTATTTTAATTCTATCAGACAACGGAAAATCATGTCAGGTAATTGTCAGACAATTTTTAATTGTCATTTGAGGACATTTTCTGCATCTCAAAATATTTACATTGCCAATAACAAGCGAAGGCTTTTTTCCTTCTCTTTAAAGTATACTATACATTGCGTATTGTGTATGCTCTCTGAGAGAATCTGATAACTATTTTTATACCATAATCTGAAAACCGTGTGAACTGACGATAAAGATTGTACTGGATATTTTTTATTGTCAGTACATGTTTTTTTTTTTTTTTTTTTTTTTTTTTTTTAATTAGGACCAGCACTCAGGGGATGACCCCTACGTATGCAGTGCATTGTGCCGGAACTCAGAGAGAGGGATAGAGTAGAGAAAATAGATGTTGAAAATGTAGAAGGCTTAACTCTTTTACAACTCTGCTTTGCGCGTTATGTTAATTTTTATAGCAGTGTTGAGGCGTCTCCGGCGGTAGGTAGACGCATTAACTTTGTTAAGCTGTATTGGCAGGCATTTTATTAATTGTTTTACTTCGCCGATGTTTCTGCTAACCGACGAAGGAGGGCGATGTTGTGTACATTAGCTTGGATAGCATCAATCGCTGTCGGAACAGTTTTTTAGTGACCAGTGCTATGCCTTCATCACTTAAATAGTCCGACAACAATTAATACAATGTCTCACTAATGTACAATACAGAAATTAATGATGTGGATTGACTAGCTCTGGGCCAGGGTTTGAACCCAGGCCCCACGTCATTGTTTGCTTAGTAGTCAACGCGCTAACCACTTTAGCCAACACCACCCTCGTGCTAGCAAATTGTTAAATCTGACAACCATCTGTATAGAGCTTTAGTAAGATGGCAGAGCTACCCAACAAACAAAAATTCATGCGATTGTAATATATATACACAGCTTTGTTGTTTAAAGAGTTATATAAAAAACAAGATTCCATTCAGAAAAATAAAACACATACATTTTAAATGATAAACGTTTGTTCGCTGTTTAATTATTGCTGCAAAAAATTCGCCCGTGTGTACAGTTGTTGCTGTTTCATTGACGACTAAATGAGAGAGGGTAAGAGTACGTGTGAAATGCTCTTTACACAATTGTGCTATGAAATGGAGACATTTGCTTTAACAAGAACAGTCAAATCAATGAGAATAAATTTAGTGACCAAATTTAGTTCGTTACCCCATAATTACTTTGCATGTGGTAATATATTTTTATATTCCTAGTTCAATACCAGCATACTTGTTAATGCTTTTTTTAAAAGTATAATTAGCTCTCAGTCCAATCTAAATCCAGTTTAGAGAATCACAGTTTAGTGGCTCTTCTAATATATGATAATAAAAAATTACAGGGTATGAAAAGTAACCGTCTCCTCTTAAGACACCGCCAGGGCTTTGTTGCTAAAATCATTTCTTTCTCTGCTTAATTTGCATTAAATTTAGAAAGTCTCATTATGGTGGTCCTCTAGATATAGAAAAATTAATAAATGTATTTGCTGTTTGGGTACCAGACTCCTCCAGCTTTCATATACTTACGTGCAGGCTTTTGCTTAAAAATGCAATTAATCCTTGAAATATCATCACAATGTTTCTCATGGAAACTATATCTGCTGAATATCTTTTCTTTGATATAATCATATTTTTAAACTTAAATTTAAAAGCAATTCGCTTAGGAGATGAATAAAAATATTATTGCCTTACAGTGTTATTGTTCGTAATTCTTAATAACTGCTCGAAAACCACAACAGCTCTTTCTTAACAAATAGTTTACTAGTTTAGATTCAACACTTTTAAAATTAATAACATCTGTATCAAAATATTTTTAACCGAAAAAACCGCCTCCGTGACCTCCGTAACCTCCGTAACCTCCATAACCTCCGTAACCTCCATAACCTGCGTAACCTCCGTAACCTCCGTAACCATGACCATGTCCATGATGATGGTGGTGACCAAATCTGCCAAATCCACCACCAAATCCGCCAAATCCACCACCATATCCACCAAATCCACCACCAAATCCGCCATAACCAAACCCTTGACGTTTCTCACGCAATTTGTCCGGTATATTCTTGGTGTCAGCCAGTGTCATGGTCACCAAACAGATACAAAAAATAGCCAAAAGCGAAATTATGCGCATTATTCTGATTTTTATTTAGTACCTTTTTTTTTGCTAATTAACTGATTGAAGTTGAAATATTAACTGATGTCGTTACCAGAAATTTACTGATTTTTATATTGAAAAAATCTAAAAAAATTTTTTTATTTTTTTTTGCCCAATAATAAAATCTTGTGAAATACATTAGAAGTGTAAAAAATAAAACATAAAACAAGTTCTTATTTAATTACAGGTAAGCAAACAATTAAAAGAGATTTTTGTTTATATTAATTTATGTCAAATTCGTAATATTTGTATAAGACATTTAGAAAAAAATTTGATAATTAATGATAAACAGGTATAAAAATGTTTATCAGTACTAAAATTTCCAAAATCAATAATTAATATTTGGAGGATTCCAAACGGTAGTCATAAATTAATGTGTTTTAAAATAATAAATGATTTGCAATGCATATAAAGAATTAATAAAAATTAAAGTTTCCAAAATCTTTTGGGAAAAATTTGGCAGAATTCGCAAGAACTGGCCAAGTCGCGTTTTTTCCAGTTTTATTTAGTGTCCACAATGGTGAAACCTGCAAAATAAATGGTAATAAATCTGGAACTTCAATTAAAAATGTGTCTACTTCCAGTCATTTTGTATTTTCAACATCAATTTTAAAAAAGTTTTTGTGTTTAAGGGCAAACAAAATAATTTTGATTATCGATTTTTAAAATTTCAGCTATATTTTTTTCTAGTAAAAATGTCTATTAAATTTTCTTATAAAAATTCAATAGATGATCAGTATTTCTTTGTACACTTTGGACACTTTGCCCTTTGAATCGCTTCAAGATTTCCCCGGAAAATTTATTTTATTCCAGGAATAACTCACATGAAATAATAATTTATTTTTATAGGAGATATCTTTCCTCCGTCCTATCGCCCCAATATTTTCTTGTATGTTGTATTTTGTTCTAGGAAATATTCATAGTTAGTGTTAATGAGCTATCAACTATTTACAAATATAAACTTGAGGTAAGAATGTTGCACATTAAAAAATTGGTAGTTTAATTATATCTTTAGACGATTTTCCCTGCTTGGAGGTCTGGAACTTTATATGATAGGAATCGGATCATAACTAATAATAAATAATTAATTATTTCAGTGTTCTGGTAGTACATTATAATGTCTGCAATATACATAACAAAAACATATGAAGCTACGTTTTCAATAGTCTTCTGTATTTAAAGCCGAAACGTTATCGAAGTTAGGATATTGATTTAAATCTGAACAATGTTAAGATCACAGAGTATTTTTTTCAATTAACATGTCTGTATTTCTGATCTTGTGTATCTGCAACAATTCTTGTTTTCAGTTTATTTTTATTTAATGCTCATTTCTTTGTCATAGAAATTTTTACTAAAAATTTGTGTTAATTTTTAATTTTATTTATAAAAAAACTGTACATACTGTTAAAATATAAGTAATGAAATAAAAAAGTGCAATAGCTTTGATAAAAGGTTGCTCTACTGCATCCGTTTGTTGCTTTAAAACAGAGGCGATCTTATAGTAGGAGATTTGGATAGCTTAAATCTAAATTTACGTGCTAATTTGAATACAACATATCTACCTCATCATGATTATTGCGTCTTTTCTAAAGCAATGGCTCACTTAAAACCAGGTGATATGCTAAAACTCCGGTTGTATCACGTCTTATTAGTATTAATATTTGTACAGACGGTTGTCAGATCTAACAATATTGTCAGTAAAATGTGTTAAAATTTCTTACAACCATATGAACTGACAACTTTTATCTAACAACGTTGCTGGAAAATGCATTGTCAGTGTATATTAATTCTATTGGACATCGGTCAATCATGTCAGGTATGTATGTAATTGTCAGACAATTTTTAATTGTCATTTGAGGAAATTTTCTGCATATCAAAATTTTTTCATCGCTATTAAATAAACAAACGAAGGCTTTTTTTCTTTCTCTTACTATACATTGCATACTGTTTATGCTCTCTGAGAAAATCTAAAAAATTATTGTTATACAATAATCTGATAGACGTATTAACTGACTTGTTATTAACTGACAACGACGCTAGATAAATTTATTGTCTGACAATAAATTATACGCCATTCTGGCAATTTTCTTACAACCGTGTGAACTGACAATAAAGATTGTACTGGCAATTTTTTATTGTCAGTATATTTGCTAGCAAATTGTACGATCTGACAATATTGTTAGTAAGATGACAAAGCTACCCAACAAACAAAAATTCATGCGATTATAATATATATTACACAGCTTCATTTTTTAAAGAAGTATATAAAAATATGTTTTAATTGAGAAATATAAAACACATAAATTTTAAATGATAAACGTAGTTCGTTCGTTCGTAGTTCGTGTAGTTCGTTACCCCATAATTACTTTGTATGTGGAAATATGTTTATATATTCTTAGTTTTATACAACCATACTTTTGTTTAACAGTATAATTTGCTATCAGTCTAATCTAAATCCAGTTTAGAGAATCACAGTTTATTACAGGGTATAAAAAGCATCCGTCCCCTCTTATGAAACAGTCAGGAGTTTTTTTTTTTAATTCTGTTTTTTTCTACTTAATTTGCAATAAATTTAGAGAGGCTCATTATGGTGGTCCTCTAGATATAGAAAAATTAATAAATGTGTTTGCTGTTTGGGTACCAGTCTCCTTAAGAAATATTTTAAGAGTTTAGATTCAACACTTTTAAAATTAAAAACATCTGTATCATAAGCTTTTCAATGTCAGTATAGATTTATTTTATTCAAAATATTTTTAACCGTAAAAATGGCCTCCGTGACCGCCTCCGTAACCGCCGCGGAAACCGCCACCGTAACCGCCTCTGTAACCGCCGCGGAAACCGCCACCGCCACCGTAACCGCCTCCGAAACCATGGCCATATCCATGATGACCGTGGTGGTGACCATATCCTCCGCCATAACCAAACACTTGACGTTTCTCACGCAATTTGTCCGGTATATTTTTGGTGTCAGCCAGTGTCATGGTTACCAAACAGATACAAAAAAAAAACCAAAAGCAAAATTGTGCGCATTATTCTGATTTTTATTTAGTTTCTTTTTTTGGTAATTAACTCATTGAAGTTGAAATATTAACTGATGTCGTTAACAGAAATTTACTGATTTTTATATTGAAAAAATCTAAAGGATTTTTTTTGTTTTACGCCAAATAATAAAATCTCGTGAAATATATTAGAAGTGTAAACAATATAGAACTTGTTCTGTTCAATTACAGGTAAGCAAACAATTAAAAGAGATTTTTTTAATATTAATTTATGTCAAACTCGTAATATTTGTATAAAACGTATAGAAAAAAATTTATAATTAATGATAAACAGGTATAGAAATGTTTATCAGTAGTAAAATTTCCAACATTAAAAATTAATATTCCGAGGATTCCAAAATGTAGTGATAAATTAATGCGCTTTAAAATAATAAATGATTTGCAATGCATATAAAGAATTAAAAAAAATTAAAGTTTCCAAAATCTTTTGTGAAAAATTTGGCAGAATTCGCAAGAACTGGCCAAGTCGCGTTTTTCCCAGTTTTATTTACTGTCCACAATGGTGAATTCTGCCAAATAAATGGTAATAAATTAAAATGTGTCTACTTCCAGTCATTTTGTATTTTCAACATCAATTTTAAAAAAGTTTTTGTGTTTAAGGGCAAACAAAATAATTTTGGTTATCGATTTTTAAAATTCCAGCTATAATTTTTTCTAGTATAGATGACTATTAAATTTTCTTATACGAATAAAAATTCAATTTATGATCAGTATTTCTTTGTACAATTTGGACACTTTGCCCTTTGAATCGCTTCAAGATTTCCCCGGAAAATTTATTTTATTCCAGGAGGAACCCACATCAAATAATATTTTAATGAGCTATAAACTATTTATAAATACTAACTTGTGGGAACAATGTTGCACATTGAAAAATTGGTATGTAGTTTTATTATATCTTTAGATGATTTTCCCTTCTTGGAGGTCTGGAACTTTATGTGATAGAAATCTTCTACTTTTACGTGGTGCAATCATGGGATCGGATCATTACTAAGACATCCAAATCCAGTTTCTTTAATAATAGTCCAGTTAATGAACTTTAAATGCATATTTTTATTTTGGAAAATATCTGCTTGTATATTGGGAGTATTCTGTGAGCACAATTTTGTCCATTTGTGTTCTCTTTTATACAATTCACTATTCGGAAACATATTTTAGTGCTTCCATTTTCACTAATTATAGGAGAAACATGAGTCGACTGTTCCCATAATAATTATTTGCTTACATAAATACATATATTTTAAATTTAAACACAAGTTTTTCATAGCTTTTTTTAAATTTTATCACTTTTGACGTCTTTCATTGACTATGACGCGGTAAAACTGGGTATCCCCAAATGAAACAAGTTATCATATCTCAAAACAGCCAAAGTTCTAAATCTATTTATTTTAGTTATAATAACTGTTGACACATTAAAATTTCAAATTAAAACGAAATCGATTTCTTATTTCTTTTATTATCAAAATTAATCTTTTGTTGTTTTTTTTTTCGGTGAAACCGGCTTTCGTTTGAACAACACTTAGATCACTTATTCTATAAGCAAATATGATCATTGAAAACAAGTTGTGTGACCCCCCAATCGATCAACAGCTTGAGGTTATTGTTCGTAAACATTAGATCTTTAAAAATAAAGTGGCTATAAAATTAATAAAATTAATAAATGATGAATATGATTAGTGTCACTGAAATTGCTTATTAGCTAAGCAATTTTTGTTTACTTTCTCTAACACAATCTTGTTTTTTATTAAAATAATATTTAAAATTTTACTGGCAGCAGCGTTTTGTATTTATATCACTGTACAACAAAATGCGTTTGTAAAAAATTTCTTTATATATATTTCTTCCTTTTACTCCTACAAGGAGCATAGGGCCGCAAAAATTTTACGGTTTCGGTAATCAGTTTTTATTTAAGACGAGTGGCTGATTGGGCCAAACCATCCGATCCTGGTGTTGGGGCTGCCAACAGTGCATCCAGGCATGCGTAGGGTTATACCACCCGTGGTCGGCTGTGATATTGGATTTTTGGTTTGGCGCCAATTGCTCGCCACGACGTTACAAGGATCACAGAAAAACTCGGGATTTAGTGGGTGCTCGAGAGACCCTCCGAGACTCTCCCCTTGTAACCGCTGACTGTCCGCGGCTGCCGTTGGCAGCTACTCTACATATCTGCAGAACGTACCACTATCCGCAACGTACCACTATGACGCGTCCGGTAGCACTCAGCTGTGCTTCCCATAAGTAGGTAAAATATCATACATCATCATAAAAATGACAGTGTATATTATACTACCTGCAAGGGCGGAAAATTTCTTTAAATTAACAATAAAATTTTAGTGATTTTATGTTTTATTTAAAGAAACGTCATAACTAGTTTGTGTAGCAAAAAAATAATTTGCTTATTAAGCTAAATAATCTAAGACGATATACGTACATACATATCAACATACGTACAAACATATTTGCAAAATATATACGAAAATTTTTTATTATCTTTTGTAAATAAAAATTTAATAGTAAACAAAATTTGCATAATTAAGATTATAGTTTTAGTTTTCATTAAAGCCCAGTATTCTGTTCAGTATTCCACGCGGAATGCTGTCAAAATGCATGTATAAAAAATTTGCGTGTTTTTTTGTGGATAAACATATGAAATGTTACTGGCAACATTTTAAAATACCTGCGAAATAAAGCACGATGCCTTTATTTCACGCGGAATTTTGACAGCTGAACATACAATACAAATTTATACACCACATTTTAAATGTCATATTTTCCAAGTGAAATAATCAATGTTGCTCAACATTTTCCACAAATTCGAACAGACTACTAGGCTTAAAAGTCAATTTCCGACGCCATTTATTTAGTGATATGATAAAATTCTTCTATACAAAAATGTTTCTAATAACGAATATTTTAAGAAATATTAAAAACGGTTAACTGCACATCCCAGGAACTTGCCGACAAGTTTAACCCTTATATACAACTTGAGGATTTAGACGAAGTCTTTTAAGTCTAAAAAATAGTGCCGCATGGCGAAAATCAATTTTACAAGAAGTTTCATAAAATATTTTTCGCAAAAATTTTAACACCCCACATATTTCTTAAACCACTAAAACGATCTGAATGAAATTTATAGTATTCGCAGCATTTTTTCAAGTTAAAAAATTAAAATAAATCTTGAAAAATGAATTGACAAAAACTTTTAAAGTTATAAATTTATGTATGTACATATATATGAAAAGTAATATTATCAGGCTCAAGTTCACTTTTATTGAATTAATGAAAATTCAAAATTACTAAGAGTTTTTTTTGTGTTGGAAAATAATAACAAGGGTCACAGTAATATGTGAATTTCCCTAAATAGAGTAAAAACAACAAAAACTTTAAAATACAAAGTAGAATACTTTGATGATAACGGACTATGAGTTTGTGTTGATTATTAGTACTTTCCAAAACAGTGATGAGGGAATTTCGTACTAACCAGCACTGTTTCAAGGTAGAATAAAAAATGAATTAAAAATTAATTCTCATATTCTATTTCTCTTTAAATTTGGTTAAATAGTTGATATTCTTCTCAATTAGTATCCACTTTACGAAAATTGTAAAGATGGACAATTGAACGCTGATGAGAGGTGTAGCGGCCTTGAAATCAGTACTGATACGTTCTGCTAAAAACTGATTGGATATATGTAAATAATAATATTTTCCAACAAAAAAAAACTCTTAGTAATTTTGAATTTTCATTAATTCAATAAAACTGAACTTGAGCCTGATAATATTACTTTTCATATATACATCAATATAAGTTCAAATAATAATTACGTTTATTCGTAATAATAATAATATAAAAAATGTTATAAATTTATTTAAAAATTTTTCGTCAAGAAATATCTTTCGAACGAATGAAAATTTTTGCAGTCAAAGTTGTTGATTAGATTTTAAATTTTATCGATCCAATAGTTTTAAATTTATTAAGAACGAACTCAGTTTGTTAATTTCTTCCTCTGTTAAAATTTCGTATAAATTCTATTATCGTTTGTAGTTTTCTTCGTTTTTCCAAGTTGTTTACATAATTCTATAAAACCAGCTATAAAAAAACTGAGAATTTACATTTTTGTTGTTACTCATCCTGCTTTTCAAAGACTGATAACAAACTTTTCGATGCGAGAAACTCTCACATTCGTTACAGAAACGAGGCACATAACTTCATCCTCATCCTCGGAACCTGCCGCGGTAAAGCTATTGCATAGCATTTTTTTATCAACTTATGCAATTATATTATCACGTTTTGTTTAATAACTCCGTTGTTTTTCTGGCAATACTGTATGCTAATGAAATCAAAATCAAAAGCATATTTTAGGGGTTAACATACATTAGGCGATTTATATACTTAAAATGACAAAAGACTTAAAAAATAAACTTAGTGTCAGGTTTTTCCGTTTCAAAAACAAAAGGCTTAAGAAACAAACTTAATGTCAGGTTTTTTCGTTTCAAAAACAAAAGACTTAAGAAACAAACTTAATGTCAGAAACAAACTTTTTAAAATTTCTTGATTCGGTCGCCTCAAAGACCGCGATAGAAGCTATGCAATAGCTTAAAAAATCCCTGCACACTACACACTACTATTTTAAAAAACTACAAAATAAAACTCATACGAAACATCATTTCTTTTTAGGTTTCATCGTTTTTGTAAAAAAAAACAACAGTTTTCCTTGTTACATATATTTGCAAGCATATAAATAATAGTTTAATAAATAAAGCAAAGTATCAAAAAGATTACTCACCTTCATCAATACGCACAACGTATTAAAATTGTTTAGGGATTAAATTACCGACCCGATAACCGCTTAATTTATATTATTTTATAAGCTGGCAACTCTGCTATACACTAAATAAATAATTTGTTATTACACAAGGAAAAACACTTGCTGATTAATTTTGTAAACACTAAAATGATTTTGACAAGGCGATTCAACTGAATTCGCCCTGCAATTCATTTAAATTTGCTCTGCTCTTTTACTCTTTATTATTATATTTGATTTTAACCAGCGTTGTCAACATGGTGCGTTTCGCACCTTTTTTTGGTGCTTTTCTAAATGTTTTGTGCGAAAAATATCTGAGTTGGTGCGTGGTGCGCTTTTTCTTTAATTTTGGTGCGTTTTTTTTTATTTTTTGGTAGCTCCAAATCATATTAAACACAATTTTTTGTTTCAGTATGAGAAAAAAGAATTTTGTACAAAAAATACAACTGTTTCAATACCATTTCATTCAATTGTGTACAATGTTTACATTAAATTTTACAGACCATATAATAAGAGAAAAAGTTGCTGTCAAGTCTGTTATAGAGCTTAGCAAAAACAAAGTATTCTCGAGACTATCGATCATTGTTCGATTTTTATAAAATGCATAAAAAATGCGTTTATAGAAAGTGTTGTAAACTAAAATTAATAAAATTTCTATTTACTAAAGAAATATATAAAATTAGTGTCAATAATAGAGTCTGAAAAAGGAGATACGCGAAATACAAAAAGATTTGGGTATCACAATGTGAGTTTAAGCAATGGATTCGGCCTTGACCAAATAATAACACAAAAGCAAGATGTTTTTATTACAAATGCCATATCACGCCTAAATATCCAACCTTGTTCGGCATGCTGGAACACGGAAACACATTGCAGCTTTAAGGCCTTTACAAATTTGATATCATACCATTAGCAGTACAATTTTAATCCGATGTCGAAATATTATCTGGTATTGAAAAAGGGTGGAGAATGATTCACTTCATGCAATGTCAATATTATTTCAACATTAGAATTTTAGACTAAATTTAAATGTTGTAAGGACGCAAAATTAATTCAATAAAAAAAAAATTCTAAACTTGGTGCGTTTTTTGTTGAATGGTGCGTTTTTTTCTCCATTTTGGTGCCTTTTGAAATTTCAAAGTTGACAACGCTGATTTTAACAACAACAAACACACTTTGAACTGCATATCATTCATGTACGCGAAAGCATAAATATATGCATACAAACACACGTACTCTTGTATAAGGGATTTAGTGTAAAAACAATAACAACCAAAAATGCCGCTACAACACAACAATAAAACAATGCTTACATTTATTTCTTCTCTTTACTTTACATCTCACTTATTATTGAAAAAAAGTTAATTATTAATAGATTTAAATGCGTTTGAAACAACTTTTATAATAATTGCATTTTTTCACATAATATTTAATGAATTTTGTAAATTCTAAAACACTTTCACTTAACTTTTAATGCAATTCAACAGGAACGACAGACAGCGTATGTAATAAAACTGATTTTATCGGCGACCACGTGAGAACTGAATTTTTATTAATAAGAAGGAATAAGAGCAGAGTTACCAGTTGGTAACTAAATAATTTGTTCGTTTGAAGGCATTTAATTCCTTTTTGTGATTGATTTAAGTCAACTTCGGATTAAAATTTGCAATAATAGCAGTTCATACTCACAGTAAACCAAATATACTTCAATTAAGTACAAGTTCTTTTTTGTAGTATTTTGACTTCGGTGAAGAACATTCGCTACACCGGCTAATAGCACTTTCACTTTTTATATATAATCAATTTTGTTTATATTTATTGTCACATTATACACTTCATTTATAGTTAAATCTAAATAAAAACAATATTCAGATATTGTCCATAACAAAGAAAGCACTTACATAAATATTAAAAGTACCTACTTACTTCTTGATAAAATATTCTATATGTCATTTATATGTTAATGGAATTACCAACAACTCTAATGTTGAACTAAGTATATACATACATCTCACATAACGACCCAAAACCACAAGATATTCACTCAATAGATGGAAAAAAACCATTAAAAAAATTAATAGTAAATGGACAAATTCTAACATTCCTGTTGCTGTCGTAGGCAGACAAAAAGTCAATTCATATAAATTAAAAGTGACCATTGTTTGTTTTTTAGTGTCCCTTTTTTTAGCAATTGTAACCAACTCTAGAATCGTAAAAATACAAAAACAAAAACACCTGAAAGCCATTTAGTCGTATCATGTTCTTTTTCTTGACTCAGCATCAAAAGGAAATAATAACTACGAGTGACAATGTGTGAAAGATGGACAAAAAAATAATCTAAACTACTGCTAGTGCTTTCTAATACAATGACCGACCATCAATAAATTTCCTTTATTTGATATTTTCCCATTTTGTTTTTTTTGCAAAAACTATTTGTAACGGAAATTGATTAAGGACTAACATTGAGTAGATGCACTAACATTAAATGGTTTATTAAATCTCGTATTACTTAGCTACTTGTGGATAAAATAAAAATAGCATAGATATACACATAGGCCCCGTTTTACGTATACACGATTTGGATATTTGAATGGCAAACACATCATTTTATTAGAAGCAGTAAAAAGAAGAATCAATTAAGAAAAACGAAAATTCAATTAAAATATTTATTAGTTCTCTACCATTTTTTTTTTTTTTAGGTCCAGCACTCAGGGAATGACCGACCCCAGCTTATGCTTATGCTTGTGCCATAATTTAGGGAAAGGGATAGGTTTAATTTTTTTTACAGCTCTCCTTTCCGCGTTGTGTTAGTTTTATTTAGAGCAGGTTTGTAGCGCCTCTGGTATTAAGTAGACGCATTAACTTTATTAAAAGTTCCCCTTTAAATGGGTAACACCTTTTACCTTTTGCTACAATAGTACAAAATATTTAAGGCTTAACATTAATGTATACGTAGCGTTTCAATGTTTATACGGTCAATAAAATACGTCAGCAACATTGTTTTCTCATCATAATTAACAATCTTTCATTTTTATGCGTATTTCAACAAATAAAACATAAAAATACATTTAAAATATTAAAACTTCGGTAAAGTTGCATTAAATTTTGAACATGGTAACACTGAAACATCGTTTTGACATTTAGTGGCATGCAAGTGTCAAATATTCAGTGGCATGCAAAATCTGCTGCCACTGGAGCTTCCAGTTCGAAAAATTTGTGTGTGTTAGTAAAAAATCTTGAATGTATTGAGTTTTTCGAACTGTACTGGCATGTCAGTGGCATATGTAAATGCTAAGCTACCTATAACAGACTGCAAAAATTTAGCGGCAAAATTTTATTGCAAAAGGATTTATTAAATTTTTTTGTTTAAATCTTCCTCACTTTTTTTTCGCTTAAGCAAATAGAATGACAATAGTAAAAGTTCTTACTTGTATAAAAAGGTACTTAACAAAGATGTAAAAAAGGGCAGTATCTCACCCTGAATTAGTAGATAGTAGAGGGTCAAATATGTAGCATATTTTGCCATTTATTGGTGCAACATATTTAGAGAATAAAGAAATCGCTTTAAATATGTTACATATATTTTGGAATGGAACACGAAAACTAACGTAATATAGCATAAATGCAACACGGTTTTGCTAACCGACAAATTAGGGCGATGAGGTGTAAATTATTTTGGAACAGTATAACACGCTGTCGGACCAGTTTTATAGTGACCAGTACTATGTCTTTATCATTTAAACAGTTAAAAGAGAATTAATAAAATGCCACACTAATGTACATTCGAGAAATTAATGATTTTGATGATTTGCCCTGACCAGGGATCGGTCCCAGGCCGTAAGTCATAGTTTGCTTACTAGTTAACGCTCTAAACAGTTCAGCCAACGCCACCCTTACAAAAATTGTTGCTGTTGTTTGGGAGATTGGGTAGTGATACATGAGTTTTACGCGTAATCGGCAAAAGCTAATGTATGGCAAAATCCCATTGCACCAGCACCAAAGTGTGGTTAGTAAGGAAGATGCAAGAACGTAAACTTCGCTTCGAAATATTAAATACAAAGTAGGTCTGACCATACTAACAAGTATAGAGCACATTAAAATTCTGAGATCTAAAAAGTCAAAATGCTGTACTGTTAGTTGTTAAAGTCGCCGTAAAACAAGCTTTAAGTGCATAAAAAAAAATAATAAAACTGAATTGTCCCTATAAAATGCTGTTCAATTGGACATGTAAAGGACATTAAGCCGCGTAAATACATAAAAAATAAAGCCTCAAAGAAATTCGTAATATATGAGAAAAATTGAGAGTAATAAAGAGCACTTTTGATAAAATCGCCAAAAAATGATGTGGAAGGTTATTTTTCTGTAAGAATATGAACTATACAAATAAAATAAACACTTAGAGATTTACCTAGTGAAAAATAATCAGTTAGGGCCTTTATATATTAAGGTAACTGTTAATATGTGATACTCGTTTTAAAGAAAATCAAGGAATGAATGTAATTTATTTTTTCTGATACAATAAATACAATGAATAATATTCAAAATAAAAAAGTTGAATTATGAATAATATATAACAAGTAAAATATTAAGGTGGTACATTCTTATTCTGTAACACCCCCACTAGAATGACTTCCAATATTCATTATTTCACAGCAATGTAAATGCTTGAAACTTGTTAGAGCTTTCGTCAAAACATCAGCCGCCATATCTTCTGTATTTAAATATTCTATAGTAATGTTTTTATCATTGATGAGACTTCTAATGAAATGATGTCTAATGTCGATATGTTTTGAACGGGCGTGATATGTATTGTTATGGGATAAGTTTATGGCACTTTTGTTGTCACAATTAATTATGATGGATGATGATCCTTTAAGTTCATTACATAAAGATTGTAACCATAACGCCTCTTGACCTGCTGCTGCTAAAGCCATATATTCTGCTTCCGTTGTTGATAATGCTGGTGTTTGTTGTTTCTTAGAGTTCCATGAAATACATCCCCCATGAAACTTAAAAACATATCCAGAAGTTGATTTTCTGTCGTCTAAGTCGCCAGCCCAGTCAGCGTCTGAAAATCCTTCGATATATTCTTTTTCATTCTTTAAATACTCCAGCTTGTAATTTATAGTACCCTTGAGATACCTCATGATACGCTTTACCGCTTGCCAGTGTGCTGTACCATAATTATTATTATATCTGGCTAAAGCCCCCACTGCAAATGATATATCTGGACGAGTCACTTGTGAAGCATACATGACACTTCCAATTGCTTCTTGGTATGGTTTATTCTTCATTTCGTTTATTTCTTCTTTAGATTTTGGACACATTTCCTTAGAAAGTTTTTGATTGACATCTATAGGAGTTGAAATAGATTTGCAGTCATCCATGTTAAACTTCTTTAAAAGATTTTTTATATATTGCTCCTGATCAACCCACAATTTTCCGTTGCTTCGATCTCTAGTGATTCTCATTCCTAAGATGAAGTTTGCTTCGCCAATGTCTTTCATTTTGAAATTTTCTGCTAGACTCTTCTTAATGTTTAACTTACTTTTTGTATTATTTGAAAATATCAAAATATCATCAACATATATGGCAACATAGGTCATCTCCTCGTTGTTTAATTTATAATAAATACAAGGTTCCGTCTTAGATTGGAAGAGACCCATTTTTTTTAAAGTTCGGTCCAGCTTTTGGTTCCAAATTCGACTTGCTTGCTTAAGCCCATACAACGATTTGTTTAGTTTGCACACCATATTTTTGTTTCCACTGCATCCTTCAGGGATCTTCATGTATATTTCCTCACTTATTTCACTCTGAAGGAAAGCTGTTACCACGTCCATTTGATCGATATCCAAATTATATTGCACTGCCAAGCTTAAAAGTAAACGTATCGATGAATACCGAACTACTGGAGAAAACGTTTCTTCGTAGTCGATTCCATACCGTTGAGTGTAGCCTTTTATAACCAGCCTGGCTTTATAACTGTCTACATCACCTTTAGAATTCTTCTTGATTTTGAAACACCATTTGCTGTCAATAGGTTTCTTTCCTTTTGGTAGTTTCGTTAATTTCCACGTTTCATTTTGATTTAATGCACTAAGTTCTTCGTTTATTGCTTTTTGCCAGTGCTCTTTATTGCTACTTTCTAATGCTTGCTTCATTGTTTTGGGTATTTCGTCAACTTGAACAATATTGCATTCATACCCATACCTTTTGACTTGTTTTGGAACTCTTGTCGACCTTCTCAGATTTTCAGGTGATGTGATTCTTGACACAGATGCTCCAGGAGCCCAATCAATATTTGTATCTCTATTTTCATTATGAGATGTTTCATTGGTTTCGGAAAAATATTGTTCTTCTTCAGAATCACTTTCTACTGGAGTTTCTGAACTATGTTCTTCAGAAAATATTTCAACAGCATCTACTGGATCATCCACATCCCCTACTGAATCGCACCTGGGAATGATATAAAATTTTGAGTCATCACTAGGCTCTTCAATAAAAAATTCTTCTTCAAAAAATTTAGCATCTCTGCTCAATTCCACTCTTTTTTTTTAAGGGATCATAAAAACGGTAAGTTGACGAGTTAGCACAGTAACCAACGAAAATGCACTCTTTTGCCTTTGCATCAAGCTTCTTTCTATTCTGCTTCTGTATATGTATTACGGCTTTACATCCAAACACTCGAAGGTGATTCAAATTTGGTTTTCTACCTGACCAAGATTCTTCAGGAGTAATATTGTTTAATGTTTTGCAGGGTGTACGATTTATTAAATACACTGCTGCATTTGCCGCTTCTGCCCAAAAATTCTTCGTTAAACTAGATTCGATTAAAAGGCATCTTGTTTTTTCTATAATTGTTCGGTTCATTCTCTCTGACATGCCATTTTGTTGGGGCGTGGCAGGCACTGTAGTTTGATGTTGAATTCCGCATTTAAGGAAAATGTTCTTCATTCTGTTATTACAATATTCCGTTCCATTGTCACTTCTCAAAGCTTTAATTCTTTTGCCAGTTTGATTTTCAACAAATTTTGAAAACTCTAAAAATTTGTCCGTTACTTCTGATTTATTTTTAATAAAATAGACAAATACTTTTCTGGTATAATCGTCAATGAAAATTAACATATACCTCGATCCATTTAATGACGGAACTTCCATAGGTCCACAGAGGTCTGAATGTATTAGCCTTAGTACTTCAGTTGCTCGTGTACCTGGAACTTTAAACGGATATCTTGATAGCTTTCCTTTTAAGCAAGTAATGCAATTTTGACTGCTCGTTTCACATTTGACACCAATAACTGCACCCGAATTCATAGTCTTCAAAAGATCGTCATTTGCATGTCCAACACGCTTATGCCACAGGCTGTATTCTCTATTCTTAACTTCCGAAACAAGAGCATTTTCCCTTGCCATATTTAGTTTAAACATTCCATTAACCAATTCGCCTGTTGCAATAGCATTACCCTTGTGATTTACAACTCTGCAACCGTTTTTATTAAATACGATTTCATAACCGCTCTGAACTATTTTAGAAACTGATAATAGGTTCACATAAAGATTGGGAATATAAAGAACATCTCGTAAAGAAATATCTTCTTCGTTAAATTTTCCAACCTTTGCAGTCATATTTACTTCGCCTACACCCATTACCTGCATAGTTTCGTTATTTGCAATTGTGACTTCGGCATTTTTTTCTTTGAAGTTCGTATAAAATTTAGAGTCTGAACACATATGTGCTGTTGCTCCCGAATCGAAGAACCATTCTCTGGTATTTAGCTGTCCAGCAGAGAAACATCCTATCATCGCATTCACATTTTTCTTGTATTTAGATTTTACAGATTTGTTAGGACATTTTGTAGCAATATGCCCATACTGGTTACAATTGTAACATTTTGGACCTTTATTTTTAAAAAATTTTTTATGACCTGCTAATGCCACATCTGATGTTTCTTTTTTAATATCTTGCAACAATTTTAATTTTACAGCGTCACCAGTTATGTTGATTCCGGAACTTTGAATCCCCATTATCATTGGACTGTATTCTTCTGGTAAGCCGGCTAATAACATCGACCCTACCCATTCTTCATCGAGATTGAGACCGGCTGCTCTTAGCTTATGAGCTGTTGTTAGGATTTCATTTACATATTCCTCAATATTTGCACAACCCTGTAACTTTGTTGAACAAAACTTTTGTATTAAGCCCACTCTTCTTACCAGTCCACTATCTTCCAGAATTGTCTTTAACGTGTTCCATATTTCTTGTGCGCTATTGCAGTTACGAATGTGTGGATACATAGTTTTATCCACCAAAAGAATCAATTCTGCCTTCGCTTGAGTCTTTTTACTATCTTCTTGCTCAGTACCAACGACAGCATTCCACAAGCTTTTCATTTGAAAATATGCCTCAACAGAAAATTTCCAATCTTCATAGTTTTCACTTCCTCGAAGTTTTTCAATTTGATGGTTGTTTGACATTCTTGAATTATCTTGAATCTTGAATTCAGTTGTACAAACACACACAAATAATTCTATGTTAAAATATCTACTTATACCGCGCAAGAGCCCATAACCTGTTAATATGTGATACTCGTTTTAAAGAAAATCAAGGAATGAATGTAATTTATTTTTTCTGATACAATAAATACAATGAATAATATTCAAAATAAAAAAGTTGAATTATGAATAATATATAA
The DNA here is from genome assembly GCA_947311025.1 of Lypha dubia. Classification (NCBI taxonomy): domain Eukaryota; kingdom Metazoa; phylum Arthropoda; class Insecta; order Diptera; family Tachinidae; genus Lypha; species Lypha dubia. The sequence continues at coordinate 124,181,067 of OX371260.1, forward strand.
CAAGTAAAATATTAAGGTGGTACATTCTTATTCTGTAACAGTAACACTACATACATACGAGTACATATGGAGTTAGATAGATAAAAAATATAATGTTATACTCCTATAATATTTTATACAATTTGTCATTATATTAATTAATTTCATTTGTAATTCTTTAAAAAAAAACAAGACAACCTAAACATTTCTTATACAAGACATATTCTTAAAGACTTATCTCTTTTTAAGAAAAATAAATGAATAAAGCACAATAACATTTACTTAAGCAAAAAAAAGTAAACGCTAAATAAAACATTGAATCAATGCTGGTAAATTCCCGCAAACATAATTTAGTATAGAATAAATTTACAAAGCAAAAAAATAAAAGAGGGTGCATATTTAATTCCCATTGTAGCCGTAACGTATAATCTAAGCAAAAAACTTTTTACAACTCAAACCCATTAAATTTTTAAGTGATTTGCTACACGTAAATCCACTAATACTGACTCGTATATGCCAAACATACGCAAATACAACATACAAACCACTAACAAAGAAAAAAACACTCGACTACTTACAAATGTCAAATACGGCGGAAATAAAAAATCACAATTCAAATGTTGACGATGAGCACATTACGCAAAAAATGCTAAAGAAATAACCACAAGTAGGTGGTAATTTGTTAAATTTACCTTTAAGCACTCTCGAGGGCAAATCACTACCAAATAAAAATACCACTAACTTGAAAATAAATATATTCGAAAAAAAAAATAGGCAGGAAAATGGAAATGAAATAAATACATTTAAGTGTATAATGTGTTAGATTTAGAAAAAATTTATGAACATTTCGCTTAACTGTTTGCAAGGGGAGAGTTTTTATGTTTGCGTTGGTATTACAGAAGAAAAATAATTTATAAAAAATGTGCAAATGTAATTTTAACATATTCGTAATAGTACGTGCTACTCTACCTGCAAATGACAATTGACAAGCCTTGTCAAAGTGTTTTGGGGAACATGAGCCTTATTTTTTATGAAAACTTTTAAATGCTACAACAACCTCATTGGGGAGTATTTGCGAAAACAAAAGTAGACACAAGTAACTTTATTTCTATAAATGAACAGATTAAACAACGTGGTTGTTTTAGGTTAATAAATGTTAGATCGGCTTCTAAAGTCAGTTTTTTTTTTGAAAATATGTTTAAATTTCCTTAGATCTGCAAGATCTGTGCCATAATTATTTAGCATATCTCTATTAACCGTGAACAGTGGGACTTTTGCGCAAAATATATGTTAATTAATCGGGAATTTCTAAACTGAAACAGCGTTTTTTTTAAATTGACGATTTTCGGCCATTGACGAATGTAGGGTACATGTCCGAAATGCAAAATATTTTTCCCGAGGCACATTATCAATAGAAGATCTTTTGCGATATGGGAAATCAAAAATAATTAATATATTATATTTTCTTAACAAGTCTTTGGTCATTTCAGGTTAATTTAAAAATTTTGAATCTTTATCCTTTAAACTAGGGATGCAACCGATACCGATACCGATATATCGGCGATACTTCTGGTTTTCCGATATATCGATTTTGGCGATATTTTACTGTCGATACGCCTATACTTCTTATATTTTTCTTTAGAGTTTTTTGAACAAAATATTGAATTTTCAACTCTTTTTTTTGCATGAAAACTATGAGAAATAACATATTAAAAGCAGAACATAAAATAAAAACAGAATACATAATGAATTTGTTTGTTCTTTTTTGCTTTGCACCATAGTAATGAAATGATCTCTCAATGCTAAATCTTGTATGTGTTGTATAACAATTACAACTTAAAATAACAACTGACATCTCAGCCCCTAAGTCAACATGTACAAATTTGGAGGCTACAAAATTCATAAGCAAAGCCACTGCAACATTGTCTGACGCTATTCCGCCAGTTAACAGTCTTCGAACATTATTAGAAAACATAAAACACGAATCAACGGAGATGGAGAGTAGTTCGGAGTCCCAAAAATTTGCGACTAACTGAGCATCAGCTCTGAATGAAAGATTTGAGGGTTTAGAGAATAATGAAACCTCTTATTTATCTACAATTCTTGAACCTCGATACAAAGCTCGAATATTTCAAAGACAATCGACTTCAATCCTATCGAAAAAACGTCTTATTAAGCTGCTTAACATGACTCTACATTCCGAAAGTGTTGAAGACACAGTCCTCCCTACACCTCGCAAAAGTTCTGATAAGTCTACGAGAAGTACTCGCCTTTGGAGCGTATGTGAAAAAATTATAAGAGAATCCGAGGAGGATGAGCCTCTATCCATCCTAAGCTGTGGTTCTGCCAACGAAGAAGTCGAGAGATACCTTAGATCTCCTAATATTCCTAGAGACGCAGATCCTCTTGTTTACTGGCGCAATGACATATCCTACCCAAACTTAAAGAAAATGGCGAAGAAATACTTAAGTTTTCAAATGAGTTCTGTCGCATCTGAGAGACTATTTTCCAGGTCTGCTTCAAACGGATTTGAGAAATCGTCTATCTCCGCAAAATTTGAGAACACTTTGTTTTTTAAACAAAAATCTTATTAATATCAATTTTAAATATTAATCTTTTGCAATGTTGGTTTTATAATTTTAATTTAATTTTAACATGATCTCAAATTCAATTCTTTCTTTTTTAAGTCTTATTAATATCAATTTTAAATCTTGAGCCAATCTAAACTGAATGCCAACGTTTATTTTGTAAAATCATAAATATTGCAGACGTTTTGTAGTTTGAAAATTTGAATTTTAGAAACTGAAATGTATTGAAAATTTTGATGATTTGAATGGCTCATTGATAAACACTGTTATTTTGTATAATAGAAGAATTACTCTACTTGAGTTTTGTTAATTTTTACTTGAGATCAATTTCAATATGCGTATCGGTATCGGAATCGGTATCGGCGATATTTATTTTTGAGTATCGGTATCGGTATCAGATCGGCGAAATGGCGTATCTTTACATCCCTACTTTAAACTACTCCAAAAAAAAAAAACTTTTTCTTTATTTTACTTAGAATTTTGTAAAAAAAAATTATTGCTGCCTTTAAAATTCTAATGGAACTGTAAAGTTATGGGAAAACAAAATTTTCATTTATTTTCATGTACTCAAGCAATATCTAGATATATATTTTTACAAAAACTCACAAAAATATTTTTGTGAATTACAAAGCATAAAAATAGCCTTCAAATAATTGTATAGGTGTAGAAAAGTAAACACATTCATAATGGAAAATTATTTGTTGTGTGTGTTTAAGAAATTTCTGAAGGCTATTTTTATGCTTGGTAATTCACAAAAATATTTTTTTGAGTTTTTGTATAAATAGATCAGCTTTAGAATTTTTTAAATATAAAGGGAAAAAAAATCTACTGATGAATTGGTATGGCTACCAACGAAATATATATCTAGATATTGCTAACCCGCAACAAATAAATAGAAGTTATTTGTAAGTAAAGTAAAGTAAAATTTTTCTTATCCCCTGAAGTTCAGTATTTGCGAAGCTAAGAAAATTTATTTATTTTGTTTTTTCAGCTCAAGTAAAAACAATCCTTTTAGATATCAATTAAAAAAGTTACTATCCCAAGTGTATAATTGAATTTGAATACCAGCTGTTCACATTGTCAAGTCTGGAGCATTTAATATTGTAAGATTTACTAAGTTTTTGAGTTTGTCATTGCACAGAGGGATTGAAGTTAAGAATTCCAAATTAATATCTTTAGCAGCAGGACCAGAGCCATAAGACTCCGTAGCGGACTAACTCGGGCTTATGCAAAACTCAAAACTATTTCGGATATTGTTTTTTTATACAAATTAAAGCTTTTGCAAGTAGATTTTTTTATCCCAAAGCTGAAAAATGTACACGACATTAATTGGGTTTCCGATTACAGTTTAGCACATATTCGACTAAAACAAATTTAAATGCAATTTTCTTGCTTTCCTTGATCTAATGTTTTGTCAATGGGAAATTCAAATATTTTCCGCTACTAGCAAAAAATTTTAAAAATTTGTTGATAAAAATTATTAAACATTTCGGGAAAAAATGATTTTAAAAATTTCAACTCATTTTAAATAAATAGTTTTAAAACAGTAAATTTTTCCCCAGTTTTTTTCTTGAAGCAAATAAGATTAAAATTTTTGTTTAAAAGTTTTGTTAACTAAAAATGCCAAAGCGTTTTAAAGTTTAACGATTTTGATTGAAAATATCAATTCTAAAGGCACGGTCAGATCTGACAAACATTTGCCCAAAAAAGGGTAACCACTAAAAACTTATGAATAACTTTTGATTTAGACGGGCATTTGTTACGCTAAACAATTTCATACATAATTTGTAGAAAGTGTAATAGAATCCAATCTTTTTGGAACCTGTTTAACATAATAAATAAATGCATAAATTAAAAAGTTTTTCATTGGTATTTAGTGGTTACGCTTTTTTGGGCATATGTTTGTCAGATGTGACCGTACCTTAAGGCCTATGTTAATAAAATTAAAAACTCGATATTGCTATTTTTGGGCCTAGTATGCTTTTAAGTATTTCCAAAATAATTATCTGGTGAAAAATAAGAAAAATTGGGGAGTTTTAAAATTGCCTTGGGACCCTCGATATTCTTTAGTTAAATATTGAATATTTTGTAAATTTTACAAAAAATTTTAAATTAAATTTTATTTTTATAGTACAATAATGGTAATAATCAACTGTATATGTATATGTATCTATATATGTATAATGAACATATATATAAAATTATATATGTATATGAAATACACACATACATACCTCAAATAACTCAATACCGTAGAATCCTTGGAATGCTAAAAAATCCCCAAAAAAAACTACCTAATATAAAGTTATTAATTTAAAACATATTTTTACGTGTCAAAACTTTAATGTTTTTTTTTTCTGCAGCTAATTTGTGGCAAATTTTAAAAGCGTAAACTATGTGCAAGATAACAACATACTTTATTATCTTTGCAAAAAAAAAAACCTAGGAGAGAAAATACTTAAAATTCAAAACAAGATTTTTCTGCAAAATTCAAATTGTGTTTTGCTGGAAATTCATAACATATTTTTTTTGTTATTTTTCTAACCAAAATAACAAATGTTGCATGTTATTTTTATTTCGATGGTATGAAAAATCAACAGCAACAAACTAACAAAACTTAACACACAATATGTTGTTACAAAATTTCATTTGTTTTCTACAGCGACAACAAAAAGAACAGAAACTATAAGAAATAATAGAAAAAGAAAATAATATTGAAACCAAATTATGCTAAAATATTTAGAATTTAAAATTGTATAGCTTAGTATATGTGTATATTTGTTTATCGAAATAAAGAAATAAATTTTAAAGTTTATAGACACAAATCGTGGCAGTACAGTGCAAAAAATTATATTGTTAAAACTGAAAGATCGATGATGATATGATGTAGCGGTCTTCAAATCAGTAATAATGCATTCCGGTATTCGATAAAAGATATTCAGTCTTACATTCCTCTCTAAATAATAATTTTAATTTAAATAAATTTTTAACTTCAATTTATAAAATTTAGGGAGAAGTAACATATAAATATTAACTTAATCATAATATTGTTAAGAATCAAACAAATAAAACTCGTTAGCATTTGAAAATATAATTTTGACAAAGAAATGTTAATATAATACAACAGCAGTATGAGTCATTAAAATATACACGATATCAATAATATTTAAATCTGGTTTATTTTTAATCAAATTATGGATATGAAATGAAGACGAATGTTTATTTTAAGAAAGATAATGTTCTCCCCCTTCCCGCCCCTCCTTGATTTATGACCACTTAATTCGAAAAATATATAGCAAAATAATAAAAGTTCAAATCGAAAACTTTCTTAAGGACGTACAGTAACTCGCGACCATATAACTAGTTGGCAAAAATATAGTGTTGTTATCCCAGATTTATAAAATTCTGTGACCAGTTTTTCACCCTGAAGGAGGCACAATATGAGAGAAATTAATGGCAAAAAAAAAAGGAAGAAAAAATTCATGTATTAAATTCTGTTTACATTTTTCATTTATTTTTACTAGTGGAGATATACATTACAAAATTTACTCAAATTAAGTAAAAAGCGACAAAAGCTTATTTTAATATAATTATGTTTCTGTATTGCGCTTTCAAAGCCGCTGCGATTTTCAAAGGGAAATAATTCTGGCAAAAAAACATTACTAGAATAGATCACAATCGACGCATTTATAGGAAAGCTTAGAGCTTTTTTTAAACACAATACAATATTAGCTTAAAAGTCACTCCCACGAGAGATTAACATACTTTCTTTAAGAAAAAAAAAACGACATGTGGCACTCGGGGACTGCCGCGGTAAAGCTATTGCACAGCATTTTTATCAACTTATGCAATTATATTATTACGTTTTGTTTAATAACTCCGTTGTTATTCTGGCAATACTGTATGTTAATGATATCAAAATCAATAGCATACTTTAGGGGTTAACATACATTGGGCGATTTGAATACTTAAAAAAACAAAAGACTTAAGAAACGAACTTAGTGTCAGGTTTTTACGTTTCAAAAACAAAAGACGTAAGAAACAAACGTTTCAAAATTTCTTGATTCGGTCGCCTCAAAGCCCGCGATAGAAGCTTAAAAACATTAAAAATTGGCACATAAATGTTATAATCGATATCTTTGGAGTATAGTACCCAACTAAATCCCTGTTTTTTCCAAAAAATATTTTTTATAAAATAAAACTGTATGCAAACGCTTGAAAGCAAAGCAAAAAGGATTCGGTGTAAAAATGGAGAAATTATACGATACTCAATATTTCAGAGGGTGTCGAAAGGAAGGTGGTGGAAAAACTTGCATAACATTTTTAAGAAAAACAATTGGTGGAATCAAAATTACAAGCACATGTGATCAAAAAAAGAAATTATTTTGAAAATTGTTCAATAAATTGAGCAGTTAGGAAAAAAACAATATTTAAAGTGGAACAAATTGACCCCCGTAAAAATATGAAATATGTATGTTGATGGGAATGAATTACAAGCAAACCTTTTTTTTTTAAAAAATGTTATATGTATATAAAAATCGGTCCATAAATAAAAGATTCGATAGTTATAACTTTGCTAGGTGGGGTAACTTTTCACTCTATTTTTACAAAATGTGTATGGGACAAAACTGCCAGCACCTCCTATCAAACAGAATTACTTTAATTCAAAAATCAGTCAACAAATAAACGAGTTATACCCCACCATCAATAGTTTCGGGAGGGAAAAAACCTTTCTCTCCAGATTTTCATAAAATTTTTCATATATGGGACCAGCCTGCACGGAAACACTTTTAAACACAAAAAGAATTATGAAAATCCGTCTATAAATGTACCTGGTTTTCCAAAAAGTTATGAAGCACATCTACAAACAACTGTTTAAAAATTTTTTTTTTTAAATTAAATCATAAGTGTTTAAAGTGTTTAAAGTAAATTGAAAGTAAATGTGCAATTTTAAGTCACAGGACTATATCAAAAAGTATTAAGCGCCTAAATAAAACTTTACTAAAAGACATCTGATCTTATGAACGAACTACAAGGACAATAGTTTTTTTCAACTTTGTGTCAACAAAATCTTACTTTAAATTGAAAATTTTACAGTGTAGAATTTATAGAATTTATTTGTTTTAAGCTACAGGAAAAATATTAAACACATGGGGTGTGAATGGTATGAATTGAGAACATGTTTGGTAAAATCACATAATAATCAAAAAAGAAATACTTACAACCAAATATTTTTGGCAAAGAAAAAAACACAACACAATGAAACTGTTTGATAAAAAATACAATTTTGGTTATTTAACATTCTTTTGGCGTAAACTAAAGTGGATATTGATATTTTGTCCTTTTTACAATTCCATATAATTTATGTGTTTTTTCTTTTGACTCTTATAGTCCTCATCTGGTTTACTGTTAAGAAGAAAAGTCGTCACAAGCAACAAGAAGGCAGGACCAAAAAAAAAGGACAATGTGTAAAGTTTAGCAATTGAATGACGACAAGATTTCATACATACATATGTACAATTTTAGCAAAGTTTTGCAAAATTTAAAACAACATTGTTGTTTTGTCATATTTTGTGGCCAACAAACAAACAAACAAACAAATAAACGAACTATGAAGGCTTTGATGGTACCAAGGCGGTCTTTAGTCGTAGGTGGGCTGGGGTGTGGTGCGGTGTTGGTTGTTTAGCGTACTAAAAGATTATTGTTAAAGTTTTGAGCTCTTAGCACCCATTGACATGCAAGTCATGTGTCATGATATAAAGGATGTCGCTTAACATTGATAGACCCAAACAGGACAATAACAGAAACAACAATAAGGCAAATATGTGTGCTTGCATGTAACCCCACTCGACATATTTTATATTTTCAACTATAAATTTATTTAGTTACGGTTTTATACACAACCGACAACAACAACAACAACAACAACAACACCAACCAACCACACAATAACGACAATTTAAAGCCGAAATAACAAATTTTCAATTACACTTCTTGTTGTTCTTTATAGATGTTGGTATTTTTGTTGCAAAAATATTAAAAAAAAAAAACAATGTATGAATTTCAAATAAAGCGTTAAATTTATGATTGAAAAATTTAATTTATCAAAATTGTTGGGTTTTTTTCTTTTTAACTGAATTCTAACAGGATGAAACATGCAAGTTTTACTAAATATATATCAATATTAGATTTCATATAAAAAGGACATGGTCATGGCTACGTTGCTGTTCTGTTCTTTTAAGAGCGCAATTTTTAAGTGTTAAGTTTTGTGTTACTATGATCGTTGATTAATTTCAACGTACACGGCAGAACAGAAATACAGTTTTGTGGAAACCTCTTCGCAGTCATCATTAGTGTTCATGTGAATTTAAGTGAATTTTATTTTGTTACTAGCAAAACCCACATAAACCTGGGACTGCTGAGGACGCGTAGGGACCAACATGCGACCACTTGGGGCGTGTGATAGCGTTGCCATACTACATGCCAACGTTTTACTGAGTGTTGCTAAATATGACTGTTCTTCGAACTTAATTCTTAATTCTTAATTCTTAGTCAAAACTGATTATAATAAGGCTGGTAGTATTTTTAGTCTGTAAGACATGTGGCAATATTACAAATTCAAGGTTTCTTTGGAGAAAATCCATATCACGAAATTATTTAAAAATATTTCTAAATCCACAATGAACTATTTTCGTTGATAAGGTACAGAAATATCAAAAATATATAAAAAAAGAGATCAGTATGAAGGTTTGTTCTAATTTTATTCGTCAGTGCCGTTGACATCTTTAAAACAAGCCAACATCGTCATCAACACGACACTAATATGCTGCTGACTACGTTTGTCGATAGTTATCATCTGCTGACTGTGCTTGAAATAAGTTTATTCAAAATTACATCACTGTCATTCAAGGTTTCGTGCTATTAACGTAATTTTACGTTGTATTAATGCCAAGGGATGTAAGTAATGGTTTTCTTCTCATTACAAACCAGTTTTCTATAATTATAAGTAGAGAAATATTCTAAACAACTTTTAAAAATCATACAACAAACGCAAGAAAATATTAGAAAAATAAAATATATTATATTTCCTTATTTATTTACTTTCACTGTTATCTTTTGAAAAAGCTCAGCTGCATCCATTCGTAACGTAACCGTTTCAAAAAATAAATGCAACACAACTGTTCAACTTCTAAAATATCTCGTAAATAAATCAATTTGTCTTAGAAAATGAAAGGAAAAGGATTTGAGATTTGTTTTTAAAAACTGACACACAAGCAGGATCCCATACATAAATTATGTTAACATATGTAAAATTTTGACAATTTTTTAATAAGAAAATTACAAGTAATTAAACAAACGTATCAAGTGTATCTATCATGTGTTGTGCTCTGTGTGAGTGTCAGTGTGTGTAAATGGAAATGTTTGGTTAAATTGATTCTCTCTCTAAATCAGTCTTTTGTTTAAAAACAACAAGTGAAAAAAGCTTTAAAATAAACATCCTTGAAAATAAATTGCTTGTAATTTACCACAAATTTCCAACCACTCACATCCTCAATTTAACATTTTCCTTCTTTTTTTTTTTATTTTATTTTAATTTTGGTTATAAATTTGATGACTTTATGCTTTCTACTTGCACCCTTAATCATACAGTAAGAAATCGAATATGTAAAGTATGTTGTGGTTGATGTTGTCGACTTTGGTGTATGTGTGTGTGTGTGTGCGTATCTGTGTTTTGTTGTAACTATGTAATTTTTATAATATGCATGACCTTAAATTAATCTAGCGAAACCTTATTCCTTTTAATATATTTTCATGCAGCATACAAAACTTTTGCTGCTGAACAAGTTTGTGGGCATCCCTTTTTTGTTTGTGACAACAACACATGTGTATTTGTAGGTACATATTTTCGAAATTAGGTTTACACATGTGGTTGTAAAATTTTATATGATTTTTATCTTATTTATTTTGTTGTAAATGTCAACTCAACTATGACAAGCCAAATGATTAAAGTATTGTAAAAAAAGAAGTCATTCAAATTTTAAAAAAGCACAATTTTTATTAAATGTGACAGGAATTATTATATGGATTTTTTTTTTTTTTGTTAAGCAAGACATGAATTAAAGTTGATAGGTTTTAAGAAATCGATATATTTTTTATGGAAAATGTACACATTAAATTTATGAAAAGAGAAGTTACGAAATTTCTTTATTTGGAATAATTCTTAGCAGGGCAGTTGTATTTACGCTGACAAAAATCTACAGCAGCAGAAATCTAGAATCCCACGGTCCAGAGGTCGTATGCTCGATTCTCGCCATAGACCACGGATATTGTTTACGTCAATCACAATGCTTCCCAGAGTGGAAGTGTGTTGCACACTACCCTTCCTAGCCTAACCAAGAAATTTAGAAGTGAAGACATCAAGTTTAATCAGATACGGGATTCATAAAAAGGGAACCAAAATAAAAAAATTAATGATGGTCCCGTACTAAAACAAAAACGAAAAGTTGTTTCAAAGAAGATAATTGGTGTTTAGAAAAATGTTGTAGTTGTTTCCAATAGAAATATTTTAAGGCGATTTTGTTTTAATTATGGTCTGGCTCATTTTTGAGAAAATTTAAAATTTTTTTACTTATGCAGATGGATTTGTGACATTTTTTTCTATTTCGGAACCAGTTAAAGTTTCTTAATTTAGATTCTAATTTTGAATTTGGTTTTCATTCTGTTTTTTATAAAACTAAAATGAAATTTTTCATAGAAATATTTTAGAAAACGGGACCAAATTAAAAAATAAATTGTCCAACATTAAAAATTTCCTTCAAAGTTTTCTACCATTTAGAAAATTTAGAAAAAACATATTTACCCGAAACTCGAATAAAAACAAATTAAAAATTTAGAAAAAGCTAGAAAACCAACACTGAAAGAGTTCTTAAGAATAAAAAGGCAAACTGCTTTTTATGGAAAAAGAATTGTCAATAAAAAGTAAAAAGCAGAAAGTGCTTTTAAGAATAAAAAGACAAACTTCCTTTTATTAAAAATTGCTTTTTAATAAAAAGTCTCTCTCTAGAAAATTTGTAATTCTCATGTCTTACTTGCAAGTTTGTGTATACACAAATGAGTTTGAAAACTTTTCAAGCATGGTGGTGAAGATCTACTGATGAGCAACCAATAAAATGCAGCATATAGATTAGCTAACCGATGACAAATAAATTATATTTTGTTGATTTTTAATTTTATATAAAACAAAAACAAACACAGCCTAGCCTGCCTGCAAATTAATTTAAAACATTTTGTTTTATTTTTTTTTATTTCCTAAATCTGTGTATGATAATTTTCCACATTCCACTCATTTAATATAAAACAATGAATCTTGGCAAATAACTAAAGTACGCCCATAACATTTAACTGAAATAAATTTTCTTGTAAAATATTTGACTCCCTCTTAACAGAACAAGATAGATAGAGAAAAAGCTTAAATCAATTTCATTATGTGAATGTGTATTGAAATATTTCATGTATTTATAACGAACAACAATGAAAATGATTAATGGCTATAAAAAATAGTTTTTCTACATAATCGTACAAGTACTTACAATCACTCCTGCCCAGTGGCTAAATAAGAAGCAAATAACTTTGGCAACAACAAAATAAAATAAAGCAGAAGATGAAAAAAAGCGTAACTAATCGCAAGGGTAGTTGAATTTGAAATGACCGGTCATAAGGACTCATATCAGAAGACGAAAAAAATATATAGTGGTATGTCAAAGACATGCAACATCATTTTTTTGTGAAAGCCATGTTTTTAACGATTTGTGTTGGCCAAAAAGCCAAAAATCTTGTATTAAACACTTCATAAATAACGTATAAAGATTTATGTGCTTTTTTTATGGATTTTAGATAAGAAATAGTTGGTTATTTTATATACGAAAAAAATATTTTTATGTGTCTTTGGGGAATATTAAATAAATATATTCTTAAATATACATGTGTGTATGTGCAGTATTAAGAACTCATAAATTAATTAACCAATGATTTATCAATGCTTTAATTGTGTTGTCATTATTTCTACCATTATATCTGCTGCATTAAATATCGATTAAAAAAAAAAACAATTTTGAAATTATAAGAACAGGCAACGTTTCACAGGATTTTTCGTGCTCTAAGAAAATGCGCTCTCAAATTTAAATTAAAAAAACATTTCCTTGATACCCAGACTGTTTAAACTATTTGGTTTTTTTTTATATTAAGAAGATTTTATTTGATTTTAAAAATTGTCGATCGATGGATAATGATGAAATTGTGGACGAAAAGCAACTGATTGACGACTTTCTAAACACCCATTTCATTAATTTTTGTTTAGCACATGTGCCTTCAAACAAATAATAAGTTAAATAAAATCCGTTATTAGTGGAACGCAAGTAAGTTTTTTTACGTCTAGAAATGCAGCGATCGACATCGTTCGATATCGTGGGCCATGCCGTTATTTTTAATAAATTTATAATAGAATTTTAAACAATTTTTAAACTATTTTGAAAAAAAGCTTTTACTTAAATTTAGCATACATGGCATTTTTTCGTGTTCTTGCTGCTTTAGTAGCATCATCATTTTCATCCCGTGGGGGTTTGCTAGATGCCCTATCGGGACCCTCCCATGTGGCGAATTATGGACGCTCACTATGCATCTTGTATTGCACAGGGAGTACTAGGGAAATAAAATACCTAGGGGTGACCAAAATCTAGCACGATGACGGACCGGAAGCTGTATGGACTTATGAAGAAAACAATGATTGGAAATGTTAACAATCTGGAAACGACAAGGCAACACGATTTGCACCACGACTTTGAATATTATTAATATGGGCTGGCAGGAGTGACATTCTGTTATACAGGAGTGAAATCCTGTAGAAACGGCTTTCAGACAAATGCCGCACCTGCCTTCCGTCCCGCTAAAACCTTGGCAAGGACTTGGAGAACGCTTCGTATTTCGTAGCCATTAAGTTGGCCGTGCAGGTTTATAGTTGATATGACCTGATATGGCTCTGAACACATGCTCTCATAAGGACTTGTGTCAACCCTCGGGATCATTTAAAGGGCGACTGCACAAACGCGTACAGATAACGAACAAAAGAGAAGAGAAGTTGCAGCTGTTTTTAAAAGCAGCTAAAAGGTGGAAAATGATTACAATATTAGATAAATGAATAAACAGAAAAAAAGTAAATTTCTACCTAACGCAGATGTTAACCGGAGACGGCTACTTCCGGAAGTACCTCCAGAGTATGAGAAAATGCAACACTCCCTTTTGCATTTATGAGGAAGAAATGGTAGCAGACGACGCTGAGCACACCTTTTTCAAGTGCCACCGTTGGTCTGAACACCGCACTCAGTTAGAAGCGCAAATTGGCCAAGCGACAGCTACAAATATAGTTGACAAAATGGTCAGTAGTCGTGAAAACTGGACTGCGGTAGCAACATATGTGGAGCAAGTACTTCGCATAAAAAGCATGACATTGATGCAGTGGCAATAAACCAACACTGATCTAGTGTTTAAAGTGGGTACCTGGACGCAGGCATAACAAAGAAGATTCATATTTGCCAAAACAGGGATCCACCCCGAAGTAATGCGAAAGCGGTGCCGGGGTGGTCAACATATCGCAGATACAAGGTGGGTTTTTAGCCAGTAACCATATTGGAGCCCGGCATACGGCGAACTAACGAATTCTGCTAGATGCGTAACGCATTTTCCCATCTTGCACCCAAAAAAAAAAAATTCATAATTTTCATAGTTTTAGTGTTTTTCTCTTCAAATTTCGAGTTTATTCCAGAAAAGTGCTGTTTTTTACATTTTTTTCAAATTACTTTATATTCATAACAGATACAATATTAATTTATTAGGCTTGACTTTAGATGTTAATTACCTTCTTCATTTGAAGAAGTTCTGATTAGACAACGACTGTACTTTGATTATTTCACTAGTCTAGGATAGGACGTTCACCAAAGATTATGGTCAGTTTAGGTACAACGACCGAAATTTTATTTGTAACATTTCATAAATAAACTAAAATATCATAAGCTTCATGTTATCTTGATAGTATAAAAGACTACGATGATAAACATATTAAACTCGTCATAGCGACTTGTTAAAGGCAGGTTGGTTTTTCAATAAACTGCACACCAGTTGATTGATTAAAAACCCAAAGCAACAAAAAGCTTTAATATAAAAATTAATATGATTAAAAAACACACAACTTTAGAAGTTTGAAATAAACAAAATAAAAACAAATCGATAGAAATTTTATTCAAGAAAACAAATACATATCGAATAAAAATTATTTGTTGTGTTGTTTGTACAGGTTTTTAAAAGCTATTTTGATTGTGCTTTAGTAATTCCCACTTCTTGCTTGGAAGTTTATGTTTGTGTATATAAAAATTAAAAAAAACAAAATGATTTTATTTAACTTTTGTATTGAACATTAAAGCATGAATGTATCGTTTAAAAATTAAGTATTTGAAAAAGCCAACTATTATGTATTTGACTTAAAAATTATTTTCCCAAAAACTAAAATTTGGTAGAACAGTGTTGTTGTAGTACTACAAAACCATTAACCCAATAAATTTTCCAAACCTAAAGTGGACTGCTTTGTTCATAAAAAATGTTGAGCTCTCAACAGATAACATATAGAGTAAGAGAGTATATAATATTATCCTTTTGATTTGATAGTGAAAGAACAGCTCTGATATAATAAAATTTCATGCAGTGTTTTGAAGTCCATTAAAAATAGAATATTTGTTTTTTTTTTAACTTATATTCATCCAGGAAGTAATGAAACAAAAAAGACTTTCCAACATTTGTTCTTAATATTTAAAATGAATTTTGTTTTGCCCAAATATCATTTATTAACCAAGGAGGACTCATCTGCTATTTGTTGATCCTTAAAAGCAATTTGTAATTAACGCACGAAAGTAAACTACGCTCACACAGTTTAAAACAAAGCTGCAAGAACGTTAAGTATTTTGGTATAAGCACACACACTTAAAAAAAATATATTTAAGGAATTAAGAAAAATTTCATTGAAGACAAAATTAAAGCTTTCTAAATTATGTACTTAACAAATACGTAAGTGTGACCGAATTGTATGACAGTGGCAGATCATGGAAATATTACTACAACTCTATATAGTCTATATTATTTAAAACGAACACATATGCAGATCTACTAGAATCGCACCTTAATTAAAATTATTTTCCTACCCTTAGACGTTTGTTATATTGTTTTTACTAGCAAAGTTCACATGAAGCTTTTTTATTGGCTCCATGAAAAACGGCCCCAATGAAAAATTACCCCAAACTAAAAAATGAAAAATGGCCTAAACTGAAAAATTTAAAATGGCCCCAAAATAGGAAAAATGGCCCAAAAAATAATTATTGTTGTTGGAAAATGTTGTTGAAAAATGGCCCCAAACTATTTACATTGAAAACAACAATAATTATTTTTGGGGCCATTTTTCATTTTTTTTTTCGAATTTGGTGTGATTTTTCCTAATTTGGGGCCTATTCATTTTTGTTTGGGGCTTTTTTCATTTAACAAGGGAAAAGGAAAAATGGCCCCAAAATCGAAAATGTAAAATGGCCTCAAACCTTAGGAAAAATGGCACCAAACTTTAATATAAAAAATGAAAAATGGCCTCAAAAAATAGGAAAAATGGCCCCAAAGTTCGTGTTGTTGTTTTCAATACAAAAGTTAGGGCCATTTTTCATGGAGCCTTTTTCATTAACATGCAAAGCTTATTTAATGACGCTCCTAAAACTATGCATGTTTTTTATTATTTACTACAAATGAAGCGAGTAGGAAAATTTGTTGCTAATTACGTTTTGAATTTTAAGTGGTTTTATTAAAAAAAAAAATTTTGTTTTTCGTTTCCTAAAGACTTAAGTTAGGCAATTAAAACCTACTCACATACAAACATTTCTTCTTATTTCAGAAGATCCCTATAAATTTTTGAAAAGCTCTTATTTTGTTTAACCAAAATCCTTTTTAGTACAGAGCCCAAATTACGTCATTTGATATCGAACGAAATTCCAATGCAATTTAAATGTAAATTTCGATCGATATGGAATGCCGTAATTTGGCCCCAGATCTCTCTCATAAGTTAAGCAGTTATCCGTCATTTTTAGTTTTCATTTAAGCGAACTGAACTCTTAATATATTTTTTAACACAACTACATCCAATCAATGTTACCATACTATTACGAAACATATTTTGCAAGAAAAACAACAACAACAATCAAATGTAATCGTACGGAAGTTTATACGCACTGTAACAATGCAAAAGCAAAAAAAAAAAAGAAAAGAAAAGCGAACGACAAAATCAGGAGCAACACAAAAATATCATCGGGCATTTGTGTTGTGAACCGTTAACACATTCATTGTGGAAAATATATTTTTACAAATAAATATTTTTTTATGTTTTACTTTTTCTCATTTGAATCTGACATTTAGTTGACAGCTGTGGTCATAATGCTGTTATATTCTTCTATTCAAATCTTTATTTCTTTGGCGTGGGGGTATTTTAAATGTGAATATTTGCTACTGCTGTTATTGTAAAAGTATTGTGTTCCATTTGACGTTTGGTTTATTAATCAGTTTGGCCTAAGGGTAAGCAGACTTGAACAACAATATCTAACAAAAAAAGACTAACAAGTAATACGACCTTAGTGACAAACAAACTTAGTAGTGGTCTTAAGCATAAATCGAAATGCATGCAAATAATTTTTGTTAATTTTTAAAGCGGCAACACAAGCGAAAATGCACACTATACTTTTTGAACCCAGGGATTTTTCTCAAAATGGGTTTTGTAAGAACTGAACTCTGTTACATGCTGTAATTAGAAGGAAAATTTTAATTAAATTTTAGAACATTAAACTGAAAGCTTCTACAGGTTGAAAGTAGAGTGTTAATTTACAAAAGAAATAGGAAAAAGTTTCTTTTTTATTATGTTTTTTTTTTTTTAATTTTCAAGTTCATATTCTCTCTTTGAGTTATTATTTGTTTTTTTTTTTTTCAATCTACAAAATACAATGCAACCAACAACATTTGGTCTTTAACCACCAAACTCGGCAAATAAACCACAAACAAACAAACGAAAAAAAAAGTCAAACAAATGTCAGACGCGTGTTAATCAAGTGTGAATAAATGGCGCAAAGATTAGAGCAAATGTGAAAAAGAAACGAACAAAAACAGTGAAATTGTTTTTTTTTTTTTAATAAAAATATTATGGTTAAAAAATAATAAAAGATGAAAAAAAGTAACAACCCAACTGATGATGGCCGGATAACAGGTTGAGTTCACAAAGTTTAACATAAACACAAGGACCAAAAATAAAATATATTTTTATATCCTTAAAATACACTTTAATGGATTTTTAAATGTTTTTTAAAAGTCTACTAAAATTAAAATAGCAAAAATTTCATTTTCCAAAGGAAAAAAAAGGTATAATTTTCGGCTTAAAAAGAATGAGGTATAATTTTAGGCATTTATCAGCAAAGATTATTTCCGTTATTTAGTTTGAAGAAGGTACAAGATAAAATTAAGCTTTTAAAATGTTTAGCTTGTTTGTTTTATCAAAACATGTTTCGTTTGTTTGTTTGGTTTCTTTGATTTCTTTTATTGCTGGTATTGGTACTTAATCCTTAATTTTGTTTAGATTTCAAATAAAAAATCGAAATTTATGTAAATTAAGCAAATAAATTTTATTATCACAGTATCGCCGCCACATCATCTTTAACACAGAGCGAGCGCCCTCGCAAAAGTTGAAATAAAACAGTTGAAACAAACCGCCTCTAACAATAAGAATCCTTAAAAATAAAGTAATTGTCCTTCTTTTCTTAACAGCGTTCGTATGACTTGAGTGTCATTTAGTTGTAAACATCTTAACTTTAAACTTTTTCCACTTTTTGGTTTTAACAACTTGGCTGGCAGGCGGGCAGGCGACCATCTATGCAGCCAGCAACCCCTCTGGCGGCTTTTGTTTTCTAGTTAAGAGTGTGTTGATGAGACTATTATCTTAGATCACCATTTGTGGACCTCTACTTGTTGTTTTTTTTTTTTGTTTTTTTGTCTTTTATAAGACTATAAATATATTGGCTTCACCACAAGCTGTCAACAAATGTTTTGTCAGCATCACTTTGCCATCATTTTTTTAAAATGTCCTTTTTCTTTTTCCCCATTCAAGACATAAAAACAACAATATGATTTTGCTAGTAATGAAATTATTTTATTGGCTTTAAATTCGAAAGAATTGTTGTCTTTTATTTTTGAGAAAACGTTTTTTTTTTTAAATTTCCACAAAATAATCTTAACATTTATACTCAAATCTGCCAAGGAGTCGTTTACATATACATAATTTGTTTAAAATTTATTTTGTTGTTAGAGTTTGTGTTGTAGTCTTTCAAGATTTTTGTTTTTAATAAGAAATAATCTTTTGCGTCAGTTTATCAACCTTTTGCGTCAGTTTAAAGATTTGTTATGGACTGGAAATTTTGCACTGAAAATTGTGTAAAAGAAGCGTTACAAAGGTGATGGGGGAGAGGTATAAGTCTCCGAAAACAGCGATGTGTAATATTTGACTGGCCCCTAGGTAACAAAACTGGTCAATTTGTTTAAATTTTTGGTCAGCAATAAATGCGTTGTGAGTGCACTTCTCACAGCTTATGACCATCGTTTCAGTTTTGTTTTGGCCGGAGAATGAATTCACAAAAAATTCTTTTCTACAACGGATTTATTCCATCAATAGGTTTCAAAAATTTTTTTTGTCTTTATAAAGATGCATACTAGAATCTGTTTTTTTTTTCCTCTTGCTGCTACTAACCATCAAATTTTTTTTAGATCCCGTTCCCAACTTCAAATCACCGGATAAAAAATTACAAAATTATTTATATAATTTTTTCATACAGTTTAATGTTTCCCTTAATTTTAAAAATATAAAATAATAATCATCAATCATTTATCGACCATAAAGAAATTTCGTTACGCTTTAAGTAAAAAAACCTATTACAGTTTCCCTTTAAATACTCAAACAAATAGACGACAGTCAGCGTTGCCATTTTGGAATTTTTTTACTGCTGAATTGATCAATTTTTCTGACCTTTAGTTTTGAATATCAGTTTTAATTTTGCGGTGTTTTCGCCAGTCCTTTTCGTTCATAAAAACAGGCTAACGATTTTGAAACTTTCTTACATTTTCATACTTCTAACGCCGTCAAATGTTTTTTCATACACCTAAAATGCTTCCTTGGCCAAATAATTGTAACAAATCAAAAAACATTTTTTAATTGACTTTGAATTTAACGATTTATCTCTCTCCTTAATCTTTTTTAAAAGTCAATTTTTTCCAGCGCCTGGCAACACTGATAAGGTCCTTCCACGACCTTGCTGCTTTCTGTTTTTAATTCATGAGTAAAATTATGAAGGAAATAAAATTTATATCGACTACTTCATATGTTGTTTCAATAAATGGTTATAAGGATCATCAATGGTCAGTTGTTGTATGCGAAAACACCAAAAAAGAAATAAGTTTAATAACTTTCAATACCCAGCAAACAGCTGAGTTTGATGATGTTGTAGCAGAGACTTTCGCTATGAAAGGGAGTGTGTAACCCCACAGGATACGCACAAACATCCAACATACATACTCGTACACACATGCACACATACATATGTATGTACATATTTTAGGCCGGCTTATTGAAGCATTCATATGTGAACATTTATTGGCAAAATATTATTATTTATGACATTGTTGTTCACTTGAACTTTTCACCAAAAATAATAAAACGACATTTTTAAATTGCAATAAAATTTTGTATTTTTGTTGTTGTTGTTTGTAAAATAAAAAAAAAAACAGCAGAAATGATTTATGATGATATTGAAAGCATGATGTAAAATTTAAGTTAAGGTAAAGCTGTAAAAAAAAATATCATAACGTTACAGTTTGGGAAAAACAGGAAGGCTGGCCATCTTTTCGACCACTTTCTTACATTAATTTTACGCTCAAATTCAAGTTGATAGATCTGCAGGTATACTAGAAACTTATGAATTTTTAATCGAATTGTATGTATATATTTCGAAGAGAATCAAATCATTGCAAACTATAAATAACAGCAAAGTGTTTGATACTGTTGAAGTAATTCTCATTGATTTTCTAAAAGTTGCTGTGTTTAACTTCTTCAAAATTTCATGATATCTGATAATTTTTTATTTCAAAATATTGTATTTAAGATAATTAAAATTTCGAATATAATTTTAAAAATTTAATCCTGGCTTTTGTCGAAAATTAGGTACACAGTAGATTTAATTGTGTCTCGCAATCAGGTAAATTTCAATGTAAATGCGCTATAACACCGGCTGACTTCCAAAACGTTCGTATACAAAGTTTGTATACAGTATTGCTACTGTATTTAAGTCACATACATATGCAAAGTTCCGAAACAATGAATCAACTATAAAACCGATGCCTCGTTGCATTCTTACTGCGTTAAAAATACTTGGCGGCGGCGTTTTGAAATGGTATACATTGTATAATTATTGTACTGCGGCGTTATGAAATGTGATGCTTTGTTCAAACACAAAGCAATTGACGTTTTGGAAGTCAGCTACAGTTTATTATTTAATTTACTTATTTCGTAGTGGGTCTATTTCTAGACAAAATATTTGGCAATTAATTAAATTTCTTCACAATAATTTAAATTCTATTATAAAAAGGATATTAGGACTTAAAGGATGTTTCATGACACCACCTCTACACGAGTGTGAACACAGCAAGTTTATTTCTTTTATATTGTTTTTTAATTAAAGTTAAAAATTTATAGGAGGTTGGATGGCCTTGCATCAATTTTAATCAAACTTTAAATTTTTCAAAATTTTTGTTTTAAAAGTCCATCCAATTTTACAATTTTATGATACGATCATGACAAAATATTTTTATGATTAAGTCATATTTTTGATTAATCATTGTGAAAATTTTTTATAGCACTCATTTCAAGCGACAACTTTAAAAATATGGCTTCTTACAGTTTGTGACGAAAGGGGTGAAACCCCATATAGACCCACCACAAAATAATCGTAGACTTCTATTTAAAATTAAAAGAAAATAATCCCCTTAAGAAACCAAAGTACATAAATATTTTTTATAAGATTGCAAAACTTTAGTTTCAAATTGATTGTAAACGAATTTCAATTTAGCTACGAGTACATAAAGAAAATTTTCACAATAAATTAATAAAAGTAAAATTCTGTGTTGACAAAGAAATGTACACTATTTGGATTCAATATATAAAATTTCTTAGAAAAATATGCTCATTTATATTTCTTAAAGATTACAATTTCATTTATGCCAAAGATTATTCTTGTTTGTCCAATCATTTCTATTTTTTAAATAATTATGAGTCGTTAGTTGTTGGCACACTTTCTTGGTACATGCTGATACCGCAAATATATACATACAGACATACATTAATTACAAAGCAAATCCAATTTAAAACTCAAATTCTTATAAATGTGTGAAATATTAAAAAAATAATGTTAGTTTATATTTCTAATTCTAATAAAACGTTTCATCTGCAAAAAAAAGCAAGCTTATGATTTAAGATGAGAAAGATTCTAGTTCTGGCATTTATTTGTGTATATTTTATAGTTGCAACTTATTGTGACACAAATAACGATCTTAACATGCATATACGGGAAAAGCGTCAATTAAATAGGCATAGTGATGGACTTAGAAACAGTAGATACGGAGGAATTAGACCTGACAATAACGGAAGCTATGGAGACTTTCGAACCAGTGGGATTGGCGGTTATGGAAGTCTTCGACCCAGTGGCTATGATGGTAATGGTGGCCTCAGACCTGGCTTAAGTGCACGCCTCTAAAAAGAAATAAAAATTATAAAATTAAAAAAAAACATACTATAAGCAACATTTGAAAGTTCAATTCGCACCACGGAAATATTTCAGAAAATTTATAAAATGAAGTGTTTTGAAATTTTGTACTAAAACACATTCAAAATTTATTTTTTATTTTATGATTACTATCATTATTCAATATAAAAGTTAAAAATATATATATGTATATATATATATATGTCCTTTATTTATCCAAATATAAATAGAATTACATTTCTGAACACCATAAATACTTTGGGGGATGGGGTTTTTCACAGAGGTGCACTTCGGTGTGAAACGCTATCTGCCTGCTATTCACTTGGGAATAGCAAGAAGCAATTCCTCTGATGGATTTCCCAAGCAGCTCACTACTTCCGGTCCGTTGGCCAAGTATCCCCTGGAAATGACGTTCAGACACCCGTCTGATGTCAGCTAGAGTGAGAAGGCGTACAGCTATGAGTAACCTGAATGGCACGCTAACATCGGTGCGTCTCAGGAAATTAGGTGGTACTCCAGACTACATTTTACCTCTGAAACTCAGCTGTATTTTTTTTTTTTTGCCTGCCTAGAGGTAGTTGGCAGCCCCAACACTAGGATCGGAGTGCAGTGGTCCAATCAGCCCTCACTCTTAAACTACTACGATTACAGAAACGTCAATAAAATAAAAGTTAAAAAAGTTAGACTAAAAGTTTGGCTTAACTAGAATATGAAATCTTATTCCTCAGATCAAACTCAAGGCATGTAGAAAATAAAAGTTAAAATTTCTAATTTCACAGATGATTGCTAAGGTTCTTATCATTAAGTCTGAGATTTTTTTAATTCTAGTAAAATGACAATTTGTTGCGCAGTTTTTTGAGTAAGTAAAAATTATTACTATCTTTCTTTAATATAGAACGTTCTCAGCGATCATATACGAGTATGACATTTATAAAGTTGTACTTGAATGAATTCTAACAAATGATTTTCTTGTTTTCGACTTAGTTTTGTTATTTTTAACTAAATAATATTCGGGCGGGGGCTCCTTTGAAGAAAAATTTATTAAACATACACTAATATATATTCATAACAAACGAATATGTGTATATAGGCATTTCCACGATGTCGAACGTGATGTCGAAAAGTAAAAAAAATATGAAAACAAAACGGAACCTTTAATTATCGCTTTCAATTAGCTCTATAATTAGTTTGATTTTGAAAACATTTGAATTTTCAAGATATGTAAACGCAAACAACAAAGGAATTCGAATGTGACAAAAACCTAAGTTTTTCTTGTGCCCAACGATTTCAGTAAAACTTGAAGCAATATTTTTAAACGACTAATTTAAAAATAGTTTTGATTTTACCTACACAAATATGTAATTCAAAAATCTTATATACATGGGCATTTCCATGATGTCGAACGTAAATGTCGAACACTTTTTTAAATAAAAAAAAATTAAAACAGAGCGATTTTTTTTTTGCAATAACCACGACTTATAGCTTTCAATTAGCTCTGTATTGGTCGTAAAATTGATTTTGAAAACATTTTCATTATCAAGATAATCGCAAAAAAACTACTGTGACAAATAAAAAAAAAGTCGTTCTTGTGCCCAACGACTAAAACACTGATTTCAGTGAAACTTGAAGCTATATTCTTAAGCGACTAATTTTAGAATGTTAAGCACTGGTGACTCTTTAAAATGGTTTTAATTTTACCTTAAAATTATGTAAACAATTTTTAAATTTATTTTTAATCACAGTCGCACGTGACTTCTTTTGGCCTGAATTGCATGATCTGGATACCAACGGCATGTTGTTTCAACAGGACGACACTACGTGCCACACAGTGCAATTTAAGGACATGGTCACCAAGATCGTGCAATTTAACGCCGTTAGGTTTTTCTTAAGCCGCAAGTGTATGCGAATCAGTCACAAATTTCGATCATACTTAATACACACTTTTAAAGATAGGAAACTCGAAAAGAAATAGAAGTATTGGAAAAAAGTGTGAAAAATTATCTCTATTAGAAGAGTTAATTAGAGGAGTTAAATAGAGGAGTTAATTTTCTAATATTGCAGGGATTTTCATACCGACTGAATTTACGGAATATCTCCGTATACATTTTTATACATTTTTAAGTTTTATGATTTTTTGATCAACTTTTCTAAATGAACTCTTTTTTACTCTTTAAAAAAAGCAGTAAATCGATTTAGAAAAACAGTACTTTTCGCAGTATATATTTTATTCAATTTATAAAAAAAAATTAACAATCATTTCCATCATCTGAATCATTTCCATCAAAATCAGCTTTTGTTGTTTTGGATTTGTCGTTTGAAGCAATTTGAATAAGCAATGCCGGCTTCGTTTTGAGGTAATTGTAGAAATCAAAGCATTTGTAATTCAAATTATATTTGACGGTCAGAATCGCCTTCAATGTTTGCACATCTAATCGGGTTTTGTCTGACGTCCAAGTCTTGTTCACTGCAGAGAAGATTCGTTCCACTGTTGCTGAAGTTCCTGGCAAATATAAAATATATTCAACGATCGTGACCATTTCTTTAAATTCGCAATCGGCGTTATTGAGATGAAAAAATATCTCCACCCACCGATCCACAATCGAAACATTCTCGAGGAGAATACTTATTTTTGAAGTAAACAATTCGCTGTTCGCCGTTTTTTTTTCTATTATGTATCGAAAAACAGTATTTTGAGGGAGAAAAGCAGTACGCAGTTTTTGATGTCGAAAAACAGTACAATACTGCGAAAAACAGTACAGATATAAGCCTTAGTAATGGGTGATCCAACTAGAGATACTTTTTTCAATAGCCTTTTTTTGACAGATCACGTGTGAGTCGTGTCGTGCTGTCATGTTATTTTTGTTTAGTATTGTTTGGCATTTCATAATGGAAAGACTTACGCCTGAACAACGTTTACAAATCTTTCAACTTTATTACGAAAATTCACGTTCTGTGAGGAATGTGTTTCGTGCACTTCGCTCAACTTATGGTCAACATAATCGGCCTACTGAGCGTACTATTCGCAACAGCATCACCCATTTTGAGACCCAGCATTCATTATTGGATAATATTCGGCCGAATAGACCACGTCCAGCACGCTGTGAAGAAAATATAGCGGCCGTAGCTGAGAGTGTACACGAAGACCGTGGAGAGTCGATTCGGCGCCGTTCGCAGCAACTCGGACTGACGTATGGAACGACTTGGCGCATTTTACGTCGATATCTTAAATTGAAAGCGTACAAAATACAGCTTGTGCAACAACTGAAGCCGCTCGACCTTCCAAAGCGACATCACTTCGCTCTATGGGCTCTTGAAAAGTTCCAAGTAGATCCGACGTTTTCGAGGCAAATTTTGTTTAGCGATGAGGGACATTTCTGGCTCAATGGGTATGTAAAGAAACAAAATTGCTGCATTTGGGACGAAGATCAACCTGAAGAGATTCAAGAACTGCCACTTCATCCAGAAAAAACAACGGTTTGGTGTGGTTTGTGGGCCGGTGTAATCATCGGTCCATATTTCTTTAAAAATGATGCCGGTGCGAACGTAACCGTCAATGGTGACCGTTATCGTGCCATGATAACCGACTATTTGATGCCTGAAATTGAAGCTCGTGATCTCGGTGACATTTGGTTTCAGCAAGACGGCGCCACTTCCCACACATCTCATCAATCAATGGATTTATTGAGAGAACATTACGGTGAGCACATAATTTTACGTCTTGGGCTGGTCGATTGGCCACCAAGATCGTGTGATATCACATCGTTAGACTTTTTCCTGTGGGGATATGTAAAGTCTAAAGTTTATATGGACAAACCCGCTTCGATTCAGGCCTTGGAGGAAAACATCACGCGTGTCACTCGCCAGTTACGAGTCGAAACGTTCTCCATTAAATTTGAATTTTCTTTAAAAAAGTAGGGAACCTCGAAATGGATCACGCGTTATAAACAGCGCTGGGCAGTATTTGAAATACATGTACTTGAAATACGTATTTAAAATACAAATACGTATTTTGTATTCTAAATACATGACCAGCAAGTATTTTGTATTTTGTATTTTAAATACCGCAAGCCATGTATTTTGCCCAACTATGTGTAAAAAGCAACATGATTAAATTTCCTCATTTAATGTGCAACTCTTTAATTTTTTACGCGAGTTTTCGAGGATCTTAAAAACAGAATTAAGTGTATTTGTTATTTTCTTGTCTATTTACGCAATGGAATAATTTAAAAATTTTCATCCATATTGATGTTTTGTGTCTTATATTTTTTTTTTAATTGGAGAATTTTTCTTCTTTTTTATAAGGCCAGTATTGTATTGTATGTCCTTAAACATAATATTTTGCTAAAATAAAAATTGGGAAAGTGTATCTTTATATGTATGGTTCAACATTATCTCATCTATTTTTTTTTTTTTTTTTTTTTGCCAATTTGTAATAAAACTATTCTTCTTAAGACTCATATCTTTGTATGTATTTGTAAACATTTAATCTTGTAATTTATTTAAATCCCTTTAACTCTTTACCAATATATTTCCAAATAAAATAGTATTAAATATCTTTGCATAAATACCAAAACGTATGCATACCTCTATTAACGTCTTAACTGATTATTCATATATCTTTTAGAATTTAAAGAAAATATAAAGCATCTTATGTGTAATAGAAAGGATACCATTCCCTCTCTTTTTTTTTTTTTTTTTTTTTTTTTTTTGCCAGAGAGGACTTTTGCCACAATTTCTGACAGTACAACAATATTTGGTTAAGGAAGAAACAAACAAAAAACAAGCAAATATAAGAAAACAATGGTTAGCAATTACTTACGAATAATCCTTTTCTACGTCTTAAAAATACAGAAGTATTTCTTCTCAAGTATTTGAGATAATATCGACTAAATAAAATATATTATTTTCTTTGTGAATGGTTTGCTGCTTGCTAAATCTGGCCGTCAAGATGGAATTTGGTATACCCTTTATTAACACTTTAGCTTGAAAAAACTAGTAAAATTAGTTTTCATATAAGAGATAAATTTATAAGTAAAATATTGTAAAAAATATTAAAATTTCTATCTCCCTTTTCATAAACGAATATTAAAAGTTATTGTGGCCTTGCGAATGTCGTATGATGAAACCCGAATATAGTGTGAATTTTTATTTTATCAAAATGCCGGTTGTAGAAAACCTCGTGCAGATAAACTCTCCTTTAAACTGAATCTAAGTACACTTACAAAATTTTAAGAAGTTTTAATTTAACTTTAAATTGCCAACGAAAGAAAAGATATTTTGTTACAGGACATATAGCAAAGGATAAACAAAGATATTTAACTAAAGTTATGCAAATGTTAAAGAAATAAAATGAGTGCTGATTTTGTAACATTGATAAACTGGCAGCAAACAAATTTCAACACTTTCTTTCTTTATTTTTGGTCAAAGGGATGATGATTGTTGTGGGTGGGTGGTTAGCTGGCTGGAAATTTCTTTGAATGATTTTGGCATTTGTTATCATTACATTGTGTGCAAGGACCGCTGTGCGTGTTAAATTATGTTGAAGTGTGAAAGTTTGTGTGGCTTTTCTAAGAACAATTGTAAGTTATAAATTTTGCAACTGATAAGATTGAAAAGTTGAGGCAAAGATTTGTTAACTTAAGTCAAAACACACACAATGCATACATACATACAGACATTCATTCATAAAAAAGGCAACATAAATTTAATAGATTTCTGTTGTTAGTATTGTACAAATTAACCCTAATTTTAAAGAATAGATAAATAAAATTTATACAAGACATCAATTTATCAAATCTAGATCTTGAGTGTTTCATTTATTATTAAGTTTTAAAATTATCTTTAAAAACTTTCTTCGTAAATAAAATATATTTTAGAAACAAGAGCTATCCGATGAGAATATCACTGCGGTAAATTAGGCAAATAGGCAATTGTTTTAATGGGAATAAAATATGTGAGATAACTTTAAAAAATGGTAATTCAACCAAGAAGAAGCTGAAGTAAAACCGGAATTTTTATAATCGGCACTGAAGACCACCCAGACTTTGTTCAGGTCTGAGATCAATTAAATTGTAGGAACTTAACTGTCCCCTGTGGGTCCCCTTTGACCCACTGTAGCTCCTCCAGTGCTTATATAAGGCGGCCATTAAAATGGACTGGCTTTATCCAAATCCAATTAAGAGTTTAGAAATTCCAGATTTATTGCTAATTTTGCCAAAGTCCCCACTGTGCAGTGTAGTGTGCCCTTAAATAATATGAATTATTTTTTTAATGTCCCAAGGTTCAAAATTTTTGTAGTGTAATTCTGCCTTTGCCATTCTTTCCATAGTTTCAGCATAGTTTCGAGACTTCCCCCAATTTCCTGCACAATGGGCCGACAGGAATATCTTTGCAAACGTTAAACAGCGATTTTGACTCATATCACTCTTTTCAGTAATATATATTGTTTACTAAAGAATTGAGATATACGATTACATATGTACATATCGTTACCTTAATATAAAAAGGACCTAACTCATTTTTTTTTTTCAAATCGCAGTTGTTTGCTTATATCGATAACCTATCGAATTATGATAAATAAGTGATTTAAAAAAAATGAGTTAAGTCCTTTTATATTAAGGTAACGATATACATAAATGTATATACTCGTATGTATATAAATCAAATACAATTATTTATAAAAAAAAATTTAACAACGCTAAGATCTTTTCATTATCAAAATAACTATCGCGTCTGTCATGAATTTTCAGTGAATCTTTTCCGAATATTTTGGTGTCCTGACATTCACTTCCGAACAATTTTTTCGTTTTACTTTCGACTGCACTAAGCTGTGTGAAAGCATATATAATCTCATTTATTACATAATAAAGCTAATTTAATTTGAAAAAATTCTTTTTTGATATCTTATTTACCTAATTGGGAAATAAAAACCATTATATGAGCCGTTTATTTTGAAAGTGGCATAAGTCACTTTTTTGTTGATTGCAAATTTTTTACAAATGAAAAGATATCGTTCAATTTTATTTAGTGTTGCCATTAACTCGATTTGTTTGAAAAAGTGACTTATGCCACTTTCAAAATAAACGGCTCATATGTTTGGTAATAACACATGGAAAAGGAGATTTAAAAAAATTCCCTCATTAGCCTCCAATCGAGCAAAAATATTCGGAAGTATGCCGGACAACAAATATTATATTTTTTGATTCGGAGATTTTCATTCTAATTGAAACCGTTCGGAACTCATGACAGACACGTATATTTTGTCTATTTTGGAAAAGGACCTTTTAAACACTGTTGCATTAATTTTCAATGTTGTTGTTACTTTAATATCCCAATGAAATTCCCTTTCAGATCTGATTGGAGCCGTATATCATCCACGAAATGAATCATGAATTTATAGAAATTTCAAAATAAAAAAATTTCTTTTCACACTTTTTACACGCAAGCCCTTAGGCTAATGCTATGTATGTACATACATATAATCGTATACATATGTATGTATGTAAATATACAACGTTTTTCAACTTTTTAAACATGTACGTATTCATACATATAAACGTATGAATAAAAGCATTAGTAAAATGTACACCTTGCGAAGCGCATGACCCATTCTTGAACTTTTGAAAATAAATTTTACACAGACACCCCCTCTCACACACACAGACATATGAGTATCCTATCCTATCCAACCAACAAAGTTAAATGCACAAGAAGTCCTTTTAGCAGACAAAAAAGGATCCAGCACACACACACGTACATTTACAAGTCTTAGGTGGAGCAGAAGCCATGACTGGTGGTGGTAACCATAACCATTAATGCAATAAAGGTGAGTTAATGTAAGAAATTATGTTCGTATTTATTCTTTTCATTTTATCATTTCTTTAAGGGAGGTTCTTTTTGCTTTAAAAAGGAAATGAAACAAGTAAAGTTTTTGCGAGATTGTTGTTCGTTTCAACTTTATAATGTACGATAAAATAGGAATTGTTTTTTTTTTCTTTCTTTTTGTTGGTATAAAAAAAACTTTGGTAACTTTTATTCCGTTTCACAAGTGAATCTTTTTAATAGTGTGTCTTTATATTTTAAAAGAAATTGTGCATTTTACCTTTAACTGTTGTCACGTCATTTCATCTTCTTAACGTTTGACATATAAATACAAGATTTGTATATAAAAATATTAAAAAAATGAAGTCCCTCAGGTAAAATCTGTAAATGAAGAAATGTCACAAGTTTGATGAGTCTTTTATAAAAAACAAGATTTTTTTTCTATGTTTTAGTAAAGGCTCAATGTCCTATTTAGTAAATATTAAGATGAAAATGTTAAACACAACAGTATCTGTCTAATACTATTTGATTTTAAAGAATGAATAATGTTCTACTATATACGAGGGTAAGCTAATAACCATATTCTGAATCATTGAAACAGCAATAAGAATTTAAAACAATTTTGGTTTTTTCAAGACTTCCAACATGAAAATGACGACCAGTGCTGCCAACCTAGCTTATTCGATGCAAAACACTTTTCAAATTTCATATACAAGGATCTGTTTTAAGTCAACTTGTAAATTTAATAAATAATTTTACAGAAAAAAGGAAAATCGTAAATCAATTAAGAAAAATGAATATTCAATAAAACACAATTAATTAGTTTTTAATCAATCAAGATAATTGTGGTATTAATTAACCAGAATTAATTGAAAATAATTTTTGAATTCTTTAATAAAAAAAAACGTATATTTAATGTACTTGGCAACACCGCAAACTTTTTGTGATAAATCATAGAAGTTTAACTTAATTTTAATATTTCTGTTCTATGTAGAGTTAATTAGTTCAAATTATTTTGATAAAAATAAAATAAACCATATATGTATATTTTACTTTTTCCAGAAGCGTATCTTAACAAAAACTTAGTAGGTGGTGCCACACCCATATATCCAATTCGTACGCTCTTTTCTGAGAAGAATTACACAAAAATTTAAGATCCTTATTTAATTACATAGCTCTAAACATTCCAATGTCATTTTTCATTATATGTGGAAGATGCCACGCCCACTCATATTATTCCAACTATTTTTTTACAAGAATTTCATTATATCAACAAATTAACTTGTAAAAAATTTCAAGTAATTTTCTTTATTTGTTCTTGGGAAACAAAATTATTATTTGGGCTGTGCCACGCCTACTTAATCAATCCTTCGCACTGTTTTCTTTAAAGCATTAATTTTGTATATATATCATCAAATAAAAGGTTTTTTGTATGGGAAGTGCCACGCCCACTTCTGTTTTTTTTATTTATTTATAGAATAATATAATATGGCAACGGAGAAGCTCCTACAAAAATTTTTCAGTTACTGACGAAAAAGAGTTTCTCAATACCTTCTTTATTTGTAAAAAAATTTGCATAAACATATCTCTATCTAAACCCAAGTTATAACCGCTTACATGCTCAAGCCGTCCATATAAATACTTACGCTTTGAAAACTTTAAATGCATTTTGCCACGTTTGAGTTTTTTTGAGATATGACTACGTTGCAATAAAGGAGCGATATGGTTCCCACGATATATAAAAATTAATCACCCTTATTCTATATGACAACGGCAATAGAAGACAACACCGTTTTTTATCTTTTGTTGCTAATCGGTATTCTAGGTGGCAATATTGCCATTTATCGATAACTTTTACATATGTTTGGTATTTTGTAAGCAAAATTGATGTTGATATTGTCTGCAATTGCCTTCGATTTTGTCGTCGACATTTTTGTTGTTGTCTTCCGTTGCTTTGTGTTGTTTTAAAACTTTGAAAAAATTAACGTTAAAGTTGTCTCTCATTCGGCGCTTTTAGTATTTTTATATATTTGTGATGTGTTTTTGGTTTAAATAAACTAACGGAAAAAATTTAAATAACTAATAAATGCCAATTCGATAAGCTTGTGCAATAACTTGAAAAGAATCCATCACTAGCCAGAAGATTTCGAAGTGGAATGCTCCTACTTGTATACTCGTATGTTTAAAATATGGTCTATTGAACCGAAAATAACTTTCAAGTCTTAAAAAGGATAAAAAAATCCATTACTTAGGAAATTATTTCTTAAAATTTGTTACTTACTTCTTATCGAGCAAGCTAAAAATATAAGACTTCTGTCTAAGCAGTCTTCTTTCCACTGTCAATTTATTTATTTTCTTCGTCACTGGTGTCCGAATCGAGAAGAAAAATTATTTTTATTTTAATATACTTGTATGTATGCACAAAAATTTTATTTATTTAAAAACTCTTTTACCAAAAATAGTCAAATAAATGTCAGCTGACTCAAATATTAGATATGTGTGTTGCATGTTTCGATAAACTGTCAAAATCGTCTCAATACTAATAGGGAATATAAAACTAGCATTGACGTTGTGTTCTATTCATGTTGTTTTAAAATTGCCGACGTTGTTGCCGACGCCTAATAGAATAAGGGTGATTATATAGGAGTTTCCACGCCCACTTATCCAATTTTCAATACTTTTTGTTGAAAACTAATATACAATCAGTAAAGCGCACTGCATTAGCTTTATAACGAAATAAACAACCGTGACAAATTCTGATGAAAACTAATTTTAATAAAAATGGTACAAATATAGGCTCATTGTAGTACAGCCATGTCACATAAGTTAATTCCAATCGAAAGTTGTTTCAATTCCGGAAGTTGAGTTTTTAGGAAACGACGTACGAAAATATTGTTTGTAATCAAACCAGTTTTAAAATTCAAAATGGAATTAACAATTCATTTTGCTATTTGTAGTAAAAAATAAAAAACTTGCATACTTTTAGGAACGTCAGTAAAATAAGCTGTCGAAGCAAATATAAAAAAGCTTGATATGATCTTTGCTAGCTAAAAGTATATAAAATAAAATTTTTGGGTATAAATAACTTCATCAATACAAAATAAACGGAATTTGAAGACTGTAAATCAAAAATTGAAACCATTAATGATTAGAAAAACTGATAAATTTATTTATTTTTTATAAGTTTATTCTATGATAAAAAATTCTAAAAAAACCTTTACAATGGTAGTCGCAACACTTTGCTAAGCTTAAGGCTTATGCTTGTAAGCTTGTCGCAAGTGATATCTAAATCGTCTTGGTTCGTTCATATATCTACATACATATATACATTTCTCTAAATACTTCTACTATTATTATTTAGATTCATAAGTACTTATAGAACACACATAGTTAAACATAGTTTTTATGGACAATTTTATGACTTCTTAATGACATCATATCATCAACAGCTTAAACAATAGATAAAATATATAGTATATATTTTATAAACTGCTAAACTCGAAAAACAAAAAACATTGAAAACTCCCTAAAGACTATACATAAATGCTCTACCAGAAGAAAAACACTTGCCTTAATGGGAAATTTTTTTGTGGTAATTTTTTTTTTTTTTTATTTAACTAAAATCTTAAGTATCCTTCGACATCATGTATGAGGAAAATGTTATTTTTTATGACGTTTATGCTTATGAAATCTGATAACTAGGCGCAGGAGGGTTGATCTACACAAACACTCATAAGATACTTAGATACTCGTATAATAATGATAAGAGGGGTGGGTGTATTTTGACCACAATTGTGAGGATATAAACATAAACAGTTCCCTTATAAAACAGTAAATCGGCAAAGTTTTGTTAAAAAACAAAAGTACGGGTATGAAATAATATTTGATTTGATATTTTGAGGTCACATTTGTTTAGTTTTTTTTTCATGATTTTGATTTTCAATATCTTATAGTTGAACAACACTACTACTGTCCACAAGAAAACATTAAAATTAAGTAATATATTGAGTGCGAAGAAATCAAATTAAATAGATACATATACATATTGATGTAAATGATAGTGACATATCACTGCTGATTGTAGTGACATTGACAACGGCTGTCTGTAAAATATTTGTTTTTTTTTTTTTGGTGGAAGAAACCGTTACATACAAATGCATATGATTCATTGCCTTACATTGTGCAGATCCTTAGAGAGTTGGGATAAGTGTCAAGTGTTTTATATAAAAATAAATTGCTTAAAATTTAAGTAAACTTTAGCTAGGAAAGTTTTATTTAATGCCGCAGAGTATGATATTGAAAGCATTGTTACAATAGCCGGCAACTGAAAATTTGTGGTTGTCAGAAAAGCACTAAATAGCAACTGAAACTAGAACCTCTCAGTTGCCAGTTGCTATCCATAATACAATTGTCAGCAACTGACAACGCAACTAGAGTTCGATTGCCATCAATCATTGACCCATAACACTCAAATGAAAATACAGAGTACTTTTTAAAGGGGTGAAAACGGGACAAATTAGTACTATTCATTTTTTTTAACTATTTTTTGTATACATTAACATACAGTTTACTTCCTTAGGGGTGAAATGTGTTTTTGGTACTCATTTCTTTTTGGTACTTTTTTATTTTAGGTACTTTTTCGCTACATTACGGGTAAAATCTACAAGTATGAACATACATACATAAATTTACCTGAATTTTAAATTTTAGTTTGCATTTTTCAATTCAAAAAGAATTGACCAAAAATTAATCTTAAAATCCAGTACATCATTTTAAAGACGATTCTTTTAAAATCTATCATTTCCAATTAAAATTAAACAAAATAAAAAAAAGAAAATTCGCTTTGACAAAAATAGTTTTTCACTACGAAAGAATTTTTTTATTCTTTAATCATGATACTATACTATGAGTAAGAAATGCTTTAACAGTTTTTAAACACTTTTGTGTCGCTTTTGGAAATTTATACAATTTATAAAAATATTATTCGTCTATTTTGGTTTTTTTGCACTTCTGCTCGTCAGCCACAAAATCATTATACTCTTGCTCCAAAAATTTAAAAACAGAATCAATTGCTGAATAAGATGTCCACTCATGCTTAGGGTGACCTACAATAAATGAATGCATATTAAATCAATTAAACACAAAATATATGTAAATTATTATCTAGATTTCACATACCTGCTGACACCATTTTAATATCATCCTCATATGTGCCAATGTGCGCATCTAGAGGTTTTATGCTTGAAACCCAATTACATGTTTTATTTACAATGATTTTTCTAACTTCTTCGGGCAGATACGAATGAGCAGAATCGGTAAAAGCAATAGCAAAAACTTGAGATTTAAAAAACTCTGGAAAACGTTTAGCCTAAAGAATTTCAATAATTATTAATAAAACAAACAAATTTTTAAAATTTCAGGTAAAACAATTGTAAATACCAATTCTATTGTAACTCCACCTCCAGCACTATGTGCCACAATAGCTACCGCTTCCGGTTCACAAGCCATTACGTATTTTTCCCATACATAATTTGCATGTGTAGTAGCGGATGTTAGACCTTGTATCGATTTTCGCTTGCCATCGACAATACGATAGTTGTCATTTGTATTCATTACGACTAAATCGTAGCCAAGATCTTGAGCTCGCTTAATATATGGAATTTGTGTTCCGTGATCTAATGAGTTATTAATGATTAAGCTGCAAAAAGTATTAAATGCAACATAATTTACATACAATTTTGTGAACCTTGTGGTTTTTTATTTAATTTTCTACATTGAATGCCACACTATGTAGAACGTTTTAAAATTAATTTTTTTTTAAATCTATGTATATATTTAATAGGCAAGACCATATTTTGTTATCGACTTTATGGACTCCTTATATCACGAATTTAGACAAAACTTTTACCAAATCAAATATATGAACCAGCTATTGCGTATTAAAATCGGTTTATAGCTTTTTGAAATTTGAATATTTTATATTTTGTAGTTGCATTACACTTATGTAAGCGTAACTCTATGACTGCTTTAAAGATATTTTTTATGACGTTTGCCAATTTCATTATGAACATTAAAAAATTATTTTTATACATCTATAATACGGACTATTGTGTCGTTCGTTGGGTATACTTTCTAGTACATATATATATATAAATGACTAGCATACCCGCCCGGTACTTCGTTACCTGTAATTTTTAAAGTAAAAAATAATTAACTTATTTTTCATGTATTTAGATCGAGTATTTCTGGGGCCATGCTTAAAAATGTCTTTTTTGGGCCTTTTTTTCCGCTTTTTTAGCTCCTTAAAGCGCGAATTCCTAAGAATCCCTATTTCGGTTCGAATTTGCCTCCCAAAAGGACCCCACATTCTAAATTTCATATTCCTAGGACCATTTTTAAAAATATTCCCTTTTGGGACGCTTTTGCCCCTTTTTACCCCCTTAAAATTCGAATTTCCAAAAATACATATTTTGGTTCGAGTCTGCGTCGTAAAAGGAACCTACGTTCCAAATTTGATATTCCTGGGACCTTATTTAATGATTTTTTTAAAATTGTAATTTTTCGGCCGTTTTTTCCTCCTAAAAAATCGAATTTCCAAAAATCCACTCTTAGTGGATCTACACTCTGTAAAAGGAACTTACATGCCAAATTTCAAGTTTCTAGGTTCAGCGGTTTTGGGATGATGAATGAGTGAGTCAGTCACTCAAGCAACTCTTTAATATATGTACATATATAGATTAGATTTGAGATAAAGATATGATAGCAATTGAGAATTCGAAGCTCTTGTCCATAAATTAAGAGGTAAATAGTTCTTCTAAACAATTTTAATGGTGATAAAGATTTGTCCCTACCTTCTTGCCCATTGCCCTGCTCGTACATAACCACTGCCATGTATTATAACAATTAGCTTTTTAGGTTTATGCAACTTTTCGGGATATGAAAAGAAAAATGTGGACTCTTCAACGGGAGCCGCATCGGGTATATAAGTACGTGAAAGACCATTTTGTTCCAGTAAATCATATACAATTTCTGGAATTTGCTATAAAAAACAAAACAATAGTATTAATTTATTCAAAAAGAAAACAAACAATAAGATTGCAGCGCCTACATTTGCCAATTTTTCATAATGAGCCTGATTTTCCACCTGATCCTTGGTTACTTCAAATTTAAACGGTTCATCGCCAACTTCACCTGTGTTTTGGTCAATTTTACGTAATTCGCCAGCTTTTCATTCAATACAAATATTTTTTTATTAAAGATTTATTGAAAATTGAATATGGTTTATTTACCAGGATTAAAGGCATAGCCAAGTTGTTTTAACTTTTCCATAGCTTCACTACTTTTCGATGATGTAGGCGTTGTAGAGTCCGGAGTTGCGCTCATTTCGCTGTCCTTTATTGATTTTAATGCCACTGCTGTTGTGCTGTAAGACTACTTGTTTTATAGTAAATAAATTTGAATTTTTATTTGTAAAATTGTTTATTTTAAAATTTGTACCTTTCCTAAAGACAGACTTTTTACTTTTGACCAAAGATTTCTTAAATGTTTTGACATTGTTGGTGGCGTTTTTGCGGCATTTTGATGTAGTTTGACAAAACAAAATGGAACAAAGAAAAAAAGACAAACAACAGCTGTGTTTTTTAATGATGCCAGACTGTGTTAACAGCATGAGTATACTTTATTACATATAACAACCAAGGAATATTAATATATAATAAACATGCAGTGACAACGGCCTATTTTTACATTTCCTATTCGTCAATAGATGACTCTGCACATAACAAGTTTGTTGCGTTAATCTTTCGTTTTAATTTTTCGTTTTTCTATGGGTGGGAATAAATTACAAGTTTTTTTTCATCATTTGAATAAGAAATTTGTGCGTATGTATGTATATATATAAATTTATGACATGTACTGCAATTCTGACCATCAAATGTTTTAATGTTTTAATTTCTGATTAATTTTCTTTCTAATATGTACAGGAGCTACTGTAATACACTAGAGTCCCGATAATTCGCAATCGAATAGACCGACTGCATGGGTAACCATTTGAAAGAAACTTTTTACCTTTATATGATTGAATATCACAAAAAATACTAAATTACATTGAAGAAACAATTTAAACTTTATATATAATTTTACATCAAATGCCTATACGACAATGGTTTTGATTTATTTATAAAGGTTTTTTGAAATTAACGGCTACCTCACTGGAATTTCGACAAAAGATCTTATCGCTCCTTTATTGCAACATAGTCATATCTCAAAAAACAAAATTTTTCAGTTACTGACGAAAAAGAGTTTCTCAATACCTTATTTATTTGTAAACAAAATTTCATAAACATATCTCCATCTAAACCCAAGTTATAACCAGTTACATGCTCAAGCCGTCCATATAAATACTTACGTTTTGAAAATTTTAAATGCCACGTTTGAGTCGTTTTGAGATATGACTATGTTGCAATAAAGGAGCGTTATGTGTATTTTAAAAAAAGAACAAAAGATGCGCAGCGTAAAAAACACATTCGACAAAAAAACTGCCGAATTTTTATTTTTATCCATTTTTTTTATCATTGTTTTCTTACAACACTGACCATATGTAAGTAGGAATATGATTATACATACATATATATTTTTTCCGGTCTGCTTTGTCATCATGTTTTGTTTAAGCGTAAACAAAATATAATACACGATTTTCATATCAATAACAATGTTTATGTAAAAAATATTTTTTATTTCATTTGCATTTAATTGGGCCAAATATGGTCCTCCTAGGTAAATTTATTACTTCAATAAAATATGCTTCATATAGTCCAGGGTTTCCAGTTTTTTTTTTTTTTTTGTTTTTGACACCTTATAACAAGTTTTCGATTATTTATCACCAAAAATCTGCAACAGAAATTAACTAAATAAATATTTTAAATTTTATTTATTTGTTGCGGTTTAGCAATATCTAAATATATATTTCGTTGGTAGCCATACCAACTCATCCCTTTATGTTCAAAAAATTTTAAAGCTCATCTATTTATACAAAAACTGATGAGTTGGTATGGCTATCAACGAAATATATATTTAGATATTGCTAAGTGCCTGTTCGCCGATATCGAAGAAGTTCTTTCTTTCGAGCAATTACATTTGAAACAAAAACAAAATTTTTGAATTCGTTTTTGTTTCAAATGTAATTGTTCGAAAGAAAGAACTTCTTCGATATCGGCGAGCAGGCAGTAAACCGCAACAAATAAATAAAATTTAAAACATAAATACTTGAGTACATGCTCAAATAAATGTAAAATTTTCTAAATAAATATTTTTAGAATATTTTGCTAAGCACTTTTAACATGATATGAAAATATTAAATGCTAATTAAAAATCGCAAACAGTACAAGTTCTGACCTCATATTCACTATTAGTTTCCCAGTTATGTGATTATTAATAATTTGTTTGTAGGATGGGTATCCCTTTCCCCCTTCCGATCATTTCATGGTTTTGATGTAGGGTTTATTTTGTTCTAATAGTAACCCATAGCAAATTAAAAGACATTTCAAGACGATCGGTCTTCCTATAAGGAAGAAACAAATATACAAACAGTAATTCATATACATATGTATATACATAATAATACATATGGGTATTTCCATGGTTGTGGATATTATTAAGGGATAGTTTAGCTTTATTTTCATAACTGTTTTTTTTTTTTTTTTTTTTTGATGATTTTATGTTTAGTTTTATTGATACAAGCCATAATATGAAGCCTGACGTGACATTGCGTTACGTGACTTTTTTTCCCTTATGATAAACTCGAATAATTTTTGATGTAGTTTGGTTTTAAAGTTTTAATTCAACGAAAATAAATGAAAATGCAACTTCAGGTCAATGTTTGAAAAGGTACATAAGAATAAAAAAAAATAGTAAAAAAAGGTTATTTATTAAATATCTCTCTTCGACGAAATTGCGGTTCGAGCTACTTTTATTTGTAAATCTTCTTCGCATGATGATAAGTAGTGAAGTTTCTGCATGCCTGAGATACTCGGCACTTCTTATCATTTTTCCGTTAACGGTGGGGGAAGTCTTTCAATTTCGTCAATCTCATTTTACTAAAATTTTTCTCATTAAGTTAAGGTATAAATTCTTTAAAATAACAAAAGTTTAATATTTTTCTCTCATAATATTGGATAAAAATAATTGTTTAATAACTTATAATTTTTTGGCAGCGGTAGACCTTTCTGTGGAAATACCCATATGTGTAAGTTTCTGTTAACAGTGACCTATGGAAGAAAAAATCGATTTTTACTTTTTTGGTGATTCTTAAAATAGTCAATATCTACGCTCTTTCTAATGCAGCAAACCGCAGTTTTATAACTTCATTACTTTTGTCATAAGTAATATACACCTTTATATATACATAAGTAAAGTACACCTTTGATAAGAAAAGAAAAGAATCCGATGTAACAAAATTTTTTTGTAATTGATCTAATTTACTTAAAACTCGCCTTTCGGGGGTTTTCGGGACCGACGATTACGAATCTGTTATTAAATTTTAAAAATCCTAAATGGTGGATAAGGTTTTATATAATTGATCAGATTTGTTTTAAAATCATTACTTACAGGTTTTTGCGATCGCTGTTAATGAACTTAAAGTCGGGTTTTTAAAATTCGAAAAGGTGGATCTAATTTTATTTCAGTATTTATTTTAAAATCAAAAAAGACATAATAACTAAATTACATAATTCATAACCAGCTACCCCGAAAAACCCTGAGTGACGAGTTTCAAACAAATTCAATAATATTACAAAAAAAATAGTCCGCCATATTGGATCCGCCATTTTGAATTTTCAAAATCCAATACCAGATTCGTAATCAGCGACCCCCAAAAACCCCTTATAACTGGTTTCGAGCTATAAAAGCGTTCAGGCGTTTCAAAATTAACTTGTTAACTTCAAAATCGTTTTCCTCCAAAACTCATTTTTTGCCCATAGGTGCCTTTTAACTGAAACTGACACATACATACATACATATATAGAAGGTAGATATGATTGTTATCCCCGAAAAACCCCTGATTACCAATCATGAAACTTAATCCCCAGTTTGAGGATAAACTCCCAGAACTGCAAACGCTCATTTAGCTGCAGATCACCAACATAATTATTCATTAAAGCATTTCGAAACTCTCCAAATTTTTTTTAAGAATTTATTGTCTACTATAAAAACTTATTTTTATTACTTACACTTGCATATACATACATATCTACATATGTACATAGTATTATTTTATATGTATGTAACTTAAAAATACCATAATAATTTTTCTACGTTTTATTCGTAACAACACATGAAGAATTTATGCACATACAGATGAATGTTTGTACGTATGCAAATTACAAAAAATTTATAGTACTCCCATATAAAAATAGTACGCTGATTGAATTTTTAATATCTTAATAATATATTTTGTTTTTATTCTTAAATATTTGTTATTAGCCTACCGGTCAGTTTTAATTTGTTATTTGCTTTGAACGGTTTATTTTGGGAACGAAAAAAAAAATTTAGTTTAAACTCAATAATCAATTAATTTGTTTTAGTTCATTTCAATGTTTATTAAATGACCTCTAACATGCTAAGAATAATTTGGTGCTTTTCACTGTTGATCGTGTTAAACGTAAGTGAATTAAAATGTGGTGATTAATAAATCAATTTTTAAAAATTATTAAAATTTATTACAACTAAAAATTGTTTACATCTTATCAATGTGTAAAAACACTTGTAGTAATATTATATTGGTGACGTTGCTGTTTGCTTACGGCTACAAACATAAACACATATACATATTATAACTACTTATTTACCTCTTTGTAAAATCCTAGCTACCTACAAATATTTTGTTTATACACATACATACATACATATATCACACCAATAAATATTTTTATAAAATCTTAGCCTACTAAAATTATTGTACATAGAATAAGCCTGGAATGTTTTTGAAAAAAATAATAAAACAGTCAGTCTAGATTTGGAAGTCAAAACTGATACGACGTCTTTTATTTAAAGTATAGACTACAATTTTCAGAAGTGGGATACGAAAAATTTTCAGTTTTTTTTCTTTCTACAAGTTGGACAATTACATAAGTACTTATGTACATAAAATAGAAAGTTAAAAGCTGGATAATTCAATAATTTGAAAAAAAAAAAAGTTTGAAAGGAAATAACAAACAATCAAGAACGAAAAAAAAAATTTAAAAAAAAAAAAAATATATATATACCTACATACGTTTTAAACAATAAAAGAAAAGGGAAAGACAAAGCCTAGAAAGTTCAAAAATCCAAATGGAAAGTGTGTGTGGTGATAATTATTCAACGGCACGTTTACGCTTATGGCTGCAAAGCCTGGGCATGCTCTCAAATGGTCCGAAAAGTGCATTGATACTAAGATTAAATGGAATATCGGCAGAAGAAAGAGGTGAATGTCCATGTACACAATTAACTGAACAGGAAGGTGAGCTCATTAATTTAGATAATAATGGCGAAGAAAATGAGCTTGGTGGTCAAAGAAAAGAACAAGAGATAGAGGGTGAAATATTGCAAAATGAAAATGATAGTCGCAGAAATGAAAATGATAGTCGCAGAAATGAAAATGATAGTCGCAGAAATGAAGAAAATAATGCAGAAAATCAACAAAATGAGTGTCTACAGAAGAGCAAGAAAAGGTATGAAATTTTTGCAGATTTAATGAAAAGGGAGTTGGATATCATAAAACGTGAACGGGAGCTACTACGTAAGGAGAATGAGTTACTGAAAATGATAGCAGAAAATGAAAAAATACAGCAAAGTGAAAATGTAGAGAAACAAGCCGAAGTTTGCCAAGAAAATAGTGTTGATAACGCGGTTGAAGAAAACGATAGTAAGAAGCCGTGCTCGAGTGTCAATACTAAATTTAACGCATCTTTTGTTGTTTTAAAAGACATGATTCCAGATTACGATGGAACATCGTTCGCTGAAATTTGGATCAACCAGTTCCGCAGCATAAAAAGTCTGTATAAAATTGACGAAAATATTTTGAAAACCTTATTGATATGTAAAATGAAAGGAAAAGCACAATTGTGGCTATATTCCAAACCAAATTTTATCAACAAATCTTCAAGTGAAATTATAGAAGAAATGGCAGAAATTTTTTGCACGAAGGAGAACAAGCTAATGTTGCGTCGTAGCTTTGAGGCACGAACGTGGAAATATGGAGAGTCATTCATTGACTACTTCAATGATAAAGTTATGATGTCCAACAAAATTGGCATTGACGAAGAGGAGTTAGTAGATCAGATGATCGAAGGTATTCCCGATAATCAACTCAAGACTCAAGCCAAACTACAGTGCTTTACTGATAAGACAAAACTCCTACAGGCGTTTTCGAAAATTTATCTCAAGAGGCCAGTTCAACAATTTCAGAAAGGTGACCAGACCAACGATAGCAGCGAGAAGAAATTAAGATGCTACAATTGCAATTCTTTCGGTCATTACGCTTCTAGCTGTGTAAAACCGAAGCGTCAAATGGGAGCATGTTACGGATGTGGAAGTATGGAGCATAGAATGGCCAATTGTCCAGAGAAGAAAGCTGCTGTACACATTGTTGAAGGCGATGAATATGTAAGGTATTTTAAGTATTCTTTAGATCTTAGTTTTACAGATTCATTTTCTTTAGAATGCCTAATGGATTCTGGTAGCGTCACCAGTTTTGTAAGGAGGAAAAATATTTTGAAATTTATTGATTTAAATAATCTTTTATGTTGTAGCAGTATTTTTCGTGGAATAAATGGAAGTGAATTAAATGTGTACGGAAAATTTAAGTGTTTTGTGAATATTGGGAAGAAGATTGTTGGCCTGGAGATGTTAGTTGTTTCTGATGAGACCACATCGTATGAGTGTGTACTAGGAAGGGATTTTTGAAAAA
Organism: Lypha dubia; assembly: GCA_947311025.1. Lineage (NCBI taxonomy): Eukaryota > Metazoa > Arthropoda > Insecta > Diptera > Tachinidae > Lypha > Lypha dubia. The sequence goes on from OX371260.1 coordinate 124,225,322, forward strand.
GGCTGGTTTTAAATTTATAACATATGATGGGCCAGATGAATTAGATTTTAATGATGATTTTGAGCGAACAATATTGTCTATTGATGTGAGCATTGATAGCAACTTTGATTTGGTTGTAGGAAATAGTATTGATAGTGACGAAAGATACATGTTGAATAGTATATATAGGGATGACTATTTGTTACCTGTGCGTCCATCCAAACCTGGGGTGTATAGTGAAATAAAGCTAAATTTGATTAACGACAGTTGCTTTAACTGTGGACCGAGAAGATTGTCATACGCAGAGAAAGGAGAGTTACAGAAGTTGTTGGATGAATATTTAGAGAAGGGATACATCAGACCGAGTGAGTCAGAGTATGCGTCACCTATTGTTTTGGTTAGAAAGAAAACGGGGGGTTTGAGAATGTGCGTCGACTATAGGACCTTAAACAAAGTTACGACGAAAGATAATTACCCGATTCCTCTGATAGATGATCTATTGGACCGGCTTTCTGGCCGCAGGTTTTTTACGAAACTAGATTTAAAAAACGGCTTTTTCCACGTGTTTGTTCATCCTGAGTCAGTAAATTATACCTCTTTTGTAACGCCTCTGGGTCAATTCGAGTTCTTGAGGATGCCATTCGGGTTAAGGAATGCTCCTTCAGTATTTCAAAGGTTTGTTAATAAAATTTTTGCTGATATGGTAAGGGATGATAAAGTTGTTATATATTTAGATGATATTATGATTGCAACTGTTACTAAAGATGAACATTTTAAAATATTAAGGGAAGTTTTTATTCGAATGGTTGATAATAATTTGGAACTAAGGATGGATAAATGTGAATTTTTTCAAACTTCTGTTAGGTATCTAGGCTACACGATCGATGGTGACGGTATTAGGGCTGATGAAAGAGGATTAAAGGCGATAAAAGATTTTCCTATACCAGACAAGCAGCATTCTGTTCGAAGTTTTTTAGGTTTATCTTCCTACTTTAGAAGATTTGTTAAAGATTTTTCGATATTGGCGAAACCATTATATGATCTGACGAAAAGGGACAAACAATTTTGTTTCGGTGAGGTTGAATTGAAAGCTTTTGAATTACTTAAAGTAAAACTTATGGAATCACCAGTTCTGGCACTTTATGACCCAAAAGATGAGACTGAACTTCATTGCGATGCGAGCTCTGTTGGGTTTGGAGCTGTTTTATTACAAAGAAAAGAGGATGGAAAATTCCATCCAGTTTTTTATTTTTCAAAGCGAACTACGGACTCTGAATCTAAGTATCATAGCTTTGAACTGGAAACGTTGGCAATAGTTTATGCGCTGCGACGTTTTCGAATATATCTGCAAGGAAAGAAGTTCAAGATTGTAACGGATTGCAATTCTTTGACATTGACGCTGCATAAGAAGGAGCTTAACCCAAGGATCGCAAGGTGGGCATTAGAGCTTCAAAACTTTGAATATGATCTCGAACATCGATCAGGTAGTAGAATGCAACATGTTGATGCGCTTAGTAGGTGCAATAATATACTGACAATTGAAGCGAACACATTTGAGGAGAATTTGATTATTTGTCAGAATAGAGACCAGGGTCTGAAAGATTTGAGACTCAAGCTGCAGAAAACTGAGCACAGCTTGTATGAGATGCGCAATGGGGTATTATACAAGAAGACCAATGATGGTAATTTATTGTTTTATGTTCCAGAAGATATGGAAAATCATGTTTTGTATAAATACCATGACGAGATGGGGCATGTGGGAATAGACAAAATGACAGAACTTATATTAAAAAGCTATTGGTTTCCGAAAGTTAGGGCAAAGGCTGGTAGGCATATTGGTAATTGCGTAAACTGCATTGCATATTCTTCTGGACAAAATAGTAATGAGGGGTTTTTGCATAGCATTCCAAAACCAGAGACTCCGTTTGAAACAGTTCATATCGACCATTTTGGTCCGATAGATAATGGCAGATCACTGAAGCATGTTCTGGTGATAGTCGACGCTTGCACAAAGTTCGTGAGACTGTATCCGACAAGAACTACTAGCACAAAGGAAGCAATTGTGGCGTTGAAGAACTACTTCAGATCGTATAGTCGGCCTAAGTATATTATAAGCGATCGTGGTGCGTGCTTCACTTCAAAAGAATTTTCAGAATTTTTATTAGAGAGTGGAGTAAAACCCATTTTAATTGCTACTGGATCACCACAGGCAAATGGACAGGTGGAAAGAGTAAATAGATCGATTGGTCCTATGCTGGCAAAGTTGGTTGATCCTGAGAAGGGCGTTTTTTGGGATACAGTGTTAGAAAAAGTTGAATATACTCTTAATAATACTGTGCATAGATCTACTGGAGTACATCCGAGCGTAATGTTATTTGGTGTGGGCCAGCGAGGGATGGTTTTGGATCTGCTAAGAGAATGTCTTGTTGATTTAAACGGTAAGCAGAGGGAGGATCTTAGTATGATTAGGTCTAAGGCGGCTGAGAGGCAAAGGGATCTGCAAAAATATAATGAGGAATATGTTAATAAACGTAGGAAGAACCCGATAGTGTACAATAACGGTGACTACGTGATGTTGAAGAATTTTGACTCAACGGCTGGTGTTTCTCGAAAACTTATTCCTAAATTTAAAGGTCCTTATAAAATATCGAAAGTATTAAGGAACGATCGGTATTTAATAGAAGACGTAGATGGATTCCAACAATCGCGTACACCTTATAGGGGTGTTTGGGCGGTTTCCAACATGCGCCCATGGTTTGGTGGTCGTAAATGTTTCTTAAGTTAGCATGAGATACGGTGATCTCATGGTCAGGATGGCCGAGTTGTAGTAATATTATATTGGTGACGTTGCTGTTTGCTTACGGCTACAAACATAAACACATATACATATTATAACTACTTATTTACCTCTTTGTAAAATCCTAGCTACCTACAAATATTTTGTTTATACACATACATACATACATATATCACACCAATAAATATTTTTATAAAATCTTAGCCTACTAAAATTATTGTACATAGAATAAGCCTGGAATGTTTTTGAAAAAAATAATAAAACAGTCAGTCTAGATTTGGAAGTCAAAACTGATACGACGTCTTTTATTTAAAGTATAGACTACACACTTAAAAAAAACAAATAACATCCCGCAAGGATAATGCTGTATTCACTTTTCTATTCAGGTCAACATTTAAATAAAGCAAACTAATAGAAATAAAATTCGGTTTAAGTCATTGACAGCTAGATTCTCACACATTTTATTGATTTTCTACAAACATTTCTAAGGATGTCCTCGATCAAGCCAATTTGTAAACAAAACCTAAAAATTAAATGCGTACCAGCTATTTAGAAGCTACGATGCTACTGGAAGGCAATCATACACTTTAGATTTATAACACCTCTCCTTTTACCTTTTGTTTTAAAAATTATCTTTGCAACCGTTTTAAAGGCTTTGCGTGCAGCATAACCGTAGGACATTAATAATACACAAAAATTCTTTCTTGATGAAAATTTTCAGAAAATTATAGTTACTCATCACGTCAGGGTTTAAATTTTATCAAAATAATTAATACTGGTATTAAAGTGTGAAACGATCGTAATCATCGACCTGACTGACCATTTTGGAAATTAGAATGCCAAAGTTTTATAAAGGGGGTAAAAATTAATACAGTCATCAGCTTATTTTTCCGGATCTAATATTAAAAATTCAAACAACTACAGTACGTTTGATCTTGTAAGCTCTCCCCTGGAACATTCCGATAAGAACAACCTTTAAATAAAATGTATGACATTCAACGAACAGCATCAGCTCAAAATATGCGATTTTTTTTAACAATCTTGAGCTAACACGCATTTCAGCTAAACACGCATTTAACTTGTTATGAAATATTTAATAGGGATAAGCATTCAACACTACACGTTGTAAAAATTATTGCATTCTTAAAAAATAAAAAACTTAATTATGATCATTTATATTCAATAAATAACATTAGACTTGAATAGTTTTTCATTAAAAAAAAATCAATCCATTAAAATTAAAACCAAAAGCCCTCTTGTTTGCTTATAGAATTTTAATTTTTCAAAATTAATTATTGTTTTTACTAAAGAAAATATTTGATTAATTGCATTTATTATTTTAGAATCCAGCATTGCAATGCGAGTCATATCCGGTGGCATCAACAGCAGATGGCACAACTCATATTGTCAGTTACGTACATCAACGTAAAGCGCAAAAACAACAGCAGCAAAACGAAATAAAACACCATGAATTTGAAGAATTTGATTTTGAAAATTTCCGCACAAATCTTACCGCAAAGGAAAATACAGAAATGCGTGGAGCCTTACAACAAATTTTTGGACGATTTGTAGAAAATTTCGATACAAATTTAGAACAGCTGGAAAATTTTGTAACGACGAGAAGAAATTTTCCAAAAAATTTACAAAAAACTAAACTGATTTCCAATGAATTAAATGATGATTTGATGGAAGATCGAGTCAATAGTTTGGAAAATGGTTTTGGTGCGAATGAACAACATGAGTCGCCGAAAAATGAAACAATGTGGCATCGTTCAAAGCAGAGTATTCCAGTTTTAGAATCCGTACGACATTTAGTGAACAGTGTTCGCGATGGTCATCTTAATAATACGGAACATGTTCAACGGCATCGTACTCTGCTCAGTGAAATGCAGCCACTGCCGGAGCACAACACCTCGATGGCCATTGAAACCGAAGAAGAACGAGAAATGATTAATGAAAGTACCGATTTGCAATTTCTAGAATTTTTGGGCTCCATCGGCAGTAAACTTTGGGGCTTTTTATCAAATATTAGACAAGTTTTTGCTGCCAGCGCTGGTAGTGCAAGTGCTGCTTCATCAGCTTCAAGTTCATCAAATAGTTCTTAGCTCTTTTAGTTTCGGAAACTGTGATTAACCATTTTGAAATTGTATTAAATTTAATATTAAGTTACGTTGATAAGTTTTCTGTTAAAAATTTTTATATCGTTTGATAAGTGATCTTAAATCTATTTTCTCAGTTACGAAAAGCTGCAAAATATCTGTAAAATTTAATATGTATACACGCAAGTAAAATTTTTCTTATACTCGTACATGTATAAAAATTATCTTAAATTATTGTCTCGAATACAAAAATATATATATGATTTTAGTTGAAAATTATTTTCTTTATTTAATAGTGTACTTTTCGGCGATGTAAAATAAGGAAACGATTGTACTTTTAGTACCTTTTAATTTTTTGGGGTTATTAATTTTTTACTTTAGCATACAGTGTACTTTCTAGGGATATAAATGAATAAAATCTGCTACTTTTGGTACTTCTTTTTACGGAATTTTTTTATCATAAGCGTACAATGTACTTTCTGGGAGGTAAAATGATGAAAATTTTGTACTTTTTCTTGTCTCAAAATTTTTTTACTTTAAAATTCAGTGAAGTTTTTGGGGCTAAAATAGGGACAAGCTAGCACTTTTAGTACTTTTTTATTTTCTTTTAAATTTTTTTGTTAATTGATCATACAGTATATTTTCGGGGGGTAAAATGAGAAACAGCTGATATTTTTGGTACGTTTTTTGTTTATTTTTTTTTTTACATCAACATATAAAGTAATTTCTGGGAGTAAAATAAGGAAAAAATGCTACTTTTTTTGTTTAAGGTGGTACTTTTCTTACTTTTTTTATTTTTTACATGAGCTTACAGTGTACTTTCTCGGGGGTAAAATAAGGAAAAGATACAACTTTTTTTGTTTAAGCTTTTACTTTTTTTTATTTTTTTTTTACATGAGCATAGAGTGTACTTTCTCGGGAGTAAAATAAGGTAAAAGTTGGTACTTTTTGGTGCTTTTTGCTATACAATTCGGTATACAGAAAAGTTTATGACTTTTTTAAAATGTAGGGGTAAAAGATGAGTCTTTTAATTTATTTGAAGTGGTTTTAAAAACGAAGCAATCGACTGTTTTTAATTGAAAATAAATAAAACAGTTTGAATTAAATTTTTTGTCAAAAAATTTAATTGGATTAAATAATTAAATTTCGAATTGTATTTCTTTTCGATTCATAATTCTAAATTCCAAGTTATCTGCTGATTGCATTTTTCAAAATGCGAATACTTGTTAAAATTTTGTCACCCATAAATGTAAGTTTATAATTTTGAGCGAGGTTTTCTTTCTTTTAATCATGTATGTATTAAATTTCAGCTTACATCCAGATTGTCTTGCATTACTAGTAAACGATGTTGTAGTTCGTTGGTACAGGTAGTACCAGAAAAGCAAAAGGATCAAAATTTATCAGGCCATAATTCAGTTCTAAAAATATTTTTTGGACCAAATGAAACAAGTAAAGTTCTTGTTAGAGACTTTTGTAATGCATTTCTTAAAGGTTTGAAGGAAAACTTAAATTTGGCAATAGCTTTCGCAGACTTGAGTAGTAGCGGCAGTAGCAGTAGCAGTAGTGATAGATCGTGTAAAGTCCTATTGATTCCTTTGAATTGGCACAATGTCAACGAAAGAGATATAAGAAATGCTATAAGTTCTATATTTCTAAAGCCAAAAATCTTACAAAAACTTGAAAACCTTAAAGAAAATATTCCAATCAAGGAGATCACGAAACAACAAACAAAACTTAGTAAAAGTGAAGCTGAAAGTCTAACTTCAATTTCGAAGCATGAAAAACTAAACATGAAAAACTTAACCACCGATGACAAGCAGAATGTTACAACTCTTGTTAAACACAAATGTGCTAATTTGGATTATTTCGACTTATTAGCAGATTCTCTGAATAAGAGATTAATGCAAATTTTCGATATTTCCGCTCTTCAATTACATCCAATGGAGGCTACTAACAAAAAACTTTTCCATATCAAAATAAATCTCAAGCCAGAGTTCTTTAATGTCTCGCCTCTTAGGAAAATAAACGCATCTAACTTAAAACAAAAAGAAATTTTTGTGAATAAAAATATAATTTTTGAAATGAAAGGACTCTTACGAAACTCGTTTCCATTGACATCGACTAAGAAGTCTTTCTCAACCAGTACATTCGCTTGGAGGCAAAAAAATCGTTCCGCCCTTAAAATGCCTACAAAAAGTGATCCAAATTATAATTTTCCTTATTTAACAAAAATATTTGGTACTGACAATTTGCTTATGAGAAGTGATGCTTATAACCAAGCACTGGTTGAAGCTGCTAAACGTCGAGCCGCTTTAGATGGTGCGAGAGCTGCAAGCAAAAAAGTGAACAATTTTCGCAACAGTCGGCCCAAGGTAATGAATATTAAAGGATGTACTGTTCCAAAACAAAATGACGAATATGTAGCAAAATCTGAGCTAAAACCATCCAATTTCTCTCCACCGCCTTTAAAGTCGATACTGAAAGCAAACGAGGATGAAATCGGGAAGAAAACACTAGAAATGTCTAATATTTCCTATAAACAGAATCATGGTTTTCCAGAATCTCCTGTATCAATCCTAAAAATGAAAGATAATTTTAGGAAAAACGACACATCTCATAAGCTAACAGGATATTTAAATAGTTATAAAAAAGCAGAAAACGAGAAATTGCAGATGCTAGCAAAGAAGATTGATCACAAAAGTGATGGAAGTAAAAGTAAACCTGACTCGAGTGGAAAGGCTAAGGCTTCGAAGAAAAAGAATCCCTGTTTAGATAAAGATGAAGAATATAAACCAAAATGTAATGAAGATCCCTGCAAACAAGATAAACCGCTTGGTGATGGCACTAAAAAATCTCCTGAAAAATGTAAAGATTCTGAAATGAAAAAAGATCCAAGTACTGGCAATAAACAAAAACAAGATCGTTGCCAACCTGGTAAGAAAAAAGGTCCAAATAAGAAATATACGAAAAGAGGAAATCCTTGTAAAAGGAGAGAACCAATTAGTGGCAGCAAACTGAAAGAAGATCAATGCAAGAATGCTAAGAAGAAAGGTCCATGCGTTGACAATAAACCAAAACAGGATCCAAGCAAGAAAGAAAAGCCAAAGGAGGATAATTGCATAAGAAAACCATGGGGCGGCAGTAAACAAAAAGATGATTCACCTTCTAAGAAGAAATCTCCATGTGAAGACAGCAAGCCCAAAGAAGATCCATGCAAGAAGCAAAAAGAAGATCCATGCAAGAAACCGAAAGAAGATCCTTCTAAATCGAAAAGTCCATGTGGAGACAGCAGGCTCAAAGAAGATTCACACAAGAAAGAACAACAAAAAGAAGATCCTTGCAAAAGAAAGGAACCATTAGGTGGCAGTAAGCAAAAGGAAGATCCATGCAGCAAACAAAAAGAAGATCCATGCAAGAAACCAAAAGAAGATCCTTCTAAATCGAAAAGTCCATGTGGAGACAGCAGTCTCAAAGAAGATTCACACAAGAAAGAACAACAAAAAGAAGATCCTTGCAAAAGAAAGGAACCATTAGGTGGCAGTAAGCAAAAGGAAGACCATTCTAAGAGCAAAAATCCTTGTGGAGGAATGAAACAAAAAGAAAACCCTACAGATCAGGACAAAAGCTCTTTAAAAACGGAAAAAGTAGATCCCTGCAAAACAAAAATGATTAATCCTTGTGAGAGTATTCCGAAAAGTGATAAAGCACCCACAAAGTCCCAGGCATCTAAAGAAAATATAAAAAGCAAGGATCAAGAATTGCCTGGTTGTGGTATACCGGAAAAAGAAACTAAGCCAAACTGCGGAAAAGATAAGAAATTAGCAGCAACGTCAAAGCAAAGCCCTTGTAACACGATTAAGCGGAGCTTAATGACCATGCCCAGATTGAAATGTAAAAATTTCAATAATCGGTGTTCTACGCGTCACTTCAGCTCCAAACGTGACGGTAAAAAGAAAAAGAACATGGATGATCTAGCCAAAAGTAGCCAATGCAAAGCTGTGGGCGTTCGAATACCAGCTAGTCGAAAACCAGCGTATAATCCCCATCCCAGAGAAGGATTACGACAATGTTATCCAACTTATGACATGGATTGTAAAAAATTGTGTAAAGATACACGTAAAACTAATTGCAAGCCGCAAGCATTTCTCAAAGATACCGATATCGATAAACGTAAAAGTGAGTAATTTTGATTTTAAAACATTTTCTTATTTACAAATGCACAAATATACATCTATACAAACATATGTACATACATACATACATAAGTACTAATTAATGTTTTCGTATTTTATTATTACTCTACAGATAAAAAATAGATTATAGAAAATTTTAAAAATTGTTAGCTGGAGGTTGTGGATTCCAAAAACATGAATCGCAAATAAGTACACAGCAGTAGGAAGGCCCATTAAAATGTATTTATTAAATATTTTACAGATAATTCAAAAATTAATAATCTAAAATATATTTGTAAGTATATGTATGTTAAAATAAAATTTAATATTAAAAGCCTTACAGCAAAAAACAAGATTTTAGTGATATAGATTTAAATTGAATTTAAATGTGTGATAATTAATTCATTAAAATTTGCCCATTGCCAGTATAATTTCTATCCAACTCAACAAAATTAACACATCAAAAATTCTATGAAGCGCCTAAAAGTATGTAGAAAAATTTTATATATAAAACCGCAACTACTGCATAAATATTTAACAAAAATTCAACATGATTTTCAATTAACTTATATATATATCGCACTTATTTGTAGTGAGTTAATTTCACTAGTGACTCCATCGCTTAAGCCGTTTAAATGTGTGGGTGTGCTTCCTGTATCAAAAGTCATACACATATAAAATTACTTCATCACAATTTGTCTTTAGGGGTTGAACAGAGACCGTGCGCCAAAATGGCAGCTGTTTTTCATTACTGTAATTGCTGTCATCGCATTGCCACTATGTAAATTTCGTACAGTGCCATTATTACTACTTCATGGCAGATGGCGCTACTATTCTAAGAGTCTCTATGCTGCCACATAGTTCACTTCAAATTGGAATATATTTAATATATATATAAAACTTTTTGTATATATGTATTTGTTTTACTTTTGCAATAAAAATTATAATCTTTAAATTAATATTTTAATTTATACAATTTTTTTATATAGGAATATTTACTTATCCCTAAATTCTTGAGACGGATCAAGCTACTATATTTATTAGTAAATTAAACTCTTAAACGCAACTATGTACGCAACTGTACAAAACATTAAAACCAGATATAATTCAATTTTATTTTAAATATTACTGCCATAAAATTATCAATATTTCAAGGAGCCACTACATTTCTATAGGAACAATATTTCGGGGTGAAAAATTGTCTCTGCGTTAAAAAAACTGCTAGATAACCTTAATTGATATGGTGTACATTCATAGGACAGCAGGCAATTATGTTCAACAAGGTTCATTTCAAACTAATTTGTTTTGCTTTGTGTGGATATGATTAAGTGCCCTGGAGACGATAAAAAAAACACATCCACGTTCTAAGTGTGTGCGTGCAGTCGTGCTTTTTCGGGTACACGTATAGGTTGTCGGCTCTGATTGATGAAAATCAAAAACTTTTGATATTTTATTTTGACATAATTATTTGATGGTCTCCAATTGTGATTGACGATAACAAATGCCAGTTGTTTTGTAATCGACGTGTAATGAGTAGAAAGATTGCAGCACAGGGATACTTGTTAATTTTTATCTCTGGTATTTTTTTGTATAAACAGTGTCAACGCATGTATTATTTTGTTTTTTTTTTTGACAAATTTGCATAAGACGCAATTAATAGTAATTCATCATCCGATGATTTGTTCACAAACGAACGCCTCGAAGTCACAATAAAAATGATGATTGACGATTTTATTTGTACGTCTCCTTTTAAACGACAAAAACACGACACTCACACATATGCACTGATTGACGTGTTTTTTAGATCGTCTCCAGGGCACTTTAAACCGAAAGTATTTTGTTTAATATGGGTTGTCTTATAAGAACTAGTGTTCTGTTGTCGTGTGAGTCATGAAAAACTCGTGTTAGAAAAAAAATTTGTGATACCAAACCCTTTCAAAATATGATTTTAAAATGTGTTCAGAGCTATTCGATAATCAATATTTTAGGGAAACATCTAGGAACCAATTTGCCTTCTGCAAGCAAATTCTGTTTAACAAATATGTATATACTTCTTGCAAATCGATAGTTGAGAAAGTTCAAACATAGAAATAAAATTCAACTGAATTTAAAACATCCATCTTGTTTCTGAAGCCACTTAATAAGTACATTCCATCGCATGTTCCTAAAAGGGCTATTAGACACGCATACTTGTCTGCAGACATGTACGATGGCATACCAAAACTCACTGTCTAATAGCATGTATGTCGAGTACGTCAGACATGTATTTTGGTTTTCAAAAATTTTTGATTTTCTGATGTCTGCCGGACACCAACATACACACAACATACAGGTGTACTGAAGTATGCCGTCAGCGTTCGATAGTGTAATAGCAAAACACAAAGTATGCCATCGTACATGTCTGCAGACAAGTATGCGTGTCTAATAGCCCTTTAACTCAGCCTTTAATCAAACCGGCATATAGGTTTTTTGCAAAATCAAAATAATTACTCACAGAAATGATATACATAAATGGGTATAAAATATTATATTTTGAGTACAAAATTTTAGAGAACTGTAGTCTACAGAAAGCACTAAAGTAGTGCTAAAACCATTGAATTGGCAGCACTTTAGTTGTATTTGACGTTTGCTGTTTTTATTATTGTGTAATAAATACGTCACATTTTGTTTTCTTTTTTCAAAAAATATTTTGATATCATTTGCGATAATTCTACAATTTTTCTGGTTTCATACCGTTGTATATTGTGGGATGGCTGCACTTAAAGGATTACGATTTATAGGATTTGTTGCAGCATTCACCGGAGCTATCGGTCTGACATTATATCCTATAGTTATAAAGCCATACCTATATCCTAATGAATACAAAAATCTTCGGAAGTTGCACAGTTTCGATGGTTATAAAAAGTCAACTTAAGAAAAAATTTAGATTCCAAATAAAAAATAGAATGTACATAATAAAACTTAAATATACTATAAACAAATAAAGCTAAATATTTATGTAAAAACAACCATACATAAGCAAAATAATATCTTGGCCAAGTCAAGTGAAAAGATCATACATACATATGTATGTCCGTGGAACAATACTACATGCATATAATCATACATAAATAAATTATAATTATAAGTAATTACATACATATATCAAAAACAGTAAGTAAAGACTTCAGATGGGCCAAAATGATTCCAATGGAACACTCAAGCCGGTTCCTGTTTGCCCATTTTTAGATTGACGGGTTAGAGAAAAAGAAGAAGAACCGATTGAATAACACAAACAGCTGTTCTGTTGGTGTTTTGTCATTTTTCTTCGCAGTTTTGTACAAAATCGGTTGCACGTGTTAAAATAATAAAATAATACAAATTTCATAAAAATAAAAAAAAGGAACGAAAAATGGGTAAATTAAATGTTACCGTTTTACGGTATTTGACTAGAGAAGATTTTCGAGTTTTAACAGCGGTAAGTGTTGAATTTAAAATTTGTATTAAAGTGAAATAATACGAAAAAAATTTTCAGGTTGAAATGGGAATGAAGAATCATGAATTGGTGCCTGGGCCTTTGGTAGCATCTATTGCTAATATTAAAGCTGGTGGAGTACATAAACTGCTAAAGGAATTGTGCAAACACAAGTTGTTGACTTATGAAAGAGGCAAAAAGTGTAAGTTACTCATAGTGTATCATCTCAACTTTTTAATATTAAAAAAAATGTTTAATTAGTTGATGGATACCGTCTCACCAATACCGGCTATGATTACTTAGCGCTAAAATCTTTAACGTTACGTGGCTCTGTAGCCTCATTTGGTAATCAAATTGGTGTTGGTAAAGAATCCAATATTTATGTTGTGGCTGATGAAGAGGATACTCCCATTTGTTTAAAATTACATCGTTTGGGTCGTACTTGCTTCCGAAACATAAAATCGAAACGTGATTACCATGGGCGCAGACATAAGGCTTCTTGGTTATATCTGTCGAGAATTTCAGCAACAAGAGAATTTGCCTACATGTCAGCATTGTATGAAAGAGGTTTTCCCGTGCCAAAACCAATTGATTTTAATCGCCATTGTGTTTTAATGGAGCTGGTTAATGGTTGGCCAATGTATGTTAAACTTATAATTTGAAATAAATATAAATTACTTTACCATATTTATAGGACCCAAATTCATGAGTTAAGAGATACGGAGCAAGTATACGATGACCTTATGAATTTAATCGTACGATTAGGCAATTCTGGTGTTATACATGGTGACTTCAATGAATTCAATTTAATGGTAAACGATGACGGGAAACCTGTGTTGATAGATTTCCCCCAAATGATGTCTACTTCTCATGAAAATGCAGAATTGTGAGTTGAATTGTGAATATCTTATTTTGTAAATGTTTATTTAAAGCTTCAGTTAGTAGAGAAGTTCTTTTTAAATTCAATCACTTTGAAATCACTTTCGAAGGGAATTGAGTTCTTTACGTTGCTCATTAATATAGATTATTTATCTATCAATTTTTAGTTTCTTCGATCGTGATGTTCAGTGTGTCCGTGAGCTTTTCCGTCGTAAATACAATTACGAAAGTGAAGATTATCCCAAATTTAGAGACTTAATTAGAGATGATAATTTAGATACGGAAGTTCATTGCACTGGTTATGGTTTCACAAAAGAAATGGAAAATGATTTGCTTAAGGTACCCTAGCATTAATTTTTTCGATATACTGTATGAGTTAATTAATTAATACTTAATTTATTCTAGGAATATGGTATGATTGAAGAATCGGATGATGAAGCAGAAGTCGACAATGATAATCAAGAATTGGTTAAAACTACTGAAGACGACATCAATGAATATCGCGTGCAACTAGAAAATGAAATTAGTTTTAGTGAAGTTAAAACATCTAAGAGTGTTGATGATTCAATAAGACGTTATATTGAATCATGCTCTCAATATTTAGGTAATATTAAAATAAGCCCCGAAGTAGAAATTCCTGCAAGTACCGCTAAGCCGGAAGAAATTCAAGATAAACTCACAACTGAACTTTTAAGACCTCGTACACAAGAAAATGTGTATGATATGAACGTATTAAATTCTACGTTACAATCTTGTGAAGAAAAAGAAGAAATTTTATCAAATCGAAATGACTTCGATGGCCAGTCGATAAGTTCAAATGAATTGGAAACTGATCAAGTTGGCGAACTAGCAAATGTAGATCCGAATTCTCGTATGTATCGCTTAAAAATGGTTGAGAAATTACTAAGTGATGCACGTTCGCAACGTTCTTATTCGACTTCGGCCAGTACGATTGCTCCATCCGTTATAACTGATCGTATTAAACGCAATATGGATAAAAAAGAAAAAATTGATATGCGTAAACGTTCTGTAGCCAAAGGGGAGGCGAGTGCTGTCCATCGCCATCGTAAAGAGAATAAAGATGTTGTTAAAGAATATGCTGGCTGGGATTTTTAAGTATGTATTAAATTTAATTAATTAAGTAACTTCAATTGATTGAAATATTTTTTTATGGTTTTAATTAACACTGTAATAAATCTATTAAATTTTTTTAAATTGATTTGTTTTAAAAATGTGCAGCTTTATAAAAACGAAGCAATTTTTCTCTAAATTGATCTTTTTAGAATTATTTCGGGATTTTGTTAAATAATTTTTTTTTTGGCATTTAAAGTGGATGAAACATACAAGATCGTTTCAGATCGCTTGTGGACTTTTGAAAAAACAACTTTTATACGTATAAATTTAAAAATTGTATATACATATGGAAAAAAAATACTTTTTAACAATGTGGAAAAAATTTCAGTGGACGATAATTTACTCAGAACGACAGCAGTTCCAAAATAACTTTTTTTAAAAATATTTCTTATATCTTCACCATGATACAATTACTATAAGGTGGTCTTAGAAACCCAGTTGACAATTGTTGTATCATGTATCTTCACAAGTATTTTGAATTTGTTATTATGTTTTTTTAAAAATAAACACAAGTGCTTAACAAGTGTTTATTTTTCAAATGTAATTGCTCGAAAGAAAGAACTTTTTCGATATCGGCGAACAGGCACTAAAGTAATAAAATATATCTTAAAATCACATGTGATTTAAAATCCCCCGATTTTCAAAACATGCCTAATAATCAAATTCAATAAAATAATAAAAAAAAAAAATTGAAATGAATCTTCGCTGTTAATCTACAATGTATGTTACATATGTGTACTTAGGTGTGTATTTATGTCTGTGCATTTATTAAATTCTTTCATTCTAATTGATCTAAAATACCTAAATTATCATATGCAGGCAGTAGGAGCTCAACAACCTTTTGCATTGCTTCATTATCAAAATAAAGAGAGTCCTTGAACTTAATACCAAGTGCTTCTTCATTGATTAATGTGCTGAAGTCAGCATGTTCCGTGTTTGTATTTAGCACAGCGGCCTGGAAAACAAATGCTCAGTCATGTCACATCTAAAATGGTTTCAATTCCGAAAGTTGGGTCTTTAGAAAACGAAAATGTAAACCACTTCTAGACTTTTTCCCTTGTATCCTGTTACTCCTGCTGTTTCGCTTCAAATGAATTCACAATGAATTGTTCTACTAATACTACTACATTTGTAGACCAGATTAAAAAACATGCATATTTTCGTAATACGATGTACGAGATTCTCACATTTCTTGCCATATTTTGACCGCAGATCAGGTCGGCTGTTTACATAACGCGAAATAGCAGAAATCGCTCCACACATCATGGGCATAAAACCTTCTGTATGACGATTATAGAAACCATGATCGAATTTATGCTCTTTAAAGAAACCTGGATCGCGTTCATTTAACACGGCACCGCATGCATGCAGTTTAGCTAATTTACGTAACGCCAAGTGAGCGTGTTTTATATCTAAACGCTTAACACGATTAGCAACAGCAACTATTTCACACTGTATAATATTATATTGGCCCAGAATTTGTGCTTCAATACCTTATCATTGGAAAGGCATTTTAATGACAATCGAATCGGTTTTGGTATTCTTATTGGTGTTACTGAACCAGGATATCTTAATGGTCAATATGACACTAGTATAGTTTTCACCTTTTCCAGTGCCATATTTGCCACTAATCTTTGTCAACTTAATACTGTCGTGTTAATGGCGATTAATCAATTTATCTTCTATATATTCTATGGTAACCCATTGCGGTAGTCCAGGATCGATTTCTGGTATCATCTTATGAGTGCGGTCTGTAAGAAATTAAAAGTTGAATTTTTGCTATTGAATTAAAATTTGCAACTAATACACCCGTTGAATTTATATTTCAATAGATTACACAGGCCGACAATTTTAAAATTTCTCAATGTTTTTATGGTTCCGATCGGATTGGTTTCATATCCGCAATACTATTCCGATCGTTTTTGATTTACAGTCTTCAAATTCCGTTTATTTTATATTTAAAATTTAAAGTGATAGATTATTTTATAACCAAAAGCGATTCTTTAATTGGTTCTTACTAGCAAAGCTCACATTAAGCTTTCGTTGAAATTGGTTTTTCTAATTTTTTTAAGAAATATTCTTAGCATATATATTGGTATTCATAATAAAGTATATTTTTTGGTATATAAACCTGCAAAGCTTATTTTATAGACGCTCCTAAAAATATGCATGTTTTTTTTTATTATTTACTACAAGTGAAATTTTTAGAAAAATTAATTGTCAACTCCATTTTTAGTTTTAAAAGTAGATTAATTAAAACACCAAAAAATCGTTTTCTAAAAAATTAAATTTTCGAAATACGAGAATTACTTAAATTACGTTAGTCTCTTATATATCTATCATACATAAATGCCAGTGTTACCATTCAGTTATTTTTTATAATGCCATCAAAATTTTATTTCTAATTTAAGAAAAAAATATCTTTTTTAATATATAAATTTTTCAATAAAAAAATTAAAGATGCAAAAAAGTTTTTTTATTGTTACACTGTGTATTGGTGAGAACAAGCATCATCTACCTTTCAAAGTTTTTCATTCTTAATAAAAATTGATAAGAAAATATAAATCATCATATTCACACACACACATTTGTATGTAGTACGTACCCTGTAGTTTTTTCGTGACAATTTACCCCAAAAGTGGCAGTACTATACAATGTGGACTGGTTATAAAACTATCCACATTGATCCTATACTCTGAAGACTGGTTATAAAACTATCCACATTGATCCTATACTCGGAAGACTGGTTCTAAAACTGTGGAAAATATTACTGTCACTTTGTGCAGGCACTTAGCTGTCTTTTTGTGTCGCAGATGGTGGATAGTATGTGAATGTATGTCATTAAGCACACATAGCTTAAGTAGTACAATGTACAAGTACCAGTGAGTGTAGCTGAGTGGGTTGAGATGTTGATTAGCAGTCGGAAGGTTGCTAGTTCAATTCTCAATACAATCAAAATACATTTACAAAAATAGTGCAATGTTACGCATCCTTACTAAGTTACAAGTGGGCTGTAGGAACATTATTGTACTGCAGTGGGAATAACCAGGATGAAGATGACTAGGATGAAGATAAATAAAATAATAAGAATAATAATAAAAAAATAGCTGAAAGCAAAATTTAATTATTATATTAATAAATTATTATTATCTTTTTAATTAATAAATGAATTTGTTATGTTTTTTTTTGGCGAAATAATTTTTTTGTTTAAGTTAAATAAATTATAAAATGATTTTTATTTCAGAAAAAATAGGGAATGATTTGGGGTTTTTAAGGGAGTGGTTTGGCAGGTATAAGGAGAGAGTTAAGGGTAAGCCAAGAAGAACCGGCTTATGAACTGTCTTTTTGTGGCCTCTTGGTGACAATTAACCCCATCGTAGGACATCCCCTTGTTAAAGTGGCCAGTCATATGGCTAGCATTCGGACTGGTTGTGTCATAAAGGGGCTAGTATTATAACCAGCTCGGAGACAGCCACTTGAACTACAGGGGTAGGTACTCGTATATGTACGTACATACATATGTTCATCACCAAATCCCATAATATTTGTATGAATTTTTACAGTAAGACTCATAACTGACGAATTAAAAAATTTCTCTGATTAAATACCATTCAGGTCAACTAAAAATTTATAACTTAATTGTTTATTTACATACATATGTATACCATTAAAACAAAATCATTTAATTTAAAAACATAAAAATTTCTTCATAGTAAAAAACAAATTAAACTTTTAATAAAAAAAAAGTAAAAAAAAGAAGGGACCTAAAATAGGTTGGTATAAAAAACGATGTTCCATTAGCTTGTCTTCTTTTTTTGCCTTCTCTCAATTCTGTCTTTGGCATGAACAAAATGTTGCTGTAAGGTCCTGTTAACAATTGAGTCATCAATCATTGGAAATTTCGAATGGCAAAGATCTACAAAATTTATTACGCAATTAATCGCCTGACCTTGTTTCGACAAAAAAAAATTATAAAACATACTTCTTATAATTGTTATTATCATTAATTTTTGGATGCTCTCTTTTTCGTTTGTTCCTCTCCACGAATATTCTGTTGCTATTTCGTCTACTATCAATTTTTTAATTGCCGCTCTAATAAAATTTGGCGCATCAATTGCTGCAACTTTTCCCAATACATATTTCTTAAAATTGAAAAATATTTTTTATTTTTATTAACTTGAATTTGTTAATTAGAAAAAAACTTACTAATTGTACACACACATCTTCGTTTTTTAAAGCTTCGCAAAACAATTTGAAAGACCCCAAATCTTCGATTGGCAGCTTTGGTAGCAAATTTGTCGGTATGTCTTCAGGGTTCGATTTTAATTGCCGTACTTCATTACCCAGTGCTACTATTTGCTTTGTTAAATTTTCGAATAAATTTTCCTGGTTTTGTTCAAAACTATTAAAGTGATTATTTAGATTTCTTAGCTCGCTAAAGATGTCATTATTTTGGAAGGTCCCTGGAAAATGAGTAAAATAAAAATAGATAATTTATTATTGTCACATTTATAAATATGTATTACAATTTTTTGCTTGTTATTTTCAAGTATTCTAGTGTTTGGCTCCTTCGTAGGGAGCTTCTTAGTAAGATCGGATAATCGCAAAGCTTATTTTATTTACGCTCCTAAAAGTATGCATATATTTTTATTTTTTATTACAAATTAACTAAGAAGAAAAATTCTTTGTATGTTTTAAAAGTCGTTTGATTAAAACCACAATTTTCGTTTGAACACTCAATAGCAAAAAAAATGCGGTTTAGGGTCTTTCTAAGTGAGACCAACGATATGTTGTTGTGTAGTTGGTTTCTAGCTATGTCGTTTGTGACCTTGCTAAGCAGTTTTTATTGCCATGCTTTCCCTTGTAGATGTCGCTTTCTGAATATCAACGTGGTGACGCCGAATTTTTGGATGCTAGGAGAATGTTGGGGTGTGAAAAGCCTTTTACTAAAACACGAACTCTATTGGGATTCGGACCCGGCTACTTCGGCTCTACACAAAGGTACTTTAACCAAATCACTACTACACTTTACCAGATCTGATAAGAACTAAGATTTCGTAAACAAACAGCCGGCTATGTTGAAATCTATAATGATGTTGGATATCAAATTCTGTAAAAACCAAATAACAACTTCCAATTTGAATATACCTTCATCATACATACATATTTTCATAAAGCGATAAGCAGATCTTACGCCCGATTTATACGATGATTAAAAATTCACGAATTTTTTTTTTTTTTTTAACAAACACAACCCGCAAAGCGATTAGCTTGTCTGCAGAAAACACCCAGGATCTATGGCCGGAATCGAACCGACAACCTCCGTACTACTTGGCTAGCAGTGCTACCTATCAGCCACGGCGGCACCCTTATCTTTAAAAGTAACTTCGTAAATCCTCTTGCATTTGTAATATGGTTTTTTAAGCATGGTTTATTTGTCTTCAAGTGTTGAGTTTTTACCGTATAATCGCTCAATCTTTTTCGAAAGTAAAAAAGAATAAAACATAATAACAAAAACAGAAGCAAAAGTAAAGGAAATAGAAAAAATGCATCGAAAACAGAAAACATGATTATTTTTCAACCCCTCTTTCTTTTCTACCCCGCTCGATAGCAAAAAAAAAAATCATCATGACTTTTAGTCAGCGTTTTTAGTCATCGTTTGAATCGCGTGTTACTGATGAGTTCCTTCAGACGAAACAAAACACTAGTGAAAATACAAACCTTCAGCTATTTGGTTGACAAGGACATCTTGTGAAATTTTCTTAAGTGTTCGATGATCATTTGGGAAGCAAATTCCATAGTCTTTCAAAATTTTAAGAAGATCATTTACTGCCGTTGTGGTAATTACATGTTTTGTTGCCCAATTAGATAAACACATCTCCAGATCATTTGTTTCGGTAATTGAATCTATAATGAGTTCTCCCTCATTGTCATCTGCTGAAGTTTCATCAAAAACTTTATCACACGTTGATTGTGAATTCTCGTCAATAAAGAATTGTCTCCTAGCTTTGTCAAAATCTTTATTATTTTCTTCTTTTACATCAGATTGTGGAAACAATACCCACTGTTCTGCATTCCCACTGTTCTCTTCGGTTTGTTGTTGGTAGCTACCACCATCAATTTTGTTTCTTTTAAAAATGTTATTTATAATTCCCGAAGACTCACGTTTGTTTTTCATTTCTATTGTTTGCGATGACATGAGTTTTTAGTTTTATTTTTTTTTTATTTTAACAAAAAAGACACACACTTCAAATTAACTGCAATTGGTTTTAATCATGGTATAATAAATAAGATATAATAAATTATTATTCTATGGGTTTTAATTAAACTTTTTTTTTGAATTCTTAACAAAAACTTTTTAATTATAAAGTTAATAATTTTTTATATAAATTTTTACTTTTAACAAAAAACACCAACGTTTTTAGTTCAAAACTTAAATCAAATGTTGATGAAAAATAAAGAATAAACTATGACGCGCAGTTTATTTCTGTTAATCTTTGACGGAAAACTGCATATAAATAAAATCGATAAAAATTATTTTTAGTTGTCGTCCGTTAAACATTTCAAGATTAAAAGGCAAGCGTTGAAGAGAGACAAACAAAACAAACTGTGTTTGTACTCTTCAAATAAACACTAAAAGATTGTTTTACGAATTGTATATTGAACATTCCAAGCTCAAAAGACGAACGTGTCAGAAAATGTGTACAAAAGTAATAATGAAGAAAAATAGGTAAGAGGGCAGTATTCGGCAGTACTGTATTTTAAATACCCTTCATCAAGTCATAAATATACTTATGAGTATGTTATATACGAGTACATAAATATATGTACATACAGTTAATAAATATCCTTGTCAAAATAAGAGCTCAAGCTAGAGTGCAAGCGAGCAATTTATTAGTACGCAGAGTAATTTAGAGCTGTAAGTATCTTAAATAATATAAGCTCAGCTACTGAGTTATTTTTGGCAAATGTAAACTTATTTTACACAAACAAAAAGCTTGTTGTTTTTTTTTATTTTTCAAGTTGTTGGAGAGTGGCATATACTTGAAATTGATATATGTACTTGGAATTCGGGATAGTCGTTTTTCGTTTAGAAGTATTAAAATTTTTATGAACTAGGTATTCAGGAGTAAATCATTTTTTCAAAAATAATTTCAATCGTATAACAAAATTTTCTCAAACTTAGTAAAAAACATGCCAACTTTTACAAAATAAGTACTCAAAAAATAACAAATTTCTTAAAAGTATTTTCTATTATAAGAAAATTTTATTTTATTAAAAAATCCTATATATCGATGGCGTAATATAGAAAGGTCATATCTCGTTTTTTTTTAAAAATCGGTTTTTTTACATTTTCTGGTAGACAAAACTCAAATACACCTCCCTTAAAAAAATTCAGTTTCATATGTTGACGAATAACAGACTTACAGTAATTAAAAAATGCCCAAACTGACTAACTAAGTAAAGATTTTATTGAGTTTTCCTGTAAATTAGCTAAAGGTTGAGATAAGACCTTTCTATATTAAGCTATCGATATATACATATAAAGACATGTATGTATACATACATACATATGTATGTAGTATGTATTAATAAAAAGAAAAGACATGTGGCACTCGGGGACTGCCGCGGTAAAACTATTGCATAGCATTTTTTATCAACTTATACAATTATATTATTACGTTTTGTTTAATAACTCCGTTGTTATTCTGGCAATACTGTATATTAATGAAATCAAAATCAATAGCATACTTTAGGGGTTAAATACTTAAAACAAAAGACTTAAGAAACAAACTTAGTGTCAGGTTTTTCCTTTCAAAAACAAAAGACTTAAGAAACAAACTTTTAAAATTTTATTGATTCGGTCGCCTCAAAGCACGCGATAAAAGCTATGAAATAACTTAATTATTATTAATTATATAAATATTTTACACTACATACATACATATATTGAAGGAAATTTTTTTTAATAAAATTTAGTACATGACCATTTTATTTGAGTGTACGGAATGACAAACCTATAAGCACTAATTTTTGGTGACGGGTATATGTATGTAAAATATAATAAGCAGATGTCTTTGTTACTCGTCATATTATTATCAGAATATTCTTTTAGGAGTTATATGTATGAATAATAAAAAACAATCGTCTAACAAACAGTCAATGCTACCTGGAACACTTTTAAAATTGTAAGTAATACATACACACATATTGCACATTTTTAAAAACAAACAAAGTAAAATACGTATACATATGTAGCCAGGTAAATTTTACCTCATGTGCCCAACTTATACATACTCGTATGTAGAATGTTTTCTTAAAAAGTCCATATTCGAAAATATTTTATTTTAATTTAAGAACATAAGTTGAGGACTACAGTTTTCCGTTGTGAAATTTGCAAATATCCTAAATCCTTTTGTTAAAGTTGATACAATTTTTAAACCTGATATTACATACCTGGCACCTCGACTGGTAATCGACTCAACAGCAAACCATTCAACATCTGAATGGTAATTAACTATGTAATCATATGTGTTAGAATTACTTTAACAATTTCTACTTTGTTGTCAATGTATATTCTACATCATAGTAGCCTTTGAATGTTTTCATTTGTAATAAAAAATGTTTCTTGATTTTTATGTCAGTTCGGCAAATAATTTTATATACGTTACATTAAAATTAAACTTTTATAAAAAAACAAACTCGAAGTCTTTTTATATTTCAACATTGGTTATGGGACCAGGAATGCTATAAGGATACTGAATACAAGAATAAGAAAAGCTGCATACTTATAGTTATTTTAGTATCAAGAATGTCGAACTCAGGTTTTCAGATTGATAAGCTGCATGCTGAAAATTATGCATCTTGGTCAATACAGATGCGAAGTTTATTGATAACCCAGGATTATTGGGATGTAATTGAAACTCAACTTAGTGAAAATGCAAGTGTAGCAGAAAAAACGTCTTGGAAAATTAAAGATAATAAGGCGTTGGCCACAATAACTTTGTTGGTGAGAACAACAGAACTCATTCACATAAAAGATTGCAAAACTTCCGGTGAAGCTTGGTGCAAGTTGCAAAATATTTACAGAGCAAAGGATCCATCAAGAAAAGTTCATTTATTCAAGAAATTTGTGCGATTTAAGTTTGTAGCAAATGAAAAATATAGCGTTCAAATCAATCAATTTTGTTCAATAGCAGATGATTTAAGACATGCTGAGATAAGTATACCGAATGAATTACTTTCAATATTTTTGTTGTGTAGTTTGCCTCCTGAATTGGAAAATTTTGTTGTTGCTATCGAAAGTCGTGATTCATTACCGAGTTTAGAGCAATTGAAAAACAAAATATTAGAAGAAGAGCAACGAAGGTGTGAAAATATTAATGAACACAGAGATCAGGTATTTTCAATTAAGAACAAAAATAAGACTTCCAATAACAAGACTGTAAATTTGAATAATCAAAATAAATTTAAAAATGTAACCTGTTTCTTGTGCGGCAAGAAAGGCCATTTTCGCTCACAGTGTCAATCAAAGAGTAAATCTGGTGGTAGTCACGAAAGTGCGATGACTATAATAAATTCTTGCATTAATGAAAATGGAATATATGATTGGTTGCTGGATAGTGGAGCTTCTTCTCATGTGTGTCGAGACAAAAGTCTATACTGTGGAATGAAAGAATATAATAGCGAAGTAGTGCTAGCCTCTGGTGACAAATTTGGTGTAAAAGGCATTGGTGATGTTAAAGTTAATTTTAACAATAATTGCTATATTTTGAAAGACGTTTTGTATATTCCTAATATGAAATCAAATTTTTTGTCTATTAGCAAGATGGCTGAGAAGGGATTTACTATAAAATTTCAAAATAAAGGTGTAGAAATTTTCAAGAAAAACAAATTTCAATTTAAAGCGGAAATTTTTAATGGAATTTACAAAATAAAATCAACATTGGAAAATCATTCAATTAACAAAGCTGAAAATTGTACAAATACCCTATGGCATAGACGGTTTGGACATCTCAACTTTTATGATTTGAAGAAACTAGCAAGTAAAGATATGGTTCGTGGATTAAAAGGTAATATAAATGAATTTGACTGTATAACATGTTCATTATGTAAAATGCAAGCAAAGTCTTTTAAATCGATCGGCAAATCAGTTACTAATAACTTGCTCGAATTAGTTCACACGGACATATGTGGGCCTATGAGGGTTAAATCTTATGGAAGTGCATTATATTTTATCACATTTATTGACGATTTTTCACGTTATATCACAGTTTATGTTTTAAAAAACAAAAGTGATGCTTTTAATGCATTTAAAGAGTATCTTAATATGGCTGAAAACCAAACTGGTTGTAAATTAAAGCGATTAAGAAGTGATAATGGTCGAGAGTACATAAACTCAAACTTTAATCGTTTTTTAAAAGAACGGGGTATAGTTCATGAGACAACGGTTAGCTACACACCTCAACAAAATGGAGTATCCGAAAGAGCTAACAGAACGTTAATAGAAATGGCTAGATGTATGCTAGAGGAGTCAAAGTTGCCTAAAGGTTTGTGGGCTGAGGCCATTAACACAAGTGTTTATATAAAAAATAGATCACCAACAAAAACTTTGGAAAATGTAACTCCATTCGAGCGGTGGACAAAAAGAAAACCAACTGTTTCCTATTTTAAAAGTTTTGGATCTAAAGCTGTAGCTTTGGAAAAGAAGCCAGGTAGATCAAAATTGGAACCAAAAGGTAAAATTTGCTCATTTGTTGGATACCAACCAAATACAAAAGGTTATAGATTGATTGATCTAAAAACAAATAAAATAGTAATTGCAAGAGACGTTAAATTCTTCGAAAATGAATTTGAAATAAATAACATGGATATAGAAAATGATTTCTACGATAATTCATTCGATTGTTCTATGTTCAATAATAAGAATCAGAATAATATTGAAGACATAGATGTTGCTGTAAACGATATAGAAAGTGATAATCAAAGCCCTGGTGATTACAGTGAAGTAGAAGAAAGTCAATCCTGTTCAGGTGAGCACTCAGATTTTTTGGGTTTCGATAATCAAGAATCGGTGAATGAAGAAACATATATAAGAGATGCAAGTGGAAAGCGAAAAAGGGGTAGGCCTATTATATTAAGAACTGGAAATCCTGGCAGGCCTAGAAAAATATATAAAACAGATATTGACGAGCTTAATATGGTATATAATTTTAGTTTTGATCCTAATAATGTAAAAGAAGCTATGTGTAGTGATGAATCAAAAGAATGGCAAGAAGCAATGAAACAAGAATATTCATCATTAATAACAAATAACACATGGGAGCTGGTTGAGAAGCCTCCAGAGAAGAATGTTATTGGTAATAAATGGATTTTTACAAAAAAGTATTTTGCAAATGGCACTATAGAAAAGTATAAAGCTCGATTAGTGGCGCAAGGATGTTTTCAAAAGTATAAAGAGGATTATAGCGAAACATATTCTCCGGTAATACGTCATCCTACAATCCGTTTAATTTTGTCGTTGGCTGTAAAGTACAATTTATTAATACAACATGTCGATGTTGTCGCTGCATATCTGAACGGAGATCTAAACGAAGAAGTTTATATGAAACAACCTAAAATGTTTGTTAAAAAGGGTGAAGAAAAGTTAGTATGCAAGTTAAAGAAATCGTTATATGGACTTAAACAAGCTGGGAGAGAGTGGAACCATAAAATAAATGAAATATTGGAGAAAATTGGGTTTGTGCAATGCAAAACAGATAGATGTGTTTTTGTTAATAATAATAACAATGAAATTAATATTATTGCTCTCTATGTCGATGACATTTTATTAGCTTGTAATTCCAGAAAGTCTATAGACAACATACTAAAAGAACTGAAGGAACACGTTAAAATTGTTGATCGTGGTCAAGCGGACTATTATCTTGGAATGGAAATTGTAAGAAATGATCCAAGAGGAAGCATAGAAGTCCATCAAAAGAATTTTGTGCAAGAACTCCTAAGACAATGGGATATGCAAGATTGTAAGCCTGCAAGGACGCCATTTGTAGTTGGAACAGTGTTATTAAAATGCAATAAAGAAACATGCACTGAAATGATAGATATCAAAAAATATCAATCACTAATTGGAAGTCTAATGTATTTGTCTACCATATCAAGACCTGATATCGCACATACAGTTTCAAGTTTAGCACAGTTCAGTTCTCATCCGCACAAAGAACATTTCACTGCAGCGAAACACGTACTAAGATATTTAAAACTTAAAGATTTTTCACTTAATTATTTAAAAAATTAATTTGTTATTCTGATGCAGATTGGGGATCCAACGTAAATGATAGAAAATCGTACAGCGGATATGTTCTTTTTTCCGCAGGTGGCCCGATTTCATGGGAGTCAAAAAAACAGAACATTGTCGCTTTAAGTTCGATGGAAGCGGAATATATTGCAATGTGTCAGGCTGTAAAAGAAATCAGTTTTTACCGAAGTCTTCTTACTGAAATGGGTTTAAAAAGTTTACTAGAAAAACCATCAATACTATTTTGTGACAATCAAGGTGCTCAGTTTCTAGCAAAAAATAATATGACTTTGAAGAGAAGCAAACACATCGACATACGCTATCACTATATCAAGGAGAAGTACAATGCAAAAGAAGTGGACCTGAAATATATTCCAACTGAGAGAAATGTTGCAGATATATTAACAAAATGTTTAACAAACCAAAATCATATGAAATTTTGTAACTTATTGAATTTAAAATCTTGAGTATTTTATTTTTGTTTTTAAAACTAATATTATTATTTTCAAAACATAGAATCTACATTGAGGAGGTGTTTGTTAGAATTACTTTAACAATTTCTACTTTGTTGTCAATGTATATTCTACATCATAGTAGCCTTTGAATGTTTTCATTTGTAATAAAAAATGTTTCTTGATTTTTATGTCAGTTCGGCAAATAATTTTATATACGTTACATTAAAATTAAACTTTTATAAAAAAACAAACTCGAAGTCTTTTTATATTTCAACAATATGTATATACATATGTATTTATGTGATAATTTAGTTATGATAGTTGTTTAAATATATAATATAAAAATTATTATATTATGTATTTTTTATTTTACGAAAACAATAATTTCGCAATATTCTGAAGTGGTAAAACAAACTTGTGAAAAGAAAACAACTTTCTAAAATTTTCAAGTCTCAATATTTTTTAACCGGTAAATGCAGTTTTGTTTTATTGTCGATTTCTCCGAATTTTGATAATTCAATGGGACCATAGTATTTTTCTTCAACACTCACATTTTATTGCAACAGCAGGTCAAAACACATTGTTTTTTAATCAGTTTGAGTATATGATGTATTTTAATTTTATCCATTGCACTGCATCAAAAACTGAATTTTCAAAATATTTTTGAATTAGCTCCTTTACGAGCAGAAGTAATGATATGATCGAGTCCATGACGTAGAAAAAAATAGCACAAATTAAAAATAAATTTACGTGCTTGTTTTATTAAATTCATAAAGCTGAAATTAAATGTTTCAGTTACTCCGTAATAAAATACAATTACGGTGATGTTGTTGTTATAAAATTTATTGGGCTACTGGGGTGGGGTTGTGATATTTATATATTAAAATATGATCTTACTGGCGATCAGTGGCGCGCAAGATTTCTTCTACAGCTTCGCGAGAAGCTTCAGATAGATCGGTAGCTTGTATGTATTTTTGAACACCGACAAGAGATTTTGTCAAGGCTTCGAAGGAGCTGGAATACAACATTTTATTCTTTACCTACAATTAGAAAAAATGCATATGAATATTATTAGTTTGTAACAAAAATCATAAAAAACTACCTGTACTTACCTTGGCAGTATCGGGACACCATGACATAAGAAAAATCTTTTGTTTTTTTGAACTTTCTGAGGTACCTTGACATTGGTGAATATATTCAAAATCAAAGAGACCATAGCTTTGGAAAACAAAAACTCTTTTTAGCTAAATAAATAAATCAGAAATATATATTTTGCTATTACCGACACTCCGCGGGGCCACATTTTTGAATATCTTCTAAGAATTGATGATACTGAGCATTGCGATCACCAACAGTTTCTACATCAATTTGTTTCTCATCGCGAATGCAGAAGATTACATATCTGTGTTTTTTATTCTTCTTAATTTCTTCGTATGTTGTTTTGCACACATCAGATACGGTGACTCCAGAAGCCTGTGGGTGGAAAAAGGTTTGCAATTCGATTATAAGTAAAAATAATCATGTTCGTATGCGCAAAAATTACCGGCTGACTAAAAGATAGTCAGCCCAATCACGAATAATAATTCCGTGGTAGTTTTTTCCCTTTTCCCATTCCTCCAATTATGAGTGTAAATTCTGCATGAGATTTCTCACTTTTCCCTTTTATTTACATATCGTCACCTAAAACGCAGACGGCCCTATCTAAATTTTTTGAAATTTTACAGGAGAAGCAAAATACTGTTTTAAACCAAAAGTATAGTTTCA
Source organism: Lypha dubia (assembly GCA_947311025.1). Classification (NCBI taxonomy): domain Eukaryota; kingdom Metazoa; phylum Arthropoda; class Insecta; order Diptera; family Tachinidae; genus Lypha; species Lypha dubia. The sequence goes on from OX371260.1 coordinate 124,254,350, forward strand.
ATCAGCATGATTTTCACCAGTATTATTAAAAAAGATGTGACAAATTGATTTCTGGCAGAATAAAATCAAATTTTGTGATATTTATATGGCTATGTTAATTAGGTCCTTTTGTACCTTAATTTTCTGAAATCAAAGGCCCTATCTACCCTTTAAACATTTTTATTATACAATATTAATTTATTTTAATATTGCATCACAAAAAGTAAATTAAAATAATTCATTAAAATTAAACAAAAAAAGACTTCATTTAAAAAGTATCAAGAATTGAAGAATGAATTTAGAAAATATGAATTAATTTTCAAATTTTCATAGAAAAAATAACAATCTTTAGTTAGTGACATTTTCCAAAATGAATCAAATATCTCTTTACGAATAGCTTCCGAAAAATAAGAACAATATTAAATCGAACTTTTTCCGCAAAACTTTGACTTACATGCATCCTTCATTTCTCTAGGCTTACGCAAAAATTTTTACGTTTCCTTTAGAAAAACCTTGATATTCCTTTCCCTTCATCCGATTTTGCTGACTGCAATGTCTCCAATTTTCTTTAGCCTTTTAAAAAGTGTCTGCTGCTATCTATGTCCATCGTTGACAGGACGCTTTTTATTTATACCTTCTTATTTTCCTTTATTTCTTACGAAATCACTTTTGAGATGTATTTCATGTAAAATGCCTTAAGCTGTAGCTAATTTCATTTTCCTTTAACAAACAATTTCTTCAACGGTCAAATTTATAAGTTTTTTTTTAAATTTTTCAATGTTGCCCATACAAACGATCAGTTATTGGTCAGACAAGTGTAAATTTTTTTTTGTGGTTGTGTATTTTGATGCAATGCATCAGAATCGACAAAAAAAAAAAAAAAAAACAATTTTGGATTTTCTGTTAGTTAGGGCCGTTTTCGTTTTAGCGGACGATATAATAATTTATAATCGGATGAATTTTTAAATTGAAAATATTTTCCGTGGGAGAGAAATTCCTAGGGAATATTCGTGATTGGGCTGAGCAACTACTCACAAATGCTCCGCCACAATTGTACTAAGTCAAAGCACACGTATTGCTTACACACATTCGTTTAGGCGTCAATGATCTAGCGTCGAATAAAAATCGGCTGATGCTTACATGTTTTTTGTCGACAATACTTATCCAGCAAAAAAAAACAAATTTCATAACAAACATACGAGAAAAAACGAATTATGCAGTTCGAAAAATTATTTTATGATTATAAACGCTTTTGTTAATATTCAATGTCTCTTGTGTTATAGAATATTTAAAAAAAAAAATATTAGGAAAAATGTTCCTAAAAGAAATTTTAACAACTTTCACCAAAATGTGAATGAATTTAATGTGAAAGAAAATCCAAAGAGCAACAACAAATATTTGCTGGGAAACTCTTTCAATTCACTAATTCAGTCACAGTTATAGTTTTGAGAACATAACTGCATTAAATAATTGTAGCTGAGGTTGTTGTACGACCGTTTTTTTTTTAATAGATATTTTTTTTTTATATTTTCTCTGCGAACATTAAAAAATTATTTTCATCTAGAATACGGTCGATTGTGTCGACCGTTGATTATAGTAGACAACTTTAATTGGCACACACTTCCTCTTGCATTATACTTATGCATTTATTGTAGAACTTAACGGTGTAAGGTCGTCCAATTTATGAAAAATTTTCAGTTATGAAATTAGTCATTACATTTGGATATTTTTTTTACTCCTCTACTCAATCAAAATTGTCACATCTGCACTCATTTTTTATATAGAAAATTACTGCTCTTTTAGGAAAAAATTCCATCCAAGACGCGATGCTTCTGAAAGATTATTTTATGAGTTTCTAATTAAAAATTACTCATTTTCAAGGAAATTTGTGGAAAGAACATTTACTTTATATACTACGTTTGAATATAAATTCCCATGAACACTTTCAAACAATATTATTCGTTATGCTAATTTCAGTTAAATTTAAACTTTTTCTTCTTTCTTAGAACTCTAGTTTACCGTATAAACAGTAGCAATATAAAAAAGAAAATTCTCATCATTAGGCTGTCGGTCCTGTATGATTAATCAGTATGATCAATCTATGATTGTACACATTTTGTAATTTTAGTAAATTTTTAACATTTTTGGGTAGTCTTAAATGCCTCAGTTTGGTAATTTTTGTAAAAACAGTTACTTTTGACAATTGTGTATCATAAATTATTAATAAATTTAGCTTTTTTTTTGGGGAATACGTAGACGTTATAAAATTTTTTGGAGTCCAAGAGAAGTTTTCAATTACCATTCTTTATATGTATATTTGGTTGTATACGAGACGCGAATTAAACAGAAATGCCAAAAGCTTGTTGACGCTAAAATATTTTTGCCAGACTAACCAATACAATACAGATCGATGCATATTTAACCATGTACAACCGTAACTAAAAAAAATACAACAATAAAAAAACAACATGCATTTTTATCTTCACGCTTTTAGCAAACAAACTTAATTAGTTGTTTTGTTTGTTTTATTTTTGGCCAATTTATACACAAACTTAATTAGGTTTAATTGTTTTGAAGAGAGTACTCTCTTTTTTCTGCAGACTGTTATGCCCAAAAAAGGAATTGTTTGGCTTTGTAGAACTTCTATGTATATCTTCGTAAGCTCTAAAATAGTGATGTTATGAATATCAATTTTTAGTATTCGCGAATACGAATACGAATACGAATACGAATACGAATATTTAAAACAGTATTCGCCGAATGCGAATACGAATACGAATATTTCTTTTGAGGTTTATATGTATTTCAAATTTAATTGGAAAAAATCCCTGCCTTTGCGTTAGTAACAATAAATGAAAAAAAAAATTTAGTGATTTAACATTATTATTGCATTAAGATGCCGAATTTGAAAACCTCTACAGAACATCGTTTTAAAACAACAGCTCATTAGCAAATTTTCAGCCATAGAAAATGAACTATTGTTTATCACGGCAACCTTCATTGATCCAAGATACAAATTAAAATTTTTTAAAAATACTTTAACTAAGGAGCGTATCATGCAGCATATTTTGGGTTTGCTTGAAGGAAATCATACAAGCGCAACTTTAAGCTCTCGTTATCAAAATCCGAAACGTACCGCAGATTCCGTAAATAATAAACGTGCATCTTTGAGAGACATGATGACTTTACTCATGGATACAAGTGACAGTGACTGTGAAAATGGAGATGAAATTTCTCAACTTAGTTTCCCAGATTCCATTCATCATTTACTTAGAAAAACTATCGCGGAATATATATCGGAAAAACGGGCGGCAAATGACGTTAACCCACTGATATAGTGGAAAGTAAATAAGGAAAAATACGAGCTTCTTTTACCTATAGACAGGCAATATTTAGTGACGCCACCAACGAGTGTTCCAAGCGAGCGAATGTTTAGTGGTGCGGGGCTTATTTATACACCGCATCGTAATAGGCTTGATGGAGAAAAGGCTTCAAAACTTCTATTTTTGAAATTCAACATTCCTCTACTGAGGTTTGATTACTAATTTAACATGATATAAAACTTTAATTTTTGAATACTAGTTGCAAAATACATATATATTTTTGTTTGTTTTTTAAGAAGGTTATTACTTTGCGTGAAATACAATGGGTTTTTTTTAATAAAAATTAATATATTTTTTTACATTTTATGTACTTTTTTTAAACTTTTGTATGATTTTTTTTGGAAAATGTATGGGAAAATTATTCGAAAAATATTCGCTTGAATTTGGCGAATACGAATACGAATATCTTAAAACAGGCGAATAGTCGAATAGTCGAATACGAATACGAGTATTCGTAACATCACTAATATCTTCGTAAGCTCTAAAATAGTGATGTTATGAATATCAATTTTTAGTATTCGCTAATACGAATATTGGAAACAATATTCGCCGAATGCGAATATTACTTTTAAGGCTTAGAGCTACATAATATTTCAAATTTAATTGGTAAAAATTTGCGTCAGTAACAATAAATTGAAAAAAAAAACTTTCACACTACTTTAGGTATTTATCATTAATATGTCATTGAGATGCCGAATTCGAAGACCACTACTGAGCATTTTTAAATTATTTTACCTACATATGTACATACTTTGAGATTTCGTTTTTCTTACTCTGCTTGCGCTTTTAATTAGTAAGTCACTGCTGTTTGGGAGAACGATTTTCGCAGAGTGCGCAGCCAAAGTTCTCGGTGGACTTTCACATATTAAATTTTAGTTCTTCCATTTTTGTAGTCCAACATTCCTCTACTGAGGAATGTTTACTAACTTAACATGACATGAATTTACATATAAGACTTTAACTTTTAAAGGCCGTGCCGCACTATCCCACACGGTCGCGCGATACGCCAAATATGACATGTGTGCTAATAATATATGGTAGTGTGGACTAAAAATGCAACTGTGTGACAGATTTTTTGGCAAATCGTGCGATTTGTAAAATTTTATGAAAATTTTCATAAAATGATTGTTTTCATGCGATCAAATGAGTATTTATTGTCAACCAGATATTTTGGCATCAGATTTGTGTGACAGTGTGGCACCTACAACTCCATTTTGAAACGATTTTTTAAAGTCGGTCAGATTTTTGCAAGACTTTCCTGTGAATGAATCTTACGATTGTGTAGGATAGTGAAGCACGGCCTTAAATGATAGTTACGAAATATAATTTTCGTTTGTTTTTTAAAAAGATTATTATCTTGCGTCAAAGATAAATGGCTTTCTTTCTTTATATAAAAATTATAAATTAATATATTTTTGTACATTTTATGTACTTTTTTAAACCTTTTGTATGATATTTTTTTTTTGGAAAATGTATGCGCAAATTTGGAGTATACGAATACGAATATCTTAAAATAGGCGAATAGTCGAATAATCGAATACGAGTATTCGTAACATCACTACTCTACAGCGAAACGTTAACAAACTAAGACATTATTGGCAGCTGAGAGAAGTCAGTAATGTTTACGAGAGTGTTAATGCATTGTGCAAAATGCGTGGATATAACAAAATACCGGCACTAAAAAAAAACATTTAACAAAAGATTACAAAAATCTTAAAACTTAAACAGCTTTAACGCTTAATGACTGAAACTGAACTAAACGCAGAAACTAAATAAACAATAAACAAAAATTAAATAAATAAAAGAAATATTGGCCCCCATGAAAAATGGTCCGAAATCCAAAATGAAAGTTTTTTATTGAAAGCAATCAAACAAAAGTAGGAGTCATTTTCCTACTTATTTTGGGCAATATTTAATTTTTAAATTTAGGGCCGTGTTTTCTGAACTTTTTGGCATTTTGTTAAATTTTTTTTTATTTTAAAATTTGATGCCATTTTTAATTTTTTTATGAAATGTAAATCATCAATTCAAATTAGAAAAATGGCTCCAAAAACCAAAAGTGAGGCCTTCGGTCCGGCTTAAGGTCTTTCTCCACCATTGTATTTCCCGAAATAGTGATGGTTATTAAAGATGTTGTGCCTTCCAACAGGTACTTAGTTCATATTTGACCTAACACCTCAATGCAATGCTGAAAATCTTTAGTAAGTATCGCTCTTCGGGAAATACTATGGTCGAGCAAATTCTTAAGTCCAGCCAAAGGGCGTCTATGCAGGGAATTTTTAGTATGCAGTGCAGTTGTTGGATATTAATTATACATTTTAAAAGGTTTGAATTTTACTAACAAAGATCTTTAATGGCCCCAACTAGAAAAATTTGCCCCAAAATCAAAAATTAAAAAATTTAATCCAAAATTTATGTATTTAAAAAAAACTGAATATATTTTTGGTTCCATTTTTCGTGGACCTGAACAAATTACTTTTCAAGTAAAATTTATTCCACATGATCATTTTATCTATATATATAAAATTAAGTGCAAAACTTCCTGTGCGCATACTCCTCCTAGACGGCTTGCCCGACTTCAATGAAATTTTCAGGGGTGATTGGGGTCTGTGTGGAGGGTGCACATAAGAAATTTAGTGGGCGTGGCCCCTCCCACATAAATTAAATAACATCATATATCTAGACTATTGTGATAGCAAGAGTTTTGAAACATTGCAATAGTACATATGTTACTCATGTGATAATCAGGACAAAAATGGGCGGGATCGGACAAGTGGGCGTGGCAGCTCTCATATAAAATAAATATTTAATATCAAATATCTAGAGTTATATAATAGTTAGAGCCTTCAAACTTTGTAGGAGTGCATAAATTAATAATATTAGCAGCTGAAGTGAAAATGAGCGTTATTGGACAAGTGGGCGTGGTAGATCTCATACAAAGTTTTAACATATAATATCTGGAGTACTATGACAGCAAGAGTTCTGAAACGTTGCACATGTACATATTAAACTAATCTGAAGAGTTGTGGAACAAATGGGCGGGATCGGGTTAATGGGCGTGGCACCCACCATACAAAGTAAATATTTAATGTCATGTATCGGGAGTACTGTAATAGTGAAAGCCTTGGAACTTTGTCTGAGTTTATGAGTTATTAATGTGAGTAGTTGTAATAAAAATGGGCGCGATTGGATGAGTGGGCGTGGCAGCTCCCATACAAAGTAAATATTTAATATCATATATCTACAGTAATATAATAGCCATAGTCTTAGAAATTTGTGCACGTTGATTATATTATGAATAGTCATGGGAAAATTGGGCGGGATCATACCAGTGGGCGTGGCAGCTCCCATACAAAGTGAATATTTAGCTCATATACAAAATTAATATTAAATATCTAGGGCTCTATATTAGCTATATAGAATTCAAATTTTGTACGAGTCCATCAATCTATATATATAAAAATGAATCCCTTTTTTCCTTGGTCACGGCATCACGCGTGAATGGCTGGACCGATTTGGACGATTTTTTCTTTCTAATGATCGCCATGGTCCAACTTTTTTCTATTTACCTAAAATCAGAAAACGGCTCCATCGATTTGACTAATTCTTCTTTCAAATGTTCGTATTAATCCATTTTAAGTTTTTATCGAACGAAAAATTTACCACGCCTACTTTTACGCACGCCCCTTTTTAGGAAAATTAAAATCGTAATTTAGTCTTAAATACTGGACCGATCGTCATTAAATTTTCACAATAGGATATTCTTACGAAATAATAAATTCTTGACTATATAAAATTTTAATTGGACAAAGGGGGTACCACCGCCCATATAACCCAAAAATTTAAATCGCCATATTTTGGGAATTTTTTGTCCTACGTCGATGATATTTGGTACATATGGTATTGGCATAATTAGGAATACGTACCAGGAGAAAAGTGGGTAGGAACACGCCCCTTTTTAGGAAAATTAAAAATCGTAATATAGTCTTAACTACTGGACCGATCGTCATTTAATTTTCACAATAGGATATTCTTACGAAATAATAAATACATGACTATATAAATTCTTTCAGTTTTTTTTATAACGATGGGGGTAGCGAAGCACACGGGTTTTTTCGGATTTTTATTATTGTTTTGCCGCAAGATTGGCAGTCCTGCCTTTTACTAATAAATAAACAGAGACAGCAGGCGAATGTTTACAATTATTAAAAAACATTGACATCGCAACATGTGTGTTTTTTCCACATTTAATTCAATCGATTTGCTACATTTATTCGAAAAGAATACTTTATCGGACTTACATAGTCTATAAGTATGGATCCTTGGCTTTAATTTCCCATTGGTCCAAATGAGTGACAAACAAATGTTATAGAAAAATTCTCCAATACAATTGAGAAATCGGACTTACATAGTCTATAAGTATGGATACTTGGCTTTAATTTCCCATTGGTCCAAATGAGTGACAAACAAATGTTATAGAAAAATTCTCAAATACAATTGAGAAATCGGACTTACATATATAGTCTATAAGTATGGATCCTTGGCTTTAATTTCCCATTGGTCCAAATGAGTGACAAACAAATGTTATAGAAAAATTCTCAAATACAATTGAGAAATCGGACTTACATAGCCTATAAGTATGGATCCTTGGCTTTAATTTCCCATTGGTCCAAATGAGTGACAAACAAATTTTATAGAAAAATTCTCAAATACAATTGAGAAATTGGACTTACATAGCCTATAAGTATGGATCCTTGGCTTTAATTTCCCATTGGTCCAAATGAGTGACAAACAAATGTTATAGAAAAATTCTCAAATTCAATTGAGAAATCAGACTTACATAGCCTATAAGTATGGATCCTTGGCTTTAATATCCCATTGGTCCAAATGAGTGACAAACATAAATGTGCCCACAAATAGCCAAATTCACGTAGAGCTGAACAAATTTTACACAATTTTAATCTTTAAAATTTTATAGAAAAATTCTCAAATACAATTGAGAAATCGGACTTACATAGCCTATAAGTATGGATCCTTGGCTTTAATTTCCCATTGGTCCAAATGAGTGACAAACAAATGTTATAGAAAAATTCTCAAATACAATTGAGAAATCGGACTTATATAGTCTATAAGTATGGATCCTTGGCTTTAATTTCCCATTGGTCCAAATGAGTGACAAACAAATGTTATAGAAAAATTCTCAAATTCAATTGAGAAATCAGACTTACATAGCCTATAAGTATTAATCCTTGGCTTTAATATCCCATTGGTCCAAATGAGTGACAAACATAAATGTGCCCACAAATAGCCAAATTCACGTAGAGCTGAACAAATTTTACACAATTTTAATCTTTAAAATTTTATAGAAAAATTCTCAAATACAATTGAGAAATCGGACTTACATAGCCTATAAGTATGGATCCTTGGCTTTAATTTCCCATTGGTCCAAATGAGTGACAAACATAAATGTGCCCACAAATAGCCAAATTCACGTAGAGCTGAACAAATTTTACACAATTTTAATCTTTAAAATTTTATAGAAAAATTCTCAAATACAATTGAGAAATCGGACTTACATAGCCTATAAGTATGGATCCTTGGCTTTAATATCCCATTGGTCCAAATGAGTGACAAACATAAATGTGCCCACAAATAGCCAAATTCACGTAGAGCTGAACAAATTTTACACAATTTTAATCTTTAAAATTTTATAGAAAAATTCTCAAATATAATTGAGAAATCGGACTTACATAGTCTATAAGTATGGATACTTGGCTTTAATTTCCCATTGGTCCAAATGAGTGACAAACAAATGTTATAGAAAAATTCTCAAATACAATTGAGAAATCGGACTTACATATATAGTCTATAAGTATGGATCCTTGGCTTTAATTTCCCATTGGTCCAAATGAGTGACAAACAAATGTTATAGAAAAATTCTCAAATACAATTGAGAAATCGGACTTACATAGCCTATAAGTAGGGATCCTTGGCTTTAATTTCCCATTGGTCCAAATGAGTGACAAACAAGTGTTATAGAAAAATTCTCAAATACAATTGAGAAATCGGACTTACATAGTCTATGAGTATTGATTCTTGGCTTCAATTTCCCATTGGTCCAAATGAGTGACAAACATAAATGTGCCCACAAATAGCCAAATTCACGTAGAGCTGTACAAATTTTACACAATTTTAATCTTTAAAATTGTATAGAAAAATTCTCAAATACAATTGAGAAATCGGACTTACATAGCCTATAAGTATGGATCCTTGGCTTTAATTTCCCATTGGTCCAAATGAGTGACAAACAAATGTTATAGAAAAATTCTCAAATACAATTGAGAAATCGGACTTACATAGTCTATAAGTATGGATCCTTGGCTTCAATTTCCCATTGGTCCAAATGAGTGACAAACAAATTTTATAGAAAAATTCTCAAATACAATTGAGAAATCGGACTTATATAGTCTATAAGTATGGATCCTTGGCTTTAATTTCCCATTGGTCCAAATGAGTGACAAACAAATGTTATAGAAAAATTCTCAAATACAATTGAGAAATCGGACTTACATAGTCTATGAGTATTGATTCTTGGCTTCAATTTCCCATTGGTCCAAATGAGTGACAAACATAAATGTGCCCACAAATAGCCAAATTCACGTAGAGCTGAACAAATTTTACACAATTTTAATCTTTAAAATTGTATAGAAAAATTCTCAAATACAATTGAGAAATCGGACTTACATAGCCTATAAGTATGGATCCTTGGCTTTAATTTCCCATTGGTCCAAATGAGTGACAAACAAATGTTATAGAAAAATTCTCAAATACAATTGAGAAATTGGACTTACATAGCCTATAAGTATGGATCCTTGGCTTTAATTTCCCATTGGTCCAAATGAGTGACAAACAAATGTTATAGAAAAATTCTCAAATACAATTGAGAAATCGGACTTATATAGTCTATAAGTATGGATCCTTGGCTTTAATTTCCCATTGGTCCAAATGAGTGACAAACATAAATGTGCCCACAAATAGCCAAATTCACGTAGAGCTGAACAAATTTTACACAATTTTAATCTTTAAAATTTTATAGAAAAATTCTCAAATTCAATTGAGAAATCAGACTTACATATCCTATAAGTATGGATCCTTGGCTTTAATATCCCATTGGTCCAAATGAGTGACAAACATAAATGTGCCCACAAATAGCCAAATTCACGTAGAGCTGAACAAATTTTACACAATTTTAATCTTTAAAATTTTATAGAAAAATTCTCAAATACAATTGAGAAATCGGACTTACATAGCCTATAAGTATGGATCCTTGGCTTTAATTTCCCATTGGTCCAAATGAGTGACAAACATAAATGTGCCCACAAATAGCCAAATTCACGTAGAGCTGAACAAATTTTACACAATTTTAATCTTTAAAATTTTATAGAAAAATTCTCAAATACAATTGAGAAATCAGACTTACATAGCCTATAAGTATGGATCCTTGGCTTTAATATCCCATTGGTCCAAATGAGTGACAAACATAAATGTGCCCACAAATAGCCAAATTCACCTAGAGCTGAACAAATTTTACACAATTTTAATCTTTAAAATTTTATAGAAAAATTCTCAAATACAATTGAGAAATCGGACTTACATAGCCTATAAGTATGGATCCTTGGCTTTAATATCCCATTGGTCCAAATGAGTGACAAACATAAATGTGCCCACAAATAGCCAAATTCACGTAGAGCTGAACAAATTTTACACAATTTTAATCTTTAAAATTTTATAGAAAAATTCTCAAATACAATTGAGAAATCGGACTTACATAGCCTATAAGTATGGATCCTTGGCTTTAATATCCCATTGGTCCAAATGAGTGACAAACATAAATGTGCCCACAAATAGCCAAATTCACGTAGAGCTGAACAAATTTTACACAATTTTAATCTTTAAAATTTTATAGAAAAACTCTCAAATACAATTGAGAAATCGGACTTACATAGCCTATAAGTATGGATCCTTGGCTTTAATTTCCCATTGGTCCAAATGAGTGACAAACAAATGTTATAGAAAAATTCTCAAATACAATTGAGAAATCGGACTTATATAGTCTATAAGTATGGATCCTTGGCTTTAATTTCCCAGTGGTCCAGATGAGTGACAAACAAATGTTATAGAAAAATTCTCAAATACAATTGAGAAATCGGACTTACATAGTCTATAAGTATGGATCCTTGGCTTTAATTTCCCATTGGTCCAAATGAGTGACAAACAAATTTTATAGAAAAATTCTCAAATACAATTGAGAAATCGGACTTACATAGTCTATATGTATGGATCCTTGGCTTTAATTTCCCATTGGTCCAAATGAGTGACAAACATAAATGTGCCCACAAATAGCCAAATTCACGTAGAGCTGAACAAAATTTACACAATTTTAATCTTTAAAATTTTATAGAAAAATTCTCAAATACAATTGAGAAATCGGACTTACATAGTCTATAAGTATGGATCCTTGGCTTTAATTTCCCATTGGTCCAAATGAGTGACAAACATAAATGTGCCCACAAATAGCCAAATTCACGTAGAGCTGAACAAAATTTACACAATTTTAATCTTTAAAATTTTATAGAAAAATTTCCAAATACAATTGAGAAATCGGACGTACATATCCTATAAGTATGCATCCTTGGCTTTAATTTCCCATTGTTCCAAATGAGTGACAAACAAATGTTATAGAAAAATTCTCAAATACAATTGAGAAATCGGACTTATATAGTCTATAAGTATGGATCCTTGGCTTTAATTTCCCATTGGTCCAAATGAGTGACAAACAAATGTTATAGAAAAACTCTCAAATACAATTTAAAAATCGGACTTACATAGTCTATAAGTATGGATCCTTGGCTTTAATTTCCCATTGGTCCAAATGAGTGACAAACATAAATGTGCCCACAAATAGCCAAATTCACGTAGAGCTGAACAAAATTTACACAATTTTAATCTTTAAAATTTTATAGAAAAATTCTCAAATACAATTGAGAAATCGGACTTACATAGCCTATAAGTATGGATCCTTGGCTTTAATTTCCCATTGGTCCAAATGAGTGACAAACAAATGTTATAGAAAAATTCTCAAATACAATTGAGAAATCGGACTTATATAGTCTATAATTATGGATCCTTGGCTTTAATTTCCCATTGGTCCAAATGAGTGACAAACAAATGTTATAGTAAAATTCTCAAATACAATTGAGAAATCGGACTTACATAGTCTATAAGTATGGATCCTTGGCTTTAATTTCCCATTGGTCCAAATGAGTGACAAACAAATTTTATAGAAAAATTCTCAAATACAATTGAGAAATCGGACTTACATAGTCTATAAGTATGGATCCTTGGCTTTAATTTCCCATTGGTCCAAATGAGTGACAAACATAAATGTGCCCACAAATAGCCAAATTCACGTAGAGCTGAACAAAATTTACACAATTTTAATCTTTAAAATTTTATAGAAAAATTTCCAAATACAATTGAGAAATCGATCCTTGGCTTTAATTTCCCATTGGTCCAAATGAGTGACAAACATAAATGTGCCCACAAATAGCCAAATTCACGTAGAGCTGAACAAAATTTACACAATTTTAATCTTTAAAATTTTATAGAAAAATTCTCAAATACAATTGAGAAATCGGACTTACATAGCCTATAAGTATGGATCCTTGGCTTTAATTTCCCATTGGTCCAAATGAGTGACAAACAAATGTTATAGAAAAATTCTCAAATACAATTGAGAAATCGGACTTATATAGTCTATAAGTATGGATCCTTGGCTTTAATTTCCCATTGGTCCAAATGAGTGACAAACATAAATGTGCCCACAAATAGCCAAATTCACGTAGAGCTGAACAAAATTTACACAATTTTAATCTTTAAAATTTTATAGAAAAATTTCCAAATACAATTGAGAAATCGGACGTACATTGCCTATAAGTATGCATCCTTGGCTTTAATTTCCCATTGTTCCAAATGAGTGACAAACAAATGTTATAGAAAAATTCTCAAATACAATTGAGAAATCGGACTTATATAGTCTATAAGTATGGATCCTTGGCTTTAATTTCCCATTGGTCCAAATGAGTGACAAACAAATGTTATAGAAAAATTCTCAAATACAATTTAAAAATCGGACTTACATAGTCTATAAATATGGATCCTTGGCTTTAATTTCCCATTGGTCCAAATGAGTGACAAACATAAATGTGCCCACAAATAGCCAAATTTACACAATTTTAATCTTTAAAATTTTATAGAAAAATTCTCAAATACAATTGAGAAATCGGACTTACATAGTCTATAAGTATGGATCCTTGGATTTAATTTCCCATTGGTCCAAATGAGTGACAAACATAAATGTGCCCACAAATAGCCAAATTCACGTAGAGCTGAACAAAATTTACACAATTTTAATCTTTAAAATTTTATAGAAAAATTTCCAAATACAATTGAGAAATCGGACGTACATTGCCTATAAGTATGCATCCTTGGCTTTAATTTCCCATTGTTCCAAATGAGTGACAAACAAATGTTATAGAAAAATTCTCAAATACAATTGAGAAATCGGACTTATATAGTCTATAAGTATGGATCCTTGGCTTTAATTTCCCATTGGTCCAAATGAGTGACAAACAAATGTTATAGAAAAATTCTCAAATACAATTTAAAAATCGGACTTACATAGTCTATAAATATGGATCCTTGGCTTTAATTTCCCATTGGTCCAAATGAGTGACAAACATAAATGTGCCCACAAATAGCCAAATTCACGTAGAGCTGAACAAAATTTACACAATTTTAATCTTTAAAATTTTATAGAAAAATTCTCAAATACAATTGAGAAATCGGACTTACATAGCCTATAAGTATGGATCCTTGGCTTTAATTTCCCATTGGTCCAAATGAGTGACAAACAAATGTTATAGAAAAATTCTCAAATACAATTGAGAAATCGGACTTACATAGTCTATAAGTATGGATCCTTGGCTTTAATTTCCCATTGGTCTAAATGAGTGACAAACAAATTTTATAGAAAAATTCTCAAATACAATTGAGAAATCGGACTTACATAGTCTATAAGTATGGATCCTTTGCTTTAATTTCCCATTGGTCCAAATGAGTGACAAACATAAATGTGCCCACAAATAGCCAAATTCACGTAGAGCTGAACAAAATTTACACAATTTTAATCTTTAAAATTTTATAGAAAAATCCTCAAATACAATTGAGAAATCGGACTTACATAGCCTATAAGTAGGGATCCTTGGCTTTAATTTCCCATTGGTCCAAATGAGTGACAAACATAAATGTGCCCACAAATAGCCAAATTCACGTAGAGCTGAACAAACTTACACAATTTTAATCTTTAAAATTTTATAGAAAAATTCTCAAATACAATTGAGAAATCGGACTTACATAGTCTATAAGTATGGATCCTTGGCTTTAATTTCCCATTGGTCCAAATGAGTGACAAACATAAATGTGCCCACAAATAGCCAAATTCACGTAGAGCTGAACAAATTTACACAATTTTAATCTTTAAAATTTTATAGAAAAATTCTCAAATACAATTGAGAAATCGGACTTACATAGTCTATAAGTATGGATCCTTGGCTTTAATTTCCCATTGGTCCAAATGAGTGACAAACATAAATGTGCCCACAAATAGCCAAATTCACGTAGAGCTGAACAAAATTTACACAATTTTAATCTTTAAAATTTTATAGAAAAATTCTCAAATACAATTGAGAAATCGGACTTACATAGTCTATAGGTATGGATCCGTGGCTTTAATTTCCCATTGGTCCAAATGAGTGACAAACATAAATGTGCCCACAAATAGCCAAATTCACGTAGAGCTGAACAAAATTTACACAATTTTAATCTTTAAAATTTTATAGAAAAATTCTCAAATACAATTGAGAAATCGGACTTACATAGTCTATAAGTATGGATCCTTGGCTTTTATTTCCCATTGGTCCAAATGAGTGACAAACATAAATGTGCCCACAAATAGCCAAATTCACGTAGAGCTGAACAAAATTTACACAATTTTCATCTTTCAAATTTTATAGAAAAATTTCCAAATACAATTGAGAAATCGGACTTACATAGCCTATAAGTATGGATCCTTAGCTCTAATTTCCCATTGGTCCAAATGAGTGACAAACAAATTTTATAGAAAAATTCTCAAATACAATTGAGAAATCGGACTTACATAGCCTATAAGTATGGATCCTTGGCTTTAATTTCCCATTGGTCCAAATGAGTGACAAACAAATTTTATAGAAAAATTCTCAAATACAATTGAGAAATCGGACTTACATAGCCTATAAGTATGGATCCTTGGCTTTAATTTCCCATTGGTCCAAATGAGTGACAAACAAATGTTATAGAAAAATTCTCAAATACAATTGAGAAATCGGACTTACATAGTCTATAAGTATGGATCCTTGGCTTTAATTTCCCATTGGTCCAAATGAGTGACAAACATAAATGTGCCCACAAATAGCCAAATTCACGTAGAGCTGAACAAAATTTACACAATTTCAATCTTTAAAATTTTATAGAAAAATTCTCAAATACAATTGAGAAATCGGACTTACATAGTCTATAAGTATGGATCTTTAATTTCCCATTGGTCCAAATGAGTGACAAACATAAAAGTGCCCACAAATAGCCAAATTCACGTAGAGCTGAACAAAATTTACACAATTTTAATCTTTAAAATTTTATAGAAAAATTCTCAAATACAATTGAGAAATCGGACTTACATAGTCTATAAGTATGGATCCTTGGCTTTAATTTCCCATTGGTCCAAATGAGTGACAAACATAAAAGTGCCCACAAATAGCCAAATTCACGTAGAGCTGAACAAAATTTACACAATTTTAATCTTTAAAATTTTATAGAAAAATTCTCAAATACAATTGAGAAATCGGACTTACATAGTCTATAAGTATGGATCCTTGGCTTTAATTTCCCATTGGTCCAAATGAGTGACAAACAAATTTTATAGAAAAATTCTCAAATACAATTGAGAAATCGGACTTACATAGTCTATAAGTATGGATCCTTGGCTTTAATTTCCCATTGGTCCAAATGAGTGACAAACAAATGTTATAGAAAAATTCTCAAATACAATTGAGAAATCGGACTTACATAGTCTATAAGTATGCATCCTTGGCTTTAATTTCCCATTGGTCCAAATGAGTGACAAACAAATGTTATAGAAAAATTCTCAAATACAATTGAGAAATCGGACTTACATAGTCTATAAGTATGGATACTTGGCTTTAATTTCCCATTGGTCCAAATGAGTGACAAAGAAATGTTATAGAAAAATTCTCAAATACAATTGAGAAATCGGACTTACATAGCCTATAAGTATGGATCCTTGGCTTTAATTTCCCATTGGTCCAAATGAGTGACAAACATAAATGTGCCCACAAATAGCCAAATTCACGTAGAGCTGAACAAAATTTACACAATTTTAATCTTTAAAATTTTATAGAAAAATTTCCAAATACAATTGAGAAATCGGACTTACATAGCCTATAAGTATGCATTCTTGGCTTTAATTTCCCATTGGTCCTAATGAGTGACAAACAAATGTTATAGAAAAATTCTCAAATACAATTGAGAAATCGGACTTACATAGCCTATAAGTATGGATCCTTGGCTTTAATTTCCCATTGGTCCTAATGAGTGACAAACAAATGTTATAGAAAAATTCTCAAATACAATTGAGAAATCGGACTTACATAGCCTATAAGTATGGATCCTTGGCTTTAATTTCCCATTGGTCCAAATGAGTGACAAACAAATGTTATAGAAAAATTCTCAAATACAATTGAGAAATCGGACTTACATAGCCTATAAGTATGGATCCTTGGCTTTAATTTCCCATTGGTCCAAATGAGTGACAGACATAAATGTGCCCACAAATAGCCAAATTCACGTAGAGCTCAACAAAATTTACACAATTTTAATCTTTAAAATTTTATAGAAAAATTTCCAAATACAATTGAGAAATCGGACTTACATAGCCTATAAGTATGCATTCTTGGCTTTAATTTCCCATTGGTCCAAATGAGTGACAAACAAATGTTATAGAAAAATTCTCAAATACAATTGAGAAATCGGACTTACATAGCCTATAAGTATGGATCCTTAGCTTTAATTTCCCATTGGTCCAAATGAGTGACAAACAAATTTTATAGAAAAATTCTCAAATACAATTGAGAAATCGGACTTACATAGCCTATAAGTATGGATCCTTGGCTTTAATTTCCCATTGGTCCTAATGAGTGACAAACAAATGTTATAGAAAAATTCTCAAATACAATTGAGAAATCGGACTTACATAGTCTATAAGTATGGATCCTTGGCTTTAATTTCCCATTGGTCCAAATGAGTGACAAACAAATGTTATAGAAAAATTCTCAAATACAATTGGGAAATCGGACTTACATAGCCTATAAGTATGGATCCTTGGCTTTAATTTCCCATTGGTCCAAATGAGTGACAAACAAATGTTATAGAAAAATTCTCAAATACAATTGAGAAATCGGACTTACATAGCCTATAAGTATGGATACATGGCTTTAATTTCCCATTGGTCCAAATGAGTGACAAACAAATTTTATAGAAAAATTCTCAAATACAATTGAGCAATCGGACTTACATAGCCTATAAGTATGGATCCTTGGCTTTAATTTCCCATTGGTCCAAATGAGTGACAAACAAATTTTATAGAAAAATTCTCAAATACAATTGAGAAATCGGACTTACATAGTCTATAAGTATGGATCCTTGGCTTTAATTTCCCATTGGTCCAAATGAGTGACAAACAAATCTTATAGAAAAATTCTCAAAAACAATTGAGAAATCGGACTTATATAGCCTATAAGTATGGATCCTTGGCTTTAATTTCCCATTGGTCCAAATGAGTGACAAACAAATGTTATAGAAAAATTATTAAATACAATTGAGAAATCGGACTTACATAGCCTATAAGTATGGATCCTTGGCTTTAATTTCCCATTGGTCCAAATGAGTGACAAACAAATGTTATAGAAAAATTCTCAAATACAATTGAGAAATCGGACTTACATAGCCTATAAATATAGATCCTTGGCTTTAATTTCCCATTGGTCCAAATGAGTGACAAACAAATGTTATAGAAAAATTCTCAAATACAATTGAGAAATCGGACTTACATAGCCTATAAGTATGGATCCTTGGCTTTAATTTCTCATTGGTCCAAATGAGTGACAAGCAAGTGTTATAGAAAAATTCTCAAATACAATTGAGAAATCGGACTTACATAGCCTATAAGTATGGATCCTTGGCTTTAATTTCTCATTGGTCCAAATGAGTGACAAGCAAGTGTTATAGAAAAATTCTCAAATACAATTGAGAAATCGGACTTACATAGCCTATAAGTATCGATCCTTGGCTTTAATTTCCCATTGGTCCAAATGAGTGACAAACAAATGTTATAGAAAAATTCTCAAATACAATTGAGAAATCGGACTTACATAGCCTATAAGTATGGATCCTTGGCTTTAATTTCCCATTGGTCCAAATGAGTGACAAACAAATGTTATAGAAAAATTCTCAAATACAATTGAGAAATCAGACTTACATAGCCTATAAGTATGGATCCTTGGCTTTAATTTCCCATTGGTCCAAATGAGTGACAAACAAATGTTATAGAAAAATTCTCAAATACAATTGAGAAATCGGACTTACATAGTCTATAAGTATGGATCCTTGGCTTTAATTTCCCATTGGTCCAAATGAGTGACAAACAAATGTTATAGAAAAATTATTAAATACAATTGAGAAATCGGACTTACATAGCCTATAAGTATGGATCCTTGGCTTTAATTTCCCATTGGTCCAAATGAGTGACAAACAAATGTTATAGAAAAATTCTCAAATACAATTGAGAAATCGGACTTACATAGCCTATAAATATGGATCCTTGGCTTTAATTTCCCATTGGTCCAAATGAGTGACAAACAAATGTTATAGAAAAATTCTCAAATACAATTGAGAAATCGGACTTACATAGCCTATAAGTATGGATCCTTGGCTTTAATTTCTCATTGGTCCAAATGAGTGACAAGCAAGTGTTATAGAAAAATTCTCAAATACAATTGAGAAATCGGACTTACATAGCCTATAAGTATCGATCCTTGGCTTTAATTTCCCATTGGTCCAAATGAGTGACAAACAAATGTTATAGAAAAATTCTCAAATACAATTGAGAAATCGGACTTACATAGCCTATAAGTATGGATCCTTGGCTTTAATTTCCCATTGGTCCAAATGAGTGACAAACATATGTTATAGAAAAATTCTCAAATACAATTGAGAAATCGGACTTACATAGCCTATAAGTATGGATCCTTGGCTTTAATTTCCCATTGGTCCAAATGAGTGACAAACAAATGTTATAGAAAAATTCTCAAATACAATTGAGAAATCGGACTTACATAGCCTATAAGTATGGATCCTTGGCTTTAATTTCCCATTGGTCCAAATGAGTGACAAACAAATGTTATAGAAAAATTATCAAATACAATTGAGAAATCGGACTTACATAGTCTATAAGTATGGATCCTTGGCTTTAATTTCCCATTGGTCCAAATGAGTGACAGACATAAATGTGCCCACAAATAGCCAAATTCACGTAGAGCTCAACAAAATTTACACAATTTTAATCTTTAAAATTTTATAGAAAAATTCTCAAATACAATTGAGAAATCGGACTTACATAGCCTATAAGTATGGATCCTTGGCTTTAATTTCCCATTGGTCCAAATGAGTGACAAACAAATGTTATAGAAAAATTATCAAATACAATTGAGAAATCGGACTTACATAGTCTATAAGTATGGATCCTTGGCTTTAATTTCCCATTGGTCCAAATGAGTGACAAACAAGTGTTATAGAAAAATTCTCAAATACAATTGAGAAATCGGACTTACATAGCCTATAAGTATGGATCCTTGGCTTTAATTTCCCATTGGTCCAAATGAGTGACAAACAAGTGTTATAGAAAAATTCTCAAATACAATTGTGAAATCGGACTTACATAGCCTATAAGTATGGATCCTTGGCTTAAATTTCTCATTGGTCCAAATGAGTGACAAACAAGTGTTATAGAAAAATTCTCAAATACAATTGAGAAATTGGACTTACATAGTCTATAAGTATGGATCCTTAGCTCTAATTTCCCATTGGTCCAAATGAGTGACAAACAAGTGTTATAGAAAAATTATCAAATACAATTGAGAAATTGGACTTACATAGTCTATAAGTATGGATCCTTAGCTCTAATTTCCCATTGGTCCAAATGAGTGACAAACAAATGTTATAGAAAAATTATCAAATACAATTGAGAAATCGGACTTACATAGTCTATAAGTATTGATCCTTGGCTTTAATTTCCCATTGGTCCAAATGAGTGTTATAGAAAAATTCTCAAATACAATTGAGAAATCGGACTTACATAGCCTATAAGTATGGATCCTTGGCTTTAATTTCCCATTGGTCCAAATGAGTGACAAACAAGTGTTATAGAAAAATTCTCAAATACAATTGTGAAATCGGACTTACATAGCCTATAAGTATGGATCCTTGGCTTAAATTTCTCATTGGTCCAAATGAGTGACAAACAAGTGTTATAGAAAAATTCTCAAATACAATTGAGAAATCGGACTTACATAGTCTATAAGTATGGATCCTTGGCTTTAATTTCTCATTGGTCCAAATGAGTGACAAACAAGTGTTATAGAAAAATTCTCAAATACAATTGAGAAATTGGACTTACATAGCCTATAAGTATGGATACATGGCTTTAATTTCCCATTGGTCCAAATGAGTGACAAAGAAATGTTATAGAAAAATTCTCAAAAACAATTGAGAAATCGCACTTACATAGCCTATAAGTATGGATCCTTGGCTTTAATTTCCCATTGGTCCAAATGAGTGACAAACAAATGTTATAGAAAAATTCTCAAATACAATTGAGAAATCGGACTTACATAGCCTATAAGTATGGATCCTTGGCTTTAATTTCCCATTGGTCCAAATGAGTGACAAACAAATTTTATAGAAAAATTCTCAAATACAATTGAGAAATCGGACTTACATAGTCTATAAGTATGGATCCTTGGCTTTAATTTCCCATTGGTCCAAATGAGTGACAAGCAAATGTTATAGAAAAATTCTCAAATACAATTGAGAAATCGGACTTACATAGCCTATAAGTATGGATCCTTGGATTTAATTTCCCATTGGTCCAAATGAGTGACAAACAAATGTTATAGAAAAATTCTCAAAAACAATTGAGAAATCGGACTTACATATCCTATAAGTATGGATACATGGCTTTAATTTCCCATTGGTGCAAATGAGTGACAAAGAAATGTTATAGAAAAATTCTCAAAAACAATTGAGAAATCGGACTTATATAGCCTATAAGTATGGATCCTTGGCTTTAATTTCCCATTGGTCCAAATGAGTGGCAAACAAATGTTATAGAAAAATTATCAAATACAATTGAGAAATCGGACTTACATAGCCTATAAGTATGGATCCTTGGATTTAATTTCCCATTGGTCCAAATGAGTGACAAACAAATGTTATAGAAAAATTCTCAAATACAATTGAGAAATCGGACTTACATAGCCTATAAATATGGATCCTTGGCTTTAATTTCCCATTGGTCCAAATGAGTGACAAACAAATGTTATAGAAAAATTCTCAAATACAATTGAGAAATCGGACTTACATAGCCTATAAGTATGGATCCTTGGCTTTAATTTCTCATTGGTCCAAATGAGTGACAAGCAAGTGTTATAGAAAAATTCTCAAATACAATTGAGAAATCGGACTTACATAGCCTATAAGTATGGATCCTTGGCTTTAATTTCCCATTGGTCCAAATGAGTGACAAACAAATGTTATAGAAAAATTCTCAAATACAATTGAGAAATCGGACTTACATAGCCTATAAGTATGTATCCTTGGCTTTAATTTCCCATTGGTCCAAATGAGTGACAAACAAATGTTATAGAAAAATTCTCAAATACAATTGAGAAATCGGACTTACATAGCCTATAAGTATGGATCCTTGGCTTTAATTTCCCATTGGTCCAAATTAGTGACAAACAAATGTTATAGAAAAATTCTCAAATACAATTGAGAAATCGGACTTACATAGCCTATAAGTATGGATCCTTGGCTTTAATTTCCCATTGGTCCAAATGAGTGACAAACAAATGTTATAGAAAAATTATCAAATACAATTGAGAAATCGGACTTACATAGTCTTTAAGTATGGATCCTTGGCTTTAATTTCCCATTGGTCCAAATGAGTGACAGACATAAATGTGCCCACAAATAGCCAAATTCACGTAGAGCTGAACAAAATTTACACAATTTTAATCTTTAAAATTTTATAGAAAAATTATCAAATACAATTGAGAAATCGGACTTACATAGCCTATAAGTATGGATCCTTGGCTTTAATTTCTCATTGGTCCAAATGAGTGACAAACAAATGTTATAGAAAAATTATCAAATACAATTGAGAAATTGGACTTACATAGTCTATAAGTATGGATCCTTGGCTTTAATTTCCCATTGGTCCAAATGAGTGACAAACAAGTGTTATAGAAAAATTCTCAAATACAATTGAGAAATCGGACTTACATAGCCTATAAGTATGGATCCTTGGCTTTAATTTCCCATTGGTCCAAATGAGTGACAAACAAGTGTTATAGAAAAATTCTCAAATACAATTGTGAAATCGGACTTACATAGCCTATAAGTATGGATCCTTGGCTTTAATTTCTCATTGGTCCAAATGAGTGACAAACAAGTGTTATAGAAAAATTCTCAAATACAAATGAGAAATTGGACTTACATAGTCTATAAGTATGGATCCTTAGCTCTAATTTCCCATTGGTCCAAATGACTGTCAAACAAATGTTATAGAAAAATTCTCAAATACAATTGAGAAATCGGACTTACATAGTCTATAAGTATGGATCCTTGGCTTTAATTTCTCATTGGTCCAAATGAGTGACAAACAAGTGTTATAGAAAAATTCTCAAATACAATTGAGAAATTGGACTTACATAGTCTATAAGTATGGATCCTTAGCTCTAATTTCCCATTGGTCCAAATGACTGACAAACAAATGTTATAGAAAAATTATCAAATACAATTGAGAAATCGGACTTACATAGTCTATAAGTATGGATCCTTGGCTTTAATTTCCCATTGGTCCAAATGAGTGACAGACATAAATGTGCCCACAAATAGCCAAATTCACGTAGAGCTCAACAAAATTTACACAATTTTAATCTTTAAAATTTTATAGAAAAATTCTCAAATACAATTGAGAAATCGGACTTACATAGCCTATAAGTATGGATCCTTGGCTTTAATTTCCCATTGGTCCAAATGAGTGACAAACAAATGTTATAGAAAAATTATCAAATACAATTGAGAAATCGGACTTACATAGTCTATAAGTATGGATCCTTGGCTTTAATTTCCCATTGGTCCAAATGAGTGACAAACAAGTGTTATAGAAAAATTCTCAAATACAATTGAGAAATCGGACTTACATAGCCTATAAGTATGGATCCTTGGCTTTAATTTCTCATTGGTCCAAATGAGTGACAAACAAGTGTTATAGAAAAATTCTCAAATACAATTGAGAAATCGGACTTACATAGCCTATAAGTATGGATCCTTGGCTTTAATTTCCCATTGGTCCAAATGAGTGACAAACAAGTGTTATAGAAAAATTCTCAAATACAATTGTGAAATCGGACTTACATAGCCTATTAGTATGGATCCTTGGCTTTAATTTCTCATTGGTCCAAATGAGTGACAAACAAGTGTTATAGAAAAATTCTCAAATACAATTGTGAAATCGGACTTACATAGCCTATAAGTATGGATCCTTGGCTTTAATTTCCCATTGGTCCAAATGAGTGACAAACAAGTGTTATAGAAAAATTCTCAAATACAATTGAGAAATCGGACTTACATAGCCTATAAGTATGGATCCTTGGCTTTAATTTCTCATTGGTCCAAATGAGTGACAAACAAGTGTTATAGAAAAATTCTCAAATACAATTGAGAAATCGGACTTACATAGCCTATAAGTATGGATCCTTGGCTTTAATTTCCCATTGGTCCAAATGAGTGACAAACAAGTGTTATAGAAAAATTCTCAAATACAATTGTGAAATCGGACTTACATAGCCTATAAGTATGGATCCTTGGCTTTAATTTCTCATTGGTCCAAATGAGTGACAAACAAGTGTTATAGAAAAATTCTCAAATACAATTGAGAAATTGGACTTACATAGTCTATAAGTATGGATCCTTGGCTTTAATTTCTCATTGGTCCAAATGAGTGACAAACAAGTGTTATAGAAAAATTCTCAAATACAATTGTGAAATCGGACTTACATAGCCTATAAGTATGGATCCTTGGCTTTAATTTCTCATTGGTACAAATGAGTGACAAACAAGTGTTATAGAAAAATTCTCAAATACAATTGTGAAATCGGACTTACATAGCCTATAAGTATGGATCCTTGGCTTTAATTTCCCATTGGTCCAAATGAGTGACAAACAAGTGTTATAGAAAAATTCTCAAATACAATTGAGAAATCGGACTTACATAGCCTATAAGTATGGATCCTTGGCTTTAATTTCCCATTGGTCCAAATGAGTGACAAACAAGTGTTATAGAAAAATTCTCAAATACAATTGTGAAATCGGACTTACATAGCCTATAAGTATGGATCCTTGGCTTTAATTTCTCATTGGTCCAAATGAGTGACAAACAAGTGTTATAGAAAAATTCTCAAATACAAATGAGAAATTGGACTTACATAGTCTATAAGTATGGATCCTTAGCTCTAATTTCCCATTGGTCCAAATGACTGTCAAACAAATGTTATAGAAAAATTCTCAAATACAATTGAGAAATCGGACTTACATAGTCTATAAGTATGGATCCTTGGCTTTAATTTCTCATTGGTCCAAATGAGTGACAAACAAGTGTTATAGAAAAATTCTCAAATACAATTGAGAAATTGGACTTACATAGTCTATAAGTATGGATCCTTGGCTTTAATTTCTCATTGGTCCAAATGAGTGACAAACAAGTGTTATAGAAAAATTCTCAAATACAATTGAGAAATCGGACTTACATAGTCTATAAGTATGGATCCTTGGCTTTAATTTCTCATTGGTCCAAATGAGTGACAAACAAGTGTTATAGAAAAATTCTCAAATACAATTGAGAAATTGGACTTACATAGTCTATAAGTATGGATCCTTAGCTCTAATTTCCCATTGGTCCAAATGACTGACAAACAAATGTTATAGAAAAATTCTCAAATACAATTGAGAAATCGGACTTACATAGTCTATAAGTATGGATCCTTGGCTTTAATTTCTCATTGGTCCAAATGAGTGACAAACAAGTGTTATAGAAAAATTCTCAAATACAATTGAGAAATTGGACTTACATAGTCTATAAGTATGGATCCTTGGCTTTAATTTCCCATTGGTCCAAATGAGTGACAAACAAATGTTATAGAAAAATTCTCAAATACAATTGAGAAATCGGACTTACATAGTCTATAAGTATGGATCCTTGGCTTTAATTTCTCATTGGTCCAAATGAGTGACAAACAAGGTTTAAAGAGAAAAATTCTCAAATACAATTGAGAAATTGGACTTACATAGTCTATAAGTATGGATCCTTGGCTTTAATTTCCCATTGGTCCAAATGAGTGACAAACAAATGTTATAGAAAAATTCTCAAATACAATTGAGAAATCGGACTTACATAGTCTATAAGTATGGATCCTTGGCTTTAATTTCTCATTGGTCCAAATGAGTGACAAACAAGTGTTATAGAAAAATTCTCAAATACAATTGAGAAATTGGACTTACATAGTCTATAAGTATGGATCCTTGGCTTTAATTTCTCATTGGTCCAAATGAGTGACAAACAAGTGTTATAGAAAAATTCTCAAATACAATTGAGAAATCGGACTTACATAGCCTATAAGTATGGATCCTTGGCTTTAATTTCTCATTGGTCCAAATGAGTGACAAACAAGTGTTATAGAAAAATTCTCAAATACAATTGAGAAATTGGACTTACATAGTCTATAAGTATGGATCCTTGGCTTTAATTTCCCATTGGTCCAAATGAGTGACAAACAAATGTTATAGAAAAATTATCAAATACAATTGAGAAATCGGACTACATAGTCTATAAGTATGGATCCTTGGCTTTAATTTCCCATTGGTCCAAATGAGTGACAAACAAATGTTATAGAAAAATTCTCAAATACAATTGAGAAATCGGACTTACATAGCCTATAAGTATGGATCCTTGGCTTTAATTTCCCATTGGTCCAAATGAGTGACAAACAAGTGTTATAGAAAAATTCTCAAATACAATTGTGAAATCGGACTTACATAGCCTATAAGTATGGATCCTTGGCTTTAATTTCTCATTGGTCCAAATGAGTGACAAACAAGTGTTATAGAAAAATTCTCAAATACAATTGAGAAATTGGACTTACATAGTCTATAAGTATGGATCCTTAGCTCTAATTTCCCATTGGTCCAAATGACTGACAAACAAATGTTATAGAAAAATTCTCAAATACAATTGAGAAATCGGACTTACATAGTCTATAAGTATGGATCCTTGGCTTTAATTTCTCATTGGTCCAAATGAGTGACAAACAAGTGTTATAGAAAAATTCTCAAATAC
The DNA here is from genome assembly GCA_947311025.1 of Lypha dubia. Classification (NCBI taxonomy): domain Eukaryota; kingdom Metazoa; phylum Arthropoda; class Insecta; order Diptera; family Tachinidae; genus Lypha; species Lypha dubia. The sequence goes on from OX371260.1 coordinate 124,281,617, forward strand.
AATTGAGAAATTGGACTTACATAGTCTATAAGTATGGATCCTTAGCTCTAATTTCCCATTGGTCCAAATGACTGACAAACAAATGTTATAGAAAAATTCTCAAATACAATTGAGAAATTGGACTTACATAGTCTATAAGTATGGATCCTTAGCTCTAATTTCCCATTGGTCCAAATGACTGACAAACAAATGTTATAGAAAAATTCTCAAATACAATTGAGAAATCGGACTTACATAGTCTATAAGTATGGATCCTTGGCTTTAATTTCTCATTGGTCCAAATGAGTGACAAACAAGTGTTATAGAAAAATTCTCAAATACAATTGAGAAATTGGACTTACATAGTCTATAAGTATGGATCCTTAGCTCTAATTTCCCATTGGTCCAAATGACTGACAAACAAATGTTATAGAAAAATTCTCAAATACAATTGAGAAATCGGACTTACATAGTCTATAAGTATGGATCCTTGGCTTTAATTTCTCATTGGTCCAAATGAGTGACAAACAAGTGTTATAGAAAAATTCTCAAATACAATTGAGAAATCGGACTTACATAGTCTATAAGTATGGATCCTTAGCTCTAATTTCCCATTGGTCCAAATGAGTGACAAACATAAATGTGCCCACAAATAGCCAAATTCACGTAGAGCTGAACAAAATTTACACAATTTTAATCTTTAAAATTTTATAGAAAAATTCTCAAATACAATTGAGAAATCGGACTTACATAGTCTATAAGTATGGATCCTTGGCTTTAATTTCCCATTGGTCCAAATGAGTGACAAACAAGTGTTATAGAAAAATTCTCAAATACAATTGAGAAATCGGACTTACTTAGCCTATAAGTATGGATCTTTGGCTTTAATTTCCCATTGGTCCAAATAAGTGACAAACAAATGTTATAGAAAAATTCTCAAATACAATTGAGAAATCGGACTTACATAGTCTATAAGTATGGATCCTTGGCTTTAATTTCCCATTGGTCCAAATGAGTGACAAACAAGTGTTATGGAAAAATTCTCAAATACAATTGAGAAATTGGACTTACATAGTCTATAAGTATGGATCCTTAGCTCTAATTTCCCATTGGTCCAAATGAGTGACAAACATAAATGTGCCCACAAATAGCCAAATTTACGTAGAGCTGAACAAAATTTACACAATTTTAATCTTTAAAATTTTATAGAAAAATTCTCAAATACAATTGAGAAATCGGACTTACATAGCCTATAAGTATGCATCCTTGGCTTTAATTTTCCATTGGTCCAAATGAGTGACAAACATAAATGTGCCCACAAATAGCCAAATTCACGTAGAGCTGAACAAAATTTACACAATTTTAATCTTTAAAATTTTATAGAAAAATTTCCAAATACAATTGAGAAATCGGAATTACATAGCCTATAAGTATGGATCCTTGGCTTTAATTTCTCATTGGTCCAAATGAGTGACAAACATAAATGTGCCCACAAATAGCCAAATTCACGTAGAGCTGAACAAAATTTACACAATTTTAATCTTTAAAATTTTATAGAAAAATTCTCAAATACAATTGAGAAATCGGACTTATATAGTCTATAAGTATGGATCCTTAGCTCTAATTTCCAATTGGTCCAAATGAGTGACAAACATAAATGTGCCCACAAATAGCCAAATTCACGTAGAGCCGAACAAAATTTACACAATTTTAATCTTTAAAATTTTATAGAAAAATTCTCAAATACAATTGAGAAATCGGACTTATATAGTCTATCAGTATGGATCCTTGGCTTTAATTTCCCATTGGTCCAAATGAGTGACAAACATAAATGTGCCCACAAATAGCCAAATTCACGTAGAGCTTAACAAAATTTACACAATTTTAATCTTTAAAATTTTATAGAAAAATTCTCAAATACAATTGAGAAATCGGACTTATATAGTCTATAAGTATGGATCCTTAGCTCTAATTTCCCATTGGTCCAAATGAGTGACAAACATAAATGTGCCCACAAATAGCCAAATTCACGTAGAGCTGAACAAAATTTACACAATTTTAATCTTTAAAATTTTATAGAAAAATTCTCAAATACAATTGAGAAATCGGACTTACATAGCCTATAAGTATGGATCCTTGGCTTTAATTTCCCATTGGTCCAAATGAGTGACAAACATAAATGTGCCCACAAATAGCCAAATTCACGTAGAGCTGAACAAAATTTACACAATTTTAATCTTTAAAATTTTATAGAAAAATTCTCAAATACAATTGAGATATCGGACTTATATAGTCTATAAGTATGGATCCTTAGCTCTAATTTCCCATTGGTCCAAATGAGTGACAAACATAAATGTGCCCACAAATAGCCAAATTCACGTAGAGCTGAACAAAATTTACACAATTTTAATCTTTAAAATTTTATAGAAAAATTCTCAAATACAATTGAGAAATCGGACTTACATAGCCTATAAGTATGCATCCTTGGCTTTAATTTCCCATTGGTCCAAATGAGTGACAAACATAAATGTGCCCACAAAAAGCCAAATTCACGTAGAGCTGAACAAAATTTACACAATTTTAATCTTTAAAATTTTATAGAAAAATTCTCAAATACAATTGAGAAATCGGACTTACATAGCCTATAAGTATGGATCCTTGGCTTTAATTTCCCATTGGTCCAAATGAGTGACAAACATAAATGTGCCCACAAATAGCCAAATTCACGTAGAGCTGAACAAAATTTACACAATTTTAATCTTTAAAATTTTATAGAAAAATTCTCAAATACAATTGAGAAATCGGACTTACATAGCCTATAAGTATGCATCCTTGGCTTTAATTTCCCATTGGTCCAAATGAGTGACAAACAAGTGTTATAGAAAAATTCTCAAATACAATTGAGAAATCGGACTTACATAGTCTATAAGTATGGATCCTTAGCTCTAATTTCCCATTGGTCCGAATGAGTGACAAACAAATGTTATAGAAAAATTCTCAAATAAAATTGAGAAATCGGACTTACATAGTCTATAAGTATGGATTCTTAGCTCTAATTTCTCATTGGTCCAAATGAGTGACAAACATAAATGTGCCCACAAATAGCCAAATTCACGTAGAGCTGAACAAAATTTACACAATTTTAATCTTTAAAATTTTATAGAAAAATTCTCAAATACAATTGAGAAATCGGACTTACATAGCCTATAAGTATGGATCCTTGGCTTTAATTTCCCATTGGTCCAAATGAGTGACAAACAAGTGTTATAGAAAAATTCTCAAATACAATTGAGAAATCGGACTTACATAGCCTATAAGTATGGATCCTTGGCTTTAATTTCTCATTGGTCCAAATGAGTGACAAACAAGTGTTATAGAAAAATTCTCAAATAAAATTGAGAAATCGGACTTACATAGTCTATAAGTATGGATCCTTGGCTTTAATTTCCCATTGGTCCAAATGAGTGACAAACAAATGTTATAGAAAAATTCTCAAATACAATTGAGAAATCGGACTTACATAGTCTATAAGTATGGATCCTTAGCTCTAATTTCCCATTGGTCCAAATGAGTGACAAACAAGTGTTATAGAAAAATTCTCAAATACAATTGAGAAATCGGACTTACATAGCCTATAAGTATGGATCCTTGGCTTTAATTTCCCATTGGTCCAAATGAGTGACAAACATAAATGTGCCCACAAATAGCCAAATTCACGTAGAGCTGAACAAAATTTACACAATTTTAATCTTTAAAATTTTATAGAAAAATTTCCAAATACAATTGAGAAATCGGACTTACATAGCCTATAAGTATGGATCCTTGGCTTTAATTTCCCATTGGTCCAAATGAGTGACAAACAAGTGTTATAGAAAAATTCTCAAATACAATTGAGAAATCGGACTAACATAGCCTATAAGTATGCATCCTTGGCTTTAATTTCCCATTAGTCCAAATGAGTGACAAACAAGTGTTATAGAAAAATTCTCAAATACAATTGAGAAATCGGACTTACATAGTCTATAAGTATGCATCCTTGGCTTTAATTTCCCATTAGTCCAAATGAGTGACAAACAAGTGTTATAGAAAAATTCTCAAATACAATTGAGAAATCGGACTTACATAGTCTATAAGTATGGATCCTTGGCTTTAATTTCCCATTGGTCCAAATGAGTGACAAACAATTGTTATAGAAAAATTCTCAAATACAATTGAGAAATCGGACTTACATAGTCTATAAGTATGGATCCTTGGCTTTAATTTCCCATTGGTCCAAATGAGTGACAAACATAAATGTGCCCACAAATAGCCAAATTCACGTAGAGGTCAACAAAATTTACATAATTTTAATCTTTAAAATTTTATAGAAAAATTCTCAAATACAATTGAGAAATCGGACTTACATAGTCTATAATTATGGATCCTTGGCTTTAATTTCCCATTGGTCCAAATGATTGACAAAGAAATGTTATAGAAAAATTCTCAAATACAATTGAGAAATCGGACTTACATAGTCTATAAGTATGGATCCTTGGCTTTAATTTCCCATTGGTCCAAATGAGTGACAAACAAGTGTTATAGAAAAATTCTCAAATACAATTGAGAAATCGGACTTACATAGTCTATAATTATGGATCCTTGGCTTTAATTTCCCATTGGTCCAAATGATTGACAAACAAATGTTATAGAAAAATTCTCAAATACAATTGAGAAATCGGACTTACATAGCCTATAAGTATGGATCCTTGGCTTTAATTTCCCATTGGTCCAAATGAGTGACAAACAAGTGTTATAGAAAAATTCTCAAATACAATTGAGAAATCGGACTTACATAGTCTATAAGTATGGATCCTTGGCTTTAATTTCCCATTGGTCCAAATGAGTGACAAACATAAATGTGCCCACAAATAGCCAAATTCACGTAGAGCTCAACAAAATTTACATAATTTTAATCTTTAAAATTTTATAGAAAAATTCTCAAATACAATTGAGAAATCGGACTTACATAGTCTATAATTATGGATCCTTGGCTTTAATTTCCCATTGGTCCAAATGATTGACAAACAAATGTTATAGAAAAATTCTCAAATACAATTGAGAAATCGGACTTACATAGTCTATAAGTATGGATCCTTGGCTTTAATTTCCCATTGGTCAAAATGAGTGACAAACAAGTGTTATAGAAAAATTCTCAAATACAATTGAGAAATTGGACTTACATAGTCTATAAGTATGGATCCTTAGCTCTAATTTCCCATTGGTCCAAATGAGTGACAAACATAAATGTGCCCACAAATAGCCAAATTCACGTAGAGCTGAACAAAATTTACACAATTTTAATCTTTAAAATTTTATAGAAAAATTTCCAAATACAATTGAGAAATCGGACTTACATAGCCTATAATACATTGAGAAATTGGACTTACATAGCCTATAAGTATGCATCCTTGGCTTTAATTTCCCATTGGTCCAAATGAGTGACAAACAAGTGTTATAGAAAAATTCTCAAATACAATTGAGAAATCGGACTTACATAGTCTATAAGTATGGATCCTTGGCTTTAATTTCCCATTAATCCAAATGAGTGACAAACATAAATGTGCCCACAAATAGCCAAATTCACGTAGAGCTGAACAAAATTTACACAATTTTAATCTTTAAAATTTTATAGAAAAATTTCCAAATACAATTGAGAAATTGGACTTACATAGCCTATAAGTATGCATCCTTGGCTTTAATTTCCCATTGGTCCAAATGAGTGACAAACAAGTGTTATAGAAAAATTCTCAAATTCAATTGAGAAATCGGACTTACATAGTCTATAAGTATGGATCCTTGGCTTTAATTTCCCATTGGTCCAAATGAGTGACAAACAAGTGTTATAGAAAAATTCTCAAATACAATTGAGAAATCGGACTTACATAGTCTATAAGTATGGATCCTTGGCTCTAATTTCCCATTGGTCCAAATGAGTGACAAACATAAATGTGCCCACAAATAGCCAAATTCACGTAGAGCTGAACAAAATTTACACAATTTTAATCTTTAAAATTTTATAGAAAAATTTCCAAATACAATTGAGAAATTGGACTTACATAGCCTATAAGTATGGATCCTTGGCTTTAATTTCCCATTAATCCAAATGAGTGACAAACATAAATGTGCCCACAAATAGCCAAATTCACGTAGAGCTGAACAAAATTTACACAATTTTAATCTTTAAAATTTTATAGAAAAATTCTCAAATACAATTGAGAAATCGGACTTACATAGTCTATAAGTAGGGATCCTTGGCTTTAATTTCCCATTAATCCAAATGAGTGACAAACATAAATGTGCCCACAAATAGCCAAATTCACGTAGAGCTGAACAAAATTTACACAATTTTAATCTTTAAAATTTTATAGAAAAATTTCCAAATACAATTGAGAAATTGGACTTACATAGCCTATAAGTATGCATCCTTGACTTTAATTTCCCATTGGTCCAAATGAGTGACAAACAAATGTTATAGAAAAATTCTCAAATACAATTGAGAAATCGGACTTACATAGTCTATAAGTATGGATCCTTGGCTTTAATTTCCCATTGGTCCAAATGAGTGACAAACAAGTGTTATAGAAAAATTCTCAAATACAATTGAGAAATCGGACTTACATAGTCTATAAGTAGGGATCCTTGGCTTTAATTTCCCATTAATCCAAATGAGTGACAAACATAAATGTGCCCACAAATAGCCAAATTCACGTAGAGCTGAACAAAATTTACACAATTTTAATCTTTAAAATTTTATAGAAAAATTCTCAAATACAATTGAGAAATCGGACTTACATAGCCTATAAGTATGGATCCTTGGCTTTAATTTCCCATTGGTCCAAATTAGTGACAAACAAGTGTTATAGAAAAATTCTCAAATACAATTGAGAAATCGGACTTACATAGTCCATAAGTAGGGATCCTTGGCTTTAATTTCCCATTAATCCAAATGAGTGACAAACATAAATGTGCCCACAAATAGCCAAATTCACGTAGAGCTGAACAAAATTTACACAATTTTAATCTTTAAAATTTTATAGAAAAATTTCCAAATACAATTGAGAAATTGGACTTACATAGCCTATAAGTATGCATCCTTGGCTTTAATTTCCCATTGGTCCAAATGAGTGACAAACAAATGTTATAGAAAAATTCTCAAATACAAATGAGAAATCGGACTTACATAGTCTATAGGTATGGATCCTTGGCTTTAATTTCCCATTAATCCAAATGAGTGACAAACATAAATGTGCCCACAAATAGCCAAATTCACGTAGAGCTGAACAAAATTTACACAATTTTAATCTTTAAAATTTTATAGAAAAATTTCCAAATACAATTGAGAAATTGGACTTACATAGCCTATAAGTATGCATCCTTGGCTTTAATTTCCCATTGGTCCAAATGAGTGACAAACAAGTGTTATAGAAAAATTCTCAAATTCAATTGAGAAATCGGACTTACATAGTCTATAAGTATGGATCCTTGGCTTTGATTTCCCATTGGTCCAAATGAGTGACAAACAAGTGTTATAGAAAAATTCTCAAATACAATTGAGAAATCGGACTTACATAGTCTATAATTATGGATCCTTGGCTTTAATTTCCCATTGGTCCAAATGATTGACAAACAAATGTTATAGAAAAATTCTCAAATACAATTGAGAAATCGGACTTACATAGCCTATAAGTATGGATCCTTGGCTTTAATTTCCCATTGGTCCAAATGAGTGACAAACAAATGTTATAGAAAAATTCTCAAATACAATTGAGAAATCGGACTTACATAGTCTATAAGTATGGATCCTTGGCTTTAATTTCCCATTGGTCCAAATGAGTGACAAGCAAATGTTATAGAAAAATTCTCAAATACAATTGAGAAATCGGACTTACATAGTCTATAAGTATGGATCCTTGGCTTTAATTTCCCATTGGTCCAAATGAGTGACAAGCAAATGTTATAGAAAAATTCTCAAATACAATTGAGAAATCGGACTTACATAGTCTATAAGTATGGATCCTTGGCTTTAATTTCCCATTAATCCAAATGAGTGACAAACATAAATGTGCCCACAAATAGCCAAATTCACGTAAAGCTGAACAAAATTTACACAATTTTAATCTTTAAAATTTTATAGAAAAATTCTCAAATACAATTGAGAAATCGGACTTACATAGTCTATAAGTATGGATCCTTGGCTTTAATTTCCCATTGGTCCAAATGAGTGACAAGCAAATGTTATAGAAAAATTCTCAAATACAATTGAGAAATTGGACTTACATAGTCTATAAGTATGGATCCTTGGCTTTAATTTCCCATTGGTCCAAATGAGTGACAAACATAAATGTGCCCACAAATAGCCAAATTCACGTAGAGCTCAACAAAATTTACATAATTTTAATCTTTAAAATTTTATAGAAAAATTCTCAAATACAATTGAGAAATCGGACTTACATAGTCTATAATTATGGATCCTTGGCTTTAATTTCCCATTGGTCCAAATGATTGACAAACAAATGTTATAGAAAAATTCTCAAATACAATTGAGAAATCGGACTTACATAGTCTATAAGTATGGATCCTTGGCTTTAATTTCCCATTGGTCAAAATGAGTGACAAACAAGTGTTATAGAAAAATTCTCAAATACAATTGAGAAATTGGACTTACATAGTCTATAAGTATGGATCCTTAGCTCTAATTTCCCATTGGTCCAAATGAGTGACAAACATAAATGTGCCCACAAATAGCCAAATTCACGTAGAGCTGAACAAAATTTACACAATTTTAATCTTTAAAATTTTATAGAAAAATTTCCAAATACAATTGAGAAATCGGACTTACATAGCCTATAATACATTGAGAAATTGGACTTACATAGCCTATAAGTATGCATCCTTGGCTTTAATTTCCCATTGGTCCAAATGAGTGACAAACAAGTGTTATAGAAAAATTCTCAAATACAATTGAGAAATCGGACTTACATAGTCTATAAGTATGGATCCTTGGCTTTAATTTCCCATTAATCCAAATGAGTGACAAACATAAATGTGCCCACAAATAGCCAAATTCACGTAGAGCTGAACAAAATTTACACAATTTTAATCTTTAAAATTTTATAGAAAAATTTCCAAATACAATTGAGAAATTGGACTTACATAGCCTATAAGTATGCATCCTTGGCTTTAATTTCCCATTGGTCCAAATGAGTGACAAACAAGTGTTATAGAAAAATTCTCAAATTCAATTGAGAAATCGGACTTACATAGTCTATAAGTATGGATCCTTGGCTTTAATTTCCCATTGGTCCAAATGAGTGACAAACAAGTGTTATAGAAAAATTCTCAAATACAATTGAGAAATCGGACTTACATAGTCTATAAGTAGGGATCCTTGGCTTTAATTTCCCATTAATCCAAATGAGTGACAAACATAAATGTGCCCACAAATAGCCAAATTCACGTAGAGCTGAACAAAATTTACACAATTTTAATCTTTAAAATTTTATAGAAAAATTTCCAAATACAATTGAGAAATTGGACTTACATAGCCTATAAGTATGCATCCTTGACTTTAATTTCCCATTGGTCCAAATGAGTGACAAACAAATGTTATAGAAAAATTCTCAAATACAATTGAGAAATCGGACTTACATAGTCTATAAGTATGGATCCTTGGCTTTAATTTCCCATTGGTCCAAATGAGTGACAAACAAGTGTTATAGAAAAATTCTCAAATACAATTGAGAAATCGGACTTACATAGTCTATAAGTAGGGATCCTTGGCTTTAATTTCCCATTAATCCAAATGAGTGACAAACATAAATGTGCCCACAAATAGCCAAATTCACGTAGAGCTGAACAAAATTTACACAATTTTAATCTTTAAAATTTTATAGAAAAATTCTCAAATACAATTGAGAAATCGGACTTACATAGCCTATAAGTATGGATCCTTGGCTTTAATTTCCCATTGGTCCAAATGAGTGACAAACAAATGTTATAGAAAAATTCTCAAATACAATTGAGAAATCGGACTTATATAGTCTATAAGTATGGATCCTTGGCTTTAATTTCCCATTGGTCCAAATGAGTGACAAACAAATGTTATAGAAAAATTCTCAAATACAATTGAGAAATCGGACTTACATAGTCTATAAGTATGGATCCTTGGGTTTAATTTCCCATTGGTCCAAATTAGTGACAAACAAGTGTTATAGAAAAATTCTCAAATACAATTGAGAAATCGGACTTACATAGTCCATAAGTAGGGATCCTTGGCTTTAATTTCCCATTAATCCAAATGAGTGACAAACATAAATGTGCCCACAAATAGCCAAATTCACGTAGAGCTGAACAAAATTTACACAATTTTAATCTTTAAAATTTTATAGAAAAATTTCCAAATACAATTGAGAAATTGGACTTACATAGCCTATAAGTATGCATCCTTGGCTTTAATTTCCCATTGGTCCAAATGAGTGACAAACAAATGTTATAGAAAAATTCTCAAATACAAATGAGAAATCGGACTTACATAGTCTATAGGTATGGATCCTTGGCTTTAATTTCCCATTAATCCAAATGAGTGACAAACATAAATGTGCCCACAAATAGCCAAATTCACGTAGAGCTGAACAAAATTTACACAATTTTAATCTTTAAAATTTTATAGAAAAATTTCCAAATACAATTGAGAAATTGGACTTACATAGCCTATAAGTATGCATCCTTGGCTTTAATTTCCCATTGGTCCAAATGAGTGACAAACAAGTGTTATAGAAAAATTCTCAAATTCAATTGAGAAATCGGACTTACATAGTCTATAAGTATGGATCCTTGGCTTTGATTTCCCATTGGTCCAAATGAGTGACAAACAAGTGTTATAGAAAAATTCTCAAATACAATTGAGAAATCGGACTTACATAGTCTATAATTATGGATCCTTGGCTTTAATTTCCCATTGGTCCAAATGATTGACAAACAAATGTTATAGAAAAATTCTCAAATACAATTGAGAAATCGGACTTACATAGCCTATAAGTATGGATCCTTGGCTTTAATTTCCCATTGGTCCAAATGAGTGACAAACAAATGTTATAGAAAAATTCTCAAATACAATTGAGAAATCGGACTTACATAGTCTATAAGTATGGATCCTTGGCTTTAATTTCCCATTGGTCCAAATGAGTGACAAGCAAATGTTATAGAAAAATTCTCAAATACAATTGAGAAATCGGACTTACATAGTCTATAAGTATGGATCCTTGGCTTTAATTTCCCATTGGTCCAAATGAGTGACAAGCAAATGTTATAGAAAAATTCTCAAATACAATTGAGAAATCGGACTTACATAGTCTATAAGTATGGATCCTTGGCTTTAATTTCCCATTAATCCAAATGAGTGACAAACATAAATGTGCCCACAAATAGCCAAATTCACGTAAAGCTGAACAAAATTTACACAATTTTAATCTTTAAAATTTTATAGAAAAATTCTCAAATACAATTGAGAAATCGGACTTACATAGTCTATAAGTATGGATCCTTGGCTTTAATTTCCCATTGGTCCAAATGAGTGACAAACAAGTGTTATAGAAAAATTCTCAAATACAATTGAGAAATCGGACTTACATAGTCTATAAGTATGGATCCTTGGCTTTAATTTCCCATTGGTCCAAATGAGTGACAAGCAAATGTTATAGAAAAATTCTCAAATACAATTGAGAAATCGGACTTACATAGTCTATAAGTATGGATCCTTGGCTTTAATTTCCCATTGGTCCAAATGAGTGACAAGCAAATGTTATAGAAAAATTCTCAAATACAATTGAGAAATTGGACTTACATAGCCTATAAGTATGCATCCTTGGCTTTAATTTCCCATTGGTCCAAATGAGTGACAAACAAGTGTTATAGAAAAATTCTCAAATTCAATTGAGAAATCGGACTTACATAGTCTATAAGTATGGATCCTTGGCTTTGATTTCCCATTGGTCCAAATGAGTGACAAACAAGTGTTATAGAAAAATTCTCAAATACAATTGAGAAATCGGACTTACATAGTCTATAATTATGGATCCTTGGCTTTAATTTCCCATTGGTCCAAATGATTGACAAACAAATGTTATAGAAAAATTCTCAAATACAATTGAGAAATCGGACTTACATAGCCTATAAGTATGGATCCTTGGCTTTAATTTCCCATTGGTCCAAATGAGTGACAAACAAATGTTATAGAAAAATTCTCAAATACAATTGAGAAATCGGACTTACATAGTCTATAAGTATGGATCCTTGGCTTTAATTTCCCATTGGTCCAAATGAGTGACAAGCAAATGTTATAGAAAAATTCTCAAATACAATTGAGAAATCGGACTTACATAGTCTATAAGTATGGATCCTTGGCTTTAATTTCCCATTGGTCCAAATGAGTGACAAGCAAATGTTATAGAAAAATTCTCAAATACAATTGAGAAATCGGACTTACATAGTCTATAAGTATGGATCCTTGGCTTTAATTTCCCATTGGTCCAAATGAGTGACAAGCAAATGTTATAGAAAAATTCTCAAATACAATTGAGAAATCGGACTTACATAGTCTATAAGTATGGATCCTTGGCTTTAATTTCCCATTGGTCCAAATGAGTGACAAGCAAATGTTATAGAAAAATTCTCAAATACAATTGAGAAATCGGACTTACATAGTCTATAAGTATGGATCCTTGGCTTTAATTTCCCATTGGTCCAAATGATTGACAAACAAATGTTATAGAAAAATTCTCAAATACAATTGAGAAATCGGACTTACATAGCCTATAAGTATGGATCCTTGGCTTTAATTTCCCATTGGTCCAAATGAGTGACAAACAAATGTTATAGAAAAATTCTCAAATACAATTGAGAAATCGGACTTACATAGTCTATAAGTATGGATCCTTGGCTTTAATTTCCCATTGGTCCAAATGAGTGACAAGCAAATGTTATAGAAAAATTCTCAAATACAATTGAGAAATCGGACTTACATAGTCTATAAGTATGGATCCTTGGCTTTAATTTCCCATTGGTCCAAATGAGTGACAAGCAAATGTTATAGAAAAATTCTCAAATACAATTGAGAAATCGGACTTACATAGTCTATAAGTATGGATCCTTGGCTTTAATTTCCCATTGGTCCAAATGAGTGACAAGCAAATGTTATAGAAAAATTCTCAAATACAATTGAGAAATCGGACTTACATAGTCTATAAGTATGGATCCTTGGCTTTAATTTCCCATTAATCCAAATGAGTGACAAACATAAATGTGCCCACAAATAGCCAAATTCACGTAGAGCTGAACAAAATTTACACAATTTTAATCTTTAAAATTTTATAGAAAAATTCTCAAATACAATTGAGAAATCGGACTTACATAGTCCATAAGTAGGGATCCTTGGCTTTAATTTCCCATTAATCCAAATGAGTGACAAACATAAATGTGCCCACAAATAGCCAAATTCACGTAGAGCTGAACAAAATTTACACAATTTTAATCTTTAAAATTTTATAGAAAAATTCTCAAATACAATTGAGAAATCGGACTTACATAGCCTATAAGTATGGATCCTTGGCTTTAATTTCCCATTGGTCCAAATGAGTGACAAACAAGTGTTATAGAAAAATTCTCAAATACAATTGAGAAATCGGACTTACATAGCCTATAAGTATGGATCCTTGGCTTTAATTTCTCATTGGTCCAAATGAGTGACAAACAAGTGTTATAGAAAAATTCTCAAATAAAATTGAGAAATCGGACTTACATAGTCTATAAGTATGGATCCTTGGCTTTAATTTCCCATTGGTCCAAATGAGTGACAAACAAATGTTATAGAAAAATTCTCAAATACAATTGAGAAATCGGACTTACATAGTCTATAAGTATGGATCCTTAGCTCTAATTTCCCATTGGTCCAAATGAGTGACAAACAAGTGTTATAGAAAAATTCTCAAATACAATTGAGAAATCGGACTTACATAGCCTATAAGTATGGATCCTTGGCTTTAATTTCCCATTGGTCCAAATGAGTGACAAACATAAATGTGCCCACAAATAGCCAAATTCACGTAGAGCTGAACAAAATTTACACAATTTTAATCTTTAAAATTTTATAGAAAAATTTCCAAATACAATTGAGAAATCGGACTTACATAGCCTATAAGTATGGATCCTTGGCTTTAATTTCCCATTGGTCCAAATGAGTGACAAACAAGTGTTATAGAAAAATTCTCAAATACAATTGAGAAATCGGACTAACATAGCCTATAAGTATGCATCCTTGGCTTTAATTTCCCATTAGTCCAAATGAGTGACAAACAAGTGTTATAGAAAAATTCTCAAATACAATTGAGAAATCGGACTTACATAGTCTATAAGTATGCATCCTTGGCTTTAATTTCCCATTAGTCCAAATGAGTGACAAACAAGTGTTATAGAAAAATTCTCAAATACAATTGAGAAATCGGACTTACATAGTCTATAAGTATGGATCCTTGGCTTTAATTTCCCATTGGTCCAAATGAGTGACAAACAATTGTTATAGAAAAATTCTCAAATACAATTGAGAAATCGGACTTACATAGTCTATAAGTATGGATCCTTGGCTTTAATTTCCCATTGGTCCAAATGAGTGACAAACATAAATGTGCCCACAAATAGCCAAATTCACGTAGAGGTCAACAAAATTTACATAATTTTAATCTTTAAAATTTTATAGAAAAATTCTCAAATACAATTGAGAAATCGGACTTACATAGTCTATAATTATGGATCCTTGGCTTTAATTTCCCATTGGTCCAAATGATTGACAAAGAAATGTTATAGAAAAATTCTCAAATACAATTGAGAAATCGGACTTACATAGTCTATAAGTATGGATCCTTGGCTTTAATTTCCCATTGGTCCAAATGAGTGACAAACAAGTGTTATAGAAAAATTCTCAAATACAATTGAGAAATCGGACTTACATAGTCTATAATTATGGATCCTTGGCTTTAATTTCCCATTGGTCCAAATGATTGACAAACAAATGTTATAGAAAAATTCTCAAATACAATTGAGAAATCGGACTTACATAGCCTATAAGTATGGATCCTTGGCTTTAATTTCCCATTGGTCCAAATGAGTGACAAACAAGTGTTATAGAAAAATTCTCAAATACAATTGAGAAATCGGACTTACATAGTCTATAAGTATGGATCCTTGGCTTTAATTTCCCATTGGTCCAAATGAGTGACAAACATAAATGTGCCCACAAATAGCCAAATTCACGTAGAGCTCAACAAAATTTACATAATTTTAATCTTTAAAATTTTATAGAAAAATTCTCAAATACAATTGAGAAATCGGACTTACATAGTCTATAATTATGGATCCTTGGCTTTAATTTCCCATTGGTCCAAATGATTGACAAACAAATGTTATAGAAAAATTCTCAAATACAATTGAGAAATCGGACTTACATAGTCTATAAGTATGGATCCTTGGCTTTAATTTCCCATTGGTCAAAATGAGTGACAAACAAGTGTTATAGAAAAATTCTCAAATACAATTGAGAAATTGGACTTACATAGTCTATAAGTATGGATCCTTAGCTCTAATTTCCCATTGGTCCAAATGAGTGACAAACATAAATGTGCCCACAAATAGCCAAATTCACGTAGAGCTGAACAAAATTTACACAATTTTAATCTTTAAAATTTTATAGAAAAATTTCCAAATACAATTGAGAAATCGGACTTACATAGCCTATAATACATTGAGAAATTGGACTTACATAGCCTATAAGTATGCATCCTTGGCTTTAATTTCCCATTGGTCCAAATGAGTGACAAACAAGTGTTATAGAAAAATTCTCAAATACAATTGAGAAATCGGACTTACATAGTCTATAAGTATGGATCCTTGGCTTTAATTTCCCATTAATCCAAATGAGTGACAAACATAAATGTGCCCACAAATAGCCAAATTCACGTAGAGCTGAACAAAATTTACACAATTTTAATCTTTAAAATTTTATAGAAAAATTTCCAAATACAATTGAGAAATTGGACTTACATAGCCTATAAGTATGCATCCTTGGCTTTAATTTCCCATTGGTCCAAATGAGTGACAAACAAGTGTTATAGAAAAATTCTCAAATTCAATTGAGAAATCGGACTTACATAGTCTATAAGTATGGATCCTTGGCTTTAATTTCCCATTGGTCCAAATGAGTGACAAACAAGTGTTATAGAAAAATTCTCAAATACAATTGAGAAATCGGACTTACATAGTCTATAAGTAGGGATCCTTGGCTTTAATTTCCCATTAATCCAAATGAGTGACAAACATAAATGTGCCCACAAATAGCCAAATTCACGTAGAGCTGAACAAAATTTACACAATTTTAATCTTTAAAATTTTATAGAAAAATTTCCAAATACAATTGAGAAATTGGACTTACATAGCCTATAAGTATGCATCCTTGACTTTAATTTCCCATTGGTCCAAATGAGTGACAAACAAATGTTATAGAAAAATTCTCAAATACAATTGAGAAATCGGACTTACATAGTCTATAAGTATGGATCCTTGGCTTTAATTTCCCATTGGTCCAAATGAGTGACAAACAAGTGTTATAGAAAAATTCTCAAATACAATTGAGAAATCGGACTTACATAGTCTATAAGTAGGGATCCTTGGCTTTAATTTCCCATTAATCCAAATGAGTGACAAACATAAATGTGCCCACAAATAGCCAAATTCACGTAGAGCTGAACAAAATTTACACAATTTTAATCTTTAAAATTTTATAGAAAAATTCTCAAATACAATTGAGAAATCGGACTTACATAGCCTATAAGTATGGATCCTTGGCTTTAATTTCCCATTGGTCCAAATGAGTGACAAACAAATGTTATAGAAAAATTCTCAAATACAATTGAGAAATCGGACTTATATAGTCTATAAGTATGGATCCTTGGCTTTAATTTCCCATTGGTCCAAATGAGTGACAAACAAATGTTATAGAAAAATTCTCAAATACAATTGAGAAATCGGACTTACATAGTCTGTAAGTATGGATCCTTGGGTTTAATTTCCCATTGGTCCAAATTAGTGACAAACAAGTGTTATAGAAAAATTCTCAAATACAATTGAGAAATCGGACTTACATAGTCCATAAGTAGGGATCCTTGGCTTTAATTTCCCATTAATCCAAATGAGTGACAAACATAAATGTGCCCACAAATAGCCAAATTCACGTAGAGCTGAACAAAATTTACACAATTTTAATCTTTAAAATTTTATAGAAAAATTTCCAAATACAATTGAGAAATTGGACTTACATAGCCTATAAGTATGCATCCTTGGCTTTAATTTCCCATTGGTCCAAATGAGTGACAAACAAGTGTTATAGAAAAATTCTCAAATTCAATTGAGAAATCGGACTTACATAGTCTATAAGTATGGATCCTTGGCTTTGATTTCCCATTGGTCCAAATGAGTGACAAACAAGGGTTATAGAAAAATTCTCAAATACAATTGAGAAATCGGACTTACATAGTCTATAATTATGGATCCTTGGCTTTAATTTCCCATTGGTCCAAATGATTGACAAACAAATGTTATAGAAAAATTCTCAAATACAATTGAGAAATCGGACTTACATAGCCTATAAGTATGGATCCCCTTGGCTTTAATTTCCCATTGGTCCAAATGAGTGACAAACAAATGTTATAGAAAAATTCTCAAATACAATTGAGAAATCGGACTTACATAGTCTATAAGTATGGATCCTTGGCTTTAATTTCCCATTGGTCCAAATGAGTGACAAGCAAATGTTATAGAAAAATTCTCAAATACAATTGAGAAATCGGACTTACATAGTCTATAAGTATGGATCCTTGGCTTTAATTTCCCATTGGTCCAAATGAGTGACAAGCAAATGTTATAGAAAAATTCTCAAATACAATTGAGAAATCGGACTTACATAGTCTATAAGTATGGATCCTTGGCTTTAATTTCCCATTAATCCAAATGAGTGACAAACATAAATGTGCCCACAAATAGCCAAATTCACGTAAAGCTGAACAAAATTTACACAATTTTAATCTTTAAAATTTTATAGAAAAATTCTCAAATACAATTGAGAAATCGGACTTACATAGTCTATAAGTATGGATCCTTGGCTTTAATTTCCCATTGGTCCAAATGAGTGACAAGCAAATGTTATAGAAAAATTCTCAAATACAATTGAGAAATCGGACTTACATAGTCTATAAGTATGGATCCTTGGCTTTAATTTCCCATTAATCCAAATGAGTGACAAACATAAATGTGCCCACAAATAGCCAAATTCACGTAGAGCTGAACAAAATTTACACAATTTTAATCTTTAAAATTTTATAGAAAAATTCTCAAATACAATTGAGAAATCGGACTTACATAGTCCATAAGTAGGGATCCTTGGCTTTAATTTCCCATTAATCCAAATGAGTGACAAACATAAATGTGCCCACAAATAGCCAAATTCACGTAGAGCTGAACAAAATTTACACAATTTTAATCTTTAAAATTTTATAGAAAAATTTCCAAATACAATTGAGAAATTGGACTTACATAGCCTATAAGTATGCATCCTTGGCTTTAATTTCCCATTGGTCCAAATGAGTGACAAACAAGTGTTATAGAAAAATTCTCAAATTCAATTGAGAAATCGGACTTACATAGTCTATAAGTATGGATCCTTGGCTTTAATTTCCCATTGGTCCAAATGAGTGACAAACAAGTGTTATAGAAAAATTCTCAAATACAATTGAGAAATCGGACTTACATAGTCTATAATTATGGATCCTTGGCTTTAATTTCCCATTGGTCCAAATGATTGACAAACAAATGTTATAGAAAAATTCTCAAATACAATTGAGAAATCGGACTTACATAGCCTATAAGTATGGATCCTTGGCTTTAATTTCCCATTGGTCCAAATGAGTGACAAACAAATGTTATAGAAAAATTCTCAAATACAATTGAGAAATCGGACTTACATAGTCTATAAGTATGGATCCTTGGCTTTAATTTCCCATTGGTCCAAATGAGTGACAAGGAAATGTTATAGAAAAATTCTTAAATACAATTGAGAAATCGGACTTACATAGTCTATAAGTATGGATCCTTGGCTTTAATTTCCCATTGGTCCAAATGAGTGACAAACAAATGTTATAGAAAAATTCTCAAATACAATTGAGAAATCGGACTTACATAGTCTATAAGTATGGATCCTTGGCTTTAATTTCCCATTGGTCCAAATGAGTGACAAACAAATTTTATAGAAAAATTCTCAAATACAATTGAGAAATCGGACTTACATAGTCTATAAGTATGGATCCTTGGCTTTAATTTCCCATTGGTCCAAATGAGTGACAAACAAATTTTATAGAAAAATTCTCAAATACAATTGAGAAATCGGACTTACATAGTCTATAAGTAGGGATCCTTGGCTTTAATTTCCCATTGGTCCAAATGAGTGACAAACAAATTTTATAGAAAAATTCTCAAATACAATTGAGAAATCGGACTTACATAGTCTATAAGTAGGGATCCTTGGCTTTAATTTCCCATTAATCCAAATGAGTGACAAACATAAATGTGCCCACAAATAGCCAAATTCACGTAGAGCTGAACAAAATTTACACAATTTTAATCTTTAAAATTTTATAGAAAAATTTCCAAATACAATTGAGAAATTGGACTTACATAGCCTATAAGTATGCATCCTTGGCTTTAATTTCCCATTGGTCCAAATGAGTGACAAACAAATTTTATAGAAAAATTCTCAAATACAATTGAGAAATCGGACTTATATAGTCTATAAGTAGGGATCCTTGGCTTTAATTTCCCATTGGTCCAAATGAGTGACAAACAAATTTTATAGAAAAATTCTCAAATACAATTGAGAAATCGGACTTACATAGTCTATAAGTAGGGATCCTTGGCTTTAATTTCCCATTAATCCAAATGAGTGACAAACATAAATGTGCCCACAAATAGCCAAATTCACGTAGAGCTGAACAAAATTTACACAATTTTAATCTTTAAAATTTTATAGAAAAATTTCCAAATACAATTGAGAAATTGGACTTACATAGCCTATAAGTATGCATCCTTGGCTTTAATTTCCCATTGGTCCAAATGAGTGACAAACAAATTTTATAGAAAAATTCTCAAATACAATTGAGAAATCGGACTTATATAGTCTATAAGTATGGATCCTTGGCTTTAATTTCCCATTGGTCCAAATGAGTGACAAACAAATGTTATAGAAAAATTCTCAAATACAATTGAGAAATCGGACTTACATAGTCTATAAGTAGGGATCCTTGGCTTTAATTTCCCATTAATCCAAATGAGTGACAAACATAAATGTGCCCACAAATAGCCAAATTCACGTAGAGCTGAACAAAATTTACACAATTTTAATCTTTAAAATTTTATAGAAAAATTTCCAAATACAATTGAGAAATTGGACTTACATAGCCTATAAGTATGCATCCTTGACTTTAATTTCCCATTGGTCCAAATGAGTGACAAACAAATGTTATAGAAAAATTCTCAAATACAATTGAGAAATCGGACTTACATAGTCTATAAGTATGGATCCTTGGCTTTAATTTCCCATTGGTCCAAATGAGTGACAAACAAGTGTTATAGAAAAATTCTCAAATACAATTGAGAAATCGGACTTACATAGTCTATAAGTAGGGATCCTTGGCTTTAATTTCCCATTAATCCAAATGAGTGACAAACATAAATGTGCCCACAAATAGCCAAATTCACGTAGAGCTGAACAAAATTTACACAATTTTAATCTTTAAAATTTTATAGAAAAATTTCCAAATACAATTGAGAAATTGGACTTACATAGCCTATAAGTATGCATCCTTGGCTTTAATTTCCCATTGGTCCAAATGAGTGACAAACAAATTTTATAGAAAAATTCTCAAATACAATTGAGAAATCGGACTTATATAGTCTATAAGTATGGATCCTTGGCTTTAATTTCCCATTGGTCCAAATGAGTGACAAACAAATGTTATAGAAAAATTCTCAAATACAATTGAGAAATCGGACTTACATAGTCTTTAAGTATGGATCCTTGGGTTTAATTTCCCATTGGTCCAAATGAGTGACAAACAAATTTTATAGAAAAATTCTCAAATACAATTGAGAAATCGGACTTACATAGTCTATAAGTATGGATCCTTGGCTTTAATTTCCCATTGGTCCAAATGAGTGACAAACAAATGTTATAGAAAAATTCTCAAATACAATTGAGAAATCGGACTTACATAGTCTATAAGTATGGATCCTTGGCTTTAATTTCCCATTGGTCCAAATGAGTGACAAACAAATGTTATAGAAAAATTCTCAAATACAATTGAGAAATCGGACTTACATAGTCTATAAGTATGGATCCTTGGCTTTAATTTCCCATTGGTCCAAATGAGTGACAAACAAATGTTATAGAAAAATTCTCAAATACAATTGAGAAATCGGACTTACATAGTCTATAAGTATGGATCCTTGGGTTTAATTTCCCATTGGTCCAAATGAGTGACAAACAAGTGTTATAGAAAAATTCTCAAATACAATTGAGAAATCGGACTTACATAGTCTATAAGTAGGGATCCTTGGCTTTAATTTCCCATTGGTCCAAATGAGTGACAAACATAAATGTGCCCACAAATAGCCAAATTCACGTAGAGCTGAACAAAATTTACACAATTTTAATCTTTAAAATTTTATAGAAAAATTCTCAAATACAATTGAGAAATCGGACTTACATAGTCTATAATTATGGATCCTTGGCTTTAATTTCCCATTGGTCCAAATGATTGACAAACAAATGTTATAGAAAAATTCTCAAATACAATTGAGAAATCGGACTTACATAGTCTATAAGTATGGATCCTTGGCTTTAATTTCCCATTGGTCAAAATGAGTGACAAACAAGTGTTATAGAAAAATTCTCAAATACAATTGAGAAATTGGACTTACATAGTCTATAAGTATGGATCCTTAGCTCTAATTTCCCATTGGTCCAAATGAGTGACAAACATAAATGTGCCCACAAATAGCCAAATTCACGTAGAGCTGAACAAAATTTACACAATTTTAATCTTTAAAATTTTATAGAAAAATTTCCAAATACAATTGAGAAATTGGACTTACATAGCCTATAAGTATGCATCCTTGGCTTTAATTTCCCATTGGTCCAAATGAGTGACAAACAAGTGTTATAGAAAAATTCTCAAATACAATTGAGAAATCGGACTTACATAGTCTATAAGTATGGATCCTTGGCTTTAATTTCCCATTAATCCAAATGAGTGACAAACATAAATGTGCCCACAAATAGCCAAATTCACGTAGAGCTGAACAAAATTTACACAATTTTAATCTTTAAAATTTTATAGAAAAATTTCCAAATACAATTGAGAAATTGGACTTACATAGCCTATAAGTATGCATCCTTGGCTTTAATTTCCCATTGGTCCAAATGAGTGACAAACAAATGTTATAGAAAAATTCTCAAATACAATTGAGAAATCGGACTTACATAGTCTATAAGTATGGATCCTTGGCTTTAATTTCCCATTGGTCCAAATGAGTGACAAACAAGTGTTATAGAAAAATTCTCAAATA
This sequence comes from Lypha dubia, assembly GCA_947311025.1. Classification (NCBI taxonomy): domain Eukaryota; kingdom Metazoa; phylum Arthropoda; class Insecta; order Diptera; family Tachinidae; genus Lypha; species Lypha dubia. The sequence goes on from OX371260.1 coordinate 124,304,354, forward strand.
CAATTGAGAAATCGGACTTACATAGTCTATAAGTAGGGATCCTTGGCTTTAATTTCCCATTAATCCAAATGAGTGACAAACATAAATGTGCCCACAAATAGCCAAATTCACGTAGAGCTGAACAAAATTTACACAATTTTAATCTTTAAAATTTTATAGAAAAATTTCCAAATACAATTGAGAAATCGGACTTACATAGTCTATAAGTAGGGATCCTTGGCTTTAATTTCCCATTAATCCAAATGAGTGACAATTATAAATGTGCCCACAAATAGCCAAATTCACGTAGAGCTGAACAAAATTTACACAATTTTAATCTTTAAAATTTTATAGAAAAATTTCCAAATACAATTGAGAAATTGGACTTACATAGCCTATAAGTATGCATCCTTGGCTTTAATTTCCCATTGGTCCAAATGAGTGACAAACAAGTGTTATAGAAAAATTCTCAAATACAATTGAGAAATCGGACTTACATAGTCTATAAGTATGGATCCTTGGCTTTAATTTCCCATTAATCCAAATGAGTGACAAACATAAATGTGCCCACAAATAGCCAAATTCACGTAGAGCTGAACAAAATTTACACAATTTTAATCTTTAAAATTTTATAGAAAAATTTCCAAATACAATTGAGAAATTGGACTTACATAGCCTATAAGTATGCATCCTTGGCTTTAATTTCCCATTGGTCCAAATGAGTGACAAACAAATGTTATAGAAAAATTCTCAAATACAATTGAGAAATCGGACTTACATAGTCTATAAGTATGGATCCTTGGCTTTAATTTCCCATTGGTCCAAATGAGTGACAAACAAGTGTTATAGAAAAATTCTCAAATACAATTGAGAAATCGGACTTACATAGTCTATAAGTAGGGATCCTTGGCTTTAATTTCCCATTAATCCAAATGAGTGACAAACATAAATGTGCCCACAAATAGCCAAATTCACGTAGAGCTGAACAAAATTTACACAATTTTAATCTTTAAAATTTTATAGAAAAATTTCCAAATACAATTGAGAAATTGGACTTACATAGCCTATAAGTATGCATCCTTGGCTTTAATTTCCCATTGGTCCAAATGAGTGACAAACAAGTGTTATAGAAAAATTCTCAAATACAATTGAGAAATCGGACTTACATAGTCTATAAGTAGGGATCCTTGGCTTTAATTTCCCATTAATCCAAATGAGTGACAATTATAAATGTGCCCACAAATAGCCAAATTCACGTAGAGCTGAACAAAATTTACACAATTTTAATCTTTAAAATTTTATAGAAAAATTTCCAAATACAATTGAGAAATTGGACTTACATAGCCTATAAGTATGCATCCTTGGCTTTAATTTCCCATTGGTCCAAATGAGTGACAAACAAGTGTTATAGAAAAATTCTCAAATACAATTGAGAAATCGGACTTACATAGTCTATAAGTATGGATCCTTGGCTTTAATTTCCCATTAATCCAAATGAGTGACAAACATAAATGTGCCCACAAATAGCCAAATTCACGTAGAGCTGAACAAAATTTACACAATTTTAATCTTTAAAATTTTATAGAAAAATTTCCAAATACAATTGAGAAATTGGACTTACATAGCCTATAAGTATGCATCCTTGGCTTTAATTTCCCATTGGTCCAAATGAGTGACAAACAAATGTTATAGAAAAATTCTGAAATACAATTGAGAAATCGGACTTACATAGTCTATAAGTATGGATCCTTGGCTTTAATTTCCCATTGGTCCAAATGAGTGACAAACAAGTGTTATAGAAAAATTCTCAAATACAATTGAGAAATCGGACTTACATAGTCTATAAGTAGGGATCCTTGGCTTTAATTTCCCATTAATCCAAATGAGTGACAAACATAAATGTGCCCACAAATAGCCAAATTCACGTAGAGCTGAACAAAATTTACACAATTTTAATCTTTAAAATTTTATAGAAAAATTTCCAAATACAATTGAGAAATTGGACTTACATAGCCTATAAGTATGCATCCTTGGCTTTAATTTCCCATTGGTCCAAATGAGTGACAAACAAATGTTATAGAAAAATTCTCAAATACAATTGAGAAATCGGACTTACATAGTCTATAAGTAGGGATCCTTGGCTTTAATTTCCCATTAATCCAAATGAGTGACAAACAAAAATGTGCCCACAAATAGCCAAATTCACGTAGAGCTGAACAAAATTTACACAATTTTAATCTTTAAAATTTTATAGAAAAATTCTCAAATACAATTGAGAAATCGGACTTACATAGCCTATAATTATGGATCCTTGGCTTAAATTTCCCATTGGTCCAAATGAGTGACAAACAAATGTTATAGAAAAATTCTCAAATACAATTGAGAAATCGGACTTACATAGTCTATAAGTATGGATCCTTGGCTTTAATTTCCCATTGGTCCAAATGAGTGACAAACAAGTGTTATAGAAAAATTCTCAAATACAATTGAGAAATCGGACTTACATAGTCTATAAGTATGGATCCTTGGCTTTAATTTCCCATTGGTCCAAATGAGTGACAAACAAGTGTTATAGAAAAATTTCCAAATACAATTGAGAAATTGGACTTACATAGCCTATAAGTATGCATCCTTGGCTTTAATTTCCCATTGGTCCAAATGAGTGACAAACAAATGTTATAGAAAAATTCTCAAATACAATTGAGAAATCGGACTTACATAGTCTATAAGTAGGGATCCTTGGCTTTAATTTCCCATTGGTCCAAATGAGTGACAAACATAAATGTGCCCACAAATAGCCAAATTCACGTAGAGCTGAACAAAATTTACACAATTTTAATCTTTAAAATTTTATAGAAAAATTCTCAAATACAATTGAGAAATCGGACTTACATAGCCTATAATTATGGATCCTTGGCTTAAATTTCCCATTGGTCCAAATGAGTGACAAACAAATGTTATAGAAAAATTCTCAAATACAATTGAGAAATCGGACTTACATAGTCTATAAGTATGGATCCTTGGCTTTCATTTCCCATTGGTCCAAATGAGTGACAAACAAGTGTTATAGAAAAATTCTCAAATACAATTGAGAAATCGGACTTACATAGCCTATAAGTAGGGATCCTTGGCTTTAATTTCCCATTAATCCAAATGAGTGACAAACAAAAATGTGCCCACAAATAGCCAAATTCACGTAGAGCTGAACAAAATTTACACAATTTTAATCTTTAAAATTTAATAGAAAAATTTCCAAATACAATTGAGAAATCGGACTTACATAGCCTTTAAGTATGGATCCTTGGCTTTAATTTCCCATTGGTCCAAATGAGTGACAAACAAGTGTTATAGAAAAATTCTCAAATACAATTGAGAAATCGGACTTACATAGTCTATAAGTAGGGATCCTTGGCTTTAATTTCCCATTAATCCAAATGAGTGACAATTATAAATGTGCCCACAAATAGCCAAATTCACGTAGAGCTGAACAAAATTTACACAATTTTAATCTTTAAAATTTTATAGAAAAATTTCCAAATACAATTGAGAAATTGGACTTACATAGCCTATAAGTATGCATCCTTGGCTTTAATTTTCCATTGGTCCAAATGAGTGACAAACAAGTGTTATAGAAAAATTCTCAAATACAATTGAGAAATCGGACTTACATAGCCTATAAGTAGGGATCCTTGGCTTTAATTTCCCATTAATCCAAATGAGTGACAAACAAAAATGTGCCCACAAATAGCCAAATTCACGTAGAGCTGAACAAAATTTACACAATTTTAATCTTTAAAATTTAATAGAAAAATTTCCAAATACAATTGAGAAATCGGACTTACATAGCCTTTAAGTATGGATCCTTGGGTTTAATTTCCCATTGGTCCAAATGAGTGACAAACAAGTGTTATAGAAAAATTCTCAAATACAATTGAGAAATCGGACTTACATAGTCTATAAGTAGGGATCCTTGGCTTTAATTTCCCATTAATCCAAATGAGTGACAAACAAAAATGTGCCCACAAATAGCCAAATTCACGTAGAGCTGAACAAAATTTACACAATTTTAATCTTTAAAATTTTATAGAAAAATTTCCAAATACAATTGAGAAATTGGACTTACATAGCCTATAAGTATGCATCCTTGGCTTTAATTTCCCATTGGTCCAAATGAGTGACAAACAAGTGTTATAGAAAAATTCTCAAATACAATTGAGAAATCGGACTTACATAGTCTATAAGTATGGATCCTTGGCTTTAATTTCCCATTAATCCAAATGAGTGACAAACATAAATGTGCCCACAAATAGCCAAATTCACGTAGAGCTGAACAAAATTTACACAATTTTAATCTTTAAAATTTTATAGAAAAATTTCCAAATACAATTGAGAAATTGGACTTACATAGCCTATAAGTATGCATCCTTGGCTTTAATTTCCCATTGGTCCAAATGAGTGACAAACAAATGTTATAGAAAAATTCTCAAATACAATTGAGAAATCGGACTTACATAGTCTATAAGTATGGATCCTTGGCTTTAATTTCCCATTGGTCCAAATGAGTGACAAACAAGTGTTATAGAAAAATTCTCAAATACAATTGAGAAATCGGACTTACATAGTCTATAAGTATGGATCCTTGGCTTTAATTTCCCATTGGTCCAAATGAGTGACAAACATAAATGTGCCCACAAATAGCCAAATTCACGTAGAGCTGAACAAAATTTACACAATTTTAATCTTTAAAATTTAATAGAAAAATTTCCAAATACAATTGAGAAATCGGACTTACATAGCCTTTAAGTATGGATCCTTGGCTTTAATTTCCCATTGGTCCAAATGAGTGACAAACATAAATGTGCCCACAAATAGCCAAATTCACGTAGAGCTGAACAAAATTTACGCAATTTTAATCTTTAAAATTTTATAGAAAAATCCTCAAATACAATTGAGAAATTTGACTTACATAGCCTATAAGTATGGATCCTTGGCTTTAATTTCCCATTGGTCCAAATGAGTGACAAACAAATGTTATAGAAAAATTCTCAAATACAATTGAGAAATCGGACTCATAGTCTATAAGTATGGATCCTTGGCTTTAATTTCCCATTGGTCCAAATGAGTGACAAACAAGTGTTATAGAAAAATTCTCAAATACAATTGAGAAATCGGACTTACATAGCCTATAAGTAGGGATCCTTGGCTTTAATTTCCCATTGGTCCAAATGAGTGACAAACAAATGTTATAGAAAAATTCTCAAATACAATTGAGAAATCGGACTTACATAGTCTATAAGTATGGATCCTTGGCTTTAATTTCCCATTGGTCCAAATGAGAGACAAACAAATGTTATAGAAAAATTCTCAAATACAATTGAGAAATCGGACTTACATAGTCTATAAGTATTGATCCTTGGCTTTAATTTCCCATTGGTCCAAATGAGTGACAAACATAAATGTGCCCACAAATAGCCAAATTCACGTAGAGCTGAACAAAATTTACACAATTTTAATCTTTAAAATTTTATAGAAAATTCCTCAAATAGAATTGAGAAATCGGACTTACATAGCCTATAATTATGGATCCTTGGCTTTAATTTCCCATTTGTCCAAATGAGAGACAAACAAATGTTATAGAAAAATTCTCAAATACAATTGAGAAATCGGACTTACATAGTCTATAAGTAGGGATCCTTGGCTTTAATTTCCCATTGGTCCAAATGAGTGACAAACAAGTGTTATAGAAAAATTCTCAAATACAATTGAGAAATCGGACTTACATAGTCTATAAGTATGGATCCTTGGCTTTAATTTCCCATTGGTCCAAATGAGTGACAAACAAATGTTATAGAAAAATTCCCAAATACAATTGAGAAATTGGACTTACATAGTCTATAAGTATGGATCCTTGGCTTTAATTTCCCATTGGTCCAAATGAGTGACAAACAAATGTTATAGAAAAATTCTCAAATACAATTGAGAAATCGGACTTACATAGTCTATAAGTATGGATCCTTGGCTTTAATTTCAAATTAATCAAAATGAGTGACAAACATAAATGTGCCCACAAATAGCCAAATTCACGTAGAGCTGAACAAAATTTACACAATTTTAATCTTTAAAATTTTATAGAAAAATTCTCAAATACAATTGAGAAATCGGACTTACATAGTCTATAAGTAGGGATCCTTGGCTTTAATTTCCCATTGGTCCAAATGAGTGACAAACAAATGTTATAGAAAAATTCTCAAATACAATTAAGAAATCGGACTTACATAGTCTATAAGTAGGGATCCTTGGCTTTAATTTCCCATTGGTCCAAATGAGTGACAAACAAGTGTTATAGAAAAATTCTCAAATACAATTGAGAAATCGGACTTACATAGTCTATAAGTATGGATCCTTGGCTTTAATTTCCCATTGGTCCAAATGAGTGACAAACAAATGTTATAGAAAAATTCTCAAATACAATTGAGAAATTGGACTTACATAGTCTATAAGTATGGATCCTTGGCTTTAATTTCCCATTGGTCCAAATGAGTGACAAACAAGTGTTATAGAAAAATTCTCAAATCCAATTGAGAAATCGGACTTACATAGCCTATAAGTATGGATCCTTGGTTTTAATTTCCCATTGGTCCAAATGAGTGACAAACAAGTGTTATAGAAAAATTCTCAAATACAATTGAGAAATCGGACTAACATAGTCTATAAGTATGGATCCTTAGCTCTAATTTCCCATTGGTCCAAATGAGTGACAAACATAAATGTGCCCACAAATAGCCAAATTCACGTAGAGCTGAACAAAATTTACACAATTTTAATCTTTAAAATTTTATAGAAAAATTCTCAAATACAATTGAGAAATCGGACTTACATAGCCTATAAGTATGCATCCTTGGCTTTAATTTTCCATTGTTCCAAATGAGTGACAAACATAAATGTGCCCACAAATAGCTAAATTCACGTAGAGCTGAACAAAATTTACACAATTTTAATCTTTAAAATTTTATAGAAAAATTTCCAAATACAATTGAGAAATCGGACTTACATAGCCTATAAGTATGGATCCTTGGCTTTAATTTCCCATTGGTCCAAATGAGTGACAAACAAGTGTTATAGAAAAATTCTCAAATACAATTGAGAAATCGGACTAACATAGTCTATAAGTATGGATCCTTAGCTCTAATTTCCCATTGGTCCAAATGAGTGACAAACATAAATGTGCCCACAAATAGCCAAATTCACGTAGAGCTGAACAAAATTTACACAATTTTAATCTTTAAAATTTTATAGAAAAATTCTCAAATACAATTGAGAAATCGGACTTACATAGCCTATAAGTATGCATCCTTGGCTTTAATTTTCCATTGGTCCAAATGAGTGACAAACATAAATGTGCCCACAAATAGCTAAATTCACGTAGAGCTGAACAAAATTTACACAATTTTAATCTTTAAAATTTTATAGGAAAAATTCCAAATACAATTGAGAAATCGGACTTACATAGCCTATAAGTATGGATCCTTGGCTTTAATTTCCCATTGGTCCAAATGAGTGACAAACAAGTGTTATAGAAAAATTCTCAAATACAATTGAGAAATCGGACTAACATAGTCTATAAGTATGGATCCTTAGCTCTAATTTCCCATTGGTCCAAATGAGTGACAAACATAAATGTGCCCACAAATAGCCAAATTCACGTAGAGCTGAACAAAATTTACACAATTTTAATCTTTAAAATTTTATAGAAAAATTTCCAAATACAATTGAGAAATCGGACTTACATAGCCTATAAGTATGGATCCTTGGCTTTAATTTCTCATTGGTCCAAATGAGTGACAAACAAGTGTTATAGAAAAATTCTCAAATCCAATTGAGAAATCGGACTTACATAGCCTATAAGTATGGATCCTTGGCTTTAGTTTCCCATTGGTCCAAATGAGTGACAAACAAGTGTTATAGAAAAATTCTCAAATACAATTGAGAAATCGGACTAACATAGTCTATAAGTATGGATCCTTAGCTCTAATTTCCCATTGGTCCAAATGAGTGACAAACATAAATGTGCCCACAAATAGTCAAATTCACGTAGAGCTGAACAAAATTTACACAATTTTAATCTTTAAAATTTTATAGAAAAATTTCCAAATACAATTGAGAAATCGGACTTACATAGCCTATAAGTATGGATCCTTGGCTTTAATTTCTCATTGGTCCAAATGAGTGACAAACAAGTGTTATAGAAAAATTCTCAAATACAATTGAGAAATCGGACTTACATAGTCTATAAGTATGGATCCTTGGCTTTAATTTCCCATTGGTCCAAATGAGTGACAAACAAGTGTTATAGAAAAATTCTCAAATCCAATTGAGAAATCGGACTTACATAGCCTATAAGTATGGATCCTTGGTTTTAATTTCCCATTGGTCCAAATGAGTGACAAACAAGTGTTATAGAAAAATTCTCAAATACAATTGAGAAATCGGACTAACATAGTCTATAAGTATGGATCCTTAGCTCTAATTTCCCATTGGTCCAAATGAGTGACAAACATAAATGTGCCCACAAATAGCCAAATTCACGTAGAGCTGAACAAAATTTACACAATTTTAATCTTTAAAATTTTATAGAAAAATTCTCAAATACAATTGAGAAATCGGACTTACATAGCCTATAAGTATGCATCCTTGGCTTTAATTTTCCATTGTTCCAAATGAGTGACAAACATAAATGTGCCCACAAATAGCTAAATTCACGTAGAGCTGAACAAAATTTACACAATTTTAATCTTTAAAATTTTATAGAAAAATTTCCAAATACAATTGAGAAATCGGACTTACATAGCCTATAAGTATGGATCCTTGGCTTTAATTTCCCATTGGTCCAAATGAGTGACAAACAAGTGTTATAGAAAAATTCTCAAATACAATTGAGAAATCGGACTAACATAGTCTATAAGTATGGATCCTTAGCTCTAATTTCCCATTGGTCCAAATGAGTGACAAACATAAATGTGCCCACAAATAGCCAAATTCACGTAGAGCTGAACAAAATTTACACAATTTTAATCTTTAAAATTTTATAGAAAAATTCTCAAATACAATTGAGAAATCGGACTTACATAGCCTATAAGTATGCATCCTTGGCTTTAATTTTCCATTGGTCCAAATGAGTGACAAACATAAATGTGCCCACAAATAGCTAAATTCACGTAGAGCTGAACAAAATTTACACAATTTTAATCTTTAAAATTTTATAGGAAAAATTCCAAATACAATTGAGAAATCGGACTTACATAGCCTATAAGTATGGATCCTTGGCTTTAATTTCCCATTGGTCCAAATGAGTGACAAACAAGTGTTATAGAAAAATTCTCAAATACAATTGAGAAATCGGACTAACATAGTCTATAAGTATGGATCCTTAGCTCTAATTTCCCATTGGTCCAAATGAGTGACAAACATAAATGTGCCCACAAATAGCCAAATTCACGTAGAGCTGAACAAAATTTACACAATTTTAATCTTTAAAATTTTATAGAAAAATTTCCAAATACAATTGAGAAATCGGACTTACATAGCCTATAAGTATGGATCCTTGGCTTTAATTTCTCATTGGTCCAAATGAGTGACAAACAAGTGTTATAGAAAAATTCTCAAATCCAATTGAGAAATCGGACTTACATAGCCTATAAGTATGGATCCTTGGCTTTAGTTTCCCATTGGTCCAAATGAGTGACAAACAAGTGTTATAGAAAAATTCTCAAATACAATTGAGAAATCGGACTAACATAGTCTATAAGTATGGATCCTTAGCTCTAATTTCCCATTGGTCCAAATGAGTGACAAACATAAATGTGCCCACAAATAGTCAAATTCACGTAGAGCTGAACAAAATTTACACAATTTTAATCTTTAAAATTTTATAGAAAAATTTCCAAATACAATTGAGAAATCGGACTTACATAGCCTATAAGTATGGATCCTTGGCTTTAATTTCTCATTGGTCCAAATGAGTGACAAACAAGTGTTATAGAAAAATTCTCAAATCCAATTGAGAAATCGGACTTACATAGTCTATAAGTATGGATCCTTGGCTTTAATTTCCCATTGGTCCAAATGAGTGACAAACAAGTGTTATAGAAAAATTCTCAAATACAATTGAGAAATTGGACTTATATAGTCTATAAGTATGGATCCTTAGCTCTAATTTCCCATTGGTCCAAATGAGTGACAAACATAAATGTGCCCATAAACAGCCAAATTCACGTAGAGCTGAACAAAATTTACACAATTTTAATCTTTAAAATTTTATAGAAAAATTTTCAAATACAATTGAGAAATCGGACTTACATAGCCTATAAGTATGGATCCTTGGCTTTAATTTCTCATTGGTCCAAATGAGTGACAAACAAGTGTTATAGAAAAATTCTCAAATCCAATTGAGAAATCGGACTTACATAGTCTATAAGTATGGATCCTTGGCTTTAATTTCCCATTGGTCCAAATGAGTGACAAACAAGTGTTATAGAAAAATTCTCAAATACAATTGAGAAATTGGACTTACATAGTCTATAAGTATGGATCCTTGGCTTTAATTTCCCATTGGTCCAAATAAGTGACAAAGAAATTTTATAGAAAAATTTCCAAATACAATTGAGAAATCGGACTTACATAGTCTATAAGTATGGATCCTTGGCTTTAATTTCCCATTGGTCCAAATGAGTGACAAACAAGTGTTATAGAAAAATTCTCAAATCCAATTGAGAAATCGGACTTACATAGTCTATAAGTATGGATCCTTGGCTTTAATTTCCCATTGGTCCAAATGAGTGACAAACAAGTGTTATAGAAAAATTCTCAAATACAATTGTGAAATCGGACTAACATAGTCTATAAGTATGGATCCTTAGCTCTAATTTCCCATTGGTCCAAATGAGTGACAAACAAGTGTTATAGAAAAATTCTCAAATACAATTGAGAAATCGGACTAACATAGTCTATAAGTATGGATCCTTAGCTCTAATTTCCCATTGGTCCAAATGAGTGACAAACATAAATGTGCCCACAAATAGCCAAATTCACGTAGAGCTGAACAAAATTTACACAATTTTAATCTTTAAAATTTTATAGAAAAATTTCCAAATACAATTGAGGAATCGGACTTACATAGCCTATAAGTATGGATCCTTGGCTTTAATTTCTCATTGGTCCAAATGAGTGACAAACAAGTGTTATAGAAAAATTCTCAAATCCAATTGAGAAATCGGACTTACATAGCCTATAAGTATGGATCCTTGGCTTTAATTTCCCATTGGTCCAAATGAGTGACAAACAAGTGCTATAGAAAAATTCTCAAATCCAATTGAGAAATCGGACTTACATAGCCTATAAGTATGGATCCTTGGCTTTAATTTCCCATTGGTCCAAATGAGTGACAAACAAGTGTTATAGAAAAATTCTCACATACAATTGAGAAATCGGACTTACATAGCCTATAAGTATGGATCCTTGGCTTTAATTTCCCATTGGTCCAAATGAGTGACAAACAAGTGTTATAGAAAAATTTCCAAATACAATTGAGAAATCGGACTTACATAGCCTATAAGTATGGATCCTTGGCTTTAATTTCCCATTGGTCCAAATGAGTGACAAACAAGTGTTATAGAAAAATTCTCAAATACAATTGAGAAATCGGACTTACATAGCCTATAAGTATGGATCCTTGGCTTTAATTTCCCATTGGGCCAAATGAGTGACAAACAAGTGTTATAGAAAAATTCTCAAATACAATTGAGAAATCGGACTTACATAGCCTATAAGTATGGATCCTTGGCTTTAATTTCCCATTGGTCCAAATGAGTGACAAACAAGTGTTATAGAAAAATTCTCAAATCCAATTGAGAAATCGGACTTACATAGCCTATAAGTATGGATCCTTGGCTTTAATTTCCCATTGGTCCAAATGAGTGAAAAATAAATGTTATAGAAAAATTCTCAACTACAATTGAGAAATCGGACTTACATAGCCTATAAGTAGGGATCCTTGGCTTTAATTTCCCATTAATCCAAATAAGTGACAAACATAAATGTGCCCACAAATAGCCAAATTCACGTAGAGCTGAACAAAATTTACACAATTTTAATCTTTAAAATTTTATAGAAAAATTCTCAAATACAATTGAGAAATCGGACTTACATAGCCTATAAGTATGCATCCTTGGCTTTAATTTTCCATTGGTCCAAATGAGTGACAAACATAAATGTGCCCACAAATAGCTAAATTCACGTAGAGCTGAACAAAATTTACACAATTTTAATCTTTAAAATTTTATAGAAAAATTTCCAAATACAATTGAGAAATCGGACTTACATAGCCTATAAGTATGGATCCTTGGCTTTAATTTCCCATTGGTCCAAATGAGTGACAAACAAGTGTTATAGAAAAATTCTCAAATCCAATTGAGAAATCGGACTTACATAGCCTATAAGTATGGATCCTTGGCTTTAATTTCCCATTGGTCCAAATGAGTGACAAACAAGTGCTATAGAAAAATTCTCAAATCCAATTGAGAAATCGGACTTACATAGTCTATAAGTATGGATCCTTAGCTCTAATTTCCCATTGGTCCAAATGAGTGACAAACAAGTGTTATAGAAAAATTCTCAAATACAATTGAGAAATCGGACTTACATAGTCTATAAGTATGGATCCTTAGCTCTAATTTCCCATTGGTCCAAATGAGTGACAAACAAGTGTTATAGAAAAATTCTCAAATACAATTGAGAAATCGGACTTACATAGCCTATAAGTATGGATCCTTGGCTTTAATTTCCTATTGGTCCAAATGAGTGACAAACAAGTGTTATAGAAAAATTCTCAAATACAATTGAGAAATCGGACTTACATAGTCTATAAGTATGGATCCTTAGCTCTAATTTCCCATTGGTCCAAATGAGTGACAAACAAGTGTTATAGAAAAATTCTCAAATACAATTGAGAAATCGGACTTACATAGCCTATAAGTATGGATCCTTGGCTTTAATTTCCCATTGGTCCAAATGAGTGACAAACAAGTGTTATAGAAAAATTCTCAAATACAATTGAGAAATCGGACTAACATAGTCTATAAGTATGGATCCTTAGCTCTAATTTCCCATTGGTCCAAATGAGTGACAAACATAAATGTGCCCACAAATAGCCAAATTCACGTAGAGCTGAACAAAATTTACACAATTTTAATCTTTAAAATTTTATAGAAAAATTTCCAAATACAATTGAGAAATCGGACTTACATAGCCTATAAGTATGGATCCTTGGCTTTAATTTCCCATTGGTCCAAATGAGTGACAAACAAGTGTTATAGAAAAATTCTCAAATCCAATTGAGAAATCGGACTTACATAGCCTATAAGTATGGATCCTTGGCTTTAATTTCCCATTGGTCCAAATGAGTGACAAACAAGTGCTATAGAAAAATTCTCAAATCCAATTGAGAAATCGGACTTACATAGCCTATAAGTATGGATCCTTGGCTTTAATTTCCCATTGGTCCAAATGAGTGACAAACAAGTGTTATAGAAAAATTCTCAAATACAATTGAGAAATCGGACTTACATAGCCTATAAGTATGCATCCTTGGCTTTAATTTTCCATTGGTCCAAATGAGTGACAAACATAAATGTGCCCACAAATAGCTAAATTCACGTAGAGCTGAACAAAATTTACACAATTTTAATCTTTAAAATTTTATAGAAAAATTTCCAAATACAATTGAGAAATCGGACTTACATAGCCTATAAGTATGGATCCTTGGCTTTAATTTCCCATTGGTCCAAATGAGTGACAAACAAGTGTTATAGAAAAATTCTCAAATACAATTGAGAAATCGGACTAACATAGTCTATAAGTATGGATCCTTAGCTCTAATTTCCCATTGGTCCAAATGAGTGACAAACAAGTGTTATAGAAAAATTCTCAAATACAATTGAGAAATCGGACTAACATAGTCTATAAGTATGGATCCTTGGCTTTAATTTCTCATTGGTCCAAATGAGTGACAAACAAGTGTTATAGAAAAATTCTCAAATCCAATTGAGAAATCGGACTTACATAGCCTATAAGTATGGATCCTTGGCTTTAATTTCCCATTGGTCCAAATGAGTGACAAACAAGTGCTATAGAAAAATTCTCAAATCCAATTGAGAAATCGGACTTACATAGCCTATAAGTATGGATCCTTGGCTTTAATTTCCCATTGGTCCAAATGAGTGACAAACAAGTGTTATAGAAAAATTCTCAAATACAATTGAGAAATCGGACTAACATAGTCTATAAGTATGGATCCTTAGCTCTAATTTCCCATTGGTCCAAATGAGTGACAAACAAGTGTTATAGAAAAATTCTCAAATACAATTGAGAAATCGGACTAACATAGTCTATAAGTATGGATCCTTAGCTCTAATTTCCCATTGGTCCAAATGAGTGACAAACAAGTGTTATAGAAAAATTCTCAAATCCAATTGAGAAATCGGACTTACATAGCCTATAAGTATGGATCCTTGGCTTTAATTTCCCATTGGTCCAAATGAGTGAAAAATAAATGTTATAGAAAAATTCTCAACTACAATTGAGAAATCGGACTTACATAGCCTATAAGTAGGGATCCTTGGCTTTAATTTCCCATTAATCCAAATAAGTGACAAACATAAATGTGCCCACAAATAGCCAAATTCACGTAGAGCTGAACAAAATTTACACAATTTTAATCTTTAAAATTTTATAGAAAAATTCTCAAATACAATTGAGAAATCGGACTTACATAGCCTATAAGTATGCATCCTTGGCTTTAATTTTCCATTGGTCCAAATGAGTGACAAACATAAATGTGCCCACAAATAGCTAAATTCACGTAGAGCTGAACAAAATTTACACAATTTTAATCTTTAAAATTTTATAGAAAAATTTCCAAATACAATTGAGAAATCGGACTTACATAGCCTATAAGTATGGATCCTTGGCTTTAATTTCCCATTGGTCCAAATGAGTGACAAACAAGTGTTATAGAAAAATTCTCAAATCCAATTGAGAAATCGGACTTACATAGCCTATAAGTATGGATCCTTGGCTTTAATTTCCCATTGGTCCAAATGAGTGACAAACAAGTGCTATAGAAAAATTCTCAAATCCAATTGAGAAATCGGACTTACATAGCCTATAAGTATGGATCCTTGGCTTTAATTTCCTATTGGTCCAAATGAGTGACAAACAAGTGTTATAGAAAAATTCTCAAATACAATTGAGAAATCGGACTTACATAGCCTATAAGTATGCATCCTTGGCTTTAATTTTCCATTGGTCCAAATGAGTGACAAACATAAATGTGCCCACAAATAGCTAAATTCACGTAGAGCTGAACAAAATTTACACAATTTTAATCTTTAAAATTTTATAGAAAAATTTCCAAATACAATTGAGAAATCGGACTTACATAGCCTATAAGTATGGATCCTTGGCTTTAATTTCCCATTGGTCCAAATGAGTGACAAACAAGTGTTATAGAAAAATTCTCAAATACAATTGAGAAATCGGACTAACATAGTCTATAAGTATGGATCCTTAGCTCTAATTTCCCATTGGTCCAAATGAGTGACAAACATAAATGTGCCCACAAATAGCCAAATTCACGTAGAGCTGAACAAAATTTACACAATTTTAATCTTTAAAATTTTATAGAAAAATTTCCAAATACAATTGAGAAATCGGACTTACATAGCCTATAAGTATGGATCCTTGGCTTTAATTTCCCATTGGTCCAAATGAGTGACAAACAAGTGTTATAGAAAAATTCTCAAATCCAATTGAGAAATCGGACTTACATAGCCTATAAGTATGGATCCTTGGCTTTAATTTCCCATTGGTCCAAATGAGTGACAAACAAGTGCTATAAAAAAATTCTCAAATCCAATTGAGAAATCGGACTTACATAGCCTATAAGTATGGATCCTTGGCTTTAATTTCCCATTGGTCCAAATGAGTGACAAACAAGTGTTATAGAAAAATTCTCAAATACAATTGAGAAATCGGACTTACATAGCCTATAAGTATGCATCCTTGGCTTTAATTTTCCATTGGTCCAAATGAGTGACAAACATAAATGTGCCCACAAATAGCTAAATTCACGTAGAGCTGAACAAAATTTACACAATTTTAATCTTTAAAATTTTATAGAAAAATTTCCAAATACAATTGAGAAACCGGACTTACATAGCCTATAAGTATGGATCCTTGGCTTTAATTTCCCATTGGTCCAAATGAGTGACAAACAAATGTTATAGAAAAATTCTCAAATACAATTGAGAAATCGGACTTACATAGCCTATAAGTATGCATCCTTGGCTTTAATTTTCCATTGGTCCAAATGAGTGACAAACATAAATGTGCCCACAAATAGCTAAATTCACGTAGAGCTGAACAAAATTTACACAATTTTAATATTTAAAATTTTATAGAAAAATTTCCAAATACAATTGAGAAACCGGACTTACATAGCCTATAAGTATGGATCCTTGGCTTTAATTTCCCATTGGTCCAAATGAGTGACAAACAAGTGTTATAGAAAAATTCTCAAATACAATTGAGAAATCGGACTTACATAGCCTATAAGTATGCATCCTTGGCTTTAATTTTCCATTGGTCCAAATGAGTGACAAACATAAATGTGCCCACAAATAGCTAAATTCACGTAGAGCTGAACAAAATTTACACAATTTTAATCTTTAAAATTTTATAGAAAAATTTCCAAATACAATTGAGAAATCGGACTTACATAGCCTATAAGTATGGATCCTTGGCTTTAATTTCCCATTGGTCCAAATGAGTGACAAACAAGTGTTATAGAAAAATTCTCAAATACAATTGAGAAATCGGACTAACATAGTCTATAAGTATGGATCCTTAGCTCTAATTTCCCATTGGTCCAAATGAGTGACAAACAAGTGTTATAGAAAAATTCTCAAATACAATTGAGAAATCGGACTTACATAGCCTATAAGTATGGATCCTTGGCTTTAATTTCCCATTGGTCCAAATGAGTGACAAACAAGTGTTATAGAAAAATTCTCAAATACAATTGAGAAATCGGACTTACATAGCCTATAAGTATGCATCCTTGGCTTTAATTTTCCATTGGTCCAAATGAGTGACAAACATAAATGTGCCCACAAATAGCTAAATTCACGTAGAGCTGAACAAAATTTACACAATTTTAATCTTTAAAATTTTATAGAAAAATTTCCAAATACAATTGAGAAACCGGACTTACATAGCCTATAAGTATGGATCCTTGGCTTTAATTTCCCATTGGTCCAAATGAGTGACAAACAAGTGTTATAGAAAAATTCTCAAATACAATTGAGAAATCGGACTTACATAGCCTATAAGTATGCATCCTTGGCTTTAATTTTCCATTGGTCCAAATGAGTGACAAACATAAATGTGCCCACAAATAGCTAAATTCACGTAGAGCTGAACAAAATTTACACAATTTTAATCTTTAAAATTTTATAGAAAAATTTCCAAATACAATTGAGAAACCGGACTTACATAGCCTATAAGTATGGATCCTTGGCTTTAATTTCCCATTGGTCCAAATGAGTGACAAACAAGTGTTATAGAAAAATTCTCAAATACAATTGAGAAATCGGACTTACATAGCCTATAAGTATGGATCCTTGGCTTTAATTTCCCATTGGTCCAAATGAGTGACAAACAAGTGTTATAGAAAAATTCTCAAATACAATTGAGAAATCGGACTAACATAGTCTATAAGTATGGATCCTTAGCTCTAATTTCCCATTGGTCCAAATGAGTGACAAACAAGTGTTATAGAAAAATTCTCAAATACAATTGAGAAATCGGACTTACATAGCCTATAAGTATGGATCCTTGGCTTTAATTTCCCATTGGTCCAAATGAGTGACAAACAAGTGTTATAGAAAAATTCTCAAATACAATTGAGAAATCGGACTTACATAGCCTATAAGTATGCATCCTTGGCTTTAATTTTCCATTGGTCCAAATGAGTGACAAACATAAATGTGCCCACAAATAGCTAAATTCACGTAGAGCTGAACAAAATTTACACAATTTTAATCTTTAAAATTTTATAGAAAAATTTCCAAATACAATTGAGAAACCGGACTTACATAGCCTATAAGTATGGATCCTTGGCTTTAATTTTCCATTGGTCCAAATGAGTGACAAACAAGTGTTATAGAAAAATTCTCAAATACAATTGAGAAATCGGACTTACATAGCCTATAAGTATGCATCCTTGGCTTTAATTTTCCATTGGTCCAAATGAGTGACAAACATAAATGTGCCCACAAATAGCTAAATTCACGTAGAGCTGAACAAAATTTACACAATTTTAATCTTTAAAATTTTATAGAAAAATTTCCAAATACAATTGAGAAACCGGACTTACATAGCCTATAAGTATGGATCCTTGGCTTTAATTTCCCATTGGTCCAAATGAGTGACAAACAAGTGTTATAGAAAAATTCTCAAATACAATTGAGAAATCGGACTTACATAGCCTATAAGTATGCATCCTTGGCTTTAATTTTCCATTGGTCCAAATGAGTGACAAACATAAATGTGCCCACAAATAGCTAAATTCACGTAGAGCTGAACAAAATTTACACAATTTTAATCTTTAAAATTTTATAGAAAAATTTCCAAATACAATTGAGAAATCGGACTTACATAGCCTATAAGTATGGATCCTTGGCTTTAATTTCCCATTGGTCCAAATGAGTGACAAACAAGTGTTATAGAAAAATTCTCAAATACAATTGAGAAATCGGACTAACATAGTCTATAAGTATGGATCCTTAGCTCTAATTTCCCATTGGTCCAAATGAGTGACAAACAAGTGTTATAGAAAAATTCTCAAATACAATTGAGAAATCGGACTAACATAGTCTATAAGTATGGATCCTTGGCTTTAATTTCTCATTGGTCCAAATGAGTGACAAACAAGTGTTATAGAAAAATTCTCAAATCCAATTGAGAAATCGGACTTACATAGCCTATAAGTATGGATCCTTGGCTTTAATTTCCCATTGGTCCAAATGAGTGACAAACAAGTGCTATAGAAAAATTCTCAAATCCAATTGAGAAATCGGACTTACATAGCCTATAAGTATGGATCCTTGGCTTTAATTTCCCATTGGTCCAAATGAGTGACAAACAAGTGTTATAGAAAAATTCTCAAATACAATTGAGAAATCGGACTAACATAGTCTATAAGTATGGATCCTTAGCTCTAATTTCCCATTGGTCCAAATGAGTGACAAACAAGTGTTATAGAAAAATTCTCAAATACAATTGAGAAATCGGACTAACATAGTCTATAAGTATGGATCCTTAGCTCTAATTTCCCATTGGTCCAAATGAGTGACAAACATAAATGTGCCCACAAATAGCCAAATTCACGTAGAGCTGAACAAAATTTACACAATTTTAATCTTTAAAATTTTATAGAAAAATTTCCAAATACAATTGAGAAACCGGACTTACATAGCCTATAAGTATGGATCCTTGGCTTTAATTTCCCATTGGTCCAAATGAGTGACAAACAAGTGTTATAGAAAAATTCTCAAATCCAATTGAGAAATCGGACTTACATAGCCTATAAGTATGGATCCTTGGCTTTAATTTCCCATTGGTCCAAATGAGTGACAAACAAGTGCTATAGAAAAATTCTCAAATCCAATTGAGAAATCGGACTTACATAGCCTATAAGTATGGATCCTTGGCTTTAATTTCCCATTGGTCCAAATGAGTGACAAACAAGTGTTATAGAAAAATTCTCAAATACAATTGAGAAATCGGACTTACATAGCCTATAAGTATGCATCCTTGGCTTTAATTTTCCATTGGTCCAAATGAGTGACAAACATAAATGTGCCCACAAATAGCTAAATTCACGTAGAGCTGAACAAAATTTACACAATTTTAATCTTTAAAATTTTATAGAAAAATTTCCAAATACAATTGAGAAATCGGACTTACATAGCCTATAAGTATGGATCCTTGGCTTTAATTTCCCATTGGTCCAAATGAGTGACAAACAAGTGTTATAGAAAAATTCTCAAATACAATTGAGAAATCGGACTAACATAGTCTATAAGTATGGATCCTTAGCTCTAATTTCCCATTGGTCCAAATGAGTGACAAACATAAATGTGCCCACAAATAGCCAAATTCACGTAGAGCTGAACAAAATTTACACAATTTTAATCTTTAAAATTTTATAGAAAAATTTCCAAATACAATTGAGAAATCGGACTTACATAGCCTATAAGTATGGATCCTTGGCTTTAATTTCTCATTGGTCCAAATGAGTGACAAACAAGTGTTATAGAAAAATTCTCAAATCCAATTGAGAAATCGGACTTACATAGCCTATAAGTATGGATCCTTGGCTTTAATTTCTCATTGGTCCAAATGAGTGACAAACAAGTGCTATAGAAAAATTCTCAAATCCAATTGAGAAATCGGACTTACATAGCCTATAAGTATGGATCCTTGGCTTTAATTTCCCATTGTTCCAAATGAGTGACAAACAAGTGTTATAGAAAAATTCTCAAATACAATTGAGAAATCGGACTAACATAGTCTATAAGTATGGATCCTTAGCTCTAAATTCCCATTGGTCCAAATGAGTGACAAACAAGTGTTATAGAAAAATTCTCAAATACAATTGAGAAATCGGACTAACATAGTCTATAAGTATGGATCCTTAGCTCTAATTTCCCATTGGTCCAAATGAGTGACAAACATAAATGTGCCCACAAATAGCCAAATTCACGTAGAGCTGAACAAAATTTACACAATTTTAATCTTTAAAATTTTATAGAAAAATTTCCAAATACAATTGAGAAATCGGACTTACATAGCCTATAAGTATGGATCCTTGGCTTTAATTTCTCATTGGTCCAAATGAGTGACAAACAAGTGTTATAGAAAAATTCTCAAATCCAATTGAGAAATCGGACTTACATAGCCTATAAGTATGGATCCTTGGCTTTAGTTTCCCATTGGTCCAAATGAGTGACAAACAAGTGTTATAGAAAAATTCTCAAATACAATTGAGAAATCGGACTAACATAGTCTATAAGTATGGATCCTTAGCTCTAATTTCCCATTGGTCCAAATGAGTGACAAACATAAATGTGCCCACAAATAGCCAAATTCACGTAGAGCTGAACAAAATTTACACAATTTTAATCTTTAAAATTTTATAGAAAAATTTCCAAATACAATTGAGAAATCGGACTTACATAGCCTATAAGTATGGATCCTTGGCTTTAATTTCTCATTGGTCCAAATGAGTGACAAACAAGTGTTATAGAAAAATTCTCAAATCCAATTGAGAAATCGGACTTACATAGTCTATAAGTATGGATCCTTGGCTTTAATTTCCCATTGGTCCAAATGAGTGACAAACAAGTGTTATAGAAAAATTCTCAAATACAATTGAGAAATTGGACTTTTATAGTCTATAAGTATGGATCCTTAGCTCTAATTTCCCATTGGTCCAAATGAGTGACAAACATAAATGTGCCCATAAACAGCCAAATTCACGTAGAGCTGAACAAAATTTACACAATTTTAATCTTTAAAATTTTATAGAAAAATCCTCAAATACAATTGAGAAATCGGACTTACATAGCCTATAAGTATGAATCCTTGGCTTTAATTTCCCATTGGTCCAAATGAGTGACAAACAAATGTTATAGAAAAATTCTCAAATACAATTGAGAAATCGGACTTACATAGCCTATAAGTAGGGATCCTTGGCTTTAATTTCCCATTAATCCAAATTAGTGACAAACATAAATGTGCCCACAAATAGCCAAATTCACGTAGAGCTGAACAAAATTTACACAATTTTAATCTTTAAAATTTTATAGAAAAATCCTCAAATACAATTGAGAAATCGGACTTACATAGCCTATAAGTATGAATCCTTGGCTTTAATTTCCCATTGGTCCAAATGAGTGACAAACAAATGTTATAGAAAAATTCTCAAATACAATTGAGAAATCGGACTTACATAGCCTATAAGTAGGGATCCTTGGCTTTAATTTCCCATTAATCCAAATGAGTGACAAACATAAATGTGCCCACAAATAGCCAAATTCACGTAGAGCTGAACAAAATTTACACAATTTTAATCTTTAAAATTTTATAGAAAAATCCTCAAATACAATTGAGAAATCGGACTTACATAGCCTATAAGTATGAATCCTTGGCTTTAATTTCCCATTGGTCCAAATGAGTGACAAACAAATGTTATAGAAAAATTCTCAAATACAATTGAGAAATCGGACTTACATAGCCTATAAGTATGGATCCTTGGCTTTAATTTCCCATTGACCCAAATGAGTGACAAACAAATGTTATAGAAAAATTCTTAAATACAATTGAGAAATCGGACTTACATAGCCTATAAGTATGGATCCTTGGCTTTAATTTCCCATTGGTCCAAATGAGTGACAAACAAGTGTTATAGAAAAATTCTCAAATACAATTGAGAAATCGGACTTACATAGTCTATAAGTATGGATCCTTAGCTCTAATTTCCCATTGGTCCAAATGAGTGACAAACATAAATGTGCCCACAAATAGCCAAATTCACGTAGAGCTGAACAAAATTTACACAATTTTAATCTTTAAAATTTTATAGAAAAATCCTCAAATACAATTGAGAAATCGGACTTACATAGCCTATAAGTATGAATCCTTGGCTTTAATTTCCCATTGGTCCAAATGAGTGACAAACAAATGTTATAGAAAAATTCTCAAATACAATTGAGAAATCGGACTTACATAGCCTATAAGTAGGGATCCTTGGCTTTAATTTCCCATTAATCCAAATGAGTGACAAACATAAATGTGCCCACAAATAGCCAAATTCACGTAGAGCTGAACAAAATTTACACAATTTTAATCTTTAAAATTTTATAGAAAAATCCTCAAATACAATTGAGAAATCGGACTTACATAGCCTATAAGTATGGATTCTTGGCTTTAATTTCCCATTGGTCCAAATGAGTGACAAACAAGTGTTATAGAAAAATTCTTAAATACAATTGAGAAATCGGACTTACATAGCCTATAAGTATGGATCCTTGGCTTTAATTTCTCATTGGTCCAAATGAGTGACAAACAAGTGTTATAGAAAAATTCTCAAATACAATTGAGAAATCGGACTTACATAGCCTATAAGTAGGGATCCTTGGCTTTAATTTCCCATTAATCCAAATGAGTGACAAACATAAATGTGCCCACAAATAGCCAAATTCACGTAGAGCTGAACAAAATTTACACAATTTTAATCTTTAAAATTTTATAGAAAAATCCTCAAATACAATTGAGAAATCGGACTTACATAGCCTATAAGTATGAATCCTTGGCTTTAATTTCCCATTGGTCCAAATGAGTGACAAACAAATGTTATAGAAAAATTCTCAAATACAATTGAGAAATCGGACTTACATAGCCTATAAGTAGGGATCCTTGGCTTTAATTTCCCATTGGTCCAAATGAGTGACAAACAAATGTTATAGAAAAATTCTTAAATACAATTGAGAAATCGGACTTACATAGCCTATAAGTATGGATCCTTGGCTTTAATTTCCCATTGGTCCAAATGAGTGACAAACAAGTGTTATAGAAAAATTCTCAAATACAATTGAGAAATCGGACTTACATAGTCTATAAGTATGGATCCTTAGCTCTAATTTCCCATTGGTCCAAATGAGTGACTAACATAAATGTGCCCACAAATAGCCAAATTCACGTAGAGCTGAACAAAATTTACACAATTTTAATCTTTAAAATGTTATAGAAAAATCCTCAAATACAATTGAGAAATCGGACTTACATAGCCTATAAGTATGAATCCTTGGCTTTAATTTCCCATTGGTCCAAATGAGTGACAAACAAATGTTATAGAAAAATTCTCAAATACAATTGAGAAATCGGACTTACATAGCCTATAAGTAGGGATCCTTGGCTTTAATTTCCCATTAATCCAAATGAGTGACAAACATAAATGTGCCCACAAATAGCCAAATTCACGTAGAGCTGAACAAAATTTACACAATTTTAATCTTTAAAATGTTATAGAAAAATCCTCAAATACAATTGAGAAATCGGACTTACATAGCCTATAAGTATGAATCCTTGGCTTTAATTTCCCATTGGTCCAAATGAGTGACAAACAAATGTTATAGAAAAATTCTCAAATACAATTGAGAAATCGGACTTACATAGCCTATAAGTAGGGATCCTTGGCTTTAATTTCCCATTGGTCCAAATGAGTGACAAACAAATGTTATAGAAAAATTCTTAAATACAATTGAGAAATCGGACTTACATAGCCTATAAGTATGGATCCTTGGCTTTAATTTCCCATTGGTCCAAATGAGTGACAAACAAGTGTTATAGAAAAATTCTCAAATACAATTGAGAAATCGGACTTACATAGTCTATAAGTATGGATCCTTAGCTCTTATTTCCCATTGGTCCAAATGAGTGACAAACATAAATGTGCCCACAAATAGCCAAATTCACGTAGAGCTGAACAAAATTTACACAATTTTAATCTTTAAAATTTTATAGAAAAATCCTCAAATACAATTGAGAAATCGGACTTACATAGCCTATAAGTATGAATCCTTGGCTTAAATTTCCCATTGGTCCAAATGAGTGACAAACAAATGTTATAGAAAAATTCTCAAATACAATTGAGAAATCGGACTTACATAGCCTATAAGTAGGGATCCTTGGCTTTAATTTCCCATTAATCCAAATGAGTGACAAACATAAATGTGCCCACAAATAGCCAAATTCACGTAGAGCTGAACAAAATTTACACAATTTTAATCTTTAAAATTTTATAGAAAAATCCTCAAATACAATTGAGAAATCGGACTTACATAGTCTATAAGTATGGATCCTTGGCTTTAATTTCCCATTGGTCCAAATGAGTGACAAACAAGTGTTATAGAAAAATTCTTAAATACAATTGAGAAATCGGACTTACATAGCCTATAAGTATGGATCCTTGGCTTTAATTTCCCATTGGTCCAAATGAGTGACAAACAAGTGTTATAGAAAAATTCTTAAATACAATTGAGAAATCGGACTTACATAGCCTATAAGTAGGGATCCTTGGCTTTAATTTCCCATTAATCCAAATGAGTGACAAACATAAATGTGCCCACAAATAGCCAAATTCACGTAGAGCTGAACAAAATTTACACAATTTTAATCTTTAAAATTTTATAGAAAAATTCTCAAATACAATTGAGAAATCGGACTTACATAGTCTATAAGTATGGATCCTTGGCTTTAATTTCCCATTGGTCCAAATGATTGACAAACAAATGTTATAGAAAAATTCTCAAATACAATTGAGAAATCGGACTTACATAGTCTATAAGTATGGATCCTTAGCTCTAATTTCCCATTGGTCCAAATGAGTGACAAACATAAATGTGCCCACAAATAGCCAAATTCACGTAGAGCTGAACAAAATTTACACAATTTTAATCTTTAAAATTTTATAGAAAAATTCTCAAATACAATTGAGAAATCGGACTTACATAGCCTATAAGTATGGATCCTTGGCTTTAATTTCTCATTGGTCCAAATGAATGACAAACAAGTGTTATAGAAAAATTCTCAAATACAATTGAGAAATCGGACTTACATAGTCTATAAGTATGAATCCTTAGCTCTAATTTCCCATTGGTCCAAATGAGTGACAAACATAAATGTGCCCACAAATAGCCAAATTCACGTAGAGCTGAACAAAATTTACACAATTTTAATCTTTAAAATTTTATAGAAAAATTCTCAAATACAATTGAGAAATCGGACTTACATAGTCTATAAGTATGGATCCTTGGCTTTAATTTCCCATTGGTCCAAATGATTGACAAACAAATGTTATAGAAAAATTCTCAAATACAATTGAGAAATCGGACTTACATAGTCTATAAGTATGGATCCTTAGCTCTAATTTCCCATTGGTCCAAATGAGTGACAAACATAAATGTGCCCACAAATAGCCAAATTCACGTAGAGCTGAACAAAATTTACACAATTTTAATCTTTAAAATTTTATAGAAAAATTCTCAAATACAATTGAGAAATCGGACTTACATAGCCTATAAGTATGGATCCTTGGCTTTAATTTCTCATTGGTCCAAATGAGTGACAAACAAGTGTTATAGAAAAATTCTCAAATACAATTGAGAAATCGGACTTACATAGTCTATAAGTATGGATCCTTAGCTCTAATTTCCCATTGGTCCAAATGAGTGACAAACATAAATGTGCCCACAAATAGCCAAATTCACGTAGAGCTGAACAAAATTTACACAATTTTAATCTTTAAAATTTTATAGAAAAATTCTCAAATACAATTGAGAAATCGGACTTACATAGTCTATAAGTATGGATCCTTGGCTTTAATTTCCCATTGGTCCAAATGATTGACAAACAAATGTTATAGAAAAATTCTCAAATACAATTGAGAAATCGGACTTACATAGTCTATAAGTATGGATCCTTAGCTCTAATTTCCCATTGGTCCAAATGAGTGACAAACATAAATGTGCCCACAAATAGCCAAATTCACGTAGAGCTGAACAAAATTTACACAATTTTAATCTTTAAAATTTTATAGAAAAATCCTCAAATACAATTGAGAAATCGGACTTACATAGCCTATAAGTATGGATCCTTGGCTTTAATTTCCCATTGGTCCAAATGAGTGACAAACAAATGTTATAGAAAAATTCTTAAATACAATTGAGAAATCGGACTTACATAGCCTATAAGTATGGATCCTTGGCTTTAATTTCCCATTGGTCCAAATGAGTGACAAACAAGTGTTATAGAAAAATTCTCAAATACAATTGAGAAATCGGACTTACATAGTCTATAAGTATGGATCCTTAGCTCTAATTTCCCATTGGTCCAAATGAGTGACAAACATAAATGTGCCCACAAATAGCCAAATTCACGTAGAGCTGAACAAAATTTACACAATTTTAATCTTTAAAATTTTATAGAAAAATCCTCAAATACAATTGAGAAATCGGACTTACATAGCCTATAAGTATGAATCCTTGGCTTTAATTTCCCATTGGTCCAAATGAGTGACAAACAAATGTTATAGAAAAATTCTCAAATACAATTGAGAAATCGGACTTACATAGCCTATAAGTAGGGATCCTTGGCTTTAATTTCCCATTAATCCAAATGAGTGACAAACATAAATGTGCCCACAAATAGCCAAATTCACGTAGAGCTGAACAAAATTTACACAATTTTAATCTTTAAAATTTTATAGAAAAATCCTCAAATACAATTGAGAAATCGGACTTACATAGCCTATAAGTATGAATCCTTGGCTTTAATTTCCCATTGGTCCAAATGAGTGACAAACAAATGTTATAGAAAAATTCTCAAATACAATTGAGAAATCGGACTTACATAGCCTATAAGTAGGGATCCTTGGCTTTAATTTCCCATTAATCCAAATGAGTGACAAACATAAATGTGCCCACAAATAGCCAAATTCACGTAGAGCTGAACAAAATTTACACAATTTTAATATTTAAAATTTTATAGAAAAATCCTCAAATACAATTGAGAAATCGGACTTACATAGCCTATAAGTATGGATCCTTGGCTTAAATTTCCCATTGGTCCAAATGAGTGACAAACAAGTGTTATAGAAAAATTCTTAAATACAATTGAGAAATCGGACTTACATAGCCTATAAGTATGGATCCTTGGCTTAAATTTCTCATTGGTCCAAATGAGTGACAAACAAGTGTTATAGAAAAATTCTCAAATACAATTGAGAAATCGGACTTACATAGTCTATAAGTATGGATCCTTAGCTCTAATTTCCCATTGGTCCAAATGAGTGACAAACATAAATGTGCCCACAAATAGCCAAATTCACGTAGAGCTGAACAAAATTTACACAATTTTAATCTTTAAAATTTTATAGAAAAATTCTCAAATACAATTGAGAAATCGGACTTACATAGTCTATAAGTATGGATCCTTGGCTTTTATTTCCCATTGGTCCAAATGATTGACAAACAAATGTTATAGAAAAATTCTCAAATACAATTGAGAAATCGGACTTACATAGTCTATAAGTATGGATCCTTGGCTTTAATTTCCCATTGGTCCAAATGAGTGACAAACAAGTGTTATAGAAAAATTCTCAAATACAATTGAGAAATCGGACTTACATAGCCTATAAGTAGGGATCCTTGGCTTTAATTTCCCATTGGTCCAAATGAGTGACAAACAAGTGTTATAGAAAAATTCTCAAATACAATTGAGAAATCGGACTTACATAGTCTATAAGTATGGATCCTTGGCTTTAATTTCCCTTTGGTCCAAATGAGTGACAAACAAGTGTTATAGAAAAATTCTCAAATACAATTGAGAAATCGGACTTACATAGCCTATAAGTAGGGATCCTTGGCTTTAATTTCCCGTTGGTCCAAATGAGTGACAAACAAGTGTTATTAAAAAATTCTCAAATACAATTGAGAAATCGGACTTACATAGTCTATAAGTATGGATCCTTGGTTTTAATTTCCCATTAGTCCAAATGAGTGACAAACAAGTGTTATAGAAAAATTCTCAAATACAATTGAGAAATCGGACTTACATAGTCTATAAGTATGGATTCTTGGCTTTAATTTCCCATTGGTCCAAATGAGTGAAAAACAAGTGTTATAGAAAAATTCTCAAATACAATTGAGAAATCGGACTTACATACATAGTCTATAAGTATGGATCCTTGGCTTTAATTTCCCATTGGTCCAAATGAGTGACAAACAAATGTTATAGAAAAATTCTCAAATACAATTGAGAAATCGGACTTACATAGCCTATAAGTAGGGATCCTTGGCTTTAATTTCCCATTGGTCCAAATGAGTGACAAACAAATGTTATAGAAAAATTCTCAAATACAATTGAGAAATCGGACTTACATAGCCTATAAGTAGGGATCCTTGGCTTTAATTTCCCATTGGTCCAAATGAGTGACAAACAAATGTTATAGAAAAATTCTTAAATACAATTGAGAAATCGGACTTACATAGCCTATAAGTATGGATCCTTGGCTTTAATTTCTCATTGGTCCAAATGAGTGACAAACAAATGTTATAGAAAAATTCTCAAATACAATTGAGAAATCGGACTTACATAGCCTATAAGTAGGGATCCTTGGCTTTAATTTCCCATTGGTCCAAATGAGTGACAAACAAATGTTATAGAAAAATTCTTAAATACAATTGAGAAATCGGACTTACATAGCCTATAAGTATGGATCCTTGGCTTTAATTTCTCATTGGTCCAAATGAGTGACAAACAAATGTTATAGAAAAATTCTCAAATACAATTGAGAAATCGGACTTACATAGCCTATAAGTAGGGATCCTTGGCTTTAATTTCCCATTGGTCCAATTGAGTGACAAACAAATGTTATAGAAAAATTCTCAAATACAATTGAGAAATCGGACTTACATAGCCTATAAGTATGGATCCTTGGCTTTAATTTCCCATTGGTCCAATTGAGTGACAAACAAATGTTATAGAAAAATTCTCAAATACAATTGAGAAATCGGACTTACATAGCCTATAAGTAGGGATCCTTGGCTTTAATTTCCCATTGGTCCAAATGAGTGACAAACAAATGTTATAGAAAAATTCTCAAATACAATTGAGAAATCGGACTTACATAGCCTATAAGTATGGATCCTTGGCTTTAATTTCTCATTGGTCCAAATGAGTGACAAACAAATGTTATAGAAAAATTCTCAAATACAATTGAGAAATCGGACTTACATAGCCTATAAGTATGGATCCTTGGCTTTAATTTCCCATTGGTCCAATTGAGTGACAAACAAATGTTATAGAAAAATTCTCAAATACAATTGAGAAATCGGACTTACATAGCCTATAAGTAGGGATCCTTGGCTTTAATTTCCCATTGGTCCAAATGAGTGACAAACAAATGTTATAGAAAAATTCTCAAATACAATTGAGAAATCGGACTTACATAGCCTATAAGTATGGATCCTTGGCTTTAATTTCTCATTGGTCCAAATGAGTGACAAACAAATGTTATAGAAAAATTCTTAAATACAATTGAGAAATCGGACTTACATAGCCTATAAGTATGGATCCTTGGCTTTAATTTCTCATTGGTCCAAATGAGTGACAAACAAATGTTATAGAAAAATTCTCAAATACAATTGAGAAATCGGACTTACATAGCCTATAAGTAGGGATCCTTGGCTTTAATTTCCCATTGGTCCAAATGAGTGACAAACAAATGTTATAGAAAAATTCTCAAATACAATTGAGAAATCGGACTTACATAGCCTATAAGTATGGATCCTTGGCTTTAATTTCCCATTGGTCCAATTGAGTGACAAACAAATGTTATAGAAAAATTCTTAAATACAATTGAGAAATCGGACTTACATAGCCTATAAGTATGGATCCTTGGCTTTAATTTCTCATTGGTCCAAATGAGTGACAAACAAATGTTATAGAAAAATTCTCAAATACAATTGAGAAATCGGACTTACATAGCCTATAAGTAGGGATCCTTGGCTTTAATTTCCCATTGGTCCAAATGAGTGACAAACAAATGTTATAGAAAAATTCTCAAATACAATTGAGAAATCGGACTTACATAGCCTATAAGTATGGATCCTTGGCTTTAATTTCCCATTGGTCCAATTGAGTGACAAACAAATGTTATAGAAAAATTCTTAAATACAATTGAGAAATCGGACTTACATAGCCTATAAGTATGGATCCTTGGCTTTAATTTCTCATTGGTCCAAATGAGTGACAAACAAGTGTTATAGAAAAATTCTCAAATACAATTGAGAAATCGGACTTACATAGTCTATAAGTATGGATCCTTAGCTCTAATTTCCGATTGGTCCAAATGAGTGACAAACATAAATGTGCCCACAAATAGCCTAATTCACGTAGAGCTGAACAAAATTTACACAATTTTAATCTTTAAAATTTTATAGAAAAATTCTCAAATACAATTGAGAAATCGGACTTACATAGTCTATAAGTATGGATCCTTGGCTTTAATTTCCCATTGGTCCAAATGATTGACAAACAAATGTTATAGAAAAATTCTCAAATACAATTGAGAAATCGGACTTACATAGCCTATAAGTATAGATCCTTGGCTTTAATTTCTCATTGGTCCAAATGAGTGACAAACAAGTGTTATAGAAAAATTCTCAAATACAATTGAGAAATCGGACTTACATAGTCTATAAGTATGGATCCTTGGCTTTAATTTCCCATTGGTCCAAATGAGTGACAAACAAGTGTTATAGAAAAACCCTCAAATACAATTGAGAAATCGGACTTACATAGCCTATAAGTATGGATCCTTGGCTTTAATTTCCCATTGGTCCAAATGAGTGACAAACAAGTGTTAAAGAAAAATTCTTAAATACAATTGAGAAATCGGACTAACATAGCCTATAAGTATGGATCCTTGGCTTTAATTTCTCATTGGTCCAAATGAGTGACAAACAAGTGTTATAGAAAAATTCTCAAATACAATTGAGAAATCGGACTTACATAGTCTATAAGTATGGATCCTTAGCTCTAATTTCCCATTGGTCCAAATGAGTGACAAACATAAATGTGCCCACAAATAGCCAAATTCACGTAGAGCTGAACAGAATTTACACAATTTTAATCTTTAAAATTTTATAGAAAAATTCTCAAATACAATTGAGAAATCGGACTTACATAGTCTATAAGTATGGATCCTTGGCTTTAATTTCCCATTGGTCCAAATGATTGACAAACAAATGTTATAGAAAAATTCTCAAATACAATTGAGAAATCGGACTTACATAGTCTATAAGTATGGATCCTTAGCTCTAATTTCCCATTGGTCCAAATGAGTGACAAACATAAATGTGCCCACAAATAGCCAAATTCACGTAGAGCTGAACAAAATTTACACAATTTTAATCTTTAAAATTTTATAGAAAAATTCTTAAATACAATTGAGAAATCGGACTTACATAGCCTATAAGTATGAATCCTTGGCTTTAATTTCCCATTGGTCCAAATGAGTGACAAACAAGTGTTATAGAAAAATTCTCAAATACAATTGAGAAATCGGACTTACATAGTCTATAAGTAGGGATCCTTGGCTTTAATTTCCCATTAATCCAAATGAGTGACAAACATAAATGTGCCCACAAATAGCCAAATTCACGTAGAGCTGAACAAAATTTACACAATTTTAATCTTTAAAATTTTATAGAAAAATCCTCAAATACAATTAAGAAATCGGACTTACATAGCCTATAAGTATGGATCCTTGGCTTTAATTTCCCATTGGTCCAAATGAGTGACAAACAAGTGTTATAGAAAAATTCTTAAATACAATTGAGAAATCGGACTTACATAGCCTATAAGTATGGATCCTTGGCTTTAATTTCTCATTGGTCCAAATGAGTGACAAACAAGTGTTATAGAAAAATTCTCAAATACAATTGAGAAATCGGACTTACATAGTCTATAAGTATGGATCCTTAGCTCTAATTTCCCATTGGTCCAAATGAGTGACAAACATAAATGTGCCCACAAATAGCCAAATTCACGTAGAGCTGAACAAAATTTACACAATTTTAATCTTTAAAATTTTATAGAAAAATTCTCAAATACAATTGAGAAATCGGACTTACATAGTCTATAAGTATGGATCCTTGGCTTTAATTTCCCATTGGTCCAAATGATTGACAAACAAGTGTTATAGAAAAATTCTCAAATACAATTGAGAAATCGGACTTACATAGCCTATAAGTATGGATCCTTGGCTTTAATTTCCCATTGGTCCAAATGAGTGACAAACATAAATGTGCCCACAAATAGCCAAATTCACGTAGAGCTGAACAAAATTTACACAATTTTAATCTTTAAAATTTTATAGAAAAATTCTCAAATACAATTGAGAAATCGGACTTACATAGCCCATAAGTATGCATCCTTGGCTTTAATTTTCCATTGGTACAAATGAGTGACAAACATAAATGTGCCCACAAATAGCCAAATTCACGTAGAGCTGAACAAAATTTACACAATTTTAATCTTTAAAATTTTATAGAAAAATTTCCAAATACAATTGAGAAATCGGACTTACATAGCCTATAAGTATGGATCCTTGGCTTTAATTTCTCATTGGTCCAAATGAGTGACAAACAAGTGTTATAGAAAAATTCTCAAATCCAATTGAGAAATCGGACTTACATAGCCTATAAGTATGGATCCTTGGCTTTAATTTCCCATTGGTCCAAATGAGTGACAAACAAGTGTTATAGAAAAATTCTCAAATACAATTGAGAAATCGGACTAACATAGTCTATAAGTATGGATCCTTAGCTCTAATTTCCCATTGGTCCAAATGAGTGACAAACATAAATGTGCCCACAAAAAGCCAAATTCACGTAGAGCTGAACAAAATTTACACAATTTTAATCTTTAAAATTTTATAGAAAAATTTCCAAATACAATTGAGAAATCGGACTTACATAGCCTATAAGTATGGATCCTTGGCTTTAATTTCTCATTGGTCCAAATGAGTGACAAACAAGTGTTATAGAAAAATTCTCAAATCCAATTGAGAAATCGGACTTACATAGCCTATAAGTATGGATCCTTGGCTTTAATTTCCCATTGGTCCAAATGAGTGACAAACAAGTGTTATAGAAAAATTCTCAAATACAATTGAGAAATCGGACTAACATAGTCTATAAGTATGGATCCTTAGCTCTAATTTTCCATTGGTCCAAATGAGTGACAAACATAAATGTGCCCACAAAAAGCCAAATTCACGTAGAGCTGAACAAAATTTACACAATTTTAATCTTTAAAATTTTATAGAAAAATTTCCAAATACAATTGAGAAATCGGACTTACATAGCCTATAAGTACGGATCCTTGGCTTTAATTTCTCATTGGTCCAAATGAGTGACAAACAAGTGTTATAGAAAAATTCTCAAGTCCAATTGAGAAATCGGACTTACATAGCCTATAAGTATGGATCCTTGGCTTTAATTTCCCATTGGTCCAAATGAGTGACAAACAAGTGTTATAGAAAAATTCTCAAATACAATTGAGAAATCGGACTAACATAGTCTATAAGTATGGATCCTTAGCTCTAATTTCCCATTGGTCCAAATGAGTGACAAACATAAATGTGCCCACAAAAAGCCAAATTCACGTAGAGCTGAACAAAATTTACACAATTTTAATCTTTAAAATTTTATAGAAAAATTTCCAAATACAATTGAGAAATCGGACTTACATAGCCTATAAGTATGGATCCTTGGCTTTAATTTCCCATTGGTCCAAATGAGTGACAAACAAGTGTTATAGAAAAATTCTCAAATACAATTGAGAAATCGGACTAACATAGTCTATAAGTATGGATCCTTAGCTCTAATTTCCCATTGGTCCAAATGAGTGACAAACAAGTGTTATAGAAAAATTCTCAAATACAATTGAGAAATCGGACTAACATAGTCTATAAGTATGGATCCTTGGCTTTAATTTCCCATTGGTCCAAATGAGTGACAAACAAGTGTTATAGAAAAATTCTCAAATACAATTGAGAAATCGGACTAACATAGTCTATAAGTATGGATCCTTGGCTTTAATTTCCCATTGGTCCAAATGAGTGACAAACAAGTGTTATAGAAAAATTCTCAAATACAATTGAGAAATTGGACTTATATAGTCTATAAGTATGGATCCTTAGCTCTAATTTCCCATTGGTCCAAATGAGTGACAAACAAGTGTTATAGAAAAATTCTCAAATACAATTGAGAAATCGGACTAACATAGTCTATAAGTATGGATCCTTGGCTTTAATTTCCCATTGGTCCAAATGAGTGACAAACAAGTGTTATAGAAAAATTCTCAAATACAATTGAGAAATCGGACTAACATAGTCTATAAGTATGGATCCTTAGCTCTAATTTCCCATTGGTCCAAATGAGTGACAAACATAAATGTGCCCACAAAAAGCCAAATTCACGTAGAGCTGAACAAAATTTACACAATTTTAATCTTTAAAATTTTATAGAAAAATTTCCAAATACAATTGAGAAATCGGACTTACATAGCCTATAAGTATGGATCCTTGGCTTTAATTTCCCATTGGTCCAAATGAGTGACAAACAAGTGTTATAGAAAAATTCTCAAATACAATTGAGAAATCGGACTAACATAGTCTATAAGTATGGATCCTTAGCTCTAATTTCCCATTGGTCCAAATGAGTGACAAACAAGTGTTATAGAAAAATTCTCAAATACAATTGAGAAATCGGACCAACATAGTCTATAAGTATGGATCCTTAGCTCTAATTTCCCATTGGTCCAAATGAGTGACAAACATAAATGTGCCCACAAAAAGCCAAATTCACGTAGAGCTGAACAAAATTTACACAATTTTAATCTTTAAAATTTTATAGAAAAATTTCCAAATACAATTGAGAAATCGGACTTACATAGCCTATAAGTACGGATCCTTGGCTTTAATTTCTCATTGGTCCAAATGAGTGACAAACAAGTGTTATAGAAAAATTCTCAAGTCCAATTGAGAAATCGGACTTACATAGCCTATAAGTATGGATCCTTGGCTTTAATTTCCCATTGGTCCAAATGAGTGACAAACAAGTGTTATAGAAAAATTCTCAAATACAATTGAGAAATCGGACTAACATAGTCTATAAGTATGGATCCTTGGCTTTAATTTCCCATTGGTCCAAATGAGTGACAAACAAGTGTTATAGAAAAATTCTCAAATACAATTGAGAAATTGGACTTATATAGTCTATAAGTATGGATCCTTAGCTCTAATTTCCCATTGGTCCAAATGAGTGACAAACAAGTGTTATAGAAAAATTCTCAAATACAATTGAGAAATCGGACTAACATAGTCTATAAGTATGGATCCTTGGCTTTAATTTCCCATTGGTCCAAATGAGTGACAAACAAGTGTTATAGAAAAATTCTCAAATACAATTGAGAAATTGGACTTATATAGTCTATAAGTATGGATCCTTAGCTCTAATTTCCCATTGGTCCAAATGAGTGACAAACAAGTGTTATAGAAAAATTCTCAAATACAATTGAGAAATCGGACTAACATAGTCTATAAGTATGGATCCTTGGCTTTAATTTCCCATTGGTCCAAATGAGTGACAAACAAGTGTTATAGAAAAATTCTCAAATACAATTGAGAAATCGGACTAACATAGTCTATAAGTATGGATCCTTAGCTCTAATTTCCCATTGGTCCAAATGAGTGACAAACATAAATGTGCCCACAAAAAGCCAAATTCACGTAGAGCTGAACAAAATTTACACAATTTTAATCTTTAAAATTTTATAGAAAAATTTCCAAATACAATTGAGAAATCGGACTTACATAGCCTATAAGTATGGATCCTTGGCTTTAATTTCCCATTGGTCCAAATGAGTGACAAACAAGTGTTATAGAAAAATTCTCAAATACAATTGAGAAATCGGACTAACATAGTCTATAAGTATGGATCCTTAGCTCTAATTTCCCATTGGTCCAAATGAGTGACAAACAAGTGTTATAGAAAAATTCTCAAATACAATTGAGAAATCGGACTAACATAGTCTATAAGTATGGATCCTTGGCTTTAATTTCCCATTGGTCCAAATGAGTGACAAACAAGTGTTATAGAAAAATTCTCAAATACAATTGAGAAATCGGACTAACATAGTCTATAAGTATGGATCCTTGGCTTTAATTTCCCATTGGTCCAAATGAGTGACAAACAAGTGTTATAGAAAAATTCTCAAATACAATTGAGAAATTGGACTTATATAGTCTATAAGTATGGATCCTTAGCTCTAATTTCCCATTGGTCCAAATGAGTGACAAACAAGTGTTATAGAAAAATTCTCAAATACAATTGAGAAATCGGACTAACATAGTCTATAAGTATGGATCCTTGGCTTTAATTTCCCATTGGTCCAAATGAGTGACAAACAAGTGTTATAGAAAAATTCTCAAATACAATTGAGAAATTGGACTTATATAGTCTATAAGTATGGATCCTTAGCTCTAATTTCCCATTGGTCCAAATGAGTGACAAACAAGTGTTATAGAAAAATTCTCAAATACAATTGAGAAATCGGACTAACATAGTCTATAAGTATGGATCCTTGGCTTTAATTTCCCATTGGTCCAAATGAGTGACAAACAAGTGTTATAGAAAAACTCTCAAATACAATTGAGAAATCGGACTAACATAGTCTATAAGTATGGATCCTTAGCTCTAATATCCCATTGGTCCAAATGAGTGACAAACAAGTGTTATAGAAAAATTCTCAAATCCAATTGAGAAATCGGACTTACATAGCCTATAAGTATGGATCCTTGGCTTTAATTTCCCATTGGTCCAAATGAGTGACAAACAAGTGTTATAGAAAAATTCTCAAATACAATTGAGAAATCGGACTAACATAGTCTATAAGTATGGATCCTTGGCTTTAATTTCCCATTGGTCCAAATGAGTGACAAACAAGTGTTATAGAAAAATTCTCAAATACAATTGAGAAATTGGACTTATATAGTCTATAAGTATGGATCCTTAGCTCTAATTTCCCATTGGTCCAAATGAGTGACAAACATAAATGTGCCCATAAACAGCCAAATTCAAGTAGAGCTGAACAAAATTTACACAATTTTAATCTTTAAAATTTTATAGAAAAATTTCCAAATACAATTGAGAAATCGGACTTACATAGCCTATAAGTATGGATCCTTGGCTTTAATTTCCCATTGGTCCAAATGAGTGACAAACAAGTGTTATAGAAAAATTCTCAAATACAATTGAGAAATCGGACTAACATAGTCTATAAGTATGGATCCTTAGCTCTAATTTCCCATTGGTCCAAATGAGTGACAAACAAGTGTTATAGAAAAATTCTCAAATACAATTGAGAAATCGGACTAACATAGTCTATAAGTATGGATCCTTAGCTCTAATTTCCCATTGGTCCAAATGAGTGACAAACATAAATGTGCCCACAAATAGCCAAATTCACGTAGAGCTGAACAAAATTTACACAATTTTAATCTTTAAAATTTTATAGAAAAATTTCCAAATACAATTGAGAAATCGGACTTACATAGCCTATAAGTATGGATCCTTGGCTTTAATTTCTCATTGGTCCAAATGAGTGACAAACAAGTGTTATAGAAAAATTCTCAAATCCAATTGAGAAATCGGACTTACATAGCCTATAAGTATGGATCCTTGGCTTTAATTTCCCATTGGTCCAAATGAGTGACAAACAAGTGTTATAGAAAAATTCTCAAATACAATTGAGAAATCGGACTAACATAGTCTATAAGTATGGATCCTTAGCTCTAATTTCCCATTGGTCCAAATGAGTGACAAACATAAATGTGCCCACAAAAAGCCAAATTCACGTAGAGCTGAACAAAATTTACACAATTTTAATCTTTAAAATTTTATAGAAAAATTTCCAAATACAATTGAGAAATCGGACTTACATAGCCTATAAGTATGGATCCTTGGCTTTAATTTCTCATTGGTCCAAATGAGTGACAAACAAGTGTTATAGAAAAATTCTCAAATCCAATTGAGAAATCGGACTTACATAGCCTATAAGTATGGATCCTTGGCTTTAATTTCCCATTGGTCCAAATGAGTGACAAACAAGTGTTATAGAAAAATTCTCAAATACAATTGAGAAATCGGACTAACATAGTCTATAAGTATGGATCCTTGGCTTTAATTTCCCATTGGTCCAAATGAGTGACAAACAAGTGTTATAGAAAAATTCTCAAATACAATTGAGAAATTGGACTTATATAGTCTATAAGTATGGATCCTTAGCTCTAATTTCCCATTGGTCCAAATGAGTGACAAACATAAATGTGCCCATAAACAGCCAAATTCAAGTAGAGCTGAACAAAATTTACACAATTTTAATCTTTAAAATTTTATAGAAAAATTTCCAAATACAATTGAGAAATCGGACTTACATAGCCTATAAGTATGGATCCTTGGCTTTAATTTCCCATTGGTCCAAATGAGTGACAAACAAGTGTTATAGAAAAATTCTCAAATACAAT
The DNA here is from genome assembly GCA_947311025.1 of Lypha dubia. Classification (NCBI taxonomy): domain Eukaryota; kingdom Metazoa; phylum Arthropoda; class Insecta; order Diptera; family Tachinidae; genus Lypha; species Lypha dubia. The sequence continues at coordinate 124,343,667 of OX371260.1, forward strand.
TGAGAAATCGGACTAACATAGTCTATAAGTATGGATCCTTAGCTCTAATTTCCCATTGGTCCAAATGAGTGACAAACAAGTGTTATAGAAAAATTCTCAAATACAATTGAGAAATCGGACTAACATAGTCTATAAGTATGGATCCTTAGCTCTAATTTCCCATTGGTCCAAATGAGTGACAAACATAAATGTGCCCACAAATAGCCAAATTCACGTAGAGCTGAACAAAATTTACACAATTTTAATCTTTAAAATTTTATAGAAAAATTTCCAAATACAATTGAGAAATCGGACTTACATAGCCTATAAGTATGGATCCTTGGCTTTAATTTCTCATTGGTCCAAATGAGTGACAAACAAGTGTTATGGAAAAATTCTCAAATCCAATTGAGAAATCGGACTTACATAGCCTATAAGTATGGATCCTTGGCTTTAATTTCCCATTGGTCCAAATGAGTGACAAACAAGTGTTATAGAAAAATTCTCAAATACAATTGAGAAATCGGACTTACATAGCCTATAAGTATGGATCCTTGGCTTTAATTTCCCATTGGTCCAAATGAGTGACAAACATAAATGTGCCCACAAATAGCCAAATTCACGTAGAGCTGAACAAAATTTACACAATTTTAATCTTTAAAATTTTATAGAAAAATTTCCAAATACAATTGAGAAATCGGACTTACATAGCCTATAAGTATGGATCCTTGGCATTAATTTCCCATTGGTCCAAATGAGTGACAAACAAGTGTTATAGAAAAATTCTCAAATACAATTGAGAAATCGGACTTACATAGCCTATAAGTATGGATCCTTGGCTTTAATTTCCCATTGGTCCAAATGAGTGACAAACAAGTGTTATAGAAAAATTCTCAAATACAATTGAGAAATCGGACTTACATAGCCTATAAGTATGGATCCTTGGCTTTAATTTCCCATTGGTCCAAATGAGTGACAAACAAGTGTTATAGAAAAATTCTCAAATCCAATTGAGAAATCGGACTTACATAGCCTATAAGTATGGATCCTTGGCATTAATTTCCCATTGGTCCAAATGAGTGACAAACAAGTGTTATAGAAAAATTCTCAAATACAATTGAGAAATCTGACTTACATATTCTATAAGTATGGATCCTTGGCTTTAATTTCCCATTGGTCCAAATGAGTGACAAACAAGTGTTATAGAAAAATTCTCAAATACAATTGAGAAATCGGACTTACATACTCTATAAGTAGGGATCCTTGGCTTTAATTTCCCATTAATCCAATTGAGTGACAAACATAAATGTGCCCACAAATAGCCAAATTCACGTAGAGCTGAACAAAATTTACACAATTTTAATCTTTAAAATTTTATAGAAAAATCCTCAAATACAATTGAGAAATCGGACTTACATAGCCTATAAGTATGAATCCTTGGCTTTAATTTCCCATTGGTCCAAATGAGTGACAAACAAATGTTATAGAAAAATTCTCAAATACAATTGAGAAATCGGACTTACATAGCCTATAAGTAGGGATCCTTGGCTTTAATTTCCCATTAATCCAAATGAGTGACAAACATAAATGTGCCCACAAATAGCCAAATTCGCGTAGGGCTGAACAAAATTTACACAATTTTAATCTTTAAAATTTTATAGAAAAATCCTCAAATACAATTGAGAAATCGGACTTACATAGCCTATAAGTATGGATCCTTGGCTTTAATTTCCCATTGGTCCAAATGAGTGACAAACAAGTGTTATAGAAAAATTCTTAAATACAATTGAGAAATCGGACTTACATAGCCTATAAGTATGGATCCTTGGCTTTAATTTCTCATTGGTCCAAATGAGTGACAAACAAGTGTTATAGAAAAATTCTCAAATACAATTGAGAAATCGGACTTACATAGTCTATAAGTATGGATCCTTAGCTCTAATTTCCCATTGGTCCAAATGAGTGACAAACATAAATGTGCCCACAAATAGCCAAATTCACGTAGAGCTGAACAAAATTTACACAATTTTAATCTTTAAAATTTTATAGAAAAATTCTCAAATACAATTGAGAAATCGGACTTACATAGTCTATAAGTATGGATCCTTGGCTTTAATTTCCCATTGGTCCAAATGATTGACAAACAAATGTTATAGAAAAATTCTCAAATACAATTGAGAAATCGGACTTACATAGCCTATAAGTATGGATCCTTGGCTTTAATTTCTCATTGGTCCAAATGAGTGACAAACAAGTGTTATAGAAAAATTCTCAAATACAATTGAGAAATCGGACTTACATAGTCTATAAGTATGGATCCTTAGCTCTAATTTCCCATTGGTCCAAATGAGTGACAAACATAAATGTGCCCACAAATAGCCAAATTCACGTAGAGCTCAACAAAATTTACATAATTTTAATCTTTAAAATTTTATAGAAAAATTCTCAAATACAATTGAGAAATCGGACTTACATAGCCTATAAGAATGGATCCTTGGCTTTAATTTCCCATTGGTCCAAATGATTGACAAACAAATGTTATAGAAAAATTCTCAAATACAATTGAGAAATCGGACTTACATAGTCTATAAGTATGGATCCTTAGCTCTAATTTCCCATTGGTCCAAATGAGTGACAAACATAAATGTGCTCATAAACAGCCAAATTCACGTAGAGCTCAACAAAATTTACATAATTTTAATCTTTAAAATTTTATAGAAAAATTCTCAAATACAATTGAGAAATCGGACTTACATAGTCTATAAGTATGGATCCTTGGCTTTAATTTCCCATTGGTCCAAATGATTGACAAACAAATGTTATAGAAAAATTCTCAAATACAATTGAGAAATCGGACTTACATAGTCTATAAGTATGGATCCTTAGCTCTAATTTCCCATTGGTCCAAATGAGTGACAAACATAAATGTGCCCACAAATAGCCAAATTCACGTAGAGCTCAACAAAATTTACATAATTTTAATCTTTAAAATTTTATAGAAAAATTCTCAAATACAATTGAGAAATCGGACTTACATAGATTATAAGTATGGATCCTTGGCTTTAATTTCAAATTAATCAAAATGAGTGACAAACATAAATGTGCCCACAAATAGCCAAATTCACGTAGAGCTGAACAAAATTTACATAATTTTAATCTTTAAAATTTTATAGAAAAATTCTCAAATACAATTGAGAAATCGGACTTACATAGTCTATAAGTATGGATCCTTGGCTTTAATTTCCCATTAGTCCAAATGATTGACAAACAAATGTTATAGAAAAATTCTCAAATACAATTGAGAAATCGGACTTACATAGTCTATAAGTATGGATCCTTAGCTCTAATTTCCCATTGGTCCAAATGAGTGACAAACATAAATGTGCCCACAAATAGCCAAATTCACGTAGAGCTCAACAAAATTTACATAATTTTAATCTTTAAAATTTTATAGAAAATTTCTCAAATACAATTGAGAAATCGGACTTACATAGTCTATAAGTATGGATCCTTAGCTCTAATTTCCCATTGGTCCAAATGAGTGACAAACATAAATGTGCCCACAAATAGCCAAATTCACGTAGAGCTCAACAAAATTTACATAATTTTAATCTTTAAAATTTTATAGAAAAATTCTCAAATACAATTGAGAAATCGGACTTACATAGTCTATAAGTATGGATCCTTGGCTTTAATTTCCCATTGGTCCAAATGATTGACAAACAAATGTTATAGAAAAATTCTCAAATACAATTGAGAAATCGGACTTACATAGTCTATAAGTATGGATCCTTAGCTCTAATTTCCCATTGGTCCAAATGAGTGACAAACATAAATGTGCCCACAAATAGCCAAATTCACGTAGAGCTCAACAAAATTTACATAATTTTAATCTTTAAAATTTTATAGAAAAATTCTCAAATACAATTGAGAAATCGGACTTACATAGATTATAAGTATGGATCCTTGGCTTTAATTTCAAATTAATCAAAATGAGTGACAAACATAAATGTGCCCACAAATAGCCAAATTCACGTAGAGCTGAACAAAATTTACATAATTTTAATCTTTAAAATTTTATAGAAAAATTCTCAAATACAATTGAGAAATCGGACTTACATAGCCTATAAGAATGGATCCTTGGCTTTAATTTCCCATTGGTCCAAGTGATTGACAAACAAATGTTATAGAAAAATTCTCAAATACAATTGAGAAATCGGACTTACATAGTCTATAAGTATGGATCCTTAGCTCTAATTTCCCATTGGTCCAAATGAGTGACAAACATAAATGTGCCCACAAATAGCCAAATTCACGTAGAGCTCAACAAAATTTACATAATTTTAATCTTTAAAATTTTATAGAAAAATTCTCAAATACAATTGAGAAATCGGACTTACATAGATTATAAGTATGGATCCTTGGCTTTAATTTCAAATTAATCAAAATGAGTGACAAACATAAATGTGCCCACAAATAGCCAAATTCACGTAGAGCTGAACAAAATTTACATAATTTTAATCTTTAAAATTTTATAGAAAAATTCTCAAATACAATTGAGAAATCGGACTTACATAGTCTATAAGTATGGATCCTTGGCTTTAATTTCCCATTGGTCCAAATGATTGACAAACAAATGTTATAGAAAAATTCTCAAATACAATTGAGAAATCGGACTTACATAGTCTATAAGTATGGATCCTTAGCTCTTATTTCCCATTGGTCCAAATGAGTGACAAACATAAATGTGCCCATAAACAGCCAAATTCACGTAGAGCTCAACAAAATTTACATAATTTTAATTTTTAAAATTTTATAGAAAAATTCTCAAATACAATTGAGAAATCGGACTTACATAGTCTATAAGTATGGATCCTTAGCTCTAATTTCCCATTGGTCCAAATGAGTGACAAACATAAATGTGCCCACAAATAGCCAAATTCACGTAGAGCTCAACAAAATTTACATAATTTTAATCTTTAAAATTTTATAGAAAAATTCTCAAATACAATTGAGAAATCGGACTTACATAGTCTATAAGTATGGATCCTTAGCTCTAATTTCCCATTGGTCCAAATGAGTGACAAACATAAATGTGCCCACAAATAGCCAAATTCACGTAGAGCTCAACAAAATTTACATAATTTTAATCTTTAAAATTTTATAGAAAAATTCTCAAATACAATTGAGAAATCGGACTTACATAGTCTATAAGTATGGATCCTTGGCTTTAATTTCCCATTGGTCCAAATGATTGACAAACAAATGTTATAGAAAAATTCTCAAATACAATTGAGAAATCGGACTTACATAGTCTATAAGTATGGATCCTTAGCTCTAATTTCCCATTGGTCCAAATGAGTGACAAACATAAATGTGCCCATAAACAGCCAAATTCACGTAGAGCTCAACAAAATTTACATAATTTTAATCTTTAAAATTTTATAGAAAAATTCTCAAATACAATTGAGAAATCGGACTTACATAGTCTATAAGTATGGATTCTTGGCTTTAATTTCCCATTGGTCCAAATGAGTGACAAACAAGTGTTATAGAAAAATTCTTAAATACAATTGAGAAATCGGACTTACATAGCCTATAAGTATGGATCCTTGGCTTTAATTTCTCATTGGTCCAAATGAGTGACAAACAAGTGTTATAGAAAAATTCTCAAATACAATTGAGAAATCGGACTTACATAGTCTATAAGTATGGATCCTTAGCTCTAATTTCCCATTGGTCCAAATGAGTGACAAACATAAATGTGCCCATAAACAGCCAAATTCATGTAGAGCTGAACAAAATTTACACAATTTTAATCTTTAAAATTTTATAGAAAAATTTCCAAATACAATTGAGAAATCGGACTTACATAGCCTATAAGTATGCATCCTTGGCTTTAATTTCCCATTGGTCCAAATGAGTGACAAACAAATGTTATAGAAAAATTCTCAAATACAATTGAGAAATCGGACTTACATAGCCTATAAGTAGGGACCCTTGGCTTTAATTTCCCATTAATCCAAAGGAGTGACAAACATAAATGTGCCCATAAACAGCCAAATTCACGTAGAGCTGAACAAAATTTACACAATTTTAATCTTTAAAATTTTATAGAAAAATTTCCAAATACAATTGAGAAATCGGACTTACATAGCCTATAAGTATGCATCCTTGGCTTTAATTTCCCATTGGTCCAAATGAGTGACAAACAAATGTTATAGAAAAATTCTCAAATACAATTGAGAAATCGGACTTACATAGCCTATAAGTAGGGACCCTTGGCTTTAATTTCCCATTAATCCAAAGGAGTGACAAACATAAATGTGCCCATAAACAGCCAAATTCACGTAGAGCTGAACAAAATTTACACAATTTTAATCTTTAAAATTTTATAGAAAAATTTCCAAATACAATTGAGAAATCAGACTTACATAGCCTATAAGTAGGGACCCTTGGCTTTAATTTCCCATTAATCCAAAGGAGTGACAAACATAAATGTGCCCATAAACAGCCAAATTCACGTAGAGCTGAACAAAATTTACACAATTTTAATCTTTAAAATTTTATAGAAAAATTTCCAAATACAATTGAGAAATCGGAATTACATAGTCTATAAGTATGGATTCTTGGCTTTAATTTCCCATTGGTCCAAATGAGTGACAAACAAATGTTATAGAAAAATTCTCAAATACAATTGAGAAATCGGACTTACATAGTCTATAAGTAGGGATCCTTGGCTTTAATTTCCCATTAATCCAAAGGAGTGACAAACATAAATGTGCCCATAAACAGCCAAATTCACGTAGAGCTGAACAAAATTTACACAATTTTAATCTTTAAAATTTTATAGAAAAATTTCCAAATACAATTGAGAAATCGGACTTACATAGCCTATAAGTATGCATCCTTGGCTTTAATTTCCCATTGGTCCAAATGAGTGACAAACAAATGTTATAGAAAAATTCTCAAATACAATTGAGAAATCGGACTTACATAGCCTATAAGTAGGGACCCTTGGCTTTAATTTCCCATTAATCCAAAGGAGTGACAAACATAAATGTGCCCATAAACAGCCAAATTCACGTAGAGCTGAACAAAATTTACACAATTTTAATCTTTAAAATTTTATAGAAAAATTTCCAAATACAATTGAGAAATCGGAATTACATAGCCTATAAGTATGGATCCTTGGCTTTAATTTGCCATTGGTCCAAATGAGTGACAAACAAGTGTTATAGAAAAATTCTCAAATACAATTGAGAAATCGGACTTACATAGTCTATAAGTAGGGATCCTTGGCTTTAATTTCCCATTAATCCAAATGAGTGACAAACATAAATGTGCCCACAAATAGCCAAATTCACGTAGAGCTGAACAAAATTTACACAATTTTAATCTTTAAAATTTTATAGAAAATTTTCCAAATACAATTGAGAAATTGGACTTACATAGCCTATAAGTATGCATCCTTGGCTTTAATTTCCCATTGGTCCAAATGAGTGACAAACAAATGTTATAGAAAAATTCTCAAATAAAATTGAGAAATCGGACTTACATAGTCTATAAGTATGGATCCTTGGCTTTAATTTCCCATTGGTCCAAATGAGTGACAAACAAGTGTTATAGAAAAATTCTCAAATACAATTGAGAAATTGGACTTACATAGTCTATAAGTATGGATCCTTGGCTTTAATTTCCCATTGGTCCAAATGAGTGACAAACATAAATGTGCCCACAAATAGCCAAATTCACGTAGAGCTGAACAAAATTTACACAATTTTAATCTTTAAAATTTTATAGAAAAATTTCCAAATACAATTGAGAAATCGGACTTATATAGCCTATAAGTATGCATCCTTGGCTTTAATTTCCCATTAGTCCAAATGAGTGACAAACATAAATGTGCCCACAAATAGCCAAATTCACGTAGAGCTGAACAAAATTTACACAATTTTAATCTTTAAAATTTTATAGAAAAATTTCCAAATACAATTGAGAAATCGGACTTACATAGCCTATAAGTATGCATCCTTGGCTTTAATTTCCCATTGGTCCAAATGAGTGACAAACATAAATGTGCCCACAAATAGCCAAATTCACGTAGAGCTGAACAAAATTTACACAATTTTAATCTTTAAAATTTTATAGAAAAATTTCCAAATACAATTGAGAAATCGGACTTACATAGCCTATAAGTATGCATCCTTGGCTTTAATTTCCCATTGGTCCAAATGAGTGACAAACATAAATGTGCCCACAAATAGCCAAATTCACGTAGAGCTGAACAAAATTTACACAATTTTAATCTTTAAAATTTTATAGAAAAATTTCCAAATACAATTGAGAAATTGGACTTACATAGCCTATAAGTATGCATCCTTGGCTTTAATTTCCCATTGGTCCAAATGAGTGACAAACAAATGTTATAGAAAAATTCTCAAATAAAATTGAGAAATCGGACTTACATAGTCTATAAGTATGGATCCTTGGCTTTAATTTCCCATTGGTCCAAATGAGTGACAAACAAGTGTTATAGAAAAATTCTCAAATACAATTGAGAAATCGGACTTACATAGTCTATAAGTAGGGATCCTTGGCTTTAATTTCCCATTAATCCAAATGAGTGACAAACATAAATGTGCCCACAAATAGCCAAATTCACGTAGAGCTGAACAAAATTTACACAATTTTAATCTTTAAAATTTTATAGAAAAATTTCCAAATACAATTGAGAAATTGGACTTACATAGCCTATAAGTATGCATCCTTGGCTTTAATTTCCCATTGGTCCAAATGAGTGACAAACAAATGTTATAGAAAAATTCTCAAATAAAATTGAGAAATCGGACTTACATAGTCTATAAGTATGGATCCTTGGCTTTAATTTCCCATTGGTCCAAATGAGTGACAAACAAGTGTTATAGAAAAATTCTCAAATACAATTGAGAAATCGGACTTACATAGTCTATAAGTATGCATCCTTGGCTTTAATTTCCCATTGGTCCAAATGAGTGACAAACATAAATGTGCCCACAAATAGCCAAATTCACGTAGAGCTGAACAAAATTTACACAATTTTAATCTTTAAAATTTTATAGAAAAATTTCCAAATACAATTGAGAAATCGGACTTACATAGCCTATAAGTATGCATCCTTGGCTTTAATTTCCCATTGGTCCAAATGAGTGACAAACAAATGTTATAGAAAAATTCTCAAATACAATTGAGAAATCGGACTTACATAGTCTATAAGTAGGGACCCTTGGCTTTAATTTCCCATTAATCCAAAGGAGTGACAAACATAAATGTGCCCATAAACAGCCAAATTCACGTAGAGCTGAACAAAATTTACACAATTTTAATCTTTAAAATTTTATAGAAAAATTTCCAAATACAATTGAGAAATCGGACTTACATAGCATATAAGTATGCATCCTTGGCTTTAATTTCCCATTGGTCCAAATGAGTGACAAACAAATGTTATAGAAAAATTCTCAAATACAATTGAGAAATCGGACTTACATAGTCTATAAGTATGGATCCTTGGCTTTAATTTGCCATTGGTCCAAATGAGTGACAAACAAGTGTTATAGAAAAATTCTCAAATACAATTGAGAAATCGGACTTACATAGTCTATAAGTAGGGATCCTTGGCTTTAATTTCCCATTAATCCAAATGAGTGACAAACATAAATGTGCCCACAAATAGCCAAATTCACGTAGAGCTGAACAAAATTTACACAATTTTAATCTTTAAAATTTTATAGAAAAATTTCCAAATACAATTGAGAAATCGGAATTACATAGCCTATAAGTATGCATCCTTGGCTTTAATTTCCCATTGGTCCAAATGAGTGACAAACAAATGTTATAGAAAAATTCTCAAATAAAATTGAGAAATCGGACTTACATAGTCTATAAGTATGGATCCTTGGCTTTAATTTCCCATTGGTCCAAATGAGTGACAAACAAGTGTTATAGAAAAATTCTCAAATACAATTGAGAAATTGGACTTACATAGTCTATAAGTATGGATCCTTGGCTTTAATTTCCCATTGGTCCAAATGAGTGACAAACATAAATGTGCCCACAAATAGCCAAATTCACGTAGAGCTCAACAAAATTTACATAATTTTAATCTTTAAAATTTTATAGAAAAATTCTCAAATACAATTGAGAAATCGGACTTACATAGTCTATAAGTATGGATCCTTGGCTTTAATTTCCCATTGGTCCAAATGATTGACAAACAAATGTTATAGAAAAATTCTCAAATACAATTGAGAAATCGGACTTACATAGTCTATAAGTATGGATCCTTAGCTCTAATTTCCCATTGGTCCAAATGAGTGACAAACATAAATGTGCCCATAAACAGCCAAATTCACGTAGAGCTCAACAAAATTTACATAATTTTAATCTTTAAAATTTTATAGAAAAATTCTCAAATACAATTGAGAAATCGGACTTACATAGTCTATAAGTATGGATTCTTGGCTTTAATTTCCCATTGGTCCAAATGAGTGACAAACAAGTGTTATAGAAAAATTCTTAAATACAATTGAGAAATCGGACTTACATAGCCTATAAGTATGGATCCTTGGCTTTAATTTCTCATTGGTCCAAATGAGTGACAAACAAGTGTTATAGAAAAATTCTCAAATACAATTGAGAAATCGGACTTACATAGTCTATAAGTATGGATCCTTAGCTCTAATTTCCCATTGGTCCAAATGAGTGACAAACATAAATGTGCCCATAAACAGCCAAATTCATGTAGAGCTGAACAAAATTTACACAATTTTAATCTTTAAAATTTTATAGAAAAATTTCCAAATACAATTGAGAAATCGGACTTACATAGCCTATAAGTATGCATCCTTGGCTTTAATTTCCCATTGGTCCAAATGAGTGACAAACAAATGTTATAGAAAAATTCTCAAATACAATTGAGAAATCGGACTTACATAGCCTATAAGTAGGGACCCTTGGCTTTAATTTCCCATTAATCCAAAGGAGTGACAAACATAAATGTGCCCATAAACAGCCAAATTCACGTAGAGCTGAACAAAATTTACACAATTTTAATCTTTAAAATTTTATAGAAAAATTTCCAAATACAATTGAGAAATCGGACTTACATAGCCTATAAGTATGCATCCTTGGCTTTAATTTCCCATTGGTCCAAATGAGTGACAAACAAATGTTATAGAAAAATTCTCAAATACAATTGAGAAATCGGACTTACATAGCCTATAAGTAGGGACCCTTGGCTTTAATTTCCCATTAATCCAAAGGAGTGACAAACATAAATGTGCCCATAAACAGCCAAATTCACGTAGAGCTGAACAAAATTTACACAATTTTAATCTTTAAAATTTTATAGAAAAATTTCCAAATACAATTGAGAAATCAGACTTACATAGCCTATAAGTAGGGACCCTTGGCTTTAATTTCCCATTAATCCAAAGGAGTGACAAACATAAATGTGCCCATAAACAGCCAAATTCACGTAGAGCTGAACAAAATTTACACAATTTTAATCTTTAAAATTTTATAGAAAAATTTCCAAATACAATTGAGAAATCGGAATTACATAGTCTATAAGTATGGATTCTTGGCTTTAATTTCCCATTGGTCCAAATGAGTGACAAACAAATGTTATAGAAAAATTCTCAAATACAATTGAGAAATCGGACTTACATAGTCTATAAGTAGGGATCCTTGGCTTTAATTTCCCATTAATCCAAAGGAGTGACAAACATAAATGTGCCCATAAACAGCCAAATTCACGTAGAGCTGAACAAAATTTACACAATTTTAATCTTTAAAATTTTATAGAAAAATTTCCAAATACAATTGAGAAATCGGACTTACATAGCCTATAAGTATGCATCCTTGGCTTTAATTTCCCATTGGTCCAAATGAGTGACAAACAAATGTTATAGAAAAATTCTCAAATACAATTGAGAAATCGGACTTACATAGCCTATAAGTAGGGACCCTTGGCTTTAATTTCCCATTAATCCAAAGGAGTGACAAACATAAATGTGCCCATAAACAGCCAAATTCACGTAGAGCTGAACAAAATTTACACAATTTTAATCTTTAAAATTTTATAGAAAAATTTCCAAATACAATTGAGAAATCGGAATTACATAGCCTATAAGTATGGATCCTTGGCTTTAATTTGCCATTGGTCCAAATGAGTGACAAACAAGTGTTATAGAAAAATTCTCAAATACAATTGAGAAATCGGACTTACATAGTCTATAAGTAGGGATCCTTGGCTTTAATTTCCCATTAATCCAAATGAGTGACAAACATAAATGTGCCCACAAATAGCCAAATTCACGTAGAGCTGAACAAAATTTACACAATTTTAATCTTTAAAATTTTATAGAAAATTTTCCAAATACAATTGAGAAATTGGACTTACATAGCCTATAAGTATGCATCCTTGGCTTTAATTTCCCATTGGTCCAAATGAGTGACAAACAAATGTTATAGAAAAATTCTCAAATAAAATTGAGAAATCGGACTTACATAGTCTATAAGTATGGATCCTTGGCTTTAATTTCCCATTGGTCCAAATGAGTGACAAACAAGTGTTATAGAAAAATTCTCAAATACAATTGAGAAATTGGACTTACATAGTCTATAAGTATGGATCCTTGGCTTTAATTTCCCATTGGTCCAAATGAGTGACAAACATAAATGTGCCCACAAATAGCCAAATTCACGTAGAGCTGAACAAAATTTACACAATTTTAATCTTTAAAATTTTATAGAAAAATTTCCAAATACAATTGAGAAATCGGACTTATATAGCCTATAAGTATGCATCCTTGGCTTTAATTTCCCATTAGTCCAAATGAGTGACAAACATAAATGTGCCCACAAATAGCCAAATTCACGTAGAGCTGAACAAAATTTACACAATTTTAATCTTTAAAATTTTATAGAAAAATTTCCAAATACAATTGAGAAATCGGACTTACATAGCCTATAAGTATGCATCCTTGGCTTTAATTTCCCATTGGTCCAAATGAGTGACAAACATAAATGTGCCCACAAATAGCCAAATTCACGTAGAGCTGAACAAAATTTACACAATTTTAATCTTTAAAATTTTATAGAAAAATTTCCAAATACAATTGAGAAATCGGACTTACATAGCCTATAAGTATGCATCCTTGGCTTTAATTTCCCATTGGTCCAAATGAGTGACAAACATAAATGTGCCCACAAATAGCCAAATTCACGTAGAGCTGAACAAAATTTACACAATTTTAATCTTTAAAATTTTATAGAAAAATTTCCAAATACAATTGAGAAATTGGACTTACATAGCCTATAAGTATGCATCCTTGGCTTTAATTTCCCATTGGTCCAAATGAGTGACAAACAAATGTTATAGAAAAATTCTCAAATAAAATTGAGAAATCGGACTTACATAGTCTATAAGTATGGATCCTTGGCTTTAATTTCCCATTGGTCCAAATGAGTGACAAACAAGTGTTATAGAAAAATTCTCAAATACAATTGAGAAATCGGACTTACATAGTCTATAAGTAGGGATCCTTGGCTTTAATTTCCCATTAATCCAAATGAGTGACAAACATAAATGTGCCCACAAATAGCCAAATTCACGTAGAGCTGAACAAAATTTACACAATTTTAATCTTTAAAATTTTATAGAAAAATTTCCAAATACAATTGAGAAATTGGACTTACATAGCCTATAAGTATGCATCCTTGGCTTTAATTTCCCATTGGTCCAAATGAGTGACAAACAAATGTTATAGAAAAATTCTCAAATAAAATTGAGAAATCGGACTTACATAGTCTATAAGTATGGATCCTTGGCTTTAATTTCCCATTGGTCCAAATGAGTGACAAACAAGTGTTATAGAAAAATTCTCAAATACAATTGAGAAATCGGACTTACATAGTCTATAAGTATGCATCCTTGGCTTTAATTTCCCATTGGTCCAAATGAGTGACAAACATAAATGTGCCCACAAATAGCCAAATTCACGTAGAGCTGAACAAAATTTACACAATTTTAATCTTTAAAATTTTATAGAAAAATTTCCAAATACAATTGAGAAATCGGACTTACATAGCCTATAAGTATGCATCCTTGGCTTTAATTTCCCATTGGTCCAAATGAGTGACAAACAAATGTTATAGAAAAATTCTCAAATACAATTGAGAAATCGGACTTACATAGTCTATAAGTAGGGACCCTTGGCTTTAATTTCCCATTAATCCAAAGGAGTGACAAACATAAATGTGCCCATAAACAGCCAAATTCACGTAGAGCTGAACAAAATTTACACAATTTTAATCTTTAAAATTTTATAGAAAAATTTCCAAATACAATTGAGAAATCGGACTTACATAGCATATAAGTATGCATCCTTGGCTTTAATTTCCCATTGGTCCAAATGAGTGACAAACAAATGTTATAGAAAAATTCTCAAATACAATTGAGAAATCGGACTTACATAGTCTATAAGTATGGATCCTTGGCTTTAATTTGCCATTGGTCCAAATGAGTGACAAACAAGTGTTATAGAAAAATTCTCAAATACAATTGAGAAATCGGACTTACATAGTCTATAAGTAGGGATCCTTGGCTTTAATTTCCCATTAATCCAAATGAGTGACAAACATAAATGTGCCCACAAATAGCCAAATTCACGTAGAGCTGAACAAAATTTACACAATTTTAATCTTTAAAATTTTATAGAAAAATTTCCAAATACAATTGAGAAATTGGACTTACATAGCCTATAAGTATGCATCCTTGGCTTTAATTTCCCATTGGTCCAAATGAGTGACAAACAAATGTTATAGAAAAATTCTCAAATAAAATTGAGAAATCGGACTTACATAGTCTATAAGTATGGATCCTTGGCTTTAATTTCCCATTGGTCCAAATGAGTGACAAACAAGTGTTATAGAAAAATTCTCAAATACAATTGAGAAATTGGACTTACATAGTCTATAAGTATGGATCCTTGGCTTTAATTTCCCATTGGTCCAAATGAGTGACAAACATAAATGTGCCCACAAATAGCCAAATTCACGTAGAGCTGAACAAAATTTACACAATTTTAATCTTTAAAATTTTATAGAAAAATTTCCAAATACAATTGAGAAATCGGACTTACATAGCCTATAAGTATGCATCCTTGGCTTTAATTTCCCATTGGTCCAAATGAGTGACAAACATAAATGTGCCCACAAATAGCCAAATTCACGTAGAGCTGAACAAAATTTACACAATTTTAATCTTTAAAATTTTATAGAAAAATTTCCAAATACAATTGAGAAATCGGACTTACATAGCCTATAAGTATGGATCCTTGGCTTTAATTTCCCATTGGTCCAAATGAGTGACAAAACTAAATGTGCCCACAAATAGCCAAATTCACGTAGAGCTGAACAAAATTTACACAATTTTAATCTTTAAAATTTTATAGAAAAATTTCCAAATACAATTGAGAAATCGGACTTACATAGTCTATAAGTATGGATCCTTGGCTTTAATTTCTCATTGGTCCAAATGAGTGACAAACAAGTGTTATAGAAAAATTCTCAAATACAATTAAGAAATCGGACTTACATAGTCTATAAGTATGGATCCTTGGCTTTAATTTCCCATTGGTCCAAATGATTGACAAACAAATGTTATAGAAAAATTCTCAAATACAATTGAGAAATCGGACTTACATAGCCTATAAGTATGGATCCTTGGCTTTAATTTCTCATTGGTCCAAATGAGTGACAAACAAGTGTTATAGAAAAATTCTCAAATACAATTGAGAAATCGGACTTACATAGTCTATAAGTATGGATCCTTGGCTTTAATTTCCCATTGGTCCAAATGAGTGACAGACATAAATGTGCCCACAAATAGCCAAATTCACGTAGAGCTCAACAAAATTTACACAATTTTAATCTTTAAAATTTTATAGAAAAATTCTCAAATACAATTGAGAAATCGGACTTACATAGCCTATAAGTATGGATCCTTGGCTTTAATTTCCCATTGGTCCAAATGAGTGACAAACAAATGTTATAGAAAAATTATCAAATACAATTGAGAAATCGGACTTACATAGTCTATAAGTATGGATCCTTGGCTTTAATTTCCCATTGGTCCAAATGAGTGACAAGCAAGTGTTATAGAAAAATTCTCAAATACAATTGAGAAATCGGACTTACATAGTCTATAAGTATGGATCCTTGGCTTTAATTTCCCATTGGTCCAAATGAGTGACAAACAAGTGTTATAGAAAAATTCTCAAATACAATTGAGAAATCGGACTTACATAGTCTATAAGTATGGATCCTTAGCTCTAATTTCCCATTGGTCCAAATGAGTGACAAACAAATGTTATAGAAAAATTCTCAAATACAATTGAGAAATCGGACTTACATAGTCTATAAGTATGGATCCTTGGCTTTCATTTCTCATTGGTCCAAATGAGTGACAAACAAGTGTTATAGAAAAATTCTCAAATACAATTGAGAAATTGGACTTACATAGTCTATAAGTATGGATCCTTAGCTCTAATTTCCCATTGGTCCAAATGACTGACAAACAAATGTTATAGAAAAATTCTCAAATATAATTGAGAAATCGGACTTACATAGTCTATAAGTATGGATCCTTGGCTTTAATTTCTCATTGGTCCAAATGAGTGACAAACAAGTGTTATAGAAAAATTCTCAAATACAATTGAGAAATTGGACTTACATAGTCTATAAGTATGGATCCTTAGCTCTAATTTCCCATTGGTCCAAATGACTGACAAACAAATGTTATAGAAAAATTCTCAAATACAATTGAGAAATCGGACTTACATAGTCTATAAGTATGGATCCTTGGCTTTAATTTCTCATTGGTCCAAATGAGTGACAAACAAGTGTTATAGAAAAATTCTCAAATACAATTGAGAAATCGGACTTACATAGTCTATAAGTAGGGATCAATGGCTTTAATTTCCCATTGGTTCAAATGAGTGACAAACACGTGTTATTGAAAAATTCTCAAATACAATTGAGAAATCGGACTTACATAGTCTATAAGTATGGATCCTTGGCTTTAATTTCTCATTGGTCCAAATGAGTGACAAACAAGTGTTATAGAAAAATTCTCAAATACAATTGAGAAATTGGACTTACATAGTCTATAAGTATGGATCCTTAGCTCTAATTTCCCATTGGTCCAAATGACTGACAAACAAATGTTATAGAAAAATTCTCAAATACAATTGAGAAATCGGACTTACATAGTCTATAAGTATGGATCCTTGGCTTTAATTTCTCATTGGTCCAAATGAGTGACAAACAAGTGTTATAGAAAAATTCTCAAATACAATTGAGAAATTGGACTTACATAGTCTATAAGTATGGATCCTTAGCTCTAATTTCCCATTGGTCCAAATGACTGACAAACAAATGTTATAGAAAAATTCTCAAATACAATTGAGAAATCGGACTTACATAGTCTATAAGTATGGATCCTTGGCTTTAATTTCTCATTGGTCCAAATGAGTGACAAACAAGTGTTATAGAAAAATTCTCAAATACAATTGAAAAATCGGACTTACATAGTCTATAAGTATGGATCCTTAGCTCTAATTTCCCATTGGTCCAAATGAGTGACAAACATAAATGTGCCCACAAATAGCCAAATTCACGTAGAGCTGAACAAAATTTACACAATTTTAATCTTTAAAATTTTATAGAAAAATTCTCAAATACAATTGAGAAATCGGACTTACATAGCCTATAAGTATGGATCCTTAGCTCTAATTTCACATTGGTCCAAATGAGTGACAAACATAAATGTGCCCACAAATAGCCAAATTCACGTAGAGCTGAACAAAATTTACACAATTTTAATCTTTAAAATTTTATAGAATAATTCTCAAATACAATTGAGAAATCGGACTTACATAGTCTATAAGTATGGATCCTTGGCTTTAATTTCCTATTGGTCCAAATGAGTGACAAACAAGTGTTATAGAAAAATTCTCAAATACAATTGAGAAATCGGACTTACATAGCCTATAAGTATGGATCTTTGGCTTTAATTTTCCATTGGTCCAATTAAGTGACAAACAAATGTTATAGAAAAATTCTCAAATACAATTGAGAAATCGGACTTACATAGTCTATAAGTATGGATCCTTGGCTTTAATTTCCCATTGGTCCAAATGAGTGACAAACAAGTGTTATGGAAAAATTCTCAAATACAATTGAGAAATTGGACTTACATAGTCTATAAGTATGGATCCTTAGCTCTAATTTCCCATTGGTCCAAATGAGTGACAAACATAAATGTGCCCACAAATAGCCAAATTCACGTAGAGCTGAACAAAATTTACACAATTTTAATCTTTAAAATTTTATAGAAAAATTCTCAAATACAATTGAGAAATCGGACTTACATAGCCTATAAGTATGCATCCTTGGCTTTAATTTTCCATTGGTCCAAATGAGTGACAAACATAAATGTGCCCACAAATAGCCAAATTCACGTAGAGCTGAACAAAATTAACACAATTTTAATCTTTAAAATTTTATAGAAAAATTCTCAAATACAATTGAGAAATCGGACTTACATAGCCTATAAGTATGGATCCTTAGCTCTAATTTCACATTGGTCCAAATGAGTGACAAACATAAATGTGCCCACAAATAGCCAAATTCACGTAGAGCTGAACAAAATTTACACAATTTTAATCTTTAAAATTTTATAGAAAAATTCTCAAATACAATTGAGAAATCGGACTTACATAGCCTATAAGTATGGATCCTTAGCTCTAATTTCCCATTGGTCCAAATGAGTGACAAAACTAAATGTGCCCACAAATAGCCAAATTCACGTAGAGCTGAACAAAATTTACACAATTTTAATCTTTAAAATTTTATAGAAAAATTTCCAAATACAATTGAGAAATCGGACTTACATAGCCTATAAGTATGGATCCTTGGCTTTAATTTCCCATTGGTCCAAATGAGTGACAAAACTAAATGTGCCCACAAATAGCCAAATTCACGTAGAGCTGAACAAAATTTACACAATTTTAATCTTTAAAATTTTATAGAAAAATTTCCAAATACAATTGAGAAATCGGACTTACATAGCCTATAAGTATGGATCCTTGGCTTTAATTTCCCATTGGTCCAAATGATTGACAAACAAATGTTATAGAAAAATTCTCAAATACAATTGAGAAATCGGACTTACATAGTCTATAAGTATGGATCCTTGGCTTTAATTTCCCATTGGTCCAAATGAGTGACAAACAAGTGTTATAGAAAAATTCTCAAATACAATTGAGAAATTGGACTTACATAGTCTATAAGTATGGATCCTTGGCTTTAATTTCCCATTGGTCCAAATGATTGACAAACAAGTGTTATAGAAAAATTCTCAAATACAATTGAGAAATCGGACTTACATAGTCTATAAGTATGGATCCTTGGCTTTAATTTCCCATTGGTCCAAATGAGTGACAAACAAGTGTTATAGAAAAATTCTCAAATACAATTGAGAAATCGGACTTACATAGTCTATAAGTATGGATCCTTGGCTTTAATTTCCCATTGGTCCAAATGAGTGACAGACATAAATGTGCCCACAAATAGCCAAATTCACGTAGAGCTCAACAAAATTTACACAATTTTAATCTTTAAAATTTTATAGAAAAATTCTCAAATACAATTGAGAAATCGGACTTACATAGCCTATAAGTATGGATCCTTGGCTTTAATTTCCCATTGGTCCAAATGAGTGACAAACAAATGTTATAGAAAAATTATCAAATACAATTGAGAAATCGGACTTACATAGTCTATAAGTATGGATCCTTGGCTTTAATTTCCCATTGGTCCAAATGAGTGACAAGCAAGTGTTATAGAAAAATTCTCAAATACAATTGAGAAATCGGACTTACATAGTCTATAAGTATGGATCCTTGGCTTTAATTTCCCATTGGTCCAAATGAGTGACAAACAAGTGTTATAGAAAAATTCTCAAATACAATTGAGAAATCGGACTTACATAGTCTATAAGTATGGATCCTTAGCTCTAATTTCCCATTGGTCCAAATGAGTGACAAACAAATGTTATAGAAAAATTCTCAAATACAATTGAGAAATCGGACTTACATAGTCTATAAGTATGGATCCTTGGCTTTCATTTCTCATTGGTCCAAATGAGTGACAAACAAGTGTTATAGAAAAATTCTCAAATACAATTGAGAAATTGGACTTACATAGTCTATAAGTATGGATCCTTAGCTCTAATTTCCCATTGGTCCAAATGACTGACAAACAAATGTTATAGAAAAATTCTCAAATACAATTGAGAAATCGGACTTACATAGTCTATAAGTATGGATCCTTGGCTTTAATTTCTCATTGGTCCAAATGAGTGACAAACAAGTGTTATAGAAAAATTCTCAAATACAATTGAGAAATCGGACTTACATAGTCTATAAGTAGGGATCAATGGCTTTAATTTCCCATTGGTCCAAATGAGTGACAAACACGTGTTATTGAAAAATTCTCAAATACAATTGAGAAATCGGACTTACATAGTCTATAAGTATGGATCCTTGGCTTTAATTTCTCATTGGTCCAAATGAGTGACAAACAAGTGTTATAGAAAAATTCTCAAATACAATTGAGAAATTGGACTTACATAGTCTATAAGTATGGATCCTTAGCTCTAATTTCCCATTGGTCCAAATGACTGACAAACAAATGTTATAGAAAAATTCTCAAATACAATTGAGAAATCGGACTTACATAGTCTATAAGTATGGATCCTTGGCTTTAATTTCTCATTGGTCCAAATGAGTGACAAACAAGTGTTATAGAAAAATTCTCAAATACAATTGAGAAATTGGACTTACATAGTCTATAAGTATGGATCCTTAGCTCTAATTTCCCATTGGTCCAAATGACTGACAAACAAATGTTATAGAAAAATTCTCAAATACAATTGAGAAATCGGACTTACATAGTCTATAAGTATGGATCCTTGGCTTTAATTTCTCATTGGTCCAAATGAGTGACAAACAAGTGTTATAGAAAAATTCTCAAATACAATTGAAAAATCGGACTTACATAGTCTATAAGTATGGATCCTTAGCTCTAATTTCCCATTGGTCCAAATGAGTGACAAACATAAATGTGCCCACAAATAGCCAAATTCACGTAGAGCTGAACAAAATTTACACAATTTTAATCTTTAAAATTTTATAGAAAAATTCTCAAATACAATTGAGAAATCGGACTTACATAGCCTATAAGTATGGATCCTTAGCTCTAATTTCACATTGGTCCAAATGAGTGACAAACATAAATGTGCCCACAAATAGCCAAATTCACGTAGAGCTGAACAAAATTTACACAATTTTAATCTTTAAAATTTTATAGAATAATTCTCAAATACAATTGAGAAATCGGACTTACATAGTCTATAAGTATGGATCCTTGGCTTTAATTTCCCATTGGTCCAAATGAGTGACAAACAAGTGTTATAGAAAAATTCTCAAATACAATTGAGAAATCGGACTTACATAGCCTATAAGTATGGATCTTTGGCTTTAATTTTCCATTGGTCCAAATAAGTGACAAACAAATGTTATAGAAAAATTCTCAAATACAATTGAGAAATCGGACTTACATAGCCTATAAGTATGCATCCTTGGCTTTAATTTTCCATTGGTCCAAATGAGTGACAAACATAAATGTGCCCACAAATAGCCAAATTCACGTAGAGCTGAACAAAATTTACACAATTTTAATCTTTAAAATTTTATAGAAAAATTCTCAAATACAATTGAGAAATCGGACTTACATAGCCTATAAGTATGCATCCTTGGCTTTAATTTCCCATTGGTCCAAATGAGTGACAAACAAGTGTTATGGAAAAATTCTCAAATACAATTGAGAAATTGGACTTACATAGTCTATAAGTATGGATCCTTAGCTCTAATTTCCCATTGGTCCAAATGAGTGACAAACATAAATGTGCCCACAAATAGCCAAATTCACGTAGAGCTGAACAAAATTTACACAATTTTAATCTTTAAAATTTTATAGAAAAATTCTCAAATACAATTGAGAAATCGGACTTACATAGCCTATAAGTATGCATCCTTGGCTTTAATTTTCCATTGGTCCAAATGAGTGACAAACATAAATGTGCCCACAAATAGCCAAATTCACGTAGAGCTGAACAAAATTTACACAATTTTAATCTTTAAAATTTTATAGAAAAATTCTCAAATACAATTGAGAAATCGGACTTACATAGCCTATAAGTATGGATCCTTAGCTCTAATTTCACATTGGTCCAAATGAGTGACAAACATAAATGTGCCCACAAATAGCCAAATTCACGTAGAGCTGAACAAAATTTACACAATTTTAATCTTTAAAATTTTATAGAAAAATTCTCAAATACAATTGAGAAATCGGACTTACATAGCCTATAAGTATGGATCCTTAGCTCTAATTTCCCATTGGTCCAAATGAGTGACAAACATAAATGTGCCCACAAATAGCCAAATTCACGTAGAGCTGAACAAACTTTACACAATTTTAATCTTTAAAATTTTATAGAAAAATTCTCAAATACAATTGAGAAATCGGACTTATATAGTCTATAAGTATGGATGCTTAGCTCTAATTTCCCATTGGTCCAAATGAGTGACAAACATAAATGTGCCCACAAATAGCCAAATTCACGTAGAGCTGAACAAAATTTACACAATTTTAATCTTTAAAATTTTATAGAAAAATTCCCAAATACAATTGAGAAATCGGACTTATATAGTCTATAAGTATGGATCCTTAGCTCTAATTTCCCATTGGTCCAAATGAGTGACAAACATAAATGTGCCCACAAATAGCCAAATTCACGTAGAGCTGAACAAAATTTACACAATTTTAATCTTTAAAATTTTATAGAAAAATTCTCAAATACAATTGAGAAATCGGACTTACATAGCCTATAAGTAGGGATCCTTGGCTTTAATTTCCCATTGGTCCAAATGAGTGACAAACATAAATGTGCCCACAAATAGCCAAATTCACGTAGAGCTGAACAAAAATTACACAATTTTAATCTTTAAAATTTTATAGAAAAATTTCCAAATACAATTGAGAAATCGGACTTACATAGCCTATAAGTATGGATCCTTGGCTTTAATTTCCCATTGGTCCAAATGAGTGACAAACAAGTGTTATAGAAAAATTCTCAAATACAATTGAGAAATCGGACTTACATAGTCTATAAGTATGGATCCTTGGCTTTAATTTCCCATTGGTCCAAATGATTGACAAACAAATGTTATAGAAAAATTCTCAAATACAATTGAGAAATCGGACTTACATAGCGTATAAGTATGGATCCTTGGCTTTAATTTCTCATTGGTCCAAATGAGTGACAAACAAGTGTTATAGAAAAATTCTCAAATACAATTGAGAAATCGGACTTACATAGTCTATAAGTATGGATCCTTAGCTCTAATTTCCCATTGGCCCAAATGAGTGACAAACATAAATGTGCCCACAAATAGCCAAATTCACGTAGAGCTCAACAAAATTTACATAATTTTAATCTTTAAAATTTTATAGAAAAATTCTCAAATACAATTGAGAAATCGGACTTACATAGTCTATAAGTATGGATCCTTGGCTTTAATTTCCCATTGGTCCAAATGATTGACAAACAAATGTTATAGAAAAATTCTCAAATACAATTGAGAAATCGGATTTACATAGTCTATAAGTATGGATCCTTGGCTTTAATTTCCCATTGGTCCAAATGAGTGACAAACAAGTGTTATAGAAAAATTCTCAAATACAATTGAGAAATTGGACTTACATAGTCTATAAGTATGGATCCTTAGCTCTAATTTCCCATTGGTCCAAATGAGTGACAAACATAAATGTGCCCACAAATAGCCAAATTCACGTAGAGCTGAACAAAATTTACACAATTTTAATCTTTAAAATTTTATAGAAAAATTTCCAAATACAATTGAGAAATCGGACTTACATAGCCTATAAGTATGCATCCTTGGCTTTAATTTCCCATTGGTCCAAATGAGTGACAAACAAATGTTATAGAAAAATTCTCAAATACAATTGAGAAATCGGACTTACATAGTCTATAAGTATGGATCCTTGGCTTTAATTTCCCATTGGTCCAAATGAGTGACAAACAAGTGTTATAGAAAAATTCTCAAATACAATTGAGAAATCGGACTTACATAGTCTATAAGTAGGGATCCTTGGCTTTAATTTCCCATTAATCCAAATGAGTGACAAACATAAATGTGCCCACAAATAGCCAAATTCACGTAGAGCTGAACAAAATTTACACAATTTTAATCTTTAAAATTTTATAGAAAAATTTCCAAATACAATTGAGAAATTGGACTTACATAGCCTATAAGTATGCATCCTTGGCTTTAATTTCCCATTGGTCCAAATGAGTGACAAACAAATGTTATAGAAAAATTCTCAAATACAATTGAGAAATCGGACTTACATAGTCTATAAGTAGGGATCCTTGGCTTTAATTTCCCATTGGTCCAAATGAGTGACAAACAAGTGTTATAGAAAAATTCTCAAATACAATTGAGAAATCGGACTTACATAGTCTATAAGTATGGATCCTTAGCTCTAATTTCCCATTGGTCCAAATGAGTGACAAACAAATGTTATAGAAAAATTCTCAAATACAATTGAGAAATCGGACTTACATAGTCTATAAGTAGGGATCCTTGGCTTTAATTTCAAATTAATCAAAATGAGTGACAAACATAAATGTGCCCATAAATAGCCAAATTCACGTAGAGCTGAACAAAATTTACACAATTTTAATCTTTAAAATTTTATAGAAAAATTTCCAAATACAATTGAGAAATCGGACTTACATAGCCTATAAGTATGCATCCTTGGCTTTAATTTCCCATTGGTCCAAATGAGTGACAAACATAAATGTGCCCACAAATAGCCAAATTCACGTAGAGCTGAACAAAATTTACACAATTTTAATCTTTAAAATTTTATAGAAAAATTTCCAAATACAATTGAGAAATCGGACTTACATAGTCTATAAGTATGGATCCTTAGCTCTAATTTCCCATTGGTCCAAATGAGTGACAAACAAATGTTATAGAAAAATTCTCAAATACAATTGAGAAATCGGACTTACATAGTCTATAAGTATGGATCCTTAGCTCTAATTTCCCATTGGTCCAAATGAGTGACAAACAAGTGTTATAGAAAAATTCTCAAATACAATTGAGAAATCGGACTTACATAGTCTATAAGTATGGATCCTTGGCTTTAATTTCCCATTGGTCCAAATGAGTGACAAACATAAATGTGCCCACAAATAGCCAAATTCACGTAGAGCTGAACAAAATTTACACAATTTTAATCTTTAAAATTTTATAGAAAATTTCCAAATACAATTGAGAAATCGGACTTACATAGCCTATAAGTATGCATCCTTGGCTTTAATTTCCCATTGGTCCAAATGAGTGACAAACATAAATGTGCCCACAAATAGCCAAATTCACATAGAGCTGAACAAAATTTACACAATTTTAATCTTTAAAATTTTATAGAAAAATTTCCAAATACAATTGAGAAATCGGACTTACATAGCCTATAAGTATGCATCCTTGGCTTTAATTTCCCATTGGTCCAAATGAGTGACAAACATAAATGTGCCCACAAATAGCCAAATTCACGTAGAGCTGAACAAAATTTACACAATTTTAATCTTTAAAATTTTATAGAAAAATTTCCAAATACAATTGAGAAATCGGACTTACATAGCCTATAAGTATGCATCCTTGGCTTTAATTTCCCATTGGTCCAAATGAGTGACAAACATAAATGTGCCCACAAATAGCCAAATTCACGTAGAGCTGAACAAAATTTACACAATTTTAATCTTTAAAATTTTATAGAAAAATTTCCAAATACAATTGAGAAATTGGACTTACATAGCCTATAAGTATGCATCCTTGGCTTTAATTTCCCATTGGTCCAAATGAGTGACAAACAAATGTTATAGAAAAATTCTCAAATACAATTGAGAAATCGGACTTACATAGTCTATAAGTAGGGATCCTTGGCTTTAATTTCCCATTGGTCCAAATGAGTGACAAACAAGTGTTATAGAAAAATTCTCAAATACAATTGAGAAATCGGACTTACATAGTCTATAAGTATGGATCCTTAGCTCTAATTTCCCATTGGTCCAAATGAGTGACAAACAAATGTTATAGAAAAATTCTCAAATACAATTGAGAAATCGGACTAACATAGTCTATAAGTAGGGATCCTTGGCTTTAATTTCAAATTAATCAAAATGAGTGACAAACATAAATGTGCCCATAAATAGCCAAATTCACGTAGAGCTGAACAAAATTTACACAATTTTAATCTTTAAAATTTTATAGAAAAATTTCCAAATACAATTGAGAAATCGGACTTACATAGCCTATAAGTATGCATCCTTGGCTTTAATTTCCCATTGGTCCAAATGAGTGACAAACATAAATGTGCCCACAAATAGCCAAATTCACGTAGAGCTGAACAAAATTTACACAATTTTAATCTTTAAAATTTTATAGAAAAATTTCCAAATACAATTGAGAAATCGGACTTACATAGTCTATAAGTATGGATCCTTAGCTCTAATTTCCCATTGGTCCAAATGAGTGACAAACAAATGTTATAGAAAAATTCTCAAATACAATTGAGAAATCGGACTTACATAGTCTATAAGTATGGATCCTTAGCTCTAATTTCCCATTGGTCCAAATGAGTGACAAACAAGTGTTATAGAAAAATTCTCAAATACAATTGAGAAATCGGACTTACATAGTCTATAAGTATGGATCCTTGGCTTTAATTTCCCATTGGTCCAAATGAGTGACAAACATAAATGTGCCCACAAATAGCCAAATTCACGTAGAGCTGAACAAAATTTACACAATTTTAATCTTTAAAATTTTATAGAAAATTTCCAAATACAATTGAGAAATCGGACTTACATAGCCTATAAGTATGCATCCTTGGCTTTAATTTCCCATTGGTCCAAATGAGTAACAAACATAAATGTGCCCACAAATAGCCAAATTCACATAGAGCTGAACAAAATTTACACAATTTTAATCTTTAAAATTTTATAGAAAAATTTCCAAATACAATTGAGAAATCGGACTTACATAGCCTATAAGTATGCATCCTTGGCTTTAATTTCCCATTGGTCCAAATGAGTGACAAACATAAATGTGCCCACAAATAGCCAAATTCACGTAGAGCTGAACAAAATTTACACAATTTTAATCTTTAAAATTTTATAGAAAAATTTCCAAATACAATTGAGAAATCGGACTTACATAGCCTATAAGTATGCATCCTTGGCTTTAATTTCCCATTGGTCCAAATGAGTGACAAACATAAATGTGCCCACAAATAGCCAAATTCACGTAGAGCTGAACAAAATTTACACAATTTTAATCTTTAAAATTTTATAGAAAAATTTCCAAATACAATTGAGAAATCGGACTTACATAGCCTATAAGTATGCATCCTTGGCTTTAATATCCCATTGGTCCAAATGAGTGACAAACATAAATGTGCCCACAAATAGCCAAATTCACGTAGAGCTGAACAAAATTTACACAATTTTAATCTTTAAAATTTTATAGAAAAATTTCCAAATACAATTGAGAAATTGGACTAACATAGCCTATAAGTATGCATCCTTGGCTTTAATTTCCCATTGGTCCAAATGAGTGACAAACAAATGTTATAGAAAAATTCTCAAATAAAATTGAGAAATCGGACTTACATAGTCTATAAGTATGGATCCTTGGCTTTAATTTCCCATTGGTCCAAATGAGTGACAAACAAGTGTTATAGAAAAATTCTCAAATACAATTGAGAAATCGGACTTACATAGTCTATAAGTAGGGATCCTTGGCTTTAATTTCCCATTAATCCAAATGAGTGACAAACATAAATGTGCCCACAAATAGCCAAATTCACGTAGAGCTGAACAAAATTTACACAATTTTAATCTTTAAAATTTTATAGAAAAATTTCCAAATACAATTGAGAAATTGGACTTACATAGCCTATAAGTATGCATCCTTGGCTTTAATTTCCCATTGGTCCAAATGAGTGACAAACAAATGTTATAGAAAAATTCTCAAATACAATTGAGAAATCGGACTTACATAGTCTATAAGTATGCATCCTTGGCTTTAATTTCCCATTGGTCCAAATGAGTGACAAACATAAATGTGCCCACAAATAGCCAAATTCACGTAGAGCTGAACAAAATTTACACAATTTTAATCTTTAAAATTTTATAGAAAAATTTCCAAATACAATTGAGAAATCGGACTTACATAGTCTATAAGTAGGGATCCTTGGCTTTAATTTCCCATTGGTCCAAATGAGTGACAAACAAGTGTTATAGAAAAATTCTCAAATACAATTGAGAAATCGGACTTACATAGTCTATAAGTATGGATCCTTAGCTCTAATTTCCCATTGGTCCAAATGAGTGACAAACAAATGTTATAGAAAAATTCTCAAATACAATTGAGAAATCGGACTTACATAGTCTATAAGTAGGGATCCTTGGCTTTAATTTCAAATTAATCAAAATGAGTGACAAACATAAATGTGCCCATAAATAGCCAAATTCACGTAGAGCTGAACAAAATTTACACAATTTTAATCTTTAAAATTTTATAGAAAAATTTCCAAATACAATTGAGAAATCGGACTTACATAGCCTATAAGTATGCATCCTTGGCTTTAATTTCCCATTGGTCCAAATGAGTGACAAATATAAATGTGCCCACAAATAGCCACATTCACGTAGAGCTGAACAAAATTTACACAATTTTAATCTTTAAAATTTTATAGAAAAATTTCCAAATACAATTGAGAAATCGGACTTACATAGTCTATAAGTATGGATCCTTGGCTTTAATTTCCCATTGGTCCAAATGAGTGACAAACAAGTGTTATAGAAAAATTCGCAAATACAATTGAGAAATCGGACTTACATAGTCTATAAGTATGGATCCTTGGCTTTAATTTCCCATTGGTCCAAATGAGTGACAAACAAGTGTTATAGAAAAATTCTCAAATACAATTGAGAAATCGGACTTACATAGTCTATAAGTATGGATCCTTAGCTCTAATTTCCCATTGGTCCAAATGAGTGACAAACAAATGTTATAGAAAAATTCTCAAATACAATTGAGAAATCGGACTTACATAGCCTATAAGTAGGGATCCTTGGCTTTAATTTCCCATTAATCCAAATGAGTGACAAACATAAATGTGCCCACAAATAGCCAAATTCACGTAGAGCTGAACAAAAATTACACAATTTTAATCTTTAAAATTTTATAGAAAAATTTCCAAATACAATTGAGAAATCGGACTTACATAGTCTATAAGTATGGATCCTTGGCTTTAATTTCCCATTGGTCCAAATGAGTGACAAACAAGTGTTATAGAAAAATTCTCAAATACAATTGAGAAATCGGACTTACATAGTCTATAAGTATGGATCCTTGGCTTTAATTTTCCATTGGTCCAAATGAGTGACAAACAAGTGTTATAGAAAAATTCACAAATACAATTGAGAAATCGGACTTACATAGTCTATAAGTATGGATCCTTGGCTTTAATTTCCCATTGGTCCAAACGAGTGACAAACAAGTGTTATAGAAAAATTCTCAAATACAATTGAGAAATCGGACTTACATAGTCTATAAGTATGGACACTTGGCTTTAATTTCCCATTGGTCCAAATGAGTGACAAACAAGTGTTATAGAAAAATTCTCAAATACAATTGAGAAATCGGACTTACATAGTCTATAAGTATGGATCCTTGGCTTTAATTTCCTATTGGTCCAAATGAGTGACAAACAAGTGTTATTGAAAAATTCTCAAATACAATTGAGAAATCGGACTTACATAGTCTATAAGTAGGGATCCTTGGCTTTAATTTCCCATTAATCCAAATGAGTGACAAACATAAATGTGCCCACAAATAGCCAAATTCACGTAGAGCTGAACAAATTTTACACAATTTTAATCTTTAAAATTTTATAGAAAAATTCTCAAATACAATTGAGAAATCGGACTTACATAGTCTATAAGTATGGATCCTTAGCTCTAATTTCACATTGGTCCAAATGAGTGACAAACAAGTGTTATAGAAAAATTCTCAAATACAATTGAGAAATCGGACTTACATAGTCTATAAGTATGGATCCTTGGCTTTAATTTCCCATTGGTCCAAATGAGTGACAAACAAGTGTTATAGAAAAATTCTCAAATACAATTGAGAAATCGGACTAACATAGTCTATAAGTATGGATCCTTAGCTCTATTTTCCCATTGGTCCAAATGAGTGACAAACATAAATGTGCCCACAAATAGCCAAATTCACGTAGAGCTGAACAAATTTTACACAATTTTAATCTTTAAAATTTTATAGAAAAATTCTCAAATACAATTGAGAAATCGGACTTACATATCCTATAAGTAGGGATCCTTGGCTTTAATTTCCCATTAATCCAAATGAGTGACAAACATAAATGTGCCCACAAATAGCCAAATTCACGTAGAGCTGAACAAAATTTACACAATTTTAATCTTTAAAATTTTATAGAAAAATCCTCAAATACAATTGAGAAATCGGACTTACATAGCCTTTAAGTATGGATCCTTGGCTTTAATTTCCCATTGGTCCAAATGAGTGACAAACATAAATGTGCCCACAAATAGCCAAATTCACGTAGAGCTGAACAAAATTTACACAATTTTAATCTTTAAAATTTTATAGAAAAATCCTCAAATACAATTGAGAAATCGGACTTACATAGCCTTGGCTTTAATTTCCCATTGGTCCAAATGAGTGACAAACATAAATGTGCCCACAAATAGCCAAATTCACGTAGAGCTGAACAAAATTTACACAATTTTAATCTTTAAAATTTTATAGAAAAATCCTCAAATACAATTGAGAAATCGGACTTACATAGCCTATAAGTATGCATCCTTGGCTTTAATTTCCCATTGGTCCAAATGAGTGACAAACATAAATGTGCCCACAAATAGCCAAATTCACGTAGAGCTGAACAAAATTTACACAATTTTAATCTTTAAAATTTTATAGAAAAATTCTCAAATACAATTGAGAAATCGGACTTACATAGTCTATAAGTATCGATCCTTGGCTTAAATTTCCCATTGGTCCAAATGAGTGACAAACAAATGTTATAGAAAAATTCTCAAATAACATTGAGAAATCGGACTTACATAGTCTATAAGTATGGATCCTTGGCTTTAATATCCCATTGGTCCAAATGAGTGACAAACAAGTGTTATAGAAAAATTCTCAAATACAATTGAGAAATTGGACTTACATAGTCTATAAGTATGGATCCTTGGCTTTAATTTCCCATTGGTCCAAATGAGTGACAAACATAAATGTGCCCACAAATAGCCAAATTCACGTAGAGCTGAACAAAATTTACACAATTTTAATCATTAAAATTTTATAGAAAAATTTCCAAATACAATTGAGAAATCGGACTTACATAGCCTATAAGTATGCATCCTTGGCTTTAATTTCCCATTGGTCCAAATGAGTGACAAACATAAATGTGCCCACAAATAGCCAAATTCACGTAGAGCTGAACAAAATTTACACAATTTTAATCTTTAAAATTTTATAGAAAAATTTCCAAATACAATTGAGAAATCGGACTTACATAGCCTATAAGTATGCATCCTTGGCTTTAATTTCCCATTGGTCCAAATGAGTGACAAACAAATGTTATAGAAAAATTTCTCAAATACAATTGAGAAATCGGACTTACATAGCCTATAAGTATGGATCCTTGGCTTTAATTTCCCATTGGTCCAAATGAGTGACAAACATATGTTATAGAAAAATTCTCAAATACAATTGAGAAATCGGACTTACATAGCCTATAAGTATGCATCCTTGGCTTTAATTTCCCATTGGTCCAAATGAGTGACAAACAAGTGTTATAGAAAAATTCTCAAATACAATTGAGAAATTGGACTTACATAGCCTATAAGTATGGATCCTTGGCTTTAATTTCCCATTGGTCTAAATGAGTGACAAACAAGTGTTATAGAAAAATTCTCAAATACAATTGAGAAATTGGACTTACATAGCCTATAAGTATGCATCCTTGGATTTAATTCCCTATTGGTCCAAATGAGTGACAAACATAAATGTGCCAACAAATAGCCAAATTCACGTAGAGCTGAACAAAATTTACACAATTTTAATCTTTGAAATTTTATAGAAAAATTTCAAATATAATTGAGAAATCGGACTTACATAGCCTATAAGTATGGATCCTTGGCTTTAATTTCCCATTGGTCTAAATGAGTGACAAACAAGTGTTATAGAAAAATTCTCAAATACAATTGAGAAATTGGACTTACATAGCCTATAAGTATGCATCCTTGGATTTTATTCCCTATTGGTCCAAATGAGTGACAAACATAAATGTGCCAACAAATAGCCAAATTCACGTAGAGCTGAACAAAATTTACACAATTTTAATCTTTGAAATTTTATAGAAAAATTTCAAATATAATTGAGAAATCGGACTTACATAGCCTATAAGTATGGATCCTTGGCTTTAATTTCCCATTGGTCTAAATGAGTGACAAACAAGTGTTATAGAAAAATTCTCAAATACAATTGAGAAATTGGACTTACATAGCCTATAAGTATGGATCCTTGGCTTTAATTTCCCATTGGTCTAAATGAGTGACAAACAAGTGTTATAGAAAAATTCTCAAATACAATTGAGAAATCGGACTTACATAGCCTATAAGTATGGATCCTTGGCTTTAATTTCCCATTGGTCTAAATGAGTGACAAACAAGTGTTATAGAAAAATTCTCAAATACAATTGAGAAATCGGACTTACATAGCCTATAAGTATGGATCCTTGGCTTTAATTTCCCATTGGTCTAAATGAATGACAAACAAGTGTTATAGAAAAATTCTCAAATACAATTGAGAAATCGGACTTACATAGCCTATAAGTATGGATCCTTGGCTTTAATTTCCCATTGGTCTAAATGAATGACAAACAAGTGTTATAGAAAAATTCTCAAATACAATTGAGAAATTGGACTTACATAGCCTATAAGTATGCATCCTTGGATTTAATTCCCTATTGGTCCAAATGAGTGACAAACATAAATGTGCCAACAAATAGCCAAATTCACGTAGAGCTGAACAAAATTTACACAATTTTAATCTTTGAAATTTTATAGAAAAATTTCAAATATTATTGAGAAATCGGACTTACATAGCCTATAAGTATGGATCCTTGGCTTTAATTTCCCATTGGTCTAAATGAATGACAAACAAGTGTTATAGAAAAATTCTCAAATACAATTGAGAAATCGGACTTACATAGCCTATAAGTATGGATCCTTGGCTTTAATTTCCCATTGGTCTAAATGAATGACAAACAAGTGTTATAGAAAAATTCTCAAATACAATTGAGAAATTGGACTTACATAGCCTATAAGTATGCATCCTTGGATTTAATTCCCTATTGGTCCAAATGAGTGACAAACATAAATGTGCCAACAAATAGCCAAATTCACGTAGAGCTGAACAAAATTTACACAATTTTAATCTTTGAAATTTTATAGAAAAATTTCAAATATAATTGAGAAATCGGACTTACATAGCCTATAAGTATGGATCCTTGGCTTTAATTTCCCATTGGTCTAAATGAGTGAGAAATAAATGTTATAGAAAAATTCTCAAATACAATTGAGAAATCGGACTTACATAGCCTATAAGTATGGATCCTTGGCTTTAATTTCCCATTGGTCTAAATGAGTGACAAACAAGTGTTATAGAAAAATTCTCAAATACAATTGAGAAATTGGACTTACATAGCCTATAAGTATGCATCCTTGGATTTAATTCCCTATTGGTCCAAATGAGTGACAAACATAAATGTGCCAACAAATAGCCAAATTCACGTAGAGCTGAACAAAATTTACACAATTTTAATCTTTGAAATTTTATAGAAAAATTTCAAATATAATTAAGAAATCGGACTTACATAGCCTATAAGTATGGATCCTTGGCTTTAATTTCCCATTGGTCTAAATGAGTGACAAACAAGTGTTATAGAAAAATTCTCAAATACAATTGAGAAATTGGACTTACATAGCCTATAAGTATGCATCCTTGGATTTAATTCCCTATTGGTCCAAATGAGTGACAAACATAAATGTGCCAACAAATAGCCAAATTCACGTAGAGCTGAACAAAATTTACACAATTTTAATCTTTGAAATTTTATAGAAAAATTTCATATATAATTGAGAAATCGGACTTACATAGCCTATAAGTATGGATCCTTGGCTTTAATTTCCCATTGGTCTAAATGAGTGACAAACAAGTGTTATAGAAAAATTCTCAAATACAATTGAGAAATTGGACTTACATAGCCTATAAGTATGGATCCTTGGTTTTAATTTCCCATTGGTCTAAATGAGTGACAAACAAATGTTATAGAAAAATTCTCAAATACAATTGAGAAATCGGACTTACATAGCCTATAAGTATGGATCCTTGGCTTTAATTTCCCATTGGTCTAAATGAGTGACAAACAAGTGTTATAGAAAAATTCTCAAATACAATTGAAAAATTGGACTTACATAGCCTATAAGTATGCATCCTTGGATTTAATTCCCTATTGGTCCAAATGAGTGACAAACATAAATGTGCCAACAAATAGCCAAATTCACGTAGAGCTGAACAAAATTTACACAATTTTAATCTTTGAAATTTTATAGAAAAATTTCAAATATAATTGAGAAATCGGACTTACATAGCCTATAAGTATGGATCCTTGGCTTTAATTTCCCATTGGTCTAAATGAGTGACAAACAAGTGTTATAGAAAAATTCTCAAATACAATTGAGAAATTGGACTTACATAGCCTATAAGTATGGATCCTTGGCTTTAATTTCCCATTGGTCTAAATGAGTGACAAACAAGTGTTATAGAAAAATTCTCAAATACAATTGAGAAATCGGACTTACATAGCCTATAAGTATGGATCCTTGGCTTTAATTTCCCATTGGTCTAAATGAGTGACAAACAAGTGTTATAGAAAAATTCTCAAATACAATTGAGAAATCGGACTTACATAGCCTATAAGTATGCATCCTTTGATTTAATTCCCTATTGGTCCAAATGAGTGACAAACATAAATGTGCCAACAAATAGCCAAATTCACGTAGAGCTGAACAAAATTTACACAATTTTAATCTTTGAAATTTTATAGAAAAATTTCAAATATAATTGAGAAATCGGACTTACATAGCCTATAAGTATGGATCCTTGGCTTTAATTTCCCATTGGTCTAAATGAATGACAAACAAGTGTTATAGAAAAATTCTCAAATACAATTGAGAAATTGGACTTACATAGCCTATAAGTATGGATCCTTGGCTTTAATTTCCCATTGGTCTAAATGAGTGACAAATAAATGTTATAGAAAAATTCTCAAATACAACTGAGAAATCGGACTTACATAGCCTATAAGTATGGATCCTTGGCTTTAATTTCCCATTGGTCTAAATGAGTGACAAACAAGTGTTTTAGAAAAATTCTCAAATACAATTGAGAAATCGGACTTACATAGCCTATAAGTATGCATCCTTTGATTTAATTCCCTATTGGTCCAAATGAGTGACAAACATAAATGTGCCAACAAATAGCCAAATTCACGTAGAGCTGAACAAAATTTACACAATTTTAATCTTTGAAATTTTATAGAAAAATTTCAAATATAATTGAGAAATCGGACTTACATAGCCTATAAGTATGGATCCTTGGCTTTAATTTCCCATTGGTCTAAATGAGTGACAAACAAGTGTTATAGAAAAATTCTCAAATACAATTGAGAAATTGGACTTACATAGCCTATAAGCATGCATCCTTGGATTTAATTCCCTATTGGTCCAAATGAGTGACAAACATAAATGTGCCAACAAATAGCCAAATTCACGTAGAGCTGAACAAAATTTACACAATTTTAATCTTTGAAATTTTATAGAAAAATTTCAAATATAATTGAGAAATCGGACTTACATAGCCTATAAGTATGGATCCTTGGCTTTAACTTCCCATTGGTCTAAATGAGTGACAAACAAGTGTTATAGAAAAATTCTCAAATACAATTGAGAAATTGGACTTACATAGCCTATAAGTATGGATCCTTGGCTTTAATTTCCCATTGGTCTAAATGAGTGACAAACAAATGTTATAGAAAAATTCTCAAATACAATTGAGAAATCGGACTTACATAGCCTATACACAGAAAAAAATTTGCAGATTTTTTTACCTAACAAATATTTGTTTGCATTCAATTTTATGTTTTATTTATGTTTTCTTTGCTTTTATTAATATCATTGTCTGATTTTTGGTTTTTTCTGATTTTTACAATAACATACATACGTGTGCTTTTTTTTTCTATTACTTATTTACGAATTGTGGTTGTTAGTTTTACAAATTTCGTGATAGGTCCCATTCCAATTAAAAATGTAAATGGGATTATGAATTTAGTAATTGAATGCGAAATTAATTTTTTTCTGTGTAAGTATGGATCCTTGGCTTTAATTTCCCATTGGTC
This sequence comes from Lypha dubia, assembly GCA_947311025.1. Lineage (NCBI taxonomy): Eukaryota > Metazoa > Arthropoda > Insecta > Diptera > Tachinidae > Lypha > Lypha dubia. The sequence goes on from OX371260.1 coordinate 124,380,486, forward strand.
TAAATGAGTGACAAACAAATGTTATAGAAAAATTCTCAAATACAATTGAGAAATTGTACTTACATAGCCTATAAGTATGGATCCTTGGCTTTAATTTCCCATTGGTATAAATGAGTGACAAACATAAATGTGCCCACAAATAGCCAAATTCACGTAGAGCTGAACAAAATTTACACAATTTTAATCTTTAAAATTTTATAGAAAAATTTCCAAATACAATTGAGAAATCGGACTTACATAGCCTATAAGTATGGATCCTTGGCTTTAATTTTCCATTGGTCCAAATGAGTGACAAACAAGTGTTATAGAAAAATTCTCAAATACAATTGAGAAATTGGACTTACATAGCCTATAAGTATGGATCCTTGGCTTTAATTTCCCATTGGTCCAAATGAGTGACAAACAAATGTTATAGAAAAATTCTCAAATACAATTGCGAAATCGGACTTACATAGTCTATAAGTATGGATCCTTGGCTTTAATTTCCCATTGGTCCAAATGAGTGACAAACAAGTGTTATAGAAAAATTCTCAAATACAATTGAGAAATTGGACTTACATAGTCTATAAGTATGGATCCTTGGCTTTAATTTCCCATTGGTCCAAATGAGTGACAAACAAGTGTTATAGAAAAATTCTCAAATACAATTGAGAAATTGGACTTACATAGTCTATAAGTATGCATCCTTGGCTTTAATTTCCCATTGGTCCAAATGAGTGACAAACATAAATGTGCCCACAAATAGCCACATTCACGTAGAGCTGAACAAAATTTACACAATTTTAATCTTTAAAATTTTATAGAAAAATTTCCAAATACAATTGAGAAATCGGACTTACATAGTCTATAAGTATGGATCCTTGGCTTTAATTTCCCATTGGTCCAAATGAGTGACAAACAAGTGTTATAGAAAAATTCTAAAATACAATTGAGAAATTGGACTTACATAGTCTATAATTATGCATCCATGGCTTTAATTTCCCATTGGTCCAAATGAGTGACAAACAAGTGTTATAGAAAAATTCTCAAATACAATTGAGAAATTGGACTTACATAGTCTATAAGTATGGATCCTTGGCTTTAATTTCCCATTGGTCCAAATGAGTGACAAACAAGTGTTATAGAAAAATTCTCAAATACAATTGAGAAATTGGACTTACATAGTCTATAATTATGCATCCATGGCTTTAATTTCCCATTGGTCCAAAAGAGTGACAAACAAGTGTTATAGAAAAATTCTCAAATACAATTGAGAAATTGGACTTACATAGTCTATAAGTATGGATCCTTGGCTTTAATTTCCCATTGGTCCAAATGAGTGACAAATAAGTGTTATAGAAAAATTCTCAAATACAATTGAGAAATTGGACTTACATAGTCTATAATTATGCATCCATGGCTTTAATTTCCCATTGGTCCAAATGAGTGACAAACAAGTGTTATAGAAAAATTCTCAAATACAATTGAGAAATTGGACTTACATAGTCTATAAGTATGGATCCTTGGCTTTAATTTCCCATTGGTCCAAATGAGTGACAAACAAGTGTTATAGAAAAATTCTCAAATACAATTGAGAAATTGGACTTACATAGTCTATAATTATGCATCCATGGCTTTAATTTCCCATTGGTCCAAATGAGTGACAAACAACTGTTATAGAAAAATTCTCAAATACAATTGAGAAATCGGACTTACATAGCCTATAAGTAGGGATCCTTGGCTTTAATTTCCCATTAATCCAAATGAGTGACAAACATAAATGTGCCCACAAATAGCCAAATTCACGTAGAGCTGAACAAAATTTACACAATTTTAATCTTTAAAATTTTATAGAAAAATCCTCAAATACAATTGAGAAATCGGACTTACATAGCCTATAGTTATGCATCCTTGGCTTTAATTTCCCATTGGTCCAAATGAGTGACAAACAAGTGTTATAGAAAAATTCTCAAATACAATTGAGAAATTGGACTTACATAGTCTATAGTTATGCATCCTTGGCTTTAATTTCCCATTGGTCCAAATGAGTGACAAACAAGTGTTATAGAAAAATTCTCAAATACAATTGAGAAATTGGAATTACATAGTCTATAAGTATGGATCCTTGGCTTTAATTTCCCATTGGTCCAAATGAGTGACAAACAAGTGTTATAGAAAAATTCTCAAATACAATTGAGAAATTGGACTTACATAGTCTATAAGTATGCATCCTTGGCTTTAATTTCCCATTGGTCCAAATGAGTGACAAACATAAATGTGCCCACAAATAGCCACATTCACGTAGAGCTGAACAAAATTTACACAATTTTAATCTTTAAAATTTTATAGAAAAATTTCCAAATACAATTGAGAAATCGGACTTACATAGTCTATAAGTATGGATCCTTGGCTTTAATTTCCCATTGGTCAAAATGAGTGACAAACAAGTGTTATAGAAAAATTCTAAAATACAATTGAGAAATTGGACTTACATAGTCTATAAGTATGCATCCTTGGCTTTAATTTCCCATTGGTCCAAATGAGTGACAAACATAAATGTGCCCACAAATAGCCACATTCACGTAGAGCTGAACAAAATTTACACAATTTTAATCTTTAAAATTTTATAGAAAAATTTCCAAATACAATTGAGAAATCGGACTTACATAGTCTATAAGTATGGATCCTTGGCTTTAATTTCCCATTGGTCAAAATGAGTGACAAACAAGTGTTATAGAAAAATTCTAAAATACAATTGAGAAATTGGACTTACATAGTCTATAATTATGCATCCATGGCTTTAATTTCCCATTGGTCCAAATGAGTGACAAACAAGTGTTATAGAAAAATTCTCAAATACAATTGAGAAATTGGACTTACATAGTCTATAAGTATGGATCCTTGGCTTTAATTTCCCATTGGTCCAAATGAGTGACAAACAAGTGTTATAGAAAAATTCTCAAATGCAATTGAGAAATTGGTCTTACATAGTCTATAATTATGCATCCATGGCTTTAATTTCCCATTGGTCCAAAAGAGTGACAAACAAGTGTTATAGAAAAATTCTCAAATACAATTGAGAAATTGGACTTACATAGTCTATAATTATGCATCCATGGCTTTAATTTCCCATTGGTCCAAATGAGTGACAAACAAGTGTTATAGAAAAATTCTCAAATACAATTGAGAAATTGGACTTACATAGTCTATAATTATGCATCCATGGCTTTAATTTCCCATTGGTCCAAATGAGTGACAAACAGGTGTTATAGAAAAATTCTCAAATACAATTGAGAAATTGGACTTACATAGTCTATAAGTATGGATCCTTGGCTTTAATTTCCCATTGGTCCAAATGAGTGACAAACAAGTGTTATAGAAAAATTCTCAAATACAATTGAGAAATTGGACTTACATAGTCTATAATTATGCATCCATGGCTTTAATTTCCCATTGGTCCAAATGAGTGACAAACAAGTGTTATAGAAAAATTCTCAAATACAATTGAGAAATTGGACTTACATAGCCTATAAGTATGGATCCTTGGCTTTAATTTCCCATTGGTCCAAATGAGTGACAAACAAGTGTTATAGAAAAATTCTCAAATACAATTGAGAAATTGGACTTACATAGTCTATAAGTATGGATCCTTGGCTTTAATTTCCCATTGGTCCAAATGAGTGACAAACAAGTGTTATAGAAAAATTCTCAAATACAATTGAGAAATCGGACTTACATAGCCTATAATTATGCATCCTTGGCTTTAATTTCCCATTGGTCCAAATGAGTGACAAACAAGTGTTATAGAAAAATTCTCAAATACAATTGAGAAATTGGACTTACATAGTCTATAAATATGCATCCTTGGCTTTAATTTCCCATTGGTCCAAATGAGTGACAAACAAGTGTTATAGAAAAATTCTCAAATACAATTGAGAAATTGGACTTACATAGTCTATAAGTATGGATCCTTGGCTTTAATTTCCCATTGGTCCAAATGAGTGACAAACAAGTGTTATAGAAAAATTCTCAAATACAATTGAGAAATCGGACTTACATAGTCTATAAGTATGGATCCTTGGCTTTAATTTCCCATTGGTCCAAATGAGTGACAAACAAGTGTTATAGAAAAATTCTCAAATGCAATTGAGAAATTGGTCTTACATAGTCTATAATTATGCATCCATGGCTTTAATTTCCCATTGGTCCAAAAGAGTGACAAACAAGTGTTATAGAAAAATTCTCAAATACAATTGAGAAATTGGACTTACATAGTCTATAATTATGCATCCATGGCTTTAATTTCCCATTGGTCCAAATGAGTGACAAACAAGTGTTATAGAAAAATTCTCAAATACAATTGAGAAATTGGACTTACATAGTCTATAATTATGCATCCATGGCTTTAATTTCCCATTGGTCCAAATGAGTGACAAACAGGTGTTATAGAAAAATTCTCAAATACAATTGAGAAATTGGACTTACATAGTCTATAAGTATGGATCCTTGGCTTTAATTTCCCATTGGTCCAAATGAGTGACAAACAAGTGTTATAGAAAAATTCTCAAATACAATTGAGAAATTGGACTTACATAGTCTATAATTATGCATCCATGGCTTTAATTTCCCATTGGTCCAAATGAGTGACAAACAAGTGTTATAGAAAAATTCTCAAATACAATTGAGAAATTGGACTTACATAGCCTATAAGTATGGATCCTTGGCTTTAATTTCCCATTGGTCCAAATGAGTGACAAACAAGTGTTATAGAAAAATTCTCAAATACAATTGAGAAATTGGACTTACATAGTCTATAAGTATGGATCCTTGGCTTTAATTTCCCATTGGTCCAAATGAGTGACAAACAAGTGTTATAGAAAAATTCTCAAATACAATTGAGAAATCGGACTTACATAGCCTATAATTATGCATCCTTGGCTTTAATTTCCCATTGGTCCAAATGAGTGACAAACAAGTGTTATAGAAAAATTCTCAAATACAATTGAGAAATTGGACTTACATAGTCTATAAATATGCATCCTTGGCTTTAATTTCCCATTGGTCCAAATGAGTGACAAGCAAGTGTTATAGAAAAATTCTCAAATACAATTGAGAAATTGGACTTACATAGTCTATAAGTATGGATCCTTGGCTTTAATTTCCCATTGGTCCAAATGAGTGACAAACAAGTGTTATAGAAAAATTCTCAAATACAATTGAGAAATCGGACTTACATAGTCTATAAGTATGGATCCTTGGCTTTAATTTCCCATTGGTCCAAATGAGTGACAAACAAGTGTTATAGAAAAATTCTCAAATACAATTGAGAAATCGGACTTACATAGTCTATAAGTATGGATCCTTGGCTTTAATTTCCCATTGGTCCAAATGAGTGACAAACAAATGTTATAGAAAAATTCTCAAATACAATTGAGAAATCGGACTTACATAGTCTATAAGTATGGATCCTTGGCTTTAATTTCCCATTGGTCCAAATGAGTGACAAACAAGTGTTATAGAAAAATTCTCAAATACAATTGAGAAATCGGACTTTCATAGTCTATAAGTATGGATCCTTGGCTTTAATTTCCCATTGGTCCAAATGAGTGACAAACAAGTGTTATAGAAAAATTCTCAAATACAATTGAGAAATTGGACTTACATAGTCTATAAGTATGGATCCTTGGCTTTAATTTCCCATTGGTCCAAATGAGTGACAAACAAGTGTTATAGAAAAATTCTCAAATACAATTGAGAAATCGGACTTACATAGTCTATAAGTATGGATCCTTGGCTTTAATTTCCCATTGGTCCAAATGAGTGACAAACAAGTGTTATAGAAAAATTCTCAAATACAATTGAGAAATCGGACTTACATAGTCTATAAGTATGGATCCTTGGCTTTAATTTCCCATTGGTCCAAATGAGTGACAAACAAGTGTTATAGAAAAATTCTCAAATACAATTGAGAAATCGGACTTACATAGTCTATAAGTATGGATCCTTGGCTTTAATTTCCCATTGGTCCAAATGAGTGACAAACAAGTGTTATAGAAAAATTCTCAAATACAATTGAGAAATCGGACTTACATAGTCTATAAGTATGGATCCTTGGCTTTAATTTCCCATTGGTCCAAATGAGCGACAAACAAGTGTTATAGAAAAATTCTCAAATACAATTGAGAAATCGGACTTACATAGTCTATAAGTATGGATCCTTGGCTTTAATTTCCCATTGGTCCAAATGAGTGACAAACAAGTGTTATAGAAAAATTCTCAAATACAATTGAGAAATTGGACTTACATAGTCTATAAATATGCATCCTTGGCTTTAATTTCCCATTGGTCCAAATGAGTGACAAACAAGTGTTATAGAAAAATTCTCAAATACAATTGAGAAATTGGACTTACATAGTCTATAAGTATGGATCCTTGGCTTTAATTTCCCATTGGTCCAAATGAGTGACAAACAAGTGTTATAGAAAAATTCTCAAATACAATTGAGAAATCGGACTTACATAGTCTATAAGTATGGATCCTTGGCTTTAATTTCCCATTGGTCCAAATGAGTGACAAACAAGTGTTATAGAAAAATTCTCAAATACAATTGAGAAATCGGACTTACATAGTCTATAAGTATGGATCCTTGGCTTTAATTTCCCATTGGTCCAAATGAGTGACAAACAAATGTTATAGAAAAATTCTCAAATACAATTGAGAAATCGGACTTACATAGTCTATAAGTATGGATCCTTGGCTTTAATTTCCCATTGGTCCAAATGAGTGACAAACAAGTGTTATAGAAAAATTCTCAAATACAATTGAGAAATCGGACTTTCATAGTCTATAAGTATGGATCCTTGGCTTTAATTTCCCATTGGTCCAAATGAGTGACAAACAAGTGTTATAGAAAAATTCTCAAATACAATTGAGAAATTGGACTTACATAGTCTATAAGTATGGATCCTTGGCTTTAATTTCCCATTGGTCCAAATGAGTGACAAACAAGTGTTATAGAAAAATTCTCAAATACAATTGAGAAATCGGACTTACATAGTCTATAAGTATGGATCCTTGGCTTTAATTTCCCATTGGTCCAAATGAGTGACAAACAAGTGTTATAGAAAAATTCTCAAATACAATTGAGAAATCGGACTTACATAGTCTATAAGTATGGATCCTTGGCTTTAATTTCCCATTGGTCCAAATGAGTGACAAACAAGTGTTATAGAAAAATTCTCAAATACAATTGAGAAATCGGACTTACATAGTCTATAAGTATGGATCCTTGGCTTTAATTTCCCATTGGTCCAAATGAGTGACAAACAAGTGTTATAGAAAAATTCTCAAATACAATTGAGAAATCGGACTTACATAGTCTATAAGTATGGATCCTTGGCTTTAATTTCCCATTGGTCCAAATGAGCGACAAACAAGTGTTATAGAAAAATTCTCAAATACAATTGAGAAATCGGACTTACATAGTCTATAAGTATGGATCCTTGGCTTTAATTTCCCATTGGTCCAAATGAGTGACAAACAAGTGTTATAGAAAAATTCTCAAATACAATTGAGAAATTGGACTTACATAGTCTATAATTATGCATCCTTGGCTTTAATTTCTCATTGGTCCAAATGAGTGACAAACAAGTGTTATAGAAAAATTCTCAAATACAATTGAGAAATCGGACTTACATAGCCTATAAGTATGGATCCTTGGCTTTAATTTCCCATTGGTCCAAATGAGTGACAAACAAATGTTATAGAAAAATTCTCAAATACAATTGAGAAATCGGACTTACATAGTCTATAAGTATGGATCCTTGGCTTTAATTTCCCATTGGTCCAAATGAGTGACAAACAAGTGTTATAGAAAAATTCTCAAATACAATTGAGAAATCGGACTTACATAGCCTATAAGTATGCATCCATCCTTGGCTTTAATTTCCCATTGGTCCAAATGAGTGACAAACAAGTGTTATAGAAAAATTCTAAAATACAATTGAGAAATTGGACTTACATAGTCTATAATTATGCATCCTTGGCTTTAATTTCCCATTGGTCCAAATGAGTGACAAACAAGTGTTATAGAAAAATTCTCAAATACAATTGAGAAATTGGACTTACATAGTCTATAAGTATGGATCCTTGGCTTTAATTTCCCATTGGTCCAAATGAGTGACAAACAAGTGTTATAGAAAAATTCTCAAATACAATTGAGAAATTGGACTTACATAGTCTATAATTATGCATCCTTGGCTTTAATTTCCCATTGGTCCAAATGAGTGACAAACAAGTGTTATAGAAAAATTCTCAAATACAATTGAGAAATTGGACTTACATAGTCTATAAGTATGGATCCTTGGCTTTAATTTCCCATTGGTCCAAATGAGTGACAAACAAGTGTTATAGAAAAATTCTAAAATACAATTGAGAAATTGGACTTACATAGTCTATAATTATGCATCCTTGGCTTTAATTTCCCATTGGTCCAAATGAGTGACAAACAAGTGTTATAGAAAAATTCTCAAATACAATTGAGAAATCGAACTTACATAGTCTATAAGTATGGATCCTTGGCTTTAATTTCCCATTGGTCCAAATGAGTGACAAACAAGTGTTATAGAAAAATTCTCAAATACAATTGAGAAATTGGACTTACATAGTCTATAAGTATGGATCCTTGGCTTTAATTTCCCATTGGTCCAAATGAGTGACAAACAAGTTTTATAGAAAAATTCTCAAATACAATTGAGAAATCGAACTTACATAGTCTATAAGTATGGATTCTTGGCTTTAATTTCCCATTGGTCCAAATGAGTGACAAACAAGTGTTATAGAAAAATTCTCAAATACAATTGAGAAATTGGACTTACATAGTCTATAAGTATGGATCCTTGGCTTTAATTTCCCATTGGTCCAAATGAGTGACAAACAAGTGTTATAGAAAAATTCTCAAATACAATTGAGAAATTGGACTTACATAGTCTATAATTATGCATCCATGGCTTTATTTTCCCATTGGTCCAAATGAGTGACAAACAAGTGTTATAGAAAAATTCTCAAATACAATTGAGAAATTGGACTTACATAGTCTATAAGTATGGATCCTTGGCTTTAATTTCCCATTGGTCCAAATGAGTGACAAACAAGTGTTATAGAAAAATTCTCAAATACAATTGAGAAATTGGACTTACATAGTCTATAATTATGCATCCATGGCTTTATTTTCCCATTGGTCCAAATGAGTGACAAACAAGTGTTATAGAAAAATTCTCAAATACAATTGAGAAATTGGACTTACATAGTCTATAATTATGCATCCATGGCTTTATTTTCCCATTGGTCCAAATGAGTGACAAACATAAATGTGCCCACAAATAGCCACATTCACGTAGAGCTGAACAAAATTTACACAATTTTAATCTTTAAAATTTTATAGAAAAATTTCCAAATACAATTGAGAAATCGGACTTACATAGCCTATAAGTATGGATCCTTGGCTTTAATTTCCCATTGGTCCAAATGAGTGACAAACAAGTGTTATAGAAAAATTCTCAAATACAATTGAGAAATTGGACTTACATAGTCTATAATTATGCATCCATGGCTTTATTTTCCCATTGGTCCAAATGAGTGACAAACAAATGTTATAGAAAAATTCTCAAATACAATTGAGAAATCGGACTTACATAGCCTATAAGTATGGATCCTTGGGTTTAATTTCCCATTGGTCCAAATGAGTGACAAACAAGTGTTATAGAAAAATTCTCAAATACAATTGAGAAATTGGACTTACATAGTCTATAATTATGCATCCATGGCTTTATTTTCCCATTGGTCCAAATGAGTGACAAACAAATGTTATAGAAAAATTCTCAAATACAATTGAGAAATCGGACTTACATAGCCTATAAGTATGGATCCTTGGCTTTAATTTCCCATTGGTCCAAATGAGTGACAAACAAGTGTTATAGAAAAATTCTCAAATACAATTGAGAAATTGGACTTACATAGTCTATAATTATGCATCCATGGCTTTATTTTCCCATTGGTCCAAATGACTGACAAACAAATGTTATAGAAAAATTCTCAAATACAATTGAGAAATCGGACTTACATAGTCTATAAGTATGGATCCTTGGCTTTAATTTCCCATTGGTCCAAATGAGTGACAAACAAGTGTTATAGAAAAATTCTCAAATACAATTGAGAAATCGGACTTACATAGCCTATAATTATGCATCCTTGGCTTTAATTTCCCATTGGTCCAAATGAGTGACAAACAAGTGTTATAGAAAAATTCTCAAATACAATTGAAAAATTGGACTTACATAGTCTATAGTTATGCATCCTTGGCTTTAATTTCCCATTGGTCCAAATGAGTGACAAACAAGTGTTATAGAAAAATTCTCAAATACAATTGAGAAATTGGACTTACATAGTCTATAAGTATGCATCCTTGGCTTTAATTTCCCATTGGTCCAAATGAGTGACAAACATAAATGTGCCCACAAATAGCCAAATTCACGTAGAGCTGAACAAAATTTACACAATTTTAATCTTTAAAATTTTATAGAAAAATTTCCAAATACAATTGAGAAATCGGACTTACATAGCCTATAAGTATGGATCCTTGGCTTTAATTTCCCATTGGTCCAAATGAGTGACAAACAAGTGTTATAGAAAAATTCTCAAATACAATTGAGAAATTGGACTTACATAGTCTATAAGTATGCATCCTTGGCTTTAATTTCCCATTGGTCCAAATGAGTGACAAACATAAATGTGCCCACAAATAGCCAAATTCACGTAGAGCTGAACAAAATTTACACAATTTTAATCTTTAAAATTTTATAGAAAAATTTCCAAATACAATTGAGAAATCGGACTTACATAGCCTATAAGTATGGATCCTTGGCTTTAATTTCCCATTGGTCCAAATGAGTGACAAACAAGTGTTATAGAAAAATTCTCAAATACAATTGAGAAATCGGACTTACATAGTCTATAAGTATGGATCCTTGGCTTTAATTTCCCATTGGTCCAAATGAGTGACAAACAAGTGTTATAGAAAAATTCTCAAATACAATTGAGAAATTGGACTTACATAGTCTATAGTTATGCATCCTTGGCTTTAATTTCCCATTGGTCCAAATGAGTGACAAACAAGTGTTATAGAAAAATTCTCAAATACAATTGAGAAATTGGACTTACATAGTCTATAAGTATGCATCCTTGGCTTTAATTTCCTATTGGTCCAAATGAGTGACAAACATAAATGTGCCCACAAATAGCCACATTCACGTAGAGCTGAACAAAATTTACACAATTTTAATCTTTAAAATTTTATAGAAAAATTTCCAAATACAATTGAGAAATCGGACTTACATAGCCTATAAGTATGGATCCTTGGCTTTAATTTCCCATTGGTCCAAATGAGTGACAAACAAGTGTTATAGAAAAATTCTCAAATACAATTGAGAAATTGGACTTACATAGTCTATAAGTATGCATCCTTGGCTTTAATTTCCCATTGGTCCAAATGAGTGACAAACATAAATGTGCCCACAAATAGCCACATTCACGTAGAGCTGAACAAAATTTACACAATTTTAATCTTTAAAATTTTATAGAAAAATTTCCAAATACAATTGAGAAATCGGACTTACATAGCCTATAAGTATGGATCCTTGGCTTTAATTTCCCATTGGTCCAAATGAGTGACAAACAAGTGTTATAGAAAAATTCTAAAATACAATTGAGAAATTGGACTTACATAGTCTATAATTATGCATCCTTGGCTTTAATTTCCCATTGGTCCAAATGAGTGACAAACAAGTGTTATAGAAAAATTCTCAAATACAATTGAGAAATCGGACTTACATAGCCTATAAGTATGCATCCTTGGCTTTAATTTCCCATTGGTCCAAATGAGTGACAAACAAGTGTTATAGAAAAATTCTAAAATACAGTTGAGAAATTGGACTTACATAGTCTATAATTATGCATCCTTGGCTTTAATTTCCCATTGGTCCAAATGAGTGACAAACAAGTGTTATAGAAAAATTCTCAAATACAATTGAGAAATTGGACTTACATAGTCTATAAGTATGGATCCTTGGCTTTAATTTCCCATTGGTCCAAATGAGTGACAAACAAGTGTTATAGAAAAATTCTAAAATACAATTGAGAAATTGGACTTACATAGTCTATAATTATGCATCCTTGGCTTTAATTTCCCATTGGTCCAAATGAGTGACAAACAAGTGTTATAGAAAAATTCTCAAATACAATTGAGAAATCGGACTTACATAGTCTATAAGTATGGATCCTTGGCTTTAATTTCCCATTGGTCCAAATGAGTGACAAACAAGTGTTATAGAAAAATTCTCAAATACAATTGAGAAATCGGACTTACATAGTCTATAAGTATGGATCCTTGGCTTTAATTTCCCATTGGTCCAAATGAGTGACAAACAAATTTTATAGAAAAATTCTCAAATACAATTGAGAAATCGGACTTACATAGTCTATAAGTATGGATCCATGGCTTTAATTTCCCATTGGTCCAAATGAGTGACAAACAAGTGTTATAGAAAAATTCTCAAATACAATTGAGAAATCGGACTTACATAGTCTATAAGTATGGATCCTTGGCTTTAATTTCCCATTGGTCCAAATGAGTGACAAACAAATGTTATAGAAAAATTCTCAAATACAATTGAGAAATCGGACTTACATAGTCTATAAGTATGGATCCTTGGCTTTAATTTCCCATTGGTCCAAATGAGTGACAAACAAGTGTTATAGAAAAATTCTAAAATACAATTGAGAAATTGGACTTACAGAGTCTATAATTATGCATCCTTGGCTTTAATTTCCCATTGGTCCAAATGAGTGACAAACAAATGTTATAGAAAAATTCTCAAATACAATTGAGAAATCGGACTTACATAGTCTATAAGTATGGATCCTTGGCTTTAATTTCCCATTGGTCCAAATGAGTGACAAACAAGTGTTATAGAAAAATTCTCAAATACAATTGAGAAATCGGACTTACATAGTCTATAAGTATGGATCCTTGGCTTTAATTTCCCATTGGTCCAAATGAGTGACAAACAAGTGTTATAGAAAAATTCTCAAATACAATTGAGAAATCGGACTTACATAGTCTATAAGTATGGATCCTTGGCTTTAATTTCCCATTGGTCCAAATGAGTGACAAACAAGTGTTATAGAAAAATTCTCAAATACAATTGAGAAATCGGACTTACATAGCCTATAAGTATGCATCCTTGGCTTTAATTTCCCATTGGTCCAAATGAGTGACAAACAAGTGTTATAGAAAAATTCTAAAATACAATTGAGAAATTGGACTTACATAGTCTATAATTATGCATCCTTGGCTTTAATTTCCCATTGGTCCAAATGAGTGACAAACAAGTGTTATAGAAAAATTCTCAAATACAATTGAGAAATCGGACTTACATAGCCTATAAGTATGGATCCTTGGCTTTAATTTCCCATTGGTCCAAATGAGTGACAAACAAATGTTATAGAAAAATTCTCAAATACAATTCAGAAATCGGACTTACATAGTCTATAAGTATGGATCTTTGGCTTTAATTTCCCATTGGTCCAAATGAGTGACAAACAAGTGTTATAGAAAAATTCTCAAATACAATTGAGAAATCGGACTTACATAGCCTATAAGTATGCATCCTTGGCTTTAATTTCCCATTGGTCCAAATGAGTGACAAACAAGTGTTATAGAAAAATTCTAAAATACAAATGAGAAATTGGACTTACATAGTCTATTATTATGCGTCCAAATGAGTGACAAACAAGTGTTATACATCCTTGGCTTTAATTTCCCATTGGTCCAAATGAGTGACAAACAAATGTTATAGAAAAATTCTCAAATACAATTGAGAAATCGGACTTACATAGTCTATAAGTATGGATCCTTGGCTTTAATTTCCCATTGGTCCAAATGAGTGACAAACAAATGTTATAGAAAAATTCTCAAATACAATTGAGAAATCGGACTTACATAGTCTATAAGTATGGATCCTTGGCTTTAATTTCCCATTGGTCCAAATGAGTGACAAACAAGTGTTATAGAAAAATTCTAAAATGCAATTGAGAAATTGGACTTACATAGACTATAAGTATGCATCCTTGGCTTTAATTTCCCATTGGTCCAAATGAGTGACAAACAAGTGTTATAGAAAAATTCTCAAATACAATTGAGAAATCGGACTTACATAGCCTATAATAATGCATCCTTGGCTTTAATTTCCCATTGGTCCAAATGAGTGACAAACAAGTGTTATAGAAAAATTCTCAAATACAATTGAGAAATCGGACTTACATAGTCTATAATTATGCATCCTTGGCTTTAATTTCCCATTGGTCCAAATGAGTGACAAACAAGTGTTATAGAAAAATTCTCAAATAAAATTGAGAAATTGGACTTACATAGTCTATAAGTATGGATCCTTGGCTTTAATTTCCCATTGGTCCAAATGAGTGACAAACAAGTGTTATAGAAAAATTCTCAAATACAATTGAGAAATTGGACTTACATAGTCTATAAGTATGGATCCTTGGCTTTAATTTCCCATTGGTCTAAATGAGTGACAAACATAAATGTGCCCACAAATAGCCAAATTCACGTAGAGCTGAACAAAATTTACACAATTTTAATCTTTAAAATTTTATAGAAAAATTCTCAAATACAATTGAGAAATTGGACTTACATAGTCTATAAGTATGGATCCTTGGCTTTAATTTCTCATTGGTCCAAATGAGTGACAAACAAGTGTTATAGAAAAATTCTCAAATACAATTGAGAAATCGGACTTACATAGTTTATAAGTATGGATCCTTGGCTTTAATTTCCCATTGGTCCAAATGAGTGACAAACAAATGTTATAGAAAAATTCTCAAATACAATTGAGAAATCGGACTTACATAGTCTATAAGTATGGATCCTTGGCTTTAATTTCCCATTGGTCCAAATGAGTGACAAACAAATGTTATAGAAAAATTCTCAAATACAATTGAGAAATCGGACTTACATAGTCTATAAGTATGGATCCTTGGCTTTAATTTCCCATTGGTCCAAATGAGTGACAAACAAGTGTTATAGAAAAATTCTAAAATGCAATTGAGAAATTGGACTTACATAGACTATAAGTATGCATCCTTGGCTTTAATTTCCCATTGGTCCAAATGAGTGACAAACAAGTGTTATAGAAAAATTCTCAAATACAATTGAGAAATCGGACTTACATAGCCTATAATAATGCATCCTTGGCTTTAATTTCCCATTGGTCCAAATGAGTGACAAACAAGTGTTATAGAAAAATTCTCAAATACAATTGAGAAATCGGACTTACATAGTCTATAATTATGCATCCTTGGCTTTAATTTCCCATTGTTCCAAATGAGTGACAAACAAGTGTTATAGAAAAATTCTCAAATAAAATTGAGAAATTGGACTTACATAGTCTATAAGTATGGATCCTTGGCTTTAATTTCCCATTGGTCCAAATGAGTGACAAACAAGTGTTATAGAAAAATTCTCAAATACAATTGAGAAATTGGACTTACATAGTCTATAAGTATGCATCCTTGGCTTTAATTTCCTATTGGTCCAAATGAGTGACAAACAAATGTTATAGAAAAATTCTCAAATACAATTGAGAAATCGGACTTACATAGTCTATAAGTATGGATCCTTGGCTTTAATTTCCCATTGGTCTAAATGAGTGACAAACAAATGTTATAGAAAAATTCTCAAATACAATTGAGAAATCGGACTTACATAGCCTATGAGTATGGATCCTTGGCTTTAATTTCCCATTGGTCCAAATGAGTGACAAACATATATGTGCCCACAAATAGCCAAATTCATGTAGAGCTGAACAAAATTTACACAATTTTAATCTTTAAAATTTTATAGAAAAATTTCCAAATACAATTGAGAAATCGGACTTACATAGCCTATAAGTATGGATCCTTGGCTTTAATTTCCCATTGGTCCAAATGAGTGACAAACAAGTGTTATAGAAAAATTCTAAAATACAATTGAGAAATTGGACTTACATAGTCTATAATTATGCATCCTTGGCTTTAATTTCCCATTGGTCCAAATGAGTGACAAACAAGTGTTATAGAAAAATTCTCAAATACAATTGAGAAATCGGACTTACATAGCCTATAAGTATGCATCCTTGGCTTTAATTTCCCATTGGTCCAAATGAGTGACAAACAAGTGTTATAGAAAAATTCTAAAATACAGTTGAGAAATTGGACTTACATAGTCTATAATTATGCATCCTTGGCTTTAATTTCCCATTGGTCCAAATGAGTGACAAACAAGTGTTATAGAAAAATTCTCAAATACAATTGAGAAATTGGACTTACATAGTCTATAAGTATGGATCCTTGGCTTTAATTTCCCATTGGTCCAAATGAGTGACAAACAAGTGTTATAGAAAAATTCTAAAATACAATTGAGAAATTGGACTTACATAGTCTATAATTATGCATCCTTGGCTTTAATTTCCCATTGGTCCAAATGAGTGACAAACAAGTGTTATAGAAAAATTCTCAAATACAATTGAGAAATCGGACTTACATAGTCTATAAGTATGGATCCTTGGCTTTAATTTCCCATTGGTCCAAATGAGTGACAAACAAGTGTTATAGAAAAATTCTCAAATACAATTGAGAAATCGGACTTACATAGTCTATAAGTATGGATCCTTGGCTTTAATTTCCCATTGGTCCAAATGAGTGACAAACAAATTTTATAGAAAAATTCTCAAATACAATTGAGAAATCGGACTTACATAGTCTATAAGTATGGATCCATGGCTTTAATTTCCCATTGGTCCAAATGAGTGACAAACAAGTGTTATAGAAAAATTCTCAAATACAATTGAGAAATCGGACTTACATAGTCTATAAGTATGGATCCTTGGCTTTAATTTCCCATTGGTCCAAATGCGTGACAAACAAATGTTATAAAAAATTCTCAAATACAATTGAGAAATCGGACTTACATAGTCTATAAGTATGGATCCTTGGCTTTAATTTCCCATTGGTCCAAATGAGTGACAAACAAGTGTTATAGAAAAATTCTAAAATACAATTGAGAAATTGGACTTACAGAGTCTATAATTATGCATCCTTGGCTTTAATTTCCCATTGGTCCAAATGAGTGACAAACAAATGTTATAGAAAAATTCTCAAATACAATTGAGAAATCGGACTTACATAGTCTATAAGTATGGATCCTTGGCTTTAATTTCCCATTGGTCCAAATGAGTGACAAACAAGTGTTATAGAAAAATTCTCAAATACAATTGAGAAATCGGACTTACATAGTCTATAAGTATGGATCCTTGGCTTTAATTTCCCATTGGTCCAAATGAGTGACAAACAAGTGTTATAGAAAAATTCTCAAATACAATTGAGAAATCGGACTTACATAGTCTATAAGTATGGATCCTTGGCTTTAATTTCCCATTGGTCCAAATGAGTGACAAACAAGTGTTATAGAAAAATTCTCAAATACAATTGAGAAATCGGACTTACATAGCCTATAAGTATGCATCCTTGGCTTTAATTTCCCATTGGTCCAAATGAGTGACAAACAAGTGTTATAGAAAAATTCTAAAATACAATTGAGAAATTGGACTTACATAGTCTATAATTATGCATCCTTGGCTTTAATTTCCCATTGGTCCAAATGAGTGACAAACAAGTGTTATAGAAAAATTCTCAAATACAATTGAGAAATCGGACTTACATAGCCTATAAGTATGGATCCTTGGCTTTAATTTCCCATTGGTCCAAATGAGTGACAAACAAATGTTATAGAAAAATTCTCAAATACAATTCAGAAATCGGACTTACATAGTCTATAAGTATGGATCTTTGGCTTTAATTTCCCATTGGTCCAAATGAGTGACAAACAAGTGTTATAGAAAAATTCTCAAATACAATTGAGAAATCGGACTTACATAGCCTATAAGTATGCATCCTTGGCTTTAATTTCCCATTGGTCCAAATGAGTGACAAACAAGTGTTATAGAAAAATTCTAAAATACAAATGAGAAATTGGACTTACATAGTCTATTATTATGCGTCCAAATGAGTGACAAACAAGTGTTATACATCCTTGGCTTTAATTTCCCATTGGTCCAAATGAGTGACAAACAAATGTTATAGAAAAATTCTCAAATACAATTGAGAAATCGGACTTACATAGTCTATAAGTATGGATCCTTGGCTTTAATTTCCCATTGGTCCAAATGAGTGACAAACAAATGTTATAGAAAAATTCTCAAATACAATTGAGAAATCGGACTTACATAGTCTATAAGTATTGATCCTTGGCTTTAATTTCCCATTGGTCCAAATGAGTGACAAACAAGTGTTATAGAAAAATTCTAAAATGCAATTGAGAAATTGGACTTACATAGACTATAAGTATGCATCCTTGGCTTTAATTTCCCATTGGTCCAAATGAGTGACAAACAAGTGTTATAGAAAAATTCTCAAATACAATTGAGAAATCGGACTTACATAGCCTATAATAATGCATCCTTGGCTTTAATTTCCCATTGGTCCAAATGAGTGACAAACAAGTGTTATAGAAAAATTCTCAAATACAATTGAGAAATCGGACTTACATAGTCTATAATTATGCATCCTTGGCTTTAATTTCCCATTGGTCCAAATGAGTGACAAACAAGTGTTATAGAAAAATTCTCAAATAAAATTGAGAAATTGGACTTACATAGTCTATAAGTATGGATCCTTGGCTTTAATTTCCCATTGGTCCAAATGAGTGACAAACAAGTGTTATAGAAAAATTCTCAAATACAATTGAGAAATTGGACTTACATAGTCTATAAGTATGGATCCTTGGCTTTAATTTCCCATTGGTCTAAATGAGTGACAAACATAAATGTGCCCACAAATAGCCAAATTCACGTAGAGCTGAACAAAATTTACACAATTTTAATCTTTAAAATTTTATAGAAAAATTCTCAAATACAATTGAGAAATTGGACTTACATAGTCTATAAGTATGGATCCTTGGCTTTAATTTCTCATTGGTCCAAATGAGTGACAAACAAGTGTTATAGAAAAATTCTCAAATACAATTGAGAAATCGGACTTACATAGCCTATAAGTATGGATCCTTGGCTTTAATTTCCCATTGGTCCAAATGAGTGACAAACAAATGTTATAGAAAAATTCTCAAATACAATTGAGAAATCGGACTTACATAGTCTATAAGTATGGATCCTTGGCTTTAATTTCCCATTGGTCCAAATGAGTGACAAACAAATGTTATAGAAAAATTCTCAAATACAATTGAGAAATTGGACTTACATAGCCTATAAGTATGGATCCTTGGCTTTAATTTCCCATTGGTCCAAATGAGTGACAAACAAATGTTATAGAAAAATTCTCAAATACAATTGAGAAATCGGACTTACATAGTCTATAAGTATGGATCCTTGGCTTTAATTTCCCATTGGTCCAAATGAGTGACAAACAAGTGTTATAGAAAAATTCTAAAATGCAATTGAGAAATTGGACTTACATAGACTATAAGTATGCATCCTTGGCTTTAATTTCCCATTGGTCCAAATGAGTGACAAACAAGTGTTATAGAAAAATTCTCAAATACAATTGAGAAATCGGACTTACATAGCCTATAATAATGCATCCTTGGCTTTAATTTCCCATTGGTCCAAATGAGTGACAAACAAGTGTTATAGAAAAATTCTCAAATACAATTGAGAAATCGGACTTACATAGTCTATAATTATGCATCCTTGGCTTTAATTTCCCATTGTTCCAAATGAGTGACAAACAAGTGTTATAGAAAAATTCTCAAATAAAATTGAGAAATTGGACTTACATAGTCTATAAGTATGGATCCTTGGCTTTAATTTCCCATTGGTCCAAATGAGTGACAAACAAGTGTTATAGAAAAATTCTCAAATACAATTGAGAAATTGGACTTACATAGTCTATAAGTATGCATCCTTGGCTTTAATTTCCTATTGGTCCAAATGAGTGACAAACAAATGTTATAGAAAAATTCTCAAATACAATTGAGAAATCGGACTTACATAGTCTATAAGTATGGATCCTTGGCTTTAATTTCCCATTGGTCTAAATGAGTGACAAACAAATGTTATAGAAAAATTCTCAAATACAATTGAGAAATCGGACTTACATAGCCTATGAGTATGGATCCTTGGCTTTAATTTCCCATTGGTCCAAATGAGTGACAAACATATATGTGCCCACAAATAGCCAAATTCATGTAGAGCTGAACAAAATTTACACAATTTTAATCTTTAAAATTTTATAGAAAAATTCTAAAATACAATTGAGAAATTGGACTTACATAGTCTATAAGTATGGATCCTTGGCTTTAATTTCCCATTGGTCCAAATGAGTGACAAACAAATGTTATAGTAAAATTCTCAAATACAATTGAGAAATCGGACTTACATAGCCTATAAGTAGGAATCCTTGGCTTTAATTTTCCATTAATCCAAATGAGTGACAAACAAATGTTATAGAAAAATTCTCAAATACAATTGAGAAATCGGACTTACATAGTCTATAAGTATGGATCCTTGGCTTTAATTTCCCATTGGTCCAAATGAGTGACAAACATATATGTGCCCACAAATAGCCAAATTCATGTAGAGCTGAACAAAATTTACACAATTTTAATCTTTAAAATTTTATAGAAAAATTTCCAAATACAATTGAGAAATCGGACTTACATAGCCTATAAGTATGGATCCTTGGCTTTAATTTCCCATTGGTCCAAATGAGTGACAAACAAATGTTATAGAAAAATTCTCAAATACAATTGAGAAATCGGACTTACATAGTCTATAAGTATGGATCCTTGGCTTTAATTTCCCATTGGTCCAAATGAGTGACAAACAAATGTTATAGAAAAATTCTCAAATACAATTGAGAAATCGGACTTACATAGCCTATAAGTATGCATCCTTGGCTTTAATTTCCCATTGGTCCAAATGAGTGACAAACAAGTGTTATAGAAAAATTCTAAAATACAATTGAGAAATTGGACTTACATAGTCTATAAGTATGGATCTTTGGCTTTAATTTCCCATTGGTCCAAATGAGTGACAAACAAATGTTATAGAAAAATTCTCAAATACAATTGAGAAATCGGACTTACATAGTCTATAAGTATGGATCCTTAGCTCTAATTTCCCATTGGTGTAAATGAGTGACAAACATAAATGTGCCCACAAATAGCCAAATTCACGTAGAGCTGAACAAAATTAACACAATTTTAATCTTTAAAATTTTATAGAAAAATTCTCAAATACAATTGAGAAATCGGACTTACATAGTCTATAAGTATGGATCCTTGGCTTTAATTTCCCATTGGTCCAAATGAGTGACAAACATAAATGTGCCCACAAATAGCCAAATTCACGTAGAGCTGAACAAAATTTACACAATTTTAATCTTTAAAATTTTATAGAAAAATTCTCAAATACAATTGAGAAATCGGACTTACATAGTCTATAAGTATGGATCCTTGGCTTTAATTTCCCATTGGTCCAAATGAGTGACAAACATAAATGTGCCCACAAATAGCCAAATTCACGTAGAGCTGAACAAAATTTACACAATTTTAATCTTTAAAATTTTATAGAAAAATTCTCAAATACAATTGAGAAATCGGACTTACATAGTCTATAAGTATGGATCCTTGGCTTTAATTTCCCATTGGTCCAAATGAGTGACAAACATAAATGTGCCCACAAATAGCCAAATTCACGTAGAGCTGAACAAAATTTACACAATTTTAATCTTTAAAATTTTATAGAAAAATTCTCAAATACAATTGAGAAATCGGACTTACATAGTCTATAAGTATTGATCCTTGGCTTTAATTTCCCATTGGTCCAAATGAGTGACAAACATAAATGTGCCCACAAATAGCCAAATTCACGTAGAGCTGAACAAAATTTACACAATTTTAATCTTTAAAATTTTATAGAAAAATTCTCAAATACAATTGAGAAATCGGACTTACATAGTCTATAAGTATGGATCCTTGGCTTTAATTTCCCATTGGTCCAAATGAGTGACAAACATAAATGTGCCCACAAATAGCCAAATTCACGTAGAGCTGAACAAAATTTACACAATTTTAATCTTTAAAATTTTATAGAAAAATTCTCAAATACAATTGAGAAATCGGACTTACATAGTCTATAAGTATGGATGCTTGGCTTTAATTTCCCATTGGTCCAAATGAGTGATAAACAAATGTTATAGAAAAATTCTCAAATACAATTGAGAAATCGGACTTACATAGTCTATAAGTATGGATCCTTAGCTCTAATTTCTTATTGGTCTAAATGAGTGACAAACATAAATGTGCCCACAAATAGCCAAATTCACGTAGAGCTGAACAAAATTTACACAATTTTAATCTTTAAAATTTTATAGAAAAATTCTCAAATACAATTGAGAAATCGGACTTACATAGTCTATAAGTATGGATCCTTGGCTTTAATTTCCCATTGGTCCAAATGAGTGACAAACAAGTGTTATAGAAAAATTCTCAAATACAATTGAGAAATCGGACTTACATAGTCTATAAGTATGGATCCTTGGCTTTAATTTCCCATTGGTCCAAATGAGTGATAAACAAATGTTATAGAAAAATTCTCAAATACAATTGAGAAATCGGACTTACATAGTCTATAAGTATGGATCCTTAGCTCTAATTTCCCATTGGTCTAAATGAGTGACAAACATAAATGTGCCCACAAATAGCCAAATTCACGTAGAGCTGAACAAAATTTACACAATTTTAATCTTTAAAATTTTATAGGAAAATTCTCAAATACAATTGAGAAATCGGACTTACATAGTCTATAAGTATGGATCCTTGGCTTTAATTTCCCATTGGTCCAAATGAGTGACAAACAAGTGTTATAGAAAAATTCTCAAATACAATTGAGAAATCGGACTTACATAGTCTATAAGTATGGATCCTTGGCTTTAATTTCCCATTGGTCCAAATGAGTGACAAACAAGTGTTATAGAAAAATTCTCAAATACAATTGAGAAATCGAACTTACATAGTCTATAAGTATGGATCCTTGACTTTAATTTCCCATTGGTCCAAATGAGTGACAAACAAGTGTTATAGAAAAATTCTCAAATACAATTGAGAAATCGGACTTACATAGTCTATAAGTATGGATCCTTGGCTTTAATTTCCCATTGGTCCAAATGAGTGACAAACAAGTGTTATAGAAAAATTCTCAAATACAATTGAGAAATCGGACTTACATAGTCTATAAGTATGGATCCTTGACTTTAATTTCCCATTGGTCCAAATGAGTGACAAACAAATGTTATAGAAAAATTCTCAAATACAATTGAGAAATCGGACTTACATAGTCTATAAGTATGGATCCTTGGCTTTAATTTCCCATTGGTCCAAATGAGTGACAAACAAGTGTTATAGAAAAATTCTCAAATACAATTGAGAAATCGGACTTACATAGTCTATAAGTATGGATCCTTAGCTCTAATTTCCCATTGGTCCAAATGAGTGACAAACAAGTGTTATAGAAAAATTCTCAAATACAATTGAGAAATCGGACTTACATAGTCTATAAGTATGGATCCTTGGCTTTAATTTCCCATTGGTCCAAATGAGTGACAAACAAGTGTTATAGAAAAATTCTCAAATACAATTGAGAAATCGGACTTACATAGTCTATAAGTATGGATCCTTGACTTTAATTTCCCATTGGTCCAAATGAGTGACAAACAAGTGTTATAGAAAAATTCTCAAATACAATTGAGAAATCGGACTTACATAGTCTATAAGTATGGATCCTTGACTTTAATTTCCCATTGGTCCAAATGAGTGACAAACAAGTGTTATAGAAAAATTCTCAAATACAATTGAGAAATCGGACTTACATAGTCTATAAGTATGGATCCTTGACTTTAATTTCCCATTGGTCCAAATGAGTGACAAACAAGTGTTATAGAAAAATTCTCAAATACAATTGAGAAATCGGACTTACATAGTCTATAAGTATGGATCCTTGACTTTAATTTCCCATTGGTCCAAATGAGTGACAAACAAGTGTTATAGAAAAATTCTCAAATACAATTGAGAAATCGGACTTACATAGTCTATAAGTATGGATCCTTGGCTTTAATTTCCCATTGGTCCAAATGAGTGACAAACAAGTGTTATAGAAAAATTCTCAAATACAATTGAGAAATCGGACTTACATAGTCTATAAGTATGGATCCTTGACTTTAATTTCCCATTGGTCCAAATGAGTGACAAACAAGTGTTATAGAATAATTCTCAAATACAATTGAGAAATCGGACTTACATAGTCTATAAGTATGGATCCTTGACTTTAATTTCCCATTGGTCCAAATGAGTGACAAACAAGTGTTATAGAAAAATTCTCAAATACAATTGAGAAATCGGACTTACATAGTCTATAAGTATGGATCCTTGACTTTAATTTCCCATTGGTCCAAATGAGTGACAAACAAGTGTTATAGAAAAATTCTCAAATACAATTGAGAAATCGGACTTACATAGTTTATAAGTATGGATCCTTGACTTTAATTTCCCATTGGTCCAAATGAGTGACAAACAAGTGTTATAGAAAAATTCTCAAATACAATTGAGAAATCGGACTTACATAGTCTATAAGTATGGATCCTTGACTTTAATTTCCCATTGGTCCAAATGAGTGACAAACAAGTGTTATAGAAAAATTCTCAAATACAATTGAGAAATCGGACTTACATAGTCTATAAGTATGGATCCTTGACTTTAATTTCCCATTGGTCCAAATGAGTGACAAACAAGTGTTATAGAAAAATTCTCAAATACAATTGAGAAATCGGACTTACATAGTCTATAAGTATGGATCCTTGACTTTAATTTCCCATTGGTCCAAATGAGTGACAAACAAGTGTTATAGAAAAATTCTCAAATACAATTGAGAAATCGGACTTACATAGTCTATAAGTATGGATCCTTGACTTTAATTTCCCATTGGTCCAAATGAGTGACAAACAAGTGTTATAGAAAAATTCTCAAATACAATTGAGAAATCGGACTTACATAGTCTATAAGTATGGATCCTTGACTTTAATTTCCCATTGGTCCAAATGAGTGACAAACAAGTGTTATAGAAAAATTCTCAAATACAATTGAGAAATCGGACTTACATAGTCTATAAGTATGGATCCTTGACTTTAATTTCCCATTGGTCCAAATGAGTGACAAACAAGTGTTATAGAAAAATTCTCAAATACAATTGAGAAATCGGACTTACATAGTCTATAAGTATGGATCCTTGACTTTAATTTCCCATTGGTCCAAATGAGTGACAAACAAGTGTTATAGAAAAATTCTCAAATACAATTGAGAAATCGGACTTACATAGTCTATAAGTATGGATCCTTGACTTTAATTTCCCATTGGTCCAAATGAGTGACAAACAAATGTTATAGAAAAATTCTCAAATACAATTGAGAAATCGGACTTACATAGTCTATAAGTATGGATCCTTGGCTTTAATTTCCCATTGGTCCAAATGAGTGACAAACAAGTGTTATAGAAAAATTCTCAAATACAATTGAGAAATCGGACTTACATAGTCTATAAGTATGGATCCTTAGCTCTAATTTCCCATTGGTCCAAATGAGTGACAAACAAGTGCTATAGAAAAATTCTCAAATACAATTGAGAAATCGGACTTACATAGTCTATAAGTATGGATCTTCGGCTTTAATTTCCCATTGGTCCAAATGAGTGACAAACAAGTGTTATAGAAAAATTCTCAAATACAATTGAGAAATCGGACTTACATAGTCTATAAGTATGGATCCTTGACTTTAATTTCCCATTGGTCCAAATGAGTGACAAACAAATGTTATAGAAAAATTCTCAAATACAATTGAGAAATCGGACTTACATAGTCTATAAGTATGGATCCTTGGCTTTAATTTCCCATTGGTCCAAATGAGTGACAAACAAGTGTTATAGAAAAATTCTCAAATACAATTGAGAAATTGGACTTACATAGTCTATAAGTATGGATCCTTAGCTCTAATTTCCAATTGGTCCAAATGAGTGACAAACATAAATGTGCCCACAAATAGCCAAATTCACGTAGAGCTGAACAAAATTTACACAATTTTAATCTTTAAAATTTTATAGAAAAATTCTCAAATACAATTGAGAAATCGGACTTACATAGTCTATAAGTATGGATCCTTGGCTTTAATTTCTCATTGGTCCAAATGAGTGACAAACAAGTGTTATAGAAAAATTCTCAAATACAATTGAGAAATCAGACTTACATAGTCTATAAGTATGGATCCTTGGCTTTAATTTCCAATTGGTCCAAATGAGTGACAGACAAATGTTATAGAAAAATTCTCAAATACAATTGAGAAATCGGACTTACATAGTCTATAAGTATGGATCCTTGGCTTTAATTTCCCATTAATCCAAATGAGTGACAAACAAATGTTATAGAAAAATTCTCAAATACAATTGAGAAATCGGACTTACATAGTCTATAAGTATGGATCCTTGGCTTTAATTTCCCATTGGTCCAAATGAGTGACAAACAAATGTTATAGAAAAATTCTCAAATACAATTGAGAAATCGGACTTACATAGTCTATAAGTATGGATCCTTGGCTTTAATTTCCCATTAATCCAAATGAGTGACAAACAAATGTTATAGAAAAATTCTCAAATACAATTGAGAAATCGGACTTACATAGTCTATAAGTATGGATCCTTGGCTTTAATTTCCCATTGGTCCAAATGAGTGACAAACAAATGTTATAGAAAAATTCTCAAATACAATTGAGAAATCGGACTTACATAGCCTATAAGTATGGATCCTTGGCTTTAATTTCCCATTGGTCCAAATGAGTGACAAACAAATGTTATAGTAAAATTCTCAAATACAATTGAGAAATCGGACTTACAAAGCCTATAAGTAGGGATCCTTGGCTTTAATTTTCCATTAATCCAAATGAGTGACAAACAAATGTTATAGAAAAATTCTCAAATACAATTGAGAAATCGGACTTACATAGCCTATGAGTATGGATCCTTGGCTTTAATTTCCCATTGGTCCAAATGAGTGACAAACATATATGTGCCCACAAATAGCCAAATTCATGTAGAGCTGAACAAAATTTACACAATTTTAATCTTTAAAATTTTATAGAAAAATTCTCAAATACAATTGAGAAATCAGACTTACATAGTCTATAAGTATGGATCCTTGGCTTTAATTTCCCATTGGTCCAAATGAGTGACAAACAAATGTTATAGTAAAATTCTCAAATACAATTGAGAAATCGGACTTACATAGCCTATAAGTATGGATCCTTGGCTTTAATTTCCCATTGGTCCATATGAGTGACAAACAAGTGTTATAGAAAAATTCTCAAATACAATTGAGAAATTGGACTTACATAGTCTATAAGTATGGATCCTTAGCTCTAATTTCCCATTGGTCCAAATGAGTGACAAACATAAATGTGCCCACAAATAGCCAAATTCACGTAGAGCTGAACAAAATTTACACAATTTTAATCTTTAAAATTTTATAGAAAAATTCTCAAATACAATTGAGAAATCAGACTTACATAGTCTATAAGTATGGATCCTTGGCTTTAATTTCCCATTGGTCCAAATGAGTGACAAACAAATGTTATAGTAAAATTCTCAAATACAATTGAGAAATCGGACTTACATAGCCTATAAGTATGGATCCTTGGCTTTAATTTCCCATTGGTCCATATGAGTGACAAACAAGTGTTATAGAAAAATTCTCAAATACAATTGAGAAATCGGACTTACATAGTCTATAAGTATGGATCCTTGGCTTTAATTTCCCATTGGTCCAAATGAGTGAAAAACAAGTGTTATAGAAAAATTCTCAAATACAATTGAGAAATCGGACTTACATAGTCTATAAGTATGGATCCTTGGCTTTAATTTCCCATTGGTCCAAATGAGTGACAAACATATATGTGCCCACAAATAGCCAAATTCTTGTAGAGCTGAACAAAATTTAACAATTTTAATCTTTAAAATTTTATAGAAAAATTCTCAAATACAATTGAGAAATCGGACTTACATAGTCTATAAGTATGGATCCTTAGCTCTAATTTCCCATTGGTCCAAATGAGTGACAAACATAAATGTGCCCACAAATAGCCAAATTCATGTAGAGCTGAACAAAATTTAACAATTTTAATCTTTAAAATTTTATAGAAAAATTCTCAAATACAATTGAGAAATCGGACTTACATAGTCTATAAGTATGGATCCTTGGCTTTAATTTCCCATTGGTCCAAATGAGTGACAAACATAAATGTGCCCACAAATAGCCAAATTCACGTAGAGCTGAACAAAATGTACACAATATTAATCTTTAAAATTTTATAGAAAAATTCTCAAATACAATTGAGAAATCGGACTTACATAGCCTATAAGTATGGATCCTTGGCTTTAAGTAAGTGCGATTTCGCTAGCGAAAAATGGACTAACTACTTCACTGCAAGTGTTCGCCTTTTGACTCTCAATCATATACATGTACACGCACTTAGTACATGCATAAATTTTAATGCCTTCAACCTCATTTTTTTTACGAGTTGAAAAAAACTGTGCCCTTATTCCGAAGCAAATCAAAAAAAATAAAAAATAATTTATGTAACTCAATGTTATGATTTTGTGTTGGCGTACAATTAGAAGTTCGTGTTCAGCGAATGTTAAATTTTTATTAAAAAAAGTGTTTATTTTTTAAAGGTAAAATGAGCAGTAGAAGTCAACTAAAACGTTGCATAAAAAAGAAAAGGAACAATTAATTGAAAATTTTATAAATATTGAAAAAGAAATTTGATAAACAAAAATCCAAAAAATTAAATATCTGTAGTATTTTCATTAGGAAATATCATTAGTGATCTAACTGTTGCATTATCACTAGCAAAATAGTTGGGTTTTGCTGACTAGTGATTTCACCGTTCTGATCGTGCCAATTGACTACCGTCAATGTCATCCCCATGTTAAAATCGTCAGTCGAGTGCATTACTAGTAGTTAGAGGTAACGACTGGTAGATAGCGAAATAGTCATTCGCTAGCTACGCCGACTGTAGGGTATCTATACAAATGTATGTGCGTTATTTTATTTGCAAATTTTATACGTATGAGCGGTGTGGACACTTATGCATGTGTTGTTTTCGCATTACAAACAAGTGATTTGAGTGTAAAATTTGAATTTTTTGAGTACTTTTCAGACAAATTTAACACTCAAATCACTTGTTTGTCATATGAAAACAGCACATTAATTACTGAAATAAGAAAATTAGTTTTAAAATTATTAAAGTTAAAGAAATGAAAATTTTGGGCGAATATGTGTTGTAAAACACATACTGGTAATATTGAGGATATTATAAAAGTTTTTCAATGTCATGGTCATATTCTGGCAATTCATAAGTTAATTAACAGATATTGAAAAAATGATTTGTATTTATTCATAAATCTTATCTCTTCTCTCGATCAATTTTTAAGGTTTCTGTGCGATTTAATCAAACTCACAGAATTATCATTAAAAAATTATTTGTTAAATAAATTTATTTAAATATGAATAGTTCTGTTGATATTTGAAACAGCAATTCATGCTTAGTATTTTGTATAAAGTAACCTTAATTAGAGACCACTTAATGGCTTATCGCTTATACATTTTATTAATTATTGACGTACTTTTAGAAACGATATGCAATTACTTTAGTTACATGTCTCTTTAGCTAATTGTAGATAACACATACTATAAATGTGTAACAATTATTTTTCATATATATATGTAACAATTAAAGCAAACTCATTTCATTTTAATAAAATGTGTACAGAATTAAATCAAAAGAAATGACCTATATAACATAAAATTATATGTGTTAATATTTAAACAGGCTAAAGTTTGTAAATGTTTATAACCAGAGAAATATTAGGTAGACATTGTTAACATATTTCGAGCAACAAAGGAAAAATTTAATATCTAAACATCCCTTCAGATTTCAACTACATGGCTGAATAGTACAAACGTTGTTTTAAGTAGAAGCCACTAAGAGTCTCTTTCACCAATTCTATTTAAATATCAATTCATATTTAAACGTAGTTATTCATTTTCACCAACATATTCTCATTACACATTTAAAAGCAGTTTAAATAGGTAGCAATCTCCATTTAAATACTGATTTTGCAACTCTGTCACAACAGCTGCCTCTTGCGACACATACATACATAAATTGTTTGTTAACAAAAATTAAAAATTTTCATAAATTTGCTTATAATTTGTATAAAGCTAACAAATCAAATGGAAAGTGATGAAAGTGATTACGATTACGAAGTTATTGTAAAAGTTTTTGACGAACGAAGGCCGCAAACAATGAGAGAACGACGTACATAATTTTTTTATATTTTACGATGAAGGGGACTTCAGATGTAGATTCCGTGTATCCAAGGAATCAGCATGGACAATTTTGGAATTAACACGTCACAAAATAAAACAGAACAGCAATTTTATATCTTCGGACGAAAAATTTTTGGTACGCGCTTCCATTTTCCTTAATTTGTTTTTTTAAAAACAGCTGAAAGTTGGTGCTGCCATATAAAATAACAAAGGGCTACCATACTTTCCGGTTTTTTATTATAGAAGTTGGTGAAAATGGAATTTTTTTAAACAGAATTTAAATAGAGATCTTTAATTAAATTAAACTGTGTGTAAATTTGTTTGGTGAAAGAGACTCTAAACCTCGTCAATATTCATGTGCAAATGCTTTCACTACTTGTTAGGTAGCTTCGTTGAACGTCATATATAAAACTTTGCAGTGCTGTCAGCGAATTACATCTTACAATGCCCAATCTCTTGATTTTTTTTTTATGTCTGTATAAGTTTTCTGTGCTAAAATAAAAACTTAATGTGTTTAGAATTACGTGTTAGAATTCTTAATAAACAATCCCTTGCATTTGGAAAGATTAATAGACAAATCTATAGAAGCAAATATTAGTAGGAATTTTTAAAATTTAATTTTCTGTTTATATGTATAATTTTTTTTGCGATCTGTTCCAGTGTGTTACGCTTTACGCTTCTTAATTAGTTTATTAAATATTAAGTTTACACAAGTATTAGTGCTATATTCAGTTACGCCGAATCTTATATACCCTTCGCAAAGCTACGAACTTTTAAAATAAAATTTGGGGGAAGCGTAGAATATATTTAACGGCAAATTTTGAGCGTCCGATGTTTGGGGTGGCCACCATTTTTAACTTAGAACGACACCTTTTCCTTTGATACCCATACTATGGAATGTTACAAAATAATGATCTACAAAGTTTCCCAGTTTTATGTGTTTCCAGTTTCATATTCCGTAAAAGAAAAATTAAATTTTCCATTCTTGGTCACTTCCATCCCGGAACAAAACCCTTAAACGAAAAAAAAGAAAATGCTTTTATTAAGTAAATACACACAACATGTTACCAAGCCTCAGTAGAAGTGCGACAAATTTTATAAATTCTAAACCCCATGATTCAATTTATAATGGGAAATAAAGTTATTTCCTGAACTGATATGTTATTTCTGCTGATTTTCAAACCGAATTGTCTAAAGACAAATTCTTACACAATAGTTTTAGACACAAATCTTTAATTCTTCTTGTGGCTTCGGAAAACCGATTTCACGTACAGACAGAAAAACGGACAGACGGAAAGACGGACAAAGCATTTTCAACTTTCCTATCTATAAGGATACAGTTTATATACTCGTATATATATTTTATAGTTCCCATATGAATATTGTGGAACTTGCATACGGAATGACAAACCAATAAATCCTATTTTACCATTTTTGGTGAAGGGTATAAAAAGCTTATAGAGCAAATACTAGTGTGTGTTAAAGTGATAAGTAAACTTTTCTCTAGTATAATGTTCAGATTGACTCCACTGAAAGAATAGGGTAACTTTGGCGTGCCTAAGGTGCTGTTTCCATAATACAGACAAATGACTTGTGTCGAAATTTTGTATGGGAATCACTAAAAAAACTAAGTGGTTATCTTACAAATTTTCAACTCAAAGCAATTGTTTATATTATAGAATCCTCACATAAAAATGATTTTATTAGATGATGCACATATTTTTAAATTGTTTTATATCATCAATGTAGTAAATGACCATAGTCGTTGTAGGAGGTACTCTTTTGATATGGTGAATTTTTTTAGAAAAATTAAGTGGGCGTGGCTCTGTCCATATACAGAAATTTTTTGTGTATTGATATATAGAGAACTAGTGCAGCTTAAATTCAGACACTTCCCCTTTTTTTATATTGGCTTTAAAGAAAATATTTTGGTGTGGCACCAATCAAAAAAGCATCCATGACAATCACTTGCTTTCTTTTTAATACTTTTTAATATAAAGTGTGCATGTTTTGAATCTTATAAAAATGCAATAGCAAAGTATTTTCACATCAATAGTAAAAACGACCTCATCAATTTGTCGTGCACATTATTTCGAAATTATCTATATAAACGAACTAATAATTCGTTTATCTGTAGCGACAATTACGAATATTTTATTATGAAATGTTTGCAAGTGTCATGGTTAATTTCTCAACTATTATGCATGTGTTTAGATGCCAATCTTTCTCGTTCGCTTATTAGGTGATAAAAAAATTTTTTTTATCTAATCTTAAAGTGGAAGTACAATAGAAAAATTGCATATCATTTCATGAAAAGTTGTAGCATACTAAAGTTGAGCTAATATTTTTCCGCAAGTAAAAAAAAATTATAATCATACAAATATGACATCTTCCAGTAGTTGCAATGAACCTGAATTTCTGACAGAAGAATATGTGGAATATTTTTTAAAAATATATTTCAAGGATTCTGCATTAAAAGTAAAAAAATTAGAAATAACTCCCGCTTCAGCAAAAGGTGAAAGTTATTGCAGTATCATGACTAGAATTAAAGTCAGTTACACTTTGAATCATAATAAAAACGAGAATCAGATTAAATTAATAGTCAAATCAGCATTTGATAATGAGCCCCACTTTTTTGGAATTTTGCTACAATATGATGTGTTCAATACCGAAATGGATATGTATGAAAAAGTATTTCCTCAACTGCAAGAATTGCTAAATGAAATTGGCGATAGTGATCAGTTATGTGCAAAAACGATACATGTGGATAAGAATCGTAATACAATTATATTTGAGGACTTGTCTGTGCGTGATTTTGTCATGGCCAATCGTTTTGAGGGTATGGATGAAAGTCATATGAAAATTTGTTTGAGAAAACTTGCTAAAATGCATGCGGCAGCTGCTGTTTTAAATGAACGTCAAAAAGGTGTTTTAGAAAAATACACACATGGGATATTTAATAGACATGTCAACTGTTATGGAGTATTTTTCGAAAACACGATTCGTGTGTGTGCCAAATTTGCTGAAACTTGTCCTGAATTGGGCATTTATTACAAGGAGAAATTATTAAAATTAATTCCTTATGTAGCAGAGTATGCTACTTGCTGTTATGATCCAAATCTTAAGGATTTCTTTACACTTAATCATGGTGATATGTGGACTAATAATGTCATGGTCCAGTACGATAACGGAAACTGCAAACAAATCGTCAAAGATGTCCTTTTAATCGATTTTCAATATTCTAATTGGACTTCTCCAGCTATTGATTTGTATTATTTCTTTAATTCATCATTACAGGATGATTTGCTGTTTTGTCATCAACCTAAATTGATACAATATTATCATAGAATACTAACAGAGACTTTGGCAAAATTAAAATATAAAAAGCATATACCAACATTGCATGAACTCAATGTTCAGTTGTTGGAAAGAGGATTTTACGGTAAGTTTTGAGGTCAGTTTTTATTACATATACTTATAATTTGCGATATAATATTTATAACGCGAAAAAATTAAAAACAGAATGCAAACAAATTGAAATTTAATAATTTTAGAAAACTACACTGAAAAAACAGTTTTACATAAATTAAGGAACTCACGTTCCTTGAACTAAATTCTTTGAAATTCAACGTATTATACGTTGTTTCAGTAAAATATTCCTTGAAATTCAAAGGTAAAATTTTATGTATTTATGAACTCAACGTTGAAACCATTATCTGATTTTATTCGTTGAATTAAACAATAAACTAGTTTTTTGATTTAACGTATAATTCGTGTAGTTTAAGAAACTCGTTCATTTATTTAAAGACAAAATGAACAAATAGACTTATTGAAAGAACCCGTTTCTTGATTTTAAGTAATATACGTTTGATTTCTTATTCTTACTCCCTCTTATTCTTTTCTTACGTATGGTGTCTTAACTTCAACGAACTGGTACGTTGAATTCAACAAGCCAATGAATCAAAGAACCTGTTCCTTGGGTGAAAAACGAGGAATAAATTCGTTGATTCGTTGGTTGAGTATACTTTTTAACGATGATAAAGTTTTCTGTATAAAAATAATTTATATAATTTCAGCTGTTACTTCCTTACTGACGAATTTTCCACTTATGATCAACGATAAAACTGAAGATGCAGATTTTGCCAGTATAGTGGGTAGTGACGAACGATCACAAAGATTTCATAATGTTTTATATGCAAATGAGAGAGTGCAGAGAGTAATTAAAGTAATGTTACCCCGATTTGATCAAATGGGTTTATTAGATGTGATTTAATTAATTAAAAATGTGATGTAAAATATAAATAAATGATGTGATATGAGTAGAAATAATTTGAATTATAAAATAATAAATAAATAAATAATTTTAAATATTGATGTTTTTTTTTGAAATTTATTAAAATTCTTATTCTTCTAATACTACGATGAACTGTTTGTTTAGTATTGAGTTAATACTCGGAATAAATATTAAATTTTTTTTTTCAATTAGCCCTTTAATTAAAAATATAAAAAAATTTGATTAAATATTTAATTCATTTAATTAAATTATTAATTGTAATAAATAATTTTAGTTAATAATTGTATACAAATTTAATTGATACTATTAATTTGTTTACTGGTGCAAATTTAATTAAATTTTTAATTAATATCACAAATTTTTTAATTGAAATTAATTTTTATTTTTTCTGTGTACTGTTTATTGAATGAAGCTACACATACAGAACAGTTTATTTGAGAACGTAGATCACAATATACACTAAAAAATATGAACTAAAATTTTGGAAATTTTACTTACTTTGAGTTTAAATTGGCCTTTTAAATTTCATAAGTTTATTGTGATAATAAAAACCTAATTCTCGACATTTTTCAGCGAATTCGGCACAAGTAGCGGTTACATTTTCAAAAGCACGAGTATTTCGGTTAAAAATACCAATTGAAATTTTTTCATTTTTCCATTCAGACGTTGATTGAGAACAGCAGCTGCTGCATGAAAATTAGCTAATTTTCTTAAAGCCTTTCGTTTGTGTAGTTCATCTATACCAACCAAATGATCGGCTAAAGTGTAATTATAAACTGTGAAATCTTCAAATTTAATTGCTGAGTTTTCAAAATCCACTTTCAATGTTTTCGCAAATAATTTTTTATTACCATCATTTCATGTAGAATATTGGCCAAATGTGGTAAAATTTCTTTATACATTTTCATTTCGGTATTATCATATTCAGCCATAATATTTGCTATAAAGGGTATCACTTTCAAATGAATATTTCATTATGAAAGACAATTCTTGTGGCTTCGCATTTTTTACTTAAATTTTTAATTTGTAAAAACTTGCAGATCCCAGTGTAGTTACGAATTACTGCGACTCTACTATACAATATTCGCTCTTTGCTTCTTCAACGTAGAGCAATTTTGTTCATGTGTATGCCCAAAGAAATGGTATGGTTATGGTATGATTGCGTCAAAAATTCCATGTTTCTGAACATAGTTTTTATCAGATTATTAGCATTCATAAAAATTACAAAATGGTTGTATTTAAAAATATTATTAAATGCTCAAAAATATATTGACCACAGTCATCAATATATATAAAACAGGATGTGTGTATGTATGTGACGTATGGACTGCAAAACGGCTGGGCCGATTTTGATGACATTTTCAGGGAATCTTCGGCATATTCAGGCGGCTGATACTGTGAAGTCTGATTTTTGATTTTCGGTCTGCGGGCGGAGGGGCATGGCATATATATACATATATATATAAATTAATGTCTGTCTGTCTGTTTGTTTGTGCTTTATAGGAGGCCAAACCCTTGGACCGATCTTCCTGAAATTTTTAAAGCATGTTACTGTGACTCTAGAAGAAATAAAAGGCTAAATGAAGTTTTGATTGGACAAAGGGGCGTGGCACCGCCCATATAACCCAAAAATTTAAATCGCCATATTTTGGGCATTTTTTGACCTACGTCGATGATATTTGGTACATATGGTATTGGCATAAAATTGAATACGTACCAGGAGAAAAGTGGGTGGGACCACGCCCCTTTTTAGGAAAATCAAAAATCGTGATATAGTCTTAACTACTGGACCGATCGTCATTAAATTTTCACAATAGGATATATAAATACTTTTAATTTTATTTTATAACGAGGGCGGTAGCGAAGTACACCGGGTTCAGCTAGTAGTTTATATAACAAGGTAATCATAATATGATTCCATAATAAAACCAAACAAGAACCATACTATTTTTAGCCAGAAACCATACTATTTTTAGCCGGTTATAAAACGGACATGACTGTGTGATTTTCAAAAAGTTTTCATTCTCTGCGTTGAATAATTTTTTTATTGTAGTCTTATTATATTTAAAACAATGAACTATCATATTATTGTTAGATAAGAGAACATTATTATATACATACAACATACATACAACACACAAACTATTTTTGTATATCTAATAAGCCATGACGATCAAAATGTGGTAAAGAAGTTTTAATAATTGTTTGTAATCTTTTGTTCTTATAGACGTTGGCACGGAAATTTCTGCTTCTCTCATCGTCGTCCAGCAAACTATGCAAATCAGCATCGTCACATTGATCGTTAATCATAACAGCTTGACTGGCTATTGTGGCAGTAACGGCTAAAAAGAAATACCAAACTTATAAGCAATTTTAAAATTTCCATTCCGATCGATAATGGTTTCAATATTACGAAATTTAGGTTTTTAGAAAACGAACAATGAAATTTTCGCTTTTAATCAAACCTTTTTTAAAATTCAAAATTGAATTGACAATTAAATTATCGAGTAGTTTTATTTGTAGTAAAGAATAAAATGCACGCATGCTTTTAGGAGCGTCATTGAAATAATCTTTGCACATTTATAAAACAAAAGCTTAATGTGAGCTTTGCTAGTAAAAAAAATTTAAAGAAATAATTTATCACATTAAAATCAAAATCAAAATAAATGAAATCTGAAGACTATAAAACAAAAACGATCGGAATAAAATTACGGAATTGAAACCATTCCAATGGGAATGTGTAAATTGAGCGAAATAGTTTTTAATTATTTTGTATTTTTCATTGATCAAATACTAATTTTTATTATTTTGTTTTTGAAAATTTCACCTAAAAATTTTCCTTCCTCCAATTGAATTTGCAATTCATGTAGTGTAGGCACATAACCCTGATATTTTAAATTTCCTAATGTTTCGACTAAAGTTTTGTGGTAAAACTGTACCAGACCATCAAGCATATAAACATCTAACTGTAGTTTTAGCTCTATCTTTAGAGCAAATCGACTGCCGGTGAGGACCAATTGCATAGTTGAAAGTCAATTAACAAAATATCCTTGAGACAGTTTTCTTCATCATATTGCATCATCATGTTATTAGTCCATAAATCACCATGAGTTAAAGTAAAAAATTTATTCGAATTACTATGATACGCTCTGGTTGCGTAGTCAATTACATGCGGTTTCAATTTCATAAGTTTATCATGATAATAGAGTCCTAAATCTGGACAAGTTTTCGCAAAATTTGCACAAGTTTCTGTCATATATTCAAACATACAGGCGAATGCACGAGTATGTCTATTGAAAATTCCACGTTGAAATTTTTCCAGTTCACCATTAAGACGTTGATTTAGTACAACACTTGCGGCATGCAATTTTGCCAGTTTCCTTAAGACTAACCGGGCATGAACTTCATTTAGTCCTGTCAAACGATCAGCTAATACATAATTATTAAGCTTTAAGTCTTCAAAGAAAATTGCAGATCTTTCATAATCTACTTTTAATTTATTCGCGAAGAGTTTATCATTATCATCGACTTCCTTAAGAACTTCAGCTATTTGTGGTAAAACTTGTTCATACATTATCATTTCTGTATTATAGACATCATAACCACTCATTATTTTAGCTGCAAAAGGATCATTTTCATATGAGTACTTCACAATGAAACACAACTCTTGCAATTTTAATTTCTTGCTAAAGAATTGTACTTGAATGCGACTTATAATACTGGCATAATTTTCACCATTTGATGTGGCTGGTTTTATGTCGACACTTTTAATTTTGATTTCATCATCTTGGATATATTTTTGTAAAACTTCTTCCAAATATGAGTCAGTTAACCAAGTCGGTACTTGCCAGCTACTATTTTCACACATTGCTTGAAAGGATTTTAGAATTTCTTGCTAATTTTTTTAACTGCTTGTTGCTTAAACTGTCAGCATCAAATGAAACGATTCTAAAGAAAGAAAAACAATTTCATATTAACGACTCAAACTGTTTTTGTTTCAACGCTTTAATACTATTTTTAGCTACGTACATATTGTTAAACATATATTATCTTACAGTATTCGTAGGTTGCACGCTATTTTACATGTCAAGCAAGTAACTTTCTTGCATGGTTTTGTCTCAGCTTTTTCAATAAAATTTATATTAGTTTTTTTCATCTAACTGTCTTTGGTTTAAACATACTTTTAACTTAACTTAAGTTAATACAAATTCCTTTTTAAGTGTGCACTTTTTATATCTGCACATTTAAGATAAATACCCAAAAATGTTTGACTGCACTGTTCAAAATACATTTTTCTGTAATGGTTGTCCATAATAATAATAAGAAAATTAGTGACCAAATGTATAATATGACGTAGATATAATATGATCTAAGCTTATCATATTAAAAGGTAAAAATAAAAATTACTTGGTTCTTGATAACCACGTATATTGTGTTCTTAACCATAATTTGATTAAAAAAATAAACAATTAACAAATTACACATTTCAATTGAAATCAAAATTTAATTATTTTGAATCGCCCTGTGTGTTGAAATAATAGTTACAACTTTTAATTAAATTTTTTATTTGCACACATCTTTATTGAAAATCTTTTGTTACCCAGTTTTTTTTTTTTTTGTTAATATTTTACTCACAAAGTAATAAATTTGATAAAAGTTGACAACTATGTTGCATTGTAAACAAGATAGATAAATACATCATGATTCCAGCTTTATTATGTTTTTTTAGAACTATTCTATAGTTGAATTTCTTAAATAAACACTGAATACTTATAATGTGATGTCTAAATATGAACATGAGTTTTTTTTTATCGTAAGCTATTAAAGGTTCCCTATTATTTAAAACAAAAATAACTTTTTTACCAAAACCATAAAATACTTTTGACGGAAACATATTTTTTCGCTTCTGGTGGAATGAAAGTTAAAATTCCTTTTATTAAATATTAAATAAAAGTCGTTCTTAAAAAAAATTTTTTAATTGATTTATGAAAGTACGTTGGGGATTGTTTTTCTGTGATCGTTTGGAATCTATTTTATTTTCTGGGCACACATTTTTTTTTAGAAAAGTAACAGAAACATTTAAAAGTATTTCAAACAATCGTAAATACAACTATTTAAAAAAAAAATATTACTATTTTTTGCTGCAACCATGCAGGAGATCCATGTTCTTTATTGCAAGCAATTATTGACCTTGGAAGCCTGTCCAGAAGTAATTTCTTACAATATTATTGATATAATTCTAAAAGACCCTTTCGGTCAAAAACAGGCAATAGATTTTTCAAATTCTCTTGAATTGTGGGATTATTAT
Source organism: Lypha dubia (assembly GCA_947311025.1). Classification (NCBI taxonomy): domain Eukaryota; kingdom Metazoa; phylum Arthropoda; class Insecta; order Diptera; family Tachinidae; genus Lypha; species Lypha dubia. Next base: position 124,420,675 of record OX371260.1, read on the forward strand.
ACAAATTACTTTTGAATTTCATTGCACGATCATCCTCACCCATTAAGGCACTGTAGTCTGCATCGGTGGAATCTTGGTTTAACATAAGAGGTTGTATGACTACCGAAGAATGCATAGCTAAAAATAAAATTTATATATTTATTCACATATCAATCAGCAGACTTAAGCTCGACTTACCAAGGAATCGTTTTTGTTCGGCATGTAACATAAATTGTTTCAGACTGGGTATTGGATTTGATTTATAATTTAATTTTCTTAAAGTATCAGTAAACATATCATGATACATTTGAAATAATTTATCTTGATCATAAAGTCTCAAGGGTTCTTTGATAGAAGTATTAAAAAAATAATGTAAATCTATAGCAGGGGAACCCCAAAATGAATATTGAAAATCAATAAGTAAAACATCTATGGGTTTTCCCAATTTCGGACAATATTTAAACATGACATTATTTGTCCAGATATCACCGTGAGCCAAAACATTAACATGACCGCTTGTGGGTGCAAAACAACGTTTGCCAAATTCCATATAATGCGGTGCCATATCAAATAATTTTTGCCCATATTTACGAGAATGTTCGTCAGTTTGTTTTTGCAAATAACTTGCACATGCCAGCAATGTATTGACAAAGAACGTTTTATATGTATCAGTGTATTTGTTAAAGAATCCTCGATCATATTTTTCTAAAGATTCTTTTTCACGTTCGTTTAGTACAGCAGATGTGGCATGCATTTTCGATAACTTTTGTAAAATTAATTTTATGTGATCCATATCAAGCCTTTCTATGCGATCGGCCATGACGTAGCCCTGTACAGTTAAATCCTCAAAAATAAGAGCCTGCCGCTTGTAGTCAACGTAAAAAACAGTAGGAAATAAACGATCATTATCATTTATTTCCGTTAGTAAATTCTTCAATTTCGGTAAAACTTCCTCATATAACGACATTTCACGATTGAAAATATCGTACGGTTCCATTTTAGATTTCGCAAATTCGTCCTCTTCAAATGAAGTTTTGCATATGAAATAATTTTCTTTCTGCTCCTGATCATTTCGCAAATTGTACACAACATGAACTTTATTCAAAAATCCGCCATAATTTTCACCTTTACCAAATGCTGGTTTTATACAGATTTTTTCTATTTTCAATGTTAAATCTTTGTGATAAACTTTTAACACTTCTTCTATGTAGTCTTTTGTTAGCCACTCGGGAGTAGACATTTTCTCAAACGTTTTTGTTATATCCAACACTTGTTGCAGTGAAACTGTTTCATTTTGAAATTTATTGCAACTTTTATAGATTTTGTGACGCTTTTTTTGGTATGTATCTATATATACCCTACAATGGTCAAGAGACATGTTTAGTTGTTAGTTTATTTAACACTTATCATCTTTGATATTATTTTTTTTTTTATTTAATATCGAGAAATAATAAAACAAAATTTGCTCACAAATAATATAAGATCTTATTAATGCGCAATAAAAAAAATTTTAATTGATCCAATTAAATATTTTATTTGACAAATGTAATATGTTTAATTAACTATTTAATTAATATTACCAAAACTTTAACTGGAATCTTAAAATGTTTTAATTGATCTTTAACTAAGATTTATTAAAATTAATAAGTGGTTTTAATATTCAATTAAATTATTTATAAAAATTTGATAGGTATTACAAAATCGTTTGCAGCTGGGTGCGAATTCAAACAAAATTTGAGTTGATATCAAAAATTTTTTTAATTAAAATATTATAATGGCGTGACATTGATCAGCCGTTAAGTAGCCAAAGAAAATTTACTAATTTGTCATAAATGTATTGATCGGTATTGTACAAAAAAAAAAAGCGTTCACATTATCACCATTTCAGGATAAATTTTACTCAGGCATAGCGTATTTAACATTTACATATGTTCATACTAGACATTTGCCATCTCAACTAAATTTAGTTCTAACTCATGCCAGAGTAGGGCTTATTTAAGTTTAAAATACCTAAACTTTCTTAATTTATTTATCAAGACAAGTGTAGTCTGGAAAGAGAAAATTTTTTTATCATCCATTTTATCACAATTAAACAGATTTACGTTAATTTTTTTAATCTTTAATAACTGTTTACGTTAATATTCTTTATTTGTATATTGTATAATATGGATCCCACGTGATATTGAATCAGGTCATCTAGTCGATCGCAATGCCAAAAGTTATTCACTTTTAAAACATTGAATTGGGGCATCATGATGAAAAGTATAAAATTTGCTTTAATAATTTTTTTTTTTTTGGTTTTAAAAAATTTAAAAATATTTTAAAAAGATTTGACTTTTCAGATATAAAAAAATTGTAATTCACTTTAAGAATAATAGTACGTACCAGCACACAAAAAGAAATTATTTGTACATTTGAACAGGAAATTTTTAACGCTATTCCCGAAAAAATTGCAAAAAATCATCTCGCATTTGATTTTTATTTAAATTATTATTACATCTTCTTAATAAGCGATTTATATTATGTATTCAACATATTTCGTCTTCATATTGATAGAGTTTAGTGTCATTGTTGTATGCAATGGTTTACGTCTATATCATGGACCAGGTCATTGATGTTATTTGATATTAGATTAAATATTAAATGAGATAACAATATTCTATTTAGAACAGATTTATTTTAGTAATATAGTGATTGGACAAAAATCATATAATACAATCATATTATGTTGATCTAACATAATGGTTGACTCAACTATATATTTCTTTATTTGTCAGCATTTAATAGAAACAACAACATATTTATTGAAATTTGCAATAATTGAATTCAATTTACATAAAATCCATTAATAATATTAAAATTATAAAAGTGTGAACTTTAAAATATAATCTTAAAATTTCAGTTAACAAATATCTGTTGTTTATTGATTAACTTCTAAAAGGCCTCTCCGGTCAAAGAGAGGTAACAAAACTTTCAAGTTCTCTTGTATAATGGGATTGTTGTATAAACGCCTTTTAAAGTTCATGGCACGATCATCTTCACCCATTAATGCATTGTAGTCGGCATCTGTGGAATCTTGATTAAGCATAACTGGTTGTATGACTACCGATGAATGAACAGCTAAAAATAAAATTTACAACAAATTTAAAATTAAAACAAAGAACTGAATATCCTCAAACAGGGTGTACCACGTAATCCCCAAAAACAAAATCCCCAAATCCAAATCCCCAAACACAAAATCTCCAAAAACAAAATCCCCAAAACAAAATCACCAAAAACAAAATCCCAAAATCAAAATCCCCAAACACAAAATCCCCAAGTACAAAATCCCCAAGCACAAAATCCCCATTTTCTGTGTGAAAAACATTTAAATTAGGTTTAAAATCGCGGCGTATTAAATGTATTTCACACAGAAAATGGGGATTTTGTGTTTGTAATTCTTTCTGACATTAAAACTCAAAATAAATTTTATTAAATTTACAAATATTTATTAGGTACGAGTATGTAAATGGAACAAATAGTTAACTTATGAAAATATAATACAAAAATCTACAAATATTACACTGTACGACATTTTTTTATAAAATCTTATTTTATAAAAAATTAACTTTATATATAATATTTTTAATTTTCAATAACATTTTCATGAATTAACTTTTTGTTCCATTACTCGTACCTAATAAATATTTGTTTATTTATCATAAATTTTTTTTGAGTTATAATTTCAGTTTGGGGATTTTCTGTTTGGGGATTTTTTGGCACTTTCGCTAAAGTTGCATTTTGGGGATTTTGAGCTTGAGGATTTTGAATTTGGGTATTTTGAATTTGGGGATTTGTTTTTAGGAATTGTGTGCTTGGGAATTTTTTTTCGGTTGGGGATTTAGTGTTTGGTTATTTTGTTTTTTGGGGATTTTGGGGATTTTGTGGCACTCCCTCTCAAACACTTGCCAAAAAATCGTTTTTCTTCAGCGTGCAATTTGAATAATTTCAAACTGGGTATTGCATTAGATTTGTAATTTAGTCTCCTTAAAGTATCGCTAAATATATTATGATACATTTGGAATAGTTCATCTTGATGATAACGTCGCAAGGGCTCTTTAAGGGATGTATTGAAAAAATGATGCAGATCCAAGGATGGAGAACCCCAAAATGAATATTGAAAATCAATGAGTAAAACATCAATGGGTTTTTGTGTCTTTGTACAGTATTTAAACATGACATTATTAGTCCAGACATCACCGTGACAGAAAACATTAACATGACCGGGTGTGGGTGCAAAACAACGTTTACCGAATTCCATGTAATACGGTTTCATGTTATAAATTTTCTGAGCATATTTGCGAGAATCTTCGTCATTCTGTTGTTGCAAATATTGTGCACACGCCATAAATGTATTAACAAAAAATGTTTTATAAGTATCGGTGTGTTTGTTGAAAAATCCACGATCATATTTTTCCAAACATCCCGCCTCACGTTCGTTTAGTACAGCAGAGGTGGCATGCATTTTCGATAATTTTCGCATTACTAACTCAATATGATCCATGTCAAGTCTTTGTATGCGATCGGCCATGACATAGCCCTGCACCGTCAAGTCCTCAAAAATAAGAGCCTGTCGCTTGTAGTCAATGTGAAATACGGCAGGAAATAGACGATCGTTATCATTTATTTCTTTAAGTAAATCATTTAATTTCGGCAAAACTTTCTCATATATCGACATTTCACGATTAAATACATCATAAGGCTCCATTTTTTTCATAGCAAATTCATCACCTTCGTATGAGGTCTTACATATGAAATGTTGTTCTGTGTGATTTAGGCCATTCTTTAAACTATAAACTACATGTATTTTAGTCAAAAAGCCGCCAAAATTTTCACCTTTACCAAATGCAGGTTTTATACAAATATTTTCGATTTTCAATGATAAATCTTTGTAATAAACTTTTAAAACTTCTTCTATATAATTTTTTGTCAGCCATTCTGGAAACGACATTTTTTTTAATAATTATTTTTTAGATTTTTTCAGTTGCGCGTAGTTGAATAAAACTGTTGGGATTTTGAAATTATTATAACTTTTATATTATTTCACAGCTTTAGAAACGTAAAGCGATCGCTATACGAATTTTGTGGCATGTAAAGTTTGTCCATGATCTGGATCATATTGGAATTTTGTGTGAATATCTTGTACTGAATAAATATTTTCCAAGTTTTCTTTCTTATAATTATGAAACATTTCTTGGGAAAGATCGTATTTTCATTTTCTAACATCAAGAAGAAGTTTACAGAATTTCTGAAAAACCGATATAGACGCCATACGACAAGATACGGCAAGATTCCGCAAATAGTGCATTTATTTCCTAAAACTTTTTGCTCTTTTTTAACCCTTAAAAACTTTGTTGCACCAAATCATAATCAAATGAGCCATCCGATAAAAATTCTTCCTGTTTTCCACTGTTTTTCTGTTTTTGTATTAAAGAAGGGTACAAAAAGTTCCGATTTGTGAACAAGTATACACAATATTCACGATTGTAATTGTAATCGGTATAAAAGTGCTAGATGACGTTTAGCAGTATTTTAAAGGTTTTAAATCTTTACAAAAGAGTATTCAGTTGTTTTTAATGTCTACAATTTAGTTTGTGTACACATGCAGATGCAGTGCACAGTAAACAGAATAAAAATATTTTGAAATTTTCTTAACTACTTAGCCGATCGAGATGGAAATAGTAGAGAAGCGTGACAGTTTAAATTTTATTGAGGGACTCTTTAAAATTCTCGCGGGGCACATCCAGAATTTATCAAATTATTTTATTTTTGTCCTTCAATCTTATATTTTGTGTGAAATTCAATGAAAGATTTTAAGTTGTAAAAAAAATTTTATAATTCTGTTTCACTGTGCAGTGGTTACATCAAATATCGTTTCAAGTGCAAATCTCATTGTAATAAGACAGATTTATTTTCATTTGCTTAATTTTTTATAATTTATAGTTGGATTTTATTACGCTTCTCTGTGTGTACTTTTCACACTGTTTGTAGCTTTTTTTAGTTAATGTTTTTTTTTTTCTAAGAGATACTTTTAATAAAAATAATTGGACATGTTACAATATTCAAATGAATAGGGGAAAATATTGAATTTGAAGAAGCAATAAGTAAATTTGATCATTACATGTTAAATATGACAAAATTTTACTAATTTAAGAATAAATTTAATAATAAAATTTCAATGTAATATTTGCATAAGTGCCTGCTATGCGCTTCTCAAAAATTTTGTAAGCTGCAATTAATGATAGGCTATTGTTTTTCGTTCTTAGTGTAGTGCGTTCGCAGTTTCCGTTTTAAATCTCAATGTTATCTGTACAAATCGATGTATGTACCAGATATCTGCAACAAGTGCTAAATTTTCGGGCATACTTGATTATGCACATTGATTTTGATTATCTAATCGTTTTTGTTTAAATGCAAAAAACACTTGTTTACGCAACTGTTCGTTTCAAACATTCAGTTTTATTAACTTGTTGTATTGTGGTAACATGAATTTTCTGACTGTGTCGTTAAGAGTATGAAACTAATTTTGAATCGAAGCTAACGTGTTGTTAGCGGAACAAGTGTTTTATTCAGTAATTTTATACTCGTATTTGAATAAATAATTTTTATTTATATTTTTGGCACGGTTTGAAACATGCACACATATGTACATTCTATTTATAATTTTGACTTCCGAAATTAAATTTTCTACCAACAAAATATATAGAGTTAATGTTGTTTGTATTTCTGAATATACCTTATATTCATTGTATCATGCAATCGAGATCATGCACAACAAAGCCGTCCTGCAAAAAACAAACTGTCTGTTTTTATACATATCAGTTCGCATCAAATGATGGAAATGATGTACACGTGTTACTGAATTTTCTGCTTGTGCATAGCAGGCGAACGAGCATAAAATTGAATAATACTTGTTCGTGTTACTCTTGAAATTCAACGTTAGGGAATAAGTAGGCTCGATCATACTTCTTGCAGATGGCTGTGTGTATATACATACATACTCATCTTATAAAACATATTAGGGAGATTTTAAATGCTTTACGATTTCGAGGCCATATTCGGTAAGTAAAATATAAAATCAGCATCTGTTGTATTTATTATTGAAATAAAAATTAAATTTTAAAAATTAATATGGTTCCTTTATAAAATAAAATACATAAAACATCCCCGAGTTCGAAAATTTTACAAAAAAATTCAAACAAATTAACTTTTGTTGAACAATTATGCATTGACATCCCGAGATAACTTAACCATGAAAAACGACTTCTTTTCTTTCCAAATCCTCTGAAAAATTAGAATTCTGTTTGTTTTTAAGTTCCATGATTTTCTGTACAAAATATAATTTTTTTTCACTTATTAATTTTTTTAAATTTGGAAGCAGTAACAGTAATAAACAGCGAAATTGCGAATAAAATAAAAGCAGCTGGGCGCATTCTATAATTGCACACCCTACAGCAGGACCATCTCGTAATCGCTTAAATATATTTCAAATTTTTTTTACGAAATTATAGAGAGATATATATAGAAGTAAAAATGTTAATTTGAGAAAAAAATAATTTTACTTAATTTTTTTAAGGTACAAAGCTTTATTTTCACAAATTTTTACTTGTTTTAGAAAATATGTTCGCTGGTTGAAATTTATGAAAAGGCTCCAACAAATTATTAAATACAATTTTTCGACTATTGCTGGATGTAGGGTACATGTCTAAAAGAAAAAATAAATGGTGCTAGACACATTGTCAATGAATCGCCTTTTGCGTTATATGATTGAGGAGTGAATGTCTTAAACAAAGTTTTTTATAAAATTGAAATTAATGACGAAACTATCTTTTTTTTTCTGCAGAAAACACGGTTTTATTAATTACACAAGGTAACAAAATCGAAAAAATTTTAAAGGCTTGAATAACCACTATATAGATTTGATGCATCATGGATACCTAAGTACAAAAATGGTAAAATTTTTCAATTCTATGGATAATTTTTTTTTTTGTATTTTTTTTCTAAATTTTGGGGATTTTCGAAGCGGCTGATTTATCAATTTTTTCATAACTATGGAACGACTTGTTTAATTTTGTCACAAAACATACTAAAAAGCTTGAAATGAAATTACTTTTAAGCCATTCCAAATAAAATAAACTTTACTTCATGAAAATCGATGCATAAATGTTGATTTTATTCAGAACTAGCTTATCCCGGTGTGCTTTGCTACCCCGTCGTTATAAAATAAAATTAAAAGTATTTATAAATCCTATTGTGAAAATTTAATGACGATCGGTCCAGTAGTTAAGACTATATTACGATTTTTAATTTTCCTAAAAAGGGGCGTGGTTCCACCCACATTTCTCCTGGTACGTATTCCAAATTATGCCAATACTATATGTATCAAGTATCATCGATGTAGGTAAAAAAATGCCTAAAATATGGCGATTTAAATTTTTGGGTTATATGGACGGTGCCACGCCTCTTTGTCCAATCAAAACTTCATATAGCCTATAATTCGTTCGAGAGTTCCAATTAAATACTGTGAAAATTTCAGGAAGATCAATCCAAGGGTTTGACATATAAGGAACAAACAAACAAACACACATCCGGTTTTATATATGTATGTATATAGATACAGTGAAATTAACTGATTTTGAGATATGACTACGTTGAAATAAGTGCTCGATAAGTACTCCACCACGTGTTAGTTATGTATATTTAATATTTAATGCATTCTGAATAAAATCACCATTTATGCATCGATATCGTATACCGATATCGTACCATTGTTTTTTTTTTTTGGCACAAGTCTCCACTGTGCAGTTTCACATTTCTTTTTTATCCTTAGATATCCCTATAAGTTATTCTTTATTATATAATACTTCTATTGCAAAAAAAAAAAAAAAAAATACAAATTCGTATCAGTAATATAGTCAATATAAAGCAAGCTATATAACAGTGCCCCATTTAAGAGTGCTTAGATAATATTAACTTTATTTTGTTATTGCCCCCCTGTGAAAAATTTGAGAAAAAAAAAAACCAACTACATTCAAGAGTAACATTTTTATTTTTATGAATTTATGAATTTTACTACTTTCTTTTTTTATTCTCCAACTACTGAATGTTTGGCTCGTGATTTGTAGTTATGAAAAAAAAATTCTACGTGTTCTCACATTTTCTAAATACAAAAATTATTATAATATTTTTACAAGCTAAAGCTGTTTAGGTAAATTAGCTGAATGGCAATTTGTAGTTTGCTTTTTTAACTAATGCTTCTTTTAACGTCATAGTTTAAATATAATAAAATTAAATGCGTCAACCAAGATAAGGTAAACTCGAATGTGAAATATCCTACTAAGTAGTGTAGTAAGCATTGTTATGTTTCTGTTTTGTTAATCATTTTCTTTAATGTTAAAGTTAAACCATTTAAATAACTTAACTAGAAGATAAGATATTATTTTATTTTAAGCAAAAATAAAAATCGAATAATTCGCATAAGCTTTTGAAATCATTTATTAGTACTTTTGCAGCACAAAAGTAAAATTAGAATTAAATTTTGGCTGTTAAGATAAAAATTTTAACAGTTTCTTTAACAGTTCTAAGGTGAAAATTGACGCATTTAGCTTGGATGCATCAATCCATGTCCAACATCATCATGCATCCAATTGAAAGAAATTCTAATATTTATACCACCTATATTCGACCGAAAATAGAATATAGCTCTCACGTATGGGCCGAAGCAGCTTATCGCTGATAGTAGAGTAGCCAACTCTATTGCAATCGATGCAATATAGGGTGCATTTTACTCTTCTGTCGTTACTACAAACGGAATGTGTTCTAATAAAATCTTGAAACGCATTACCGACATCCGTTATTTCTCATGAATAACGTGCGCTTCATTTAAGAACACATCCGTTTATGGTTAATATGCTAGTGAACCGCACGCACTACACATTACAGAGAGATTTCTTACTTTAGCCGAACTTTTCGTATGTGGAATAAACTTCCTGTAGAGGTCTTTTCTGTCACCATCAGTATGGCAGGATTCAATTTGAATGTCCACAAACACTTCCTCCTTTTCATAACTAATTTTCTGAGTTCAGGCACAACGCGTTGCAATTGAGGGAGTTATCCTGAAAAAAAAAGAACGAAAAAAAAATTTCTTCATTATTTTATTTTTGTTCTTTACTGAAAAGGCACCTTAAAAAATGTTAAACAACTTTTGGGATTGATCCAAGTACATTTCGGATTGAAAATTTTTTATCGCAAATTCTACTCAAAGTAATCCGAAAACACTTGAATTCAGAACAAGTTTCATTTTGTGTGGATGTAGTAGAGTGTTTTAGAAGAGATGGGTGACCACCTGGTTGCTCTATTCATAATCTTAATTGGAACCAAGATCAGAAATACCATCTCCGTTTGCGATATGCCCCTTTGTGTAGAGTGCTATTAAGAGAATCCCGACAGCATGTGTCTAACCAATAAATATTTTTACATAATTGTTCCTTTTCTATGGGTAGTAATGAACTTTTACAATACGTAATCCAAGCTATATAACTTGCAACGTGTCTCAATTTGAACAACTTAATTAAAATTTAAATAGAAAAAAATGTGTTTTATCTCCAGAGAAATAATTTAAATAAATAAAAAGTTTTTTTTTTTCTTAAAAATATTATAACGAGGAGAAAGGAAAATTTCTAAAAATATGAAAAGCGTATAAATCAAAATAAAAGCTCTACTAAGGCGCGAGACAGTTAAATATATAAAATAAACGAAGACAATGTCACTGTCATTATTATTTAGGTAGCCGCTAAGGTAACTTAAGCATTCAGATATTTTAGTGAAATTAAGTTAGTCGAAACGTAAAGGAAAAAAAAAAAAAAAAAAAAAAAAACATTTAAGCAAAATGCCATCAACAGAAGTTTTAAATCATCTTGACGAACAATTAGCCAAGTGCTCAACAGATAAAATAACTGAAGATTTTTGCATAGAAGATTGTCCCGATTGGCTAACAAAAGATTATTTAGAATCATGCTTGAGATCGTACTATAATGATGCTCACCTAAAATTGGTGAAAATGTGTGCCAAGCCAGCTTTGGGCAAGGGAGAGAATTATGGTGGTGTTTTGACACGTGTTAAAGCCGAATTTAAACCAAACGGTGGTAAGTCTTCTAACAAAAAGGGATTCTACATAATAAAAACATCATTTGAGGGCAATGAGTTCGCTTTGAAAGCCATGCAGCCCTACGACATATTCAACCGTGAAATTAAAATCTATGAGGAAATTTTGCCAAAGCTAAAGCGTCTTCTTAAAGAAACAGGAGATGATGAGCAAATTTTCGCTGAAACCATGGCTGTGGATAAGGACAAATCTGCTCTTGTCTTTGAAGATCTTAACGATAGGGGTTTTACTATGCCCAACCGTATAGAGGGTCTGGATATGGAGACTACAAAAATTGTTTTGCGAAAATTAGCTAAAATGCATGCCTGCTCAGCGGTACTCAATCAACGAGAATATAATTCTTTAGAAACTTACGACTGTGGGATGTTTAATCGTCATACAGATAATTATGAACCGTGTTTTTTGGGCTGTTTACAGGCCTGCACTAGACGCGTTGCTCAGTGGCCAGAATTTAAGGAATTAAGTGAAAAACTACTGCAACTACAGCCAGAATATATGGAACTATCGAAACAAGTATTTGATGCTACGCCAAATCATTTGAACGTATTTTGTCATGGCGATTTGTGGACCAATAATATTTTAGTTAAATATGATTCAAAAACCAACAAACCTGTTGATGTCATAATTATTGATTTTCAATATTCAGCTTGGGGCTCGCCAGCCATTGATTTGTTTTATTTATTAAACACTTCCTTACAAGAAGATGTACATTTAAATAATCAGGATGAGTTGATACAACACTATTATCATCAATTGTCTGATACCTTGAAAAAGTTAAACTATCAAGGCGATATACCAAGTTTACACAAGTTTCATATGCAGCTTCAAGAGAAATCATTTTATGGTGGGTAATATTTCTTAGTTATTTTCAATTTTCATTATCTATGAGTTAAATTTATTTAATCCTTGCAGCATTTCATAGCACATGTATTGTTCAGGCTGTTCAACGAAATGTCGTCAATGATGACGCTGATTTCAATGCTCTTATGCAAACGGATGAACGCGCTATACGATTTAAAGATACTTGCTATACAAATCCTTATATGCAAAGTATGTTAAAAAAACTGTTGCCTGTGTATGAACGTAAGGGACTTTTAGATCCAAATCAGTAAAGATAATTTTTCTATTAATATAGCGCGAATCTTAGCAAATAATAATGCGGTAGTTAATGAATGTTAGAATTGTAAATAATAATAAAAAATATAAAAATAGTCTGTGGTGCTTATGAAAGTGTTTGATTTATATTTTTCTTAGATTAAAAATATTTATATATTCCTTAATACTACAAAAGAAACTAGTAAAAATGCTATTTTCGTCTGTGCCGAACATTGTATACACTTCATCAAGCTGTATGAAACTCTAATAAGCTACACATTTCGCGACTCCGGTGTTTGGGTGGCAATAAACAAAAAGGAGTTTTGAAAAAAGAAAATGATGTTATTAAATAAATATACACAGCCTCAGTAGAAATTCGGAAAACCGATTTTACTTTCATACGGACAGATGGACAGACTGATAGACGGACAGATGGACATAGCTCATTCAATTCCCCCCTATCCATAAGGTTTCAGAATATAATTTCTTTAGGGGTTTCATATGAATATTGAAATAATTACACATTGAACGATAAACCAATTAATATCCTTAGCAATTTTGGTGAAGGGTGCACACATATTGCTTGAAATACCGATTCCACAAAACGTTTAGTTGATATGTTAAGCACTTTACGTTTAATTTCTTCACATCGAAATGCTCTAGTTAATATGATTGTGATCTCGAATGGATAGACACATATTTACAAAAAAAAAAAAAAAAAAAATACTAGCAGCTTAAGCCTGTAAGGCTTCAATCAGATTAACAACACGTATCAGTACACCGATTTCAAGGTTGCTGAATCTTATTATTTACCAAAAAAAAATTTAAATCTTTTTTTTTTGTGGCAAATTAGTTAAATAGTTGATATTATTTTCCAATTAGTATTCAACTTCATAAGTGGAAAACAAACGAAAGCTGCTGAGAGATTTAACGGCATTGAAATCGGTATACTGATACGTTATTTTAGTGTAAGTGGATATTCAGCAAAACTTACTAATTTGAATTTGCATTTATTCAATATAAAACTGAACTTAAACCTAAATTATTATCATTTCTCAAATAATATTTCTTTTTTATTAGAAAGTAAACTTCAAAAGTTCGTAATAATTGAATAGAAAAAGAAAATTTAAGTTGCACGGAAGGTTGATGTGCCACGCCGCACACTGTGGATTTCGCGGAAAAAAAGTCAAATTTTCAACATACTCTTCATGCAATATGCAGTGATATTTTGAAATTTTAGACTAAATAGTACAATCAAATCAAAAAGAATTACTCCGATCTGACTGCTGGTTTCTTTTTATAGCCGTCTCAAACTCAGTACTTGTGTGTTTTACCAAAACAACTTAATTTAAACCTAAGAATTTCAAGACGAATATTATTTTATTATGTGAGCTAACGTTTTTCTTTTTATTTTTTATTTAAAGTAGGATATTTCAGTATACTAAAATTAAAAAAAATAAACTCTGCAGAGACTTAAGTTTTTTGTTGTTGTTTATTTTTATGAACATATAACAAAAATCCCTTTTTTCTCCAAACATTTGGACCTGCAATTTTAGCCATACTTTCCCACAGTTCGAAATCACTTACATTGTCGCATATCTGTTTTTACATTTTTAATCAATTTCAAGTGCCACCAGGTGCCACCTGTCAATTTGTTTAACATAACTCAAGAACCACTAGTCGGATTTTGCTTAAACGAATTTAGAAAAATCAAGAATTACAATTACTTTCATCTGTTTTTTATTTTGATGAAACTTTATATTTTTCTTAATAAAGGTAATATAATTCTCTGTGTCAAATTTCAAAGAGTATGGGCCAAAAATAAATTTCGGGTTCTATGGGCGGTGGGAGGTGGGCGTGACCAATTTTGATGAAACTTTATATTTTTCTTAATTGACCTAACCAAAGGCTCAGAGAAAAATTTCCACATTCTACGAGCACTCCTTATAGTTTTTTCCAAGCTTGTATGAACAAATCCCCACTGTGCGCCGTCATTATCAGAGTTTATTATCACTTAGACCTCAATTCCAATCATAAAAGTTTCAATTAAGTAGTTGAAATCCTGCATCATTAATTAATTGTGCTGACTCACTTGAATGTTCACCATAAAATTTTATTATATTAATGGTTTGGAAATTCACTATTTTTATGTCTTTCTTTGGATTAAAGATATATAATTTAAAGATATATACTTATTATTAAAAATATATAATTTATTTATTAAACACTAATGGCACGTAGCATGTAAGAATGTATGTACATGTACCGTAGGTGGTCGACAACACTGTATGTATGAAAGAAACAATAAAAGCTCAATTGAATAATAAGACAAGAAAATAGTGAATTTCCGAACTAGTAATATTAAAAAAATCAGTTGATAAGCTTTCATGTTTGAAGATAAAGGATATTTAACCAGGGTTTAAAATTAGTTTTTTTATTTTTATTTATTATACTGGCGACTAGTGAGAAAATATGATCCGTTTCCATTTTTGATAGTAGAGAAACTAAAAATATTTACCTGATAACAAATAAATTTCCAGTTTTCTAAAAAAAATTTTGTACTTGACAACTATTAAAATTTTTTACTAGCACACAAAATGAAAATAAATTCAGCAACAATTTCTTGTGAATGAAAACTAGCCATCTACACAAAAATGCAAAAACACACATATACAAAATATTTTTTTCATGCAATATGCCGCTATAAAAAATACCAAACAATAAAATATATGCCAATCCAACCAAAAACAACTTCAACTGATATGACAAACATGCCGATCTTACAATGACAAATATTTAAAAAATTTTCTCTTTGCATCAACAACTAGCAACCCAAAAAATTACACAAAATATTTATTTGTAATACCCTGGCTAATATTTGTTTCAAAATATTATAAAAATACTTTCGTTTTTATTATATTAACAACAAATTTAACAAAACAGTTCACACATAAATGTTACAAACTCAATACATACTGGCACTAAACATCTAAGAATCCGCACAATTCAAACTCTTTAACAGTACGCTGAATAAATGCTCTATATTTAGGATTTTCAATATTTAGGCGACGTATTTCATCACCTTCTTCGGTACGTGAGGTAAGATTTTCAAGAGTTTCAAAACCAGCTTTTTCCATTAGTATGATGGGAGTTAAGCATGTGGCAGCAATAACACCTAAAATAGAAAAAAATATTAAAACTTATAATTGCTGCATACATATATTTTTTTTCACACAATTACCTTGTAAACTATTCTTAATAATTTCAATAGTAATATCCTTTAGAGTAGGAATTTCGCCCTCATAATTCAATTTCTCTAAAGTTTCTTTTAATATGCGATGATATTCACGCACAATATACTTCATATGAACTTTGCGGACATTTTCATTTAAAGAGCCATAAAGAAAGTAATTAAGATCCATAGCTGGCGAGCCATAATAAGATAATTGAAAATCTAACTGTTAGAAAAAAAAATAGAAAAGTTTGTTTTACATAAAATATAAATTAAGTTTAATAATTATTATCCCACCAATACTACATCATCCGGTTCTTTTGTTTCGTTATTGATATGAAACATTAAATTATCGATCCATAAATCTGCCACATTGAATACGCGAAAACCGTTCGTATGATCTTCATACATATCCACGGCACTTTGTAAAACATTTTCGGACAATTTAAACATTTTCTCTGTAATTTCTTCGTAACCCTTCCAATGTGCCATTTCTTCAGCTACACAGCGTATATTAACAGGGTAGAATCCTAAAATTTCCTTACGATCGGGGTTACGTGATATGGGTGCCTCTTTAAAATATTCCATAATTTTTGAATTTTCAGCTGTTATCACTGCAGAGCAGGCATGAAGTTTGGCTAATTTTTCCACAGTTGGTATAACCTGATCCAAATTCAGTAAACGTCCCCTTTCGAAATTCTCAAAACCAGTCAAATTCATGTCCTCCAATATCAGAAAAGGTTCAGGTGTTTCGGTGGTATAATAACAAGCCGGAGCAATTTTCGTCGTTGTATCGCCGATAGAGGCAAGCAGTTCCTCAACACGAGGTATTATATCTTTATAGGCCATAATTTCACGTTTAAATAATTTACTTTTGTGAGCAACTACACCACTAAAACCTTTTGGATGATCCTGTTAATTAAAACAAATTTAATTTTTATTTAAATAAAACATTTTATATATTAAATTGCTAAGAATTTAATAGAATATGGACTAATGTGGGAAGGAAACTAAAAAACCAAGAACCTGTCTTGAGGCAACTATGTTGAGGCAGCACTGATACAAAATGTTATGCGAAAAGAAATTTATTGAAAATTCGAATAAAAAAACAGAAAATACCTGTTTTTTTTTTTATTTAAAATGATTTGTTTAAATTATGGAAGTGAATCGATGCATCCAATCTAAATCCGTTAAGTGTTGAAGATAATTTTTGAACTAATTTTTTTTGGACTTGAATCAATCGCACGTATCATATTTTTTTGACACTGCTTGATTTGAGTACTTTTGGAATTAATTATATATACTCGTATGTTTTTTCTATCTACGGAAAATTAAAAATTCCTTTAAACTAATTATGATAATAACAGGACGAAAAGGGTCGCCATTCTTACTTCCAACTGCATTTTACAACAGATTAAAGTAAATGGTGGAAAGTATATCAATTTTTTATTCAATTGAACATATGTTGGAGAAATCTGAAAGAACATCCCAGTAAAAAAATTGCTTCAAATAAAGCAGGTTTCTACTATTACCACGTTTATACGCATTTCTTATTTGCAAATAAAACTATTTGCAAAAACTTAACTCACTGTTTATACGCAAATACCATTCAGAAATATTGTCGTATTTTTGGTAATGACACGCAGTAAATATATAGTCATCTGGTAGCATCACACATCTTATTTGCAAATAGCTTGTTATTTGCAAATAGTTTTCGAAACATTTTAAGTTACAATAAAAAAGTAATACGGCAACGCTTTCCACTCTTATTTGCAAATAAGAAGAGCGTATAAACGGGGTATATTATAGAATAAAAGAAGCGCTGACAAACCTGCTGATATCGCTGCTGATTTTTGTATGGCGAGTTCCCGGTTTGGAGTACTACATTTTTGCTCACAAAAGCGCTTTTTTGTATCTAATAAAACATGCAAACACAGTAGTTATCCGAAGCGCTGTTTAAATAATGAATAATATAATATGAGAAAAATCTTCTAATGCATATATGTATGTACCTGGATTAATGTACTTTGTGTATCTATTTGGCATGTTGTAATAAGTATACAGATGGCAGCACAAAGGAAGCTGATTAATTATAAGTGTATGCTATGATATTGGGCACCATGAATAAAAAAACATATATCCTATTTACTTAAAAATTTGATTTAAACACCAAAATTCTTACTTTTATAGTCAATAATATCCAGAATTTTGAGTTTTAAAACAAATCTTTAAGAAAAAAGCAAATAATTTTTTATTCATACTACCCATTGGATGTGTGTATATATGCTAACTTTCTCGCTTTAAAACTTGCTTTGTTGTCGCGCTATAAAAAAGCTCATATTTTTAAGCGAATTATAATGCGCTTTATTTCTTTAGTGCTTCAAAAACATGAAAATTTTTTACTGGGATATTATATAAGTTCAGGAAAACGACTAATAGAAAAAAACAGGATTTTGACATTTAGAACAAAGAAAACGTAAGTGAGAAATTTTTACGTGTCGTTGACTTATCAGAACTTCATTAAAACCCAAAGAAAGATATAAACCATTTAAAACAGCAGTATTTTGGGCTATTTTTGAAAAATATTCTGGCATCCCACTTTTTGAATATTTTTTTTTTAACGCAGCAAACGTTGTTTTCGTAAGTAAAATAATGTAGTAAGTAAAATAATCGGTTGATAAAAAACACTAATTGTAAATTAACTATTTTGTAAATGACTACAAATTGGTTTAAATCTCATGCAGATATCAACCAAACATATTTAATAGAAGCACACATAAGAAATAAATAAAAGCAAAAAAAGTAAAAAAAAAAAAATAAAATAAAAGAAGCGTACCATGAAGTCAAATGTCACATGTTAAAAAAAAAACTAAATAAATTCAATATTTAATATAATATGTATGTATTTTCTATGAGCACTACAAACTTTCGTATGTACATACATACATATGCATATGTTTTTCATCTTATTTGTTTTCATTAAAACTTTTGTTTTAAGTCATGAAATATATGTATGTACTTGAATTTCCATTTAATGTCGTTATGAAAATATGCCTTATTTTCATATTTTTTTGTTGTAATAATAATTATTTCTGTATACATATGTACATATGTATATACATATGTATGTACAATGTATGTATATGTATGTACATATGTATATATCTTATTCTAATATATAAAATTCTCGTGTCACGATATTTGTTATCGAACTTCTCCGAAACGGGTCGACCGATTTTAATGAAATTTTTTATGAATAATTATTAGGTATGAGAATAGGTCCTAAGGTATATTTTAAATCAATTTCTGTATTTCCGAAACGGCTTGACCGATTCTTATGAAATTTTTTATGCATATTCAGTAAGTGTGAGAATCGGCTGCTATCTACTTTTCAAACAGCTATTGGCACTAGGAGGGGAGGGAGGGGGCAATTTCTCTATTTCCAAAACGTGTTGACTGATTCTTATGAAATTTTTTATGCATATTCAGTAAGTCTGAGAATCGGATACTATGTATTTTTCAAACCGCTAGGGGCATGAGGAGGGGTACGAGGGGGCAATTTCTGTAAAACATTCCGAAACTATTAACCCAACAGATGGCGCTATGTCCCCCTTATAATTATTTTTGTTGTTGAATGACAGATGGCGCTATGTCCGCCTCATGCAGGAGAATCGTCGTCGTTCGTCGTTCAAACAGAACCAAATTATTGTTTGGTATTTTTTTCATCGGCGGTCATCGTTGCACACTTACAATACATTCGCTATTTTTTATATAACCCAACATATGCACTAGAAATATTTTGTATGGCAAAACAACGTTTGCCGGGTCATCTAGTATACATGTACATATATAAAAAAGTGTTTTTTTAAATAATTTAGTATAAGCCGATTATTAATAACCAATTTTTAAATTAACTACAAATTGGTTGAAAAATAAGTAACTACACTAAGAGAAAAATGACGATCTAAATTTAAGAACAAAATTCTTGAATGTAGATTGCACAAATCTTCAGATTTCGATCTTGAAATTTGGTCACTAAGATTTTACATACTCAAATTCTTAATTTTTAGAATGAATTCTAAAAATCAAGACCGTAATCTTAATTTTAAGATCGTATTCTTAAATTTAAGAATATATTCTTAAAGTTTAGATTTAATTCTTGTTTTTTTCGAAATTTAATTTAAAGCGAATGGTGTAATAAATTGTAAGACGCTGAACGAAGACAACGTATTTAAAAAAGTGAAAAAGAAATATTAAATTATAGTAAAAGGCAATTAAAAATGGAAAATCAGAACACAGATGAAATGGTGTTTATAACCATACCATTGCGTGACGATTTATTACCGCTTAAGTTTTAAGAATTTATTCTTGATTTAAGATTTCTAATAAGAATACAATCTTAAAATCGAACTTAAAATAAGAATTTTTTCAAGATTATATTGTTAAAGTTTTAAGAATGTGATCTTAATTTAAGATTTTTATTAAGAAAAAAATCTTGAATTCGATCTTAAAATGAGAATTTATTCAAGATTACAATCTTAAATGCGATCTTAAAAAAATAAAGATTTTATTCTTGAGTTAAGACTTTTCGCATTTAACAGACTATTAAGATTGAAATGATTTGATTTTGAGCGTAAAATCTTGATTTTAGCACGTTTTTTCCCTCTGTGTAGTACTCAATTAAAAAGTCATGCAGGGATGGCCAATTGACTGTTGCCTATGACATGCCTATGTTAAAATAATGAGTCGGCGACAAGGAAAAAAGTCACATTTGTAATATTTAAATCTAAAGTGATATTTAGATATTAAATTTTTCCTATGTTGCTTGAAATATGTTAAAAATAACTATCTAATATTTTTCTGATTATTACATTAAATATCAATAAATATTAAAAGATATTAATTTATAAATTAGAAGTTATTATTATTAGGCTTAAGTTCAGTTTTATTGAATTAATGAAAATTCAAAATTACTATGAGTTTTTATTAATATTATGAGAGTTTGTTGAATAATAGTAGCAAGGAATCAGACATCGGGAATTTCGTATTAACCAAAATTGTTTCAATATGTAAAAATAGAATAAAAATAAATTAAATTAATTCTCGTATTCTATTTCTGTTGAAAACTTGGTTAAATAGTTGATATTCTTCCCAGTTAGAATCCACTTTACGAAAATTGTAAAAATGGAAAATTGAACGCTGATGAGAGGTGTAGCGGCCTTGAAATCGGTATACTGATACGTTCTGCTAATCTGATTACACATGCTAATGTTTTTCAAAAATAAAAAACTCATAGTAATTTTGAATTTTCATTAATTCAATAAAACTGAACTTAAGCCTAATAATAATAATTTCTCATTTATACATTATTACAGTTCAAATAATAATTACGTTAATTCACAATAATAACATAAGATATTAATTTATTGTAAGTTAAGCAAGACTTTCTAGGAATTTCACTGCCAACAGGTTTCGAAGCCTTTTAAAATTGCAAAATTTTTGACATGGAAGCGAACATTTTCTTGTTATTTATTAAAAAAAAATATGGACGAAAAGCTAACAAAAACAGGGCAACAAACTATAAAGTTAATATTTAAAACTTTTGTGAATGAATAAGATATAAAACTATTTTATGTTTAATGTAGATTGCCATCTTAAATATATTTTTATAAGCCCCGAAAGAGAAACAAAACAAATTTGCGAGTACATCGAAGTCTTTACACCCCACGCTCTCTTTCCCCCTCTTGTCTTTAAGCTAAATACTTTACAAAGTAAGCCTGAAACAAGAGCTAAAACAAAAAAGCTAAAAATTTTGCCAGATTTGACTTCTGTTATATATACCCTGAACTATAAGAAAAAAATCAATGACTGTTTTATTTCTCGCCACTGTGTACCGTTCGATTAGACAAAATTTTTTAAGAAAATTGTTCGATTTCATTATTATTATCTGGCAACTGTGCTCAAAATACAACTTTTAAATGCAATTGGTATAATTTCCAAAAAGCTTGAATAACATACTCAATACCGTGCAAAAAGCTTTTACATTCAACAGGCACCTATGTGTTCACAAATTTACTCACAATCACAAGTTTAGTTTTAATTTTTTCAACAGAGCATGTGATTCCGTGTCAAAAACAACAACAATATATTGATTAATAACGAAATTGAACAAACTGAAAAAAACTTAATATTTTACCTTTATAATAACTGAAAATTTGCCGGTAACATCATGGCGTTTTAAGTTGAAAACAGCACGATGCATTTCACTGGCAAGACCACCACCCATTTCACCGCCATCCGTAATACTTTTCACAATAATATCATGTACTTCGAGTGTATTATCCTTGAAATATTCTTTAAGAACATCCTGTAAAAACTCTCCTGTAATCCATTCTGGAGGCGTATAGTTTTTCGCACCGGTACCCATGTTTTTTTAAGCCACCTGACTTTAGTAATAATGTAAAAAAAAAAAAATAAAACCGCTTTATACGTCTTTAGAAACGTCTTAATTTGTTGGTAATTACTAAAGTAGTGGTATGCAAATTGTCCGGAGATAATTTTGGGTGAATTTATTTTCTAAAGTTTTTCTTTTTATTTAAAGGTGCTCTCTCTCTCTACTCACTACCAACAAAGCTGCCAGTTCTCATAAAATTCACGTGCTTTTCACAACCAATTATTTACTGTTGCCAACGACAAAATTTAGAAATTTTATTAAAAAAACCTATTACAAATAAAAATAAAGATTAGTATTAACTGACAAAGTAACGAATACTGTACTTTTGTGCCTTCAAGGGCACTAATATTTTAGAACTTGTGTATGTTACTTTCTTATTGACTATTTCTCAATATTTTGCTTAAAATGGCAACTCTTAAAATAATGGAAAAAAAAATATAAATAAATAGAGAGAGCTTTTCTACATTTTGTATCTAAGCACTTAACTGGGGAAGCATCAAAAAAGGTATCCCCACTAGCACAGCTGATAGATAAATGGTTAATTTTTTTTCATTCTTCTGTTTTTTACAAAATAGGCAGTTTCTTATTAAGCTGCCTTGAACACTGGAAATGAAAAAAGTAAATATATTTAGAGATAGAGCTTTTCAGCATTTTATGTATATCTACAAATTTAAGATATTTAAAAAAAAAAATTAAATAAATATTGAGAGCTTTTGTTCCAAATACTACCAGGTTTACTTATTGCGAAACACGAATATTAAAAAAAAAAACTCCGAATAATTCTATAATTCAATAAAAATTACGAATATTGTAACACAGTATGAATGTAAAACGTTGCAAAGTTGACGATCCCATCCATCTGCCAAAAAATTAAATATTAAATACATATTTTTTAGGTAATTTGAATTGCATACATTTTTTAAGCAAGTTTAATATTGTTCAGTCCGCAAAAGTTAAGTAATAATCTTAAATTTATTATGCTTTAATATTTAAAAATATATATGATAAATTTTATATATTTTTTCATCCATTTTTGAGATTTTTTCTTCTTGGTCTTAAGTACATACTTCTAGTCTTATGAAAATTCCAATATACCCCTTCTATAAAGAAATGGTAATATATCCAAAATAGCTCTTACATACAAAGGATTTGTAAAAGCTTTCATACGAAATTTATCGCCTTCTTCTCCGGGTTGCATAAGTCTCAGTAAGCTGGCTTCTTTATCACTCGGAAGTAGAATCATAACTAAGTGTGTAAATGAAGTAAAATAGCCCCAAAATCCGTGTCTCAGCATACTAATATGAAGATCATTTAACATTGGCATTGCTTTTTCGTATTTTAAAAATTTCAGACTTTTCAACAGATGCGTATGATAGATTTGTATAAATAAATCGAAATTACGTATACGCAAATTACTCTCCACTGAACATATAATAAGTTCCCATAAATCCATGGCTGGACTGGCCCATTTGCACAATTGAAAATCTACAAAACGTATTTGATTGATATCGCTGTTCGTGCCACCATTAGAGCTATAATTAAGCATAATGTTGCTAGACCAACAGTCACCATGATTCAAGACTCGAAATTCATTAGTTTCTTCACCAAAACAATGTAAAGTCGCATTCACATACTGTTCGGCATTGGGCTAAAAAGATAAACATGAATTGTAAAAATACTAAAATATGCGAATAAATATTTACGGCACTACTTACTATTCTGTTGGCATACTTTTCATAATTCTCCAAACCCCAACTGGCCATAGCTGCCTTGTAGCTTTGCACACGCACTTGATATGATTTTGATTTTTGGTAATTTGCTGGAAGATATGTATTCGTAAACTCTTTGGAATATGGACCTTGACGATCTTGCAGTACAACAGAAGCTGCGTGAAATTCGGCCAACTTTTCCAAAACTCTTTTCATGTGTGTCATATCGAAACCTTTTAAGCGATTTATATTACGAAACTTTTTCGTTAAAAGATCTTCCAGCACTAATGTTATTCTACCCGATTTATCTTCGATCCATGGACATTTTGGTGCAAATTTCACTTTACTACCGCATTTTTCATAAAGCGCCTCCAGTTGTGGCAGTATCGTTTCGTACATTAATTTTTCTTTGGGAAATAAATTAAGAGTATTTAAAAATGTGCCACCCTTATCATTGTCTAGCATTGTTTTCATTATATACGATTTTTGTTCCGTAAAACCATCTGCGAAAAGATAAAAAAAAATATTATTATATTTTTAATAACTTAAGTTTTTTTTACTGGGTTTCTTTTGTAAAAAATTTCAGATTGTTTGACAATTAAAACAATTGCCTGATTTTGAGATTATTACAATTGGGATGAAGCTCTTAATGAATGGATGTGTATTATTTGCAGGGCTTTTTTTTCAAAGTTAGCAATATTGCACATAAAAATTAAAGGAAAGTCTTGGAGCTACGAAATCGCTGAACACTGCGGTTAAGGGACAACTGCACTCATGTTTGCTGTCATGTTTGTTGGGAGATAAATTTGCCTTTTGATGTTAATTATATTAAAAAAAATTATGGAAATCGGTTATTGTTTACAAAATTTTCTGCTTTAAAAATTTTTCTTCACTGCAGGTTG
This sequence comes from Lypha dubia, assembly GCA_947311025.1. Lineage (NCBI taxonomy): Eukaryota > Metazoa > Arthropoda > Insecta > Diptera > Tachinidae > Lypha > Lypha dubia. The sequence continues at coordinate 124,445,249 of OX371260.1, forward strand.
CCAAAATTAACAACTTTTACATCCCCCTTGAATCACTTCTTCTATCCATAGCACTTTGTTTCATGTAAATCGGATGAGTAGTTCAAATGTTATACCCTCTTTACAACGTTCGTTATTTTACACTGGTGTTTGTACAGTGGTGCCTACTATGCACTTCTCATTTTACTACGTAAAGTCATGTATCAACTTTCCACATTTGTTTCGGCACTGTTCGTGTTTTTATTGGTTGATTTGTGCAACTATTCCCTTAAGTAAGCTTTTGCAAACGATAAAGTGCAACTACGCGTACAAACGAGCTTAACGTTTTGTAGGGCTTCGTTCGAACATTGTGTATGAGTGTGTATATATGTGTGTGTGTGTTAGTGTGAAAATTTTGCAACCGTCTTCAAAAACATTTGTAAGGCCATAAATCTGTCATTTGTGAACCGATTTTTAAAATTTTTATTTTATATGAAAGGTATTGCTCACAGTTTGGTCCCATACCGTTATTAATATTAATATTAATAATCATTTTTTTTCGTTGCACTAATTTGAAACTTTTAATTTCGGTAAAACGATAATCAAAAATCGTTTTTAAATGACATAGCGGTTTAGTGTAAGTTGAAATATTTTATTTCGGTTAAATTTCAATATCTGAATTTATGTAAATTTACAATTACAACGATACAATTTCATTAATTTAAGGAAGGTACTTCATCCATAGAACGAAATAATTTTATTAATGCGATGATATAACTTTTTGAATAAAATGAATTAACGGCGTTGATTCAATGAAGCAAAATCATTGATAATAAAATATTTTGTTAGTTCAATGTAATAAATTCATTGACACCATGAAATCATTTTATTGTTTAAATAATTATATTTCATTGGATTTTATTGACATTATTTCTTTTTATCAATGAATATATGTCATACAAATCAAAGCCATTATTTAATATTATTAAAAAAGTTGTATCATTGCATCAATAAAATCATTTCTCTTGATGAGATTACTTCATTTAATTAATGAAATTATGTCATTGTATTAATGAAATCAATTTATTAAACTAGCGAAAGAGTGCGTATATTTGATGAAAGTTTTATTAAAACAATTTTAACAATCTAACGAAGCATGACATTGGTTGAATATTAATAAAATTATTCAATGTCGAAATTCATAGTATGTATTTATGAAGAAATCTTTCTCGTATTATAAAAAATTAAATGTGTTTCAAATATAAAATAATCTTTTTTCTTTTCCTAAAGCAAAATATTATTAAATATAAAAATATGGTTTACAGCATTATCAAAGTTCTGCACTAAGAGTAGTTATTTTTTTTTGACATAAAAATATTGATCCCGGCTGTAGTCTGCTTAATTAGGCAAAATATCTTGTATGCAGCCACTGCCTTTAGAATATTACATAAATCCTTAAATATTTTCTTGGGAACTTATTTCATAAAAGGGCTTTCCAAAGATATTAATTAATATGAATTACTTTGGAATATTTATTTAATTTGGATTTTGCTGTATAATTTTCACATTAAAAAAGAAACAAAGCACTTCAAAACATGTAAATAAAGTCCATAAAAATTTACATATATATATATTTTCTTTTCCAAAAACTCTAATTATTATTCTGATAAATTGTTGGCAAAACTTTTATCATTCTCCCTCTAAAATGTTATCATTTTAGGCAGCAAATACAATTGCTGACGTTTTAAGATTTCAAGTTAAACGATAAAGAGCACAATGACTTTAATATGAAAACACTTTAAAGCCACAAGATATTTATAGTCTTATTAAAGAAAAAAAAAAAAACGATCATAATTTGCTTAAGACAATGGAAGAGCCTTCTACTCTCACTTACCATCCATTTCAATATCCATTTTGATGCGTAGCATTATTGAGGTATAATTTTCACCCGGTGGTATTGCCGGTATAATGCAGAAATTTGAAATTTTCTTAAAATTCTGCACATCCTTTTTTAGTATATTTTCGAAATATTTTTCATTAATCCACTTTGGTACGTCCAAACGGTGGTTGGCATTAAATTTGGAACTGTTATCGGGCATTTTGTATGTTTAATATTTTTTCTATCGTTTACGCTGTTTAATTAAGTATACTTGTTTTTGAAAGTTTGAGATCAGGTTGGTCTTTTGTTGACACTAATAATGTATCTGTTTATAATTTTAATGTCAAAATCCACATAAAGAATTTATCGTTGACACTGAATTGTTTGCTTAATTATTTGTAGTTTTAAATTCTATTTATTATTGTTCGCTTGTTTGTGTAAAGAAACTTATTTTGTATCGTTTTAATGTATTTTGTTTATGTTTTGAATATGTGTAACACAATGTTTATTGAATTATTTTATCCGCGAAGCTGTTTTTGGACCATCAACTGTTTGCAATTTTCTTTGAAAATGCGATCATGCTCTCAATTGCTTTGATATTTTGATGCAGACACACAAATATTTTCCCTTGATTAGAACAATGAAATAAACTTTGGTTTATTGTCTTTCCCCCACTAATTTTTGTCTTATATATTTTTTTTTTATTGGTTTTGCTGATTATATTTTATTTTTAACAATTTAAATTTGTTTGTTGCGAGATAGCAAGTGCTACATTTTCAGTGAATATTTTCTTACTAAAGCAATGTTTACGCTCTTATAATTTAAAATTTGTTTTTTCTCACCATAATGATTAAATGAAGATAGAGGTTTCATGTTAGATTGTGTGGGGAAATATGTGTGTATGTGTATGTTACTTTTTAATGAGAGTTGAAGAAAAATTTGTACCGTAAATACAAGAGATCAGATTCGCATGATCTATAATGGTATTTATTAAGAGACATTTGGGGTATTCACACTAAGTCATATGTCATAAAATAATAGCACACCAAAATATGACAAGTGTGAACACCCCGTCATAAATAAGTGTACTGTCATAATTTTGCCAGGTGATAAACTTTTAACAACACTCCATTATTAGTCGGATTATTGCGCATACGTTTGCATTTTGGCTTAAATGTAAATATTTTTTAATTGTTAATAAAGAAAACAATAAATTTCCTGTAAATTTTCTAATATGGCCATTATCAATTAAAATTTAAAAATTTTTTTTTATCTATAGGAACTTGCTGAAATAAATATAATCAAAAGCAGCTGTTGCCGGTAACATGAGCTGAACTAGTTTTTTGGACGGCGGCAAGTGGAAAAACGTTCACAAGCTGCGAGGCAGATCAATTACCCAAACACATATTTACATTCAAGGCGAATTAATTATAAGGTGGATGCAGTGGCGAATTCACGCTAATTTATACATTACCTACACTGTCAAATTTGTTACAAATTTTCCCGCGCCATTTTAATGTAATTTTTTATGCATGGAGAATTTCGACAGCGTAGGTAATGAATTCGCCGTTTCCACAAACAAAATGCCTGTTGTTTGCTTTGTTGTTGAATTATTGTAGTCGTAATGAATTTGCCTTTTGCACGAAAGTTTTTTTGTTTTGTTTGAAGCACAACAACAATTTTTTTAAACTATTGTAAAATAATAAGACATTATGACAATATGACTGATATGACAACAGTGTGAACACCCCAATTGTTTAGCAAAAGTAAAAATTTTCAATATACGAAATAAAGTTTAAAATTTTGAAAATTTCACTAATTTTACTCTAGAATCGAAGTTTATTATTAAATGGTCTGATTTGCTTCACATTTTTCCGGCCTCCTCAACGCAGTCGGGGCTCTATGATGTTAAAAAATAAATTTTAAGGAGAAAGAGCTAAAAATTGCTGGAATTTTTAAACTAAGCTGCTACATGCTATTTTGCAAGTTAGAGTAAAATTTGTTTATTTGACAAGGCTCCTTATAGCACAGAACGAAGAGTTACCACACTAAAATAAATTTAATTTAGTCCCAAATAAATTTACAGAAATATTATGGTTTTATAAATATTTGTGCAAAATCGTTAAACCCTACATTTAAAACAGCAGTGAGGATAGCAAATATAGTCATTAGTATTATCGTCAATACTTGAAACCAAGTACATACATATAAGTTAATAAGAATTAAAAAAAAATGATAAAGCTGTTATTCGTATCTACTTTGTAGGTGTTTGATTAGTTCAGCTGTAGAAATAAAAACATTTAAAATTTTAACTGTAAATAATTAGAGCTTTAAAATGGTACGTGTATCTACAATAGTTTTGCCATTTGTTTTTGTATGTTTTGTTGCTCTAGAATTAATTCAAAGTTTATATTAATAGAATTACTGTATAGTGTAACCTGTAATGTTTGAAACAAATTTTGAATAAGTAAACCTTATAGTATACATTAGTTATTAGATGTTGAACATCAACTCACGTAATAATATGAAACACGTATATTCGTCCCGGTCCGGTATTGGCAGAGCCTATATACTGCTTATATTTGTTTAAAAATTAAAAAAAACTGTATACGTTTTTTCACGTGAAATCGGCAGTAAATTTGCACATATTTACTTTATTTATGAATATGGTGGTAAGCCCTTATTACCCATTTTATTTTTTTTTTATGGTAAATTTCGTATATATTAAGAAACACACTTTAAAAAGGATTATGACTTTATGATTTTTGAGCGCATTAAACCAAATATTGGGAGATAGCAAAACTTTGGACGTGACTTGAATGGAATATGAATCATATTTGGCGTTAACGGCTTGATTCATAATTTAGAATATATAAAGCTTTTTTTTAAGAGCTTGTTTTATTTGTCTTTAATAAATTAATAAATTTTGTATGCAAAGGTGTTTATATATCTCGTATCAATAAAACAAAAGTGCTAAGGTGGGTTTTTAAAAATTATTTTTTTTTTATTTATTTGTTGAAGGCTAAACAATATCTTTATGCAATTGATCGGTGCTTAATCAAATCATCAATACTTTTCAAAAGCTGCAAAACTTTTAACTTATGTACAAACTTTCAAAAAGTTTTTGGATACCCTTGTTTCTCTCCTATCGGTTGCATAATTCCCTTTAAAATGTATTTTATTTTAGGAGTGCTCACATCAAATTTCAAGACATAAATTATTTTCACTGGGCAGATATTAACTTTGTATGTACGCTTCCCTGCAACAATAAAAAAAATATATAAATAACTTTTTTGAAATTTCAGTTCGTCAGTAAGGTGATCCACCGGTCTTACCGTTTGGCTTCCCAAAAGGAATATACAAACAAACAAATACGCATTAAAATTTGTGTTAATAAGGGTAATCACGATGGGTAGTGCAAAGTGTGCAAACGATGCAAGTGTGCAAATATACACACATTTGCACAACACAACAACAAAATGTATGTATTTGCAATTTGCTTCATTTTGCTTCGTTTGAACTTAAAAAACCATGAGCAAAGATGAGCCAAGGCGAATGAATTTGCCTTGAGATGAGCGAAATCAATTGCAAATGAAAATAAACAACAACTTGTGACATACAGACCGTCATATTTTTATTTGTAGAAAAACGAATATTTAATTTTGTAACTAATTTTAATTTATTTTAGTAAATTTACAAATTTTTAGTCATATTTTTTTATAATTTGTTAGTAAATATTAATTTTATGCATTTCTAACTTGACATCTGATGTCAGTGCTGCCAGAATTTTTGGTGAGCTGCCACATTTTTGTTGAGAAAATTACATGTTCTTCCCAAAAATGCGATAAGTTTAAAAGTACGCTCACGAAGTACACAAATATGCACAGAAAATTTGCAAAATGCAAATTTGCACAATCACCATCGTGATTACCCTTAATATCTTTATGTTTTAGTAAACATATATATTTGTTTTCTATATTAAAAATTATTTTGTATCTTATTACAAAAATAGAAAAGAAACACAAATGTAGCAAATGATTTATCATTATGTACCTGTTTTTTTTCGTGGCTACTTGCAGACAAATACTAGTTTTTTGCTTCTATCAATGTATATTAAGCGATTATATATGAAATACTTACTTGTACTTCTTATCATGACAAGAATATACGAGTACTAAGGAGAAATTTTTGAAAGCTTTTAAAAGTTCTCTCCAAATTAAGAGCGAATAAAAAACTAAAAGTTGATGCATATTCAAAAGCAAAAGCTAATGTTTTAAATAAATAACTGAAACCGTTACAACTTTATGTTTAAGTTAAGTTAATTTGTACCATGCCATTACGTTTACATTATTGTTCATAAATTTCAAAAATCTATTTTATGGTATAAGGGAAACATTACCTCCTTTCATTACTTTCACATTGTGAGAATTAGTAAAACCCCTTCCACGAAATTTTTCATTAATTTTTTTTTCGTGCAGAATAAATTATTCAATGCTTGCATCTTTATCAATTCCCAGCAATAAAACTCAAGATTAATGTTTCAATTAAACGTAACATAGGATTGTATTAAATGTGTTTTCTGAATCAAATGCATAAATTTTTTGTCACGTGCGACACCAAGCTATTATACCGGCTCTTAATCAAAATTTTATGTTTTTTTTTTATTTTGGAGTAGACAGTAATTGATTGGATATTTAGTAAATGAGTGGAATAAATCGAACAGCGTAACCATAAAATACAAGCTTAATTGCTTACTGTCGTTACGTGACAAAAATAGACTTTTCTATGGAAATGTCCTTATTTCTTAGTGTAGGTCTTTTAAGTTGTGTATATGTTTTTAAGCATTCCGCAAAACGTTTATGATAAATAGAAGCAAACTAATAAAATTCCTTGAAATTTATATATTTGGCCAATCAAATTTTAAATAAACCTAACAGATCAGTGGCAGGACTATTCCATTTATAGATTTGAAAATCCAAAAATAACGCTCATTTAATTCTTCGCTTGGGAAATAAGAGAACAATATATTTATTACTGGTCAAAAAATCTCTATTAATTTAAAAATTTAAAAAAATATAAATTTATCAAAATTCATCTTATTTAAAAAAAATCTCTAAATATTTTTCTATTCAGTGTGGCACAATTGCATTGTTTTGTGAAAGCTGCTTCTTTGATTTTAAAAACATCTCTATGAATCCTATTTGAAACTGTTTAGCCGCAAGAAAATCTGCCAGTCTTTCTAGTGTGCTCCATATCACATCCTTAAGATAATTTACTTAGCTTCGGCCCCGTTAATTGCTTGCAACAGGATCACAGTCAATAAAAATTATTTGAACTATCCTACTATTAAATTTAAACAATAATAAATTAAATTTCAAAGTAGACTAATTTGAAATTAACGGACAATTTTTGAGTGTGTTGGAATATACATAAGTGCCGATCAATCAGAAGTGGAACAATTTCGTACTAAGCAGAAATTTTTTCAATATATAAAAAGTTATTTAAAAGAATATGACAAAAAATTATATTTCTGTTCAAAATTTTATTATATATTTGTTATTCTTTTTTCTACCTTCATTATTTGTACGCAGAGAAAAGACATGATTGCAAAATGTTTATGTCAATTAAGTATATCTGCCACAACCAAACAATTATTCATTCAAGCAAAAATGGTTGCATCAAACATTCGACAAAAAAATAATCATTCTGGCTTGAGTCCCTTAAAAATTTAATTTATCAAAAAAATTATTTTCGTTGCTACAAGAGTATCTTTTGCAAATGAGAATAATAAAAGTTTATTTAATATAAAGTTTATTGTGACCATACATTGTTTTTTTCTGAAAAGAAACAAAGTAGCTGTCAATCGTAGAAGTGAACAAATTAATGTTAAAATTATAATTATATGATGAAAGTTAGGGGCTGTGCACATATTACGTAACGCTGTTTTCAGAGATTTTGTACCCCCCACGGTAACGCTTTTTAATAATTTTTCAGTGCAAAATTTTCAATCCGTAACGAATCTTTAACCCCCCGTTGGAGCGTTACGTAATATGTGCACAGCCCCTTATTTAATATTACAACAAAATAAAAGTGCACCTAAAATCTTCAACATCAGTGGTTTACAGTACATATACGAGTACATACTAATATATGGAGTCAATTTAATATACGAATGTATGTTTCTTTGCAGCATGACGAAAAAAATACTACTGAACTGCAAAAGATGGCAATTTATTTTTTATACATAAATATGCCGATGAATAAGTTAATTATTTTAAATTTTATTAAATTAAATTTTTCCAGAAAAGTTTATTCGATAAATATTATTAAATAAAAATATTTATCAAAATTATAATTATTGATTTAATTTAATATATGTGTATTTGTATGTGCATTTTTATTTTATCTAAGCAAAATGTCAAATTGTTTACATAAACCAGGAAAATGACATTTTCATAGTTACTATAATGCGCTCAAATTTCTCAGCATTTGCAGAGCAGAGTATGTTCATACAATAGTATTGTCAGAGGGAGATTTATGAAGAACATATTATGTTCCTTGGATGAAAGCTGCAAAATATAGTAGACTCAATCATTTGTCTGAAAATGAAATAATAGTGATTCCGATTATGATTCCATTAACCATGTTTTTTCTTTGCGTATGTTCACCTTCATAAGTGGCAAAAAGGATCAAATGATTGCTATTAAGAGGTGTAGCAGCCTTGAAATCGGCCTACTGATTGGATATTCTAATGTTCCAAGAATAAAAACCAAAATTAGTGGTTACGTTTTTTTTGTACAAATAATTGCGAACGTAATTTTCATTAATTCATTTCTCATATATCCAGTAAGTGATTTTATACAAAAAACTAATTTTAATTAAAGCATCCATTTATCTTTCAATATATCGTAGGAAAAATTATTTTTAAAGGGTTGCTTTCTTTAAAAAGTATTTAACAATAATTTTCATATAAAAAAAAAATGTCCAAATCGTTAACAGAAACTCATGTCTATTTTTAAGGACAGATAAATGTGATACAAAAATGTATAAAATTAACTGCAACTGACTCGACTCAAGTTTTAGTTAAAACTTTTTACTTCATATTATATTTTATTATAATTTATTGCAACAATTAATCTTGATTTAAGAAAATTAACATACATACATACTACACACAAAAAACAAATAGTTATACAATTTTCTATTTAATAAATAATATTACAGTAGGTCTTTTCCCTTAAGCATTCAAAATTAACAAAATTAAAACGAGCACGTTTCCGTATAAAATTTGTATACAAAAAATTTTTTTTTTTCGTAATCGTCCGGAAATAGACTCAATATCACATCGTAATACAAATTTTCTCTTTATTGAAGTGCAGAATATTGTCCATATCTATTTATGCTTTGATGTTTCAAAAAGCCCTTTATTGTATAGAAATGGGTAAAATTGTAGCATAGCTTTCACAAAAATTGGATTGGTGAAAGCCTTGAAACGAAATAAATCTGCTTCAGGACCAGGTTTTAAAAAATTATCCATATTAGCATCTTTATCAGAAGGATATAAAATAGCTGGCGCAATACTATTACAGGCAAATACAGCTGAAAATAAAAATAAAAACAATTGGTAGTTTTTTATATATTGCGATATATTTTTCGCATATATAAACTTACCCCAGAAACCATATTTCAACAACATGATATGAAGTTGCTTGAGTGAAATGATGTCCTTTTTATATTTCAGCAATTTTAAACATTCAACTAAACGTTTATGATATATTTGAATAAAATTATCAAACTCTTTAATTTTTATAGACAAATTCACCGACGTAGTTATCAGATACCAAAGATCTTGAACTGGTGAACCCCATTTGCATATTTGAAAATCAACAAATAATGACTTTTGCACCTTATGCGATTCATCATACGTAAACATCATATTGTTCGACCAACAGTCTCCATGATTAAGAACATTAAACTCGTTGGGATTTGCCGTATTTAAAAATAAGTTTTCATCAAAATACTCTTCATAAGTGGGAGTTTTCTCAATATATTTTTCCATCTCTGGCAAATTCCATTCACTCATGGCTTTTTCAAATAAAATCTTTCGTGGTGTATATAAAGCTGCAAACATGCTACGATTGGCTTCAGTAAAAAAACTATTATGATAAATGGGCTCATAAGCGCCATTTTGTTCATGATAAACTGCCGAAGCTGCATGAAGTTCTGCTAATTTATTCAGTACGATTTGCATATGTTCCATATCGAAACCGTTTAGGCGATCGATGTTAGAAAATTTTTTGCTTTTTAAGTCCTCCATAACAAGAGTGATTCTTTCTGGTGTTTCATCAATCCATAAACATTTGGGGCCTAATTGAATGTTGAGACCGGCATTTTTGTACAACTCTTCGAATTTGGGTATATATGTGGCGTACATTTGCTTTTCCTTGGGAAAAAGATTCATGGTGGTAACAAAGGCTGCACCATGTTTACTAGCATCTAAAGTTGTTTTTAAAACATACGAAACTTGCTGTGTCGTATTATCTGTTAAAGGATATAAAAATAAAATTAATTAAATATTTTTTTATTATAATAAATTAGATTTTATCCATGACTTCGTGTACGCTATATGTCATTGAAGTCATAAACTACCCATATACCAAATTGATTGTTAAAACAAAAAGTACCAAAACTAAAAGTACCAAATTTAAAAGTCTCAAATGTAATAACCATTAGTTCAGTTTGTACCAAATCGGTCGTAAAAACAAAAAGGAGCAAAAGTAAAAGTACCAAAAAAGTCTCAAAAGTACCCATTAGTCACGTTTTAACCACTTAAAAAGTACCCTATAATATCGTCAAAATCCAATAAGCGGTTTTCGACTTACAGTGAAACAAATAGCAAAACATCTAAGCATACAAACTTTTATATTTGTAATATAAAGAGCAACCTTTAAAATTGGCACAATGTACTTACATCACGCGATCCTTAAATAAGGAATTCGATGGATTGTGTTGTGTTGCTAACTTGCTAAGACCCACCGTAATTTGCTATACAATGCACTTCGCACAGTTTTTTCTGATTAACTCCAACAACATTGCAGATAATTTTCCTAATTAGTTCCCAAGATATATAAAAAAGAATATGTGGTAGATGCCACGCCCACTTGTCTAATTTTCAAACTTCCCTATCGCGAATAAACATTCACATGAAAAAACTCCCAAATTTTTTGTTTTACTATCGTGAATGATTCCCATAAATTTTTTTGGGAATGAATTCCTATACCTTAAAATATGGCGTCGCCAATGCTTACTCCCGCGAATAATTTGACTAAAATAATTCACAACAATTGAAAGTGGAAACAGGAAGTGAACATGTAAGTAGCAATTTGCTTTTTCTTTAAAATCAAAAATATCAAAATTTTAGCTGCTCTGTATGGAAAGCGCAACGCCCACTTAAGATATAATATAAAAAATTGCTTAGGAGCTCATAGCTTTGAAAAGTACAAAAATTAACTTTAAAATATAAAGACTTGATAATAGAATAGAGTTTACAAAAAAATAACTCACCTTTAAGTTCAATATCAATTACAACACGCACCATTATTGATGTGAAATTTTCTCCAGGTGGTGTGGCAGCAATTGCTATAAACTTAATAATAGATTTATATTCAGGTAATTTTTTTTCTAATATCGGAATAAAGTATTCCTCATTTATCCATTTCGGTATATCCAATAACTCATTTGGATTCGATATCTTTCCATGAGATTTATTTGATGTCATCTTAAAGAAAATTGTATGCTAAAATATATAAGAAAAAAAAAAAAAATAAACCAAAATTATAATTTAGTTCACATTTGAAAAGTTTGTCGTTGCATTAAAGTTGTTAACATGCTTAATGATAACATTTTTATATAAAAGTTTTTAATAAATATTCAACACGAATCACCTTCACGCGAGTTGCTTGTTGTTGTAAAAAAACTAATGAAAAAAGAAAAAAAAATTAAAAAACTGAATACGTTAATGGGTGTATTGAAATACACTTACATTCATATGTATGATTATAATTAATATAAAATTTCCTTTCACCACAAGAGGAAGAGGGGTATATTAAGTTAAGCATTTAATTATCTATTGTTGAAATTTTAATTTACGACACAATAAAATATGTGCCACAATATGATTACTATTCACTGTTCACTATTTTCCTAAATGATTTTTTGATTACATAAATGATATTAATTGTAGAGCTTTGGCTTTTGCGGATGACAGATATACAGCTGCTTTGGACAGGGGATAATCTACGTTCCTACGCTTTTCAGCACACAATAAACCAGGAGTTATCTGCTGTAAACCAATGGATGGCTGAGAATCATCTTCATGTAAACCCAGATAAAACAAAAGCCTTAATCTTTGGTGCTTCTAGTGGGGAACCTCTAAACTTTGAACTAAGGATATCCGATTCAGTAGTTGAAATACATAGTTAGTAGTCTAAAGTGTCTTGGGGTCATTATTGATGACAAATTATCTTTTGGAGACCATATTGATGGCCTATCTAATAAAGTGGTTGCAACCCTAAGTAGATTATACCGACTGAATTTATATTTGCCTCTACACGTTAAAAAAAAAACAGTTACAAATGCCCTTATAATGTCACGTATAAACTACTGTTTGGAAGTCTATTCTGGATGCAATCTGGGAAAGAGGAAAAGAAATTAATCAATGATTCACAAAGTAGTGAGATTTGTTTACGGACTTCGTTTAAGAGCGCATGTGTCCATTCACCTGAAACAATACCTAAATCTGAAATTTGATGATTATCTTAAATTTCGTCTGTTAATATATCTCTACAGAATGGTTAAATTTCAATGCCCTGACAATTTGGTACAGATGATATCAGTTTTAAGATCTTCCAGAAGCCCCCAAATCTATATTCCTCGCATCTATAATGCACTATACGAGCTCTCTTTTGTTGTGCGAGTCGCACGGTTGTGGAATGCACTACCTCGAATTTTCCGTTCTTTCTCTTACTCCGTTGGAATTTTTAAGCGTATGCTTGTGGAGTTATTTAATGTTAATCACTACTAATGTTTACGAATTTTTCACATTTCTTTTTTCCCTGCTTTATGGCTTGTGTTTTATTTATTTACACCATATAGCTGTTAGGATGTTCTTCATGTTCTATCATAAATTATCACATCTTTGTTATGGTACCTTATCTAAATGTAAGTTGTTATCTTTATTATAATATGTTATTATCTTAAGTTCTTATTTAATGTCTTGTTCTTAATATTAACATTGTAATATAATTTTATTGGCCAAAAAGCTACATGTATTACAAATGGATAAATAAAATTAAAATTAAATTAAATTAAATTTCAAGTAACCCCAATTAAAAAAAATTTTACCAATAACACTGATGCATTATGAGTGACACAGGACATGTACTCAAGTAAGTATATGTTCCATTATGCTGGTGTCTTCACTTTGTACGTAAACAGTTCGTCAAACTAAGAATATGAGCGCAAGTGTTACTGTCTGTTTGCAGAAGATGTTCAATTTGTGTTGAAAAGAAAAAAACCATTTTTGTATATATTTTTTCCAACATACATGAACGATCAAAGAATTTTAATCCTACGCTACATACAGGCAGATATTTTTTTTTAAAATTTGCTGGTACCAAAGGTTGGAGCCATAAAGAAATCGTCAGCGAATCTTTATTCTGCCAGATGTTTAAAATATTTTATCAAGCGGAAAGTGTGCATAAAAGATAATAATGGTTTAATTTTTTTGATGTAAAATTCCTTATCACTACATGATTTTATTAAGCAAATTGATGGTTTCAATATTAGCTAAAGATTTTGCACACATTTATGGAACACAAATATTTTACGCAGATAATTTCCTAAAATTAGATTTGAAATCTGTAACCGATTTCTGCATATTAATATAATTTTGTGTTTTACTACGAGACAGAAATATTGTTGGAGTGAAACTTTTTTTCATTATAATCTGGTAGATGAACTCTTGGCATTAATTTTTTTTTATTATGGTGCATTCGACCAATAAAATTTTGGACTACTTCTTACTGCCCGTAATGCGTCAATGATAGTTTGAATATTGTCTTCCAATGCTTCAAGAGTTGCCGGTTTGCCGCCTAAGCACTGTCAATAAACACTGCTCCATAAATAAATTATATCGAAACGCTTAATGGGATGAACTTGAGGTAAGTGAACAGAAGCAGTTCGGGAATAAAGTTGTCATCAACTTGAACTTGAAACAGATCGAATGTTAAGCATGCTGTAGTGCAAGTTGACAGTTTTATTGAAACCAAATGTTGGCGATGATAAATTGAAAAAAAAAACAAAAATTCAGTCGGCATTGTTTTTACTGTTTTTTTTACTTACATAACGAAATGATTAAGAAACACAAAAGCTAGTTTGCATCCAACTAAACAGAATTTTTTCATAAGAGCCCCCGAAGAATTATTGCAACTTTTGTGCCACAGTTTTATTATTTAACTTTAATATTTTTAAAGAAAATTTAATTAAAATTAATTTTCGAAAACAAAATGTACTTCCAAATAAAATAATTCTTTGCTTAAAAGAGAAAGGAAAACACTTAAATAAATAGTTACTAAAAATATCAAATCTAAACTCAATTGCACAGCGAAAAGTCGTGTAGTCGCGATTTCAAATTGTACGGTTATAAACAATTTTTTTAAATTTTTAGCGCACGTACCAAAATTATTTAGATGCTGAGAGAGAAACTTTCTACTGACTAAATGAACAAATAAATCTATGCCGTTTATCCAATCATATAAAATAACAAATTATCTCACAATAAAAATAAATAAAAAAAAACTCGTTTTGCGGTTGAAAAAAAAGTCAACAATAAAAGCCCAAGTTCAAGCAACGGTAGTCAACAAATTCGAATTAATTTTTAATATAAAAAAATATTTGTAGAATTCATTGTATTGCATCGATCGACCATTTAAGCTGAAAAATATTTTTAATAAAAATTAAACTTTATTTCTTCTTTGACCTTCAATTATTATTTAAAAATTCTTTAATCAAACGTGAAGTTGCAATTGCCCATGTTGTCACATCTAAACTTTGTCCAACTGATCCTAATATGTTATAAAAATCTTACATTTAATCAGTTTTCTATATAATGAATTGGTCGTACCATATTTTGTTATGGTCTTATTGCTCACATTTTACAACCGATTTGACTAAAACATGTTCCAAATTAAAAATACTTATTTGCAGCAGTGAACAAAATATAATTTGCAAGTTTAGTATTTTGAAACATATAAGCGTTTAAAACTCCTTCTAACGGTTAGTTTCTCTAAAAACATTAAAATATATTGACACCTAAAAAATGAACGATTGGATCATAATACCCGATGGCTAAATACGAGTAGTTATCAGAAATCTGAAATTTTTTTAAAACGCCTTATGTACGACTACACGACTCACACATACTAAAATCAGTATTATAACAGCTGATTGATAATTACAAGTAGAACTAAATATTTATGAAAAGTAATATTATCAGGCTCAAGTTCAGTTTTATTGAATTAATGAAAACTCAAAATTACTAAGAGTTTTTTTTTTATGTTGAAAAATATTATTATTTTATATTCAATCAGTTTTTAGCAGAACGTATCAGTACTGATTTCAAGGCCGCTACACCTCTCACCAGCGTTCAAGTTTCCATCTTTACAAATTTCGTAAAGTGGATACTAATTGAGAAGAATATCAACTATTTAACCAGTTTTCAACAGAAATAGAATACGAGAATTAATTTTTAATTAATTTTTTATTCTTCATTGAAACAGTGCTGGTTACTACGAAATTACGTTTATTATTAAATAATAATATTATTTATGAAATGTTCATGTAGACTAGTGTTATTTTGAATTAATTAATAAAAAAATCTGTTTTCGACGAATCTATTTCTGATGTGACATGTTTATTTTTTTTTGATTGGTTATTTTTTTTATTACTGCGTTTAGCCCGCAGCATTATGTAATGTGTTATTGAATAATAAAAAAGTTATAACTTAATATGTATTTGCGTATGTATAAAAAATAAAAATTAAACCCTCAACTTATAATTACAGACATTCGAAAATATCGTCATAATTGATTTTTAAACAAAAAATTTTATTTATATATTTAGGTGTAACGCTTAGACAAGGCACAATGAACCATTTTGATACTTTCGTTGAAAAGATCGGATATGTTGAGCGTGAACTATTGAAAATAATATTAAATCTAAAAATGTAAAAGAAACCTTTTTTTAAATTAATATGGCTGCTTTTATACTGAATGCTACTAATAATGTCTTTAAGATGTGCCTTTAACTTTTCTTAAGAGATGAACAAGTTTAGAATGGATGCATGAATCCACATTAAACATCTTCATGCATCTGTAGCGTGGTCAAACTGCTACTATAACCAACATCAACATTGCCGCAAATACACAGCGTGTCAAATTGCATTGACAAACTACAACTAACCAGCACTGTTTCAATGTAGAATAAAAAATTAATTAAAATTTAATTCTCGTATTCTATTTCTGTTGAAAACTGGTTAAATAGTTGATATTCTTCTCACTTAGTATCCACTTTACAAAAATTGTAAAGATGGATAATTGAACGCTGATGAGAGGTGTAGCGGCCTTGAAATCGGTATGCTGATACGTTCTGCTAAACTGATTGGATATAATAATAATAATATTTTTCAACATAAAAAAAAACTCTTAGGAATTTTGAATTTTCATTAATTCAATAAAACTGAACTTGAGCCTGATAATATTACTTTTCTTATGTACATCAATGTAAGTTCGAATAATATTTACGTTTAGTCGTAATAATAATAATATAAAAATATAAGTTGTTTAATTAATTTAGTCCTTTTACACATCTAATTAAAAGCTGTCAATTTTCGGCCTAAATCAAGCCGGCCGCTTTTTTTTAACTAATCTTTTTTTTGGGATTGAATTACGTACTTTAAAAATTCGTATTTAAATCAATCTTTTTATATTTTATTCAGGAAAATCCGTACTTACCGTATTTTCGACAGCGCTTGCGTTTGATTTAAGTACGTTTGTTTGGAACGATATTTTTTTTTCTGCGTAGACTCGTATTAATCAGAGATCATTCTTATGATTATTTTAGATCATATACAATTTTTGCGATGTCATTTCAATAGCTTCATCAAAAAATAAAACTGTTATAATGCTCCATAAAATAATTTTGCAACTAAAAGAGCGAACACGTTGTCAAACACCAAAATTTTTCAAGGTTAAACAAAGTTAATACTGTAATACTGACAAGCAAGCACAGTGTAACCATAACAAATTTTTTCATCAAAACAGAAAAAAGTGGGTTTATTAAAATATTTTAAATCAGCCATTTAGACTATGAAACCTATGCGCTCATAAATATTTTTAGATGTCTTATCTTTGGCAACGTTTATATATTTTAGTATAAATATAATAAACTTTTAATATATCTGAAAAATAAATTATTTAAGTAAAAACGATTTTTTAATTTTTTTTTTATAAATCAAATATAAAAAATATTTCATAGTTAAAGTTTTTTAATTGTGTCAAAAGCTGGAAAAAGTCTTGAGAGAAAACAAGTTTTTTGTGGTGCGAATTTCTTAAAAATTAAAAGAGATTCATTATAATTTTTAGATTTGTCTTATGTTTTTCGTTTAAATGTTGTTTATTCTATTAAAAATCATTACCATCGGTTTATAATACCAAAAATTAGAGAGTATGAAAAGTATTCCTCACAGGAGGTTACCAATTTCTATGCCTTTTAGCTCTACATTGTAGTTTAAAATGTGATATTCCTATAACATATACGAGAAGTACTTTCCTTCTTCTTGGTAATTTGTTGCACCAAATTCAGCTAAATAGTTCAGAAGTTTATAACAATGTTACCATGTTTTTTACTTCACACCATAGTTAGTCCATGCACTTCTCATCAGTGATGTTATACACTTTTTAAGAAGTATAAACAATAAAGGTATAAAAATTTTTACATTCGCCTTGTTAAAATGAGGGGACAATATAAATTGAAGTTAAAACTTTATGACTTAGCTTATTTCTTTTCTTAGTGCGAACATCAGTGATGATGGAAAAAATTCTTTCCCTGTCTATATTGGCATGTGGCAGTGATAAAGCAAAGGTAGCTAATTTCGGCAAAATGAATTTCTCATTAAAATTTTTCATTTTGTTAAGTGTACTCCAAAACTTTTTGATGACCATATTTAACAAATCACCTATTTCTTGCTCTGAAAAAATAAATTTATAGCATCTCAACTCTTGTAGAAGAGAATTAGCGTCCACTTTTATAATTTTCGAAATATTTTTAAATGAAAATTAATTTTTATTTCATTTTTTTTTCAATGTAATTTCAAGGTTTAAGAACCCCATTTTTCTGAATATTTCTGTTTTGAGGGGTAATATTTGCTGTATTTCTTCCAAGACCAAATTGAAGAAGGTTGCCAAATTAATATATTTTTGCCATATTATAGAAAAGTCCCTACATTTTAATGATTTCAACAAATCTGTCATTTTTTCCCTATGGTAATTTTTTTTGGAAGAAAATCCCTACGGGTAGGGATTTTTCCTTACATATAAGATCACTGCTTCTCATACACTTTTCGTTGTGTAAAACTAAATAATTCTTTAAGCCGGCCTTATAAAAAGGAAATGAACTATAAATGTTTATGTTACGCATAACTCTCTCGCTTATGAACCGATTTTCAAATTAATTTTTTTTTGTTTTACTGATCTTTTCCATAGTATGATTTTTGTAAAAAAAAAATAAAAGGTTTGTCGCAATTTGTTTTCAGTTTTTGTGTTTTTTTCTTAAAATTTACATACACATAACTAGTTTTTTTTCGAACTGTATGGGATTCAATTGATACAATTAATTCGGCTTAAGTTCATAATATGAATTAATGTTATTTCAAATAAGCTTCAACTTTTTGACCGCTTTTATTTTATTTTACTACACTGTGCAAAGTCAAAAAAAGTTTGCTGTTGCCATCGACTTTAATTAAAATAAATAATTTTTCAAGATTTTTTAGTTTCTTTAATTAATTGCCCAATTCACAGGCCCAGTTGTATCGCTTATTGTTGTATATGAAAACACAAGTTCTAACAAAATTTCTCAAAACAAAAACAATTTTAGAACAATTTATTTTTGTTGACAGAATTTTTGTTTGAAATTGCCTTTTCATATACAATAATAAGCAATACATCTGGGCTTGTGAATTGAGCAAATATGTTGGATAAATTTTTAATTTATTTATGTACATACACTCATACTCATTTCACTATTTTATTGAGATATACATATGTATTTATTTATTACTTAATATCAAACAAAATTTATGATTAAAAAACCGTTTTGTGTATATTTATATGAATGTTAGTATGTACAGCACTAAAATATTTCTTTATTTACTTGCTTATTTGCTGCTATTCTATTCTACTAAAGGTACGTTCACATTGAGGAAACATTTGATGAAAATTAATTTAACATTATTTTGCTGTAGTAAGATCATGATATATTTTTCAAGGGCCAACAACAAAACAAAAATCTCTAAAATCAACGAATTTATAAGATAAAATTCACTTTTTAATTCGTGTTTTGTCTCCAGATGGTTATTTAATAAATAGTTTAAATTAATTATTTATAAAATATTTCAGTTCTGGTCCATTGTACATTGTTATAGAAGCTTATAAAGGCATTCACATTCAAGCCACAATTTCAAGGTATCTGAAGAAAGCAACGCATTATCTTGTTGCTCGATTGTATACATGGGTTCATTATATACCGCTGACACGTAAAAGTTAAAAAAATAAAGATATTATCGCAATTTCCGCAATAATCGAGTGAATGAAAATTTAATCTTATCTTTAGTAACTCCATGAAACCTTGTAAGTGATTGTAGTTTTTGTACATCTATTTTTGTAAAATTTCAATATCTTCTAAAGTCGTGTGACGTTTAGTGCTCGCTATCGTATCAATTGTAACCTTTAAGTTCAGAGATCGTGAGTACGATTGCCGTCATAGAGTTTGCGTAGTTTTTGCATACAACTTAAATCGGTTCTATGTTTATAAAAAGTAATTTTAAATAAACTTGTAAACTGGTCATTAACATTTTAAATTATAAACTTGTAAAACTAATAATCATAGATTATTTCCAGTTGTGTTAGAAATATTGAAGAAATTACCGTTTATATTAAATCTATAGAAAACAAACAATTCAAACAATTACAATAGTTGTAATAAACAACAAATTATTTATAATTGCACGTAAAGTACAATTTTAACAAATCAAAAATATAAATTATTTCCAGTCCAGTAATCCTCGATTATCCAACCATGGCAAAATTTCTAACATTGCTCCAACATACTTATGATTACTAAACATGGCGACTTTCATTTTAGACTCATCATGCATGTAATTCTCCAAATTAGCTTGATCGGTATTATCCAGCATAACAACAGGAAGAACCTTGGAAACTACCATATAAGCTAAAATTAAATAGAAAATATTAATCGTAATAAATATTACAAAGCAAAAATAATAATTTTTTACCAGCCAGGCCATTTTTCATTAAGGATATATGAATATTTTTCAATTTCGGCAATGGACGATGATACTGCAAGATTTTTAAATTCTCCACTAAATGTTCGTAATAGAAACGTATCATGTAATCGAATTGACAAAGTTTTATGTCCTTTTTAGCCGAGGATAAAATAAAATAATACAAATCATTAGCTGGCGAACCATATTTTCCAACTTGAAAGTCAACGAATAATGTGTTTTTGATCTTGCCAAATGCATCGTATTGAAACATAATATTATTCGACCAACAATCTCCATGATTCAAAACGTTAAACTCACGAGGATTAACTTTTTGATCTTCTAGCAGGCGATCTACTAAAAATTCATCACTGTTTGCCTGTAATTGGAAAACAAAAATATATAAAAGTAAAGTTACTTTTTTGCTATGATAAAAATTATATACATATGTATGTATGGATATTAATTTTCTTTTTCTTTAAAACTTTTTACTCAAGTTTGAAAAATTGTAATATTAACATACGAGTATTTGTGGACTTTCGACAACACAACTTAAGTAGAACTTTAAAAACTTTTTTAGTAGAATAAAAATATTTCAAAAGATTAGAATGAAACTCTTTATGCAAGTTTCTAAAAATATTAGAAAATTATTCTTAATTAACCGGTTTTGAAAATAGCTACGACTGATCGCTTATTAATAAAAATGAAGATAAGTAAAATAAATGTTTAATACAATAATATTTTTATAACCAAACATGACAGAAATCTCTTGATAGGACAAAGTATGCGCCTTTAAATTCTTCATAAAAAATTATGAAAATTTTTAACTCGACTTAAGTGATAAATATATAGAAGTCCGATAAACCTTTTTGTTCCCCGACATTTAACAATATTTTGAAAGTTATTGACTCATCGAAAAAATTGGACATATTTTAGCACAGTAAAAGCTGCTGATTTCAACACCGTTTGGAAGAATTTTCGGAATTTATTTCGGGAATTTTTATAGTTATACATATACATACATGCATACATGTATATATGTATTCAAAAGTCGAAACCGATATTTAATTTTTGCTGATTTTCAATACGAATAGTCTAAAGAGAAATCCTTAAATATCAGTCCAAGTCTCCAACTCTTTTAGTGCCTACGGAAACTTGACAGACATGAATCATCCAACTTCCTTGTCTATAAGGATCTAGAATAAATATATATTATGGGTCTCATATAGATATTATGTAAATTACATACGGAGAGTTGTGGTGTCGCGTCGACCACAAATCAAAGTATGACTTAGAACTTTTGCTCGATTCATGATCAGCAGGGCAAGTCATCAACATCATTAATATCTCTTATGTGCATTAGTATATATAGTTTTTTGACTGCATATAAGTAAAAACTGTTCCGATAGCGATTGAGACTGATCCAAGTTAAAATACACCACATCGATATTCTTTGTCCTTGACGAAGTAAAACAATTAATAAAATTCCTGGTTACACAGCGGCACCACTGCTCTAAGATTAACAAAATGCGCCATAGCAGACTTCTACTAAAATTAAGCCTGATAAATTCTGAATTGATATTTTTTCTATACTATATCTTTCCCTAAGTTCTGCTACATAGCACTGCATTAATAGGGGTCATACCGTGAGCCTCAAAAAAAAAAAAAAAAAAAAAAATTATAATAAAATCCGTAATAAAGCAAGTTAATAACTTCTTACCAGTTTCTCATAATACTGTTGACATTTTTTCCATTTTTTCAATTGACTTAAAAATGCACCTGAAGCATTAAACTCCTTCAATAATTCCTTGTTTCTCTCGCTAAAAACGCCCACTGTAAAATCTTCACTAAACATTCCATAGTGTTCAACATAACATGCTGAAGCAGCATGAAATTCAGCCATTTTAATTAAAACCTGCTCGACATGATCCATACCTAGACCGTCCATGCGACTGGCATTTTTAAAGTGTTTCACATTAAGATCTTCCAGCAAAACATAATCTACACCGATATCGCGATCAAATCTATATGATTTTGGAGCAAATTGTACAAATTTTCCGGCATCTTTAAAGAGTTGTTCAAACTTTGGTATAATTTTATGATAAATTTCCTCTTCTTTGGGAAAAAGTCGTAACATATTCAAAATTCTTGCCATCATTTCATTGGCATGTGGTGTCTTCAAAACAAAAGAGGTATTTTTAATAGTTTCATCTATTGAGAGAAAGAATTAGTAAAACAAAAAAATAATTCTATTAAGTTTGTAACAATTTACCATTCATTTCAACCTCAACTTGTATGCGTATCATTAGAGATGAATAATTTTCTCCTGCTTGGGAGGCATTTTCCGTTTTAATCTTCAATAGATTTTTGTAGTCTCCCAATTGTTGTTTAATGGCTCCCTTCAATGTGATATTATCCAACCATTCCGGTAAATTGTTGTTTGTTCCAAATCCGTTCTCTTGTGACACCATAATGTTTTATTACTAATAAAATAATTGTATGTTGTTTGTATTAAATTATAGAATACGAGTATATTTACATCTAAAATTCGGCTTGAAATATTTATATATTTGTTATAACTAATAATTTGAATGTACAAACATTTTTTAAATAATCTTATCTAGTGAATTATGAAGTATGGAAACAATTAGTATTTATTTTCTAATTAAAAAAATGTACACTAGTCAACGGTTTAATTTTCTATATCGTATATAAAAATTACGCGCCTCCTTAGTCCTGGAAACGTCCTGATAAAGAAAAAATCAAAAAACCTTTGTTAAGTTAACAGATTAAAAATGACAACTACTCCTTGAACTTCTAAAGTAAGACCCAAAATCTTAAAATTACACTAAAACTAAAGTTAGTAATTATAAGAATCCTTAATTAAGATAAATAGTTCTCTTGTCTGTTTCTCTGTGTGCGTGTTAAATATGTGCCAAACTAACATGTTTAGCAACAAACAGCGTTGGTGATAACTGAAGTCGCCAGTCGCCATCAGCATAAACTAATACCAAGAAGATAGACACAGTAACATTTTCCTGTCCAGTGATGTTTCCACAAGACGTACAAATTATTAGAATTTAAAATTTGAATGGAAATCTCCTCAAAAAAACTAAGGTCTTTTAAAAAAAATCCTACACTAAATTTAATCGTTCATCATATTGAAACAGCACTTTATTCTCATTCCTACGAATATTCCAATGTTTTTATATAACAGAGTGGTATTTAATTTTATCCTTTTTCAGGATAATGTCACAAAATTTACTTTTACATGTAGAGGACGCTTGTGTTAGATTTCCTCTAAAGATTTCTAGAAATTTCTTGTACTTGAAAATTTTATTCTTCAACCACATTATTTTACTTCCAGATAGCGCTTACCTTCCCAATATGTTGGAAAGTAGGTGGAGTTAATTTTTGGGGGTAGTTTTATTATGTTTCATATCTTCGTATCTACTTGATATGTATGAGTATGAGTATAACAATTTTTTAAGCATTTTCACTGCACATTCTTTGTTTCTTTCGTTTAACGTAAGAAAACAAACTCGTATCAATATAAAATTTTGAAAAATATATTAAAATCCTTATCTTAGTTAATGGCATGAACTTAGTTAATAATTTGCCTTAGCATTGAACTTGAAACTGGCAGCAATACAATTTTCTAGTGCAATTTATCTTTAAAGTTAAAAATAACTCCTTCTTATTTTATATAATTCTTACTTGTTTTATTTAATTATATCACAGAAGCTATCAACTTTATTTAAAACTTTACTGTTCTAAAACGAGGTTAAACAATTTTGTTTGCAAAATGCAACTTTCTCAATTAAAGTTTTGTAAATGATTAATATTTTGTTTTATTCTTTGCCATAATTTTTTATGTTTTTTTTTTAGAAAAAAGAAATTTGATAACCAAATAAGTACTTAAAGCAAACATTGATATTTGCAGTCTGATTTGTTTCACCACTTTTATAATTGTCATATCCACATATTTAAAAGAATAATATCAATAAAATTCCCAAGTTAAAAAAAAACCAAACAAATATTTGCTTAAAAATAAATTTAGTTTACGAAAATTCTTCAAAGTCCGCATCAGTGTAAACGTTAATTTATGAAAAGTTTAAGAGAGACATAAAAACCAAGTGTTGAATATTGTATGATTATAATTATTTTAAGATTTTAAATAAAAAACCTGTGTAAATAAATTGTAAATCTTTTCAATCATAGGACACTGCTATTCATCATGATGACTAAAAACAACTTGGTGCTCTGCATTCTGGGGAAAAGGACTAATGGCCTTTTTTACCCATAAAACGTATGTGTCACTAACCCCTCACTCTATGAGACCACAGAGCAACGAAAGTGCTTATAAAAAGAAAACCAGGTTCTTACCTATGGTATTCTGGTAGAAGGAGATCATTCACCTGAGGTCTGCGCCAAGATCAAAATCAATAGAAAGATAATCGACATGAAAAAATACTCTGGTGCCATCAGAGTCACTGGAGTCTGTTATTCGCAAAACTGAATACCTACTGGAAGGGTAGAGAAATGTTGCTTGTATATCTGATTCACCTGGCGATTTGTTATGGGATGCACATTACATGGGTTTGGATATGATGGAGGGCAGCGTTTTACCCTCAATGATGGCAGGGTCTTCAATCGGTAATTGGCGAGATCTTTTTGTTACAAACATCGTTGAAAGAAATCTTGTAATTTATTACATCGACGACAGATAGAATCACGGTTCAGATGACTGCTTACTAATTGCAGAAATCTGCCTCGTGTTCTTAATGTGAACATGTTTCACATTTATAGCTCCATAGCCTTTGTGTACAATTTTTACTCCACTTGAGTACAAGTTGTCTGTTAAAACTAAACTCAAAAATATTCTTTAATGCAGTTGTGAGAATCCATAATCAATCGTAGAGTTTATAACTTAGGGAATAAATTTGCACACAGATTCGCCGGATATATACGACTAATACTCCAAGAACCTGTTAGAGTCCTTATAACAGTCTTTTTATTTTTTTTTATTATATTTTACAATCAACTTTTAGGGGAATATTACAAATTTTTTTATAGTTGATAAGTCCTTACCGATAGCTAAGAACGGTATAAATTGCTGCCGCAACAGTTTTTAGTGATCCGTACAATGCCAATACTACCGCACTTTAGAGAAAATTTATGATGTCGATTGACTTTTTCTGACCAGGTGCATCGAACTCAGGTCCTAAGTCATAGTTTGCTTTCAAGTCAACGTACTAAACACTTCAGCCAACCCTACCCTCAAACTTGGAAGCTTATACTTACATATGTTGTCTGTCAGTAAATTAGGAATTACGCTGGTTATATTTCAATTTTTAGTCTTTTCACCACGTCCTTAAAACAATTCAAACTCATCACTTATTAAAAAGTTAAGGTTTTCTGCGAAGCAATTGATCTTGGTAGGTCTCATTTGTCTTATTATTTGATAATTGTTAAATTTTTTAGTAATTCTAATAAGAATACGTAATATGTGCACAGCCCCTAGCTCGCATATATTTTTCGTAATATTTTTCCTGAAAAATTAAAGGCATTCCAGGAACTTATATCACGGAAATTCCCAAAAGAAAGAGTCTAAGTAGCGATGAATATTAGCGTGTTTAGTATTAAAGATCACCAGGAGTCGAAAGAATTCACTTATTTATATTACTGGCTAATTTGTTTTTTTTTATGTTAATTTAAGTATGGAATTGATTGATTACATTTTTCCATAAGTATTCTTCACTTATTCAAACCTTTTTCTTTTTTTTTTTTTTTTTGATATGAAACTACAATCGAATCATGTTTAATATATAAAAACTGCATGTGATTTTACTTGATTATTTCTGAGTCTTATAAGCAAAATCACAGACATGTGATATTTATCAACTGAGCAAATTTAATAGCGAAAATAAAAAACTTCTATCAAATTGTCGATTATAAACAATATAATTTTTATTTATTTATTTTAATATTATTTTTCGTGGTATTAAATCGATTTCCAATGCAATACAGTCAAATGGCGGAAATGATGTAAACGAGAGAAATGGAATTTAAAGTTTCAATTTCTTTGTTATCTCGACTTAAAAAATGTGCAGGTCATCATTTCGGATGGATTTCTTTAAAATTTTTTTTTTTTTTTTTTTTTTGTGAAAGGCTTAACTTGCAGTGGGTTTGATAAAATGGGCACAAGTTGTTTCACTAAAATATTATAATTTTTCTTCTAAACTAGAGAAAAATTGAAAATGACTATTATATCGAATAATACTTGCTGTCATTTAATGGAAATTTTTTTGGATCACTAAATGAGTTGAATTTATTTTACTTTTATATATTTTCTTTTTTTTAATATATATTAGATTAATCGGCCTTTAAATTCAATGGCACGGAATATTTAAGAAGTTGAAAATTCAAACCAAAAACATATATTTTCAATATCTTTAATCCTAAAGTTGTTATCAAAATACAGATAAAGTTTTTTACTAACAAAGCTCTGCTTTCGCAGATAAAGTCCCCTTGTGCTTGCGAATTTGTGGCTCTTGAAAATATTTCCATAAATATTAAACAAAAGTTGTGTTTTCAGCCTGCTTTTCGATTTATTGATTGCACGTAGAATGACTCAGTAAAACTTCTAAGTTAACGTTAGAAATCTAACGATTGCAAAACTTAATTAAACAATTTTGACCTATAATTTTATTTATACGTTGTTTTATTTCAATATCTTTACAAAATTTTTAAAATGCATACAATGTTGTTAATCATTGTTGGTTATTAAATAAAATAATGATTTGAATTTGATCGTAATTTTAAAGAAAATTACGTATGATAGAAATTCTAAAAAAAAGAAGAATATAACAAAATAGTTTTCTTATTATAGAGTATTAAATAGCACCACGATTCTTTAGCCAAGGCAGTAGAGCTTCCGCATGTTTGCGATAACGTTCATTCGAAAACATTAACGTCTTAAATGTCAGACTTGATTCTGAGTTGCCCAAAAAATTCTCTAAAGTGGCTTTGTTTGTTGGCTCCAATAGTACAGCTGCCATAACACCAGTTACCGTTGAATATCCCCAAATGCCATATTTATACAACATTGCATGCAATTCACTTAAAGATGGAATTTTTTTCGTATAATTTAACAATTTTAGATTTTCCACCAGTTGATCGTGATATAATTTAATAAAATAATCAAATTCTTTTAGTTTAATTTCGTATTTTGTCGACGATAATAGTACGTAATATAAATCTTGAGCAGGCGATCCATATTTAGGAACTTGATAGTCAACCAGATAAGTTTCCTTGATTTTACCAAAAGCATCATATTGAAACATAATATTGTTCGACCAACAATCACCATGATTTAACACGTTAAATTCATTTGGATCGGGAGTAGCGGTCTTAAAAAGTTCATCAATCAAAATAGAACTAGAAGACTCCTGAAGTGAAAATAAAATTTATTAATTAGTAAAAAAAGAACTTTTTGCAATATTTTAGAAGTTATCATATAAAATACTTTTTTAAAAATATTAAAAAAAAATATTCTTAGATAGAAAAATATTTTTAGAGAATTGCGTAATTTGTTTTTCAAATCTATGTAAAGCCCACAAAAAAAGTACTAAAAGAAAAAAGCACCAAAAGTACTAAATTTTACTCATACCACCCCCATAAAAATCCACTGTATGTTATTGTAAGAAAATTTTAGAAAAAAAGTTCCAGCTTTTCTTTATGTTATCCCCCGGAAAGTTCACCGTAACTTAAAAAAAAAAAAAAAAAAAATTTTTTAATAAAAAGTACTAAAAGTAGAAATTTTTCCTACTTTCAACCGTTTAAAGGTACCCTATATTTTAGTTACCGACAAAAAAACAAGTACTAAAAGAGAAAAGCACCAAAAGTATATTTTTTGTTATTGCAAGCAAATTTAAAAAAAAGTACCACGGAAACAAAAATATAAGTTAACGTAAAGAAACTAATAAAAAGAACTAAAACCATAAATTTTTCCCAGTTTCTATCCTTTAAAAATACCCCATATTTTAATCTGAGTCACATGCTATCCATCCACCAATTTCAATCAATTCCTTGAAGAGAATTTCTCAAGAGAATAAGTACCAAAAGTTAAATAGAACCAAAAATAAACAAGTACCATTAGTAAAAAAAGTATCCACAATATAAATTTTGTTACACTTCGTCCCTAGAATATATGTTAATTTATAAAAAATTAGTACAAAAATAAAAAGTACCAAAATTATAAAATGGTTCTTTTTACCCCTTAAAATGTACAGTACATTTTAATCTGTGTCCAAAAAATACTTACAATTTCTTCGGCATATTCACTGTAGTTGTTATAAGTTTTAGCAAAGCTGAGAAAAATTTGGCTCATTCCCTCGAACATTGTTTTCATAACATCCTTGCTTTTTTCTAGGAAATAGCCGTATATGAATTTATTCTCATATGGTCCTTTAACTGTCACATAAGCCGCTGATGCAGCATGCCATTGAGCCAATTTTTTCAACACACATTTTGTATGTTCAATATCGAGTCCTTCCAAACGATTGATATTTTTAAATCCACGACAGGCCAAGTTCTCTAATAATATGTAGCGTCTGTTGATTGGTAGATTATAGCATTTGGCACCGAATTTCACTTTTACTCCAACGTCAGCATATAGTTTTTCAAATTCTGGTACTATTTTATCGTACACACTTTTTTCAATTTCGAAAATATCATGACTTTTCATCATTTCATTAATCTGTTCCTTGTCATGTTGGACTTTAAGCATAAAGCTTATTGGTCTTGTCGACGAGTCTGAAAAGAAGTATAAAAATATTAGATAATTTTCATTTAATATTTCATTTGTGATTACTAACCATTTAATTCCACTTCAAACTCTACGCTCAACATAAGGGTGGCATAATTTTCTCCCGGTGCCAAACAAGGTTTTGCAATAAATTCTTTAATATTTTTATAGTTTGGAAAAATATCTTGCAAAACTTTCTCGAAAAGTTTAGCCTCGACCCATTTTGGTACGTTTGCTATACAGTCCTTATTTGTTGCACTCATAACGTTATGGTGCCTGTTTCAATCACTGGCAATGTTTCTAAAAGACTGTTAGAAGTTTGGTAAAATAAATAAACACAAGTGTTCTAATCGGTGCTGCATATCGCATACGTAATGCAAAAAGGGCGCAGTTTGAAAATCTGAATTTGCCAGGAGTGTGAATTAAAATATTTAAACCGATACAAAGATTTTTTTTTTTTATTATCGCAATACCAACTTTTACCCCAGACATTGTAAATTTATTTATGGCATAAAATTTATTTAAAAAATTTTATATTTATGTTCCTTTTGCAGTTAGTGCGCGATATATGTATACAAATTTTACTCAATAAATTTCTTTATCAATTTATTATATTGTTATTCATAGCTGTACACTTAGAGAAAAGCGACGTGGTTGTTTCATTATTATTAACTAAAGTTTATTGCAAAAATAAAATATTCAATAAAGATAATTTTAATTCAGAGAATAATTAAGGAAATAATAATCAGGAAAATATTAAAATTTATTAATTTAAAAATGCTTAGCTATTTTTAGTGTTTTATACATAACAGTTAAATGATCATTATCTTGAAATTAAAAATAGTAATAGTTGTTATCTACTGTAATTATCATAAAACTTCAATTATTAATATCATGACATTGCTGCTCGTTAGAATGTATTAAAATTGAGAGGTTTGTTTTCTTCTTTGACTTGGTTCTCATAATTTTCTGTTACCATTTCCACTTAAAATTGTTTGATTGCAGTGTAGTGAATTAAACACATTCATAACAGCAGGCTACCCATACTATAAGAATACGTGTGTATAATTGTCAGACAAATGTCCGATAACAATAAAAATTGTCAGTTCGTACGGTTGTCAAATTATTGTCAGATTGCCACAGAGAGCATAAAAATCATGCAATGTAAAGAATAGTTTTAAGGCGAAAAGAATAAAAGCTTCGTTTGTTCAGTTACTGACGATGAAAATTATTGTCAGCTGATAGTAGTAAAATGCACTGACAATGGAAAAAGCTAGCAACGTTGTCAGACAACATTTATCAGTTTACAAGGTTGTAAGAAATTTTTAGCACATTTTACTTACAATATTATGAAATCTTACAACCGTCCGCACAGAGATTAAGTAGAATATATTTCATAGCTATTAGGTGTGCTCCAGATGATTTCGGAAATTCTACATTTACTCTCTTAAATTAAAAAAAATTCTCCACAACATCTGTCCTTACTTTTGAATATTTAACGCTTTAAGCGCCTTTTATCATAAAAAAAGTTTGCATCATTGTGAAAATCTAAAACAAAAATAAAAAGTAATATTATCAGTTTCAAGTTCAGTTTTTTATTGAATTAATGAAAATTCAAATTACTAACAGTTATTTTATGTTTGAAAAATATTATTATTATATCCAATCAGTATACCAATTTCAAGGCCGCTACACCTCTCATCAGCGTTCAATTGTCCAACTTTACAATTTTTGTAAAGTAGATACTAATTGGGAAGAATATCAACTATTTAACCAAGTTCTAAATAGAAATAGAATACGAGAATTATTTTGGTTAGTACAAAATTCCCCATCACTATTTGGAAATTACTAATAATCAGCACAAAGTCATAGTCCGTTATCTTCAAAGTATTCTACTTTGTAATATAACTTTTTTTGTTGTTTTTACTCTATATTAGGGATATTCACATTTCACTATGACCCTTGTTATTAGGGTATGTAGCTCGTGTCCAAACTGAATTAATATTTTTTTTTATATTATTACGCATAAACGTAATTATTATTCGAACTTATATTGATGTACATATGAAAAGTAATATTATCTGGCTCAAGTCCATTTTAGATATTGTGTGCGATAACTTTATTTAGGTTAGGTAGGTTAGGTTAGCAGGCTGCTGGTAAAGGGAAGATCAGATTCCAGCTCACGTGGGTCCTGATATGGTCCCATTGTGCTACCTGTAATGAAGAAGAGTGATGGTGGAAAGGAGATTAGAAGAGTCGGAAGAAGAGTAGAGGGAGGATTCCACATTTCCGCAGAAATCTTTTCAAGACTTACGTTTTGCGTTTCTAACCTGATTTTTGAATTTATTCAATGAGGCTTTGTAATGAGCTCAGTTACCTGTTCTTTTTGCTCCATTAAAGAGTCTGCGGCAGCTCCTGCGAGACTCTTCTAGGCTGACAGACCACCAAGGTGGTTTGCTATTTTTGCGTTGTGTAAAAGATTTGCAAGAGATTCTTGTTGCTTCCTTAAAAGCGTTAGTTAGATTATTGACAGCTATTTCTATATCAGCTACTTCCTCTATGTTTGGAGGATGTGCGATTGAGTTGATGAGGATATTCTTATGTTCCTCCCAGTTCAGTTTACGCCTATTTGTGAAAAGCTTGGTATTTCCGGTTTTTATGCTGATATTGAATTCAATATAGCGGTGATCGGAAAAGGAGCTGAGACCCTCCAGTCCCTAATTATATGAGCGTGTCTCGCACTAGCAAGTGTAATGTCTAGTACCTCTTGTCTGTTTGAGACTACAAAAGTTGGTTCTGAACCTCGATTCAGCACTACTGATAAGTTTATTTAATCACAATGAATTTGCATAAATTTGAATATTTTTAATAAGATAAAAGAGTTAAAAATTCATGATAATAATTTCTGCCACACTTAAAATTAAATTCTAATCAATATTTTTATTTTACACCTTATATGGAAATGATAATCTCTATTTATAATTGCATGACATTGTGGTTTCTTTCAACTTGTAACACTTTTTCTCTATTTCCATTTATGTATATATATATATATTTTTTCTGTGCATAACGATAACGAATTTTTATCGGTTAATTTTATATAGCAGTAAAAAATAACTTTGGAAAAGAAACAAATAACTTAATTGGTCAAAGAATACAATTTATTTTGCTCGTATATTGTTTATTGGAAAATATTTATTGGTAGTTAGCTGCTATAGAATTATGGAGAGCATTCTGATTGTAAAATTTAAATTCTTCCATATTTAGCGATATTTAGTACACACTTTAATAGAGCTTAGGTAAATAACTAGTGGCAAATCATGCTAGGACATGTCTAAAAAGACTATTAATGATATCTGAAAACCAATTTAAGAGTCTTCGGTTACAAGTGGTTTACAGCACCTATAACTTGATTTGCATAAAATTTACTTGTTTTACCATCACAATTTCAAGTGAGTTTAAGAAAAAACTTCTGCAACAATCTTACTCACACATAATTTAAATAAAATATTATTATAGCAAATATGGTTATCCAAGAAGAGATTATTTAAAATTTTTCTAAGAATTTTTATTAAGCTATTGCATACGAGTAGCTTTTATCGCGGGCTTTGAGCGCGGCGACCTAATCAAGAAATTCCGTAACGAAAAAACCTAACACTAAGTTTGTTTCTTAAGTCTTTTGTTTTTTAAGTATTTAAATCGTCTAATGTATGTTAACCCCTAAAGTATGCTATTGATTTCATTAACATACAGTATTGCCAGAATAACAACCGAGTTATTAAACAAAACGTAATAATATAATTGCATAAGTTGATAAAATATGCAATGCAATAGCTTTACCGCGGCAGTCCCCAAATGCCACATGTCTTTTTTTTAATTTTGTTTTAATACTATGTATGCTTCACAAATCGATGGCTTAATATAAGAAAGGCGTAACAAAATTTTTTTTTCTTTAAGTTTGAACTACAAATCGCAATAAAATCCGTAAATTTTAAAGTACATATAAAAATGTTTTAGTGCAATTTTTATAAAAAAAAAGCAGCCCAAATGAATTGGCTTATTGGAAGAAACTCTATACTAAGCCTTGACTGTAAACTTCTCTTATACAACGCGATCCTGAAACCAATATGGTCCTATGGAATCCAGTTATGGGGCACTGCCTCAGCATCGAATATCGAAAGAATTCAAAGGCGACAGAATAAAATCCTACGTAAAATAACAGCAGCCCCCTGGTATGTCAGAAACCATCGAATTCATAAAGACCTAGACGTTCCGTTGGTGAAGACAGTATTTTCAAAACACGCGAAAAAATATATAAAAAAACTTGAGTTGCACCCAAATCCACTTGCGCGCAATATTCTTCATTATAGAGGCCACACCCGGCTGAAAAGAAGGGATACTCTTTTTCTCAGCCGTTCACGAGAGATGTAAAACAACAAAAATTAACCATTGAAATTAAAAATTTTGTTTAGCATCGGCTAAACTTATATTTAATATTTTTTAGATTTAAGATTTGAAAAACTTATTGATAATTTAATTTAAATAATTAAAGATTCAATAAATAATAAAATTATCAAAAAAAAAAAAAATTTTTTTATAAAAAAAAGTCAACAAATCTTATGCTTCAATTTATTTTATTTTGAAAGCATTGTGTATTTGACATTTATCTAACAGAATAGGAAAAAACGCTGTTTGAAAAAAAATCGAGTTACGCCTTTTTTATATTAAGCCATCGAAATACTGTACAACGAGGCACTAGTATTGATTTTATTATGATTTTGCACCAACCAATAAAAATAGTGAAAGCAGCCGATGTGAAAAGGTAAAATATCAAATTTGCAAAATTTTTGTGCTCAAACAATAAATAAAACTGTAAAACCTGTAATTCCTGGATCAGAACTGAACCAATATTTTTAAATTTTTATTTATATTTTTAATTTATTAACTTTGTAGGTTGTGAAAAGTAAATTTAAAAACTTAAAATTACACATAAATGTGCGTTAAAAAGCTCCACGATAATATAACCAAGGTAAAACTAGTTCCATATGCTTACGATAGCGAGGATTTGTATACAATTGCAGCTTAAATTCGACAGCATCATCTGAGTCTGTTAAATAATTATCCAACTTGGCCTTGTCACTGGGATCTAAGAGTACGGCTGCCATAACGCCAGTACTGGCATTATATGCTGTAAATAATGTAAATATCTGCATAAATATTTTATTGGCAATTAAAATTACTTACTAGCACTTACCCCATGCATTATATTTGTGTAACATTATATGAATATCTTTTAACGAGGGACACTTTTTTGGATAATTTAGTAACATTAAATTGTCTTTCAAACAATCATAATAGTATTTAATAAAATAATCAAATTTGTCAATTTTTAATTCATATTTAGTTGATGATAAGAGCAAATAATATAAATCCTGAGCAGGCGTACCAAAGTGAGGTATTTGGTAATCTAGCAAATAAGTATCAATAATGCAATCAGTTTCATCATGTTTAAACATGATATTATTTGACCAACAATCTCCATGATTCAAAACATTAAACTCATTTTCATTCAATTGATTCGCTTCAAATATATCGTCTAATATTGCGTTTCGGTGACTGTAAAGGCTTTCATAATACTTTTCATGACCTGCATACTCTTTAGCACATTTCAGAAATACATCGGTGAGACTATTAAAGATGGGTGTGATCATCTCACGATTTTCCTCTTTAAAGAAATTTTCAAAATATTTGTATTTTCCTTTCTTAGCAACACGTACTGCAGATGCAGCATGCCATTGTGCCAGAACTTTTAGAACAGCTTGCGTGTGATGGATATCGAAACCTTCTAAGCGGTTCATATTTTTATAGCCTTTGTTTGTAAGATTTTCGAGAAGTATATGTGGATGCTTAGTAGGCAATTCATAAAATTTAGGTGCAAATTTTATATCGACTCCAGCTTCTTTATAGAGTTTTTCCAATTCAGGAATAACCTCTTGATACATGATAGTTTCAGCAGCAAATACATTGTGACTTTTCATCAATTCTTTCGAGGCTTCACTTTCGTGTGCAGTTTTTAGCATTAGTGTGATCGATTCTAACGAACCATCTGTAAAAAACCAAACAAATTTCGCAGAATAACAAAAAATTATTGCTTTGGTTTTGTGTTTGTTTCAAAGAAGCCGAATACATACCCGCCAATTCAATAACTGCTTCCAAACGCAACATTAAGGTGGCATAATTCTCTCCTGCACTAAGAGCAGGAATGGCCTTAAACTCTTTTATATGGAGAAATTTACTGACAATTTTCTTAAAAATCGTTTCAAATAAAGATGGTACAATCCATTCTGGAATAGTTTCTTGAGATATACTTCCGTTACTTGTCATAATTAAAAACTGAAATAGAATTATTTTTTTTTTTTATTCTTTGAACTTGCAAGAAACAAAAGCTGAATTCGACTAGTAGAATGTACAACTTAATGAATGTGATGTTTGTTTTACGCTTTTTAGTAAACAAATGAATTGTATAGTTTCTCTAGTCATTGTTACAAGCAATGAAATGCATTTATCAACTTTTGAACACCTATAACTCGTTGTGCATGATATTTACTTGTTTTATCATCATAATTTAATTTTAACAAAAACTCATGTAAGAATCTTACTGACACATATTTTAAATAAAATATTAAATAAAGTTATCCAAGTTATATAGAATGAAATAAGAACAGATTTGAAGAGATTATTTAAAATTCGTATATAAATTTTTATATTCCATTTTGTTTTAATACTGTGCCTCTCAAATACTGTAGAACGAAGCACTAGTATAGATATTATTATAGCTTTGCAAGTGTGTAATAAGCTTTTTTATTGCAAAGTTTTTTTTTTTTTACATAAAATGAAGTACAAAACAAAAATACCCCGTCTATTTAGAGATTTAATATTACAGTGAAACTTAGATATAACGAATTCCAAGGGGATCCGAAAGTACTTCGTTACAGCTATTGATGCGCTATAAATATAATTAGTAAAGCCTTAATATAACGAACTTTGAAGAAATTCGAAAAAAATTCGTTATAAACATAGTTTTCTTTATTCAAATTCTATTTAACATGAGATCGCTAATAAAAGCTTATATTTCATGAAGTTAATAAAAAATAAAACTCTATTTTGTTATTCAGTTAATTTTATCAAGTTTTGATAAAATATTGTGTCAAGATTCAAGTCAACATTTCTAATGCATTACATTTGCACACACATTTGCAAAACACGTCGAATAACTTAAATATGGTGTGAACTAATGTATTCTGTAGTAACATCGATTCGCATTACAAAAGATTCAGATAAACAAAAAAATATTTTTTTGCCCTTAAATCGAATAAAGGCTATTATATATAGTCTTATGAAAATTGAAAAAAATGGAAAAAACTATTTTTTTTTGAATTTTCTGCTCAAAACACGTCACATAACTTTTAAATTTGGTGTGAACTATTATTTTGTGTAGCAACATTGATTACCAATAATGAAATGAACCCTTCATGATACTTTTATAAATATTTTACCGGTTTAGAGAGTTCGGCTTTGATAACTTTTTAATAAATTGATTGTATTTTCAAATTACAAACAGCACAACAAATTTTTAATTGCTGTGAATTGTGAAAAAAAAACGTTTATTAATTACTTTAATTAAAAATAATTTCCTGCTGGGTTTATATGCGAGATAAAACTGAAATATAATGTTTTACAATTCAAGTCATATAATTAAAAACATGCATACAAACATTTCCTAAACAGCACACAGAAAAAAACAGTTGAAATTATTGTAATTTTTTTTATAAATGACGAGCTTTTATTAAATAGAATTGGTTACTAAATATTAATAACAAATATTTTTTAAATATATTTATTCATTATTAGACATGCTGCTATAATTTTTTTCTAACATATTTATGTACAAGTGTATGTGTACATTAGACTGGCTTAAATTTCAAAATTAATAAAGTCTAATGTAGCGTAGATGTAATTCATATAGCTCCACGATTGTACAGCCAGGGTAAAATCATTTCACAATGTTTGCGGTAACGATCATTTGAATACATTTCTATTTTCAATTTAATGCCGGCATCAGTATCACCCATAAAATTTTCTAAATTAGCATCATCTTGAGGATCCAAAAGAATGGCAGCCATGACACCGGTAACAGTAGATAAACCTAAGAGAAAATCACACAAAATCAAGCAAATCAATTGGCCAGAAATACGTTTATATATTTTTACCCCAAGGATTATATTTGTGCAACATAATATGAATGTCCTTTAAGCTGGGCATCTTTTTCGAATAGTTTAACAATTTCAAATGCTCAAATAATTGACTGTGATAGTATTTGATAAAATAATCAAAATGTTTAATTTTCAAATCATATCTTGTCGATGAAAGCAAAAAATAGTATAAATCTTGAGCTGGTGAACCCCAACGTGGTATTTGGTAGTCTATCAAATACGTTTCTTTAACATTGCCAAATGCATCATGTTTAAACATGACATTATTTGCCCAACAATCTCCATGATTTAAGACATTAAATTCATTCGCATCCACCTTAGCAGCATCGAACATTGCATCCATTCTAAAATCTTTATTTTCGATCATATGATTATAATATAATTCATGACCATCAAATGATTTCACACAATCTATGAAAATTTGTTGCAGATTTTTACTCATTTCCCTAAACATGTCACGTGTTTCTTCCTTAAATATTCCATCGGAAATACATGCGGGATATGCACCTTTCGTAGCTACACGTACCGCAGATGCGGCATGCCATTGTGCCAGTTTTTTCAACACACAATGTGTGTGTTCCATATCCAAGCCTTCCAAACGATTGACATTCATAAAGCCTTTGGGTTGTAAATCCTCCAAGAGTATATACGGTTGATCCGTAGCGAGTTGATAGGATTTAGCGCCAAAATTCACCTCGATACCCACATCTTTGTACAAGTGCTCAAACTCGGGCACCACATCATTATACATGATGGCTTCATTTACGAAAACATTGTTAGATTGCATGAATTGGCGAAACAATTCACTGTCATGAGCTGTTTTCAACATAAGTGTCACAGCTTTTGAACAGCCATCTACAAGTAATTGCAAATAATTAAATACATCCGCATACATAGTAAAGTTTTTTAAAAAAGATGACAAAAATAAAAATTCATATAGAATTTCCAATTGACAAGACGAATGTGCTGATAATGGAGATAACAGCGATTGCAGTAAATTAATGACAAAATGTATAAAATAATTTTTATCAAAAGTAAAAAAATGCAATCAATGGCATAGACATTCTCGTTCAAATGATTAGTGCCACTTTAGTTTCTACACAGAAAAAATATTAAAAATTTTTTTCCAATTAACCCTTTAATTAAAAATATAAAAAAATTTGATTAAATATTTAATTTATTTAATTAAATTTTTAATTGTAATAAATAATTTTATACATTTAGTATAAAAATTTAATTGATACTATTAATTTGTTGTCTGGTGCAAATTTAATTAAGTTCTTAATTGATATCACAAATTTTTTAATTGAAATCAATTTTCTTTTTCTGTCTAGTTTTAGGAGGCCATAGCGCTTAAGTGTTTTTTTTTTTACCTCTAAAATTTTACTGGCATCAGAAAGATCGTATTTTAGCGAGTGCCTTTTTCCAAACAGATATAAAAATATTTATAAAAAAACTCATTATATTTTTAAATATTTTAATAGTGTCAATAATCCTTCCCTTTTTTAAAACTATTTCACAAAGACGGGGTCTTATTGAATTATAACGTAACTGGAGGGAGAACTTAATGGCTTGAATTAGTGAATCCTGATTCACCACTTTTCCACTTCATTAAGACTGTGGGGAAAAACAGCAAACTTACATCTTGTTACAAATCTGATTGTACTGAATTTTGTACAGTTTTCCTAATTCTTTTTCTCACTAATAGCACTTTAGGCCTCTCTATTTGATCCTCCTACTCCTCGTCTTTTCATGTATTATGTGGCCATCTGAGCCTTCCAAATTTAATTTCTCCTTGTCCTCTTAGTTGAATGCCTCATGTCAGAAGCTCTTTATCGTATTTCAATAAATTTTATTTAGCGTCACACAGCTTGCAGCACAGGCATAATTTTTAGTGGTAGAGGAAAAGTTTAGGAAAATTTTTAATACTTTTTTTCTCAATATATATTTTTTTCAAACACAACCCGCAAAGCGATTAGCTTGGCTGCAGAAAATACACAGGATCTCTGGCCGGAATCGAACCAACAACCTCTGGACAACGAGGCTATTATTACCACCTATCAGCTACGGTGGCACCCAGCACAATCAGAGTTTCCCGCCCAGTGGACTGATATGAATATCTTTGTGAACCATAGACATCAAGCAATGCTCTTTCCGCAATGATTAAACTACTTTTATTGTAATTTTGTATTAAATTGACCGCTTGTATAAAAACTCAAAATAAAAAAAGTTTTTAATGAAATGAACGAAAAAAATTGTATATTTTTTTTATCTAAATTTTAATGTTGCTGTAGTTATTCGTTAGAAAAATTCGCTTTCCGACGTTGTTAAATTTTAGGTAACGATAAAACATTTAAAAATATATGGGCTGTTAAAAATAGAAAATTGTAAAAGGTTCTAATCAACTGATCAAGAGTGTATGTGTGGGTCTTCGCAAAATCACTTAAGTCAGAGTGATTTTACAAAAATATTGATATTTGAAAATACAGATTTTGCAAAACAAAGGGCTAAAACGCAAAACAGCTACCAAAAAAAAAAAAACTGATTAAATACATACATACATACTTACTAAATTTGTATGTCTATTTATACTCGTATGTACTTATGTACGTAGTTCGTTAAAATTATGTTTAAATTTTTTGTTATGGAAAATTATTTTGTACAAAACTTTTCAAACACACATACTTACCATTCAATTCGATATCTGCTTCTAAACGCAACATAATGGTAGCATAGTTTTCGCCAGCACTTAAAGCTCGTTTAGCTTTAAAATCTTTTGTTTGCCGAAAGTCAGGAAGTATTTGTTTAAAGACCGTTTCAAATAGTGAAGCTTCAATCCATTTTGGTATATCGCTTGCATTTGCCGACAAACTCTGATTATTGGCCATAATTTAATTAACTAAAGAACAAATGTTAATATTTTAAAGCGTTAAATACTTTTGAGAGCAAAAAACACAAAACAACAGGTCTCCACTTAACTCAACAATAACAACTGAGCGAACGTTTTCTGTGTTTAGATTTTTGAAGCAAAACAAAAGGAATTTAATATAAAAATATTTGAATATATTAATTTGTTTGTTTTGCTTTTAGCAATAGAATCTATTGAATTGAATGATATAATAAAAATTTAATTCAGTTAAAAGCTTTTAAATTTTAACAAAAAAAAAAAAAAAAAAGCTTGTGTAATAACTTTTAATGAAGCTTAATAAATACATACGTGAATGGTTTTAGCAACATCACTTGAGCAAATACGTTTTAATTAATAAAAAAAAAAAATAGTTTCTTTTTGTTGGCAAGATTATTTTTGTTTTTACTTGAATCTATAAAATTGGCAAGATCACGATAGCGCAAATGTCTTAATTTTGTCTGAATT
Organism: Lypha dubia; assembly: GCA_947311025.1. Classification (NCBI taxonomy): domain Eukaryota; kingdom Metazoa; phylum Arthropoda; class Insecta; order Diptera; family Tachinidae; genus Lypha; species Lypha dubia. The sequence continues at coordinate 124,486,157 of OX371260.1, forward strand.
GAATTAATATCGAATTTTAAGGCGCACAAATTACTTGAAAAGCTTAACCTAAAGTAAATAAAATATATAGATCAACTCGATTGATTCTTCGATAATAAATACTTAGAAGGAGGCTATCTTGCCAGCGACTTAAAGAAAATTAAATGGGATGAGTTTTGTTCAAAAAAAAAAAAAAAAAAAAAAGAATATTACAGTACACCTCATAAAACTTGCAATGAAAGGAGGTGCTCCTGTGGAACAATCCTTGCAAATTTATGTTGTTTTATTTACAGAAGAAGTTAAAGATTTTAAAATCGTTAGAAATATACAAAATAAGTAATTTTTACAGAGTATATGGATCATATTTTGTATGTACAAATATATTTATGACTCAAGTACTCCTCTATAGCAAAGCCATGGCAGAATCTCCTCTATATGCTTGACGTAACGCTCATTAGAAAACATGATTTCTTTAAATTTATCGGCTTCTTCGCAATCACCTATTAAATTATCAACGGAAGCTTTATCGGTTGGATCACACAAAACAGCAGGCATGGTTAAGAGACAAGCAAAAAGGCCTAAAAAATAAGTGTTTTTGTTTACAATTAAACTAGAAATAATCATTATGCATATTTAATATCATTAACACATACCCCAATAACCATGTCGTATTAAACTCATTTGTAATTCCTTTAATTTTGGCAAAGGCTTTCCATACTTCAAAAGTTTTAGGTGTTCTATCAAATTGTCATAATAGTATTTAATCATGCAATCAAATTTTTTTACTTTGATGTCCAGCTGAGCTGACGTTATTATGAAATACAATAAATCATTAGCTGGAGAGCCATAAGATGGTACTTGTAGATCTACCAAATAAGTTTCTTGCAACTTGCCTGCTGCATCATACTGAAACATAATATTATTACACCAGCAATCACCATGATTTAAAACATTAAATTCTTTTTTGTCGATTTTATTTTGTTTGTAAAATAAATCGGTTACATTATCTTTTAGATCTTCCAGTTGTTTTAAGTATTCTCTGTGATTTGGTAACTTTCTGGCAGTGTTAAGTAAATGTTTTAACGAATTATCCAGCATTGTTTTAAATAGATCTTTTCCATTTTCAATAAACATACCCTTGCAGTAGTTGTATTCGTATGGTCCCTTCTTTTCAATTCTAAGTGCTGAAGCAGCGTGCCACTGTGCAAGCTTTTTCAAAACACTTTTACAATGTTCCATATCTAAGCCAGCCTGCCTAGGAGCATTTTTGAAACCTCGCTGCAAGAGGTTTTCCAGCAAGATATATTCCTGTTGTATGTCCAATTTGTATGATTTAGCACCAAACTTTACTTCAACATCAATATCTTTATACATATTTTCAAGTTCTGGTACAACTTCCTGATACATGCCTGACTCAGTTTTAAACATTTCCCACTTGGCCATTTCTTTCTGATATAATTCACTATCGTGTGCCACTTTAACCATAAAACTTTTGTCACAAGTGTCACCATTTTTGAGTAGAACATTCATTTCAACTTTAATCATGACAGTTGCATAATTTTCGCCAGGCGCTAAAGCATGAACGGCTTTAAAGTTTTGTATTTTGCTCACTTCGATCCCGGTTTCTCGTAGAACATTTTCAAACAGTTTTGGCACAATCCATGCCGGTACTCCATCTGTTCTGTTAGACATTTCAATTAATTATAAAACAGATAAACGATGAACAAATGTTTTATTTGAATAACTATCACGTACTAAAATGATAATAATATTAATCAAAAGCACTTTATTGTTGTTATAATTTTCATTTCCTATTTGGCATGAGTATGGGTTGAGTTCTCTCATTTCTCAAACTAGTTTTTGTTAAATATGAACGTTTATTTGTTTGTTTGAAAGCGTCGTAGATCTGATGAAATAAAAAAGCTAAAAACTTTTAAGATTTTTAACACCAAAGACGCTGCAACACTGCTCTAAAAAAAATAACATAACTCGCAAAGCACAGTTGTAAATTTTCAACATCTATCTTCTCTACCCTATTCCTTTACCTAAAGTTCCGGCACAATGCACTGCATGCGTAGGGGTCATCCCCCTAATTAAAAAAAAAAAAAAATTGATGTTATAGAATATTTGATAAGTGTGAACGTAGCATGGTACTTACTAGTGATGTTACGAATACTCGTATTCGTATTCGACTATTCGACTATTCGCCTATTTTAAGATATTCGTATTCGTATTCGCCAAATTCAAGCGAATATTTTTCGAATAATTTTCCCATACATTTTCCAAAAAAAGTTTAAAAAAAGTTTAAAAACAGTACATAAAATGTAAAAAAATATATTAATTTTTATTAAAAAAAACCCCAAAGTATTTCACGCAGAGTAAGAAAAACGAAATCTGAAAGTATGTAAGTAAAATAATTAAAAAATGTTCTGTAGAGGTTTTCAAATTCGGCATCTTAATGCAAATAATAATGTTAAATCACTAAATTTTTTTTTTTCATTTATAGGTACTTACGCAAAGGCAGGGATTTTTTCCAATTAAATTTGAAATATAAACCTCAAAAGAAATATTCGTATTCGTATTCGTATTCGCGAATACAAAAAATTGATATTCGTAACATCACTAGTACTTACTACCTGCCAACTTTTGTGAAGTCATCGAAACCAAAAATGTTATCTAAATTCATCTTAAAATTAGTACTTTGATCAGAAATACAATTAAACTTTTTACTATTTACGCAGCTGTGAAATTTGAACTGCGAAACACACCGGGTACACTCTACAAAAATTGCTATTTGTTTTTTTTTATGCGAGTGGACAATAGTTCAGATTAAGCTATTCAATGTTGCACTGTAGGATCTTTCACGACATCAATAATTTTTTATCCAAAAATATATTTGTCTAAAAAACTAATGTAAAATATATTATCAGCCATATCGAGGTTAAGTCCTAAGTGTCGTCTTTATCAATCCATTCTTTAAGGCAAATGGAGATATGCGGGCCCAATTTCCAAAAGGCCATCCCAATGCCTAAATGACCTACAATTTTCGAGGCTACACAAAAGATCCATTGAGCTTTTTATTTTTATTAGTTTTTCTGAACAAAGAGCTCAATTTGTATTAAAAAATGAAAAAAAAAATTGATTTTGATCTTTTCTCTCTGATCTTACTTTAGAAATATGATGATAAAATTACTATAATACACCCAAATTGGTAAATAGAGTCTTCAGAAACTTGGCCAAGTAATCGGTAGGGAATTGCTTTGTCACTTCGTTGCAACGTCAATTGTAGCGATTCATTAAAAATCGAGGTTAAATGTAACTAATAATAATAATTTCAATAACTAATTTAATTTATACATTATTTACAAAAAATTATTTATTTATTACGAGTTAGCTAATCTTTATGTTGTATTTCAGTGGTTGCTAAATACCAACTCATCAGTAGATCTTTACCACCGCGCTTGAAAAGTTTTCAAACTTATTTGTTAATACATAAATTTTCAAGTAAAATATGAGAATTACCAAAGTACAAGCAAAACATTTAAAAAAAACACACTTTGTTGTAAATATTTTTCTCCGCCATGGTATTTTCCGACACGCCATTATTTATAATCTTTGCAAAATGTGAGGTTTTTAAAGCTGTTTTGCGTGTGCTTTGGTAATTCTCATATCTTACGTGAGAGTTGCAGGAAATTATAGGATTAGAGTTTGATAGTCTCGTTTTATATCTTTTGTTTAATGTTTCTTTTTAAATGAAATTTATTGAATTAAAAAAGTAGTTTTTCTAATCATCTAATAATAGAATTTTCATCTATTCACTATAAAAATAATAAAACGATGGCGAATACAATATGTTAACAGTCCAGAAATCCCTTATATAACATCCAAGGATATAAAGCTTCCATATGTGTACGATAGCAAGCGTTCGAATACATTTGCTTTTTAAAATTAACTCCATCTTCAGAGTCACTCACGAAATTGTCTAAAGTTGCACTTTGGGTAGGATCACACAAAACAGCACACAGAACAGTTGTAGTTGTAACATACGCTTTAAAACGAAATGAAACGAATATATATTTTTATAAAATTTTCTATAAACATATTTATTATTTAGTGATTTATTAAACATACCATAGACACCATATTTATAAATCATTTGATGTAATTCTTTTAAAGTTGGTATTTTTTGAGTGTAGTTGAGTAATTGCAAACTTTCCACCAAATGATCGTGATAAAATTTTATAAAGTAATCAAAATCTTTCAATTTAATTTCTAATTTTGTAGATGACAGCAGAAAATATATGAGATCAATGACAGGAGAACCATAGCGTGGAGTTTGATAATCAATTAAATAAGTCTCTAAAATATTTCCCTCTTCATCGTATTTAAACATGATATTATTCGACCAACAGTCCCCATGATTTAAAACATTAAACTCATTTAAGTCAGGATCTAAATACTTAAAGACTTCATCAGTTATTTGATTTTGTAATTTTTTAACTTTGTCATAATACAATTCAGAGTTCTTGTACTCTTTAACGCATTCCAGAAGAGGTTTTGTACTGGCAAAAAACATGCTTTTTATTAAATCATATCCTTCTATCTTCATATAGGATGTCCTATAATTCCTGGGAAAGTCACCTTTGCAACTAACTCTGACCGCTGATGCAGCATGCCATTGTGCAAGCTTTTTTAAAACGTTTTGGGTATGGTCTCTATCAAGGCCGTCTAAGCGATTGGTATTTTTAAAGCCCTGCAGCTTAAGATTTTCCAATATTATATATTTTTCTTGTGTTGGCAGCTCGTAAGACTTTGCTCCAAATCTTAAATTGATACCAACATCAGCATAAAGTTTTTCAAATTCTGGAACGTACTGGTGATATATTCCAGCTTCTACTTCGAAGACATCATGATTTTTCATAAATTCCCAGAAAATTTCATTATCAAGGCCAATTTTTAACATAAAACTGACAGGTTTTGTAGAATAGTCTGAAAGTATTTGAAAATTGTAAAATTTAATACAATTTAAGGTTTATGTTATGTTTTTATTAAATTACTGAAAATAAAATTTTTTAAGTACGGAGATTTCAAAACCGCTACATCTGTTATCCTCGTTTGTTTGTTGGTTTTTATGGCCTGTTTTTTAACAGAAAAAGAAGAATTTGTTGTATTCTTTTTATTACATTGAAAAAGTTTTTTGTTGAAACAGTTTTGTTCAGTCTAAATTATATTTCTTTTTTCATTGGACAAAGCTCCAGAAGTTAATGAACTTTTATGTACAGCTTTCTACACCATATAATTCTCATTTATAGCGAGAATGTAAAGGATACTGGCAGTTATTACATATTTTATTTCCATTTGTGATTTCGTAAGAACCTTAGATTCCACAAGCACATAATTTCCAAATAAATTAAATTAAAATTGAATAATTCATGGAGAAACAGCTAGAAAGTATACATGGTCTTTGGCCACTTGATATAAAAATATCACCATAATTATATTAAATTTATTTTGACGTCATATTAAATCATTAATCCCCTTATTAACCAAAATTCCAATTATATTAAATTAAACCATAATTGTGCAATAAGGTGACATAAATTATTATTATTGAAAGCTTTTTTTTTAAATTAATCGTAAACAAAATAATTTATTTTGGGCAAAATTACGAAAAGGGGAATAATATGTTTTATTTTCAATATACCACATTGAAGAAAAATTTAAATATTTTCAATTTGTCAAACTTTACATTGTTTATGTTTTTGTTTATACCAGAGGTCATCTACTTTTTTAAGAGCTGTAACTTGAAGAATAAACTTTCGATCAAATACGGAGTTAAGAATTTTTCAGAGCTCTTGGTAGTAAATATATGGTCAAAAACTGATATTTTTTTTTAATTGGGGTGTTCACACTATAGTCATATCAGTCATGTTGTCATAATGTCTTATTATTTTACAATGGTTTAAAAAATTGTTGTTGTGCTTCACACAAAGAAGTCGTAAAATAATAAGACTTTTTAAGGTATGTTTATGTTTTGTCATAAAATAACAGTAGGAACCTTAGTCGAACAGCTGAAACACTTCAGTCAAATGGGCGATATTGTTTACAAGCTGCCGCCGTTACTTATAAATAACACAAGAATAAGAATATGTGTCTGTGTAAGTGATCTTTCCACTTCCCGGCGTTCAAAAAATAGTTCAGCTCATGTTACCGGCAATAGCTACTTTTGTTTTTATTTATTTTAGCAAGTTCGTATAGATAGAAAACAATTTGCAAATTTTAATTGATAATGGGCATTTTAGGGTATTCACAAGAAATTTATTATATTCTTTATAACAAGTCGGACTGAACTAAAAAATTACCACACAAAAACATAAGTGTGAAAAAGCCAAGTTCCTATCCAAAAAATTTCGGCCGTAAAAAGTACTGAGATAAAAATAAGGACGAAGTTCTTGATAGGTACAATTCCATCTCAATTCTAGACAACGTATAAGCTTGGCAATATTTTTTCAAGAATTCTTTCCCATATTAGAAAAAAATATTTATGTGTATTGCTTATCAGGGTGTACGAAATTTCAGCTCTCTAGCTATACTGGAAGTGCCCCATTAAAGAAGGGGCACCCAGGTCCCCCCTGGGAGGACATGTGCCGGTTTTCAGATTTTTCTGCTTAATTTCCAATCAAGACCTACCTGTGTACCAATTTTCAGCTCTCTGGATTTACTGGAAGTGCCCAATAATATTGATGAGCGAGTGAATATGTACTAAAATATGGACTTTTCACACCTTAATATCTCGGGAAGCTTTTACGGTAGAACTTTAAACTGTGAGGTCACCTCTGTGGGGAGACCTTATGTTTCAAGTTTCATTACATTATTACATTATAATCAAGAGGAGCAAAGTTATGAAGGGGGTAAAAACAGCTCGAATGGTTTGGTGTAAATATACATACTGTGTGGCCGAACTTGGCCTAGATTTACATTGAAGCCAAAATGTGAACGTGTGAGCACTAGCCCGACTAAAAAAAGGAGTGTTGTTAAATGTCTTTGATATTATCAGCTGACACAATTATGACATAGCACATTAAATTATGACGGGGTGTTCACACTGGTCATATTATGGTGTGCTATTATTTCATGACATATGACTTTATGACTACAGTGTGAATACCCCATATATAAAGAAAAATACTACAACCTCTAAAAGCACCAGAGATAACTGAAAATGATTAGATAAAATGTATTATTTTGCAAAACTTTTTCTATAAAAAAATTTATGAATATCTGGACAACATTGTAGATTTTTTTCAATTCGTATTTCTTTTATTGCACTTAATCAATCGGAATAGGAATAGGAATCGCTAAATCATACCTTAGGGAAGTTACATACGAAAAAAACCTCGTTTTAAATACATATAATTATTTTTATGGTTAATATGGGTCTCCTAAATTTCATGCAAATTCCAAATTCAAATTGTTTGTTCCACTAACATGAGATGTTTTACTCAATATAACGAACCTTTGCTGCAATAGAGTCAAAACTTAAAACAAGTATTTTTCCAAAACATATTTATATGAAATTTTTATAAATTACGAAGAAGGTTGTGACAATTAATGTTTGAGTTATGATCAGAAAATAAGTTATTTCTTATTTACGGAAAATAGCTAAAGTTATAATTGTGAATTTAAATATTTTTAACAAATCTTATAGAAAGATCTTATCTACTTTAGTTCTTTGCACTACATTTTTATACCGGCTTTTAGATCCAATTGATCGGAATGAAATTAATTTCACGACATAGCACTGCAAAATTTAAATAAAATACTTTTTCGAATGAAATTTGTTACTTTCACACTAAAATGTTTAAGAAATTTTTTCAGTATCCACCTTTTAGTCTCATATCAATTTCCACCTGTAGCATGATTGTAGCATAATTTTCTCCAACTGGTAAAGCATTAGCAACACTAAAGTTAACGATTTCATCGAAATCAGAATATAAACTTTTTAAAAGATCTTTAAAAATTTCTGACTGAATCCATACTGGAACATTTGGTTTTTCTTTGACAGTATAATTTTTAACTGAACTACGGCTCATTGTCGAATATAGTTTTTATTTCTTTTATTTTGTTTTTAATATTCGCAAAAATTTTGTTTTATTTTTTAACTAAAATATGAAAACCTAATCTTTATACTTAAAAAATTTATTTAATACTAAAATATTTTTAACAGCTTAACTTAAACTTATTTGTTGGATGTCGACGGTATTACGTCATATTAAGTTTCTAAAAGCTTTTCGAAGAGAGCTGTGAATTTGAATGAAATACGAGTAACCCAGCAAACACCAAGTCGAACGTTTTGTTAAATGTTCGTTAAATGCTGTGACTTCCGGCAACAACTGTGTTATGAACTGACTACAAGCTATGAGATCTAAGTTCAGTTTAAGTAATTGTGAATTCTTTCTGAATTGAAGTTTTACAAACTTTAGCAAAATAATTATCACTATAAAAAATAATACCAATTTGTTTAAAATAAATAAATTTTATTCAAATTGTATTGAGATATGAGTTGGATTTTTAATCATTCTCATTTAGAGTTCAATGTTGTGTTTGCTGGACAAAATGAAAAAGCTCTCAACATTTGCGAGTATATTCTGTGTTGCCATTAAAGAAAAAATATTAAAAAAATTTCAGCTAATTTTATTTTAAATTAATATTCGTATTCATAGCAAAATTATTTGTATAATTTTTAAAGCAACAATATAACAAATAACCAGACTGTGACTGTGAATGTTGGAACATTTTCAATCTAGAACAAAAAGCTTCTAGTTTTGCATAGACAAAATTACTTGAAACTTCGATATTGATAATATAAAGCTGTTGTCATTTTACACAGAGGGAAAAAACCGTAGAAAAATACCGAAATTGATACCATTTGTTGTTGAAATTGAGTTAAGCCCGTTTGTGCTTACTTTGATAACAGTTGGTATCAATCTTTTAAGAACAACTCGGTATCATTCTATTACCAACCGTTCTTATTTTTGATATTGATATTATTATTGATACCGTATCCGTCTTAGAGTCTCTTTCACCAATTCTATTTAAATATCAATTCATATTTAAACGTAGTTATTCATTTCCACCAACATATTCTCTTTACAGATTTAAAAACTGTTTAAATAGATAGCAATCTCCATTTAAATATTGATTTTGCAACTCTGTCACAACAGCTGCCTCTTGCGACACATACATACATACATAAATTGTTTGTTAACAAAAATTAAAAATTTTCAGAAATTTGCTTATAATTTGTATAAAGCTAAAAATATTTAACAAATCAAATGGAAAGTGATGAAAGTGATTACGATTACGAAGTTATTGTAAAAACTTTTGTCGAACGAAAGCCGCGATCAATAAGAGAATGACGTATTTTTTTACATTTTACGATGAAGAGGACTTCAGATGTAGTTTCCGTGTATCCAAGGAAGCAGCATGGACAATTTTGGAATTAATACGCCACAAAATAAAACATAACAGCAATTTTATATCTTCGGACGAAAAATTTTTGGTACGCGCTTCCATTTTTGTTAATTTGTTTTTTAAAAAACAGCTGAAAGTTGGTGCTGCCATATTAAATAACAAAGGGCTACCATACTTTCTGGTGTTTTATTATAGAAGTTGGTGAAAATGGAATTTTTTTAAACAGAATTTAAATAGAGATATTTAATTAAACTAAACTGTGTTTAAATTTGTTTGGTGAAAGAGACTCTTATTTTGTTACCGATTGTTCTTATTTTGATAACGGACCCTTCTTATTTTAATAACGCCCCGTTCTCAATGTGATACCAATTGTTCTTATTTTGATAACGCCTTGTTATCATTTTATCCACTAATAAATAACCAATTAAGTCCCAAATTTAAACACAAACAAATTTATGACTTCATTTATTATTGTTTATTAAATTAAATTTAAAATAATTTTACATATGTATATTCTTCTGTTACAAACTAGTTAATGATTTATTAAACAAATTGATATATACTTTCTTGAACTATTTTTTGGGTATAAATTAAACGGGAGACTCACCACAAATTCTCCAATTGGTTTTATATACAAGTTTTTATTAAGGGAACCAGCTTCGAAAGACTGAAAATGGCTGTCAAAACCATTAAAAAAGAAATAAAGAAATTATTTTATGTTTTTGTGCTTTTTTTTTAGTACTTACCTTTCAATAAATTAAAAATACATACCATATCAATGGATTGGAGAAATATTTTCAGCTTCTTGTCGTCATCAACTAACACTTCTGGAGATATTATATTCTCCGTACTTACATTGGAGTTTTCTTGTAAAAAACTCCCACCCATTGCCATATAAAATAAATTATTTTCCATTTTTTCTTCCACTTGCACTTGTATATCAAAACTAATAAACGACACATCAGGTTGATTAAAGTCGGCAGATACCGATTTGGTCTTAATTTGATACCACCTCGTTATTGATGTGATAACATACACTGATAACATAAATTCTTTGAGTTTCAACGTAGTATATGTTGTTTCAGTAAAATATTACTTGAAATTCAAAGGTAAAATTTTATGTATTTATGAACTCAACGTTGAAACCATTATTTGATTTTATTCGTTGAATTAAACAATAAACTAGTTTTTTGAATTTAAGAAACTCGTTCATTTATTTAAACACAAAATGAACAAATAGTTTGATTCAAAGGACCTGTTTCTTGATTTTAAGTAATATGCGTTGATTTTGTTGTATTTTATTCTTACTCTCTCTTATTGTCTTTTTACGTATGTTACGTTAAATTCAACAAGCCAATGAATTGCCATACGTTGAATCAAAGAATCTGTTTCTTGGGTGAATAACATGGAATAAATTCGTTGATTCAACGAATTATTCCTTATTTTTCATCCAAGTATTTGGTTGAGTGTAGTTATTGATTTAATACCACTTCGTTCTTGATTTGGTACCATAGGTTATTTATAACAATTTTGTTCTTAATTTGATACCATGTCGTTCTTGATTTAATAACAGATCGTTTTTAATTTATTAACTTACGGAATTTTTGTACCATTTCTTCTTAATTTGATTTTAAAACGCCATTTTCCCTCTGTGTACGAACTTCGATTTCGGAAATTTTTTGGTCAAACCTAGGCTAAACAAGTCAGATTTCTATATTCAGCTATGCTGAATATTATATCAAGCCTTATCCGCGAAAAAAAAATTTAGACGACATGAATTTTTAATGCTAATTTATTATTAATAAATGAAATTATTGGCAACATTTGCATCATATATCGATTCCAATTTCATGGTCACACACGGAGCCACAAAGAATTTGTAACAGAATCAATTTTATTGTAATATATGTATGTGTGTAGTTTGTTTGTATTTTTCATTGTTTTAATTTTGGCTTCTGGTAGTTGTGGTTGTGGTGGCTGCAATTTTGAATTAAGTTTACGTTTTATTATCAGCTGTCATCCGACGTTTTAAAATATTGAAAATTTAAAATTTCTTAAGATGTGTGTGCACAACCGTCGAACACGAACAAATCACACACACAGATCATACGAGTGTGGTCACCTTAAAATAAGATCGTGGACAAACAAACTAAAACACCATTCTAAATATCATTAAAACATTTTCATTTGTGTGTAAAACATGTCAATATGACAGCATTTCATTGGCGCTTGTACCAAATCATCATGCCTAAAGACAAACTTTAACAAACAATAAATAGTTTTTTAACAAATACTATTGTTAATAAAAGTGTATAATTATAAATCTTTATTTCCTTTAAAAGTCAAACATCTTTACGTTAATTTTATTTCCATAAAACCACGATTGTATAGAAATGGTAAAATTTCATTTATATATTTTCGATAACGTGCATTGTTATACATACAACTTTTATATCGATAACATTCTTCAGAATCCCCTAAAAAATTTTCCAATTTTGCACCGTCTTTTGGATCTAACAAAACAAATCCAAGTGTAAAGAATGATGTCATGGTGCACCATGCACCAAAATCTTTTAATTGTATTTCAAATTCGCTGTAGTTGGGAATATCCAAAGGATATTCCAGCAATTTCAAATACTCAATTAAATGTTCATGATAGTACCGTACGAAGTAGTCAAACTGTGAAATTTTTATATCAATTTGTACTGAAGATATGATGAAATAGTATAGATCCAGGGCTGGTGAACTCCAACTGCTGGATTGGAAATCAACAAAAACGGTGTCTTCCAATTTACCATCATCGTTGTATTTAAAGAGAATATTATTGGACCAACAATCTCCATGATTTAATACACTAAACTGACCAGGCATTTGCCTGCGAGTGCGCTCGAACAGTTTGTATAAATTGTCGAATAATTTATCCTGCAAAATAGAAAAGACAATTGAAAAAAATTTTTTGTTTAAAACTGGCAAGCTTAATGCGTGAATTCCCAGGGATTTTCTAACATGTATTATTATGTTCAGTTTTTAAAAAGTATAATTGAGAAATAAATATTAGTTAGGCTGAAGTTCAGTTATTATTGCATTAACCCGAGTAGCAGAACATATTGCGGCCTCTACGATTCTTATCAGAAAACTAACAAATGAACTGCTAATAAGCCAGTAACTCAGTGGTATACAAATCAACAAGATTTATAAAAGCTCAGACCTTTCCGATACTGTAAATTTGAGTTGCCTTGAACAATTAGTGCGCAATTTCTAAAATTGTCGAATTCAACGATGTCTTGAAACCTTATAACCGTCCGATCTTGACCATTTTTCTCATTCAGCACTAATAGTATTTCGTTAAAGTGACCAGAAATATTCTAAAATCATGTTTAATTTATTTTACTTTTTCTCTTTGGATATGTTGTCTTATTGTAGCCATTGTGGTGGTGTTGGCTGAAGTGGTTAGCGCGTTGACTACTAAGCAAACAATTACTTGGGGTGGGGCCTGTGTAGCTCTGATAAAAAACGGAATGAAAGTGAAGGCGCCAAATTTGATAACCAAGAGTGTAAAAATAATTTCGTAATCTCAAAATTTTGTAAATGATGAATGATTTCTATAATTTTACAAAGGAATTATCTACAGTAAACGAGGGAAAAATACATATGTATGTTCACAAGTATAATAAATATTATACATGTATATGATAGTTTCAATTTCGGTAAGGGGCTGTGCACATATTACGTAACGCTTCAAGGGATGAGGGGGGTTAAAGATTTGTTACGGATTGGAAATTTTGCACTGAAAAATTATTAAAAAGCGTTACGCGGGGGGGGGGGGGGGGGGGGTATAAAATCTCTGAAAACAGCGTTACGTAATATACGCATAGCCCCTAAATAGAAAACTTTTTTCAGTTCAGGGTCATGCTGAAAATATTAGATATAAGTCGAGTTTGCGCTTCTTAGCCAGAAACATCGGCGAAGTAAAACAATTAATAAAATGCCTGCTAATACAGCTTAACAACATTAACATCGGAGGCGCCTCAACACTGCCTTAAAAATTAACATAATGCGCAAAGCAGAGTTGTGAAAGAGCTAAGCCTTCTAAATTTTCAATACCTATCTTCTTTACCCTATCCCTCTCTCTGAGTTCCGGCACAATGCACTGTATACGTAGGGGTCATCACCTGAGTGCTGGTGCTAATTAAAAAAAAAAAAAATCTTGGTGAAAATGTTCGCCGTGCTCATGGCTGAACTGATCCAGGCTAAATGGAAAAACGTCCAAATATGAATGCAGGAAATAATTTATTTTTGGAAATAATTAAGCAAAAGCATCAACAAATTTAATAACAACCTCTATTTTAAAAAAAATTATTTTGTAGAATACGTTGTTTTACATGATCCTTTCCTGAAAAGCCGGTCACTTTACTGAAGAGTGTGTTTTACACTTCGACCACCGATGTCCGCAAAGGAGCCAAAAATATATAAGAAATATTACTACGTTCGTCACACACTTTTATTTTAATTACACGCCATTATTATGACAAAAAAATTGTCTTATGAACATACATACATATGTTTGGAGTTCTTAAGTGATTAACAAAAGGGAATATTTAAAAGAAATATAGAGTTAATCTCTGACATAAAATTTTGGTGTTAATTTTGAAAGCATTACGCGGACACCAACTGTGTTTCAATAAAAAGTTAATAACTCTGTTATTTATGGTTGGATATAATATAGTGTGCAGAAACTCCATCAATTTTGAATATTTGCAAAAAAGGTTTAAAAAAAATTATTTTTTTTCAAAAATTATTCTCTGAATTTTTATTACAACTTAATTACCAGAGAAATATTAGGTAGACATTGTTAACATATTTCGAGCAGCAAGGAAAAAATTTAATATTTATACATCCCTTTTGTAGATTTTTCAACAGCACTGGCTGAATAGAAACAAACGTTGTTTTTCGGTAAAAGCCACTAAACCTGGTCAGTATTCATCTGCAAATACTTTTTCACTACTTGTTAGGTAGCTTCGTTGAACGTCATTACATACACTATTTATACACAATTACAAATACAAATAGAATACGCGACTTATTTCTACTGGATGCTAGCTGGGTAATTTTTTTTTGTTTTTATTTGTTATTATATATTAAACTATCTGATAGGTCTTGCAAGATCCATTTAGAAGTTAAAAATCGTTTTGTATTGTACTGAGTTACTGAGATTTGTCAAAGGAAATTTTTCATAGTCAACCGATATATTTTTATGGTGTTCTTTGTATATTTTTTTTAACTATTGTACTTTACTTTAATAATTCTCGTTTATTGGTTGGGAGTTTGTGTATAAGTTAATAAGTTTGAAAAGTTTTTAAGGATGGTGGTAACGATCTACTGATGAGTTGGTATTTTGCACCAATTAAATGCAGCATAAACATTAGCTCAAATAACAAATTAACTTTTTTTTATTACTAATTGATAACATTAAACAGTAATTCCAAATAATATTGATAAGTTTTTTTTTTGATTGATTCTATCGATTGCAGCAAAATAACTTTGTATAAAGTACGCAATTATTGATAAAGACAATTAAACATGATTACAAACTTATATGCTTACCATTGAATCGTAATATTTCTCTCCGTTATCGTATGTCTGTAAATGATCCATAAATGCTTTTTTAAAAGGCATAAACAGTTGATGAACCATACCATGTAACATTTCACTATTTAAATCAGGTGATAAGGCAGGTGGATATGAACCTTTTTTAGCTACACGACATGCGGAAGCAGCATGAAATTGAGCCATTTTATTTAAAACACTTAAAGTTTGTTCCATATTTAAGCATTCTAAGCGATTGATATTTTTAAAACCGTCCACTCTTAAATCATTCATTAAAATATAATGAATATTGTCATTATTTAGATCCAGTATATGGGAGTCGGGACCAAATTTGATCTGGAGACCTGCTTGATTATAAATTTCTTCCAATTCGGGTATAACTTCTGTATAGACCATTTTTTCCACTACAAAGAAATTCATGGACATAAAAATGTCATTCACTTCCTTGCTGTCATGTCCCACCTTTAGCATATAGAAAAAATCTTTAGTAGAACAGTTCTCAAAGTTGGCAGTAATTTGAACTCTTAGCATAACTGAGGAATAGTTTTCACCAGCTGCCAAGCCTGGAAAGGCTTTAAAAGCAACTATATCCCTTATATTAGGGTGAGTTTTAAGTAACAAATTAATAAAATTGTCTTTATTGACCCAGTCTGGAATACAACAGTCTTGAATTCCATTTTTATGTACGACTATAGAATCTTTAGTTGACGTTAATTCTACTAATCCATTAGTTATATGTTCTGTTAAATCTTCATTATCGTCTTTTGAAGCAACATTAAGTGGATTTTCATCTTTAACTAATTGTGCTTCAGGACTTTTGTATATAAAATCTTCATTTGACAGTACTGTTGCTCTATCATAGCTGTTACTTTTATGGCCTTTTGAATTGCGTTGACCCATAATTAATAAATTTATTTACTTTGTGTGTATTAACTTAAAAGTATATAAATACAACATATGAGGTCCACTTTATGTTTTTGACTAAATTTAAAAATTATTACCAACTTTTGTTATTGCGAACTCTTTTATATAACAATTTCATTTATTTATTAAATAGCGTCAAAACAATTTCCAAAATTCCTTTTCAATATTATCTCTTTGATAACATTTAAATTGCTCATTTTATGATAAACTTTTTCTACATTATCTATTAATATTTTTTGGCAATTGAGTGTGGAACTAAAAGCTTTGTTTTTTCTCTCTCCTAAATTCTCTTTATAAACTTCTTATCAATACGAAATAGGTTTAACCATTAAACTTTAATAGTTATGCTGGGAACACAACTGGAACGAACGCCGAATTTCGTCTAGCACGACGAATTCGTTGGAAAAAGTTCGTTACGTAAATTCGTCGTGTGGCGCACAACTGGGACGAACAAACAACTGCTGTCATAATAATCCAAAAAATTGTGTGTATTTTTTATTACAAATTTGTTTTTATATACATACAAACATCACAACGATAGTGTTACCGTATAAAGAAAATAATTCCTTTATAAAATTAAACATTACAAAAAACTATTAAAAACAAATTTCATCATTAATAATTATGTATATTTAACTAAAATGCTCTATATCATAAAAAGAAGAACTTATTAAAGTAAAAATTAACATTATTTACTAATATATTTTAAAACTAAAAAAAACATGGTAACGCTGTACTGATTTCTTCGTCGTTCGTCGGCGTATGAAATAGAAATAAATCTATCAGAGAATTCGTCACGTACGACGAATTTCGTCGACGTCGGTGCTGTGTTCACTTTCATATGAATGCATGTGTTCTATTTTTGACGACGAATATTCGCAACGAAAAATTCGTCGTTCGTCCCAATTATGTTCCCAGCATTATGCAGTTAAAAATATTATCATCCAAAATACAAGATAACATATTAAGTGTATTCCAGATGGATTCCGAAAGAGTGTGAACCGTTCCAGATAAATTTTTTTTTTAAATTTTGAGAGCGATTAAGATAATATTTTTTTTATATTTTCTGTACAAAAATGTAAAATTTTTTTCTTTGCGGAAGTTTGGGCGAGAATCAGCTGTTTTTTGTTTACTTGTGAGACACAACAATTTAACTTGAAAAGTTGCACATAATGGAATCAGTAGTTTTTATTTAAAATTTTATTAAAAAGCTATATGGAAGGTTTTTTTAAGAAACTTGAGGTTGTACGTAGATTTGTGCATATTTTTCCCGTTCCTTAATAAAAAAATTTTTTTTACAAGATTAGTCATCAATTCATGGTCACATCAACTGAGTCTGATGCTGCCATTGCTGAAATTTTTTTTATGATGTTACAGAGTTAGTTATTGTTGGAAAACTTGAAATCAGGCCAAGTTCGGCCACACAGTGTGTATATTGCCAAGCTTACAGGTTGCCTAGAAATGAGATAGAATTGTACCTATTAAGAACTTGTTCCTTATTTTGATCTCAGTACTTTTTACGGCCGAAACTTTTTGGATACGAACTTGGCCTTATTTTCACATTTATGTTTTTGTGTGGATAGATTTTACAAAGTTTTTGATAAATTAAACAAAAAAAAATGCAAAATTTTGCATTTGCACTTTTGTAATACCATTTGCACAGAACACTGAATACTGCTAATGTTTATCTTAAGTTTATCATATCACTCTTGATTTATGTGTTTTAATGCACCTCTTTGATATTTGGTTCGAATTAAGTCAACGCTTTCTAGTTTAATAGTTAAAATTACTTTTTTCACAAATGATTCTTAGGGGCTGTGCACATGGTACGTAATGCTGTTTTCAGAGGTTTTTTACCCCCCCTACGTAACGCTTTTTACTAATTTTTCAGTGCAAAATTTCCAATCCGTAACATCCACTGGAGCGTTATGTAATATGTGCACAGCCCCTTAGGTGCTGTTTCCACAATACAGACAAATGACTTGAGTAGAAATTTTTTATGGGAAACACTGAAAAAACTGAGCGGTTTTCATACAAATTTTCTACTCAAACCAATTGTTTGTATTTGTGTATGGAAACCGCACATTAATAGTTTGAGCATAAAACCCGTTTCACAATGATGACAAACACGAGTAAATACGTAAATTTTAAACAAATGTTGTTTGCCTTTTGCATGTTGTTCATATAAATTATAACGAATACTTTTGTTGACATTAATCAATTCGAAAGGGTCATTATAAACGTTAAGATTTGTCCAAACAATTAAGGCTTCGAACATATACATATGTCACTCTCCTCAAAATATATTTTTTATTTAATAAATTTTATATATCATGACAACTTAAAATTAAAACAACTTCTCATTAATTTAATCTGTTTTATCGTCGAATAACCTACAAACAAATATGTCTCAAATAATTTCATACTTATTAAAACATTCTTTATGAAACAAAAATTTTAAAATAAAAAAAAAGTATCGCCCCCGGGTGGGCTCGAACCACCAACCTTTCGGTTAACAGCCGAACGCGCTAGCCAATTGCGCCACGGAGGCAATTGTACAATGGTGTCCAGATATTGGTAATGAGCTGATATACAAAATAAAAAAAGTGAAAGCACAACAACGAGTAACACATGAACAGCGTTGCCAATTGGGCAGTTTTTTTCGCAGTATATTTCTAAGTGTTGAAGCGTGATATTGACTTCTTTTAACTTAATTAAAAATAAACTAACTTGCTGCTAAATATTTTTAAGTATAAGTACCGCAATGATATTAATGAGGAAAAAGAGTTTTTATGAATTAAATTGTTAATAAAAATTACTTTGACATTGCAATCAAATATTGGTGTCATCAGTACTTTTAAAATTGCATTTAGTATATAACGGTCACTCATATTAAAAATATTTCTTTTGTAAAAATATCAGAATTAATTCCAAAACTATCATAATGCGGTAGGTATTTTATAGATAATATAATAACAATTATCTGGCAACATTGAATACATGTACATGTTACCATATACTACATATGTCGAATTTATGAGTTAATGAAAGGAAACGCTTCTAAAACAGTTTATTGAAAAATCGTGGTTTTTTGAATTGGAATGTTTTAAACGATTTTCTTCATAGGAATATAAAAAGTGTCAGTGGCAACGCTGTTTAATAAGCTCTAGTTAAGCTTTTAACCCATATTTACCACTACATTGTTTAAAAACCAGAAAGCTCAACCTTTTGTTGTTTTCTTATCTATGTGGATTTTTAATCGATTTAATCAGCGCTCGAATGATGGAGAGAAAAAGAATGAAAATGAGATATTCGGAATTTTCTTTACGAGTTTGCGAAATTTTTACTTAATAAAATTGAGCAACGATTCCGTTACACATATACATATGTACATAAATATATACGGACATCAGATCAAGTTTATACAAAGCCTGTAAAACAGAGGTAAATTAATAACAAAATTTAATAAAAAATATTCTGCTTGAATTTTCGATAGATTTTGCGAAAAATTTCAATTAATTTGTCATATTAATTGACAAGATTATTTTAATACAAAAAAAAAAAAAAAAGTTTGTTACATGTTTGCCGGACAAAAGGGGTAGTTTAAAAATCAACTAAAAGAATGTAAAATTGTTACTTTATTTTCTTTTGCCGAGGGGTGAATAATTTTCGTCTGGCCCAGAAAATTAGGGCGTTAAATCGTTATACAATAATGATAAATCATAGAAAGTTAATTTGATTTGTTATGCGAATGCATTTAACATGAAACAAATGTTGCATAGTTTTACTTAAGTTTTTTTAGTATTTTTGTATACGAGTATAAATATTAGGGGTTTCAAGACGGTATGTAAAGCAAAAAACACACACGTACATGTATACACATATATATATATATATATACTAGAATGCTGCATAAATAGATGTGTAGCTAAGGAGTTCACGTATACTTCCAAAGCATGAACACTTACTCGAAATGAATTACAGAAACAATACATATTCATATTTTTGAGAACACCAAAAACTTGTTGTAACTTCTTGTTGTTACTCGACTTAGTGTGTGTTGACTGCTTGTGTGTTTTGCTATAATACTCGCAACATGTATTTACAGAAAGAGGTAAGAATAATGCGACAGCCAAACTTCACTTGGTACATGCAGTACTACGTGAAGTTTGGCAACTAAAAAAAAATTCTTTGTGTTGAGTGTAGTAAAAAAATGGAATTAAGTTAGGCAAGTTTATACATAATATTATTTATTTATTTGTGTTACTTAGTTACTAATTACTTATGTCTAAAGGATACATTTTTAATAGGGCATTTTTCCTTTTCAAAAAATGTTAATTAAATTTATGAAAAGAGCATACATATGTATGAATAATTTTTTCATTATTTATTTTGAAGACTTAAAATGCCGGCGTATTAGCCAAAGTGGATGTAAAGGCTAAAATTTAAAATTTTTAATTTTCGGCATTGCATGAGAAATTCTTGAAGTACCTACCACATGAAGTGAACATAGTTTTTAAGTTAAGGTAGAATTAGTTTTGACTTTCTGTTATGTTCCGTATCAGCTGTTCTTTTTTTGTTTATAGAAAACATGTATTTTCAATTAGTTGTTCCGTTCTGTTACGGACCATTCTGTTGAAAACAGAATTTTACTTACAGTTCTAAGTGACAGCAAGAGACAGCTGCTTGTTTCAGTGAACAAAGCCGATCGGTTCAAAATTGCCGCGTAACGCTAATACATTTTTATTATCACCGCCGCCATCGACTTAAAGCACATTAAAAACAATACGATTTTTTGTATAAACAAATATTATATTCATGAAAAATTTATAGTGAGTAAAGTTTTTTTTAATTAAATAACGTTTTTAACTTATTTTCTTTAAAATTACTCAACCTGATAATTAAGACGAAGCGCCGTTTTAAATTTGTAAACACCGCCGCCGCCGATAAGATATGTATATTCTGCAAGAAACAACTGATACGTTTTTACAGAACTTCTAACTACAAAAATTCAACAACAGAACGGCACAGAACGGAACAGAACGTAAAAGTCAAGACTAATGAGGCCTTAACTTCTTTTTTGTTGGCTACTGTTTTGTATGTTCATATATTTCGGTACTTATTAAATCTGCGGTTGCTACTGGTTAGTATTTGTCAAACAAAAAATCTTCTCTTCACTGCTTGTGCTCTGAACGACAGAGCAAATATCTACTGTATTCGACAGCGAGTTTCACATATGAAGAAAAAAGTTACTCGTTGCAGCCCTTTAATATACACCAAAAAATGTCTTCACGCCAGTCTCGGCCAAAAATAGAATAAAAGAGAATCTTCATATAAGAACCCGAATGATATTTGACACAAATGCGTCGATTAAGCCTTCACGGTTTCACGCCGATACAATTTCAATTAGAGTTTATTTTTATAGATTTTTTAACGCAAGAAAGCAAAATTTATGATTTAATATTGAATATAACGCCTTTGCACATTTTAAATAAAAAAAAGGAACAATGGAACTGTTAAAGAAGTGCTCATTAAAATTATAATTATTGCAGTTTTTACAAATTTTTTGCTAAGCGCAAATTAGTTATTTTGAAATACATACTTAAATGAGTGATGAAGTTTTAGATTTTAGAACTTCGATTTCACACAACTTGCCTTAATATTTATATATGCATTGAAAAAGGTATGGTTATGCTGACAAGATTAAATAAAAGTGCATGATTTTATGTAACTTTTTTGTTCAATTTTGAATATTTGCTCAATTCAAAAGCCTAGTTGTAAAATGGTTTTGTTTTCGCTTGTGAATTGAGCAGTTGTACATTAAAAGTTTTACAATATGTATAACCTAGGCAAGACTCAGTAAAATATGAGTACCGTAGTTGTTGGGTCAAATAAAAATTATGCAATTTGGGTAAAAATTTGTCCCCTCCCCATATAGCATTGATTATCGTATAACTCTTTTAAATACGCACCGATTTTTTTTCCATAGGTTGGCTTGCGCTTTGAAAACTTTAAATGCATTTTGCCACGTTTGAGTTTTTTTGAGATATGACTACGTTGCAATAAAGGAGCGATATAAGCTAGAATTTAATTATGTTGCGTTTTCAGCTTTCGCTTTTGTATTCTGTTCAATTGCCTTTTTTTATTGCAGTCGCTATTTTTTTGCCAAAACTATTAAAAAGAAAACTCCAGAAGGTCGTAATAATTAAACAGGCAAAGAAAATCTTAACTGCGGGAAAGATTGAACTGACATCATGATGTTCATAGTCGGAGTTGTCGTTCGCTGAGACCTCACTGCTTGTCAATCGCGGTAGTTCCAATCAAGTATTTGAATATCCTTAATCATTTATTAATTCTGCAAAGTCACTTGACTTTGTGGCCCTATGCTCCTTGTAGGAGTAAAAGGAACAAATATATATACTTGAGAGTTTATCATCAGATTTTGTTCAGCAGGTTGGATATCCTTTTGAAGGTCCGAGGAATAATTTAAAACGTTTAATAATTCAATTTATACTGGGAAATAAATTTATTTCCAGAACCGGTGTTTTATTTTTGCTGATTTTCAATACGAATTGTCTAAAGACACAATAGTTCTAGACACAATTTTTTTAATGTTTTAGTTGTAGGCAACATAACACACTAATTGTAATTCCTTCTTTAATACCATGCACTTAGCAAAAATCCACCTGATAATGCCCTCTTTATTTCCTTTATTTAGCTAAACACTTGTTTACCCGATTCATTTTTTTTTGTTTTTGCTATTTAGCAAACTAAATAATTTTTTAACCGCACGTAAAAAAAAAAACTTAATTGAACGTAACGACGAAAAAAAGTATGCTGTGAGAAAATGTTCACCTGCCTTCCAAATATCACTTTGCCAGCTATAAGCAATGAAATGAGCCGGAAAACAATATAGGACGACGCTAACAAAGCGTTAAATTATAATTAATTTTCCAAAAAAAAAAAAAAAAAAATTGTAACAAAAGATCTTCTGAATGGGTGCGGTAACATGTATGCAATTTTAATATAAATAATAGAGGGTGAGCAGAGGAGTTTGTAATGTTTCTATCCATAAAACAAGTGTTCAAAAGTCAGTAAGTAAATCAGTCAGCAAACATATTTGTTGGTAATTTATACTTGACTGATTTGATTTAGATAAAAAAACAATAATAACTGATACACAAATGTAATTTCATAAACAGTTTTTGTTACAATTTCATGCTTTAACGCGCTTTGAAAATTTTTTAGAGTCATTGAACGAGCGAATAATGATTATCGATTACTTTTTGGTATTATTTCGCTCCTTTATTGCAACGTAGTTATATTTGAAAATAAATTTGAAGTTTTGAAAACGTATGGATTTATATGGCCGTCTTGAATTATACATAAATAAATTTTTTTTTTACAAATAAAGAAGAAATAAAATTTTTACATTTATTTGAGCAGGTATTCTAGAATTTATGTTTTTAAATTTTATTTATTGCTAACCCGCAACAGATAAATAAAATTTAAAAAATAAAGAAGATATTAAACACACTTTTCCTTCAGCAACTGAAAATTTTTTTATTTTTTCGGGATATGAATACGTTGCAATAAAGGAGCGATGTAAAGGATTAAATTATGTTGAAATTAAGAATATCTAAAGAAAAATCGATACGGCCCACTAACTTCAAATTAATGTTGCCTTGATCTTAATAAAGAGAAAATAGATTTAAAATTTTAATATTCAGACGAAGATTTTTAATTAATTTTTATTAGGTGCACCACTTAGTGTATGACCCCTCCTGATGCAGTGCTTTGTGCCGCGAAGAAGGACACAGGGAGACGTGTTTGTGGACATTCAATTTGAATCTTAACATACTGAAGAGAATAGGAAAGACCTCTGCGGGAAGTTTATTTAACGTTCGAAAAGTTCGACTTAAGTAAGAATTTTCGCTATAATATGTGCTGCAGATCACTGGTATACGGTTAACAAAGGGATGTGCTCTTAATGAAGAGCGCGTTGTACGTGAAAAAATACGTATTTTGGGAACAAGTTCTCTGATTTCTTTAGGGCACACTCCCATAGAATAGTGAAATGCACTCTGCATTGCGTTGATGCTTCACTGAATCAATAGAGTTGGCTGCCCTGTCCCCATCTTGTACACGGTCGAGTAATTTTAAAATAGAATTTAAAGCACCAGCTCATACATGAGAGTTGTAGAAAAGACAGCTTGAGCGATCTTTAATGTTGGATATTTTCAGCTAATTTTATTAATTTTTTTAATATATAATGCCCAATGTGCATCCGAAATCTCATAGAAATCAAATTAACAAAAGTAATCGAAATGTTTCATATTGGCCATATCCTAGTTAAGTTAAATAAAACTATTCCAAGCAGAAAACTTGAATAAAAAATAAAACAACATCTCTAGCATTGTTTTGATTTCACCCTTACCACCGCAAAAAATTTATAAACCTCATTACAGACGTCCTTGCTGTCATAAATTCAAAACAAATTATATTAAAGGAGAACACTTTCCTATTGTTTTCCAACAACAGACGAATGTTAATCCCAAAATATTGCATAAACACTTACATGCATACGCACATTAATATATACATACAAACATACTTGCAGGGTGGTAAAACAAAATCACACCAAAAGTCAATACGTTGAAATAAGATTAAATTAATAAGAAATATCACCCTTGTTAGTGTATGTGATACATATAAACTGTAAAAGGAAAATGTTATAATTTTTAAGATGCAACACTTGACGGGCAATATAATTGTGATATTTCTTTTTGTGTTTTTGTTTTTGTTTTTGGTGGCATATGGATTTTACGGAAAGATTATTAGTAACACTTCATGCGAAATTAGCAATTGGTTAAGCGGAATAACAATGTTGCAGTCAAGGGTTGTTTCACTGTGATTGAATGTCATATAATAGTTGTGTTTTTGTTGTTGTAAATTGCTAAGAGGTTTCACGTGTCTGCTATTAGCACTTAATAGGAAGTTATTGATTTATCTCTGAAGATTATTAAAAAATTATTAAAAGTTTATTTAAGTACATGTCAACAATTAAAAATATTTAAATGAAACCCTTCGAGTAAATTCTTTACTATGAGATTTAAAAAAAAATTATTAATAAATTTTTAAAATTCCCACACTTTTAAATATATAGCAACGTCACCTTACACTGGCATTTCAACTCATTCAATAGAATTTGCTTGTCAGTTTTTTCCTAAGTAACGTTAGGAAATGAAAGAAAGATTTTATGTTAGATTTCGATTGGAAAAAAATTGCAAGAAGACTCGTAAAATATTTACATAGAACAAGTGCAGTAAAATCATAAGTATCTATCATGTCAGATCTGCTGCAATATAAAAATACATCTACATAAAATTGAACCAATAAAGGACGAAATTTTTAAAAATAAATGAATTATAAAAATATTACAAGAGTACTTTCCTCTTTTTCTATTAAATTATGTCCGCTCGTAAAGCTGTTTAACATAAAAGTTTTATGGATAATTGGCCAAAGGTAATGTATAGAAAAGCAAATTTCCCTTTTCCCCAAAAAACACAGCATCAAGACTGGATTTTGCCAAGATGAAACAACGTGTCCCCGGGGGATTATTTCTTTTCAGTTAGGTTTGGAAAGTCATTATGAATCGAAAGAAATAACGCCTCTAGATTTATATTTATGGGGTTATGTTAAGTCTCTGGCAAAAATAAACTTGTACTAAATTTTAGTAATAGTTAAAAAAATTTCTATATAAGTATATATATAATTTGATACAAATTATTTTAAATCAAATAAAGTTTTCTTATAATAAAAAAAAAAAAAAAACAAATGTTCATAATGTCTCTTAATGTCTCTTA
The DNA here is from genome assembly GCA_947311025.1 of Lypha dubia. Taxonomy (NCBI): domain Eukaryota; kingdom Metazoa; phylum Arthropoda; class Insecta; order Diptera; family Tachinidae; genus Lypha; species Lypha dubia. The sequence continues at coordinate 124,512,007 of OX371260.1, forward strand.
ATATTTATACAGGCTAAAATTAAATGTAAAAGTAAATGTTAATAATCAGAGAAGGGAAAAACTTAATATCTAAGCATCCGTCTAGATTTCAACTACACTGGCCGAATATAACAAACGTTGTTTTAGCTAGAAGCCTCGTCAATAATCATGTGCAAATGCTTTCACTACTTGTTAGGTAGCTCTGTTGAACGTGATTACATATTCCATTTATACACCGTTACATACAAATAGAATACGCGACTTCTCACTACTAATTGGATGCTAGCTGGGGAATTTTTTATTTTTCGCCATATATAAAACATTACAGTGTTGCCAGCGATTAATATCCTACAAAAGCCTGATTTTTATGTTCAACTTAAGACAAACTTTTTTGTCACTTCAAAAAAATTCTTTGGGGCTGTGCACATATTACGTATAAAATCTCTGAAAACGGCGTTACGTATTATGTGCACAGCCTTTTATTCATAAAAAATTTTTATTTTATTTTAGTGCTCATTTTCTAAAAGTAAGAATGTTTTTAAGTAAATTTAATTACATATATTTTATTATACAGATGAAATTATTTGTAAAAAATTGATGTGGGAAATGATATACTCCTAAATAGTTTCATACTTTGATTACTTAAAAACGAAAACGGCTATAGTCAATTTAAGTTCATATATTTTTTTCTCATAAAGGATATTTTTTCAAATTTTAAGGAAAATAATTTTTTAAAAGGCTTCGTAGTAGTACATTTCCGATTCAGAAGAAGGTAAATCAAGGAAATAGAAAATGCAAAGCATGATGGCAGATGGCGCTCATGACGAAATTTTTACTAATTTTGGAAAAAACACTGAATTAGTTTTTAGTAAAAATTTCCTGTTATACGCGAAATTTGTATTTCCTAAAATCAAGGAAAATTTTACTGAGTTTCTGTAAAAAGCGGCATTGGCGCCATACGGCAACTAATTTTAACTCAAATGAAATAAAATTTCCAAAATTTAGTTAAATTTTTAATTGAATGTATGGAGACAAACCAGCAACTCTTGAAGCATTGAAACCTAATTTTCAAGTCACCACTGTGCCCATACGCCACAGTGGGAAAATATAGACTACTCGAATAAATAACGTAGATTTCAGGAAAATACCTACTAGATTTTAATAAAAACAATTTTACTCCGACAATCTTTGTGTCTTTCACTTTAGTTTGAAGTTCTCATTCAGCTTAAAAAAAAAACACCCGATACTTGATAAATTACAGATTTTAGTGATAGTTATTCTCTTAACCAACAGAACAATACTAAAGTATGAAAAATCATAGCAATTAATGGTATGATTTGTGATGATATCAGATCCATGACCCGAGAACCATACTATGATTGAATTATATAGTTGTAGTCAAATCATAATGATACGAACAAAATTTGTTATGATGATATTGTTGTCTTATGTAATGTTCAATCAATTTTTAACTCTTGTTCGATGTAAATAATATATGTTTTACAATAATCATGTATTATATTATATTAAAAAATTATGATTCTTAACAATTTTTTTTTTTAAATTGACACCAGATTAAAATTATATGAATGAAAGAATATTACAATTGTGTTGCAAGTAGAATCTAAAAGAACGTTTCATTATATTATTTAATTTCTCATATAGTCACATGTAACGCAAAACGGCCTAATTAACATTATCATTACACTAGAGAAGAAACGAAATAATGTTTTTAAATTTTTTTTTTAATTTTAAATTTTTCATTGTTAAACTTTAAAGTTTAAATTTTGTTTCAATTAAAAACATATTTATAAATAATCAGTTAGACAACAATTAACAAAAAAAAAAAGCACAAACACATTCGCGGTTTAATTTCACCATTTAAGCTAAACTATGTCCGTAAGGTGAAACGAAATCTCTTTGAAATGCCGACGGATGCAAATGATGTGGCATTGTGCCGGGATGATGATGACCATTCATGCCACCATATATATCAGCTGAACGCGTTTTAATCGAATTCATAGGTGTACCGGTAAGTAGTTCTGTCATAAAGCCGATGTATGTAATGGCCAAACGTAACGTTTCAATGCGTGACAAACGTTTTTCGTATGCAAAAGTGGGAACCTTACGTCTCAATTTATCAAAAGCTTCGTTTAAATTAAACATACGACGACGTTCACGTATATTGGCGGCTCTTCGTTGAGCCATGGATGCCGTACGACGTCGAGTTTTTTTCGTAGAATTACCATGGCCCGACGAGGAGCCATGAGCGTGACCATTTGCTCGGCTACTGCTGTTAGAACGGGGATTTACTAAGCTGCTCACTTGAGAACGTTGCCAAAGTGCTGAAATTGAAGATTTTTCTTTAATGAAAATGCTGAATATATTGAACTTTTACTTACCCAAATCTGTACAAGGAAATCCTGTTATTAGTTCCTGATATGGTACTATTGGAGGTGGTGGTGGTGGAGCTTCTTGAGCCCATAATGGTTGAAATGGAACTTCTGGCATGTAACCAGATTCTGTATGATGTTGCATTTGTGTAATGCTCTTTAAAGAGTTCCTTAATTAATTTTTCACACACAGACACAAACAGTTTTTTTTATCAATTAAATTTTTATCTTATTAGACACTCTATTAGATGTAATTGTAATCTCTTCTAGTTGGAAGTTTTTGCTAGAATGGAAGATGGTCTTTTAAGACTATGCATTTTTATATATATATTTTATCCTTCTTCGCTGTTATCCTTTTTGGAATTAAAATCTTGTTAAACTACCACCTTTTTTAAATGAAAGTGGCCATATTTGTATTCCAATTGGTAACAGCTTATTCGTTTTTCATTGGTCAACATATATTTTTTTTGGCATAAGGGTGCATTTAATAATAAAAAAAAATACTCTTTAGTGAGTCACACAAATTTTTCTTACATTATCTGAAAACTAGGTGGCGCATATTTAATAATTTTTCACGTTTGTGAGACATCAGTTTATGTCCTTGCTATTATCATATTCCAGTATGACACCCTGTGGGATTCATAATAATGGTGAAATGTTGTTATAAGGTCAGAGAGTTGAAGGATATTAGGGAAACGTTTTGCTATATAAATTAGTAATATACATTAAAAAAGAGTTAACACTCTTTATAAGTTATTGATTGAAAATATCACAAGAGTACAATTTATTAAAAGTCCAAGGAATGACGAATGGAATTCCTAACAATTTCATTGCTTTCTTTTTTCTAGTTTTGGATTAACTCATTTATATTTAAAATTGCACACTTTAACTTATAGAAGGTAGTTGACAACACTAATATTTTTATGGGTTAATATACGACTTTAAGACTACCGTTTAAATGTCCACATAAATTGTAGAACAAATTTTTTAAAAATAAAATTTTATGGAAATTAAAAATAAGTGTTAATTATGTTGTGTCTTAAATATGGTGTACTCGTATGTCAGCTTTTCAAAGGTGTTAATACCAAATCATCCAAAGACTTTATATAAGGTTTTCCAATAGGGATGATATGATTTTGAAGTGACGTTTCGTCCACTTGTAATTTGTCAAGATCTGTCATATGTTTTTCATTGTATTCAGTAGTATTTACAATTTCATCATGGAGAGATAGAGATATGTAGTGTACCCATGTCGCCATACAATATGCACAATGTATACATACCAACTTCAACAAAGTAGTGCAACCAACAAACAATAAACGCTTGGGTTACACATGTTGAAGTGGGTCAAAAGAATATTGTTTGCTTGCATTATTGTTGGCACATGTAAATTTAAGATGTAATATAATATTTGATAATTGTAACTTTAATTTCTGTTTTCTTTTATTTATGAATTTGTAAAATATTGAGTGATTCAGAAATCACTCAATGACCTAAGAAATTTTAGTATATAAGCTAGAACAAATTGTAAATAAAATCAGATTATTACAAGCAACTGAATTCGGCACTTGTTTGCCTTTTGTTTTAATCTCCATTCTTTTGGCAGTTCTTTTGAACGCCTAAGTTTTGTTTTAGCTGGGACCCCCTCAGCTGTTTTAAAATAAAAAAGGGGCTATAGTAATAGAAAACCTTTACAGATATACGCAAGAACAACGTTGCTGATTTTGCCTTGGAACAACTTGAAAACGATAGCGATTTTTTTAAGAAAATCATCTTTTCCGATGAGGCTCACTATCATCTGAGTGGTGCGGTAAATAAACAATACTATCGATTCTGGTGCGAAGAAAATCCACATATTATTTATGAAAAACCATTACATTCACCTTAATTGACAGTTTGGTGTGAAATGAAGCTGGTAACACCGTTACTGTCAATGGAGAGCGGTATAGATCGATAATAACCAACTTTTTATGGCCGAAATTGGAAGAAGTTGATCATGACAACATTTAGTTCCAACAAGACGGGGCCTACGTGCAACGCAGCAAATGCAATAATTGAATTATTGCGAGTAAAGTTTGGAGATTCGATTATTTCAAGAAATTGTGATATTGAATGACCTCCAAGAAGTTGTGATTTAACACCGTTAGACTATTTCTTGTGGGGTTATTTGATGTCATTGGTCTTTTGAAATAAACCATACTCTCTTCAAGCTTTACAAGTCCATATTGAACGTTTCATTTATGACATACGACTTTATTTAGTGGAAAAAGTGCTCGAAAATTGGGTTCATCGTATTCGTTCCTACAGAAAAAGTCGTGGAGGCCATTTGAATGACGGTTTATTTAGAACTTATGGTGTTTTCTTTTCTGCACACCCTGGTAAAAGGTACATGTATAAAATGTAGAGCCCACCCTGTAATAACACAGTGATACAAAAAAGAATGAAGTAAAAATTCCCGGAAAGTGATATTATTTTTCTGATAGGTATTATTGAGTACAACAAGAATCTGTATTTGAAATTTTCCAGTCACATCAGAATTTTAAGATACGGATAAAAACCGTACCTCTATGCACTTATAAGCCAGTAACTTACTTGTTTATAACCCGATTTTCAGTTTCTCAACGGATTCGGAAAGAAGAAACTAGTACCTTTAGAATGGTGTATATATCGTTATGGTTGGCTTAAAAGCTCTTTGTGTATTTCTCCACCAAAAACATTTTTTCCCCACTTTTTTGACATTTTTCAACTTTGGCGATATTTTTACGCATTATTTTATAAAGGAACCGTAACATTTTTTAATTTATTCAAAAAAAATATTTATTTGTGAGTAAAACGCAACTTTGTTTAAAAAAATCTGTTAAAAATTGACTGAGTTATTCAACTATTTATTAAACCTAAATTTTTGCAAAAATAAAATTTTTAACTATTTCAGTCAAAAATGTTTGCTTGACCGTATTTTTTTTTAATTCAGCATCATCAGTTTCTTTCTGAAGTGACCAGCAATATTCTGAGGATAATTTTTTTAGAATAAAACACCCCACCCTTTTACAGAGCAATATATTATTAAGAAACGAACACCAAAGTACACTTTTTACATGGAGATGTTCCATTTTTTTGTAGAAAAGAAAACACCATTAATTGTAACGATTGTACTTCAAATTAAATAAAAAGGTTTTGAATTTCCTTAAAATTAAGTGTGTTTTTTATTTAAGAAATCATATCACTCTTATTGGAAAACCTTTTACAAATATTGAAAAGTTAAAAAATCTTTTAGCTTACGTAGCAACTTTAAAATGACACTAGAGAGCTGCATGAAAACGTTACTTTTGGATGAAACTTGAAAGATGTTTTTAGGGCATTTTTAGGAGACTTCTAGTAAAAGTACAATGGGAAAAAGTGGGAATCAGAGAACTGCAACAATCATGATCGAGCTTACATGTATTATTCAATTTTATACTCGTTCGCTTTTTATGCACAAGCAGAAAATTCATCAATTTTAACTATAAAAGCTGCATTATCTTTTTTTTTAATCAAATTCTAAGTAAAACGAACGAAAATAACTTGTTATTGTGTGTTAAGTTTTATAGCCTAAGGTTCGTAACGTAATGCTCAGCAAGACTTAGACATTATTGATATTTCAAGGAACAAATTAAAAATTTAATATCCAACATCACGTTAGATCTTAACATAAGCGGCTACAAGGCTACATTTGTCTTTATGTTTGGTGTACCATAAAAAAATTCATTTTATTTTCTCAAGTTAACGTTGTTCAGTTCTATATTCCTGAAAAATACTCCTTTATTACTTGTAATCGATACCGAGTTATTCAAATTGTAGGCTATGCAGTTGAACGGATGTATTGATTTTTTTTTAAACTTTTGTAATTGTTTGCATAAGTTTAAAAATGTTTACTCGCTTTGCTTTATAGCAGTGCTTCCTGATTTTTGTAAGGTTTGAAAAATTAACCCTTAAGTTCTCACTGTAGACTGTTTATTTACATGATTTTGTGTAATTTAAAATGTTACCTACAATCATGACTATAAGTTGCATTAAATTTGTATTCATTATTTTAATACAAGTAATAATCACAGTCGTCACGTTCAACTTTAGCATCAAGACGGCATATTGGTGGTTTAATTTAATGTTAATTTATAAAAAGTAATATTGAACTAACCGGTAGTGATGATATAGATCGCTTTCAATAATTCTGAGTGTCTACACTGTAAGTTTCGCTATTGGCTTTTGTAAATACCAGCAAAATATTTCATTTTATATCATGTATTTCATTTCATTTTTATTTACACATATGGGCCATATATGATTAATATAATGTGATACAAAAGTAATGATAATTATTCTAATTTATATAGATATGACAATAGTAAATGATATGTTTCATATCATATTATCAGTCTGTTTAATTACTATAACTAATTCAATTCGAATTTTTCCAAATACTTATATCTTATCGTCCATAATGAGTAACTAAATGTTTTGAGGCATCTCGGTAGCCTATTCCAAATTCTAGATGAACGGGTCAAGAATGATCTCTTAGTATTATTTATCTTAGTTATAATTATTACTGGATTACGTGTTGACCTGGAAAGGCTAAAGTTGCACAAAAGAGATTGCGGACTTTGTGCTTGTATAGTTCGATATAATGTTATCACAAGCTTCAAATTGATCATTTGCCGAAATGTACAGTCGATAAACTGAAGTGAGTAATTAGACACAGAGTCTGAAAGCTTAAGACAGAAAGCATAGCGTAACATTCGGTTGTATATTAGCTCTATATTCCTGATATTCATACCAGTAGTGCAGCTAAAAACTTTAAGGCAATACAGAATATGTGGCATGAGCAAGGCATGCGATAGTTTTAATCTGATGACCGTGGACAAAAAACAGTCTATATTATGTAGTGAACGAAGAGCTCTTCCAACTTTAGCGGCAACTGCCGATATGTGGCTTTTAAAACTAAGATCTCTATCAATTAATACTCCTAAGCAGTTTACAATATCTACAAACTGAATACGAACGTTGTTGAATTGAATGTGCATAAGATCTTGAACATTTCCAACCAAGCCAAAAACCATAGCACTAGTTTTATTAGGATTGAATTTAAGTTTGTTTTGAGTTGACCAGTTAAAAACACTTGAGAGAATGTAGTTTATAGTTTCCACATGACAGTCAAGAAACTGTTTATCACCAGTGGAAAGTAGGTTAATGTCATCGGCATATAAAAATGCCTGACATTGTAAAATGCTTATATAATCGACAAGGTCGTTCATATACAAAAGGAAAAATAACGGACCCAGTACAGACCCCTGAGGTATACCGCTCGAACACAACTTGCTCAATGAATTATTTCCGTTGTAACCAACAAATTGATATCTACCAAATACAAAAGAGTATAAAAGCTTGCACGAAGATGAAGAAAAACCAAATCTAGAACATAATTTCTGTATTAAAATGTTATAATTCACCGTGTCGAATGCTTTACTTAGATCAAGAGATACTAAAGTAGATACATATATTCTTTGTGTTCATATTTCCACGAATTTTTTCTGTCAAACTGAGCAATAGAGCAGTCGTGCTGGATCCAGACCGAAAACCGAACTGTCGATCACTCAAAATGTTTCTAGAATTTAACATGTTCCAAATTTGATGTTTTAGTATTAATTCAAAGGCTTTTGACATACAGCAAAGAATACTAATCGGTCTAAAATCTTCCAAATTAGAGTAAGCGGATTTCTTTTTTATAGGTACTATTCGAGCGGTTTTCCAAAGCTCAGGACAGCAAGAAGTAGTAATTATAGAGTTAAATACAAACCATAAATAATCCTCTATCAACAGCAAAACCCTTTTTATAAATTTCAATGACAGTCCATCTGGGCCAACTGCATTAGATTTCATATGAGAATTGACAACAAAATTTCTTCCTTGTCTATGAATGAGATGCTATAGCCATAATTGGAAATATTTGAGAAATCTTTAGGAGGGTCCTGAAAAACTGACTGTGAAGATATAAAAAAATCATTGAAATTATCAGGGCTATAACGTTCAAAGGGACTGGTGATCTTGCCTCCCTGTTTATTGTTAACTATCCTCCACATTTCAGTACTACTACAATTATTTAACTTACTCGTCCAATACCTTGCCTTGTGTTTCCTTAGTACACTCTTAACTTTGTTCCTATACCTGCAGTATGATCCCACGTTTGCTCATTTGCATTTTCTCTGTATACTTTAAAAGCTAAATCTCTCACGTTTCTTGCACGCTTCACTTCCGCTATAGTACAAAGATCAGTGCAGCTGTTTTTTTTTTTTTTTTCTTTTAAGTGGAACAATTTCATGTAGCGCATAAAGTAGCTCGTTCAATTTTGCAATTTGATGATTAACGTTGTTAGTAAAAAATATGGTATTCCAACAACTATAACCCATAATCTGTTGTGCCTTCTGTCAGTCAATAGCTTCATAATTTTTGTACTCTATTATAGTGTTCTTTGCTATGACTGGAATGTCTACACAGACATAAATAAAAGAATGATGTGTTAGCGATGGAGCTATGCTATTGCCCTGATGCTTTCACCAGGTCAAGGTCACTTACCAGCACATAGTCTAGCAATGATGTGGATGAGTGCTGAACGTCGAAGTAAGTAGGCATTGAGTTATGATGATAAAATAAGTTTGCATACTGACACATACTTCTAATGCGGTCTGCCGCCCGAGTGTTAAACAGATTGTTGTTGAAGTCCCCTAATAAAATAATATTATCATACCTACAGCATAAGTCTCCCAATACCATATCTAGTCCGTTAATGTTGACGGGTGGAGAGTATACAACGCCTACCAGAGTGTTTTTATTGGAGTTAATCTCAATAAATAGACCTTCAAATGATTCAGGATCAGACATTTCTTTCATTACCTTTGCGGAAATGTTGTTGCGAATATAAAACGAAACCCCACCACCTCTCATGGAATCTTCTCGGTCGTTTATAATACTGTAATAATGAGGTATGGAAATCGAGTTATCAGATGTATTACTCTTTAGCCATGTTTCTGAAACAGAAATTAAATCAAGCAAAGATCCGTTAACAATATGATTGAATTCATCGAATTTAGAAGCCCTAAGCGATGGTTTAAGGCTTGCAATATTAATATGGCCAATTTTTAAACAAGTGCTTTAATTTTTGAGAGTTTCTCTAAACAAATAGTTACTGTCGACAATATGACCTAAGTTTCCTAACAATGGATGATAAGAGTTCATGAAAATAAATGTTAATAATGGTTAAATAAATCACAAATTAACTATACAATAATAAGAAGAAGAAGTCTGTTACGAAAAGCTGTAAACAGTATATAAAGAAAAAGAGATTAGAAATTAATATATACATACTTAGATGATAATCAACAACTACAAGTTTACTGGTGCGACTTCCAAGTTGTTAGCGGGTACAGCGATAGTTCTTGAACAAGGCAGTCCGAAAAAATCGTTCAGTTCAGCCAAGTCAAAGACTCTGTCCCCACCATTCAGCTTTGTGGCATCTGTGTTGAGCAATCGAAATTTATTAATTTTCTTACTTCTCCGTAAATAGCGGCAAATATAACATATTCTTCCTGCTTTGACTGTTAGATGATCATTTAGATATACCCTTTTTTTTTGACATCATCCGTTCCATATTGAACAAACTCAGATAACTCCAAATGTTTGTATTCATAGTAATTCTTCATAATTAAATCCCTCTTGGCAATTGAGTTAAACTTCACTAGTATAGAATGACCTTTGTTAATGAGGCAGCATAGACTAATGTCATAAGCGTTAGTATCAACATTTAGTCCTTTAAAGATTTTGGACACTATGTCCATGATATTCTCTTGATTACGCTTAAATCCATTGATAATTATATCAGATCTGTTTAAACGCTTGTGTTATACCTCATTCTGGTCCTCCAAGGCTTTTATCTGCTTAGAGGTTGTGCAGTCCAATAACTTTACCATTTTACTACAGCTATCCACATCGCTCTTCAGATCCTCGAGCTTGCATCCCAATTCATTTTTAACTTCTGTCAAGATACTATCGAATTTAACTTGTACATCAGCTAACCCCTTTCGGAGCTCGCTCTGTATAGATATTGAGCTATGCTAAGTAGCTCCAGGTGGATCTACTTTACAAGCATCACATGTGAATTTGAGAGATCCTTTACTTATTGCAATTGCATGCGCAGCTATCATGGAAATATTTTAAGCATAGATGGCAATCTAACCTTACTTGTGTCTTGGTAATGTTTTTTGCACATGTCGCACAAATAGTATTGGGAGTCATTATGGTTTCAGAAGCCCGTGGAAAAAAAAAACCAGCATAATTATGTATCGTGGCGGGAATGAAGGTGCAAAACAGCAACCGATTTAGCAGGATAATTTATTATTTTTGCAAAAATAAGATTTATTTTCACAAAACAGCGGTTTAATTAATTTATTGCTCGTATGAAAATTTCTGGCTTGTTCACTTAATATTTCTTGAATTTATGCAGCTAAAAACAGTTTATTGCACAGAAATGTGAATTTTATTTAAGCCACACACAATTATTTCATCTAATCATTATACATATGTATATAAAAATTTTATGTTTTAAAATAATTAATTTAATTTTTTTTATTTTTTATCAACCTTCAGCTTTGATGGCTTAAACTTTTTTTTATATAAGATACTAGCCCGGTGTACTTCGCTACCCCCCCTCGTGATAAAATAAAATTAAAAGTATTTATATATCCTATTGTGACGATCGGTCCAGTAGTTAAGACTATATTACGATTTTTAATTTTAATAAAAAGGAGCGTGGTCCCATCCACTTTCCTCCCGGTACGTATTCCAAATTATGCCAATACCATATGTACCAAATATCATCGACGTAGGTCAAAAAATGCCCAAAATATGGCGATTTAAATTTTTGGGTTATATGGGTGGTGCCACGCCTCTTTGTCCAATCACGCCCATATTTGCAGCAGCACTAAAAAATGCACACCAAACCGACGTACCAAATTTTGTTCAAATACCGTTATCAGGAGCAGAAATAATAGATTTTTAATTTGTGGTTTGTATGAGAGGTACCACGCCCCTTTGTCCAATCCCGCCCATAAGTATCCTATGTCCTTCTCCTGGCTCTAAACTACCTCCCTGTCAATTTTCAGCTTAATCGGTTCAGCCGTTCTTGAGTTATAAGTGAAGTAACTAACACGACTTTCTTTTATATATATAGATTTGAAATCGAATAAAAACTTTATATACGCTTCAAACAATAAGGAATAAGTATTTCTTGAATAAATTTTTATGAAGATTAATAAATGATTACTATACGAGTATGTATATATTAATATATTTGTGTACAAACTTGGTTCTCATTTACATATAAATTTATAATTTCCCTTAAGTTCTAATGTTTGTTTTAACAGAGATTTAATTATCCCTTGCGTTTACGAAATTATCATTTGACCTATATTTTGTGTAAAACTTAATTACACATTGTACGTAACATATGCAGAGGCAAATATGTTTGCCACTCCCATCTTGTATATTCCTACTTATGTTGGCTTAATTTATGACATGACTAACCGTTTTAAGTACATCCTTTAATGTTAAGTCTCCTACCTGTTAATGATACAAAGAATATGTATTGTTTGTTATTCCTCAAAAAAGATTACATGTTGTAAAAATATCTTGCAAATTCTCAGATGTTGTTGGACTTTGCTAGCAATGCACTATTTATTTTATGCACACTTTATGTGAATTCAAATAAATCCTTATGTAGTGGGGTGATGTACTCGTATTTGATTCAACAACTTATGAAACAATTTGCTACTGTAGAAGTGAAATGAGGCGTCTGACTATAGTGCCACCATGCCTGATACGTAGCAAAGCTGGTCTATTAGTCTGAAACTTGTTCGTTATAAGTATTAACTTTTAATCGCAATAATGTATATACTGTGTATTAAATTATTTCTAAAAACAATGAATTGTCAGACTTAATGTTAAGTCTGTATAAAACCTAAATATTTAAAATTTTTGCATAAGTTATCAAATATTTTTATCATATAAATGAAATTTAAATTAGAACCAAGAATGTTTCTTGCCTTATTTGCTTATATAGTCATTCATTCATATGTTAGCAATTATAATCATCAAGCAAATGTATTTAAAGCTTACGATTATTTCCATTTGTTTCTATTAAAGGAAATTAATATTTTTTTTTTTTTTTTTAATTTTATTATTTATTGAATCTTCAATAATAAAGGGAAACATCAATAATATATTCAAATCTTAATCTAAAAATGTTAAATATATGTTTAGCCAATACTAAACAAAATTTTTAATTTCGACGGTTGGTTTTTGTTGATTTACATCTCTCGTGTACGGCTGAGAAAAAGAGTATCCCTCCTTCTCAACCTGGTGTGGCCTCTATAATTTAGAATATTGCACGCAAGTGGACTTGGGTGCAACTCAAGTTTTTCTATGTATTTTTTCGCGTGTTTTGAAAATACTGTCTTCACCAACCGAACATCAAGATCTTTGTGAATTCGCTGATTTCGGATATACCAGAGGGCTGCTGTTATTGTACGTAGAATTTTGTTTTGTCGCCTTTGAATTTTTTTTATGTTCGATGCTGAGGCAGTGCCCCATAACTGGATTCCATAGGACCATATCGGTCTCAGGATCGCGTTGTGTAATGGAAATTTACAGTTTAGGCTTAGTATAGAGTTCCTTCCAATAAGCCAATTCATTTGGGCTTCTTTTAATTTCATTTGTGTCAACTTTACGTCTATGTGCGATTTTCATGTTAAGCGGCGATCAAGGTGAACGCCTAAGTATTTGACTATAGTGTGTTGGGGTATAGTCTCGGTGTTTATTTGTATAGGAGGGCGTGTTTCCCTGCGTAAAGTAAAAGTAACGTGTGCACATTTCTGCTCGTTGACTTTTATTCACCATTGTTTTAGTCATGTTTCCAGTTTTGATAGGTACCCTTGCAAATTCCGGGAAGCTTCTACAGGATTTTCATGAACGCTTAGAAAAGCTGTATCATCAGCAAATGTTGACGTGTGAATGTTTCTGCTTAGCGGTAAGTCAGATGCATATATTAAGTCCAGCATTGGTCCGAAGATGCTGCCTTGGGGAACTCCGGCTTCGATCGGCTGCGGAGGGCTTAAAAAGTTGCCTTCTCGAACTATAAATTTGCGTTCCTTTAAATAGTTTTTAAAAGTCTGACGATGTTTGCGGGAAGATTTTGCGTTAATTTGTGTATAAGACCTTCGTGCCATACTTTATCGAAAGCTTGAGAAACATCTATAAAGAGCGCAGAGCAATATTTCTTTTTTTCAAAAGTGTCTCTAACTACGTTCACAAGTCTGTGAGTTTGTTCAATAGTGCTATGTTGTCTGCGGAAACCAAATTGATGTTCTGGAATGCATCCACTTCTAGTCACTATAGGCATCAGCTTGCTCATATACAGCTTTTCAAATAGTTTTGAAATGTTGGGCAATAAACTAATAGGCCGATAGGAAAGCTCTTGCCTGGCTTTGGTATCATAATAATCATCGAAACCTTCCAGTCTGCCGGATAGTATTGCAGCCGTAAGATACCATTAAAAATTAATAGTATTATTCTTTTTGCAACATAAGGCAATTCTTGAAGCATTTTGTTGCTTATTTTGTCGACACCTGGGGCTTTTTTGGTGTTAAGACTAGCAATGGCCTTTTCAATCTCTACCATGTAAAATCTCAGCAGTATTTCTGGCAAAGAGACGACTGGTGCCATTTCAACAATATCGGCAGAAATATTTGGTGTAAATACTTTTTCCAAGTATTTAACAAAAAGAGCACCTTTTTTATCATCAGTTCTTGCCCAGTCACTCACTATTCGCAGATCGCATGGGAGGTTTGCATATCACTGGCCTTTTAAGTCCTCTGGCTGAACGCCACAGTGAATAATCTGTTTGTGGTGTTGCATCAAGTTTTTGAAGAAATTTTTGCAGCGAACCTATTTGTTGTGTACGTAAAAGTTTCTTGAGCTGTTTGGCACATTCCTTAAGTCTTATTTTTAGCTGAGGCGATCTGTAACGTGCTCTCCGTTTTTCAGTCAAAAGCCTTTCTATATCCACACAAAAAATATACAAGATACGTATAAATAAACATGTATGAAACAAGTCTTTTATATTCTATACCTACTGCTGTTTCAGAGCTTTAGACAAAGTATTTTTTATAGAGGTGTTTAATTATTATATGAAAATTTGCAAAAACAAGTTATCATTATTCTATTTTAATGTCAATACAACGTCACAAAGAGTTGTGTCAATTGAACAATTGGAACACTTTATAATGTTTGAGGGCAACATTATAAGTTTTATTGTATATTTTTGAACAAAAAAATCTATAATTATTTTATTTTTTTATTCTTCTTCCCTTTTTACATTCACTGAGAACTAATAGCGGGAATAATTTTTCACGGGAGATTCACGATACAATTTTTCCCTTCGAGTGGAATTAAAATTTCACGTGAACAAATTTTTCTCTTCTTATTTACGATAGGGGTGAATATGAAATTGAAATAACATCGAAAATTTTTTGATCTGCTAAAGAAAATAATTTTTATTGTGGGCTTTAAAAAAATACTTAAAAGATAATCAAGGATATAAAATTCTCTTTTTTTCCATCACCAGATGACATCGAACTAGAAGTTCTACTTTGGTATTTAAACAAGTAATTGCCTTATTGACATACAAATAACAATTTTTAAATTTCAATTTATAAAATTTATTAAATATTCAACACATAGTAAAAATTTCAAGTCAATACTGAGTATTGAACACCTGCCAAGTGTGTTCTACTTACTTGTGTATTCAAAATTTAGTCTGAAGCAAAAAATATACGATTTTAAAAAAGGATGCCTCATTAGATGAATTAAATGATCGTTCATAACATTCTATTAATAAAAAGAAAAATATTTTTGGGTAAAGAAGAATGAGGAAGGGGTATATTGCAAATTTAAGAGGTGATTTTATAATTATGGTACAAAGGCTTAGAAACCCTCTCCACACATGCATCATAAGCTTCCTTTGAGCTACTTTTGTTTTTTCTTGTTTTTCGAATTCTTAATTAAATTTTTCTCAATATCCATCATTCCAAGATTACACATTTTTTTTTGCTCTAACAAAAAGAACAATAAACAAAAAAAATAAAATTATATTGTCTAAGCAGGTGCTTTCAACACTTTAAACAAAATGCTTTACATAAAGAATAAATATTAAATTTGCAAGATGACATGGTTGATGGCTTTGTCTTTGTGTGCCAGGCAAAATATAAAAGTCTTTGATATTGGTTGTTTGTTATACAAACTCTTAACAATGCCTTAGGGTTTAATAACACTTGTTTCTATTTCCAGTTTCTTTACCTTTTTCTTTTGCAATAAAACTTGTTTGGTACGAAAAGAGCATCGTTATCTAAACAAATATGGAAGAAGAAAAACACGTAAATAAAAACTTTTACAGCAATAAAGAGATTGTCAATCTTGCTTGGTAGCCGAAAACAATTGCAATAACAACAGGTGTTTGGCAAAGATAATTTTAAGCGGAAGAGGAAATGGTGAACATTATGTCAATTTATTCCATGCAAACTACTTAAACACGTTCTGAATAGTGGTAGATAGAACATCATTTATAACAAAGACATAAATTTAATGATTATTTTTTTCTAAGATTCTGTTATCTTTTCTTTTATGCTTTATTACAATTTGGTCGCATTCTTTTTTAACGAAACTCTTACAGTTTCTGTAGCCTAAAAGTTTTTTTGAAATTGATGAAATTGTCGCAAGAGTTGAATTCAATAAAAAAGTAGACGCGCTACTGAAGATTTGAAAATGAAAGTTTTTTAAATTCGTAAGGAATGTAATTAAGGAAATCAATCATCTCGTATAATCAGTTGCTTTCATTTATGACCTGTTATATTTTGAATTTAACATCAATTTATGCATATGGACTAAGGTGCAATTTCCGCAATACAGACAACTGACATGTGTAGAAATTTTCTATGAGAATCACTCAAAAAATTTAGTGGTTTTCATAAAAATTTTCTACTCAAACCAAGTTTTTGTATTATAGAAACCGCACATAAGTTTGTTGGTTTGTATAATTTTTTCTCCTTCTGCAAATTTTATTTATTTGCGGTTTCTATAATACAAACAATTAGTTTGATTAGAAAACTTCAATGAGAATCACTCAAAAAACTTCTACTCAAGTCAGCTGTCTGTATTGTAAAAACAGCACTTTAAAATTATAACGTATTATAATATCAGTTTTTAACTTATAAAATTAAATTGTATAATTTTAATTTCGCTTATGGCAGTAACATAAGATTGTTTTAAGAATTACTAACATAAAAACTAAGCCGGAAGCGGAAAACACAGTTTATTCTAAAAAAACTTAATGACTTAAAAATACATATTTTTATAAGAAGAACGTAATATGAATAATATGTGACATAGCTGCCATTTCATTAGGCTGGACCTATTAAAAAACTACAAAACTCATTTGCTTATTCATCAACTAACATATTTACTCTCGATTTTTGTAGCATGTCAATGCTTTTTCTGACCACGTTATCAGACAAAAATTGTCACTTCACACGGCTGTAAGAAATTCTTAGCACATTTTACTGGAAGTATTGTAAGATTTCGACAAATGTCAAATTTGAGAGGGTATCTATCATAGAAGGTCCAGCCTAATATTTATATATGTATATGTTTGTATCATAAAATATTATGCACACATTAAAAAAATAGAAAACAAAAGTTAGAGAAATTTTTATCAGTATGTGTGTTTAATATTAATGCGCTATTACTTTGTATCAGCGGTGCCCACAAGTTCCTTATGGAAGAGCAAACACTAATACATTTAAAGAAAAACTAATTTTTATTCAAAATTTTTTGTTGTAAAAACAAATACATGCAAAGAAAACACAAAAAATATATTTCATATATTTATTTCATATCATACGTTAAACAAAAACAAAATGTACATTGATGATGTCTGTCGTCAATGTTTACCAGCAAAGCATACGAAAGTGTTGTTGCTTTGCTCTTGCGTGTATACAGTGAAGAACAACGAAAAAAACTAATAAGACGAAGTTGTTTGTGTATTTCGTATTGCTAGTGCTGAGTGCTGTATGAGTATATTAAAACACACAGCCTATAGCTAAGAGTATTACAAAAAAAAAAAAAAATGAGCATGAAGAGCATAGGGCCTGGGCACCGCTGCTTTATATGAAGCTTATGAGAAACAAAATAATTCAACATATATTTACAACTTTAAAACTACCAAACAGGTTTGAAAAAGGCAAAAATCTCCTTTTTGAGTATGATTCCATTTTTATTTCGTAATGAAAATATCAAGTGTCTATTTTGAATTGAGATGATCGACCGACTGTGCAATTATTTTAATAGATTTTTTTCTTGAATACTAAATACAAGCTTTATTTCCTCAAATGTTCAGAGGAGCAGTTAAAATTTCCAATAATAAAGCAAATTACAAAATAGTCAGACGGGACAATGAAAATGTATAAATACTCTGTTTTGTAAGCCGTAGATTTATTAGGAAAAAACTTTATTTTGCCAATCAGCTGCAATAGTTTCAGGTATTACAGCATGTATTGCAATATTGATAAAAAAAAGCAATTCATAATAATAATTTTTAAAGGAGGCGATAAAACTGCTAAAAATTGTGCGATTTTTAATCACTTTTGTATTACTGTCTTTGAGGAACATAATCAAGTTGATGTTATTTTAATAGATCTGTGTAAGACGTTTGATAAGGTTGCACATAATATATTGTGCCTCAAACTAAGTATAATTTGCTTTTATGGTATGTTTCTTAATTGGCTGTTGTCTTATATTTCTGATAGAAAATATACTAATGTTTGGTAAATTTAGTTTCCTTGCTGCTTTCGGTGAACGGCAGGGTAGTATATTAGCTCTGTTACTGCTTTTAAGTTTTACTAACGACATTGGAAAGTATTTTTCTAGTTCAGAGTTTTTATTATTTGCTGATGATCTCAAATTGTTTAAAGAAATAATATCGGTCAATGAAGTGTTTTCTCCTCAGCTTTAGATCAATAAAATTTAATTTTGACGCAATATTAATAATTTATCTTTAAATCAGCCATCGGCAACCTATACTATTATTAAATGTGGGTAAGTTTGGTTTGTTCTGAATTAAGAATGTCTATAAACATTACGTTAGTGCAAAGTTATTCGATTTTAATTTTTATTGTTGCTACGTCTCTAGCTAAACTTTGCCGTCGTTTTGAAGTTGGCGAATTTTTGAAAGAGCAATGATTTCCTTAAATATTTTGGTACGAAAAATCATAAATGATATTCAACTTTCTTCTCGCAAAATTTCTCATCGCACTGACCATATCAGTGCATTTATCTTTTCAAATATTAAGAAAAGATTGCCAAATTGCAAATTTTTCTCAATATGTATGGTTGAAGGCACTGATATAAATAATATATCCCAGGTAATTGTTTGTATTAGAAATGTACAAGAATTTTGAAGTTCCAAGAAATGTTTTCTCCGCATGGCTTACACGGCAGTGTAAAAGGAAAACTTATTTTTTTAAAGTTTAAATATAAATAAATTGTGGCAAATTATTACTATATCTTGTTAATCAAATGATAGATCTTATTTTAATGCCCACCTGGACTTTATTATACCAAAAGCTTATTCAGCTTGTGCATTTATTAGAAGAAATTATCAGGAGTTTTCATATTACGTGACATTAAAAATTTTGTCCACAACTTTTGTTCGATGTAAATTAATATTGTGGATTTATTTGGAATACCATTTCCAATCTACATAATAATAGAATTGAAAGAATTCAAAAGAAATTGGTAAAATAAGCACTTCGTAGCGACAAAGCAATTTTAATGCCAATTACGTATAATACTCGGAATATCAATTTCACAAAGTTGTGAACAGAACTAATGTTTAGTTTTATCTAAATTTTTCATGCATTTCAGTTTATGACCTGTCGCCAGAAGTAAAGCGAACTTCTTCTGCATTTAACTTTTGTATTCATATAAAATAATTATTATAAACCAGACGCACACATATTGTCTAAGTGTGTACCTCTCTATGTGTGTGTGTGTGTGTTTCTATAAAGAATACTTGTTTTCATTCCTACTTTTGTTTTTATATATTTAAGCACGTGCTTATTGTTTGCACTTAAGTGTATTTCTTCCTCATGTGTGGTGGTTTTTATTTTTCCACTTTCATACATTGAAATCGATGTGAAAACAAAATCTCTTTATTTTCCTCAACACGTGTTTTATCTAATGTAAACAATATTTATATGCCGGTATAATGAAAGTTATCCGTGCACTCAAGAGCTTTGTGTATATTTACTCTCGAAAGCTTTATGGATAAAATAGAGCTTTTTTTGATAAGCAATGAAAATAGTATAAAAGCATAAGAGTATCCAAGAAAGAAGTTAGTTGAACGTGAACGCGCTGTTGAGAAACATTTAAAATTGATTGGGAAAACTAAACATTTTAGCTAAAGGATTAATTTTTGATTAAAATTGGATTCTAAATGGATTTACTCAGTCAAAGGATAATATTAAATAATATAATAAAGAAAAAAATGTATATGCAAACATTAAAGTTTACTT
Organism: Lypha dubia; assembly: GCA_947311025.1. Taxonomy (NCBI): domain Eukaryota; kingdom Metazoa; phylum Arthropoda; class Insecta; order Diptera; family Tachinidae; genus Lypha; species Lypha dubia. Next base: position 124,532,087 of record OX371260.1, read on the forward strand.
AAAGAATTATTAATAATTAAATATGTGATCACATAAAGATGTTGTTTGGTATTATGGATAATAATTAATATTGTGAAAAAGAAACTAAATATTATTAAAAAATATTTGAAAATATTCATATATACGTGCATATGTAAGCGTCGAGCCTGCAAAAAAAAAATTCATGATATACCAGTAAGTGCGTGAAATATTACAACCATAGTGCGGGCGGACAAGCAATAAAAAATTGTTTGAAATCACTCATACGCAGTGTGGCTTGCGATTCTTAACAAATAAATTCAATAAATTAAGTGGAAAACAAACAACACATATACACAAACCCACGTAATTATTAAATACAAACCACATAAATGAGCATTGTGAATAAATAAGTGAATAAAATGAAAATAAAAGTAATATTATTCTCTAATAACATCATAATGGGAATGTTATCGAAACTCATTTTAACATAATTGGTAAATAAAGATAACAATTAATATCTGATCATATTTATATTTATCATATTACAATTAAGATACAGACAGTGTGAAATAATTTTGGATAAAAATATAAATGTTTTCTTTAAAACTCTACGTAGAAAACTTTAAGTCCAGTAAGTAATAAATTAAAATCGGTAGTCATGTGGAGAGAATTTATTATGCAATGAATTTTATAAAACCTAAATTGCGATAAATTAAATGTTTTTAATAAAACAATAAAATAAAAATCGTACGAAATATTTGTTTCGATTTTCGAATACAGTGCACGCCGCGTATTCACAACTTTCTATTAATTATTGCGACGGTCCGATTATTGCGACACTTCAAATTTTTAATTTTGTTTGTTCTATGAAAGTGACAGTTTGCCAGAATTAAATTTCTATTTGCGCGACTTTTGTGTTCTGTTTGCTTTTTATGCTGTTTTGAAAGCGCATTGTTTTAATATGAAAAAAAGTTAAATATTTAAAGCCCAACATTATGAAAAACTTAATTCTAAAACACATTAAAAGAAGAGATTCGATAAAGACAATTTGCGAAAATTAGAAGTGACATAAATCCTCGGTGTACGTATCGCATTATAAAAAACTTGACATTTATAACTTTTTTAAAAGTATTTATCAGCCGTGTCACAGATTCCGTTCGAAATACTGTCAATTCTGTATTTGTCATTCCGTTCGAAACCATTTTTGGTGCTTTAAATTCCAATCGTTTTCATCAATCCGAAGAATTTTGCTTAAGCGATTTTTATGCAAACAATTTGGCAACATTAGGATTTTCAGTGTATAATATGGAAACAAAAATCAAATATGGCAATGCTTCACAAATCATTTACTAAAATTTTGTTTTTCTGTAAACATTTTTTTAAACAGTTTGAAATATTTGTAAAATAAAAGGTTAGAAATTATTTAATATATGTATACTTTTTTTTTGAAAAATTAGTAAAAAAAAAAACATTTCGGTTTATTGAAAGAAAGTATATTTTGTTAATTAATTTTCTGAAGCACCAAAATACGGAATGGCTTCCTTTTCCGAACGGAATTGAAGTCTGTGCCATGGCTGTATATTGTACATTTATCAGAAATATTTGAATTAAAAGCTTTAATTTGAAACAATTCCATAAGATATTTTCAATAAAATGTTTTCGAGCCATTATCGCGAATATTCGATTTCCGCGACAGGTCCGGCTTTCATTCATTCATAAAAAGTTAGCGTGCACTGTTTTTTTTTTATTATAATCAATGATTTACGACCACTTCGATTACCCAGTGGAACTAAAATATGTTCACTGACATGAGTTTTGTCTTAATGAACCATTATTATCATTTGAAAACTGTTGTCCTTCCGTTCGCTCCAGTTTTCCATATTTTTCTTTTATAGATCGATCAAATAGAATCTAGCAATATTAATCTTTATGATTTCTCGGTGGCTTGATTTCTCGCGAAAGTCAGATAAATTCATTAACTTAAAAAGTTTAAAAAATATAAAAGTCTCCAAGTTTCACATTTGGAAAATGAAATAAAAGTGAAATCTCTACTGCGAATATGGCTGTTGTTAAATACAGTTTGTTTTAAATTAAAATAAAATCTTCCGAAAACTTTGTTAATTGATAATAAATATATGAGGGTACGTATATACTTAACTTTATAAGTAATCGTATGCACAAAAGATCCTTTCGGTTGCAGTGCGTATGGCCTTTAACTAAAATGAAAATAATTTGCAAAAGCATTAAATATAAAAATTAAATACAAGTAAATATAAAATAAACGGAAGGTCTTGTTACCAGGGTATTAAAATATACGAATAAAAATACTTATAGGTTTTTGTACAAGATGTGGAACAGAAAACACGTATCAAAACCGACTACTCCAAAATTGTTGCATCGAAAGCTATAGAGACATCAGATGAGTATGATGCAAGTCAGCTTGCGGAAAAATCCACCATAAGATCAAGTGAAACATCTGAAGAATGCAAAAGAGGCCGAAGAAGTGATAGTTATACGTTCCATGATTAACAGTTAAGAGTAGTTTCCAATTCGCATTGCTTACAAGTGAATGTCATTAACAGAACTTATCGGTGTTTCTTCAAGGAAGACCTTTATTAAGGTTGCTTCCGTGTACAAATATGCTCAAGAAACAAGATAGAAGAATATAGTTGTTCTTAAGTCCTTAGAATAGTTTCGTTTTATATTATTATTAGGTAAAGCCATATTTTGTGATAGACGTTAAGATCACATTATTTAATAAAGTTTGACGTAACTTATAACAGATTAACAATTGTTATTCGCATAAGTGAAATATATATTGAGGGTCATTGTGGTTTCAGTATTTCAAGAGTTATTTCCTTTTAAAGTTGGTAGTTATAAATGAGCACTCGTGTGTTTTAGGACAAAAACAAGCAAACAAAACATACAGACGTTTTTATTCAATTGCTTTTGCAAAGAAACCCTAGAGGGAAAAGAACTTGTCACAGGGCACGTCACGTGACTGGTTCCCACGGACTAGTAACCGGTTCGAGTTCCGGAACTTTATATAAGAGCGTCCGGTAACTTTAGCATGGCGTTGTCATTAGAGGGGTCAATTGATATAATTTAGATACCCGGTGATAGGTCCTAGACCTAAACTTAAGGTTCTGTGGTGGTTTCCTAAGTACTAGTCTCAGTTATGGTGTCATAAAAACCGGTAATAGGATTATCCTACAGTAACCTGTCTAAAAATTTATGTATGTAAATCTTTCGATGACACACTGAGTGTTGGAATTTTGTTAGCACTTTTGTTCTAGTTTTGTGATATGTCCTCTTTTGACCAGTCACAACTCAGGAACACTGTGTACCATTCCCATTTTCACCTATTATAGGACAGGTATGTTTTAGACAATTGGTGCAACATTTCCCGTAGGGACGTAATAACAATAAGATCTGTTTTCTTTGTTTGGATGTTTGGCGAATTGTTTAAATGTTGAAGGAGCAAAAGAGAGAGGAGAGTTCAAAAAATTAGTAGGTATTTTGTTCTTCCATTTAAGTATTATGTTTTATTTTTAATATATGCGAATTTATACAAATATATTTTTAAATTATTGTAGTTCTGGGAGTTGTATGACTATTTTTTTAGAGGTTCTTAAAGGTAATTTCTATATGAAGAATAAAATAATTACTAACATCTGAAATAAGGTTGATTGTGTCGGCCGGTGGTTGTGCTACTTATCATAATTGTTTAAACCAGTTATCAATAACAATTGTAAAACATATGTTAATTATCAAATTAAACTTATTCTTCTCCTCACAAAAAATCTATGGATCTTTGCTATTAAATTCGTAACAATCGAAAAAATATTCATAAAATTACAATATTTTCAAACCAAAAACACTTTGTTAGAAAGTACATACAAAAATAATCTCCACTTATAGATAATGTTTCCTCGAACATTCTCTAACATAACCCAGCAAAATAAAATTGAATGGGTTCTAAAAGAAGTGATTTTTCATGACTTCTTAAGAATGTATTTTTTATAATACGTTCTTAATGTATTCATATCATTATAATTGTCATTGTCGAACTCCTGAAAACCCCATTTATTTCTGCAATTGTTTCATATGAAAAATATCTGTCACGTTACAGAACTGATTTATTTTACCAATGAAAAAACGTATCTAAATCATCAATTTTGCATGGGTTTAGTTCATGCATTCTGAAGTATTACTTTTTATTTAAATTGGTGCATAAACACATGATCTCCAATGTCACGCCTGTGTTAAAATCATGCATGATTCACCTAAATCGAACCAGTTCGTAGCCATTCAAACACATGATGAAACTACTTTCTTGCCACGTAAGATTTTGCTGGGAAATTAATATTATTTCCTCAAATCTCATCAAAATATTTTTTGTATTTCTATTTAAAATTAACACAGAAAAAACTTCATTCAATTGCATATAGAGCTAAAACACAAAAATATATAAAAAAAAATTAAACCAAATGTTTTCCAATTATGTTTTCTAAACAAATAATTGGAAAAAAACACACACTTACATACATACATACATATGTACATAAATCAAAACAATTATTTTTATTATCATTCCAATTATTATTTGTTGTAAGTGAAATCATGATGAAAATTGTTTTTAGATATAAAAATGTTTTACTTTTCAGAGATATTCTTTTTATGATACAATAAATAATAAATAAATTGGCTTGAGCTTTTACGTGCATGATAGAGGATACTCTTTCAAATGAAATATTTATTAAACAATGAATACAAATTGTTGAAAGTAAAATAAATTTATTGCAAAAAGAGTAATAGTCTAATGATTTTAATTAAACATATACATATACATACATATGTATGTATGTATATATGTTTTTTTCATCTACTTTCCGTCTTTTAATTCTGAATGAGTTAAAATATATGGAATTTTTCTCAGGAAGAGATTTCTTCATAAGAAACACAATATATTTCCTAATGATACAACCAACCTACGCTTTAGTTGCAGAATATTAATTGTTCTATTCACAAAGGCGTTGTAACGTTGTATCATCTAAAAATACACAATATCGTTAGATTGTGTTTGATAATTTTTAGGTAAAAATGAGATACACTTTTTTATTTTTCATATGTTTTGGAAAAAACATAGTTCATAAGAGAATGAGAGTGTATTTGGATGGTGTTAGTTCTTTTTTGCCCCTCTATACAAGATAGATAGGTTAGGTTAGCAGGCTGCTGGTAAGAGGAAGATTAGATTCCAGCTCACTTGGGTCCTGATGTGGTCCCGTTGTGTTGCCTGTAGTGAAGGATAGTATTTCAGAAAGGGAGATTAGAAGAGTCTAGAGAAGAGTAGGTGAAAGAGGTACAGAGAAAAGTGAGAAAACAGGTGGGAAAAACGGAAGGGGTGAGACTTGCAGTGAAACGGGCAGGATGTCAAGCCCGCTATTGGGCGAACCATCCATTGGCTCTGATAAAGGAGCTAAGGCTACCGAGTTCCGCAACTGAGAGCTCGGAGAGGGTACTGAAGGATCTTCTGCCTAGAAAGCGAAGGCGGTGGTCCTCCATAGCTGTGCAGAGGCATAGAAGGTGTGTGATGCTTTCTTCTTCTTCCTCGTCATTACAGCTGGAGCAGTATTCATTATATGGTAGACCCATGCGTCTGGCATGGGTACCGAAGGGTCAGTGTCCTGTGACTGTGGCCACAAGATTGTTCAATTGCGTTTTCGAGAAATTCAACAGATTTTTGGTTCTGTTGACGTCTAGGCGAGGCCATAGTGTCCTTGATATGGTGCAGGTTGGCTCATTAAACCATCTGGTGTGTGCCATCTGCATAAGAGCTTCATCAATCCGCTTCCAGCCTCTGGATCTGTACCACTCCTGGCCAGATTGTCAGCGATGATGTTGGCTATGTTTTCCCCGTGTGCCCGTATCCGTATAAGGGTAACACTAGAATGATTAGAAACTGTATTAAGTGATTTTCCATTCCAGGGTAAAAAGCGATGTTGTATACACACCCGAGAATGCAATTATTGCCGGTTTGCTGTTGGTTATGATTTGAATACCTCTGTTTGTTATCCGATAGTACCGTAGCCAATTTTTTGCCTTTATGATGGCGTATATTTCAGCTTGTAAGATGCTACATTCGTCCGGGAGCCTGAAGGAAATCCTGATCCCAAATTCCTTGAACCAGGCCCTGTCTGTCCCGAAGTAGAGGCAACGTCTCCTTGTTCAGGACCTCTATATAATATACAAGCCGACAGAATATACACTATGTGTTCACAAACTAATGACCTAAAGTTGTATTTGTATTTGTTTGTGAATTGAGCAAATATTATATTCTTTATATGGAAAAAACAATTTAAGGTTTAGACCAACAAATAAAAAATCTATATAATTAAGACGCAATACGATTTTTTGGTGATAGAATTTCTGTCCTTACTATTTAATAGATTTTGACAAAACTTATACAAATTAATCATAATTATTTACAGAACTGAACGAGGCGGATTATTATGGGTTCAGTTTTTTTTGGAAGATATAAACTTCTAATACATGCATACGTACTACAAGTGCATGTGAGTTAAAAAAGAAAAACGCAGAAAAAACAAAACATGAATTTGTTTTTTTTTTTTTTGTAAAAGGATTAAAAGAGAAGAGAACCCAATAAATAAGTTTAAGTCATTGGAAGCTTTTAGGTTTTTCTATTTAACTGTTGTTTTTTATTTTTAATATATTACCAATTTATGCAAAAATACACTTTAATAAAAGTAGTTGTAATTCTTGTATGGCAGTTTTTAAAGAGACTTTTTATGATAGTTTCTCTATGAACACTAAAATAATTTATTTAAATCTAAAATACGATCGATTGTGTCAGCCGTTCATTCTACTACTAATAATAATTCTTTTTAACCTTTAACCCTTTCTCAATCGACAGATTCTTTAACGGTACTTGATTTTAATAACAATAAGAAATCTTTTTGCATAATCCAATAATATTTCATGAAACAAAAATTGTTAATAATAAAAAACTAATCGTACAAATCGTGGTATAATGAAACAGGTAAAATTGTCCTGCGCGCTGTATAAGAATATTTTTGTTTTACAAATGTCAAATTGTACGTAGCAGAGCAACAAGCTGATCAAAAATTTGTAGCGGCATCTAAGCAAAAAAAAAAAAAAAAATTATTTCAACCCGCCGGTGAAGCATAAAATTTTATTTAGAAATTTTATATATTAAATAAAAAAAAAAAAAAACTACTGTAAAGAAGAGTCTAATATCACATTAAGAAACTTAAACTTGACAATGCATATTCACAGCGGAAATACTTGTAAAAGCAGAAAAAACCAATGTGATTGGCAGCGACTCGAATTCACAAAAGCGGCGATGATGTCCGGCTTCGAAGCGATCGGCTTGTTTCTCGGATTTTGACACACAGAAAACATTTTACACTAACAAAATGCCTGTTTTTTTTGTGACGTTGTATTTGTTTTAAGGACAAAACTACCATATTTATTAAACCATGGTACCAATATTATAAATGTCAAAGCTTGTATGTTTAAAGATTTGTATGTTTGTTTCACTCTAACTGGAAACCCGCTTAGAGGATTTGTGTGAAAGTTAGTAAGGGGGAAAGCATGTGACCGAGATTAAAATATGGGGTACTTTTGAAAGGGCAAAAACGGTGCAAATTGATACTTTTGTTATTTTATGTTTTATTTTTTTTAATTGTTTTTATTATTAACATCCATTGTACTTTTTTTTTGTGGGTAATATGTGCTTGTACTTTTGGTAATTTTTGTAATTTTTAAAAATATTTTTTGCATTAACGTACAGTATACTTTCTGGAGGCTAAAATGAAGAAAATATGGTACTTTTGGTATTTTTTGCTTTTGGTACTTTTTGTTCTTTCGATATATTTTAACATACATACAGTCTATGCCTTTATTAACATGTCTCGTGACAGAAAAAGTTAGTTATATATAAATTACAAAAATTACTTTAATTTATTACAATTTCATAAAAACTATTCAATTTCTTGTTTAATTGTTATAAATCGATTACATATAGCTTTGAGCTACATTATCTCTATCTATTTTATGTGTATAATTGGTGTGTTAATAATTTAAAAATTTCTATGATCAACCGCTTTTTTGTAGTTAGTTTCTCTAGTTAAAAACTGGTGGATTTTGGAAATTTTTGCGGATGATAAAACTTGGCTCAATGTGATGTCAATGTAGTTTTTTTACATGATACGTATTTATATCTTTGATGTGATCTATGTTCGACTTATATTGTTTTTAGCTAAGGACTTATAAATTTTAGGTTCGCTTGCAGTGGTCATTATTTTTCTCTTCTGCTTTTAGGATGTTTTGACTAAAAATTAATTATTCTTCCTAATGAGATTGATGTACTTTACTTTTTTGAGTATTTGCGTAATTTTCTTATAGAGGGCCACGATAATTGGAATTCACTTTGCTGATCCTTAACAAAAAAAAAACGTGTTTCACTCCGGGACTGCCGCGGTAAAGCTATTGCATAACATTTTTTTTATCAACTTATGCAATTTATATTTAAATTTCAGCTTTCTAGCTATACTGGAAGTGCAAAGAAGGGGCACCCTAGTCCCCCAGGGATACCTTAGTATCATATGTCCTTTTTTTGGTTCTAAGCTACCTGCCCACCAATTTTCAGCCAAATCTGTTTAGCCGTTCTTGAGTTATAAATAATATAACTACCACGACTTTCTTCTATATATACATATATTGATATATCTGCTTATTCGACGACACTTGCTAGTTTGGAAACAATTAGGCAAGACACACTATACACAAAGTCTTAGCAAAGACACAAACCACCTTCGGGAATTTCCAAAAAACTTGGACAATAATTCCCTTCAAATCCCAGAAATCCCGGAAAATTTCCCGGGAAGAGTGGCAATACTAGACGGAAATTCCCAAAAACCTGGACAAAAATCCCCTCAAATGCCAGAAATCCCGGAAAATTTCCCGGGAAAAGTGGCAACGCCGGAAATTTAAAAAATTTCCAGAGCGGCAACACTATATATTCATCATACATAGACTATACAAAAAAGATGTTTTCACTTCAAAAAACAAAAGACACAAAGAAACAAACTTAGTGTCAGGATTTTTCGTTTCAAAAACAAAAGACTTAAGAAACAAACGTTTCAAAATTTCTTGATTCGTTCGCCTCAAAGCCCGCGATAAAAGCTATACAATAGCTTAAAAACTATATATACACTCATATTCTTTCGAATTGCAAACACTGCTGCTTCCAGAGTACTTTTTGTTGCATCTTATTTTGCCATGAACAATCAATTTCCACATAAAAAAATATAGAGAGCTTGATAATTGTTAGTTTAAAATCATGTCATATTTTATACAATTTGTGTATATTTGTATGTACTTGTATGTATAAATTTATGATGAATATTTCCACAAAAAAAATTCATAACAGAAGCTTGTGCATGTCAATTAAAACCAAAAAAAAAAAAAAAAACCAACAATTATAATAAAAAAAGAAAAACTTAAACAAGGTAAAACTGACAAGTATTTTAAATTGTCGTTGATTTCTCTTTTGATTGTTTTTTTTTTAAAGGAAATATACGGAACTCAACTTACAAGTACAATTGTTTTTTAAAAGCAAAAGAAATAAAATAAATTTTGTTGGTTCATTTCAGTGCAAAAGGACATGCTACAAAAGTTTTTCAAAGGCTTTTTAAAGGTTTGTTAAGCAATTATTATAGAAGAAAGTGGTTGAATAAGTTATCTTGAATGTTTACAAAGAAATTACAAAGAAATGTTTATGCTATAATTATCTGTACTCAAAGGCCACAGTCCTTCAAACCAAAAGCGTTTAATTAAAAATTTTGCAACGTAAAAACAAACAATGTCACTTATACTTTTTTTGCTTGGCGGTCAGTGGCCAAAACAAGAAAGGAAGTTCATTAACTTCCGCTTAAGTAATCCTAAGATTTCAAGGCTTTTGATTTAAATTTATATACGTACGTAGTAAATTATAAAAGAACTAAGCAAAATTACTAATGTGTTAAAAAATTCACATTATTTTTGATGGTTAGAAACATACGAGCGTAGTTCTGAATTTTATAAATTTTTTTTGTCAAATTTTAAGTTTCAATAATCTGCCATATCACAGAGCTCTATTCCGATCGAAATTGATTTCAATTCATGAGTCTTTAGAAAATTTTGTTATTAATCAAACCACTTTTAAAATTCAAAATGGAATTGTAAATAATTTTTTAATATTACATTTAAATTTAGGAGCACTAATTTGAGATCGCATAGGATAGATCGTCTATGTTTAAATACGATTGTAGTAGAATTACATTTCCTTCGGTACGAATGGTAAGAAAATTGGCCTCTCGTATATAAATTTTATAGCAGTTGTCATAATGAGAGGTTTATTTTAACTTTGCCCTCTTTTGGATGGAGTTTAAACGATCATCGTGCCTTCTTACCATTAAAATTTATAAAAGCTTTATGTGTGCAAGCAAAGTGGCCTGGCAACCGGAGCAAACTTACTTACCCCAAGTAGTGCTCTATGGTCGTTCAGATTATCTCAATAAAATATTTGAACATTTCAACTTTGATCTACTTAGATATACTACTCGTACATGAAATACACACAACTAATTTTGTAATTTGTTAAACATTGAAAAAAAGGCTAATTCTTCTAAAAAGTTCTACTAAAATGTTACAAATGGATAAATTTTTTTATTTTATCGAATACTTTTAAAAAAATCACATTCTCATGTACATACATACGTTCAATTTTAAGTGACTTATTTAAATTTCTTTTTTGGTTACTCTCCTTTCTATGTTTCCTCTTTTTTATGTACATATATTTTCCGATTACTGTTATTATGTTGTAATTATTTTCTATTTTTTTTTTATCTATTACTCACTGTGCAGCATATCTAGGTAAAAGAGCTTAACTAAATAGAAATTATTTACAAGCCATTGCTTTTTCAAAATATTTTCATTTAACATTAGAGTAGTTTATGCTCCTAATCCGTAATTGTTATTATCCCTAGAAACCTTTTAACTTTAGTAATTTTTGTGTTTCCATGTGTACCAAAACAAATATGTATGCAAAAATATGAATGTGTGTGTGTATATGTTAAAAAAAACTTTCTAAAATAAGTATAGAAAAACATGAAAATGTGTATTGTTATCTGAACAATAGAATTTTCCATTCATAAAAACACTGAAGTATAAGCAACTTAAGTTTAAAGGATAAATGTTGAGATACAGAACACTGCATAATATAAATTGAACGGTAGTCTTTGTTTTATCCACAAGATATATAAAGATTATCAAAAAAAAACCTTCTAGATTATTTAGAGAAGAGATTGGAATTTTGTTTTTCAATAAAGTATAAGTTTTTTTTTCGTTTAAAACAAAAAAGGAAACTGAGACGTTTATGATGAAAATAAAATTATTAAAGGAATTCTTATTATTATCAGTATTAGTTTTTGTATCAGTTTTATGCTTTTAGTTTTTACAATTCCTATTTATATTTTGTCGCATAATTTTTGTAATGGATATTAAAATATCAAGTGAACTCTATTATTGTTGCATTAGAAGTAAATAAATAAGTAATAAATAAGTAAATAAGTTTTAAAGATAGTTTTTATCAAATAAACAAATTATCATATTCACCCCTGTCGTGAATACTCGTAGCAAGTGAAATTTTTGTTCCCTTGAAATTTTCATTTTACCCGAAGGGAAAAATTGTATCGTGAAACTCCCGTGAAAAATTATTCGCGCTATTAGTTCTTAGTGAATGTAAAAAAGGGAAGAAAAATAAAAAAATTAGAAATCATAGATCTTTTTGTACAAAAATATACACGGACATATTTATTTTAAAGAAAACTTCAAAAATCAAAACTAAATATTCAGTATTGGAGCTTTAGTTTGGTTGCTCCGTATGTTTATTGCATTCTAACTTTTATGTGGTAAAATACTTCGGCTACTTTTTGGAAAGCCAACAAAACGAAAAAATGCCAACAAATTAAAGCTTCACAAATCTGCAGGCAATCTGCCTTTTTTTTTTGTATTTTGTTGAGAAATACATCAGTTTGTGCCTTATTATCAGACCTTTTAATTAAAATGAACTTTTTAAGCTTTAATATTCGATTTATAAGAAGAAATACATAAATGTTCTGTTCTGTTCCCCATCAAAAAAAAAAAAAAAAAAATTGAAACATCAATAAGTTGTTCTGTACACTGCAAGAGTTGAAACTGAATTGGCCATCAAAAATAAAGTGGATAAATTGAAGGGAAAAGTGAAAAAAATCGTGGGAAAAAATTGTTCACGATAAGGGGAAATTTTTGAAGTGAACATTTTTTCATGTTATTATTTTGGACAGAATAAAATTTTTTCATGAGAGTTGTTCACGATTACAAATACGTGAAAAGTGAAAAAATTTCAGGTGGAAATTTATTCACGATAGGGGTGATTATTTTTAAAATTCAAAAGGGAATTGAAAATGAATTTTTCAATTGAATTCATTTGTTGTAATCGATAAAAAGTGCATACTTTTAGGAGCTTCACTAATGGTGTTTTCTTTTCTACAAAAAAATGCTACATCTCCATGCAGAAAATGTACTTTGGTGTTCGTTTCTTAAAAATGTTTTGCTCTCTAAAAGGCCAGTGTGTTTGATTCTAAAAAAATTGCCCTCACTAAGGGTGGAAGGCATTGCACTTTTTGCCCCGTAAAAATCGACAGTGTTGATAGTGGCCTGTAAAACTTAGCTGTCAGCTGTTGAAAACAGGGCGTTTCACTTTTTCATAAGTTGTGTTCAGTTCTAGTGATATAATAAGCTGCATTATTACAAGGTTGGCAAGATATTTTATATATGTACCTTTCCATAAGGTGCCATTTTGTGTGTAGAAAAGAAAACACCATAAAACAAGCTATTCATGTTAATAAAAAAATGTGTATAGGGGCTGTGCACATATTACGTAAGGATTTTTAATAATTTTTCAGTGCATAATTTCCGTAACAAATCTTTAACACTCCCGCCCCTTGGAGCGTTACGTAATATGTGCACATTTGCATAATATACAAACAAACAAACAAATGGAATCTGAAGATTTTTAATAAAATATTATCGAAATAAATTTAAGGAATTGAAAATAATTTTGTATTTCCTTTATAATTCAAATAAATGCAGCGCTTCTGAAGATTTTTTCCTCGGGTTTTATCAAAATTTGATTTTGCTGAGTAGATATGTGTGTGTGTCGAATAGTGACTTCACTTCAAGTTAAGTTTTCATGAGTGTTTTCAGTAGGGAGATCGCTTACTTAAGACTTCCTGCGCACAAATTTTCTTCGCGAGGTATGGTGGAAAGTTGCTTCGCCTAGATTGCAATGCATGATTACGCATGGATTTTGGATTTTCTCTTCCAGTTGCAGAATACAAAAACCCCAGAATTTTCAGCATATTTCTAAAAATGCGCTTTTAAAATCTGTTTTATTGACTTACGAGTCCATCATGAAAAAGTCTAAAAATTTGCAACAATTACTCGTACAAGTATATTCGCTTTACGTTTTATAATTTTACTTAAAAAAAAAATCGAGTTTTTTGATATGATTTTCGTATTTCCAGAGTCTCACTTTGAAAGTATTTGTGGCTTTAAAAAAATAGTAACAATTTATATTTTTTTCCTCTTTTTTATAAAAATAACAGAAAAAAGGATTCCATTTTTTTTCTTTTCCTTTATATATTCATACCGTTCATATAAAGTCATCATATTTAATATCGCAGTAAAGCAAATAACGTTTGTTCATGCAAACAATGATAGCAATGAGTGTGCTTCTGACAATTATGATGGTGTTAAATCTGTTGCTGATGTTGCTATAGAATTTCACAAACAATTCAGTTTGCATAAAAATGTAATTAAAATATTTCGATTATGCTTTAAAGTTGCTAAAAAATATTTTATAAACACTCTTTATTATTAATTTAGTATTATTGTGAGTTTTATTAGAAAATACAGAAAAGTAAATGATGCATGAGAAGCAATCCAGGGAGGGGACTCAATAAAATTATTTGCAATATTTTTTATTTATTGGCATGGTAGAGCTTGGGAAAGCGTTTCAGCGAATGCACAAAATGTGTCTATAACACTTTAACTTCTAAAACTTTTACACTTAGAAAGTTGAAAGTTTTACAATGAAAGTTTTGCAAAATATGAAAATGTAATACGTGCCAAGGATCATATTTATTTATTAAAGGATCTCAGTACTGTCATAAGAGAAAAAGCCTTTGTGAACAATTCATTTGTTTCTTCATTTAAAGAGATAAATTATATCTCGTGGCCTAAAATACAAAAGGCCGTAAATGACAAATAACAAATAAAAATTGACTTTTTGATAGATTGAAATAATTTACAAGAATTCATCATGCTTACTCGTATATTTTTATAAATAATTATTTATTTAACAGAGAATTTAAATGCGTGATTCAATACAAATAATACTAAATTCATAAAATATTTTGCTTCTCCTAAAAAATAATAAAAAAAGTGCAGTTACGGTCTTCTGGATTTTACGTGCCGATATGTTTATTTCTCTAATGTGAGATTTTTATTCTAATTTTCAAAATTAGCAATAAATTTTTTATTGCTTTTGTGTTTGTGATTCTCAGTTTATTTCTGACAGTTTGTGCATAAATATACGAGATGGAAAGGTTTTTAGTTTTTAAGGATGATTAAAGATCTTCTGATGAGTTGGCATTAGCATCCAACAGAATTCGCTAAGCGAAAAAAAATATATTACATTTTTAAAAATATTTGAAGCAAGGCAAAATGAATTTGTCTTGATTCTAAGTAATATAAACTGTTCTTAAACATTTCATTACCAAGAATATTAAATAGCACTTCAACCAGGAGAAAATCAATATTAGTTACAAAAACCTACACTGAAGCTTTTACTTTGGAAACGAAAGGTTTAAAAGTGAAAAGAATTGAATTTGGAGCACATCTCTTATATCATCACAGTAAAAGTAAAAGTCACAGGATCCTCTCTTATAAGCTTCTGCAAATCAAATTGATTGTTTCATCAAAGTTACTATATTCTCTTTATATCTGTTTCACTGAATATTAATTTGTTTCATATATTTCGAAAAATTATTTTATTCAGTTATTAATGCAAAATTAACTGTCGTATTGCTTTTCATAGTGTGTAAAAACTTCATGCAAATATCTTCTATATACTAAAGTTTTTGAAAGAAAATATTACTTTATTTTACCGATAAGTTTTTATCGAATTCAAACTTTAAATTCGCTTTCTGATAAAAATAAATACTTTTTTTGAGTTATGACGCAGCAAAGGCTCGATATGTTAATTATTTAAAAGAAAAATCGATTATGTGGTAGAATAATTTCGGTGGCAAAAAGGGAAAAGTGCTTAAGTCGAGATAAGATAATTTTGTGTTAATATCACCATCGTATTCTCCATATTCAAAAGTACCTCTGGGCAAAGTTTTATTCATATTGAACCATTTTTAACGAAGTTCTGGAACAGTTACTTGCTGCTTTTATTTTTCAAACTAATTTTATAATATGGAATAACGGCTTATTTCGACTTATAAAATATTGCATTTCAAATAGAATAACTTTTGTATGGTGGGCAATGTGTTAAAAAATCAAAAGAATCCAAAAACGTATGATCATCTTTTAGTACAACGAGACTAGATTTTTATCAAACCACTTAAACATTTAAAACTGCTTTACTAGATAACTATAAAATATGACTTAAGCACTTTTTCCTTATTGCCATAGATTTATTGCTATGAGAACTATAATAATGTATGCATGTGTTGCCATTGTATGCGGATTATAAAGAAATTAAATGCATTAAACATTTTAAAAATATGTTTTTTTTATGGCAAATCTAATTTTTAATCAGTTTTTTTTTGTAGTAAATAGTAAATTTAATTTAATTGAATATTTAGGTTTCAGTAAAAACACATTATCCTATAAGCATTTAATTTTTAGGTTAACCGATTTTTTTAGCAAAAAAAACATTTTAAATTAAAATACATTTAAATTATATATATATATATATTTATTCCTGGAGTTCCATGGAGGAACATAGGGCCACTCACATTTAAATTAAAATATTTAAATAATTTAGATAACTGCTAGTAAACGATAACTAAATGCGTATGAAGGAAAATGAAACAAATAAAAGTGGCACAAGCTTACAAAGCAACAAGTAAAGTTCGATTGCCAAAATAAATTATTTCAGGTAGCAGTGATATATTCAGTTGCGCCGAATCCTATATACCATTTAACAACCTCTATGTATGTATATGCATATGCATAAAAAAAAAAAAAAAAAATTAAATGAAAATTTTGGGCGTCCGGTTTGGCGTCAGACGTGGGTGCCATTTGGAATTCACATTGATCACGCTTTTTCACCAGCTGTATTTTCAGAAAAGCCTTTCGTTTGACACCCATATTATGGGGACGCGTAAAAAATAATGAAGCGCAAAGGCCGGCCGGTGTTGTAGCCCTCTGATACTTTTATAACATTTGATATTTGATATCCCAAACAAACTAGTTCTTTTTCCATTCCAGGCCACTTGAATCCCTGAACAAAAAAGCCGATTCAGCGAACCACAATATTTTAAAAAGCATCAGTAGCACAGCTGCAGTGCGGTGAGTTCTATGATTAAAGATTAAATAATGAGGCACCGTCATATATTAATAAATTCATATTCGGAATGGTTATGAATATACATGCATATGTATGCATTAGGGCCATAACTTTTTCACAATTATGCGAATATCAAAAACGGCATAGTATACTCGTGTAGAACATTAAAAGTTGTTATAAAAAATATGCTAATTTTTTCGGATCGTTAAAAAAAGTTCACGCAGGGATCGGGTTGAAGTTTGAAAACAACCATTTTTATCTCACGGAAATTTTAAAAAATATACACCTGATATTTGTATATATTCCTATACGCATCACTTAAATGCTATTTTGGAATTTATCCACTGCTTTAGATTTAAAAATTTTTTAGGAAGCATGGAAATTGTTGCGTATTTATATATTTTTAAATTTAGTTGTTTGTTTGAATTAATAAAAGATGTCTTTCAAGAAAAGTGGTTTAAATGTCCAAAACAATTCTAAAGTCTGGTCAAAGTCTTTGACCAAATTTCAAGATAGCGTTAAAATTCAGAGCAATATATCCCGATGTCGACAAACCATTATATAAATTTAGCAAAATACCAAGCAAAAAAATTGTAATTGGAAGATTCCATGCTCTGGCTATTTCAAAGAAATCAAAAAAAGAAAGGTATGCTATAATTTGTAATGAACTCAACACTTTGCGGGATAAATTGAATATTGCAAAATTAAGCGAGAGGTCTGCAGTGAGAAAATTGGAAGATCTGATAAAATTGTATGAAGACAGCCTTAAGTATTATGAAAATACTGATCTTAGAAGAAGATTCAATATAACTAAAGAAAATATAGAGCCTTAGTTAGCCCTAGGTAGTGATAAGGACGATATATCTGATGCAGATTCGGTTATGACATGCAAGTATCAGGAGGACTATTCACCCGAGGACTCTGAATACCAAAATCCGAAAAGAATAATCATTGACACAATTTCAAAAAGCAAAGGTTTGTTTTGAAAGACACTGGGTAAAAGAACCTTCAGCAATTCCTTTGCAACAAAGGAGTAATATATGTGTAGAGAGAGCAATAAAAGTTGTACAAGACATTTATCCACTGTGTAAATCATCGCGAACATTAAACTTAAAGTTTATTTCATCCAATAGTATATAAATTTAAAACTACTATGTAAACATAGAATAAATTAAAACATGAATATTGTATAAATACAAAAAAAAAAAAAAAATATATAATAAAAAATTTTTCTAAAAAACATTACTTGGAAGGTTTTAGAAATTTACTTCCCTGCGTGAGGTTTTTTCGCAAAACGACGGGAGACAGGTGTTTTCATTACTAAAACATTCTTGGCCACTCCGTGGTACTATGCCAAAAATTTGGTTATACCCTTCCGATATTATGTTTTTGTTGATTTTCAAAACGAATCGTGTTAGAAGAAATCCCTATACATCAGGCCAAGTACTTGTAATTCGCATTCAGACTTGGAAGAGTGTGTATAATTAATAGAGTAAGGAAACTTTTTAAGCATGGTGATTAGTTGGCTTAGCAGCCAATGTAATGAAGCATATAGATTAGCTCATCCATAACAACTAAATTCATTCATTTATAACAAAACCTAGTTCTGATGTTCCTATAGATTTAATTTTCTCTGATGTTATTCCTGTGAAACTACTTGATTGTTCCCTATTTATATTTATTGAGTCTTCTCTTAATTTGTTTAGTTTACACAAAGATATGTCTGCTCCTGTGTCTATTAAGAAAGTAAGTACTACATTTTTGCCTAAGTTTAAGTTTATAAAATTGGTTAAATTATTCGATATCTGAAAAACATTATTTAATCTTCTTGTTGTTCCTCCGGATGGTGGGTTTGTGCAGCTCCTTGACTCACATCCGGAACCTGGTAGTTTTCCTGTACGATGTGTAGTGTGCTTGTCAAAACGCATCACAAATTATTGAGAACATAAATTCTTAAATACTTGATCGAATAAAATTTTGTAATTTTTAAATAAACAACGTTAGAGCACAAATTAATTTTGTATTCACATTCATTTATGTGGTCAATGGTACTGATTTCCAATTTAATCAAAAGCTTATGGGTTTTTATTATTAGATTTTTAATTAGCATTTTATGGTTGTATAATACTTTTAAAACTTTTGCTTTAAAACTTAAAATCCTTAATAACCTAAACAATTTCGTTCTTTTTTTACAGATACGCTATTTTAATAACTGAAAGCTTCAACGCATAGAAAAAGTTTTGCGACAGAATTTCCATCACCCATAATCCAAATGAAAACCAATTTCAGTACGTGACTTGTGACAGAAAAGAAAAAAAAAATCAAGTGTTTCAAGGAAAAATGCCATAATAAAATATATGACCAAAATAAGAACAAAAAAAAAAGAACAACATGGGAGTACTGGATGAAACATTTCTAAAAAATTCTTGCTGAATTCCTAAAAGTGCAAAAGTACTACAGTAAAGAGAAAACCTTGAAACACAAAAAGAAAACATGTAGATGCTGGTTTGCCGTACAAAAGATAGAAAAAAAATAACTAATTGCTCAAAATTTTCGTTTTAGTTTAAAAATACACAAAAATTCCTTTTTTTACTTTCAAGTTAAAAAATAACAAGTAAAAAGAACGAAGAAAAAATGCTCACCGAACAAGGAAAATTTCAACAGCCAAAGTGTCTGCATATTATAACCTGCCTTTTCTTTAGCTGTCTGGTTCTTGTATCAGAATGGCAGGACACTTTAGCAACACCCATAACAACGACAACAGCAGCAACAACTTCGATAGTATCATCAGCACCAGCACCAGCGGCAGCCACTAGAAGGTTAAGAAATCATGAGAAACGAAATGAAGGAGCAAATGGTGGACAACATTTTAAAAGATCTACTCGAATTGGTGGCATTGAGGGCAGTATTAACGCTGCCAGCTCTTCATGCGAACATAAAAGTCTTAGTGAACTCATTAAAACAAGTCCAGTGATACTTAAGGCTCTGGGTGCCCACATTTTTAATCATGACGATGATGAAGATTTACGTATTTTGCACAATAGTAACGATGCGTTATTGTTAAAATGGCAAAATGAACAAAATAAAGTTCTTTCGTCTTTAAAAGTTACACAAAAAGCACAAAAATTTACATCGTCATCTTTTTCGAAGACAACAAAAAATACTGAAAAAACAAGACAACAGCAGCAAACTTTCAGTGATGCTGCAACTAATAGAGCCGCCATGCTGGCGTCCATGAGTGCTGATGCCGTTTTAATAACATTAACACCGGAAACAATCTACAAGGGAGCATCGTTACTAAAAATGACGCCCAATGCAGCTGAACGTTCAACATCACATAGCACGAGTAGCAGTGGTAATAGTGGCAGCAACAATATGCCTAGAAGTGATGGAAGTGGCACCAGCAGCAACACGATTGACAGTGATAGCGGTGCAAATAGTGCCAATGGTGGTGGAAGTAGCTCTGGCTACAACAGTGGAACTATTAATTCATCAGAAGCTTCATATTTATATGAGGGGTAAGTGAATAAGGATATTCAACTACAGTTTTATGTTCGAGTAGTTGAATGTTTTTATATTTCTTTGGGAATTAATTTATGATGGGACTTAAGTTGAGCAATCGCTGGTTTTTCTTTTACTCTTATTTCTGTTCGAAAAGTGAATGTTAAGGAATTAAGCATAAAAAATAGTGTTTGAATGTAAACGAAATTGCATGGGGATGTCAAATATTTATACACAATATATACTTCCAGCCAGATTAAAAGGAGTAGAATAATTAAAAGCTCAAAAGTTTGAATTGAATTTTTATTAGTACGCAGTTGTCTTTCATTTTTGATAGTAAACATTTCCTATGATACCTTTTAGATATATTTTATTGAAATTAAAATTGAATGTAGCTCTTGAATCTCGAAAAAATAAAATAAATATAAATTACAAAGAGGTTTACTTAAGTTGAGGATATACATAAATTAAAATATATTGATGTTGTTTTTGGAAGAAATTTATTTAATTCGAAATTTGGAAAATTGTTTAAATTTGAGTTCAAGATGATTGCCAATGAATTTATTTGTCAGAGTTTTTGTAAAAATGTCCTCTTTTTTTAAATTGTAGTATTAATAATAGTGCCCTCGTATAAGTTCCATTCGTTCTTATTGATTTAGATGTTGCTTATATGCACTGTGGCCACAGCAGACAATGTGGTGCCTCATGTCCCCAATTTAAAGATTTTCAGAATTATCTCTGTTATAAGCAAAAAAAAAAATATTCAAGATTTGAAAAAAAAAAAACGATTTAGAGCCTTTCTATATTACGCTAACGATATGTTTTTATGTATATTAAAATGTTTACCATTTATTAATGCATACAAAATGTTTAATATCCTTTGAATAGCCAATTAAATGCAACCGTTCAACCACTATCCTGCTTTGATGAAAATTTATTAAAAATGCTGCCAAGTGATTTAATTATTTTTGGTAAATTGATAACAATTGAAGAGCAACAACAACGACAACCTGATGATTTATTAGTGGATATCCATGACTACACATCATCGTCATCATCTTCAACTCTATCACAGCGTCATCAACAGCAGCAGGCAGGAAAGGATATTTTAAAAATCAGTATAAATGGTTTGCATCGTTGGTCATCACAATTTGAAAATTACATATGGAAACATTTGGGTAAGAAAATATTCAATTAATTAAAAATATTATTCTTGTAATAAAAAGTTTTATTATGTTGTAAAACGTCTAGTTCTTACTACTTCAGCAGGTTGTTTATTAAAGAGAATGATAGGGAGTGAGAGAGAAAGAGAAGGGGAACGACATAAGCTACACTTTGGCTTGTTAAAATATTGTTAAAAGTTGTGTGTTATCCACAGTGTGACCAAACTTTGCAAGCGTATGAATATAAGTCTTAATAAACAAAACAATCGCGAGCAGCCTGCATTCTTTTTTCATTTGTTACATCTACGATAAAAGTAATTTTCAAAGAATTTTCACTGTTTTTCAAAAATTTAGCTATTAAAAAATTATTATAAAATTTTGCGGTTGTTAATAATTTTTTTACTCTTTCTGATAATTGCGTATAAAGGAAGGTGCTGAAATTCCATATTTCTTTTTCAAATAATAGATAACCTCAGAAATGGAAAATATGCCAAAAATTGCAAAAATATGCTCTCAAATTTGCATACAAATAAATTACTTTGTAATTTTCATAATATTCATTTATGATGCCACAAAGTTTAATTTTAGATTCTCAATAGTAATGTTACGAATATCAACAAAAGTACGTAACGTCACTACTCCCCTTAGCAGACTGCCTGTTCTTTCATCTATACGAACAGAAGTTATTGCACACATATGGACTTAATAAAAATTTCATAAATAGTGTAAATATATACTCCCAAAATGCTATTAATTTCATTTTTATTTTTGAAAAAATTGATGGTGGCTCTAAAACAATTCCAAATTTGTAACGATGTGAGTAAAAAATGTTCTGAATAGTCGTTAAAGTCTGAAATAAGCAACATTAAGCTCAAAAGTGTTAGATGTGCAAAAATATGCACTAAAAAAATAGTTCCATAAAATTTATTAAACATTTTTAAATCTGTAAATAAATTTGAAGTAAATGGAAGTATATACAACTTTTATAAAATTTTAGAAAAAGTACCTATCGTAACTTAAAAAATGCTGCAGCAAATTTTTCAAAATTCGAAAATAATTTTTTTGTTTCGAATATCATAATTTGTAAAATTCCAAAAAAAAAAACAGAAATTAAATTATTAAAAAAAAAATAAAATGAAGAATTCCTAAATATGTGGTGTAGTTGTAAATAAGCAAAATTATGCTTTAAAGAGTAAAATATGCAAAAATATGCCTAAATTCTTGAAAAGTTCGGAAATTTACAAATATTTTATTTAAAAAATGGCTGTTTCTTCTTGATAAATAACTTTAAGATATTTTTCTTTTAATGGGCAAACAATTCTTAAACATTTCTAATGCATAAAAGCTCTGTTCTCACTAACTACCAAAGCTCTTTCTTCTCAATTAATTAATTTGTACGATGAAGCTGATCTTAGACGTTAAGTTAAAATATTTACAATTTAATTTGAAATTTTTCTTTTCATCGATAAATTTTATGCCGATATGAAAATCTGTACCGGCTTTTCAAAAAAAAAAATTAAATTTTTTTAAACATTAGTGAACTATATAGAGAAGTAGAGAGCCAGATTGTTTTAGTGCTTTTTTTTTTGAAACGACAAGAATAAAAACAAAATTAAGCGGTTCATATGTCTTATTCTACTATTTTGCTTTAGAAAGTTTTCTAAAACAAATAAATATCAACTACAACTACAAAACAATTAATCGCTTAAAAAGCTGCTTAAGTTTTAAACCCGTGAGGTATTTAAAATAGCTGGCAGAAGTAAACACACAACTGTTTAATTACATTTTCATGTCAAAAAACTATTTGAAAAATAAAACTACATTGAAACTAAATTAACTATTGATTTTTGTTTCACACTGATTATACGAATTTTTTTTTTGCTTTGCTTTTCAAATTAATGCTACAAAATTACAGGTTGGGATGATTGGAGCGATTTTACTGTATGCAGTGTGGCTTGTGGTAAAGGTGTTCAGCAACGTTTCCGACGATGCCTGTTGGATAATCCAATGGTTAATTTAAACATGAATTTCAATAACGATGACGATGAGAATGACGACGATGATGTCGTTGTAGACATGGTTGTTGATGCCGATGTTATTGTGGAAGTTGAAGAGGAGATGGAAGAGGACCCTGATGATACAATGATTGTTAATGATGGTCGTGATGATGCTAATGATGATGATGTCGATGACGATAGAAGTGAGCAACAAAACACGTTAGATGAAGTCTCCAGTAAAAGCAATATAGTGGGTGTGGGTCAGAAAGTAAATGAAAATATTGGTGTAAAAAAGGAAGTGGTTAAAACAATTACAACTCCAACAACGGATGTTAATCATCGTCCTGGCAGTAATGGCAATGTGTTTTTCAAAACGGATACTGCGATAACAGGCAACATGTTGCATTTTGTAACAACGGCACAACCAGAGGTAATTGCTGAAGCAGCTACAACAGAAGAGCCAGAAGTTATGCGAATATTTGAGGGTCATTTCAATGATACATTCAATGAAAAAACAACATCCGAGCCAGCAGTAGAAATTTTAACATCGAACAATGAAAAATCATTTAGCTCATCGTCATCGTCATCATCATCATCATCATCATCATCAACAGCTGCTCTAGCTTCATTAAAAGACAAAAAAGACACTAGAAAATTCAAAAAGCATAAAAAACAACAATTGAAAAATAAACATAAAAAACACAAATCAGCTAAATTATATTCCACAATGTTTTGCGAGGGTTACAATATTGAGCAAAGAAACTGCAACACTTTTGAATGTAGTGGTAAGTGGTTGAAGTGAAAATTACTTGTTCATTTTATCAATTCCTTTTTTTTATTATCGTACTTGTCTACATTTGTAATGAGTCTAGAAAATTTATTATATTTTAAACAGGCTTTATTGCCGCTTATTTGAAGACTTTGTTAGTTGTCTTGTAACTAAAAATCCAATGGTAATGGTTATTTAATGAATTCACATCATGAATTAACTAGATATCTACATCGTTAATATATTTCGTAGTTTTTAAGTACAACACAAAACAAATCAAGTTTACCAGTATAAAACAGGCTAATCTGAAGGGATAGAGGCAAGATATGTTTCAAAGAATGCCTCACAGCTCTAACTTTTTTAAAGTTAAATAAATTTTAGAAACTGCTTTTAAAACAGTACAACTGTCTTTTTAAAAATAGAGGCTTCTGAATTTCGTTCAAGTTTATCAGTTTTTTTGTTCAGTGTAATAATTTTATAGGTCAAAATGGAAATCTTATACAGTGAAACTTCGACATAACGAATCTGAAGGGGATCGAAAAATACTTCGTTATAGCTATTGATTCGTTATATGTAATGCCAAGTGAAACCTTGGTATAACGAAAATTTGAAGAAATACGAAAAAAATTCGTTATAACTATAGTTTTATTTTTTTTTTATCCAAATTCTATTTTACACGAAAATATTAATAAAAATTCATTATTAAAGAGGTAAATACAAAAATTAAACACTTTTATGTTATTTTTTATTATTATTTTATTAGATTTTAATAAAATATTGTGTTATTTTCGTTTGTTTACGCAAGTTTCGAATGCAATCATCAACATTTTTTTCTACAGATGCTAAGCTATCGAATATATTTTGCTGTGTAGAATCCTGTGCCTCAAGAAATGTTTGCAGTTTTCCGACAATTATTTTAGCTTCTCTAGCCGTTACAACATTTTCGATTTCTTCAGTTTCTTCTTCTTCCTGTTCAGCATTTTCTTGTGGTTTCGTTACACTAGTAATAATGTCATCATCTGTAAGGGACCCAGTAGAAGTAATGTCGTCATCGAAATTCACAAAATCATCGAACTGTTCTGTTAAATTTAGATGATTTTTTAGAATAAGCCATTCTTCGTTGTCTTGTAGGCAAACATTTTCTGTAATCACAATATTTGGCCGTTCGACAAAGCCACAAGTCGCAAAACAGTTAACAATTGTTGATTTTTTTACACTTTCCCACGCCTTGTGGGCCATTCTTATTCCTTGTAAAACGTTAATAGGAGTTTTGCGCCCCTCTTTCAGATCATTGATTAAAATTTTGACCACCTCTTTGCGATAAAAGTGTTTGAAATTTTTGATTATTCCCAGATCTAGAGGTTGTAGTTTCGATGTTGCGTTTGGCGGCAAAAATTGTAATTTGATGGATTTAAGTGATGGAACGTTTTTATGTGCCGTGCAGTTATCCACAAACAATAAAACTTTACGATTGGCTTTAGTCATATCGTTGTCAAATTTTTGTAAGTAATCCAACCATATATCGCTGGTCATCCAAGCTTTTTTGTTCGCAGTGTAGTCCACTGGTAAACTTTTTATGTTTTTAAAACATCTTGGATTAGTCGATTTTCCGATTATGAGCAATTTTCTCTTCTCAGAGCCTGTACTGTTAACAGTAAATAAAATAGATAATCTTTCTTTACTATGTTTTCCACCGTGGCATTTCTCGGATTTAAACGCCATTGTTCGGTCTGGTGCACATTTAAAAAATAATCCAGTTTCGTCTGCATTAAAAATATCGTGGGGCTGATATTCGGCCAACAAACTTGGTAGCAATGTTTTCCAATCAGAACAAACTTGATCACTTACACTGGCACTTTCTCCACTCACTTTTCGAAATCCGATATCATGGCGCTTTTTAAAATTATCAAGCCAACCGTTACTAGCTTTAAAATCTTTGTGTCCCAAAAGTACTGCAAACTGTTCAGCTTTGGTTTTTACCATCTGTCCTCCTAGAGGAATGTTTTGAAGTCGACATTGTGTAAACCATTTAGATAAACATTGCTCAACGTCTTCATATTCAGCAAGGCGCATTCTTTTGGACTTTAAAGTTTTGGTGTTGCAAATAATCTCCCGATTTTTTAAAATTGTAGAAAGAGTACTCGGCGGTATATTAAATTGTTTAGCAATTTCTTGCTTAGATTTGTCAGCACGATCAACGGCATCGATTATAGAAATTTTTTCACGTATAGAAATTGATTTACGCGTTAATGCACTTATTTTGACAAGAATCAAAACAAAACTGACTACATATGTGACGCACTACATATGCACTTACAAACACATTTAGACTTCGTTGTTTTTATAGCGGGACTTTAACGGGACTTTGCCTAAAATTTAATTTTGCTTTATTGTGACTTCGTTGTATAGAGGGTATTGTATCAACACTTCGCTATGTAGAGGCTTTTGGTAACGGGACTTTAACGACTTACATAAAATTTATTTTTTTTTACTCTGATTTCGTTGTATAGAGGCTTTTGAATGAAAACTTCGCTATATAGAGGCTTTATAGCTCAGAATTTCTTCGTTATAGCTATAGAGCATTTTTGTATGAAAAACTTTGCAAAAACGAGGTTTTTCGTTATAACGGAGTTCGTTATATCGAAGTTTCACTGTATATAAAATTCTCGTGTCACAAATGTTCGAAATAATACTCCTCCGAAACGGCTTGACCGATTCTTATGAAATTTTTTATGCATATTCAGTAATTTTTAGAATCGGCTACAATCTATTTTTCAAACCGCAAGTGGCACGAGGAGTGGAGGGTGAGGCCCATTTCTGTATTTAGTAAACTATTAACCCAACAGATAGCGCTATGTTTGCCTCATAATTATTTTTGTTGTTGAATGACAGATGGCGCTATGTCCGCCTCATGCAGGAGAATCGGCGTCGTTTGTATTTCAAACAGAACAAAATTATTGTTTGATATTTTTTCATCGGAGGTCATCGTCATACACTAACAATACGTTCACTATTTTTTATATAACACCCAAAATATGCACTAGAAATATATTGTATGGCAAAACAACGTTTGCCGGGTCATCTAGTAAGTTTATGAATTTCATCTTCTAATATCTTCTTATACGATCTTTCAGTCGTTTTTACCATTTTAAATATCCAAGTCGATAGAGTCATCGTAAGATATGGCAATCCGTATCATTATTTCCCCTTTATTGAAAAAATATCTCTTTAAATCTGGGAAATAAAAGTTGCTTTCATCTAACCCGTCGATATGCAATTTTTATGTGAAATAATTCCTCTTCGAACCAATAATCCGAAAACATCATTACAGTGTCCTTTTAAATTCCAACTGGGGACGATGGATTTTTTTCTGAAGTTTTCAAACCACTTAGAGTAGACAATTAAAAAAAAAAACAAACACAACCCGCAAAGCGATTAGCTTGTCTGCAGAAAACACCCAGGATCTTTGTCCAGAATCGAACCGACAACCTCCGGACTACTAGGCTAGCATTGCTACCAATCAGCCATGTAAAAATGACTTTAGAAATGACTTTATTTAAAAACGGTTTTTTTTAATAATTATTTGGTATCCGACATTTTGGAAAGAAGATCATAAATAGCTTAACTTGGAACTGATCATATAAATTAGGCTTGTGGTAAGATATATGTTATGCTGCGCAGTCTATGGCTAACACTACTCAATACAAGAGTTCGTCCGACATTTTTGGTTCCTTCAATTTCCTCGAAGTGCGGAATCTCAACATCACTTAAAATAACAAAGTCCCTTAGGCTTATATTCAAAAGAGTGTATTTATGTGTATATTTAAATTTTAAAATTTCGATGTTTAATTTTTTTTTACAAAATTATAGTAAATAAAGAATCATTTAAAATCTGCTAGATCGGGAAGGGCAGGAGTAGTGTTTATTTGTTTAATACTTTTTGTATTAATATATAATTTATCATAAATCTTAGTTTGTTTTGAATTTCGTTTGCAAATCGAGTATTTATTACGTTTCGACAAGTAACCACTCTAAGTTAGTGAGAGTAATATTAGCCAAAAACGCGATTAAATAAAAATTCAGTTAGGCCCTTTTTATATTAAGGTAATGATATATTCTATAACTTATAAGATAAGTATTTCTTGATATTTTTACAAAAACTATCATATAAAATATATAAATAATCTTGATGATAATTGTTTTTGTTGCTTTCTTCTTACAGATGACATTAATGATTTACTAAAATTTTATCGTAAATATCCCACAACCGATGATATGATGAATACGGCTGCTACACAAATAATGATAATGGACTTAAATACAATAACAGCAGCTTCATCATACTCACCCACAATGGGTGGCTCTGGGACTAGTTCATCATCATCACTATCACCATCACCATCACCATCATTGTCGTCTTCATCCACAACGAACACTGAAGTTGATGGAACAGAATCGAATATTCAAATTAGCAATACATTTACAACACCCATAAATATGGGTTACGTACAAAACTGGCACAATGCGTTAAATTTTACCATAATGCTGACTTTACGTGTTAAGGTATGTTTTGAAAATTATTCTTCCTATTTAAAGAGTAAATTGTGCAGAAACCCCCTTCAAGAAAAATTTTAAACCCCTTTTAAACCACAATCAAAAGATTTAAAGAAAAAACCAAAATTATATTTTCCTAAAAAGTTTCCTAATTCTTGTAAAGTTTTCTAGAAATTTCCATGACGATAAAAAATAAATAAATTTTTGCATTAAAATATCAAGCACAAAATTTTACTGCTTTGCTACATCAAAGAAAGTTTAATGTTTTTTATCTTTTTGTACTTTTTTTATTCTTATCTATTTTATCGACATTATTGTCATTTCTTTATCACATTTGTGTGTGTATGTGTGTGCGCGTTTGTGTATTGTTGCCTATGGCATTCATTCATTCCTTAACAAGCAGAATGATAGTTATACAACAGCGACAATATTCTCCATACGCAATTCTACACACAATATGTATTTAGAGTCCTGCAAAGATGGTTTACGTTTATATTTAGAACGAGATAAAACTACTGAAATGCTGCCCATTAAATTTAATTTATACGATTACCATTGGCATCAAGTGGCTATAAGGTAAGTGAATGGCTGGCTATTTGCAATGCCAACACTTGTGAATATTATTTGAAAATGTTGGTTTACATGTAATAAATGTTTGTATGAGATTGTGAGACTCTGCATAAGCATGTGTGTGTACATGTGTGTGTGTGTGTTTGTGTGTGTGGATGCCATTTTGTTTGTATAAATTTATGTTAAACTGCCAAAACCATTCAATATTATATATTTTTTTAAAAGTACATTTAAAATCATATTAAATAACTTTAAGAATAATATTAGTTTATGTTGTAAATTTTTTCTATGTTTTACCTTTATGTTATATCCCATTGTTTTATGTTGTTTAGAGCTGCTAAAATTCAAGCTTTGATTTATCTTAAAAATATAATGTCCTTTCAAATAAAATAAAAATACGTACAAGAAGTAACACAGTCTTAGCTACGTGCCCTTAGTGTACATTACTGTCTTTCTCCAATAAATAAAATAGACGAAAAACGCGTACAACATTTACAAATCTAGTGTATCAGTACCCGAGAAGCGCCGCCTAGGTATTAAAATAAACAGTAGTAAAACCTCAGTTGAACAATAGACAGAAAATTTAGTAAATTTTTAAACCACTTATATGAAAAACAAACTTTTAGTAAACTTTCACGTGGCTCAGCAGAATCAATTAGTGATAGATAATATTTAACGAGTTGATTGCAGCTGTCGTGATTGGCAGTGAGGTCTAAGCGGTAAACAGTTCTGACGATGAGACTGTGATTAGTCTCGAAATACTACGATGAAATAAAAATTTAATAAGAAATTAAATTCAACGAACTTTAAATAAATTTAAATTGGGAGTAGAAAGAACCCAAAACAAAACCAAATGTTATTAAAAAAAAGTGTTTTTGTAGAGAAATAGAACTTTGGAAGAAAACAAAGAATAATTATTTAAATTGACATGAAATTTACTTATTCGAAAGATAACTTTCAGGCATTATAATTTAAATATGACGTCTGGCATATGACCGCCACGGCTAGCTCAGAGGTAAACTAATCTGCAGATGCAGTTTTCTATTAGTTTTTGCAACATTTGTAGTTGTACATCGACAATAATGCGGCGAATGTTGTTCTCCAAGTGTTCAACCGTTTCGGGCTTATCGGCGTAAACTAGCGACTTCAAACATCTCCATAAAAAAAAGTAGTCCAATTTACGGATCCGAAACCTGAATTTATTCGATTACCAAACGTTTCGTTCAATAAATCAATTGTGGCACGAGGTGTGTGAGATGTCGCGCCGCGCCGTCTTGTTGAAACCACACATCTTTGTTGTACAATTGATAAGTCAGTCATCATGGCTCTATAGCGATCTCCATTGACTGTAACGTTCTGACAAGCATCATTTTGAAAGAAGTTCGGACCAATGATTTTACCCACAGGCAGTTTTTCTGGATGTAACGGTGTCTCCACATACACTTGAGGATTAACGTTACTCCAGCGTTTCAACAGTTAATCGAATTATTTGCTCTGATGGACGATTATGATAACCGCAAAATGGACGTATTTCGAACAGGACCATGATTTTCGAAATAAATTTGCACAATTTGGAAGCGTTGTGCAGGCCTCGATTAATTTTGAAATGAAAAAACAAACTAAACATAATTCACTTGACAGCTGACAAAATGGCTGCCAGTTAAAAAAATATTTCTAACTAATACCTCTATAAAAAACACCCTTTATAAGAATTGAGTGAGTAATTAAATTTCTCCTCGTACTTTGTACCCAAAAGTAGTTTTAAGCGAAGACTAAAATATGGCCATACCACCATAAGACCTTTATATTTTTCTCTTAAATTTTTCTAACGTTTTTATTTTATGGATAATTTTAGGATCAAAACGACACAAACTTTTTTTAGCAACATATTTTTTTTCTTTCGCTAGATGTTGATGACAACATTTATTTAGGTTTAACTATAAATAATACTTTACTAATAAACATTTAATAGAACTGGAAATATTTAGAAAATCTATGATTTTCATTCAGAAGCTGTGTCCACAAGCCGGACAAATGGTCTGAGTCTAAAAATTGCATTGAATTCACTCAAAAAACTGAATATTTTTCATACAAATTTTACACATTCGTCCGTGTTGCTGGAAAAAATTTTAAAGTTTCTATAAATTATTTTAGGGAAATTATGTTATAAATACATAAGTAGAAAGGTTTTGAGAGTCTTAGTAAGCGCCTTGACTCTCCATTGCTCGGTTAAAGCGAGAGAGCATATGGGAAAATGGCCCTCCAGATTTCTGTAGGATGTTTGTGGATAAAGAGGAGCCAGAAACTATTGAGCATATCATCTGTCATTGCCCAAGGCTGCAACGCCATAGGCAAAGATGGCTGAGCAGACGTTTCCATGAGGGCATTAGTGATCTCGCGATGTGCAAACTTGAGGATATCAGGGGCTTTATCATGGGAATTTTTTGTTTCTCCTTTGGCAGTAAGGAGACTAATTAGTCAATAAATTATAAATGAAGGGAATCACAATGGATCCAGTTGGGTCTCCGAGTGGATGTGTATTTCACACTAACCATCCTTACCTAACCTAACCTAAATAAATATATATCTTGATATCTTTAATATTAACAATTTTGTTTGATTTCTTTAAATTTTATAGCATACAAAATGGTGATTTTATATCAATTCATGTCGATTGTTCCTGGACAAATAGTTTTGTGGTTTCAAAACGTTTATTTTCACTGCCAGTCACAGCGGATGTGGAAATTGGTAGAGGTTTTTATGTAAGTAAAACACAAAGTGATTACAGAACAGTTGGAATTTATTTCGTTATCATTAAATGTAGATACAAAACATAATAATAAAATCATTTTATAATTTATATACGTAATAAATTTACGAAAAGTCAAAGTAAGTTATAATAAGGTTTAGAGATTTTGAAAATTTCTCATTATTATCTTTTAAAACTTTCATTAAAACTTTTTTTATTGTTAAAAGAAAAAGCCAGCCTATCATATAACATCAATGCATAGCAATGGGCTAATAATTATTTCACCTATTGATGATAAATGAAAGACCTATTTGTAATCAATTATTTTATAATTCTCGTGGAAATTTAACCATTCATATGTTTTTAACACAAGAAGAAAATTCTACTCATTTAAAAACTTTTGGCAATACATCACAGCGTACTCGTATGTGACGGACTGCAAAACCTACGATGTTATGTTTTGTCATATGAATTAGAAATAAGTAATGATACTTTTTCTTTGATTTTAAAAAAAGAATTCTCATTTTCAATTATTTTGAATAAATTTGTATGAACTTTAGTCTATAAATAAAAATGCAATTTTATTTGCAATATTGACATTAATTCAAAAATCCACACCGTCTCATTTAAATTTTCAAAATTAATTTTTTATTTTTTTTTTTTACTTCCAGGGCGAACTGCAGCAACTCCTAATCCTGCCTGAACATCAAGAACGCTTTCAGTGTTCCGAAAAACGAACATCAATAAATGAAGTGAAACGTTATATAATTGATACATTTATCGATGATTATGCCAACTAAACGTTTCAGTATCTTGTGAAGTAACAATAAATAAAATTTATAAACTTATACATTTACGATTAGGAAAATCTAATAATAATTTGCTAAAGATAACCAAAACAAAATCAAATAATAATACAAAATTAATAATGATGTGAAGACCCCAACAAAAAACTAAAAAAATATTCTGAATATATTTTTCATAAATTTTAGGACTATTAAAAAATAAATGTAATTAATAGATAAATAAATAACTGTAAGAATGATTATACATGCATATATATAAAAAAAAAAACTAAATAAATATTTAAACGGCATTTAAATTAAAAAAAAAAAAGAAAACGCATATTTTATTAAGATAAAATTCAAATATTCTCCCAAATAAAGAATTTGTTTCACAGGTGAAATCTGTGTATATTTGAAATTCTTAAACAAAAAGATGTGGTGAGTATTTTTCATAAAGATTTTAAGTTTCAAACTATCAGGCATCGGGCACAGCCTTGAATAGAATAAAATTAAAATTCAAAATTCAAATGTTTCTCTTTAATCAGTTTGTATAATTAAAAACTGATTTATTACTTCATCTATTAAAAAAGGATTCACATGTGATTCAACCATATGATCAATAAAAGATTTATATACATATATGTATTTAAATATGTATGTGTGAATTGATATCCATGTACATACGAATATATCGGTATACATATATACCTTCAGGATCGAAGGGTTTTGTTTTTGATGAAAGTTAGTGTCAAGGATTATTGTAACGTAGCAGTTTAAAAATATGTTGTTATTAAAAAATTAAAAATTTTTGCCTTAATTTAACTCATTGAACAATTAAAAGTGTCTAAAAAACAGAAGGAAGCAGCTCGTTTTTTTCAAGAGGAAAAAAGGATATGGAATTTTTTTTTTTTAATTTAAAGGACTTCAGTCCTTTGGCAGTCATATAATGATTTATTAGTGAAAAAAAAAAAAAGAGTAATGGTAAATTTGCGTATAATATGATATTTTGTGATCAATATTAACGGTGGGCTGCATGATAGTTTCAAAAAAAGTCAATTTTGACAGATTCACCTGAAAATTATTAGTGGGTAATACATTTTCAGAAAATATTTGTACAGTTTTTTAAAAAGCTAATTTTCATGTCCAGACACACCGAAATCATTTTTTTATTTTCACAAGGACTAAACCTATAATAGAATTTTTAATGTATACTTCACACGACTTATTTTAAACCGATTTAAAATAAATGGAGATTATCAATTCGTGTGGATTATTTTTCTGCTTGCAAACTTATACTTCTTTTATTTATAATACGATTTTTAAAATTCTTTTTCTGTTTAAAACAATTTACTTACGTTTTGGTTCCATAAAAGGATTTACTTGCATATTGTTATGAAAATTAGTTGAAAGTTGTGGCCTCGAAAATATTTTTTATTCCACACTCCAGCATTTATGATTTGAATGGTTGGATCGGTCTTGCATGCAATTTGGCGCCATACACTTTCTTTGAAAATCGGTGGAAAGTTGTCGCCTTGAAAATATTGTTTATTTTCATGACTCCTACATTTATTGTTAAAAATTTTGGGTTTTTTTTCAGGGTTTTTTGTAGTTAATTAAATATATTATTTAATCCTGGGAGAAGTTACCCCAACACTTCACCCTCATAAACGTTTGTTTATCGCATAACTCCTCCACTTACGGATCAATGTTTTGAAGTTTTTTCTGTTTAATCGGGATTTCTCATAGTTTCGTGCCTTTAAGTTCAAAGGAGCATGTAGTCGCCCGTTATATTAATCACGGAATTAAAAAAAACATTTTCATGCTTTTTTCAATTTATTTTTTTGTTAGAGAGAGAGATTTAGGTTGTGAAATCCCACATCTAAAATTTATCTTCCTCTTCTGTGCAAAACTTGTTACTCCTTCCTTAGGTCGTAGAAATAAATGCTATAAATATCAAGGACCTCGCCATTAAACTATTTTTTCGGTTAGAAAACAAATTTTTGAAACCATGCAAACAATGCAAAAACTTGCAATGTTTTCTTCCATTTCGGCAGTAGATTTTCATATTTTTTTATAATTTCCGAATTTAGTTTTTCGGATTTTGTACCAAATCTAAAAATTATACCCAAATTAAAAAAAAAAAAGTTAGGTTAAGGTTCTCCAACTTTTTTTTAATGTTTTGGGAATGAAAAGATTCGGATAATTTCGCGTATTTATATAAAGACATTTAGATCTGATTTTTATTGTTTTATATGACAGTATTCAAAAGAAATTTAAAAGTGTTTCATTGATCAGATACATGATGTAAATAAATCGAAGAACATGCTTCCTTTACGATCCAATTTAGTCCGCACATATTCTACGAATCAAATGATGTTGAAATTTCTAACTTAATTTTGAAATAATTTTTGCCATTTAGATGGAAATAAACACACATCAACAGTCCCCGACAAATGAATTTATTTTCATGTATACATACTCGTATATTTGCTTATTAATATTTTCTATTAAAACTTTTGTTTTTCTTAACTTATAAATTTAAATTTCAATCTTGAAGATGTATGTATGTGTATGCTCTATTTCACTGGTTACTCGCTTGTTCGGCAAAACTGCTATTGAAGTTTTTTCTGTAATAAATTCGTCACTCACAATTGCCAGTACCTACTTGGTGTAGCAATATATTATATGAGTTCGTTGGTCGTACATGTACGTACGTATAAGCAAGCGAGCAAAATTCTTTTTGTGTCATATTCTATTGTTTACGTTGCATATCCAACGTTAACGAAACCGATTATTATTTAACTCTGGCTTCAGGGTTCTTTTCATCATAGTATTTTTGTGAATAAAAACTATGATGAATATTCGTCACTGTTTTCGTCAACGGAATGTAAGCGAGAGGGTGGCGATTGTATACTTCCAATGACATCCCCATGTTAAATACGTCACTCAAACACACTGCGTACGTATTGCCGAGCAAGTATAGGTCATTGCTTTGTGCATAATGGTATAATGACTTATGGAATGTATTCGCGGACAAGCGGGTATGATTGCAGTTTGGTATTTTTTATTCACTTACTTTTTTTTCGTCTAACAATACGAGTTTATTTATTTGTTTATTTTCCAATTGCATCTGCTAATGTTCTCACATTTATAATAGAAACCGACTTATGCATAATTTAGCATAAGTGCTCGGGTGCAAACGCGTAAATCAATAACTCAATTTATTCCTTTTCATGCCAGAACAGTTCTTCGTTCCATTATTAAATTGTGCACAAATATGAGAAATATATTTTGAAGAATTGTATGACAAATAAAAAAAAGGAAGTGGTTGTATTTGGAAATGGAATTTATAAATTTAATTTTCTATATTAACTAAAGATTGTAGAATATTCTCTGTTCATACATACACACATACATAGTGAAGTATTTTGTTATTTTCCTTACATTCTTGTATATGAATGAATGTGGGTGTTTTCACACAGACATACATGACATTTGTGATTGTTTAAAAAGAGGAGAGATTGTGACATGACAGAGAGGAGATTGTTTATTTCTTGCAGCTTCAGATTCCCAAAAATTTGTGCCACCGAAAATTACAGATGGTACAACAAGATACGTCAGATTTAACGATTAGTTTTACGATCATTAAAAACAACACCACTTGCACGCCCCAGCTCAGAGATTGATGAAAGAACGCGATTACGACTGTGCCAATTACTGAATGAAATTCTAAAAAGTCGATAGTTCTGTCAATTGCAAAATACTAGATATAATTGGAAATTTTACAGAGAAGTTTATTAGAAAATATATCAAATAATCTCTAAGTGAAAATGAGCCTTATGATACCCTTGAACTAGTCAATCATGCGCTTCTTTGTTAAGATTGATAATTTAATTCGAAATGCTAAAGAGCATTTTCAACAATTCATTGTCCGCTAAAAGGATTGGAATAGCAGGGCTAGAACTATATTTACTTTTTAAACTGGAATGACAAAAAAACTTTTGATATTGGGAAGGACAGCAGGAACTTTGCTAAGAAGGTACATTTCATGCCAATTTTTTTAACATTCTATAACACAGGCACAAGAATATCTTGCAAGTCTGCGTAACGAAGACTCTGATGGCCATTTATTTTTGTTACGGCCAATAATGTATACTTCGTCTCATTGAACTTTGGGCAACATGTATCATGGACTACACCTCTTTAGATTATTCATAATAGAAGACCAGAATTCGTCAGGAAAACCCCATTCCCCTTAAAGAACTTCAATCTGTACACGGATAGATTAGGATGTAGAAGGAGCTTTATTTATTGAGAGTCTGGATGTTATCATCACCTTTAGGCTTCCAGACAATGATATTATCGTTAATGCAGAAATATCAATCATACATAAGGTGGCTAACTGGTTTTGGTATACATATATCACAGGATGTTCAACTGTGGAGTATTAGAATTTTTACCGATAGCAAAACCCCAATTAAGTTTTTAACAAGTATTTCAGTTAATATCCCACCTACGGACATCCCTAAACGGGATGGCATGACATTGAAACATCATTCTTGTTTGGCTGCAGCAACATGGGAGTCAGACAGTTCTTCTATGGGATTTAACTTCTCGCCTATAAGCAACAAAACGCAAAAATTTACAGGAATCTTGCCCAGGACAAATTGCTTGGTGATCCTACTTGTAGGACCTCCGGACTGTACCAAAAGTTTTGTGAAGGATTCATTTGGCAACCAATGAATTCTGCAGAAGCTGCCTTAATGAGATGTAATAGAAAGCAGGTAGCAGAGTCTGCGTAAAATAAAATTTTCGGTTAATGAAATTTTATGACACACAAAATTTATTAATTTCCAAATAAAATAAAACAGTTTCCACAATTTGAATTTAATCTTTAATCTTACGACAGTGTTCTAAGCACTCAAATATTCTTTTTTTGCTGATTTTCAAATATTAAAAAAAAAATTGTTAAAAAGAACAAAAAAAATATGGAAACAAATGTTCAAGTGTCACTTAAACTGTTACGAAAAAAATTGAAGAAGACACATTGAAAATAAAGTCGTTATCATTTCTTTGCCGTACGAATACTCCTCAATTCTCAGTCTGTAAAGAAACCAGTACGAACGAACGTGCCAAATTCATGTCAACACAACTTTTGCCACTTTAATGGTTGAATAAAAATTTTTTTTTGCTGTTGTCTAAAAAGATTTTTAGTTTTTTATTTTTTTTTTTTTGTTCTGCTTTATTTTATAGACAACAATCAAAAATGAATTACTTTCTTATAATATATTCATAAATATTTTCTAGATAACTAAGAAGTTTTAAGTAATAAAATATGGATTTTATTTTTAATTTTTTTTTTATTGAAACCAGACTGCAAATTTGTGGTGTACAACGGCATCAATGCGATAAGACAAATACTTGAAAAAGTGTCTAAAAAGAGATTGTTACAAGGAGTCAGACATTTGAAAGTGCTATTGAATAGTCAAGAGTTTTAGTTAATTATTTTAACATAATTTAAGTTAAATATTTAAAAACTTTATAGATATATAGTTTAAGCAATTTAAAAATAATGGGTTTTTTTCAATTAAAATCACACAAACAGAAACTTAAATTGATGATCATTGTTTTGTAGGACTACTATTTTTTTTATTTTAATAATTACATTCTAATCCTGAAATTTCGATGACGAAAATTCCGAAATTAATAAATAATTTGTTTATTCTTTCAGAATCCTGGCGTTTGGCTTAAAAGTATTTAGAATTTAATCGCGCAATCATATTTTTTTTCAATTCTTGTGTTATATTCATATAATAATTCTATTTCATTTAGTGTTTTTTGCAAAAGTCAGTTATTGTGTTAAAAAGAGATAAATGGCATTCAAAATATATTTTTTTTTTCATTCTACTCACCATTGATTTATTGCATTTGGTACTTGTAATATTTTCATAGCTGATACGTTGAAATACTCGAGATACTTTAGCTATTGCCAGTATAACAAATACTACAGATGCTCTTACTAATACAGCTAATATAAGCTACTGTTTGCTCTAACCATTCAACTGTAAAGAATCTTCATCGAACCGTGTTAGTGGCAGGCACACGTATATGATCAGCAACAAAAATAAGCAGTCAAATACTGTATGTATGATACTAAATAAAGTTTATGAAAGTATGTATGTATGTACGTAGGTACTAGAATAAGACGAAAATAAAATAAAGAAATAGATTGAGATACGAATATAAGAAAATAAAAGAATTTGGAATCAAAAAGCCACAATTCAACTGTCAGCCAAATAGTTAGGCGTTCATGTATTATAACAAATTGACATGTAATTTATTTAATTTTCAAAAACGTTAACGTTTTTTCTATTTCTTGTTAGAGCTCTTACAAGAAGATAAATATTAAAGTTAAAGAGAGCCAAATTGGCACACCGAGTGTGGTATGAGAGATTTATTTTTGTTCGTTAAGTTTTAATATAAATCATACGCACCATATGATTTGTATATGTTTTTATATACATATTTATTTATTTATTGAGATGGTTGATTTTAATGGCCATCAAGACGAAATTAATATATTAATAATGGCCAAAGAAGGTTGACATGACAGCAGGTACAACATTTTTTAGACTTCTCAGGTAGCAAAATTACATTGGAGAAAATGATTTTAAGCAAAAATAATTGGTAGATAGTGTTAACTAATTTTGATTTTTATATCTTTCACAAAAAGTGATAAGGGTACAAGATTGTCATTCAGTTTGAATATTCCACAGTATTGTTGTGTGACACGCAAGAGAATTATTATTGTGGATGTGGAAAAAGCCATTGGAAAGATTGGCAGCAAATAGCAAGAAAAGATGCACTTACTTACAGAGTTTTTGACTGGGCATGGGTGTTTTAGGTCATATTTAAACCGTTTCGGACATGACAGTCTCCCTTTTTATTCGAAATGTAATGAAATGTTGTGGGAGATGCTGAAAATGTGTTCTTCATCTGTTCATCATTTGACGATTCGAGAATGTATTTAGAAGCAGTCTTAGGGCGTAGCATAAAACTGGAAAACATAATTCGTACTCTTTTGGAATCTTCGCCTAAATGGATGGGATATTTGTAACTTTGAACAATTGGTTCTATTGGAATTTTTTAGGTTGCTAGAGCTTCGTAGGATCTTGGACCTCTTCCATCTCGAAAAATAAAAAAACACGATTTTCTGGAAATTCGTGCAAAATCAAAAACTTTCTACTTTAAATACCGAGAAGTTAAAATACAATTGTTATGTACTCAAATTTCGTGATACATACATAATTATATATTTATAAACTTTCCTTTTTTATTACACAAAATGGCTCGAAATAAATTTTATTTTTTTCCTGAAAGACAGTTTATAAGGTTGATTTCTTTTGAATCAATCTCTTTTAAGTAAAATGGATCCGCACCAAAAAAACACAAATGTGAAAATAAGGCCAAGTTCCTATCCAAAATATTTCGGCCGTAAAAAGTACTGAGATCAGAAGAAGGACGAAGTTCTCAATTGGTACAATTCCATCTCATTTCTAGGCAACCTATAAGCTTGGAAAAATTTTTTCAAGAATTCTTTCCTGTATACCAAACTTAAGCTTTCTAGCTCTACTGGAAGTGCCTCATAAAAATAAGGGGAACCCTAATCCCACCGGGTGAAAAGTGCTCGTTTAAAAATTATTTTTTTTAATTTCTCATCAGGAACTACCTACCTGTGTACGAAATTAAAGCTTTCTAGCTATTTGGGAAATGCCCCATGCAAAGAAGGGGCACCATAGTCGCCCCAGATGAAAAGTGCCCATTTAAAAATCATTTTCCTTAATTTCTCATCCGGACCTACATACCTGTGTACCAAATTTCAGCTTTCTAGCTGCACTAGAAGTGCCCCATACAAAGAAGGGGAACCCTAGTCGCCCTGGATGGAAAGTGCCCGTTTTTAGATTTTTCTGGTTAATTTCTCACCAAGACCTACTAGTGTACCGAGTTTCAGCTTTCTAGCTATACTGGAATTGCCCAATAGTATTGATGAGTCAGTTAATCAGTGAGTGAGTGAATATGTACTAAAATATGGACTTTTCACACCTTAATATCTCGGGAAGCTTTTACTGTAGAACTTTAATCTGTGACGTCACCTCTGTGCGGAGACCTTATGTTTCAAGTTGCATTATATTATGATCAAGAGGAGCAAAGCTATGAGGAGGGTAAACAGCTCGAAAGTTTCGTGTAAATATACACACTGTGTGGCCGAACTTGGCCTATCGTGCTCCTAGATATGAAAGAAAATATGTACATGTTTTTTTTGGTGGTGCTATGAAGTTTTTTTGATGTGTAAGAAACTTGGGTACTTTTCCTTACTACGAACGAAATATTTAAGTGTAAAATTTTTATGTAAGCTATTTAATTTTTGAGTGATTTGCATACAAACTTTACACTCACATCTTTTTCGTTTGTCATGCGAAAACAGCGCCCAAATATTTTTATTTTTTGTTTACACTGTTTCTTTAGTCTTAAAAATAATAAATAGAAAATTCTGTTCTATTTGCTGGTCAAACTTAAGAGTATACTGTAATCTGCACTAGAAATATTTAAGCTCCCGCAGTTTATTCTATTTGACAATTTACCTTTATAGAAAAAACTGTAATAGAATTTAGAATTCCTAAGGAAGTCTTCATAAAATATCTTAACTGTTTAAAATAAGTTTGTATTGTTATAGCGCGTACCTTCACATTTAACGGTGTTAATATTCGAAGCTTTTTAAAACGAATAAATACAATGGGAAACAGCAATAATATTATGAACAGGTTGTAAAGCTGAACGTATTAAATATAAAGACGTGTTAGACCCAGAAGGGACATGTTAGCATTCCGCGCTATAAAAACATAAGATTATTAAGTATACGAGTATGTGTAAATTCTATTTTCTTTTATTAACATCATGAGTAAAAAGATGAGTACAAGCAAACCCATATGTATCTTTCTTTTTTTTTTGTGCATTTTAAAGTAGAGGGTTGGATTAACGGCCTGTTTCACACTGTCGACAAGTCGATGTCGTTCTCTTATTTATATTAAAAACAAAAACAATTTTAAATATTTTGTTTTTGTTTTCAATATAAATAAGAGAACGACATCGACTTGTCGACAGTGTGAAACAGGCCGTAAATTCCATTTTGTCTGCATGTGTGTAAAAAATTGTTGGATTTTGGCATCAGCTGTTTACAGCATTTGCAATTGTAATTTAATTGAGTTTGAAATAAACCTAATGTGTACAGTAGTTATCATGTGGGTGAGCGGTTTGTTAAGTCACTAAAATATAGTTATATTTAGAACAAAAATATAATTAAGAAATTATTATTTTTAGGCTTAATTTCAGTTTATTATTTATATTCTTCCCAATTAGTATCCACTTTACGAAAATTGTAAAGATGGGCAAATGAACACTGATGAGAGCGGCCTTGAAATCCGTATACTGATACGTTCTGCTAATCTGATTGCACATGCTAATGTTTTTCAAAAATAAAGAAAGAATCATAGTAATTTGAAATTTCATTAATTCAATAAAACTGAACTTAAGCCTAATAATAATAATTTCTTATTTATACATTATTTCAGTTCAAATAATAATTACGTTTATTCGTAATAATAATATAAAAAATAAAATCATCTAGGCGAACTTCGGCCACACAGTGTGTTTATTTACACGAAACTTTCGTGCTGTTTTGACCCCCTCATAACTTTGCTCCTCTTGATCATAATATAATGAAACTTGAAACAGAAGTTCTCCCCACAGGTTAAATTTGAAAGTTCTACCGTAAAAGCTTCTCGAGATATTAAGGTGTGAAAAGTCCATATTTTAGTACATATTCAGAAAAATCTGAAAGCGGGCACTTTCCACTCAGGGTGGCTAGGGTGCCCGTTCTATATATGGGGCACTTCCAGTATAGCTAGAAAGCTGAAATTTCGTACACAGGTAGGCCCAGATAAGCAATACATATAAATATTTACACAAAAACAACTTAGAAAAAAGAGTAAGATCCGCACAAAAAAACAAATGTGAAAATAAGGCCAAGTTCCTATCCAAAATATTTCGGCATTAAAAAATACTGAGATCAAAATAAGAGACATGTTTTTGATAGGTACAATTCCATCTCATTTCTAGGAAACCTGTAAGCTTGGAAAAATTTTTTTGCCTTTCTAATACGGGAAAGAATTCTTGGAAAAATTCGGATTTATTATTAACCCTTCATAAATACTTTGCGTTGAAATTGAATATATTTTAAATAGTACCAAATCGAACATAAAAAAAATTCGTTTGTTTGGTAAAATTTTATAGCCTTAAAAATTTTGTTCACATTTTTTTAGTTTTGAATTTATTTAAGGTCTTAGCAGCTTAAGGTGTTAGAACTGCTTTAGGAATTTCCAAATTCCGCCTATTATTCGGATAGAGAAACTTATTTTTTTAAAGATATATTTTTTTTTTTTTTGTGGGATCAGCTCTCAGGAGATGACCCCTACTTATGCAAAGCATTGTGCCAGAA
Organism: Lypha dubia; assembly: GCA_947311025.1. Taxonomy (NCBI): domain Eukaryota; kingdom Metazoa; phylum Arthropoda; class Insecta; order Diptera; family Tachinidae; genus Lypha; species Lypha dubia. The sequence continues at coordinate 124,575,399 of OX371260.1, forward strand.
CATGGTGAACGGTTTTTAATTTCATATCAAATGATTTTTTACGCATACATTCCAGTTTTTATAAAATTTATAAAAATATATTTCTATCGAACCCTTTAATGAAATTAGTTAAATTTTTACTGCCTGGCCCACGATGTCGAACGAATTTTTCTTTCGTACAAATTACATTTAAGTCAAAAACAATTTTAAAAATTTTGTTTTTGTTTTAAATGTAATTTGTACGAAAGAAAAAATCTTTCGAAATCGTGGGCCAGGCAGTTAATGTTTATGTTTTTGCCTTATCAAAACTTTCGGAAATTACCTAAAAACTATCAGAAATTTTTCAAATGGCTTTTTATTTTTGCCAAAATATTGCATCAATTTGTAATCTTGATACAGGATCAATTTGCGTACAGCCCACCAAACAATTCTTTTCATACTTATTTCTTCTAAGTATATAATTATATTGCAAATTAAAACATTATTATCTGATGCCAGACCAAATGTGAACGTAATGAGAAAATTAAAAATGTATTAAGCAAAATTACATGAAAATAAATGTGTATTCGTCAATTGGGATTTTTGTGCTGATTTTATATTACTATTAATAATTTTAGATTAATTTAAATTTAAAAATAAATAAAAAATTGTCATAAATTTTAAAGTTGAGACGATCAACCAGTAACTAAGAGGCGGCCAATATGGGCAATAAATCACAACTACAATATTGTCTCATGTATGAATTCTAGTATCGTGATTTGCGTCACTTTTAATTAAAAATTTAAAGTTTTTTAATAATCATACGAGTTTAAAATATTTAAGAAATTATTAGTTAAGTATCAACTCTTTTTTTTAAAAAAATTTCACCATCCAAGTCCACTCAAGCTGCAATTTTTATTTAAGATTTTGAAATCTGTTTTATTATTTCTATTATTGTTTTTTCCAATCAATTCTATTATTTCTAATATTGTTTTCAATTGTGTTCCAACTTTTGTTGTGTAGCATAGTGATGATGTTAAAGAATAAAGGAAAATCTTTTTATGGTGGCATTATGCGTAAATTATGCAGAAGAAATATTTTTGAAACATTATTTATACATGAAACTGGTATAATATTTTTGGTTAAAATTTTACTTTTAAATGTGATTTTTAAAATGACTAATATAATAAAGATGATTATAAGGTCCCGTGGCGTATACGCTATATTTGAAGAAAAATGTTCAACATACTCATGTTTTAACAACTATCGGCCCTTTTCACAATGTACGATTAAGAGTTAACATCGATTTTAAGGACAAATTTTGCATGAAGAAATTGTAAAAAGGGCGGTAAGTTGCGTAAGTCAATCCTTTATTGCAACATATTCAGCAAAGAATTATTATGTTTCTGGAAGCAGTAACAAAATTTCATGCTTTCGAGATGCTCAGTTTTGAAGCGGTTCCGAGGCTGCACAAAAAGAAGGCAGAGTGATCACCAACTTATTTTTAAGCACGTTGAAGTTGGTCAGCTATTAACATTTTGTTAACACGAATAAAAAAGTAAACAGCGACTGGAAGATAAAATTTAATTTAGATGCTCTCTGCCTCTCTCTCTCTTTTTTATTTAAACTTGAGTATTTGCCTACAGATGAATTATGTATGTTAGTAGATGATACAGTAAAACGAAGCCATCATTCAAACATGATTTTAGCGCTTTTTGGATGATGTTAAAAAAGCGCTCCTAAAAAACAAGAGCTCCAAAGTGGGACATCGCGAACTAAAATCATGCATGATTGAAGCGCTTTACGTAGCAGGAGGCACAACAATAACCAGCATCTCTCCCATACAAACCTGCTTTGGCCGAAGCAGTAGTTTTTGCTGGGTAGTCATATCTTCTTCTGCAGTAACAGAAAAATTTTAAATTTTTTTTGTGATATGACTACTTTACAATAAAGGAGCGATATGTGTACATTTGTAAGCGTACGTTGACACAATGCTAATATTATTGGAGAACCTTTCACTTTTTCTTCATTCAACTATCTTCAGCGTTCACACAATACAAAACACAAGTCTTACTACTAACTGAAACATTTCGAACTGTCACATGAATGTATTGACAGTGTGCGTTTTTTTACACTACGAATAAGAAAGCCAAACAGATCTCACGCCTACATGATGTTGATTACTCATTTGTCCTTTCCTCCTGCGTCTCTCGGTTAAAAATTATCAATCTTAGAAATAGAACTCGTATTGTTTAAACACACACTGTAAAGGAAAAAACTATGTCTGTACTAATAAATGTGCAATGGATTAATATAGAGTGACTTTAGTTGCAATTACAAATGACGAGTAAAGAATTTTAAATTAGATTTATTAGGAAACTTTGAGCTTCGAAAAGCTATGCAGAGCACAAGCAACGAAAATAATTCTATTAGAAACTACTTTAGTGACACATAAAGCGTGAACTTCTTATATTACAGTACTCTTAACTAAAATATATTAAAAAAATTGTTTATTATCAATTAAACTGGCTTTCGTGGAAACATAATTTGATAAATTAATAAATATTTTCACAAACATTTTTCACCACATACGACGGCAGAAATTTAGCAATAACTTCTTAAATATTGATTTCAAGGATTTAAACTGTCTCTGCTTTATCACTGTAGATGGCTTAATTTACTTGATCCCACAAAAATTATTCTATAGAATTAAATCACATGATATCCTGGTGGTCTATTAAGACTGACACTACTCGAAATGATTGAATTTTCATTAAAAAATACGCGAACATTGATACGAAAAAAAAAATAATTCGGTATATTTGAACAGAATGATAATTTTCTTTTAAATATGTTTGTCTATAAAATTTTAAGATTTTATTTTGAACAGAGAACAGCTTTTTATTATTCCTGTCGTATACAGCCGCCGGAAATAACAAAAATTCGAGACATAGCGTTCGTCATAGTATTCTACTTATTTATTCTCTTAAATAAATCAGATATCAGTTATTAGTAAAAGATCTTTGGACTTTTAAATACCACATTCTTAGGAGCCCCATACATGTTTCAATCCAATTGGCAACTGAGTCAGTTGTTGTCCCAATCAGGGCGTTCGAGCTCTGTCAGTTGATTAGTTTGCCAGTTGCAAGTTCGTTGAAGAAAAATCAAAAGAGTTTGTGAATAAATCAAAATTGTGGCTTGGAAACTTGCTGCGTGGTTTTTCTCTTAAATGCAATGAAGTTCTAACGACATTTCTCACACACCAAGAGCTCTTTCCTTTCTTGGGTACTTTAAAGCAATATTTTCTATTACATTCTCAAGCTCTTTCCTTTCTTGGGTATTTTAAAGCAATATTTTTCCGATAAAAATATCTTAATGCTCACCCATTATTAATCGCTAGAGTAATTGTTGACAAGAAAACTTGCCAAATTTTTATCTTTGTCATATTAAAAACAATGATGAAAAATTTCAGCGGCCATTATGAAAATGTAAATGCTAACAATTTAATTTCAATACAAAATTTTTATTTACAAAATCTACTTGAATTTAATAATTTATTTCCGATCAAAAACATGCTTGTGTTCATGAGTATATCTGCTGGTTTATTTATGGTAATAATTGGTTTTCTCTCTGTATGCAACGATGTTTGTGTTTTTTCTGTTTCCTTTTTTTTTTCTTGCATTTTTTTAATAACCACTATTTTGCCACAATGATATTTTGCACGCAATCTATGTGCAGTATTGTGCACATTTCATGATTGAACAAAAAAAAAAAACTCATATATAAACTTCATGTAAATTCGATATTGGAATTAACATAAGTGCACACGCACACATACACGCACATCACTACATGCTGATATTAAGTATAAAATTTATGTTTTGAAATTTTATTGAAGCCTTTTATCTACATGGTTATTGAGTTTTTCATTAATATGTATGATTAACAGTGAAAGCTTTTCAAAGCAGAAGACTTTTCAGTAATTTTATAAAAAAAAAACCAAAAACATTTCAAAGCAGATTTGGAATATTTCACAGCAGCTCTTTGTTGCCATCCATAATTGTCCCATTACTTCTAGTTTCAAAATTACGAAATTAATTTCCAACTCCAGAAATTTAATTTGAATTTTTAGTTTTACTTTAGTTTGCGTACACACACGTGTATGCGTTCTTTTTTCGAATTAAGTGTTTTCTCTTCACAAAAGCGTACACTGTGATGAAAAAAACAAGGATATGTGTTTTTTTAATGACTTTGTAAATTTCTTTTTAAGCATTTTTTTCTATAGATAAGTGCATTTATCGCTGTGCAGTTGACTGTTTTATTTATTGTACATAAATACGTTTTCTTCTATATATTTTTTTTACATGAAACGCATAAAATCCAATGAATTTGTAGTGCTCACTAGGGGAGATATTTCATAAAAAAATATGAAAAAAATATGCAAATAATATTTTTTTTTAACAAAGTAAAGTGAAAAAAATTAAACTGAATAGCGTAATAAAATTAAGACAAAAGTAATTATAATTGTTATCGTTATACACAGTTGCTATTTTATGTTTGTAATATTTGCTATTTTGTTCCAGTGTCGAAATAATAACCAAAAGTTTAAGTTTTTATGAAACAAATACAAAAGAATAACAAAAAAAGAGAAATTTTTAATTTCTTTATGTGAGTAAATAATTTTTTTTTTCGCTAAATGATAATATATACAATTGGGGTGTTCACACTGTTGTCATATCAGTCATATTGTCATAATGTCTTATTATTTTACAATAGTTTAAAAAAATTGTTGTTGTGCTTCAAGCAAAAAATCATTTAGTAATAAGTCATTTTGAGGTATGTTTATGGTTTGTCATCTAATAACAGTAGAAATCTTAGTCGAGCAGCTGCAACTCCTTATTCGAGCCGGCGATAATATTTATAAGCCGCCGCTACTTTTAAATAACACAAGAATGAAAACAAGGCAAATTCATCACCAGGTATAGGTATATGCACGACCAAGGCGAATTAATTATAGGGTGGATGCAGTGGCAAATTCACGCAAATATATACATTACCTACACAGTCAAACTTGTTACATATTTTCCCGCGCCATTTTAATGTAATTTTCGTGCAAAAGGCAAATTCATTACGACTACAATAATTCAGCAACAAAGCAAACAACATGTATTTTGTTTGTTAAACGGCGAATTTATTACCTACGCTGTCAAAATTCTCGATGCATAAAAAATTACAATAAAATGGCGCGGGAAAATATGTAACAAATTTGACAGTGTAGGTAATGTATAATTAAATTCGCCACTGCTTCCACCCTATAATTAATTCGCCTTGAATGAAAATATGTGTTTGTGTTACTGATCTGCCTGGCAGCTTGTGAACGTTTTTCCACTTGCCGCCGTCCAAAAAAATAGTTCAGCTCATGTTACCGGCAACAGCTGCTTTTGATTTTATTAATTTCAGCAAGTTCGTATAGATAAAAAATTTGAAAATTTTAATTGATAATGGACATTTTAGAAAATTTATGTTTTGTTTATTAACAATTAAAAAACATTTACATTTAAGCCAAAATGCAAACGTATGCGCAATAATGCGACTAAAAATGGAATGTTGTTAAATGTTTATTAGCTGGCATAATTATGACAAAGCACACTTAATTATGACGGGGTGTTCACACTTGTCATATTTTGTTGTGCTATTATTTTATGACTTATGACTACAGTGTGAATACCCCATATGTAAAATCTTAAGGGTCCTATAGTTAAGATTAGGGATCTATTAGTTATGAAGCTAAACTTAATTGAAAAATGTTTCGTAGTTGAGGTAGTTTCAATATTTAACTTTAATTTGTTAGTGAGAGGTGTGTTTAGGAGTGTCTGCTATCGAAGAAATAAAATCATAAAATTTATCTCAAAATTTGTGTAAAAAATGGAATTCAGTGGTCAAAAACTCATAAAATTTTGACAGTGGCATACAATGATTGTAATTCTAGCCAATAAAAATGTTACAGGAGATGTGCATGAGGATCGTTTTATTGAACGCCCCAAGTTATCAACAACCGATGAAAATGTCGAGAAAGTGAAAAAAATTGTTTCGTCGAATTACTATTAGAGAAAATGATGTCGGCACATCTGTTAGCCCATGACAAACAATTTTGTCAAAAATTGTTGCCATGAAGCGTGTGACAACACCACGTTTGGCTACCAGCGACTTTTTTCTGTTCCCAAGATTAAAAGGAGATAAACACCGAATATTTTAATATCCAGAGCGTATTCTAGATAAATTGGCATAATTTTGTCGAAAAATATAAAGGTCGCTAGTTCTTTATATCAAGTTTTATTCAGTTTATAGAGAAAAATCATAGAAATTTACGACTTCTAAATAATTTACGATTTCTTTGATATTAAAAAAAAACGATTATTTTGTCAATTGAAATATTGACAGCATTTTGGAGCAACACATTTAAAAAGCTTTGCAATTTGAACAAGTCTAATGTACATATTGCCACCATTCTGAAAAATATTTCGAAAATTGGGATACTCGCTGAGCAGTAGAGCGATCGTATGTGATCTTATTATTTACATTGCCTTCTTAAAGAATTTAACGTTTATGAAGTTGGAGGAAAGGGGTTATTTAATATCCTTTCATACAAAAGTCTGTAGGTCTTATCCTTCTAAATATTAACGATAAAATTCACCCGATAAAATTTGTTGGAAAACAAATTCTTTCTTGAGTCATACATATAAAATTTATATTCGTAATGGACCACATTTAATTGTATCATCTTATTGGACTTATACATTGTATTTGTTTGAAATTTGGAGGAGCTGATCTGTACGGTAGGCAATGAGTTGTGTTTTTTTCTGAATTATTCGACGTACTATGAATGTAAGTGATAAAGAGTGCTGCATATTCTTTGCGAATTCTGGCCACAAACATGTATGACTTTAAGGCACTTGTGAATTTTTCTTCTAGTGTGTTCTCTCGTACTTAAATTATTGTTATTAATTTATCTTTAAGTAATCAGTTTTAACCTAAAAATCTTAATTGTATCGAAACGAATTCGTAAAGTATTTCTTACACTTTCAACACAATTTCATGTTAACTAACTTCAGAAAAATTAAAAATATAATTTCTGTAGGAAGAGGGAAACGAAAATGTTGTTTTTCTGTCAGGAAGCCAAGTACTTTATAATAAGTTTTTGTTTTTTAAATCCATTTTTTTTGCAATTCTTTAATTAAATTTCAAATTTGTTTTAATAAACACCAGCGGCAATCTTTTGGAAAATATACAAGAAATGTCTAGAAAATACAACTAAAGCCACCAAGTGAATTTATTAACTTCATGTATTTGCATGTTAATAATTTATGACAATAAACCATGAAAACATTTATATTTATGCAAATTTTCTACAAGAAGCTATAAAGTACAATATTTATTAAGTTTTGCAAAAAAAAAAAAACAAAAATCCAGCAAAGAATAATAAGTTAAAACGCAAAACCATTTAATATTTTTTTTTCTTAAAAAACTTTTCATTGAACTAAAAACAGAGTTCAGCAACGAGTACACAAAGAGCGAGTAGAGTTAATTTCATTGTATGAGTATGACTTCTTCTGAATAGTTGAATTTAAAATTAAAATGATTTAATTTTTAAATATCATGCGTAAACGCAATTCATTTTTATATTAAATTTGAACAAAAACTATAGCAAAACAAAAAAAGATGTGATTTATTTGTGTAAACGCCAAAAGCAAGGATAACTTTATTACCTTTCTTGAAAATAAATTAAAGTTTTTGCCACAAAATTGTGAACTAAAAAATTTTAAGTAAATTTTCAGTTGTACCTTGAAATTTGTTTGGCTTTGACTTCCTGTATTTAATAAAAATTAGATAAATATAATAAAGTTATATTCCGTTCTTATTTAAAACTAGTTCAGACCTTCCGTGTTTTGCTACACCAAAATTTTTCTGTAATAGAAATAAGAACAGAATTTTGAAATTTAACTTAGTTTTTATGTATTTTTATTTTATGTAAAGCTAATTAGTTTTAATTATTGTAATAATAAGAAAATCATTCTTATGAGTATATGAACAAGAACTAAATAGTTCCTCTTTGTGCGAGGTGCCGCAGCCATATGTCCAATTCGTACGTTCTTTTCTGGGAAGCTTAACACAAAAATTCAAGTTTCTTACTTAATTGGATACAAACATTTTTCAATATTATATTTCGTTTTATGTGGACGATGCCACGCCCACTCATATTATTCAGGCTTATGCTCTAAATCAACGGATAAACTTTTAAAAAATATTAACGTTACTTTTTTCCTAGTAGTTCTTTAGCTGCACTCATGAATAGGACATCCCTTTTTCTATTAATATATTCGTTAATAACTTCTAAACTAAAAAAGATAGAACCTTATTTTTTTAATTATTGAAAGCACATTTTACAGGGTAAATTTATCAATCATAATTTTTTTCTTGCCTCGTAACGAGCCCAAAATTATTTTTGTTATTGAATATGAAGAAAAAGTTCTTAAGTTCTTGAATAGAACACCCCCTAGAAAAAATATTTTTTCACAATTTTGAACAGATTTAAATATTTTTATTCACATTTTATTAAATTCTAAATGTTCTAAAAGTTTACTAATAATGTGTTGAGCCACCTTTTTTAAGGATTATTTCTTAAATACGATTTGGAATGGAGTCGTATAAGGATTTCAAATAATCGAGGGAAATTGAAGACCAAGCAGCTTTGATCGCTTCAATAAGTTCCTCCTTGGTATCGTACTGCTTACCTGAAGCGTAAACCTTTCGAGCGAGCCAACCCCAAACATTTTCTATAATATTCAGGTCTGGGAAGTATGGCGGCCAGTCAAGCGTTCTTACATTCTGGTCACAAATCCATGACTTCACTGCTCTGGCGGTGTGAATAGTCATGTTGAAACGTCCACTGCAGGTGTCCAAAAAGCACGCTGATGAACGGAAAAGCCCGCTGGAGCACATCCATGTAGCAATTCGCATTCATTTTAGTGGTCAAAAATTACAACTCACAGGTACCATAATAAGAGATACTGCCCCGGATCATAACACCACCTTCCCGACTATGTAGGCGATTCAAATTATGTTTTTCTTTCCGCAAGTCGTGAAAATAATAATTAAATCCAACTGGACCCTCCAGGTAAAACTTTTTTTCGTCAGAAAAGACGACACGGTACCACTAATTACTCCATGTCATATGACTGCGACAGTATGACAAGCGTATTTCTTGCGGACCCCTGTTAATTGTGGTTTTCTCTTTAATTTTAGTCGCTTCAAATGTCAAGCTTTGGAAATAATACGCTGTACAGCTCTCACACTGGCGGAAACACCCGATATAGCTCTTATTTGGGATAAAGTATCGTGGAAATTAGATGCTAATCTAAGAATTGCTCGCTTATCAGCAGGTGAAAGCACGCTTTTTCCATGGACTTTCATATTTTTTTCGTACTTTTCATTATTTTTTTTTTAAATTAGACTGCTACCAATTTATTTCGCGATTTGATTAACAGATTTCCCTGAATCATTAATCCCATTTTTAATTTTTTTTACTTTAAAAATCTTAAATTGTAACCACAACAAGTGAACTCTAAAAAAACTCGTATCAACTGAGACTGTTCTATTCAAGCAGCGCGAAAAATTCCAAGAATTTCGATCATCTATAAAAGAAAACATAAAAAAAGCAACGGTACTTCAAAAAAACTTGAAAAAAGGATCTCAGAGAGAACAAGTGTAATTTAACAATTGAGAGAAAAGAAGAAACCTAGAAAAAAATACACGCTTTTATTCTTAAGCAACTTTTTAGGAAAACTATTAGGGGTGTCCTATTCAAGTGGAGTGTAGACACAATTTATTATTTGGCTAATGCCACGCCTACTTTATCAATTATTTATAAATTTTTTTAAAGCCAACATAAATGGCACAAAACACACAAATACGTATCTAAGTATTTGACAGCATTATTTTTATAAATATCATCAAATAAAATGTTGCTTTATATAGGAAGTGCCACGCCCATAAATTGTTTGTTATTATAAATTTCTAAAATAATGCAACGTAGTAAAACCTAAAAAATATCAAGTGATTTACTTTAATATGTAATTCCAACGATATATAAAAATTATTGTGTGAGAGATGCCATGCCCACTTAACTAATTTTTAAATATTTTTCTAGAAAACCAATATACAATTTATCCACATTATTTTTTATTAATATCGTCATGTGAAAAAGGTTATTCGGTTTGGGAAGTGCCACGATCAATTAAGATATTGAAAAAAAAAACCTATTGTTACGTCCTGATGCAGTGAAATGATCAAGAAGATTAGTTCACTGGCTTAGGAGTCCATGTCTTTCAAACATACAAATATGCAAACATTCACTTCCATTTATATAAAATTAAGAAAGCTATTAGATTAGATTTAGTTATATGTTAGGCCCTATAGTGTTTCAGATATTTTTAAAAGACTACTCAAGTGACATAAAAGTAGAATATAATAATGTGATATCATTTGATAATTTTTCGCAAGTAACACTTTAAGTACTTCACGTTTTCGTTGTAAATTAAAAACTAAGTACATCATTGCTTTGGGGTTATTATATAAGTTTTCTTTTGGGAGGTTATTTGCTTGGGAACTATTGTCTGCCACCTTCTAATAATTTCCTATAAATACTCTTGTTTCATTTATTTGGTTTTCATTTCCTTCGTTTACAGTTAAATTTGTCTGCATAACCTGTCTTGGTGATAAGCATTCATGGATGTAAATGGATTTAAACTGTTGCATAACTAACAAACTACTATTGAAAACATAACCAAATTAAAAACGTCTCTTCTTTAGTAATTTGTTTTTGTATATTTGCGGTTTTGTCATGGGTAGACCAACACTTCTAGTCTCTTCTAGTTTTGTCTTCATCTGTTAGTAAATTTATTTATACTTTGTTTCGTAAATTGTTATCTAATTAAATGAAATTTAACATACGATAGTGATCATATTATCGCGACAAAAAATAAATGAAAATCTATTCCTTTTCAAATCATATTCAGATCTTAAGCTGAGCAAATAATTTAATAATTTGTAAAATAAAGGTCTACTAAATACAGAATAATTAAAGAGCCCAAACACACAGAAAAAAAACAAGTTAAAAACGCCAAAAACAAGGTTGATTTTAAATTTTTCGGTGGTGATTTTGCTTCATACGTTTTTCATGTTAATTCAACCTAATTAATTTTTAAATATCATGCGTAAACGCAATTCATTTTTATATTAAATTTGAACAAAAACTATAGCAAAACAAAAAAAGATGTGATTTATTTGTGTAAACGCCAAAAGCAAGGATAACTTTATTACCTTTCTTGAAAATAAATTAAAGTTTTTGCCACAAAATTGTGAACTAAAAAATTTTAAGTAAATTTTCAGTTGTACCTTGAAATTTGTTTGGCTTTGACTTCCTGTATTTAATAAAAATTAGATAAATATAATAAAGTTATATTCCGTTCTTATTTAAAACTAGTTCAGACCTTCCGTGTTTTGCTACACCAAAATTTTTCTGTAATAGAAATAAGAACAGAATTTTGAAATTTAACTTAGTTTTTATGTATTTTTATTTTATGTAAAGCTAATTAGTTTTAATTATTGTAATAATAAGAAAATCATTCTTATGAGTATATGAACAAGAACTAAATAGTTCCTCTTTGTGCGAGGTGCCGCAGCCATATGTCCAATTCGTACGTTCTTTTCTGGGAAGCTTAACACAAAAATTCAAGTTTCTTACTTAATTGGATACAAACATTTTTCAATATTATATTTCGTTTTATGTGGACGATGCCACGCCCACTCATATTATTCAGGCTTATGCTCTAAATCAACGGATAAACTTTTAAAAAATATTAACGTTACTTTTTTCCTAGTAGTTCTTTAGCTGCACTCATGAATAGGACATCCCTTTTTCTATTAATATATTCGTTAATAACTTCTAAACTAAAAAAGATAGAACCTTATTTTTTTAATTATTGAAAGCACATTTTACAGGGTAAATTTATCAATCATAATTTTTTTCTTGCCTCGTAACGAGCCCAAAATTATTTTTGTTATTGAATATGAAGAAAAAGTTCTTAAGTTCTTGAATAGAACACCCCCTAGAAAAAATATTTTTTCACAATTTTGAACAGATTTAAATATTTTTATTCACATTTTATTAAATTCTAAATGTTCTAAAAGTTTACTAATAATGTGTTGAGCCACCTTTTTTAAGGATTATTTCTTAAATACGATTTGGAATGGAGTCGTATAAGGATTTCAAATAATCGAGGGAAATTGAAGACCAAGCAGCTTTGATCGCTTCAATAAGTTCCTCCTTGGTATCGTACTGCTTACCTGAAGCGTAAACCTTTCGAGCGAGCCAACCCCAAACATTTTCTATAATATTCAGGTCTGGGAAGTATGGCGGCCAGTCAAGCGTTCTTACATTCTGGTCACAAATCCATGACTTCACTGCTCTGGCGGTGTGAATAGTCATGTTGAAACGTCCACTGCAGGTGTCCAAAAAGCACGCTGATGAACGGAAAAGCCCGCTGGAGCACATCCATGTAGCAATTCGCATTCATTTTAGTGGTCAAAAATTACAACTCACAGGTACCATAATAAGAGATACTGCCCCGGATCATAACACCACCTTCCCGACTATGTAGGCGATTCAAATTATGTTTTTCTTTCCGCAAGTCGTGAAAATAATAATTAAATCCAACTGGACCCTCCAGGTAAAACTTTTTTTCGTCAGAAAAGACGACACGGTACCACTAATTACTCCATGTCATATGACTGCGACAGTATGACAAGCGTATTTCTTGCGGACCCCTGTTAATTGTGGTTTTCTCTTTAATTTTAGTCGCTTCAAATGTCAAGCTTTGGAAATAATACGCTGTACAGCTCTCACACTGGCGGAAACACCCGATATAGCTCTTATTTGGGATAAAGTATCGTGGAAATTAGATGCTAATCTAAGAATTGCTCGCTTATCAGCAGGTGAAAGCACGCTTTTTCCATGGACTTTCATATTTTTTTCGTACTTTTCATTATTTTTTTTTTAAATTAGACTGCTACCAATTTATTTCGCGATTTGATTAACAGATTTCCCTGAATCATTAATCCCATTTTTAATTTTTTTTACTTTAAAAATCTTAAATTGTAACCACAACAAGTGAACTCTAAAAAAACTCGTATCAACTGAGACTGTTCTATTCAAGCAGCGCGAAAAATTCCAAGAATTTCGATCATCTATAAAAGAAAACATAAAAAAAGCAACGGTACTTCAAAAAAACTTGAAAAAAGGATCTCAGAGAGAACAAGTGTAATTTAACAATTGAGAGAAAAGAAGAAACCTAGAAAAAAATACACGCTTTTATTCTTAAGCAACTTTTTAGGAAAACTATTAGGGGTGTCCTATTCAAGTGGAGTGTAGACACAATTTATTATTTGGCTAATGCCACGCCTACTTTATCAATTATTTATAAATTTTTTTAAAGCCAACATAAATGGCACAAAACACACAAATACGTATCTAAGTATTTGACAGCATTATTTTTATAAATATCATCAAATAAAATGTTGCTTTATATAGGAAGTGCCACGCCCATAAATTGTTTGTTATTATAAATTTCTAAAATAATGCAACGTAGTAAAACCTAAAAAATATCAAGTGATTTACTTTAATATGTAATTCCAACGATATATAAAAATTATTGTGTGAGAGATGCCATGCCCACTTAACTAATTTTTAAATATTTTTCTAGAAAACCAATATACAATTTATCCACATTATTTTTTATTAATATCGTCATGTGAAAAAGGTTATTCGGTTTGGGAAGTGCCACGATCAATTAAGATATTGAAAAAAAAAACCTATTGTTACGTCCTGATGCAGTGAAATGATCAAGAAGATTAGTTCACTGGCTTAGGAGTCCATGTCTTTCAAACATACAAATATGCAAACATTCACTTCCATTTATATAAAATTAAGAAAGCTATTAGATTAGATTTAGTTATATGTTAGGCCCTATAGTGTTTCAGATATTTTTAAAAGACTACTCAAGTGACATAAAAGTAGAATATAATAATGTGATATCATTTGATAATTTTTCGCAAGTAACACTTTAAGTACTTCACGTTTTCGTTGTAAATTAAAAACTAAGTACATCATTGCTTTGGGGTTATTATATAAGTTTTCTTTTGGGAGGTTATTTGCTTGGGAACTATTGTCTGCCACCTTCTAATAATTTCCTATAAATACTCTTGTTTCATTTATTTGGTTTTCATTTCCTTCGTTTACAGTTAAATTTGTCTGCATAACCTGTCTTGGTGATAAGCATTCATGGATGTAAATGGATTTAAACTGTTGCATAACTAACAAACTACTATTGAAAACATAACCAAATTAAAAACGTCTCTTCTTTAGTAATTTGTTTTTGTATATTTGCGGTTTTGTCATGGGTAGACCAACACTTCTAGTCTCTTCTAGTTTTGTCTTCATCTGTTAGTAAATTTATTTATACTTTGTTTCGTAAATTGTTATCTAATTAAATGAAATTTAACATACGATAGTGATCATATTATCGCGACAAAAAATAAATGAAAATCTATTCCTTTTCAAATCATATTCAGATCTTAAGCTGAGCAAATAATTTAATAATTTGTAAAATAAAGGTCTACTAAATACAGAATAATTAAAGAGCCCAAACACACAGAAAAAAAACAAGTTAAAAACGCCAAAAACAAGGTTGATTTTAAATTTTTCGGTGGTGATTTTGCTTCATACGTTTTTCATGTTAATTCAACCTGATCAAGAATCGAAATGAATTCCAGTTGGATTAATATTTCAGCAACCTCACGTTAATGTTGAATCAATATGATTACAATTTCAAATTTAAATTGTTTTTACGTTAAAACAAAATGAAAGCCTTAAGGCTTATATTCCACAAAAAGTAAAACAAAGAGGCGCTGTCGAGCATTCGTAGAGTTGTGAAAGTTATCTTTTGCATTTTCATTATCTATCATCTATACCCTATCCCTTTTGCTACGATCTAGTATAATGCATTTCATAATTAGAAGTCATCCTCTGAAAGTTGGTCCTACAAAAAATTAAAAATATGTGGCAAGGCTCCGTTCTTTCTCCTACCCTTTTTCTTATTTTTCTTAATGACCTTCTACGTCAAACTTCCAACCCTGTCTACTCTTTTGCAGATGACAGCAGCTTAGTTCATTCGTATTCATTCAGCAACAGGGCAAACCCGTCGGAGATCCGGGCAATGCGGCAAAATATGAATGATACGCCAAATCGCGATCAATTTCAAATTGGGGTCATGCTAATAGGGTAAATTTTAACGCACGAAAGACCCAATGTGCTATGCTCACACACAGACGTATGACCGGACATGATGCTCCATCTGTAAATATGGATGGTATAGATATTGAGGAATCAGAAGCTCTTGATGTTCTTGGCATGAAAATTCATTGTGATGTTCGCTGGAATGATCACATATTTCATGTCTCAAAAGAAGCATTCAAGTGCATCGGCTTTTTAAGACTGTAAACACATACTTCACTCCATCTGATCTCCTTAATATTTATACCACCTTTATCTGACCGAAAATGGAATACAACTCTCATGTATGGGCCGGTGCTTCAAAATCTATTTTGAAGTTACTCGACCGCGTACAGGATAGGGCGAAGAAGCTTATCGGTGACAGTAGGGTAGCCAACTCTATTGACTCACTGGAGCATCGACGCAAAGTTGGGTGTGCTTCGTTGTTCTATCGCTACTACAACGGAATGTGCTCTAATGAAATCAACGAACTTGTTCCCGAAACCCGTCACTTTTCACGTACAACACACACAAGAGCACATCCCTTTGTGGTCGATATGCCAGTGAATTCGTACTTTGGCCGTACTGTTCGTATGTGGAATAAACTCCCCGCAGAGGTCTTTCCTACCACTTTCAGTGTGTCAGGGTTCAAATCGAATGTCCAAAAACACTACTCCCTTTATCCTCCTTTCCAAAACCTATTTTCGTAGTTCCGGCTCAATGCTTTGCATACGTAGGGGTCATCCCCTGAGTGCTGGTCCTAATTAAAAAAAAAAAAATATTATTAAAAATTGCAAAAGAAAATATTTATTCAAATATGTCACTTCTCTGTTGTGTTGTTTGTATAAGTTTTTTAAAACATTTATGGTTTTGCTTTTGTAATTCTCAGTTGAGAGTTTAAAAACTTTTTCAGGAGGTTTAAAGATCTACTGATGCGTTCGCATTAGCATCTAATGAAATGCAGCATATAGATTAGTTAAGCCATACCGAATAATTTTGCTAAAATTTTTTTACGTAATTTATTGCAATATTTTATGTTAAATGTTTTTTCCGCATTTCTTAATTACACAAGATTAACTTTTTAAACTTTAATCTCCCTTTCGTTCTCTTGGTGTATATGTGTGTTATCTCTTAATGCTCTTTTGCCCTACTTCAACTATTTTTTTGTTTCATTCAATTTATTTTATTTTTATATTTTTTTATTAAATAAACAAAAAGTTGTTAAGGAGCATTTCTTCGTTGTGTGTGCGGTGCGGTTTAAGTTCTAATTAGTTTTTCGAAATTTGCTAAAAAGAAACGAAATATTGAGAAATACTTGTTTCAGAATGAGCTGTAATTCATTTTATGGTTTTTAGTTGTTGCGATGCTTGGAAGAGTTTTTTTTTTCTGTTTTCTTTTTCGTTTATTTGACAAACATGGTGACAAGTTAAAATTAAAGATAATTATTTACAATTTTTTCTGCTAAGTTTTGGTAAAGTTTTTTTATTGCAAAATTTTTAAAATAAAGATAATAATGGTACACAACTACATATCGCTCCTTTGTTGCAACGTAGTCATATCTCAAAAGCAATTAAACGTGGCAAAATGCATTTAAACTTTTCAAAACGTAAGCATTTATATGGACGTCTTGAGCATAGAAGTGGTTATAACTTCGCTTTAGAGAGAAATAAGTTTATGAAAAATTTTTTATAACTGAAGAAGGTATTGAGAAACTCTTTTTCGTCAGTAACTAAAAAATTTTGTTTTTTGAGATATGACTATGTTGCAATAAAGGCGCGATATGAACGTTGGCCTCAGCCACCTGGTGATATGAATTTTGGTTATGCAAAGGATAAATAATTCAATCGAATTTGATCATAAACTATTACAATCTTTTTAATAAAATTATTTTCCCAATTGCATTTTGGAATTTTTTTTGTATCGTCAATAAAGGCTTTTTAAAAGACATTAAAAACTTTAGGACTAGCAATCAGTGTGCTAGAACTAATATAGATATATTTTACAGAATATAGAAGGTGAAAAGTGTACGAGAATGCTTTAATATTAACAACTCTGCTACTGCACGTTTTGCTAATTTTAGAGTTGTTTTAGCTGTTAGAGTACTCATAAATTTCTTAAGCTGTGTGGGCAGGATTTTTATTAATTGATTTAATCATGGACGACTCTGGTAAAAACGAAGAAGGGCGCTGAGGTGTACATCAACTGGAAACTGAATTAATCAGTGCTAGAACTGTGCTATGCCTTTATCATTTAAACAGTTCATCAACAAAGAAAACAATGTACGTAAGAGAAATTTTTGAAGTTGATTGGTTTGCCCTGACCTGGGATCAAACGCAGGTCCTAAGCCATACCACCCACAACGCATGTATGGATAATTTAATTTAATTGATTTAATTTTATAGATACAATAAAAAAAATCGATTAAATAGAAATATATAACAAATGTTTAAATAAAAAAATATTTTAAAAATTGCATACAAATTGCAAAAACAATTATTATAATAAAATGAATATAAAAACATCATTGAAAAGTTGTCAACCCATAAATTTATCTTTCATTCAAATTATTAAATTATAAAACGTTTATTATCCTTAAACAATTGGAATTGTATAGGTCAACTATAAACCAAATATTATTAAAACGTATATTATTTAAAAATGCCACTAGGATTTTAGTTATTTTTCATTGATACTCTTAAAATGAATAGTATATTAATCGATTTTATTTGATTAACACAAGACAGCAGTGATTTTATTGTACGAGATTTGTAAGACAAATGCGATATTGCGATCAGGAATCGAATTGACGTCTTAAGTCAAAGTTTGTTTTGTAGTCAACGCGATATCCACTTCAATCAATAGTTTTCTTTCTTATAATGGTGGAAAGTTCCAAAAACATTCCATTAACACAAGATATTATATTATATTATATTATTTACTAAAAATTTCTCCAAAAAGTTACGCACAATAATAAACGAAGTATGTCGACATGTGTATTTTGATTTATAATGGCTTAAAATAACCATAAATTTTAATTATAGGCATAAACACGATACGACGGAAGTCTGTAAGTCTAGAGAAAATTAGTTAAATTCATTATTCTAAAACTTTGAATTAACTAAATTGTGATTTTAAGTATTAGAGAAATATGTTATCGAACAATTCTTACTACGCTTTGCTTAATAATTTTGGCTTTGTACGTTTAAACAATAAACCGATTCACTAATTATGTTAAAAACAAAAATAACAAATTCTTTCAATATTTTTATTAACTCAACGTATTTTTTGTTTTTTTCAAAAAATATTAATGAATCATGTGCCTCGCTTCTGTAAATATTGAGAGAGGTTCTCACCTCGAAAAGTTTATTATCATGTAAAAAACAGGCTCATATAAATATCCTATTAATATTATATGATTCATCATACAAAAGATTGGGTGACAAGTAGAATCTCAAATTTTTTTTTCTATGTGAGAACTTTTCACAAGTTATAGAAACGAGGTACTCGTCACAGTGTGTATTTTAGATGAGTGTAGACACTCATCTATGATATCAAAGAAAATTATTGGTCGAGCTTCGTAAGAGAACTCTGATATATTACTTTCTATCGACTTTGGTCTTGTGCAGAGACCTTAGGTGCTTTTCACTATCTAACAGACTAATATATGTGTGGTTTTCATGAATAACAGCGTATGTTTAATTTTTCTCATTTCGAGTTAATGATACAAAATTGTTAAATTTTAAATGCTTTTTTAAAAGATAAAATAAATTTTTGAAAAATATGGACCTATATCACTTTTTTTTCTAACACAACTTCTTCATTTTTTCAAATAAGTTTCAACACTAACATAGTATGTTGACAAGCATTGGTTTTCTGAAAAATTCTTTCTTATTAAAAAAACACAGCGCCACATACGCCGTTTCTTCTGAAAATATTTGAAAATTATATTTTGACATTTGTTTAGTTAATAATAAATCACAATCACTTGTGTGTTTGTTTTTTTTACTTGTGTGGTTGCATCAGCATTACACTGTGGAAAAAATTCAGGTTAGCAAAAGTTAGGTCGATTCTGAGAGTGAGGGGTGAAAATAGAGGCTAAATTAGTAGACCCGTATCGCAGGGTTTGTTTAAGTTTGTTCGAATTTTTTTTTAATCGACCTTCGAACTTTGCAGTCAAATGCCGATTTTCAGCATATTGTTTATGAGCTTTTTTTTGGCTATAACTCGTCGACTAATTGATATTTTTTAAATCTGTAAAAGCCAAATTATTTCTAGAGACCTGTGCAACAATTAAAATTTAAAAAAAAGTGAATTCAAAGTTGTGACACTCTATACAAACACTCCATACATGGAGTCGTATGATTAATATTGAAGTATTTAATGTACGAGCATAGTAAGTATACGCTATGGAGCATTTATAAGCATTTAATAAATAATTTGTCAAACATTTTGCTAAGCACCACAAAAATTTTCTAAATCATTTTTTTAAAAAATCGGCATTTGACTGCAACGTTCGAAGGTCGATTAAAAAGTAATTAGAATTAACATAAACAAACGCTGCGATACGGGTCTACTAATTTAGCCTCTATTTTCGATACGACCTAACTTTTGCAAACCTGAATTTGTTCCACAGTGTTATTTGCGTTCAGCGACAACCATTTATATCTACATAATTTGTTTTCGCAGAACACAATTTCGATGTCTAAAATGGTTTGTTTTTTTCAAATTGTTCTGGGATCTGATCCATAAGGAAATATGTCCTAAAAACTAATTAGAATATTGTCATAACCTAAATCTTTTTGTATAAAAAAATTTGATTTTTAGACATGCGCTGTTATTCATGAAACCCACAGATATGTAGTTTGCCCTACTTCAGTCTCTATTGTCTCAGAGATTGAGTGAAACATATAAGTTTTATGAGTAATTGACCAAAGGTAATATCTGGAAAAGCCAATAACATTTTTCCCTAGAAAGCACAGCATCAAGGTGCGGATATCACCAAGATGTACAAACGTGCTCCAGGGGGTTCTCTGTCTACAAAAAGGGAAAGGTGATTAGTTTTCAAGAAACAAGCGCTCTTTTATGTAAAAAAACAACAGCTCCAAAGTGGGACATCGCGAACGAAAATCATGCATGATCGAAGCGCTTTTCGCAGCAGGAGGCACAACAACAACAAGCATCTCTCCCTAACAAACATGCTTCGGCTGAAGCAGTAGTTTTTGCTGGGACAGTTATAAAAATAATTAGTAACATTCAGTATTACGTTACATTAATATAATAAGGCCCTAACTCATTTACTTCAAATCGCATACTTGTCGATACAACTTGTAATGATCACTTTGCTAAGAAATGACTAAGAGTCTGGCAACCACAACGAAAGTGTTTAATAGTTCTTAATTTTTATTTATGTATGTACATATATATTATTTTTTTTTTGTTATCTATGATGTGTTCCTGTAGTTTTTTAGATATTTTTCGATCTGTCATCGTATTTTCCTATCCATAAATTAATTACTTTATTATTTGTGAGCTTTTAATTTGCAAATGTTCAGCATTTGGTGTTTAATAAAGCATTTAATATTTTAATTATATCTTTGTTCATGTATTACTTATTTATTTATGTTTTTATTGCTTTAGCAATTAAAAATATTTAATTAAAAGTTATATACATATAAAATATTTGACAACATTGTTGTTGATATTATTGCTTTAATGAAAATTTCAAACATCAAAGTGTATAATATTTTTAAAAATCTATAAAAATTAAGCAAATTACAAAAAACAAATTTTCTGACGATGCTGAACTATTTTGAATTGTGCAACCTGCTGCTTTATAATGTAGATTATACAAATACAATAAAACATTTACATAATTATATTACTAAATATTTTAAACGATCAATATCGTAAAGAAATAAATAAATTTAAACAATAAAAATCATGCATACTTTTAAAAATGTCAGGAAAAAATGAGCTTTGCTTGATAATAACGGCGGTGTTGGCTGAAGTGGCAATGTATTCATTAGTGATGTTACGAATACTCGTATTCGTATTCGATTATTCGGCTATTCGCCTATTTTAAGATATTCGTATTCCGCAAATTCAATTGAATATTTCTCGTGTAATTTGCACATACATTTCCCAAAAAAAAAAAAAAAATCATACAAAAAGTTTAAAAAAGTACATAAAATGTACAAAAATATATTAATTTATAATTTTTATATAAAGAAAGAAAGACTTTTATCTTTGACGTAAGATAATAATCTTCTTAAAAATCAAACGAAAGTTATATTTCGTAACTATCATTTAAAAGTTAAAGTCTTATATGTAAATTCATGTCATGTTAAATTAGTAATCAGTTCTCAGTAGAGAAATGTTGGACTTTAAAAATGGAAGAACTAAAATTTAATATGTGAAAGTCTATCGAGACATGTGGCTGCACTATCTGCGAAAATATGTTCTCCCAAACAACACTGAATTACTAATTAAAAGCGCAAACAGAGTACGAAAAACGAAATCACAAAGTATGTATTTTTTTTTTTTTTTTTTATAACTTTACTTTTTATTGAATCTTCAATTTGAAACATCAATAAGTTTTTCAAACCTTAAATATAAAAATATTAAATATAAGTTTAGCCAATGCTAAACAAAATTTTTAATTTCGACGGTTAATTTTTGTTGATTTACATCTCTCGTGGACGGCTGAGAGTAAGAGTATCCCTCCTTCTCAACCTGGTGTGGCCTCTATAATTTAAAATATTGCGCGCAAGTGGATTTGGGTGCAACTCAAGTTTTTCTATGTATTTTTTTGCGTGTTTTGAAAATACTGCCTTCACCAACGGAACATCAAGGTCTTTGTGAATTCGCTGATTTCGGATATACCAGGGGGCTGCTGTTATTTTACGTAGAATTTTGTTTTGTCGCCTTTGAAAACAAAGTATGTATGTAGGTAAAATAATTTAAAAATGTTCAGTAGTGGTCTTCTAATTCGGCACCTCAATGTCATAATAATGCTAAATACCTATAGTAGTGTTATTGACACAAAGGGAGAGATTTTTTCCAATTTAATTTGAAATACTGTTTCAAATATTCGTATTCACGAATACTAAAAATTGATATTCGTAACATCACTAGTATTCATTAGTGAGACGTTGTATTAATTATTATTGAACTATTTAAGTAATGAAGGCATAACACAAAAACTGTTCCCGTAGCGATTGATACAGTTCCCAGCGATGTTAAACAATTAATAAAAATCTTCCACACACAACTTAAGAAAATTATGAATGTGCACCAGAGCCACTCCAAAAATTATCCAAATGATCTAAACAAGCAGAGTTATAAAAGAATTACCGATATGAAGTGCTTTGCAATAAGACATACTCTCCTACATAGATAAAAAGTATATCTTGTGATCACTGAATTTTTGGCCAACGGAACATATAAGTGATATGCACTATCGATAAGTCTACTGAAATTTCAAAATAACTCATACAAAATTATGAAATGTAAGAAAAAAACCTCGCCTCTATCATTTGGATATTTAAACTAAAGGTTCCCTACACTGGGTAAGTTTGCACCAACTATTTAATAAAAGAACCGAGTGTCTCACACTGGTCTTTTGTTCCCATAACCCCTAATTGTAACCCTCCAACATGGTTGCAATTGGAACTTCTTTCGAAGCTGGCCCTTAAAGTAAACTCTATTCGCCCCAGTCTCGGACGAAGTTTCTGAGAAAAAAATTCAATTTTATTCATGGCTAAGAAAATCCTTTATGAGACTGTGCCACTGTCAAATATTATTAAAATAAATATCTTATTAAATACCAAAAATCACTTGAAACTTCTTTACACGAAATTTATTTAAACTTAAAATGAAAAAATGGAAGTTGGTTTTAAAACAACTTGAACTTTTGTTCAATATCCATGCATAAAGGTCGTAATCAAAAACGATCCATCTCTTACACAAATAATTATTTTATCATAAAATTAAGTTTTAAACCATAAAATCTTCCTCTGATAAACTTGAACACGAACATTCTTACTAACGACTTTTTTCTCTTTTTATTTTATCCAAGAAACTTTTAATTAAATAGTTTTCTATAAAATATTTTTTATAGCCTCTATAAACTTAACGTCAAATTGTTTAACAAACAATGCTTGCGTATTTCAACATAAGCACCATAATTTATTTATCTAAAAATTCCAAGTAACATAGGAATGACATAAAAGAGCAGATAGATGATGAAAATGATGATACTGCAATGTGTGTGCATTTTTTTGCAAGAAAAAGAAAAAAGCAAATGAAAAAAGTCTTCCAATTCTTTTACCTTTAGTCCTTACAATAGTAAGCCCAGCTATTGTGTGCTTAGAACTAATGACACAAGTCATAATGTTTTAAAGCTGTTGTGCGGATTGTTTATATGCACGTATGTAGAAGAATTCCATAGTTACGTGCCATGTAATTTTAGTAAAACATAAAACAAGAGAACAAAAGCTTTTGAAGTCTTGCAATGAATGTGAGCTTTAAAAAAATAAATTTTCCACCATTGCAAGTTAATTGTATATTTCTTAAAGTTAATTATAAATTACATACAAAATTTTTGATTTTGAAAACGTGTTTTCTTATTATTTTTAATTATGCAACACTTGAATAGATTTCAAACCATCAGGACATAAACCAAATTGCAAGAAAATCCTTAAACCAAAAAAAAAAAATTTTTAAATTGGACAATAAATAGAAGAATTTTACGATAATGAAATATTTTTCAGTTCGTAGTAATTTCAAAAATTACAATTAATACACAAATATTTTTAGTTTTGGGGAAGATGAAACATCGCCTTCCGATTAAGATAAAATTATTGAACCAGACTTCATGCATACTACTTCAAACAAAACAATAATTTTGAAAATCTGTTCAAAAAATTATTAGTTTTTGGTTACTCACAGTTGAAAAAAATTGCCCTGATTTTCAAAAAAAATTCATTATAAAAAAAAAAAGAATTATAACCTCCTTCTTATTTTAAGGTCTTTTAAAAGTCTTTAAAGTGTACGCGCAAATTTAAAATTGAAAAAATACCCTTCAGAAAAGAGTGCTCCAAACTTCACGCTTGACTTGGAAAGTTTTCAACAATTTTTACGGCCAAAAATTTAAGCTTTAACTAAACAATTTTCTACAATTTAAATCTTCTTTTAACTATTTTTCTTTTATATATTTTCTTTTCCTCTTGTTGATACACATTTTCATCGCATGAGTGCTATACTCATCATTTGCAATTGTTATATTTTCATCGTCGTAATTTATCACAGCTGACATTGTCACAAGTACGTTATTTTCATCCCGTCATGCTTCTGTAGTGTTTTGTTTAACATTATTGTTGTTTGGGAGATGGCGAATGGCAGAAGCTCTTCAATTTATGCTTGACATTGCATAAACATAAATATGTTGACAAATACTATGAAAGACGGTGTAATGAATAAAAAAAATTTCAGTCGTTGCTTAAATATTGTTGTGATGAACAATAAAAATTTAATGTCATGACATTGCAGAGACAGAGTCTTGCTTTTACCCAACATTAATTTATGTTTTTATCATTCGACTTAATGACGGAGTAATGAAAACAACTAAAATTAATTGGAAAGTCTATTTTGAAGACAATAATTTAAATGTCATAAATGGTGATGGTTGTAAATATAATTTTTGTGGTAATTAAATCTTTCGTCTCATCAATTGTGTATAAACAAGAGAAAACTACCAGCAACGGTGTCGGAAAAAAGTAAAAATAAGTTTAATATTTTTTTCCTCTACTGCTGATCAAAATCTCCGATTTGAAAACAGTAACATTAAGTAACAACTGTACAATGAACAAAGTTATCAAAAGCATTGGCATTTGATTAGAACTACAATGAACAAAGCTTTAAATAAAATATGATTAAGTCCCTAAAATGTTGGGCCTCGATTATAACAAACACACACTCAATTAGTTTTCAATAAAATGGCTATATATCTATATAATCTATTTAATTAATAGGCAATAAGATTTTTTTGTGATGAACTTCATGCACACATTATATAAACGTTTTTGGCAAAAATTATACCAAATTAAAAATATTTTATCACAGAAGTGAACAAGATATTTTAGGTTATTGTCGGTTCAGTGTTTTGGGAGTTATAAGCGATATAAGCTGAAGCAATAACAATTTCTCACTATTTGGGTCTAAAGTGGAATCAAGGCCGTTGAAAAAAAAGGGATTGTTTGCAGAAACTGAGTTTAAAGTTTTAAGTTCGTTAACAACTTAATGATAAAACAAAATGTTATTTTTTTTTATCAAAAGTTTAGTATTAAAGATGTTTGGATGAAATTTTTGCAGATTATGAAGAAGGATGTGACAATTATTAATGCTGTATTTTAACTAAAAAAATCAAAATATTTTAATCTTGCAGCATCTCATTCTCAAAACAACAGTATTTAGTTCGAGTTTTCATTAGTACAACTTCGAATAAAAACTATTTAAGAATTCGTTAAAATTTGGAATACTTTTACTAAACTAATTATGTACATATTTTTTATATAAAAAAAAGAAATAAATTCTGAATTTTATTCGAACTGAGTAGCTAGCAAATACTACTGCTTCGGCCGAAGCAGGTTTGTAAGGGAGAGATGCTTGTTGTTGTTGTGCCTTCTGCTGCGAAAAGCGCTTCTAACATACATGATTTTTGTTCGCGATGTCCCACTTTGGAGCTCTTGTTTTTTACATAAAAGAGCGCTTTTTTCTAATCATCCAAAATGCGCTAAAATCATGTTTGAATTATCTGAATTATGCCGTCGTTTCACAGCGTCATCTACTAACATACATAATTCATCTGTAGCTGTGATGGAGAAATGAAAAATTGAAATGGTACTGTCCGACAACAAAAAGAGTACTTTTTTCAACATTGTGGTACTTTTTATGAAACATATAATTTGATTCAAAAATAAAACTAAAAATCTATTTATATTATAAAACAATTAAATGGAGAAAATATGACAGCTTGTTGGTATTTTTGGTGAAGAGAGTCGTTTTTGGTTGGCATAATTTTTCAACCAGGTTCAACCCCGCATTAGCATTAATTAGTCTCGTGTGTTTTCGAAAGAACAAAAGTTGTGCGATTTAAAACTTAATCTCGTGTAAATTGGACCTATAACATTAACAACTTTTGCAAAAAACACACCCTACCAACAACATGAATTTATGCATTCCTTACCTGAGGTCTACACGTAAATTAATATCTGAGATGAGAGAATTATGTTACGTGTAGACTTCGAATTAATGTTGTTGCAGTCTTATGATAATTGTTATGAGAGCGTTGTTATGATAAATGTCATAACAACAATCTTATGAGATGAACTGTCAAAAAAGCAACTATGTGATTGTGCCGCCATTGCAAATATACGCAAAATGCAATAAAAAAATAGATTTGCAATATTTTTACTAAAAACATTTGCTATTCTAATGCAAATGAAGTTCTAAATTAATTAAACTAAATTAATTGCACTTATATTGAATAAAAACAACACAATAAGAAATGGTGGGACAGATATTTTGTGATAGTGTGTCGATGAAAACTTGCTTAAAATGAAATCTTATAAGATTTCCTTGCCCATATAAGATATGAAGAGAAAAATCGACATTTAATTTTTCTTATTCTGCCGACGTTCTCTCTCATAATATATCAGAGTTCATCGCAGTTGTAGACGCCGTGTTATGTTCTTGGTTTGAAGCCTATGTTGTCAAAGATTATAAAAATAACGCAGATTTCTAAACAGGGAACAAAGCAAAAAAAAAACTAGTACTAAATGTGACGTGTTATTTTTGTTGTGCAAAAGTACTGAAAATAGTACAAGAGTACTGAATTTTCCATCACTGATCTGTAGGCAAATACACAAGTTTAAATAAATAAGAGATACACAGAAAAAATTATTGCTAGAATATATTCAAACAAACACTTGCTTATTTTATTTTTAAGTTTTATTGCTCTTTTTGTTTGGTTCTGTTAATAGTTTTATTTGGATGTTATGTTAATAACAGCAATGTTGATAACTCTTGAAAAATTAAAAATACGCTCGTAAATATTGCTTTGATATGTATTCTTACATATGAATAGAAATTACTGGCATTTAAATTAACGAAATCGTCATATTAGTTAATTATGGTATACAACACCCTTTTTGTGCTCATTGAAATAAAAAGTATAGAAAAAAACAGTATACAGTATGCTGAAATTTAATTCTTACAAGAATTGTTTTTAAATACTTCATATTATAATCTTAATTACTTCATAATAGAAATGGAAGTAAAACGTTGCACACTGTAACATAAACTGGCACAGAATTCTTTGATTGTATACAATCTACTATACCCTGTAGTACTTTTGTTAGCTAGCTTCAAATATTGTTGACTTTTGGATAGCTAATTTACATCTGACTTCTGAACTAACTAAATAAAAGATACATACGTGAGTCAGAAATTTTGTGTACAACTATAGAGAGGCAGAGAGCATTCGCTCTTTAATTTATTATTCGTGTCAACTAAATGTAAACAGCCGACCAACTTCAACGTGCTTAAAAATTAATTGAGCGACCTCTCTGCCTTCTTTTTGTGCAACCTCGGAAGCGCTTCAAAACTGCGCATCTCGAAAGCATGAAATTTTGTTACTGCTTCCAGAAACATTATAATTTTTTGCTGGGTATGTTTAATCAAAGAAATTTTAATTTGTCAGGCTTAACTTCGTTTTCTCTAAAACCCACGATATCGACCGATAAGTCGATAGAGCGACAGCAACTCACTCATTATCGTTCGTATAAGCGACCCACTAACTATCGACTTGTCGGTCGTCTGGCTTTACGTTTTAACGTAATGATTGTCAAATGACTATATTGCCACATAAAATATTCCATGTTAGTTGAGCCATAAATATGGCCATTTGAACGTGGCACAACTACCAGGTATGCACAGTTCCATTACAAGTACAACAATCCAAAAACAACATGTATATTGTTCGTATAAAGTACTCGCTTTTCATCAAAAAACACAAATAAATTTCACATTTTCTTACGAGTGCTTCCCAAGCTGTAACAATTATTTGTGTATGTTTTAAAACTGTATCAGTTAGTATGAATATAAAGTTATTATAATATAAAGCGAATTGAGGTAGGTGTGCTAGTAAGCTCACCTCTTGGATATGCCTTGCTACAAAGCATTTGTATGAAAATGCTTACGTTATCGCTCGCTTTCATTGTCGGGTGCAAAACAGCTGTTTGTCGACATCGTGGGTTAGGCTATTAATTTCTTATAAATTAAATTATTATTTTTATTAGAAAGAAAAATCTAGAAGCTCGTAATAATTGAACAGACAAAGTAAAATTAGACTGCGCGGAAGGTTGAACTGGCATCATGATGTTTCGAGACTAACCACAGTCTCATCATCAGGGTTCTTTGCCGCTCAGACCTCACCACGGCATCTGCAATCATACTATGTAGTTGGAGACCCTCTATTATTAATTGAATCTGCTAAGTCTAATGTAAGTTTATACACTACAGCTTTATGAGTTTTTAATGGGTTGAAACTTTATTTTATTTTTTAGCGTCTATTTTATTCAAGTTGAGCTGTATTCTAGTGTTTCTCATTTCATTCCTAGGTCGCAGCCTTCGGATACCAATAATCTAGGGGTTGTGGAATATGCTACGTTATGTATACAGCTGGTAATTTTATTGTATAAACAACCGTGATTTACAACACATTCGGAGCTACGTGCCTTTTGTTTTTAGAATTAAGTTATGAATTTTCAATTTATATAATTTAGTCTTATTTTTCCAAGTAAAAGATCGATATAAATTTATATATTTTTTATACATATATATTACTAAGGCGCTTCTACAAAATCTGGTAAAGTCCGCTTAAAGTTTTTGAAAACATTTGCTGATAGAAGGCAACTAGTTTTAAGTATGCACCGCTTTGGTTTAAGATAATGATAAGTTTCTAATTTTTTTTATACACAAAAAAACGAACTAAAGAACACTTTTTTCTGCTGTCAAAATGTATTACAAAACAATATAATAAAGTCTATAACAAGAGTAACTAAGGTGAAAATAAAGTTCCAAAAAAACATCGAGCAGAAAAGTTTCATAGCAACGTAGCTAAGGCAGCAATAAATTAACAACGATAGGGATCACAACTAAGAGCGGGAACATAACAAAAAGATTTGTTACAACATCAGCAATCATAAATAAAATAAACTAGTTTGCTTTTGTGGTAAGCAAATGAAAAAAAAAATACAATAAAAGGCCATTAACTGGTATTCCACCATTTGAGGCCACAGATGGTTTTTGTGTTATTCATTTCATTTTCTGTATTTAAGTCTTCTACCTCAAAAGTTAGTTTGCAAGCACTTTACCATGAACTGTTTGCAATTGATGCTTAATTGAGTTTAAAATAAACCAAAAGTGTAAAAAACCGCACTAAAATACTTGAGCACACAAACTCACAAAGATATTGTGAAGCGTACAATAGAATTTTGTTACAAAAGAAAAAAAATGTTCAAAAAAGAATTTCTGCAGCGTGTCCCACCCAATGCTGTAAGCGAAATTGGTCAAAAAATAATTAATGTGTATCCCTTTAAGATTGTTAGTAATTTTCGTAGAAAAATTTTCAGGAAATTTTGAAAACGTTGCATATTTTTTTATCAGATTAAGAATCTCTGCTATTTAAACATTCACTTTAGGTATGCACGGCATTAATAATAGAAAATTTTGTAATAGAACAATTTATAACCGAACACCTTTTTCTTAAATTAAATTTGAGATTTGGAACATTTTTGTGCAGAATATACAGATTTTTGCTGCTGCATTAAAAATACTAGTTTTAAACTTTTTGCGATTTAAATCCGTTCAACTTAGAGATGATCTAAAGAGTTTCTTTTTACTCACTGACAATCAAGATCCACGTGCAGAGTTATGCAAGGCAAACATACACAGCCGTATCACAATATGGTTTCAATTTCGAAAGTTTAGCATTTTCTGAATCTGAAGACTATAAAACAAAAATGATCGGAATAGAACTACGGAATTATATTCTTTATAAAAACCCAATTATGCCTTAGCATAGCAGGACTATATAGAATTAATTAAAATACTTCATAAACGCCATATTCATTTAATTTTTCAATTTAAGGGATGCTGCAATTTTTATTTAAATTTGTTTAAAGCACAAAACCATTGCTTCAATTCCAAATCGCAAAAAAGAGCCAAGAGTCCCGAAAGAAAGATGTGGGCAAAACGAAAATGTAATAATTTGTAAATATACCCTAAATTTTATAGAATATTAAAAAAAATTGCTATGTAATAAAATTTATTCTTATAAGCTTAAAAAAATATTACTAATGTAAGCTTATTCCATAGTTATTCCCTCTAGCTGATTTTTAAGTACATATAAGTCTGCATTCACACGTGAAAGTTTTCTTGCATGAAAGTGGTAGTTTGTGGTGGTGTCGGGTACCATTCTTCTCTCCCCTCTCACCAACAAACTAACCACTTTCATGAAAGAAAACTTTCACGTGTGAACCCAGACTAAGCAATATTATCGCAATGGTTCTGTTTTAATATATAATTAATTGTTAATAAACAATTTCGATTAGTATTAACAACACTTTTGTAAGCTTATGCTGGCAAGCATTTTACAAGTCATTTCTAAATTATTTGGATTTGTTGGGTACATTAATTTAAAGTTTTCGCTAAAAATGTGAAGTTGTAGAAGTCGTATTTTCAACTTATTGTTCACTCATATACATTTTGTAAGCTAACATTTTGTTATGCTTTTATAATTCAAATATAAAATAATTTACAACAATGTACTTTAACGTGATGTTTACGTCAATCACTTGAATTCTGCCCGTCTCATTCGTGATAATCGATGCATAAAAGAAAAATAGAATGAATATGAAGTGTGTTCCAAAATAAACTTAGGAAAGTTTAATCTTTTTATACTCTCCTTTAAAATAAGTTCACGTATATTCGCACCTGTCTGTCAGATTCGATATTTATAAAGACTACAGCCGTATGCGTGATTATAGGAAGGTTAAGATCAGCATATGTCTGGAGTTTTCATACGAAGATGAAATATAATGTATTTTTGTCTCCTATTCACAATAAATAAATACGGGAAATATCCTTTCATGTTACTTCGCACAACCTTTTGGAATATTTTCCTATTAGTTTTAATATTTTGAAGGCTTTTCAAAACTATTTCAAAGACTTTTCAAATATGTTGCATTTTAGACTTCTTGCTCGATAAGGCCGCACAAATTTAAATTCTAGTTAAATTTTCGAACGCACTACGCATCGAAAAGTCGAATGAATGAATAGGAAAATTGTGTATGCAACAATGCATTATAAGGATTCGTTAATGTGGAAGTTAAAAGATGGAAACTGTTTTGAAACTAATATCAGATATTTTGGATTTAATAAACATGTCAGGTTTTAGTTTAAAATTGAAGTTTGATATTAAGCCATGGAAAAGTTTTCGAAAGTATGTATCGATGAGCTTAATATAAAAAAGACTGAAGTCAATTTTTTGCTACTGCCAAATTATATGTGGAAAATAAATGAACAAAATTAGGTAAAATAAAAGTTTAAAGTCAATAAAGAAGCATCAAATCTAACACTTAATTTAAGTGTAAGGAGATATGCCCTTTTTATATTTAATGATTAGTATGTACATATGTATGTATGTATGTTTGTGTGACATTTTGTCGCATCAATTGAATAAGAAATTTTTTGTAGTATATAAGGTGTTTTTAAAGATACATTCACTTTAAAATGAAAATATGCCAGGAATCCCTAAACTTTGAGGATCACCGCTTTCACTTTTTAGGTAGAAGATCCTTCAGCAATGGAAAACGGGAAATTCAATTCCTTTGTGAGAAGCAAAGGGTAGTTCTCTCACTGACTTCCCCATAGCGGGCCTAGCATGACCCAGTTTTCTCTTGCTGCATCTGATTCTTTACAATTCTCCGGCTAATCTTATCTTTCCTCTCTATATCTCACAATTAGCACAATGGCACCACATCAGGACCCAAGTGGGCTGGAGAGTAAATACACTAAAAATAGAACTGAAATTAAAAAAAAAAATACTTAACTGGTGTTCCAAATGGCAATCATTTTGCCTCAACGACATTGCCTTGTTAATATTTATACAGGCTAAAGTTCGTAAATGTTTATAATCAGAGAAATAATAGGTAGACATTGTTAACATATTTCGAGCAAGAAATTAAAACTGTAATATTTACACATCCCTTTTGTAGAATTTTCATCAGCACTGGCTGAATAGAACAAACGTTGTTTTCGGTAAAAGCCACTACACCTCGTCAGTATTCATGTGCACATGTAGCTTCGTTGAACGTCATTACATACTCTATTTATACACAATTACAAATACAAATAGAATACGCGACTTATTTCTACTAATGGATGCTAGCTGGGGAATTTTTTGTTTTGTTTTTTATTTATTATCATATATTAAACATTACAGTGTTGCCAGCGATTATATCCTACAATGACCAATCTCCTGAGTTTTTGTTTTTTTTTTTTTTTATTTGATTTTAAAACTTAAGTATATTTTTTGATTGATGTTCGTTTTGAACATATAATTAGCAGAAGCCCTTGCTTTTTTGTATATGTATATTAATTGTAATTTGTAATATCAATTTAAAAATTAAAAAAATTTTAAGTAAAAACGACGTCAAGCATTAAAAAAATATTATTGTATTGAAATGGTATTTTGTTTATTTAAAAATTCTATAAGAATGTATACAAAAAATAAACAGAATTTTCTGGCTACTGCAGAATAGTTAATGTTATAAGTCACCTTTTGATAAAAAAATATCGCATATTATTAAACATTGTACGGTGTTACTCTTCTACTTAACTTTTAGTAAAATTTTTAAAACATATTGAAGTTTTCTAAATTAAATTACTTAAAAAAAATATTTAACAAATTTCTTGCAATGATTTCAATTTAATGTAAAACGATACAAAATAATTCTCTATTGAAATAAAAGAAAAACCCTCTAACAATACCACAAGTATGCATATGATATCTATGTATATGTATGCGTATAACATATATTTGTTATTGTAACTTTGCTTAAAAGCCCTTTCTTTTGTTCATAGTTTGTGAAAGTTGTTTTTTTTTTGCGATTCGCTATTGTTTCATTTTGAAACAAAAACAAACTGAGTATGTGTATTTAATGAAGGTGTTGTTGGCTCTTGTAGAGTCTTCTGTGGTTATATTTATATATCAATATTTACACTCTCTGTATTTTCCACAATGTATGCATGTACCCTGCAGTCGGCGTAGCTAGCGAATGACTAGCTATTTAGCTAACTACCAGTCGTTACCACTAACTACCAAAGTAATTACTAGCAATGCACTCGACTGACGATTTTAACATGGGGATTACATTGACGCGATCAGACCGGTGAAATCACTAGCCAGCAAAACCTTTTTATGCTTTCTAAACACTTTTCTTACTAAAAATTTAACAGTCACTGACCGCGAACTTCTAATTGTACGCACACACAAAATCATAACACTGAGTTACATAAATTCTTTTTTATTTTATTGTTCATTTTCTTTGGAATAAGGACACAGTTTTTTTTCAACTCGTAAAATAATTTGAAGTTGAAGGCATTAACATTTATGCATGTACTGAGTGCGTGTACATGTACATGAGTGAGAGAGTCAAAAGGCGAATTCTTGCATTACTTGTAGCCAGTGAAGTAGTTAGCCGATTTTTCGTTAGCGAAGTACCTAACGATTTGGAGAGTCAACTTCTACTTCTAAAACTGGAGGGTATTTATACGAATATGTGTGTGTGTGTGTGTGTGTGGGCAACAATCCTGTGAAAACAACACGAAAAACAAAGGAAATATTAGGCATGTGACTTAATGTGCTTGAAAAGAGTACCCATAAGATTAGGATTATTTTTTAAGTTATCAGATGGCATCTTTATTTTTATTTTCTCATTTTTTTTTCAAGTATTTACATATAATTTTATCCCAAATACGCTTTTAAGTGCTTTTACTGATATGAATTAATGAGGCGCAATTATATTTGAAATTTTCTATAGTATCATGCGGAATCCAAATCATTCACGATCTGATCTGCTTAAATATTAACAATATTATTCTAAACCAAACAGATTCATGTCTGAATCAGTGAGCTGCAACAAGCATGATCGAGCCTACTTACGTTGAATTTTAAGAACAACACAAACAAGTTTTATTCAATATTATACTCGTTCACCTTCTTTGCACAAGCAAAAAATTCATTAACAAGTCTAAATCATTTCGATCATTTGATGCGAAACGACACAGTCAAAACAATCATGTTAGCATAAAACAACAAGTGAATAAAACTGAATGTTTGAAACGAACGGTTGCGTAAACAAGTGTTTTTGCTTTTGAACAAAAATGATTAGATCATAAAAATCAATGTGCATAATTAAGTATACCCGAAAATTAAACACTTGTTGCAGCTCACTGGTCTGAATCAGTCAAAAGTCTTTCAAGCAGTCTAATAAAATAATGCAAAAGTGATCCTTAAATATTTAAGAAATTATTTAAAGTTCTTTCAACTTTAATCTTATATACTACATAAATCGTGTGGTATAAAATAAATTCTATTTAAAACTTAAATTAATATCTATCTTATATCAAGCCTTTTGCATAAACTGTATATAAAATCTGTTACAATGTAAAGCCTTTTCAAATATTTAGCCAGTAATTTATAGTTTAAATAGTCAATATTGAAAAATCGCTGTAACGTTTGTTCTGCACCATCAAGACTTTATTAAAATGTGTGTATATATGTATATATATGTATAAAAACCAACGAATACACACTCATGCATGTTACAAACAAATACATACATACATAAAATTCATGGAAGCCTGTGCAAACGTTAATGTCATGGATGGATTGTGAAAATATTTAAATAAAGAAAGCAAAAAAAAAAAAAAAGATATCAAAGAAAGAAGAGACAACAAAGAACATAATGTTAAAAGTAGCATGTAAAAATGACTCTGCTTTTATTACTCTTAATAAAGCTGAAGTATTGAATGAACTTTTGGGTCAATCATATTCTGTTTTAAATAAAAGAAATATTTGAACTGTCTGATGAACATCTGCTGTTTGTATAACATATTGATTAATGTTAGATACTTTTTGCATTCACTCATGAAGAAATCGAAAAAAAAACACAAAATAACTCACACACACACAAACATTATATTTGTATTACACAACATTTGAGACTCCTTAATTTCTTAAAACTTTTTGAAAACGGGTGATACATTCGGGTGTCTGTTTTATCTCATTATTCAGTATAAAAATTATATATCAATGTAAGTGTAACCTTTGTTAATTCATATAAAGAACATGGGGTCATATACTACGTACAAGGTGGCGCCAAATTAATCATCCAATTTTTTTTTAATAATAACTGTTTTACTAAATAAAAAAATCATTTTGAGTGGTAGAAATTTTTATTTTGAGCTGTACAAGTTTTTCTGTTAATTGGAAAATATTGTAACTGTTTGCGTTCCTGTGGAATATTCGGGAAATTACGCTACCAGGAAATGCTTCCTTCACAATATCCATTGAGGTTCCTGATGTGTGTGCGGCTGCACCTGCTCATTCAATTCCGTCAGTAAGAAGTCGCTTATCATGGCCCTGTAGCGTTCACCGGTAAAAGTAACTGTATTGCAGGTTGCGTCCAAAAAAACCAATTACTCCTACCCCGTGAACACAGGTCACCGCAGTACCCTTAAGTGAATAAAACGGCTTTTCGTGCATCACACGTAGATTTTCAGTACCCCAGAAACAAAGATTTTGTTTATTGTCGTACCCGCTTGAATGAAAATGATCCTTGTCGCTCATGATGATTTTCGACTCAAAATCGTCAGCTTCTTTGTTCAGACTGAGCATGGCTCTACCAGCAGCCACAGACGCGATATTCTCAACAGAATGACCAGGCCAGTGGCGCCCACGTCTTGAAAGATCTCTTGTGGTTCCAGTCTGTTTGAGTAGACCAGCTAAGCGTTGTAATATTTGTCGAAATGGCGCGACACAATTAGGAAATCTACGACGAAATTCACGCTGAGCCAACACCACACAATTATTCCACACTCTGCTGAGCATAGCGCTCCATTGTATGTCTGTTTGTATTATCCAGCTGACTAGTTTATAAATGTCATCTTACAATAGGGTGATTAATATTGCGCCACCCTGTATATCTTATCTAAACTAACAGAAACATTTAAAATAAATATAATTTCATAAATTTTTTGTTGAACTGTATGATACAAAGAAATTGTTTTAAATTTAATTTACTTCGTATAATATAATTTTAATTAATAAAATTATTTCTATTGCAAAGAATTTTCTAAGGACAGCAACAATAAAACAGTCAAAGAACCAACCGTACAGTAAGAATTTTTCTTTGCCTATTCAATTATTACGGTCTATCAAAAATTATATTATGAGATTTTTAGTCAGAATAATTAAAACTTCTTTGAAAAAAAAAAACTCACTCGATATAAATTACCCGTTATATGCAACACATATACATATGTAAAACAGTTTTGATAAATCAAAGATATTTGGCCATTTTTCTTTTGTTTTTTTTTTTCTTAAATTTTATCAAGCAGATTGTCAAAGCTTGATTATTTTCAATTTAAATTTTATGTTGAAATTTTGTTTATTCAATATTATCTTTCAATAGATTTAAGTTTATTGCCCTACATGTAAGGTTAGATGAATAAGTTGTTGTTAATACAAAAGAATATGTTCAACTTAGTTGGGCTAATTTTATTATGACCTTTGTGCTATTTGTGAGTTTATGAAATCATATAGGAATAAGATAAATATTAGGTAATGTCCTGAAGTGTTGTGGCCATGGGCATCGAGTGAACTTAATGTTTTATTTAAGCCCCCCAAAACATTGATGAAAGTATGTGGCCTGTAAGTACAAAATTTCAGAGCATGGGTTGTCCAACCTTATGCAAACATTTTGATGCGTGAAATTAGCTGTCCATGCTCATACCATATTAGCAGATTCCGCAAAGCATTGGAAAGATTTCTAAGAAATGACTATCATACTTATAGATTTGTTTGGAGTTCTTAAAGGAAAAAGTTTTCACATACACTAAAAAATTAACAAAAAATTTCTAGTATTTTGCAAAAAAGAAAAAAAAACATAATTATAGCAAAAACCAATTTTTTAATCCTTTCAAACAAAAAATTATTTTGAAAGTCCGTAGAGTTTTGAGGGCGTTCTGCGGTACCCAATATTTTTTTGTAGGTACCCTTTCCCCTTCTATCGCTTAAAGATTTCCCTGGAATATGTATTTTATTCTAGAATTTGCCCATATATAATTTTATTCTCTATTTTAATTTTTCATATATGTGAATATATATTATTGCGTTATTCCCCCGTCCTATCGCCTCATAATTTTTATTTAGGAGTCTTTTGTTCAAGTGGCATGCCATTTATTGCTTAAGTTGCGCAGATATAGGCATATTAATATTAACTTTGTATTGGGGTAGCCTTCCCTCCATTCTATTTGAATTTCCTGGTCAAAAGTTTCAAGATGATCACTTTTACCGTACGGCTTCCTACAAGGTAAATACAAAGAAACAATTATACAAACGAAAATTCTTTGTTATATATATATATATATATATATATATATATATATATATATACAATGTATACCTATTACACATAGATAAATATATAGATTATACATTCAAACCGCACTCAAAAATATCCTTTTAAATTTATTTAGTTTTCACCACAAAAATAGATTGATATCAAAAACAATATGTTTGTTGTGTATTTTGATAAGTAACATATTTCTCGTCAAAGTAAAAAGAAAGTTTTGCAAAACTTTTTAAAGACTCATTGAATTGAAAACACTCTCATAATTTTAATAAAGTTTTATATTTTAACCAATTGATTGCTATCTAGCACTTATTCACACAAACTACTCACATTTTCTTAAGGGTAAAATTATATTTATGTGCAAATAATTTGCTGAATCATTCCTTTATATTCTTGTTGATGCTAATAATAAAAGAAAAATAGAAAATATAAAAAAAAGAAATCCCCATGGATTTAAATCTCATTTTTTTTATCAATCTAACGAAGCAAACTGAAAAATTCTTACAATTCCCATCCAACATCCAATATTTCTTTTTGTATTTGAAGGGAAATTATTGAAATTTTTCACAAATTGTAATTGCATATATTTTCTATAAAAAATTCATATATGCGAGTATTAAGAATACACAGATGTTATTCTATTTACTGACTTAAAGAAAATAAAGGCTTTGGAATTAATTTTCTAAGTTTTCTATGATATTTTTTAAAGATTTAGTTCAATATAGTTTTTAAAGCCTAATTAGATATTTTGAGGTTAATTTTAGTGTGATTTTGTTTTCATTTATTGTTATTGCTGCCAAGTAATTTTTGACACAGAAGGCAGTTAATCACCTTATGTGTGGCCGTTATTTCGGCCTGAATAACACTACAGTGAAAGCCTAAAGAAGATGCTAACTTCCAGAATTTCGTTTAATATGTCACCTCCTATGTCTACACATCTAAATATCCGAGGTGCGGAAGGGATTGCTTGTGAAAGTTCCTTATCTTCTGATTTGAAAAATCCAAAGTCTTTGGAATAAAGGACACAAAGGTCAGACTATACAAG
The DNA here is from genome assembly GCA_947311025.1 of Lypha dubia. Lineage (NCBI taxonomy): Eukaryota > Metazoa > Arthropoda > Insecta > Diptera > Tachinidae > Lypha > Lypha dubia. Next base: position 124,614,553 of record OX371260.1, read on the forward strand.
CCACTAATTCTACTCGTGATAGTATACGGCGCAAAAACACATTTACTTGATTAAAAGGGTGAAGTTGTATTTGCAGTGTTTGAAATTAAAATACTTCGCAAGATATGTGGACCAATTTGCAAGGGCCTATTTCGGTATCATAAGAGTTTCAAAATTGCAACCTTTTCACCCACGTCTTTGTAGTATGACGCGCAGAGATTAACACAACAAAAAAAAATACGTTTAACAATGGTCCCAAGACAAGAAACCAAAAGGCAAGACTGAAACTCCAATAGAAATATCAAGTCCAAGAAAAACTTTCCAAACTTAATGTGAGAAATTGAAAAAAAAATGCAGAAGACCGAGTAACCTAAAACTGCATTCATAGTTCGGCCAATGAACTGTATGGGTCGCTATAAATGGCCAACTATTTAAGTAAGGCATATGTGTGGGTGTATAAATAGTAGCTGTAAAGGATTGTACCTCTCAAACACAATAATATTTACCATATATAAATTGTGCACTCGTATTTTAGATAAGTTAATGAATATGCTGCATTTCGTTGAGTGTTAATGCCAACTCTTCACAGAAAAAAATAAAAATTGAATTCAATTAAAAAATTTGTGATATCAATTAAAAATTTCATTAAATTTGCACCAGTAAACAAATTAATAGTATCAATTAAATTTTTATACATTTATTAACTAAACTTATTTATTACAATTCAAAATTTAATTAAATAAATTATATATTTAATCAAATTTTTTTATTTTTTTAATTAACCCTAGATTGGTATACATTCACCTTTTTTATTTACGTGTTATCTTTTGTCTCTTAACACGTAATACTCTGATTTTCTCTGTAGCGCTAGTCAACAGTCTGCTTTTGTAGTGTGTGGTCATGCGTTGTTGATCGTTGCTTATATGTAAGTTTTTTTATTAAATTTCTGAAATCCACTTCGTCGCTACGACGAAGTATACCATTCAAATTTGTACTATGAAGTTAAATTTAAGTTCTTTTTATAACCATACCTGTGAAACAAACCAAAATTTTATGTTAGTTTTTAATTACCAATAAATTAAATAAATAAAAGAAAAATTTTAAAAAATATTTTTAATTATCATTTAAAACATCTTAAAGAATACAATAAAAGTGTCTCTATTAACAAAATGTGCACAGTTACATAATTATGTAGAGGTAAATATGATATTCGTCGACTCGACGAAGTTTACCAATACAGGGGTAAATTTAAGTATACTAATCTAGGGTTAAAGGGTTAATTGAAAAAAAAAATTATATATTTTATTCTGTGTTTAGTAGATCTTTTACAATGTTGAGAAATAAATGAAATTTTTTAACATGATTTCTTAAAAATATATCAATTAAATGTTTATATTTTATCTTTATATTTTTTTTTTTTTTTTTTGTGGTAGTTTTATTATTTATTGAATCTTCAATTATAAATTGAAACATCAATAAGTTTTTCAAATCTTAAATCTAAAAATACATAAATATATGTTTAGCCAGTGCTAAACAACATTTTTAATTCCAACTGTTGATTTTTGATGTTTTACATCTCTCCTGTACGGCTGAGAGAAAGAGTATCCCTCCTTCTCAACCGGGTGTGGCCTCTATAATTTAGAATGTTGCGCGCAAGTGGATTTGGGTGCAATACTAGTTTTTCAATATATTTTTTAGCGTGTTTTGAAAATACTGTCTTCACCAACGGAACATCAAGATCTTTGTGAATTCGCTGATTTCGGATATACCAGGGGGCTGCAGTAATTGTACGTAGAACTTTGTTTTGTCGCCTTTGAATTTTTTTCTACACTTGATGCTGAGGCAGTGCCCCATAACTGGATTCCATAGGACCATATTGGTTTCAGGATCGCCTTGTATAACAAAAGTTTACAGTCAAGACTTAATATAGAATTTCTTCCAATAAGCCAATTCATTTGGGCTGCTTTTTATTTCATTTGTGTCAACTTTGCGTCTTTATGCGATTTCCATGTTAAACGGCGATCAATATGAACGCCTAGATATTTGACTACAGTGTGTTGCGGTATAGTCTCGTTGTTAATTTGTATAGGCGGGCATGTTTCCCTGCGTAAAGTAAAAGTAACGTGTACACATTTCTGCTCATACACTTTTATCCGCCGTTGTTTTAGCCATGTTTCCAATTTTGTGATGTACCCTTGTAGATTCCGGGAAGCTTCTAACGGATTTTCATGAATGCTTAGAAAAGCCGTATCACCAGCAAATGTTGACGTGTAAATGATACTGCTTAACGGTAAGTCAGAGGCATATATTAAATAAAGTAAAGGACCGAAGATACTGCCTTGGTGGACTCCGGCTTCAATCGACTGCGGGGGGCTTGAAAATTTGCCTTCCTTAACTACAAATTTTCGTTCCTCTAGATAGCTTTTTAAGAGCCTGACGATGTTTGCGGCCTGTGCGACATCAATAAAAAGCGCTGAACATATCACCGGCCTTTTAAGTCCTCTGGCTGCACGCCACAGCGAATAATCTGTTGATGGTGTTGCATCGAGTTCTTGCAGAAATTTTTGCAGCGAAGCTGTTTTTTTTGTTTGCAAAACGGAAGCTTGGTACACTCCTTAAGCCTTAATTTTAACTGAGGCGATCTGTATCGTTGCCATTCTCGTCGAGCTCTCCGTTTTTCAGTCAATAGCCTTTCTATATCTGCACAAAAAATATTGTTAAATCTCGCTTGTTGATTTGGTTGAATTGCAGAAGCATTAGGAGCAGCTTGTTTAGCATGTGCTTCAAACAACCTAATAGAATTTTCTATGTCAGTAGGTGTTCTCAATGGCATATTTTCCGTGCAATGAGCACTCAAATATTTTTTGCATTTCAGCCAGTTAATACGTGCAGATGTCAGTGGTAAATCACATGTTGGTCTTGCGGTTGTGTGTGAGTAAATAGTGATAATAGTAGGCGAGTGATCTGAAGACAAATTCAAAGATGCTTCTACTTCATCTTTAGAATGGTATACGTTTTGTCAAAATTGGCTGCGATATGTTAACATAAACATCTGCACAAATTATAGTGGCGCCCATTAATATGACGAAAGTATAATTTAAAAAAAACTTTTGACTTAAATTAGCTTTAATGAAAATCAAACTTCTTGCATGTTTAACTAAATTATTTTCAAAATATATTTTAGGGGAATGAAATCTAAGGTAAGGACCTTATTTGCCTGTATAAAAGCTTAAAATATATCGCTTTTATTGTATATAGGTAATCCTTCTTAGCTCCTCCTGTTAAAAATATTAGTTTAGATTTAAAATCGTTAAAGCTGGCAATTTATTCAAAAACTTATAATTTTATCAAATTGCCTTTAGCAATTAACCAATTTGTTTTATTATCATATCCCTTTGAAATTTCTTATTTGAAATTTCGTGTAAGAAAATACTTTACAACACTTATTCAGTTAAAATCCTTTTTATTTCCTAATTTTAATTCTTTAACTGGTTTTATGACAGTTTTATTTTTTGGCAAATGTATATACATATGTACTGCGTAAATGGCTAAGTATATACGAGTATTAAAGCTCACTGTCTCAGCTGGATAACAAAATGTGTAGCCAAATGGCTTCCGTTAATGTAAAGATAAAAAAAATCTCAAGAGAAGCAATAAACCGCAGTGACTACATTAACAACATGCAAACCAAGCCATTGGCAATACAACAAATATTGTAATCGAAATTTGGCATAGAGCCTTAAAAATAATGCTCATCTTTGTTGTAATATTTTTTTTCTATTACACATTTTATGATTTAATTTTAAAACAAGATATTCTTATTGTAATTCAAAACGCAAAATAAATTAAATGCATGTATTCTATGAAAACGTTGTTATGAACCCCCAATCCTGTTTTTACACGGTCTTTTTTGTAGGAATTTGAAATAACACGGTTGACGGATATAAATTCATCCTGTTTTTGGACGGTCTTTTTTGAAATAACACGGTTTATGTATACTCTCAAAACTGTTTAGTTAGGGAATTTCCAGATTATGTGTAAAGAAGTGCTACCGAATTCTTTGAAAAAATTTAAAAAAAAAGAGACTTGACTATGGTAGCGTAAAAAAGTGCACACATTCATTTTTTATACGGTACCCCTTGGAACGTATCTACCGTGTAAAAACAGGATTGGGTGTATATGTAAATGCATACAATTAAATATAACGTATACGGCCATTTTGCGTCTCATTTTTTAAATAATACTAGATGACCCGGCAAACGTGGTTTTGCCATACAAAATATTTTTAGTGCATATTTTGGGTGTTATATAAAAAATAGCGAATGTATTGTAAGTGTGTGACCATGACCGCCGATGAAAAAAATATCAAACAATAATTTTGTTCTGTTTGAAATACGAACGACAACGATTCTCCTGCATGAGGCGGACACAGCGCCATCTGTCATTCAACAACAAAAATAACTATGAGGCAAATATAGCGCCATCTATTGGGTTAATAGTTTAGTAAATACAGAAATTGACCCCTCCCTCCCTCCCCTCTTCGTGACCCAAGCGGTTTGAAAAATATATACTCGTAGTACCCGATTCTCAGACTTACTGAATATGCATACAAATTTTCATAAGAATCGGACAAGCCGTTTCGGAGGAGTATTATTTCGAACATTTGTGACACGAGAATTTTATAAATAAGATTTAAAATTGAATAGAACTCCGATCAGATGTTTACAACGATTTAAATTTCATGATATGATGATCACTTAAGAAAACCAACATTTTGATTTGAAATATACAATCTTTTGCAACTCTGGCATTATGAGAAGTAGCATTATTTTGTTGCAGAATCCATCAAGAATTCATCGAAGTCGTTAAAAAATATTGTTTATTTAAAAAAAAAAAAAAAACTGAATGTAACAGTCTTTTAATTTAATATCACTTTGAAGCACCACAGATGTGATGACGATTTAAAAATAACTCTACTTTTCTGGTATCACTTAAATAACCATCAGTGTCATCCATTTTTCACATTTAAGTTTAACTGCCTTTTGCAGAAGACGATTGACGATTTTGTTCGAAATCAAATTTAAAAATTCAAAACAGAAAATTTTTTCTTATATTTAAAATTTAAAACTTAGTGCCTTTTTGCCGATGTCGAAGGAGTTCTTTGTTTCGAACAATTTCATAATAAATAAAAACAAGATTGTAGAAATACAATATGCAAAAAAACCAAACATGAAAATTTTTAATATTCAAATTCCCAACAGTGTGACAACATTTTACCTAAATGGCTGGGCCTTAGAATTTCTTCCTCTAACTGATGTGATCCATACTGTCACAAATTTTCTACACGATCCCAGGAAAAGGCCGGCCAAGCCAAAATATTTAATCTATCATTTGATATGCCATAGAGTAGAAACCCTAAATAATGACTGCAAGCAGGTAATTCGTTTTTTTTACAACCGTGTTCGCGTTCTAGAAAGATTAACTTTTTCGTGCAAGCACTTTTTAAATAAAATATTAGAATTCTAGAATTAGTTTTATAACTTTATGATAAGACACTTGGGCTTTATTAGAAAGTAGTCTTAATAGTAGTAGTTTTGCCTGCTAAAGTTTGTGTCCCTAGATTTGAATAAAAGTTTATATAAAAATTTAATATACATAACTGATACAATTGACAAAACAATTAACTTTAGTCTGAAGAAAAGTTTTGTTAAATAATTTAAATTTGCAACATTCATTATTAATGTTGTGTGGTAAGTTTTAGTCAAGTTTAATGTTTTCTTTATTTGAACTTGTTAATATCAAATCTTTTCTAAAATGCATGATTTGAGGAAAAGTTTTTTTTTTTTAGTTTTTTCTGAAAAGACTTCAAGAAATATTGTTACAGTTTCGTATTTCAATAGAAAAATAGAAATGAGATATTTATACATAAAAATAAAAAACATATCGCTTATATGCAGGAACTTTATGCGTTACAACTTTAAAACAACTGATATAAAATGAAAAATATATCCACTATTTTTACGTTTTAAAAAACCAGTCCGTGTGAAAATTTTTAAAATTCAGATGAAAACAATAATTTAGCTCATATTTCATAATTACCTTCGAAATTTTATTTTCAACTAAAGACATTTTTGCAGAAAATGAGCGATATGTGAATGCAATTGTTCGTATATTTCAATTGTATGATTGCATATTTTGAAAAGAAAGAATTTTTGGTGTATGCCTTGACATTATAATGGTTTAGCCAACTTTTCTTTCTTCTTGTTAATACTTTTGTTATTTCTCTCATTGTTATTGTTGTGTTGCCATTATTTGTTTGGTAAGCATTTGTTTTGTATAGAATTTCCATTATTCTATGACGAGGTTAAATTGTTTGTTATAAATTGTATTGTATTCTTTTGTTGGAGAAAACTAAAACCGAAATAATATATATTTTTTTTTTGTTGCATTCATTTTTTGTTTCGAGCTTGTTCGCAGTATTTTAGAGTAACGAGGGCTGCTTTAAAAATATTTTTATAATGAAAAGAATATTTAGCGTAGTTTAATAAAAATTGTTTTGGAATTTTTACTTAAAATTATCTCTCAAATGGGGAGGACTGAAAGTAAAGTTCAACAGCATTTTATTTGCACAATATTTCTTTCGGGTATTCTCCAAATCCGTGAAATTTTGCAAGAAACTAGCGAAGTCCAGACTATCAAGATTTTACTGTAAAATATCCCCATGTTCCAGTGGAAGACAAAAGAATTCATATAACTAATAATGAGCCACTTATTGTAATTAAGATCATTTTTATATCGCTCATACGCAGTGAGTAATAGTACCCTCTTTTTGTATGCTACAAAAGTATGCAATAGTTTTTAAATACGTATAAGTAATATCAAGAAAAACACTAAAGTTAATATTATTCATACGCCACATACATTGGAAAGACATAGTAAGAACGCTCACATCAACTATTTTACTTGATAGCGCCTTTGTTATTAAATACATATACTTTCACAGATTAAGCATATATTTATATGATTATTTCAAACTTTTTAGGTAATCGTGAAAAATTAAGAGATATTAAAAATTTTTAACTGCAGAAACAAATTTTTTTGTCCTTTAAATAAAATTAAGTTTTATTTAAAGTCTTTAAAAGACTGAATTCAATTATTTCTATTAAGTATAAATTTTTAATCTCGGTGCGTAATATGACTTCATAAACTTAGCAATCACTTTAGTATATTTTTTATGCTAATTTGTGAACTATTTGTCCGATTTCAACAAATAAAATCTTTTTTTGTGGTATAAAACTACTATTCCGAATTTAATGACGAAAATCATGTTCCATTTTTTAGTTTTAGTTGTCAACTGCTTCTTCTAAAATCAAAGAATAATTTTATTGAAATTAGTATTAATAAGAGCAAAGGAAAATATGTTTTAAAAAACTTTTGTCTGAAATTTTGTCTGCGAAAGAATTTATTCTCCTTATAGCAGTTACTAGAATCTAGGCGAGTTTAAATTCAAATTAAAACATTATCGCCACTAAGTTGAGTAGCAGCCAACGAAAATTTTTTTGTTAAATTCAGACAACACATATTTCCAAATTTGCAAAAATTATATGCTAAATTAAATTGTATATTTGTTTAAAACTTATTTATTTTTATATCATAAAAAGGATTAGAAAATTTAGATAAATATTTTACTGAAAATGGACGATTACAAATTTATGGTAAAATCGAGCTACATAGTTATTGGAAAAAATAAATTCCGAAAGTAATTTAAGTGCAAATAAGAGCTACTAAATTTGTAACCTCCGTGCACATCATTCCTTTTTCGAGAATATACAAAAAAAAACAAAGAACAGGTATTGGCATAAACACCAAAGGTTGACAAATAAAATTATTTAATAAACTTAAAAACTTAATTAGAAAGAGAAAGAGCAAACAAAAAATAGGTTTTGTACTTTAAGGAAAAAATGGGAAAAGCTGAAAAAATTTCGCAAAATATTTTAATAACTTTATAACTTTTTTTGTAGATAAGTTTTATTATTTTTTTTTTTTAGAATTTAAACAGTATTAGAAATATCCTTCTTACAACCTAAAATATTTCCAAATCACCTTCGTATTAAAAAAACTATATTCATATACAATAAATAAGCAATAGCACTATTACACGAGTATACACAATATTTGAACTTTTATTTTATTTTTACATTAAAATAGTTTTCGCGTGAGTAACAAAACTATTTGCAATTGAGGTTACTTTATTTCTTTTTTATGTTTTTTGGCTTTTGTTTTTTGCAGTCAGTATTTATTTCTTTATTAAGTTTTAGCTTTTGCTATTTTAAAACAATACAATATGATTTTACTTAAGATTAATAATGAATTATTTTGACTGTAAAAGCTTCCACACAACAAATGTAGTTTTAACAATACCACAGAATGATTTTTTTCTATGAATTTTTAGATTTAAATATCGTCAGAATTGCCGAGTCATTTTGAAGTTTTATTCTCGTTATTCCTCGATTTCAAAATTTTAAACGAATAAAAAGTTGTCTTTTTTTATTTAAGTGCTTAAAATTGTCGAAATAATGTAACATCACTTGGGGAAAAATTGCATTCGATGACTGCTTTTTAAAATTCAATGATAGTAATAATTCTATCATTCTATCAAGCATCAATTACAATGTTTTTGATACCATCAGCATTCTTTTGCTATCTAAGTTGAGGACTATTCAAGTAAATCCATTATGAGTTTCAAAGTTATCTGAAAAATTAATTCCCAATTGGTGACCATGTGGATACTGCAAAGTATCTTTTACTTTTAAACTACACAATACTTGATACAGAAACCAACAAATTCACTTTACATTGTCCAAATCTTTATACAAAAAATAATTTACATTAGGGCTATAACCAAATTTTGGCTTTGGCACGAAAAACACTTCTTTTGAAAGCTATTATTTGTAATAGTTAAAGGGAAAGCTTAAAACCAGTAGTTTTGTAACCAAAAAAAATTACATTAATAATATTCTTTGAGTATTAAAAGCAATGCAGTGACAGGACTCTTTTAAAATTTCGTACATTATGTTTCCTTGAATTTTTTTACGGCGTTTTGTAGATGAACATTTTAAACCACCGCGAAAACAATAATACCTTTTTTCTAAAAATTATTCTAGAGTCATTTAAATATTTATGAAAAATTTAAAAAAGTTAAAGCCCTAGTCTTAATACATCTGTACGTATCCAAATCATAAAAATAACAATGAACTTTAGTACAATAAAAATCCAAGTCAATAATCTAAACTAAAAATATTTGATGATGGCAATGAACGAGGAGAAAGAATATATTTTTTTTATTTCTAATTTTTGTTATTCGTTAACGTTTATTTCTATTCACATTTGCAGCTTCTCAAATACTTTATAACAAGGCTGAAATTTTAACATGTTTAACAAGATCCCCAAAGACATGCAATAAAAAAATTTTCCATTTTCTCTCACACCTTCTAGAGGAATTTCTTAGAATTCCTTAGAGAGTTTAAATGGGTCGTCTTAGCAGTTGTCTTGCTACAAATGAACCTCTGAGTGAAACTGATTTTTAATAATTATCACATTTAAAAGAAATAAACTAAAACCTACTGTGCAGTGTAAGTTTTCGTTACTAAAGCAAAACTAAGTTATAACATAATTTGTAAATGTAGTTGAAACGAGAAACATTTCTGGAACCACTTTCGTATCAAACAAATAGGACATATTTTAAATTCATTCCTGCTACACATATCCCATAACTTTTTTAGTTTGTTTTGTTTTTTTTTTTGTATCGTAATTAAATATAATGAAAGCTTGAAGAATTTCAATAATAAAAATTCTTTTAACAAAAAACATTTATTACTTTAAGTTTTAACAAATTGTGTAATAAATTGTTTAAAAATTTATATGATGATACACTTAAGGCCTTACAATCCCTTATACAAACTGTTTGAGTAAATATTTTATTTGCTTGGCAAAAAACGATATAATTTGAGCACTTAAACAAAAAGAATGCGAAAATTATAAAAACTAATCGTTTACATTAATTTTGAAGGTCAATTGGTTTTTAAGGCGCAATTAAACGTATAAAGAAATTTGTAGTAGAAGTTTGTCCTCTTGCATTGAAAATAAAATAAAATAAAGGAATATAAAATGTGTATGAAAGCCTTTCGTAGGATATGGGCATAAGTTTATTTATCTTTACAAGAAAATTGTACACAAACACATTTATAGCTTTCGCAGCCAAAAATACAAACATCTAATTGGAGTATTGCAGCATTAGAAATGGAGGGCATAAATAAAATGGGCAAATAGAATTTATATATATTTTTTGCATTATGTGGTTGTCTTATTTTCACTCATTAGATTTACTTGTCCTGTTTGTCTGTATTTCTGTAACTAAATTTTTGAAATAGATTTTGACCCACTTTAAAGGACCCAGATTTATTAAAACCTTCGTACACTTGTTCCATTGCATTAACCAGAAAATCGATGGGGCATCTTGTCCATTTATGAGACGATTTTCAAAAATTCCTGTTTTCCTTGAAATTTGGTCCACAAAAAGCTATTTTGTGGAAATCGGAGAGGCAAGATTCCTTCCCCACCCACCCGTTAATCTATTGCTTATTACTCTACTCTACCATTTGTGGACTGATTTTCAAAATAAGTTCTTTGTTTGAAATCATTGGCTTGCAGTTTGGTCCCATAAATTTTTTTTCGGAGGATCAAGCTTTTCCTTTCTCTTTCAATACATTCAATATTGCAGGCTGCCCCGTTTGTGATTAAATACTAATATTTTTTTTTGCAATTTCGTCCTATAATATTTTTGAAACTAGAGGGGTAGTGGCCTCTAGCCGGCCGTTTAGTATAAAGATTACAACTATGTACTCCCCCATTATTGGGACGCTTTTCAAAATTGTTTTCTTGTTTGAACGGTTTTGTTTGTAGTTTGATCACATACATTTTATTTTTTTTTTTTTAATTGAAGGTGCAAGGTTTATTTGAATAATTGACTACTGTACAGCTCTTACAATTGTCGAACGATTCAATATTATCGTGTTAGTTTTCCAATTTACAGACTGATTTTCAGAATTCCTCTCTGTTTCAAAGCATTTGGTTGCAGTTTGGTTCCATAATATTTTTCGGATGAATAATTTTCGCATATCCTATTTATGCACCGGTTGTGGAAGTGTACGCCAGCCATTCTGTGCCCACAGAAATATAAGCGATAATCGGAGACGTACGCCGTGTGTCCTTTGAAATGCCGATAATCAAATAACTCTGATACTTATATACCCATTTAAAATTTTAAATGTATTTTTGTTAGCATCATCTGTAACTGCAAAGGAATATTTTGACTCAATTTTGATATGGTTCAAAAAAAGGTCAGATATATTAAAAATTTTGCACACTTTTCAAGGAAAGATAGCAATATAATAATTCGATATGAAATTGATGAGTGTATAGATACAATCTCTGGAACACGATATTTTGCATACTAGTACGTGGTGACATTCTTGGATACAATAAATATGGCTGAGGCATACCACAACCAGATTCTACTTTGAACGTAACAGAGTCATTGATTTTCTTTTAGTTGAGCAGCTAAATGATATTAAAGTGTGGCCGCTTAAATTAATCCTTTGGACGTTTGATCGGATTATTTATGTCGCATAATCTAGACTTTCAGTGTATCAGATGAGCTAACTCGCGATAAGCATACTAATTTTTGTATAGGAGCTAATTTAAGAAAGCATACTAATTTTTAAATCAATGAGATCAACATTGGCATATGTTTGCCACATGTGACCGTACCTTAAATCTAATAAAAACAGCTTTGCAAAATGGAAATTATTTACAAGCCATTGCTTTTCTAAAATATTTCCATTTAATATCGGTATTGTTTATGTTACTCGTCCACAGCTGGTATTATCCGAGGAAACCTTTTAGCATCAGTGCTTTTTTTTTCTTTTTGTTGTTTTTGTTTAGCTGTGTATAAATATACACAGTTTGTTTGGTAGTACACAAAAAAAGCTTGTTAAAAAATAGTATGAAACACATAAATAAATCGGTAGGTGAACAAAAGAACTTTCAGTTAATAAAAATTCGAAAGTGTGCATAAACAATATCGTATTTAGAGTTAAAACAAAAAGAAAGGAAAACACAGAACACTACAAAATTATTGCACTGTTAGTCAGTGTTTCATTGTTTTTTGTTTTTTTTTTTTCTCTATGTAAATTATAGATATTTTCTTTATAGATTATTTTCTAAATGAAATGATTTTTGTAGCTTTAAGTTTAATGTTATTTATTGTTTGTACACTTTTACTGGCAGTTTTCTTTAGAAAATAACGTGAATGCAATCCAGTATATTTGTATGTTTAAGTGGACCGTCCATTTTCTTGGTTAATCAATTAATCGAAAATAAAGTTTTTAAATTGTTCGAGTAATTTTAGTAAAACTTTAATTTTGTAATCATTCTGTTTAAAAAATTAATTTTTTAGATTTTTTAGCTGGAAAGATGAGTATGTGTGTAAACGGTTAGTTATTGTTTATCGAGTCATGATTATTTTTTTTATTTGACTTTCAAAAGAAGAATTAGGAGTATATCTAATTTTTATTTTAGCACCTTCATTACTTTATCGTTAATGGATCGGTTTGCAAAATTTTCTTGTTGTTCAAGAGATTTTTGGAAAATCGGGGGCAAGTTGTTCCCCTAAAATGTTTATTATCGAATGTCTCCTCTATTTATTAAACGATTTTTAAAATTCTTGCATCGTTTACAAAAATTTGCAATTTTGTCCCATAAAATCGGGGGAAATTGTAACCCCATTCACAAAGTTTATCGGATAGTTCCTCCACTTATTGGCCGATTTTTCGAATTCAATATTTGTTCCACAGGTAAACCCTTTTGTTTGGTCCCATTTAATTGATTAACGCAGTAGAGAAGTTACTCATAAACGAATTTTCAGAATGATTAATCTTTTGTTTAAAAAATTGCTTGCAGCATTTATTTGCACGGTCGTATAACTTTTAAATAAAAATTTTCTTATAAAATTTTATCGCAAAACTAATTTATTTACTGACTGATTTTCATATATTTTTTTTTTTTTTTTTTTGATAATAATCTATTTAAAGATCGATTTTCAAAATTATTTGTTGTTGACTGAAAGAGGTTTGGTTTTAGTTTGAGTCCATGTTTTTTCTTTTTTAAAAATAGACGGTCTATATATTGATTTAACGTAATTTCTGCATTTGTGAAGTGATTTTTAAATTATTTATAACGTTAGAAAAGGGTTCCTTGCGAATTATTAACAAAATCTTCCTTATAGTTCGGAAGAGCAAGCTGCCCGCTATTGATGATCGATTAGATCCACCACTGCGGGACGGATTTGGCAAGCTTACCCTTGCTGTTTGTTCGCCTAGGATATTGATTAAGAACCGATCTTTTATGGGAATAATATATAAACTAGAAATTGATTTTTTAATTCGTCCAATTCTCATTCTGTATTGAAATCGGTTCATATTTCGCCAGAATTATTTAATATTCACTGAATATAAAGAAAAACTTCCACTGATGCATTATTTTAATTTCCACAATATAAAAGAAACCACGCTTGTTTCAAATATCTAACACAAATTTTCCAGCTAAGATACTTGGAATCATGTTTAATGCTTTTTAAATTAACCTTTATTGCCTCTTTACCTTTGCGTTCGCATTTTCCTTAACAAACTCGTACACACTTTATTGTCATTTTAAGGTTCACTTGTGTGTGTTTCTGTATGTGTGTGTGTATGTGTGTGTAGCTGTGTATGTTAGAATAGGTTGCCATTGGCATTCATGCCTTTGAAAAAGAATAATTGTCATACAGCAGCGACAGCCACACCATTTCTGTTTGAAAAATTTAAAAGTTGAGATTTGCTTTTTTTTTTTATTTAGAGCAAAATAAAACCACTGATAAATTGCCAATTAAATTTAATTTATACGATTACAGTTGACAAAAGACAATAAGGTGTATTAATGGTTTTTTTTTTTCTTCACAACAATAGAAGAATACTTTACTATACTTAAAACTGCAGTAAATATTGTTAAAGTTTTTGGAGCATACCGGTTATCTTATTTTTCTTGGTTGCAAGATCGACTAGAACTTTTATCAGGTATCGGGCAAATAACGATAAAAACTTATTTATACATAAGAATTTTTGTTTAAATTTTTTTAAATCAGTATTTTACTGGCAAAAATAATATGCAGCAGCATATTGTCTCAATAAACTGCGGCAATGTCTTCAGTTTGTCCCATATTTTTTCAAATAATAAATCGTACAAAAAAAAATAAAATTAAGACCCAAATAACAAGCAATGACATAAAGCACAACTTTGAAAAAGGCGTTAAAATTAATTTAATAATAATTTTTTTAAAAATTGTTTCGCATAAAACTATTGATTTTATTGCCAACCTCTGGCTGACCTTCATGGATATGTCAAATGGTGGTTACACTGAGACGGTCTTCCAGTCGTACTAAACTCTTCGACCAGTTTAATTTGTACACTACCAGATCTCTGTCTTTATTTTAAATTTATTACTCATTTATTTAAATTTATTATTCATTGACTGATATTTTTTTTTAATTTATATTTTCTTTATCTCTTCAAAGCAGAGGTCAAACTTTCCGAAAGGCTCCATTGTGCAGATTAGAAATTACTTAACTTAGCGAAAACTTTTCCACAGGAGAAACCCGTCCATGAAAATTAAATATTTTTGTAAATTTTCATTAATTTTTTAAAAAAAATTTACAATAAAACATTTTCGTAAAATTTCTTAAAAAAATCAAATGTGTTTTACATATGAAAAGTAATATTATCAGGCTCAAGTTCAGTTTTATTGAATTAATGAAAATTCAAAATTACTAAAGCTACGTTCACATTTATCAAATATTTGTCGAAAAAAACGTAACCAAGAAAAAAACTAATAATTTATTTCCTTTAATTCCAATATTTTTTTAATTATGGGTTCGAATTTTTTAAAAACTGTATAAAAATACTCTTTTGGAGAAGAATTAATTTTATTTTGTAATATAAAAATCGTGTTAAATGAAACTATCCCTGAGCAAAACTATTGGTTACGTTTTTTTGGGCAAATATTTGATAAATGTGAACGTAGCTTAAGAGTAATGTGTTTTATTTGATTAGAACAAAGAAATTAGAAAATTGGGTATCATAAAATTTAACTTAATGGTAACACTGTTATTTAATATGATACATAGCAGATTTATAGCAACGCAATAGTGCAGTAATTCTCGTATGATAAGTATTAGAGATATAAAAAATAAAGTTGGCTGTCGGGCACCTTCTAAGAACAATGTTGTTCTGTTCTTGTGTATCTAATAAATTTTTCGCTTGTAATAATATTTGCATTTTTCTTAGTAATTAAAAAAAAATCTAATGGTGCTTTCTTTTCAACACACAAAATGGCACCTTATTGAAAGGTACATATAAAAAATTTCTTGCCAACCCTGTAATAATGCAGCTTTTTATTTCACTAGAACTGAACACAAATTAGGAAAAAGTGCACCGCTCTGTTTTTAACAGCTGTCAGCTAATTTTAACAGGGCACTGTCAACACTGTCAATTTTTACGGGGCAAAAAGTGCAATGCTTTCCATCATTAGTGAGGGCGATTTTTTTAGAATCAATCACAATGTCCTTTTAGAGAGAAAAACATTTTTAGGAAACTAACACCAAAGTACATTTTTTGCATGGAGATGTACCATTTTTTTGTAGAAAAGAAAACAACATAAGTCTTTCTAAATATAATTTTACAATACTTACTGCCTATTTCACGTAGTCAAAAATATATTTTCAGTCTTACAAATGCATTTGAACCAGAAACCAAATTTAGAAATAGACAGTTAGCCTATAAAATCATCATGGGTTACAGTGTTTTTCTATTTCGCGATCTCTTCCTTTATATAAAATAGTTTTTAATTTAAATTTTGTTCTGCGTGTGGCATTTCTTAATGTCGCTCCTATCTCTTAGATGTTTATTTTCATATTACAATTCGTAGTGTTCTGGTACAAACGCAAGTGCCTTTTGCATTATTCAACATTATACTCAAGTGCGTAAATCAATAACATAATTTATACCACACTCATAAACATAAAAATGGTTTTTCCATTATTGAAGTCTGTATGAATAGCAAGAAATATGCTTATTTCAATTCGATAAAAAGAAGAAATTATTATAAGTGCGTATCTAATATGCAAAAACTGTAATATGAACTTTTAAATGGAGGTATTCAATTTCGAATTCTGTTTTAATGGAATTGTTGTGGAGGGTATTGTGATGCTGTTAAGCACTTTCCAATGGTATAAGCAATCTGTTTTTATGTTATTGCACATAATATTGTTAATGGATAAATAGAAAAAAAATTTCGCAGACTTATTACCATTTTACTTTTATTGCCAAAAATTCTTAAAGTAAAATATGGCCCCAAATTAAAGAAATAAAAATTAAAAATGGCCCAAAAAATTAGTAAAGTGACACTAAATACAAAAATAAAAATGAAGAAACAGCAAAAAAATAATTTTTTGCACCATTTTATATTAAGCCGAATTTTTAAACTAGATATGCATTCCTTTCCTGAACTTTTATCGTCTACTTTTAAGTTAAATCTTTAAGTGTCTTCGCGTTATTTTAAAATTTATACGAAAAATCAATAAAACTAAAAAAGTATAGAAAAGCAAATAAATGTTCAAGTGTCATTCAAGTTGTAAGAAAAAAATTTTTAGTTTTATAAGTAGTTTTTTTTTTGTTTTGTTTTTCAAATACTCCATTCCATAATCAGATCGCATGAACGTGACAAATTTGTAGCAAGAAAAGTTTTGTCCATTTTATGATTAAATTAGTTTTTCCTCGTATTTTTCTTCTTACGAAGTTTCTATTCGTTTTATATTTCTTTTTTAAGTTTAAAGTATCACCTCGTATTATAAAGAAAATATTTGTTAGTATTGGCTACCATCTTTAAAGCAGTAGAAAAAGGTTGAATGGTTTTTTAAATATATTTATGCTGTAAAATTGCATCAAAATAAACAAAAAATGTGTGGAGACACATCTATCTCCGATAAATTTTAGGTCTTTATGTGGCAAAATTTAAAAATAAGCACTTTATGTCAAAATTCTAAAGATTTAAGTACAAAACTGTCGAAAATTCAATTTAAACCGTATTGAAACTCTTTTTTTTTCAGTTAAATTATTTAAAAATTTTATAAAAGCTTTAATTGACCTGAAAGAAGAGATCGCTTTAAAAATAATTTTATTTTGTTTGTTGTTTCGGAAATTTAAAATCAGATTGAATTGCGGTACAAATATTTTTTCAGTGAATAAATAGTTGATAGTAATCGTTGTTATTATAAATAACTTGCAATGAATCTTTATAAGTATTTGAAATATTTATATTAAAACTCTTGTGAAGACTACTTTAGTTTCTTGGGCGTTTGCTTCTTAATAAATTTGGAGTTTAAAAATTTTTACGATCACTCATTTGGACAATTATTAGAGTCTCTCACTTTAACAGAAATTTAATGAAATAATTATCATAAAGTGCAGAGAAAAATGCTTATGGCGGTTCTATAAAATCTCGTGTAGATAAAATTTTATAATGCCGTTAAAATATGTACTCGTATATGCTATAAAGACATGCATATGCATACGTACACATAATATGTACATATGTATACATATATGTAACTTTAAAAAAACCACAAAATTTGTGATAGCTTTTATTCGCTGTACTTTAAATCATTTCAAACGATGCCAACATTCATAAAATGTAGCAGCTACTTATTCTTCAACTGTAAAAAGTATTCAGTGAACCATATTTGTAGAAGATTCATGTACATGTTCACAATTTGAAAAAAACAGTAAAATACTAGATAAGGTTGAATTAAATGTGCATATAAAATAAGGAAAAAATAATGATAAACATGTATACAGGGTGACACCAAAACAATATCAATATATGAACTGTCTTCAATTTGTCGCAAAAATATTTTAAAATTTTATATTTGCCACCTTATTTTTAAAAAACTAGAAAATTTATTATATGACCACCTGTCCAGATAAAGAATTTTTGTGTTTTCTTGACAGCAAAAGTTTTAACTTTAAATAGGACATTAATTTTGTGCCACCATGTTTAAGAACAGTAAAAAAAACTGCAATCAAAATCTTCAGTTCAACTGCCAGCCAGACGGGCAGACATTTATGTATGTGTTTTAAAAGTTTTTCATGAAGTTCATTTAATTTGTAGATATGTTTGATTTAAATACGTATAAATGTATGCATATGTATGTATGTACAAATCTAAAAAAAAGATTTGTAGCTCTGAGATAAAACAATTACAGGGCAGCTTGAATACAATGAGCTCACAAGGTATCAGAAATTTTTTATCGTTATAGCCAAACTTAAGTATATATGGATTAAAAAAAACAAGCACCATTAAAAACATTTAGATAATTTTAATAGTGAATATCATCTTCCTTTTCACAATGGGATCATATCAGCACCCAAGTGAGCTGGAGTCTAATTTCCTTTCACAGCAACTTGCTAACTTGTTATCTTTCTTAAACATAAATTAACTTCAAATTTGAGGCTTCTTAATAAACCATAAACTTTACTTCAAATAATGCAAAGAAATCTCAATTAGGGAATATTTAGTGGGTTCGATTAATGATATCATGTCGTCGAATAGTGTTCATACGCCTTGCGGGAAAGTCAATCAGAAATATTTGTCATTATTTTAAGTCCGGTAAGTTTGATAGTCACTTAAAAAGGAATCACTTGTTTGAAATAATTTATTTTACAATAGAATCTATCAAATCGGTTCAAAAACATTATTTTTATTAAAAACAAGACAGTTATGTAAGTTTTTCCATCCAATTTATCAATGTGAAATTCTCAAATCAATTGTGTCATAATAAATTATAGCAGCGCGGACCAAAAGTCCATCCCGTCTGGTGTGATTATGACTTTAACATAGCTTCTCTTTCCTTGTATAAAGAAAATTTACTTTCATCACTAAAACCGTGTTTTTTGTTTAATAGTAGACTTGATTTTTGCTGCTTAAAAATGAGAGTTTGACGAAATTCTCTACGAATCAGCTTGAAGGTTTAAAAATTTCCTTACACATACCTCAAAAACGCATGCAAAGAAAAAACATGATTGATGGAATCATAATCGTAAACTATCATTTCATGTTCAGATTAATAATTGCAGCTACTATATATTGCATTCGTCATTTAAGGAACATAATGTGTCCTTCATAATTCTCCCTCTGACAATGCCATTGTATGAACATACTCTGCTCTGTAAATGCTGAAATTTAAGCGCATTATAGTAACTTTGAAAATATTTTTTTCCTGGTTTATGTAAACAATTTGACATTTTGTCTAGATAAAAGATAAATGCACACACGAATACAAATTAAATTAAATCAAATTATATTTTTATTTAAAAATATTTATCGAATAAACTTTTCTGGACCAATTGAATATACTAAAATTCAATATAATTAACTTATTTATTGGCATGTTTATATAAAATCCAATTGCCATCTTTTGCAGTTCCGTAGTAATTTTTTCCTCATATGCTTCAAAGAAACATACATTCGTATATTTAATTCACTCCATATATTAGTATGTACTCGTATATGTACCTTAAAGCACCGATGTTGAAGATATCAGGTGCACTTTTATTTTGTTGTAAAATTAAATAACTTTCATCATATAATTATAATTTTAATATCAATTTTTTCACTTCACATCTCCTCATCTTATTAAATTCTATGAACGGCTAAAATTACATACGATTGACAGCTATTTTGTTTCTTTTCAGAATACAAACAATCTATGGTCACAATAAACTTTTATAATTCCCATTTGCAAAAGATACTCTCTTAGCAGCGAAAATATTTTTTTTGATACATTAAATTTTTATGGGACAATACCCAGAATGATTATTTTATTGTTGCATCTAATATTTTAATAATGGAAGAATGTTTGATGAAACCATATTTGCTTCAGAAGAATAATTATTTGGTTGTGGCAGATATACTTAGTTGCCATGAACATTTTGCAACATGTCTTTTCTCTGTGTGCGAACATTTTAGCAGTCACGGATGACATTTATGTCTTATGGTATTGTGTTCTAAGATTTCAGAGATAAAACAAGAACTGTTTTCACCCAAAAGTTGAATATGCTGATCTTAGGTCGTTTCGATATATCAGCAGACTTAGACGTAAAATAAAGCCCGTATAACGTACTAAGACTGATTAGGCTTTGAAATTCGTTGAGCTTTCAATTTTATATTGTGCTTATGCTGTTTGCGGCATGGTATTCAGATGTAAGAGACTGTCTCGGCATCAAATATGAAAAAAAAAATGGTAAAGACATCGTTTGCAAAACATGTGGCAACATATACTAAATATGCACCTTTTAAAGGTCAAATTTAGGCAACCACAAAAAAAAGGTAAGACAACAAATAACTAATTCAAGGTTTATCACTGGCTGGACTATTTACAGATATTATATGGTTCGACTCTACTACCAAGGGTAAGTAAAGCCTTATCTGGCTACCTTGAAAAGTTTTGTCTTTTTTATGTTTTTTGATGCTTAAACAATTTTTTTTTTCTTGTAAAATATTGAGATCTCTTGTGCTGTATTACTTTCTCGTTATATATATATACATATATATATATATATATAAACATAAGTGAGTCTGTGTTTGTGTGTTTGCATGTTTACAAATTTATTAATTTATAGTTAATTTCAGCTGACCAACAACTTCTCATATTTAACGTACGAATTATTATTTTGTGTTTTTTAAACATAGTGACTTTATTTTTAGTAACTACAGCATTGTTATTTTTAACAAATTACTTCTTGCACCTTGTTTTAATGGTACAACATGTTCGAAAAGATTTATGATGACACGAAATATGTTCCAGCTTTTTTTAAGCAGAAAGAGGAACCATTAAAAAATGTCCTGCTAGAGGTCTGCATAAAGATATTCGTACAATTAAAGTATACCTAAAGTGCTGATTTAAGATGTTCTTTAAAGAATTGTAAGTAATAAAGAAAATGATTTGGTAATTCGGAATTTTCATATTATGAAAAATAAACATTGAAAATGGCTTGATCATCATTGAAGTTCAGCTTTAGCGATAGGGAGAGTTTTTCGAATTTCCGCTGCTGCCATCAGACACACGCAGTTCACCTTTTCAATGGCAAACTAGAAGAAATACCAGAAAGGATATCTCAGCAGCATTACCGACTAATTGAAGAAGTAAACTAAGGAGCTGATAAGTTCAAGAGCAACAAAGTAGCCAATCAAGCCATTATCGCACAGGAGATCTATGAGAGAAGAGATTTCCCATCGAATGGAAAGAAGGCGTGATAACAACACTGCCATAAAGGGGAAATCTAGCCGAATACAGAAACCTGATAAGCATAACTCTGTTGCACACCATCTATAAGTTTACAAAATGATAATTTTAAAAACAATTTTAACAACTATTGAAAAATCTCTTCGGAATGAACAGAGTTTTTTTAGACCAACCCGTGACATTTGTGCATAATTATCCAGCAGTCAGCAGAATATAATTTTCCACCCTTCTTAAGTTAGGTAAATTTTGAAAAAGCATTCAATACCGTCAAGAGAGAAGTTATTTGGTCTGCACTAGAAAATATCACAGTTCCATATTTTACCTAATAGCACATAAAAGTGGTATACCGAGATGTTCAATAAAAAACACGATTCAAAGGATACAAACACAACTTCTTTGGTATAAACAACGGCGTTAGATAAATGTGTAAACCATCTCCTGTAGTTTTCTTTTCACTTTTGGAAAAAATTTTACAGGATATTGACGCCTGCAGTGCATATGACAACCTTAGTGAGGTCTGAAAGCCGTTCTAATTTTACAAGCAGCAGAAATTGAGCATCTTTTTTACTAGAGTAAATTCGGTGCTTTTTCCAGATCTGAGACGTTGAAAAACCCTCATTCCATCAAACCAGCAAAACAACAAGTGTTTGTAAATATAAATGAACGCAAAATATAAGATATATTCAAGCATGATCACTTCACAAATGCCTCCTTGTTGTTAACTAGAAAGCAATTTTCCATCGCGGTGTTCGTGAATTGGCCACAGGCTATGTAAAAACACATTCATCAAGGCAAAGGCCAGCTTACAATGGAATCTCCAAGGGAAATAAAATGTAGGAAGCAAGCAAAGATAACGAATTCTTAGGTAGCCACAAATTTGACATATGGCACAAGACCGAGACAGCTGCAGAAAATTGGTGAATATGCTCCTATAACAAATATAAGATTATTTTTTTTTTCCTTTTTTTTTAGCTAATGATTTTTTTTCTGTTTATTTAAGCTAAGTTTTTACGACTCCTTCGCTGGAAGCTTCTTCTCTTGAGCAGTGCTCACACTGATTTGTATTAACTAAATAAAAGAAAAAGGATATTAGAAATAAAATCCTGAAAACAGCACTTTTAACTTTAGCACAGAATATTTTCCCACACAATTTAGCAGCAACATGTGTTAAAGTCTGGTCTCACAGGCCGTAATTGAAACGAGAAAGAGTTTCACAAGCAGACCTCTATTTCTTAACTAACCCAGTAAAAGTGCGTTTTTCATTGACTTTAAAGGTTAAATGCTTCAGCAAACTCAATAAATTATAGATTGAGGAAGAATTATTTATTTTCACAAAAGCAGCTAATGGCTTTTCTTAGAAATTATATTTTTCGATTTGCAAGTAGGTTATTTATAGAATTTTTGGTAATAAAAAAAAATTTTTGTGAAAAGTTTTTGTTAAAAATCTATAATTGGAAAAATATGTGATGGTGCTTATTATGATAAAAACATATAAATAATATATTTTTATTACAACTTTATCACTGTATACAATTAGTCAAACTTTGGTTGACATTAAGAGTATTTATTTATTTATTTATTACTTTAACTATAAATTAATACCCTTCTCAAGGCTGACGTATAACAGAAGAAACAGTACGGAAAGAATTTTCTATACCAGTTCTTAAAACGTTCTGATTAGTATTTCTCACTCTCTTTCCTATTCAGTTGTTTTTTGTCAGCAATGAATCACTGCTTAAAGTCAAACACTATCTGAACATTTTACTTGATAAATGTTTATAAAAATGTCAAACAATGTTTTAAAGCAATTTTATGTAGTTAGATAGTCACACATAAATATTTATAAGAATTGAAATATTATCTATGTATGCATGCAACAACATCAAAATTAATGAAAAACAAACCAAAGCAACATTTTCTTGGTCTGTCAAAGCTTTTAAGCTATAAATAATATCATAAATAATATATTTACTATACTTATAATGTCCTTAGAATTAAAACGAAATTTATATTAAAGTGTATTGTTGGTTAAACTCTTATTTCCTTGTATGTGTATGTTTAGTTAAATCCATACTTAATGTGCACAATAATAATATTGGTTTGTATAATTAATGGAACGTTGTATATAACTATGTGTGTCTGTAGGTAGGCAAAGTTATTTGTGTACAACATCTAATTTTAATATTTGTAGCATAAATTTTCTACTAATGCACACAGAGTTATTTCGCATCCATTTTATTACGTCAATTAATCAATTAATTAATGAAAACTTAACACCATCAAGAACGCTTTTAATTATGCCGCAGTTCTGATGATTTATTTTTTTCTTAAGCCTGCAAAACAGTTACTGCAATTTACATAAAAGCCTTTTTTTGCTTAGGCGGCTACAGTATTCATTAGATCGATTCACTTAAAGCAGGGTATACTATCGAAAGTTTTAAATCAAACTATTCACTACAAAATATTTGACCGCATCTTTTATAAATATTGTAAACAAGAAAATTGTTTTTTTTTTTTAAATTATAAGGTTCTATTGACTGTATTATCTACTCGATCTCTTTTACTAGTAGCTCTGGCAGAAAGAATTGCATAAGTTGTGCCCATATCCTGGGTGATGGTGGTTGAATACAACAATTATTCTATACCGACTTAGTGTAAAAAACTGTGTATATTCTTTTAATGCATTTTTCCAGAATCTGTCAGCACAACGCCTATAATTTCTTTGTGTGTTGAATAAAAAGGTATTTACATATACATATATTAAAAAAGTAGCAACATTAAAGTATGCTATCTTCTTTTTTAAAATAAAATTATGATTACATGCAAGTTGGCGTATACTCAATATTCCCGTTAATATTACGTATAATCTAATCCCAGTATTGTGGACAGGGCTGTCCAATTTTTTTCACCTCCGTCGCCAAAAAAATTTTCTTAGTATTATTATTATTTATATCCAATCAGTTTTTACCAGAACGTATCCAGTACCGATTTCAAGGCCGCTACACCTCTCATCAGCGTTAAATTGTCCATCTTTTCAATTTTCGTCAAGTGGATACTAATTGAGAAAAATATCAACTATTTAACCAGTTTTCAACAGAAATAGAATACGAGAATTAATTTTTAATTCATTTTTTATTCTACATATTGAAACAACCCTGCAAAAAGTACTGCTTCGCCGTAAGCACGGTTGTAAGGGAATATCAGGTGATATTAGCTTACAAACCTGCTTACGTATGGCATGATATTTGTTCGCTATGTCCCACTTTGGAGCATTTCGTTTTAAGTGCATATTTCAGAGCAGTGTGTGCTTCCAAAAACTTGATTATTTATTGCTGCGTTGTTATCAGGGTATGCAGCTCGTGCCCAAGCTGAATTAATATATTTTTTATTTATATTATTACGAACAAACGTAATTAATATTCGAACTTATATTGATGTACCTGTGAGAAGTAAGTTTATTTAGGCTCAAGTTCAGTTTTATTGAATAAATGAAAATTTAAAATTAATAAAAAGTTTTTTTATGTTGAAAAATATTATTATTTATATCCAATCAGTTTTTAGCAGAACGTATCAGTATACTGATTTCAAGGCTGCTACACCTCTCATTTGTTTTCATTAATTAAATTCATTTATTACAATTCAATATTCAATTAAAAAATATATATGAACATAATTTTAGTGTTTTGTTTGATAATTTTTTTACATTCATATGTGCATATATAAGTATGTACATATAATAAACAAAGATAACGGCATTCATCTAAGATATTATAAACCTCAGCCTCATCCAATTCATTCGTACCGTTCGGACTATCATACATAGTAATTGAATTAAAAATATTTACCATGTTTTCTGTTGGCTCAAAAGTATTGCAACACATTTTGTTTATAATCATATAATTAACAATTCTCATTAAGGCATTTAGAAGTTCGTATCGTATGTTGTTACGTAATCGAGTTTTAGTGTAGTTCATACAAAACACTCTTTCTACGCAAGCGTTGGTAGTTGGAATAACCAACATGTTAAGAACGGTCAAAGCTATTTCTTCAAAATTAAATGTACCCGCTGCAGCACTATAGTTATAAATAGAAGGTTAAAAATATAAGTGTGTTACAAGAATACAAATACACATATACATATACTAAACAAAAAAATTCGCGTTTGTTATACAGCTATCATCTTATAAGCATTTGTTGTTTTTATTTTGTGTCATTAAATGCAGAATAAAAAGTAACCAAATATTTCGCCATCTCATTTTCAAATCGCCAAAAAATCGTCATGTCGCCAAATGGAAAATTTGGTCAAAAATGACTTAAAAATCGCCACGTTTGGTTATAAATCGTCATATATGACAGCACTGATTGTTGATTATATTTTTAGCTGCATGAGATCTTGGATCTGGACTGATTTTTCGATAGCCATTGCCATTTACTATAACAGCAGCATCTTGTTCATTTCGATAGAAATAAGAACCGAAATACTCGTAAGCAACGTGTAGCCCGCTACAAATAGTGAATTTTAATGGATGTAATGGTGATTCGTTATCGGGCTTAGAAACGTTTTCGCTTCAATTGCGACTATTTAGCTTATCATCTAACCGGTTAACAATGGACGAAATGCTCTTAAAAATTCGAAAACAGATTTATTATTTTTTAAGTAAATTTCACAATTTGGAAGCGTTGTTTTAGCGGTAAACGGCGACGTGTCAAACCTTACACAGTTCGACTTTCTCAGCTGTTAAACCATATTTACCGATATCGATAATTCTCTTGCAGGTAAAATAAGAACACCCAATATATACACATTTATAAAAAAAACTTATTATTATGAAAATTTCCTTTGTTTCATTCTTTTAACAATACATTTATCAAATTCCACTTTTTGGTAAAGTTTTCTTCAAAATTTCGATTCTCGATTTTCAACAAAACCTTTAAAGTAACGATATTACACCAAAAATTTACACTATTTAAAAAAAAATTATAAATTTTTTTTACTAATTGTTATGAATTTCCAAAAAGATGGATCAAATAATATGGATATTAAAAAAAAGCATTTACCACCTATGGTTATTGTATTACACATTGTTTTGAAAATAAAAGTTGTTTAATTTTCTCATTTAATTTTTTTAACCACAATTTCCACTTAAGCTAATTTGTGTGGCAAATATCTGCTTTTTGTTAATACACAAAAATTAAATCAGTAAATCAGCTTGCGAAGAAAAAATTTATGCAAAAAACCAGTCAAAAATACGAATAAAATATGAAAGCACACAAAAGCTATCTGCGGATTTCCATTAAGCCGCAAATATTTTTATTTACATTTAATGCATAATGAAAGTACCAAATAAAAATTTCAACATTAATCAATAGAAAATAGTAACGAAAGCAACAAAATGTAAATAGTAAAAGTTTTAATTTAAATTTCAACAAAAGTAAAGAGGTAAAACTTTACTGCAAATTCGAAGAAAAAATAATTGAAATCAATTCTTCATTAAAAAAAAAATGAACAAGAAAACTTTGAGGCTCTTAATTTTCACACAACTAATTAGAATTAGAAGGTTACTTTTGGTACTCTCAAGAAATGAGTATTCGAAAAAAACCAATATAGAATAATTCGCAATTTGCAACAATTATAATATTTCAATCAATACATCAAGAAAATTATTAAAAAGTCTACCATCCAAGTCATTAAATGATTCTTGCTTTTATAATAAATACTCTTCTCTGTATTTATTTGAAAGAATTTTCGCAAGTTTAGACGAAGAACTTAAGGACCATATATTTTTATTTACCGATGTAAAATAGGGGACTTTCGGAACAAATGGAAATAAATCTGCATTTCCAAAACAAGCAGTCCGATTTCAATAAAATTTCATACAGCATTTGAGCAGGTATTATTAAGATTCTGTTTGAAGTTTAAATTTTAAATCATTAATTATGAAAAATTCAAACTTATGCCAACCCGATGGTTTGTGTCTTATTACTTTTAACGGAAAACATATACATACATATATATATATATGTAGCCTTACAATAAAACTATATTACTATAAGTTTTAACTAGTTAGAGACACTCAACAATAATTGGATTCCATAAAAAATTTATGTGTCCACAAATTAAAAAAAAAAAAAAAAACAAACAAAAAATTTTTCCATAGAATCCGATTAAACTTTGGCTGATGCACGACCACACTCGCACACAATGATTGTCATATACAATTGTTTTATTTTCATCATAATTTATTACTGCTGACATTGTCACTAGAGCATTATATTCAGTCAGCCATAGTTTGGAAAAGTATTGTTGTGTTTGACTATCAGGATTGTTTGTTTGCTGATGGTAAATTTTAGATTCTTGTACAATTTATACTTGACTTTTTATGAAGTATATGTTGTCAAGCAACAACGCGAATGACTGAGATGAAATAAGAACCAAAAAATTCTAGACAGTGTTAAATATGAATATATGTATAAAGAAATAAAATTTTTTAGCCATCACATTGCATTTGTCTTTCATGTCACCATGATGACTTAATAACATCCCATGCTTACTTGAATTTTACAAACATTATAATTTTATATCTAATATTTCTTGTAAAAAATTATATAAAGAGAAACTAAGAAAATATTTAACATTTTATTTGAAATAAATAATTCCTTTTTTCTCCAATTTTAACTTCTATTTCAATTTATTGTTACAAAAACTTTAATTTCAAGTGAAGACTCTACATATGTACATATATTTTATGTAAATCTTTTTCGTTGGATTTAAATAAAATAAATTAATGAAAATTATTCTTACAAGTATAGAATAACTGACATAAATTTATCTTGAAAATAAAAAAAAAATATAATTTCCTGTTTGGCTTTTTGCAAGAATGCAAAGCAGATGAGCAACTTCCTTTTTCCTGTTATACACTATAGAACTCAAGTCCAAACAAAAGGCTTTCAATGACTGAATGTCTGACACATTGTACATGCAAAATTTTCATATTTGAATGAATTCTGCTTTGAATTTCTATAATCGTCTGCTCATTTTCACAAGGATCCCGTACATACATATTTCTTTAGGTATATATGTAGTTGCGAGTACATACATATATAATACAAAATTTAGCTTTGTTCTTATATATATGTACATACTTGTGTGAGGTGAATATAGTGTCATATTTGCGATATAAATTGACACATAGCAAATAAATGCCGAAAATTGGAGAAATTTTTGTTTAAACAATATTTTTATTTGAAACAGAAATACATATTTACAAATTTACACATACTTTTGTTATGAATGAAAAAATTTAAATACCAACATATTGCAGATTCATTAAAAGGTTTAGCATTTAATTGAAATTTTTTTTTTTTTTTTGCATTTCTTTTAATATTTTCTATAAATTATTTTTTAATTATTAATTTGTTAAATTTCTACAATTTTTATTAAACCAATTTAAATTATATTATCTAGCAGGTTTTCTGGGAATTTAATAGCAACTGAATACTCAGTAAAAAGACATTCTAAGAAGCCAGACTTTATAAACCTCAAACTCGGCTTATATCTAATATTTTCAGCATGACCCTGAAATGACAAAAAGTTTTCTATTTACTGAAATTGAAACTATCGTATATATGTATAAAATTTATTATACTTATGAACATATACATATGTATTTTTCCCTCGTTTAATGTAGATAATTTTTTAGTAAAATTATAGAATCATTCATCATATACAAAGTTTAGAGATTACGAAATTATTTTTACACTCTTGATTATCAAATTTGGCGCCTTCACTTTCATTCCGTTTTATATCAGAGCTACACAAATTTTTCAGACCGTTGATTGTAGTTATCAAAGAAAGCTTCAAATATAAATCATCGCCATAATTTCTAATATGCACATAATAATCCCTTTGTTACTCTCAAAAGTATGCAATGGCTATAGATAATACAAGCAATGACTTCTTATAATAATATTTCAATCAAAAAAATTGAAAATCACTCATAGGGCACAGTTTCTTTCTATAACACAAGTCATCAAAATCGAAAAAATTTTAAAGGCTTGAATAACCACTATATATATTTGATGCATCGTGGATACGTGGTATATCAGCCCCTTCGAAAATCCCAAAATTTAGAAAAAAATTTAAAAAAAAAACTTATCCATAGAATTGAAAAATTTTACCATTTTTGTACTTAGGTATCCACGATGCATCAAATCTATATAGTGGTTATTCAAGCCCGTTTTCGCTGTTGACCTGTGTAATACAAGCGATGACTTATAAGTAATATTTCAAGCAACAAAATTGAATATCACTCATACGGCACAGTTTCTTTCTATAATTGGAGGAAACATTGAATTAGTTTAATATTATTTTTGATATATTTTCAACTAACGACTGACTACAAGCAAGTGTCCTATATTTCAATGCTCTAAAATAACACCTTAAATTTTTATTTGCTCAATCCCTATAGTAGCAATTTCTTTAAATTAGAACTATTTTATTCAGTTTTGACGAAACTAGATCTATGGACGTGCATATTTGAGACATTTCTAAGCGAGAAAAATAAACTTGTCGAATTTAAATTGTTAAAAGAAAGAATGCCAGTTTTTATATAAAACTAGTTTTTAAGTGAACAAATACTTTTGGTAATTTTAAAAAATGTCAGGACAGCCTTCGAATTATATTATTGTTATCACACTTTTTAACAGCACATCATATATTTAATTGCTAGTTTAACAATAGAATAACTGCGTGTTTTTAGAAAATGAAAACAAAATAGTGAGTGAGAATTTATATTGAAAACAAAAACAAATTTTCGTATTTTATTGTTGTTTTCAATATAAATTCTCACTCACAATTTTGTTTTCATTTTCTAAAAACAGGCAGTAAATCTTTCTTTTATTTTAAATTATAAAGAATTTATACTCTGATTTAAATTGGTAATTTTTGCATTATACTTCAATGTACTTTAATATAAATCTCAGTAGGTTATAACATAAATAAATATTCCATTTATAGTCAACACCATCCTTTTAACTAAAGGAACATACATACACAAAAAGTCGTTCAAGTATTACCTAAAGCAACAACAGCAATAATAATGTAGTTAAAAAAACACAGTAAATAAAACATAAACATAAACAACAACAACAACTCAACATTATTCATTCATTGAACGTGTTGCAAACAAAAGTAATAATGTCAAAGGGTAAGCCAAGAGTGTGCGAAAAGAAAATGAATACAAGGAATTGCAGCTTAAGTACGTCAAAACTTACAGATTCATTCGTTTATGGTCATACTCACGTACATTGGTATGTACATATTTGCACAACATGTTCATTAATACACATACATATGTACAATATACATACACATACGTTTTATTAAAATTGCATGTGTTTTACTTTAACTCAATCGGGGAGAAATATTATTTGATAGTTTGCAAAAGGTAAAAAAAAAAAAAGATTGCTACAATTTTATGTTCTCTTTTGGAAAAATCATCGTTACACTGTGGTAGCAGCAAATTTTAACAAGCTGGCCGCCATACTGCTAAAACTAGTTCAATCATTATGAATTCAATATTGCTGGTTGTTTTACAAAGTTAACGCTTTTGCTCGTACATTTAAAAAAAAATGTCGTCATTTTTTTAACGTCACTTAATGCACTTAACAAATTTATCGTAACTTTGTTTTGTCAAAGTGCCAACTCTAAAATTTGGCAGCTGTCACATATATTTATTCTAATTATAATAAATGGAGCGCTTTACGAAAAAAAAACAACGCGTTGTAGAAGTGAAAACTTATTACAAAATTTTGAAAAGTTATTCTAAGATCGCTCGCAAACTTCGAAAAACTTTCAGTTAAGAAATTGCACCTACTGCCTCAGCCATTTAAAGAGTGATTAAAAAATTTTAAGAAGCTGTGCCGATTATAGACAATATGACTCCCATGCGTCTACGTACCAGTCGGCCTCCAGAAATAATTCCTGAGGTCAAATCCAAGAATCAGCGTGTCATCGGGATACAGTCACATGTAGGAGAAAAATCATGAAAAGAATAATGGTCTGTGATTAGATCCATGGCCACCACCTGACGGATATTTTGTTTCACACTTAGTTGCAACATGTCTTCTTTAAAATTCATAAAAACATCACATTTTTCTCAAAAAATACGTGTTTTTACGAATATGCATTATCAGACATACGAAAAGTTTATATTTCAACAAAAATCAATCCATTGTGATCATAAAAACGATATTTTGGTTAATATCATAAATGAAGTCTAAATTAATATTATTATCCTGAAAAAAAAAAAATTAATGCTGTGATCCTATTGCATTTTATATGACGATATGTTTATATGTATGTTAGTTAGTTCTCTTTCTACTTCAAACATTGCCACAAGGTATAATATCCTTGACATAAAGTGTTGTACTATTTTTTTTTTACCATCTTGTGGTTGTTGCGTGCAGTACAAAATTTCATTTTGTTGATAACATGAATTTTTGTGTGAGTTATTTCAACAATATTGTTTTGTTTTGTTTTGTTTTTTTTTTCGTCTCATATTGTTGGTCGCTGAACAGTGGTGGTATAAAATCGTAAAAATATTTTTTGCATAATAATACAACGAAGGATTTAAGGCCAAATAGACAATAAAGTGAGATTAACACATAGGACTCCAGCCTAAAGGAAGCATAGAGAAGAAAATGAGTACCCCAGACAATAATTAAAATTATTACAGAAATATGAAATGATTCAAAACTATTAGTTCTTCACAACAGGAGCCTAAAGGAAACCATTCCACAGCAATAATGGAGTAAAGAAAAGAAAGACAAAAACTATCGAAAAAAAATCGAAAATGTGAGACATACTGATACCGATACTCTTATAGCGTAGACAGACGACAGCCTTAATTTGCATTAGCAGTCTTAATTCAAATTAACTTGTGAATTATCCCCATCCCAAAGTGTATAAGATTTGTCGTAAATGCACGAAATCAAACTGAATTTATACAGAATTTAGATATTTCAATATGGCAATACCGTCGATAACCTACACCATCTATTGGCAAATTGATTATTATTGTAAAATAAAAATGGATTAAAACTCACAAATGCATGCACAATTTTTATATTTTCGAGCAGTTTAAACAAAAATAGTTTCAGATAGATTTTAAAATAAATAAGGATTTTTCACTAACAGCATAGCTGCTAATTGTACTTTCTGTCATCTTTCCATTGGATATCGATATAAATGCAAATAAAAATTGTTGAGGAACAAAATAGCTCTGTTCATTTACTTTCCATCACTATCCATCCACGAGAGAGTAAAATGAAATTTTGTAAAATTGTTCTCAAAAATAATAAAAAGTAAATGAACACTTTACCATCCAAACTTGTCAAGCTAAAATAGCGTTGTAATGTAAATATTAAAGACGAATAATTTTTGAACTGGAAATGCGTTAGTTTATAGAAATTACATAACCCCATCTGTTGCACCATCCTCTGATACTAATGTACTACATCCTGTGTTACTTAGTTCCATTCCTTTGGATATGTTATTTACTACTTTACAAAATTTAATCCAAATTGTAATAGGAAATATATTTTATCGTTTAAAAAATGTACTTACATTTTTATTGCAAAATCTTTCTAATTTTATATGCAAATGCAACACAAAATTTGCTAAAATACTTTAGTTTTCAATTTATTTTAGAAAGCTTGATTTGTGAATACAAACACATAACAGCTGGTTGGATAATTCTAATTTTGTTACTCTCTGTTGACGCTCTCCCGTTGAAAACTTTTGGATTTAATGAACACACTTTTCTATCAATAATTGTTAATAATTGCTTACAATTTATAGTAAATGAACAGACCTTATATTGCTTACAAACAAACAGCTGTTTACTTAATGCACAAACTATCGTCTGTCAGGGCAAAATGTTAATCCACATTAGTAAACTTTTAATGCAAATTAACTCTGTCGTCTGTCTATGCTATTAAGGGTGGTAACAGGAATAATTCTTAAATTTTTATTGATCGTTGATATGAGTTTTAGAAATGTATGTGTTAAAAAGCGATTGACTTACTTTAAAACTCCAACCGAGAAGTCTCTAATTAAAATCGTCCTTTTGGATGCTGTAAATAAAAAAAAGGAATAAATTACTGCCCACTGTTCATAGCTGCGGTTAAATTGAAAAATAATGCTGAAACAACCACAAACGTCGTATGTCTGTTAGTTTTCTACGAAAATGATTTGATATATGTACATACATACACACATATATTTTTTTCATCATTTTGTTTTCTTTTGTGTGATTAAATACAATTGTAGATGTCTTTCACAAAATTATGAAAGAAATAATTTATGCAATTTAGCGAATGAGATTTTCTCAACTACAATAAAAATATTTTTAAGCAATTTTATTATTAATTTCTTGAAACGATAAAATGGGAAAAAAGCCTTTATATTTAGATTAAAGTCTATTTATTTTAAATATAAAATAAATTGTTTTATTTATTAAGAAAGGAATTGAAAACAAAAACGCCGTGCTGGTTCCGATACCGTAGTTCTTTCTTATTCTATGAATACGAGTAGTTCTAGTTTGTACATAATAATCTCTTTGTTGTTCTCAAAAGTATGCAATAGTTAAAGATTATACAAACGATTACTTATAAAGCTACGTTCACATTTATCAAATATTTGTCGAAAAAAACGTAACCAAGAAAAAAACTAATTCCAATATTTTTTTAATTTTGGGTTCGAATTTTTTAAAAACTGAATAAAAATACTCTTTTGGAGAAGAATTAATTTTATTTTGTAATATAAAAATCGTGTTAAATGACACTATCCCTAAGCAAAACTATTGGTTACGTTTTTTTGGGCAAATATTTGATAAATGTGAACGTAGCTTAAGACACATTTCAATTAACAAAAATAAATATCACTCATACGGCACCGTTTCCTTATATACTTGGAGGAATTAGTGAATTTGTTTAATATTAATCATTTTTATATATCTTAAACCAACGACTATAAGCAAGTTTCCTATATTCCATTGCTCTAAAACATTGATCGTCAAACTAGCCCCTAGGGGCCGAGCACCAATCGTCATTTTCACATACACAACACGAACCAAACAGAAGAGACAAACTAAAATACGAAACATACTTATTTGTATGGTAGCAGTCAATGAATGAGGTTCTTTGTCGCTTCATTTTAGAATTTTCAACAACAAAACACATTTGTTATTCACAGTACACTGTGAATATTTTAATGTAAATATTTTTTTAATTATGTAAATTCATTCATTCGTTCGTTCTTTCGTCCATAAACACGCTTAACCAATCCAGTGTGTATGCATACAATTTTTTCGTATGATGTTAGGCTACAGTAAAAAAATAAATATAACAAAAAATTTCTACAAGTGTAAAAACACCAATACATTGATATTTCCTACATGTTCTCTTTATGACAAAGGCTGCTCTAAAATAACTCCTTATATTTTTGGCTGCTCAATTCCTATAGTAGCAATTTCTTTATATTAGAAATATTTTCTGCCGTTCTATACGTGCATATATAAGACATTTCTAACAGAGAAAAATAGACTTGTCGAATTTAAAATATTAAAATAAAGAATCCCAGTTTTATAATAAAACCGGGTTTTTAAGTGTTCATACTTTTGGTAATTTTAAGAGAATTGTTAGCATAAAATTTTTCTTTGCCTGTGCGAGCAATGTTTCTATTTAGGTAAAAATTCTAATAATCAGTTACCGCTGGAAAGCAGTAAAAATTAGTGGTACTATCCACTTCACTGTCTGATGCATTAAAATTTATTGTCTCAGTGTACTTGAGATCATAAAGTTAAACTCAGTTACGAGTATTTTTTCTATATCATCACTTTTGCGAATGCATTGTTAATAAAAGTAAATAAAAACAAATTTCTTTACTGTCACATGTTAAAACATTTTTGATATAAAATGTTTCAAAATATCAGAATAACCTTTTCTGCAGCTCATAACTCGTATTTTTTGTAAGGTTTCTTAACAATAGATTGACTAGTTTTCTTTTTACTTGTTAGGCAGTGGTATTGTGGTAACAATAAAGCAAAATAAATTGTGTAGTAATAAACAATATTTGTTGAATATCTGGTTAGATGTCAACTGAGTTGGTTTTGTGGTTGTTTTTTTTTTTTTTTTTTTGCTGGGTCTGGGGGTAACAACTTCTTTATTATTTGATATGATTGTTTATGTCATTCAACAATACAAAAGAAAGAGATAGTAATGAAATTAGTATCGTGAGTTTTTTTAAACGGATTTAAAACACATTTTGAAAAGTTACAAAACAAAATAACTTTCTCAATTATTTAAATTTTTTCAGTTTTTGTTTTTTACTCTTTGTTTAAATAAATTATACTATAACTTTAGAGTCCTTTTTAAAAACCTACGAATATTTTTGCGATTCAGTAACAATAAACATGTTTACTTTAGAGAGTCCCAATTAATGCAAATTTTATCATGATACATCACAATTTTATCAAAATACGTTCCATGAAATATGGGAACTTTTGTGTAATAGAATGTGTCTGCAAACCAAACATACCTTGCAAAATCAAGTTGTTCCATATATTGACTGCGTGTATTTCAATTTCGTTTTTAAATTTTCTCAAAATTTAAAAACATTTCCCATCAACAAAAACAAATAACACGCTCAGACTACATACATTTTTATGAATATTGTGAGCTGAAACAATGAAAATTATTTAAACAATACCAATCGTATAAATTTTATACTAAATAATTGATGACAGTGAGATTTTGGAATATGTCTGTATGTACAAGCTGATTATTTGTTTTGTTTACAATCATCATTCAATATGGAAAGTAAAATATTTTCTACTTTATACAAGAAATGCCTGTGTTGATGTATATGATACTGGATATTTGTATGAGTAATGTTGTAATGTGTATGGGTCTATAACTATGTCTGTATGTGTACGTAATGCTACGGTTTCCCTCTTATTGCAATGCACAAACAAATCGTTGCATACTATTATGTATACCTAATTAACAGTACTCAGATTTATTACGAATGATTTCTATTTTTAAAATCAAAAGCTTTTATGCAATTTTGTAGATCTTCTTTGAATGTGATTTTTTATTGTTCAAAATTTTGTTGGTTTTAATTTTTCATCAACTTTCAATATAATTTTATTGGATAGACATATGCGAGTTTATATTGGGGATGCAAATTCTGAATATCCCGGGATTTTAAATCAATAATTTATGGTTTGATAATATTTATATATTTGTTGTGGGTTAAGTAATTTATGTGTATTTTATTCGGGATCTCGAAAAATCCCGGGATCCCTATTATGAACTCTTAAAATTTTGTTTTGTCATCAGCGATGCTTTAATTTTTAGTCGAAGTTTTATTTAAATGTACCTCGTTGTCTCTCTCCTTAAGGGTTCCACTGAAATGCCATCTTTGTAATGTCATAAACGCTTTTACTGTAGATATAAGAAATCTATGACCTCTTGCTGTTTTAACTTTATGTTCAATTTTAGTGTTGTTAGAGAGTTTCAAAATCTTAGCGTTGCTGCTAGTACTTTGCCAAAAGATAATAAATGCTCTACGGAAGCACCGGTTTATAAACGTTTGAAGTTTTTTTTATATTCGACGGTGTTAAGAGGCTTAACTTGTTGAGTTGAGTCATATAGTAAAACTGATTTGACGCTGCAGTTGGGTTTTTATACTAAAGCTATGATATCTTTATATTTTATGCAATGGACGAAAATAACACATTGTGTTTTCTATGCGAGTGTTTATATCGGCCTGCGTAACCCCATTTTTAATGATTTTGCTCCCAAGATAGGTGAAGCTCTCCACATAATCGGTCGAGATGCCGTTTAGTATAAACGGATTACTTATATTCGTGTAGATGCATTATATTGGTCTTGAGAATAATTGTCCAGTGTTTTCAGGAATTCTCAATATCAATAAAGCGGTTGACCCGTAAAAAGATATGCCGTTTAGTGTCTCCACTCTTGTCGCTCCTTGACAATTAATATTCAATAATATAAAAAAATAATTGCTGAACGGATCTCGTGGTGGTAAATGGACGGATTTCTGGTGTATCTAGCCGTGAACGACTTCGCAAATAAATGTAATCATGTCCTCTGGGATTCAGCAGTAGCTACAACAACCCATAGGGCGATTCTTGAAAGCACGTTGAAAGTCAATAAACAGAACTCCGTCATTGCCGGTATCAACCCAGCATAAAAAAAGAATAGGGAGGACGTCACTGTGATAACTGAGTGGCATTAAGAATTCTCAGAAACTTGAAGCTGCATAAAATCTGCTCGCTTTTCTCAAATATTGTAGTGTATGTTTATTTTCATTTAAACTTAATATTTTTCCATCAAAATGTATATATGTACTGGAATCTTTATAGTTTTCTTTTAACAAAAATTGAGATATTGCCAATGAAGCCATGAAACTATTTTTTTTTCAGTTGAATAGATTTTATGGTTGACCTAATGTGTACAAATGTGACTGCATCGTTTGAGTTACTTATAATATTTTGTTCTTTTAACTTTGTTACTTAAGTCAATTGGTATATTGACCATGTCTTTGTTGTATCAGTAGGCCATTAGACATAATTTTGCTGACGTTTCTTCATTGCTGTTTTTACTTTATCACAATGAGAAAACATTTACATGGATATATTTCTTTAGGAATGAAAACATTATCTGGTAACAAATAAGGAAATAATACGAATGGCATAAATCTGCTATTTTGAAATAAATTTTTGCATACTGTTTCTAAATATAACAATAGATGTCTGTCTGTACATTCTTTTAATACAAATAAGAAGAGTAGTTAAAAAAAATTTGTTTATCAGTTTCTACAGTTACTTTTTAGCTTGTTGTCTACATTTGTTGGTGTGTGTAATATAAATACGTCGAGTTAAATACGTTTTTTTTTTAAATATCGCGTGCAAATTTTATTTTTTCTATGTGTAATGTATGCCAAGGACCAATACTGTGTTCAAATCCTTCGAAATCAGAGAAGAAAAACGGATGGATTTTTGACAAAATCAACACTCTATTAATCACTACCCAAAAGGTGGAATTGCAAGCGTACCATACATTTGTCCAAAATTCCTCACTATTAGAATCGTAGTATTACTTTTTTTGTTGTACAGTGTAATCGTACATAAAAAGATTGTCGTCCAACACTTTATTTATTTATCTTTTTATATACGAATAAAACTTTTCCTATGAATTTACTACTAAACTGCCTACAAATATTTTTTTGCAGACACACAAAGTGTACGATTTTTATACTTATTATCGCTTAACTGGCTTAAGATTACAACTTGTAAAAATAGTATAAATTTATTATAGTTGTCCAATGGTGTACAACTAGAAAAAAAGAATTTTAAACAGATAAAAGCATTAGATTGGATTTTATGTAGGAAAAAAAAACACATCTTTTTATCTTTTAAGCCTATTACTTAGCAAATTTAAGAAGAATATATTTTTGTCTATTGTTTGCATTAAAAAAAAAATATTAAATATTTTATTATAAAAATATTTCTATGTATAATTTCAGAAAAAAATTTTAAATCCTAAATAACTTAGAAGAAGCACCTGAACATTTCTCACAACGAAAACAAAATACAATTTTTTTTTACTTTTTCTTACATTTTACGAAATGAGTACAGATTTATTGCTTTAGAAAATATTGGAAATTAAACAGTTATGAATAAACTGAAATTTACAAAATAAAACAGAGGAATAAATGAGTCTTGTATCATAGACAAGGCTATACCTTCGAATGCATTATTTCCAAATCAAAAAGAAAAATATCACTCAGCAAATAATTTCTGCGAAACCGGGATCAAGCTGGCCTTAGCGGCTATCTTCACCGGTTACATCAATAATAGATATTATCCGACCGTCAAAATAGAAAATCATTGAAGCAATTACTTTATTTACATTTAAGAGAAATAAATTTCTTCTACCCAAAAACAATTCTTCAAACATTCTTTAATCTGAAAAAATCCTCATAATTCTCTAAAGAGAATAGGAATTTACCTGAGAAAGGATTTTCTCCTTTGAGGCTGCGATGTAACTTGAAATAAAAAAAATTCTTTATGCGCTGTTGAGGAGAGGAAATTTTAGCACAAACAGTGAAGTCAATTTTCGTCATACTTAGAGTAGAAATTCCTTAAAACATAGAATCAATATATTCAGAGAAGATAATTTTTAAGACTGGCTACACTCCCAGATTTAACGATCTTTTTAAATTTTTATTGTATAGTATAATACATATAATACATATTTGTGAGCCATACCACAAAGTATGCAATGACTTTTATATACACATGATACGAGTATACTTGTAAGTGTATGCATTTCATACGTTACTCATACGCTCTGACTTACAATATACTTACACTGTTACACTGTAAAAGAGATTACAAACATTTCCAAATTAATAAAGAAAACAAATTAGATTATTCCAGTCCTTCTGCAATGTACATATGTATGTATGTATACGTACTAGTGATGTTACGAATACTCGTATTCGTATTCGACTATTCGACTATTCGCCTGTTTTAAGATATTCGTATTCGTATTCGTATTCGTATTCGCCAAATTCAAGCGAATATTTTTCGAATAATTTTCCCATACATTTTCCAAAAAAAAATCATACAAAAGTTTAAAAAAGTACATAAAATGTAAAAAAATATATTAATTTTTATTAAAAAAACCCATTGTATTTCACGCAAAGTAATAACCTTCTTAAAAAACAAACAAAAATATATATGTATTTTGCAACTAGTATTCAAAAATTAAAGTTTTATATCATGTTAAATTAGTAATCAAACCTCAGTAGAGGAATGTTGAATTTCAAAAATAGTGTTTTGAAGCCTTTTCTCCATCAAGCCTATTACTATGCGGTGTATAAATAAGCCCCGCACCACTAAACATTCGCTCGCTTGGAACACTCGTTGGCGCTGTCACTAAATATTGCCTGACTATAGGTAAAAGAAGCTCGTATTTTTTCTTATTTACTTTCCACCATATCAGCACTGAATTATTAATTAAAAACCCAAACAGAGTAAGAAAAACGAAATCTGAAAGTATGTAAGTAAAATAATTAAAAAATGTTCTGTAGAGGTTTTCAAATTCGGCATCTGAATGCAATAATAATGTTAAATCACTATTCGTATTCGTATTCGGCGAATACTGTTTTAAATATTCGTATTCGTATTCGCACTCGCGAATACTAAAAATTGATATTCGTAACATCACTAATACGTACGTATGTACACAAATGTTTCTGTATGTACTTATGTATATGCATGTACATAACTTAAATTGGTAGAAATATTAATATTATTACATTTGTTTTTCATGATTTTGTGCATAATTTGTCACATTTCAACCACAAAAAGATTAAAAACATTTCCAAATAAATAAAGCAAACAAATTAGTGGTGTGTAAATAAATGCAACGTACTCGGTATTTGAATACTTTTGAAATTACTTATGAAAACACTTTACTCGCAATGTCACTACAGCACCTCTTAAAAAATTTAAATATATTTTTGAATATTATAAGCAATATTCTATTAATCTAACTTGTTTAAATAAAATTTATATGACATTATTTTCACATTTTCAAACCATTAGAGACTACTTGCTTATCGAGTATGTTATTGTACACAACACTAATTATAACTTGACAATTAAAACGAAACAATGTTGTTAACACAGAATCACTAAACTGGA
This sequence comes from Lypha dubia, assembly GCA_947311025.1. NCBI lineage: Eukaryota > Metazoa > Arthropoda > Insecta > Diptera > Tachinidae > Lypha > Lypha dubia. The sequence continues at coordinate 124,655,786 of OX371260.1, forward strand.
AAAATCACACAATAGTTAATTTGGTTTTATTAAACGTTTCTGAATAATGTTTCTTATTACCGGCTAATAAAACAAAAACTGATTATTAACTAATACGAGTATGTACATAATCTCTACAATAAGAATTTTTTATGAATAACACTGTTATTTTTTGTTATACAGCAGATATTTTATCTTTTATACAGAAAATAATTTAATAATTTATGGTATACAAAAGAAAAAAAAAATTTACAAACTCTGCCACTTCTTAGTTCGAGTCATCAAACACTTGAAGTTACATCTAAATCAAGAAAAACTGTTTAATAGCGAATTAAAACTAAGAAGTAAAATTATATAAAACTCATAGATGATTAAAAATAAGGTTTAATTTTTTGTCACGCACTTACAAATCGCGTCACGTACGGGACATAGTTCAACTTATTCAACGAATAAATTTATAAAATAATTAAGAATCAATAATTGAATAGAATTTTGATTTTCTGCTCTCCACGACATTGTAACTGTCTGCTTCATGATGTTCACATAATTCTATTTTTCGTACAACGAGATTTACAACAAATATAAAATTTCAGAATATATTTTTGTTTAACAGGCAAGTTAAACAAAAGATTCATTTCCAATGTTTTATGACGGCCTCCAGTTCGAAATGTTTACAGGCTTAAAACGTAGTTCTTATTCTTGGGTCGTATGATCACATGGGCACCGTTGTTTATGTATGTACACCTTCTTCTTACTACCTGCGTCCACCAGTTCCTTTAATTTATATACGTCGAGATCTCATTTTTTCGCTCGATGAATCTTTTGACAATGTTGGCGGCTGTTATTTCACCTATTTGACTTGTGAATTCTCTGCGGGCTTTGGTCCCACAATCACATTCAAAGAGTGTGTGGCTTTTGTCATCTGTAACTTCCCCTCCCTCTTAAATTAAATGATTTGTGCTACATTTTCCCATTTAATAAAGGTATTTAGGAAAATATCCGCCCTCTAATAGCACCTGTGTTGGCTTTCTCACTTGGTTTCCCTGACCGTTTTTTTTACATCAGGAATAAATTTCTTTCCCAATTTTCCGTAGTTTGTTGTTTGGCAGCTTTTGTTAATATAATTATATGATAACTTGTTTTTGACTAGAAGTTAAAAGAAAGTTATGTCATTTATCATTGGATCCTAAAAGTGAAAAAACTGACAAGGCAACATATGGAGTTAAGATCATGTCCACCATTTTATTCCACATTACATACTGTCATAATTCTGATGTTTAAAATCTTAAAATTAATTTATATCACACAAAGCCACAATGTCATGTTTTCTTTTTAGAGCAACTTAATTAAATGAATTTACCTGTGCAGGATATTAAAGTCTTTTGCTTTATTTTCCTATCTTTTGTTCTATTTCCTTTTTTACTTTTTGCATATAACAAGTTTGTATAAAAACTTTTGAAAGACATGTACGAAGAATTATAATATCAAAAGACGGCAAGAACATCAACATCAAAAACAAACGAAAACAAAAAAAAAAATATAAATAGAAAATCTTATAAAACAACCATAAAATCCATGTAGTGTTTGTCTGTTTCGCGCCAGCCCATCAGGCCATCAGCACATGAAAAGACAACAGGTGTTTGCAAGATGTATGTATGTACTTAAGATGTTTATTAAAAGCCATAAAAGGAGATATAAAACATTCAAAATAGGAAATGCTAAATAAAATGTGTTAAAACATCAAAAGCTCATTCAAAATCAAACACGTTGTAAGACTTTTATACTCTTTAATATTATAAATTGTAAATTAAAAAGGTATGTACATTCCTTTGATATTATTTTCTTGGGAATAAGTAAATAGTGATATACATATACATTTCTTATAAGGTTTTAAAAACTATAAAGATACAATTATATATGTACATATGTATGCTTTTCATATAATATTAAAAGGATATTTCTTTACATGTGCATATTTAAAAGAGAAGGATTTTATTGCGATAGAGAATGTTTAGGCCTTTCTATCGCTAAGACGTTGGATCGTAGTGGACTCCGTAACGTAATTTACTTTAGAACTCATTTAAAAAAAAACTATAAAAACAACTCGGAAAAATTATAGATTAAAAAACGACAAATAAAAGCCAACAAATAACATCAAAATTCATATCTAACGAGCATAAAATTTTCAGGAACATAATTTTGAAGGAGTATCATCAGATTACGATACAATAATTTTAAAGAATTCTGTAGAAGAACTGTATACTCGTATACATGATACAATGACTATAAGGTAGTCTTATAAGCCCAGCTGACAATTGTTGTAAACCACTTATTTTTATATATACGCTTTTATTAACTTCACCTGTGGGTGGGTATGTTTGTAACTTGTTTTAATATTATCGCACTACGAAGCGTATGAGTGTTATTCTCTTTTGAAAACCACGAAATATTCATCATACGCACCAGCAGCCAGTTATCTTAATTAGTCTTGTTATCGTGCTTAATATTTCCTTAATCTAGCACTGAAAACTAAACCGATATCCCCCAATTTAAAAATATATTTTCATTCATCCATCATTATTGAGAAAAAAACGTGGGCGCTTTGCGCCATATTTCTTGTATTTCAAGCGCCCACGCTTTTTTTCTCAATAATACTAGTATTTTTTCATTCATTTTTGTTTTAATTTTATTTTGAAAATTATTTTTGTTTTATTTTTATTTTGAAAATTATTTTTAACTTTTTAGTTCGATGTTCTTCAGAAACATGTTTTTTAGTTTTCCTTAATTACATTTATTTTTTTTTTTAGTTTCATATGCTATAAAAGCGTGTTTTTTAATTATAATTATGTTTTATATCGTTAACTGCAATGCATAATCACTGAACTACACATTTTAAAATTTTACAGCAGAGTAAAAACAAACTAAGAAAAATCTTCAAGCGACTGAAGTCAAATACTTTTTGTTTTCGTTTTTAATTTCACTGATGTTTATGATGTAGGGCTTGCAAATTTCTAGGTAGACTTGTAATTAACTATATAGGTTAGGTTAGGTTAGCAGGCTGCTGCTAAAGGGAAAATTAGATTCCAGCTGAATTGGGTCCTGATGTGGTCACATTGTGCTGCCTGTAATGAAGGAGAGTAATAGAGAAAGGAAGATTAGAGGAGAAAGAAGAAAAGTAGCCAAAAGAAGGACAGAAAAGAATAAGAGAAGGACTGGTGGGAAAAAATTGAAGCAAGGCGTGAGTCTTGCTGTGTAATGGGCAGGATGTCAAGCCCACTATTGGACGAACCATCCACTTGGGAAAATTCAGCATATTTTTGGTTCTGTTGACGTCTAGGCAAGGCCATAGGGTCCTCGCTGTGGTGCAGGTTGGCTCATTAAACCATCTGGTTTGTGCCGACTGCATAAGAGCTTCCTCAATTAGCTTTTAGCAGGCCAAGAGCGGAAGACCACAGAAGTTGTGAATTTCAACAGCCTCTAGCTCTGTACCTCTCCTAGCCAGATTGTCAGCGATGATGTTGCCTGTGTTTTCTTCGTATCCACATAAGGGTAACACTGGAATGATTAGCCACTGTATTAAGTGATTTCCTACATTCCAGGGTAAGAAGGGATGTTGTAAACACACCCGAGAGTGCAATTATTGCAGGTATACTGCCGGTTATGATTTGAATAACTCTGTTTGTTATCCGATAGTACCGTAGCCAATTTGTTGCCTTTTTGATGGCGGATATTTCAGCTTGAAGGATGCTACATTCGTCCGGAAGTCTGAAGGAAATCCAGATCCTGAATTCTTCAATGTAGACACCCCCGCCAACCCTGGAGCACCGCTTAGAGCCATCCGTGAACACTCGTTGGGTCCCATGCGGTGTAGGGGGGGAGGTCCTCCGATAAAGAGCAGTTAAATACTCTATTAAAGGAAGGTTTTGGAATGCAATAGTCAATGAGATCAGGGATAATTCCAATGGTCTCTACAATGCTAGCATGACCCCATTATCGATGTTTCTATGCATCAATTGTACTAAGTCGTACCGCAGTGCGTAGTGCTAACTTCCTAGCCAACAGATCAGCCGGAAGCCATCCAAGCATAGCGGAAAGAGCTTTTGTAGGCGTAGTTCTAAGGGCACCAGTTATCATGATTGCCATTAAACGGAGAATTTTCTCAATTCGCTGTCGGTTTGTTAACTATGTATGTATATATGTAATCTAAGTTAACAACGTTGGCGACGCTGTCGCTAAAGAATAATTCTGCAACTTAAGCTATCTTAGTATTTTTACTTTAACACGCGCTTCCGATCCGATTACGAAATTGCTGTCTTGCTGAAATGATGGGAAAACAATTTTGCATGATCAGCGTCTGCATACTCGCGCATGTTGGTGCAACATGATCTAAGAATTCAACGAGCCAACAAAGTTGGCTGAGAACTGGCAGTCTTGGCTACGGTGTAAATGAGAACGGTTGTGAATTAATAAAGTAAATTCTATTTAAAGTTTCAAAGTAAATAATCTAATTGTTGTTAAAGTCCTGAATAAATTTTATTATATTAATTGACTACAGGTACAAGTGTTTTATTTGTTGAAGGCGCAGTTGATAGCGCCTAAAGATTAATTTTTTTAGTAATCTCCGTTTAAGATCCTTTAACTGGCGCCCGAGCAGGGACCAGACTTAAAGTCGTGGTGTTCCCGTGAATTATAAATAAATAATTATTGTCCTTTTAGGACTCATAATATTAAAATAATAAGTTTAACTCCTCCTTCGCTAATCCGGTATTCCTGGTGGTTAATAAATTAAAAAGAAAAAAGAAAAAACATCACAGAAGGTTACCGAGGTGAAAGTGAAGTGAACCGTACCGTAGTAGGTATTCACGAATATAAAAGTGGATCACTAAACCGGAACCATACGGAGCTTCCGTGAGGACAAAAGGGTTTTAAACGGTCGCGTCGCGTACCCTAGCCAAGGCTCGCTAAAATTATAAAAAGAATCATAAGTTATATAACATATACACATAAAAAATTTTTTTTTTTTTTTCCTCTAAGTGCTTTAAGAGCAAATAGTTTTTTTTGAGATAAAATATAAACCTGAATAAAAATATAAAATTGAAAATTGAAAAAGAAATAATTGAAATAAAAATAAAATAGAAAGCATCATTATTGAGTTGGAAAAAATCTTTTTGAAATTCTAAAATAAAATAAAAAAAAGAGAGAATTGAAAAATGAAATAAAAAATAAAATTGAAAAATAAAAACGAAAATTACAATAAAAATAAAAATATTATTATTGCATTAAAGTTATCCTTTTGAAAATCGAAAATAAAAGAATAAATCAAAGGAAAAATATAAAAGATGTCCTTTTGAAAATAAAATAATAATTCAAGGAAAAAATATAAAAGATGTCCTTTTGAAAATAAAATAAAATAATAATTCAAAGAAAAAATATAAAAAGTTAAGAAAAAGAAGTGAAGTGAAAGTGTGCAACGATCAAGGATCTCATTCATCAAAGTGTTGCGGATATTTCAGGTACGTGAAAAATTTTTTCCCCCTTGTCAGCATAAAATAAAATAATGGAAGATTTAAAATCAACTGTAATGACTTTGACTGGAGCCATAAATCGGTTTATGGAACAGATCAAGTCGGTAGAAAGTAGAATAGGGACTATAGAAGCGATTCTCAGTGACAACCCAGTAGGAAATGTTTTAAGTAGGATAGAGTGCCTTGAAAGTAGACAAGGTGCCGCAGTAGGCCCGGTGGTCACGGATGAAGGATCCCTTCAACGGCCACGAACTGAACTTGAATTAAAAGATATAAGCCGCCTTCCTGACAGCGTGAAGGAATTGAGAACCTTTGAGGGTAATCCAACCCAGTATGTATCCTGGGTCCATTCCGTGGAAACCATATTGAAGGATTTTGAAATTGTCAGGGACAAGCCGATTTATCGTGCAATTCTACAGAGCGTCCGCCAGAAAATTGTTGGCGCTGCAGACACAGCTCTGGTGTCCTATAATGTATTCGATAGTGATTGGACTGAAATCAAGAAGATACTTTCCCTTCACTACGCTGATAAAAGAGACATCCAAACTCTGGAGCATCAGCTCAACCAGCTTTCCCAAGGATCCTCAACCATCGATGAATTTTATTCGACTGTAAATCACCAACTTTCGCTTATTATCAATAAGCTGAAGACAGAATCCTATAGCGAGGAAACTATCAGAGCCTTAGTGGAAACGTACAGGAACAGAGCATTGGACATTTTCGTACGCGGATTAAAATCGGATCTTTCCCGTATGATTATTATACAGCGTCCAGGAACGCTCCCTGAAGCATATTCCGCTTGTTTAGAATTGCAAAACCTAACTATGCGAAATAACATAATTTATTCAAAAACGAAGCCTCACGAGTCGACAACCCCAGAAGCAACTTATCGTCCTGGACCTCCAAGGCCAACAAAGTCATTTCATGTGCGATCGGGGTGGCAGAATCAAGATTCTCGGCCTAGAAATTGGCAACATAACAACAACTATTCTAACTTTCGGGTAAACGGATATACGAATTATAATAAGCCAGCGTTACCCCCGCGTTATCCGGCCATAAAACATGAACCGATGGAAGTCGATAGGACAATACAATCTCGTCGTGTAAATTACATCAACAACCCTAGAAAAACAGAAAAAAGAGGTGCATTCGAAACAAATACAGGTAACAAGCAACCTAGACTTTATCACATAGAAACCTTTTCTGATGAGGACCAAATAGCTGAGAATGAGTTACAGGAAGACTCCCATCAGGAGGAAATTGCAGGTGAAGTAAATTTTATGGGGGAAGGCCATCAAGCTTACCCTATATAGAATACCCTTCTGTTACCGGTGATATTTTATGTTTTTTGATCGATACGGGGTCTAACAAGAACTTTTGTAGCCCACGCTTGTCATACGGTAGCATAATTCTAGAAAAACCAATAAAAGTTCGATCAGTGGGGGGAGATGTTAGCATAGATAGAAAGATAATTGGACCATTTTTTAAATTTTTAGGTATAAATGAATCTATTCAATTTTATGTCTTACCAGAATTAAAAACTTTTGATGGAATTATTGGGGACGACACACTTAAAGATCTAGGTGCTTTAGTTGATAGAAAGGAAAATGTTTTAGTTTTAAAAAATAGTTTTAAAATTCCATTGAAAGAAAAAGTAACTACTCAGTCAAATTATATATTAGGCGAGGAATATGTACCAGAAGTTAGAACAAGGATAGAGAGTCTTATTAATAAATTCAAACCACTTTTTGGACCGCTCGATGGCAGCGAACTTGCATCAACAAACGTTCAGGCAGAAATTAGGACAAGTACGGAAGAACCAATATATACAAAGAGCTATCCGTACCCTGTCTGTATGAGGGAAGAAGTAGAGAGACAGATAAAAGAACTACTCTCAGAGGGAGTAATAAGACCCTCTAAAAGTCCATACAACTCACCTATTTGGGTCGTGCCTAAAAAGCCAAAACCCAGTGGTGAAAAACAATATCGAATGGTAGTGGACTTCAAACGTCTAAATGCTGTGACGATTCCAGACACCTACCCAATTCCAGACATTACATCTACTTTAGCTAGTTTAGGTAAAGCAAAGTATTTCACAACAATAGATCTTACATCAGGCTTTCATCAAATAGCAATGAAACCAAAAGATATCCCAAAAACTGCTTTTTCAACGGCAAACGGTAAATTTGAATTCTTAAGATTGCCTTTTGGCTTAAAGAATGCGCCGGCAATATTTCAGAGAATGATAGATGATGTCCTCCGCGAGTACATAGGAAAAATTTGTTTTGTCTACATTGATGACATAATAGTAATTGGCGAGAATGTAGAGAATCATTTGAGGAACATAGATACAATTTTTGGAAGGCTTCACGATGCTAATCTGAAGGTAAATCTTGATAAAACGCATTTTATGAAGGCTGAGGTGGAATTTCTTGGCTATATCGTTGGTTCTGATGGCATCAAACCGGATCCTGCCAAAGTAAGGTCCATCGAAAATTTGTTGCCGCCTACGAACTTGAAGGAATTGAAAAGTTTCCTGGGAATGACCTCCTACTATAGGAGATTTATTCGTGACTATGCAAAAATAGCGAAACCCCTTACGAACCTTACAAGAGGGGAACATGCTCAAATAAAAGCCAGTCAGTCTAAGAAAGTGCCAATTACCTTAGATGACGAGTCTTTGAAGTCTTTCAATGGACTTAAATCTATGTTGACTACAGCAGAGCTCCTGTCTTTTCCAGACTTTGAGAAACCATTTAACCTGACAACGGATGCCTCTAATACTGCGTTAGGTGCCGTTTTGTCACAAGGTGAAATCGGCAAGGACAAACCCATAGCATATATTTCTCGATCCCTCAACAAAACTGAAGAGAACTACGCCACAAACGAGAAAGAGATGCTAGCTATTGTATGGGCCCTTGACAACCTCAGAAATTACTTGTATGGTGCAAAAAAAATCAAGATCTATACTGATCATCAACCTTTGACGTTTGCATTGGGAAATAGGAATTTTAATGCCAAATTGAAAAGATGGAAAGCACGTATAGAGGAATATAACCACGAGTTGATTTATAAGCCTGGTAAATCAAACCACGTGGCTGATGCCCTTTCGAGGCTAAAAACCATTTCAAATCATTTATACCATTCTTCTACTGATACAGCAAGCGAAGGAATGGCTATGAGTTCAGATGAAACTATAACGGCTTCAGAGGGTCGAGAAGATGATGGCCTTTCATCAGCGGCAACAGTTCACAGTGCAGAACAAGATGCTTCTGACTTAATACCCCACGTGGAGGTACCTATAAACGTCTTTAGAAATCAGATTATACTAAGAGTCGGAATGGATATGACAGCAATGGAGGAACCACACCGTGGGTATACTAGACATTTTATTTCCTTAAAAAATTGGTCTAAGGAAGAACTTTTAGCGTTGCTTAAAGAAAAACTTCGCCCAAATATCCTTAACGGAATAAAAGCACCAGAAGGTCTTCTTGGTGCTCTACAAGAAATTTACATTGATCATTTTTCTAGATATAAGGTAAGAATTACGCAGAAGTTAGTTACAGACATTACTTCAAAAGAACGTCAATTTGAAATAATAGAAACAGAACATAAAAGAGCGCACCGTAATCCCAGAGAAAATGGTGAACAAATTTTAGAACAATTCTACTTTCCGCATATGCGGTCTAGTATAAGAAAGTACGTTGCCAGCTGCGACGTTTGTAATAGATGCAAATATGACAGGAAACCTCCACAAATACATCGCCAAGAAACACCTGATCCGAAATATCCATGCGAAATTCTTCACATGGACATTATGGAAATTCAGGGACAGAAGTTCATTACCTGCATAGATAAGTTTACAAAATTCGCTAAATTCTTTTGCATTAAAGACAGATCGTTGCTACAAGTGAGAAAAAAGATAGTTAAAATTTTGCATTATTTCACAGTGCCAAAAATTCTTGTTACTGATAACGAACGCAGCTTCTTAAGCCCTTTAATTGAAACTTTCATCAAATCACTAGGTATTAAATTATATCTTACGCCAGTACAAAGAAGTGAGGTGAACGGGCAAGTTGAGAGATTGCATTCAACAATAATTGAAATTTATAGATGTTTAGGAGTTGAATACCCGAACCTATCAGTAAAAGAATTAATCGAAATCTGTGTCGATAGGTACAATAATACCATCCATTCAACTACAAAGAAAAGACCCCGTGATTTATTTTTCAATAGAAACGTGGGAGCAAACTATGAAAATCTATTATCAGAACAAAAGAAAATTAATACAGATCTCAGGCATTTGCTTAAAAGAAACATGGCAGCTCGCAACGCAAGAATGAATAAAAAGAGACAAAGCCCCAGAAAATATAGGAAGGGTGATAGAATCTATGTAGCTATTAAAACAATTAAGGGAAAAAACAAAGCGCTATATAGGAAAGAAATAGTTGAGAAAGATAATAGGGTAACTGTGCTGACAAGGAGTGGAAGGAAAATTCACAAAGAACATATAAAAAATTTAAATGGGCAAAGTCCAAAGAAAAACGTTGTTTTATAAATAATCATAGATCCTTTTTCGTCTCACTCATTTAAACTATACTTCTAAAAAATATTCTTGTATGATGCAATAATTAAAGCACGTAGAACAAAAACAAAAAATTACACAATTAAAAGATTTATATAAACATATAAGAGCAAATCAAATATAAATTCCATATAACAAGATAAGAGAACATCAGCTCAGGCCTGGTCAGTTTCCGGATGATGCACTAATGCCTTGGAGTGACGAGTTGCATCAAGGCTTACAGATGCAATGGTGACAGGGTATAAGATCATCATTTAGTGTTCCAAGCGAACCAAGGAACTTCCATAAACTGACTGACGAAGAAATATAACAAATTAATGTAAAAATTGAAAATGAAAACATAAAAAATTTTTTTAGATGGAAATAATCATAAAAAACATATTAAAAAAGGGGGAAGGGTACCAAACAAAATGAAACTCTAAATTTAACTATTTATCATATAACCATTTCATTGTCATGACTCCACCGCATTTTTTTCGGTATAATTAACTTATATTATTTTCAGAAATTTCATTTCTATAACCATGCATCTCAAGTTTATTCTTTTCATCGCAATCAACCTGATGGCTTTTGTAAATGGTGTGCAAATCTACCGGTATAAAACATCGCTGGTGTCATTAAAGATCGGCAACGGATGGATAATCGATGGGAACTTTAAATTAATACATGTCATCAACTTAGAACAGTACACGGAAATGGCTGCAAATATATCATCTCTTATTCAAAGGCACATTCCGCCAAGCAAAAACAAAGAATTCATTTTGCACCACATGCTACAGATGCAAGAACGCCTGAATGAATTGACAAATGTAAAAAGGAGAACGCCTAGATCAATCGATTGGATCGGATCGGCTTGGAAGTGGGTTGCTGGAAGTCCGGATTCAACAGATTGGAATAATATACTAAGAAGTCAAGAAAACATCATCGTGAATAACAATGAGCAATACAAAATTAATAAAGAGCTTCAGCAAGCAACGAACCAAGTAGCAAAAAAGATCAACGAAATCATCACCAGACTAAAAAATATGACGAGCGTTAAAGACTACACCTTAATCGAGCAAAGTACCATCAACGAGATCATTATCCTGAGGGACGAAGTAAATGAAATTATCCGAGCCTGTCAGCTGGCTAAGAGTGGTATTGTTAATACAAATCTACTAGATCAATCGGAGATAAATAGAATAATTGATGAGCTTGAGACGTTGCCTTATGGCAATGCAATAGAAGCAGTGGAATACGGAACCCCGTCAATTTATACAAATGGTTCATTATTATTGTACATCCTATCAATACCAAAACTTGAAAAAAACTTTTATAACTTGCTTCTCACTAGAGCTACTATTAATGAAGGAAAGCAAATAGATCTGCCGTTCGAGAAGGTGCTTGTTAGTGAGACTGAGACCTATGGTATCAAAGGTAATTGCCTTTTCATAAGTAATTCAACAGTCTGCAAAAGATCATCTGTAACTAAATTGGAAGAAAATGACTGCCTTAACCGCATTCTTAAAGGCGGATCAGCAAGATGTAAATACAGACGTACCCAAGAAGAAATTGTTGAATTATTGAGTGACGATGTTGTCTACCTGTCAAACTACCAGGGTTTAATCGAGTCAAATGGGAAAACCGAGTTTTTAAATGGGACTTATCTTCTGCAACTCTCCAATGAGTCGGTAGTGATAAAGAATCATACTTACTCAAGCAACTCAATCATAAAGGTTCAAGCCCTACCACCAGTACTAGCGAACGTAATACATGACGACCTGCTGCTAGACATCAAATATGTCCATGAGGTAAGCCTCAATAATATAAACCGATTGAACCAGTTAGGAGTAAGATTCAATGGTACCATTGGAATTAACGTTATGATCATTGCCTCCATGACCTTTTGCATTGGATGGCTTTGGTATCAACAAACAAAAAAATTAAACCTCCCAAAGCTACTCGTTCCACTACCAACCATGGACCCCCAGATCTGCGGGACGCAGACATTTAAGGAGGGAGGAGTTAACAACGTTGGCGACGCTGTCGCTAAAGAATAATTCTGCAACTTAAGCTATCTTAGTATTTTTACTTTAACACGCGCTTCCGATCCGATTACGAAATTGCTGTCTTGCTGAAATGATGGGAAAACAATTTTGCATGATCAGCGTCTGCATACTCGCGCATGTTGGTGCAACATGATCTAAGAATTCAACGAGCCAACAAAGTTGGCTGAGAACTGGCAGTCTTGGCTACGGTGTAAATGAGAACGGTTGTGAATTAATAAAGTAAATTCTATTTAAAGTTTCAAAGTAAATAATCTAATTGTTGTTAAAGTCCTGAATAAATTTTATTATATTAATTGACTACAGGTACAAGTGTTTTATTTGTTGAAGGCGCAGTTGATAGCGCCTAAAGATTAATTTTTTTAGTAATCTCCGTTTAAGATCCTTTAACTTCTATAATTTTTTTTTTGTTAGGTTTTGCTTTCAGCTAACGATATTAAATTGTGTATAAAAATAAATATTCAGGCCTTTTCTGTATTCCATGCAAAATTAAAATATTCGAAATTATTATAACTATTTGTTTCATTCTGCATGAAATACAGAATGTGCCTGATTAAAAACCAGGAAATTAATTTATATTTTTTATTTCATGAAAGAGTCAAACTCTTGACACTTGTTAAATTAAAACAAATACAGTATTTTTGTATGTTTTACTTTTTAATTGCACACATGCAGTGGTAGGCCGATAAACATAATATCCAATATCTGCAAGTGAATAAATCATTAAATTCTTTAGACATTTTATTCTCAGATGTCAATCATAAACATTTTGATGTGCTCATTAAGCTTCATATTATAATGTGATTTGTAACATCATGCTGATTCCATTCAATGTCAAATGCAGATGAAGTAAAATTTATTCTAATACTCTATGTAATTGGTGATGTCTCGTCCTGCTTCACTGAAATGAACTGATGATTTTCCTCAAGTTAAAGTTTTATTTATCTTTGGCATACAATATTTTAACGTCAATTTACGAAATACACTGTCTCGCTTAAGTTCCTTCTTTTGTTTTGCAATAAATGAAAGTTTTATAGAAATAAATAAATATAGGAAGGTGAATGGAGTGGTGTTTCTACATTTCGCTTCCTATTGTTGATGCAAAATGAGTTATCAAAGTCATTGTTGGCACAATGTTTTAAGTTGAAGGCTTTAAACTTTTATCTGTCACAAACACTTGGTGAACTAATTATGGTATGGTTTTAAAATATTTCGGTTTTAATTGCGCAAATCACACTATAAAAGCTAAATTTATATAGAGAGCAAAGATGAAATTTTATCTATTCTAAACATTCTAAAAATTTGCTTATGTTTTACATAAAAATTCTCCACCGAAAATGCACCAAAATTCTGGCCTTGCTGTACCTTTCAAAATTTGAAAAATTTTCATGAAAAACAAAAAAAAAATTTTTAATCTATTTTAAATTTTGTTTTTACTGTCAATATAAATTAAATTTTTATACGCACTTTTATAATGCTTTTCACCAACTCCTTGTTGTTCAATTTGTTAGATACTCAGCAGTAACTTTAAATTTATGCCCTAAGATCCCGGTAATCGAGTAATCTTATTTATATCAAACTAATAAGAGTGGTAGCAAAAGTAGTGATAAGTACAACATTTCATAAAAAATACTGCACATCCTTATTCACGAATAGATTTTTAAATTCGTTATACAGTATTTTAGGCCAAGTTGAGAAAGTTAAAGTTAATATCAATCCACTTCACGTCTTCCATATAACCAATATTCTAGCAGATTGTGCTTAAAATTAACATCAGTGGCTCAACCTTGCGGTTTTCTTAAACATGATGTGTAGTTGAGTATTAACAATAACAATAATCTTTCTAAAGTGATTTATCAGTTTCTAATGTTTGGCAACAGCACACAGAAAGTTGTGATTGGATGTTCGAAGTCCAAGCAGCCACTAGCATCAGTCGCTCATCAGTCATTGGCAGCAACAATAGTTACTACATGTACTCCCTAAGACGTGATCACCAAAAACCGAAAATATATGATATTGATTAATAAAATCCGGCATCCATGACATTACAAACCTCCTAAGTGAATTGAGTATTAAACAAAGAAACAAACACTAAGAATATTGAATTGTACTTACCCATTTAAATTGATTGGAAAGTTCACTGGCTTTATATTTAAATATAATTTTTTTCATTTTATCTTTTCATAATGATCATAATATCGAAACTTTGAAAATTAAAGTTACCTTGAACCAACTAATCTGATTATAATAAATATTTATTCAAACTTGTTTACAAAACTACTCTTTTAATTTATCTTAATTAGAAATTTTCCCGCATTCCTTAATTATATCATTAATTAAAACTTTTAAACTTTAATTGCTTTTCACGTTCTGGTGTGTTTCTCTTTTAATGTTCTTTTTTCTTTCTTTAAGTAATTTGCTTGATTCAATTTTTCTTTTATTACATGAACATGAACAAAAAGTTGTTAATGACATTTCTTAGTGTGGTCGAAGTTTCTAAAGAAAGTAAAAGTAAAATGTATAAGAAAGAAAAGCTCAAGAATAAATAACTGCACTATTGTTTATTCTTATTGTTTCAGGAAGTTTCATGGTAAAAGTACAATTTTTTTTTTTTTTTTTTGAAGGGTGACCGATAATTTCTAATTGATTAAATTTAGCAGTATAGAGATATTTCGATAAATAAAGTTTAAAAAAAACCCAAATTATATCAATATTCAAACCCGTCGCTAATAAAGGTTGCATAAAACTTTGTAAAAATTACCCAAAATATTCATGATGAAAAATTACCCAACTCAAGTTAGAATAAACATCAAAATGTTAGGAAGCATATCAAAAAATAGTTTGTTAATACCCGTGACTTCGTCCACGCTACATGTAAATGAAGGTATGTATAACTCTCTGTATGCCAAATTAAGCGTGGAAAGACAAAAGTGTTTAAGCGACCAACTTTTCTTCTTTTTATCCCCCAAAAAGTGTAAAATAAATTGTAAAAAAAGCGAAAAGTATCCGCATTTCCTTATTTTGGAAGACAGAAGCTGATCTCTGGAGAATATAGGTGTGTGTAGAATAGAGACCAGTATATCTATTAAATATAACCCAGAAGTAAAATATCAAAAACTGATTTTGCAACGACTAAATAGAAATTAAAAAAAGTTATTAGACAACCATTAGTTTTGTTGGCAGCTAACACAATTTGTTCAGAAAAATAAATCCTAGACTAATACTTTCGAATACTTTATCTAGTGTTGATCCACAAATAAAATTATTTATTCAATCGATTTGCATGTCATATCCTTAAATTGTTGTTGAATTTACAAAATGTACTTTATTAAATTCTACTTTGTTTTTATTATATAATTTATTTTAATCAATGAAGTTTGTTTTTATATGTTTTTAAATACAAAAAATATTTTTCATTATTAAATAGAACACTTTTATAAAACAAGGTCGGGTTCTATAATTTCAATAATTGTTTAATAATGGCCTTTCAAATCCTCCTTCCTACACAAATAATATCAACTTAACAGGATACAGCCCCCGGCTACAGACATCGAAAACGTCAGCATCCTCATATGGACGCTCGAGAAAACTCGACAATGAGAAGTGCTCAGTATGGTCACAAATCAACCATATAGCACTGAATTTCACCGATACATAATTACATACAGGCGTCAGATGGCGCATTTCAAGGATATTCTTATTAGGATATACCCTGAACTAGTTTTAAGAAAATATTTTCTTGTGAGAAGTTTTTGCGTAAAAATACGAAATTCGTATTTCCTAACAGTAAGGAAAACTTTATAGGATTTCTGCAAAAACCGGCATTGATCCAACTTTTAATTAATTGATTTCTTAGTGCATTTATTTATATAAATAATTAGGTCTATGGATGTAAATCCATACAGACTATTACAATGAGTTACATATAATATAAAAGAGTAATATATTGTGTATCTATGTATGTACATATGTATAAAATGTTAAGTATTTAAAAAAAAGGAAAAACATTCGCTAAAAGGTTATGAGAGGCACTAGCAAATAAACTGAACGCAGTTGGCCCACCTGTGAAAGCAGCGTCGGCTTGGCGTAAGATTTGTACATACATACATGCATATGTATGTAAATTTTGTAAGCAAAGTTACAAACTTCCATTAATTTTTAGGTTTATGCAGACCAAAAACACAATTCTAAAAAAAAATATTTCATTCGATAAGGAGTCCAAGAGAAAAACCGAGGATGCGCCGTACGAGGAAATGCTTTTCGTCTTCTTTTTCCTATGAAGACAAGTAAAATAAAAACAGAGAGTCCATTTTCTACAAAATAAAATCTTTAAAAACGAGAAAACATTTAAATTTTAAGAATATATTATTTGCTTACTTCTTTTTTTTTAAATAATTTTAATTCTTTTATTTACATTTTAAGTAGACAAATGGTTTTGTTCTACTACAATGAAAAAAATCTTTTACATTTATTAACAAATTTCGATTCGAAAGCTATCGAATACCGCGATCCGGTTGTTCGATACGTCACGAAATTTTATTCGATACGAAACCTTACACGCTCACGTATGCGGCGATTTGGGCCCAGGATAATATTGCGTTTAATAACATTTACATTAACAGAAAAGTCAATTAAACTATAGAATGAAATCTTTGCAAATTCTTCTGAATGGATCAGCATCAGCATAATTTCTTTGAAAAAGAGGAAGGCATAATGGTATTGAATGGCGGGTGGATCGTCGTGGAACATTAAAATTTATGTGTCGAAGAAGAAAGTCGGAATGAATATTACCTTCAATTAAATTGATCAAGAATGACACATTAAGCATTGTCCTTCGGCTTTTTAAAGTGGGTAACTTTATTAGCGTTAGCCTTGTTGTATACGAAGGAAGAGTGTGAATATACAAATTAAAGGTAGAATAATAGGAACTGTTTTTGAACATCTTCAATTCGGTCTATATGCATCATGGCAGAACCATACTCCAAAATTGGTCTTACCAGAGATGTATATAAAACCTTCGTTATAATAGGATCAGTAAAGTCTTTCCACCAACATTTAATATACACAAGCACAGCACGAGCTTTATTAATAGTCATAGTGTTATGTTTCTGGAAATCCAGCTTCGGATCAAGCAGAACTCCAAGATCCGGGAATTCCTCAACTGATTCTAATTGGTATACATCCAGAAAATATTGTGAAACAGAACTGCAATTTCTAGAAAACTGCATTTGCTTGCATTTTTTTTAAGTTTAATTCCATATGGTTGTGTTTACACCATTCATAAAAACTATTTAAGACATGTTGTTAATACAATCCGTCTGACAATAAATTAAGTTTTAATAAATTTATACATCATCCGCATATATTAGTACAATGCAAATTTTCATCACAAGCGACAAATCATTGATGAAAAAGGAAAAAAGCAGAAGACTTAAATGACTTCCTTGGGGTACACCAATATCTTTAGAAGTGCTGTTATTAAAAAGAATACACTGCGATCTGCATGTTAAATACGATTTTAACCAACACAGAGTGATGGGTGTAAGCCCCATTTAACTGAGCTTATATAGTAGAAGTGTATGATTGACTTTATCAAAGGCTTTGCTGAAGTCAGTATAAATAACATCTATTAGTTGACCATCATTAAAAGCGCGATTTACTAAAGTAGTTAATTGTAATAAATTAGTCACGGCAGAACAACATTTTGTGGAACCGTGCTGATGAGGTGATAATAATGAGGATACGTTGTGACGAAGAGAGTCAGTTAAGCACTTTTCAAAAAGCTTGGGTATTGCGCTTAATTTTGAAATGCCTCTGTAGTTCGTTACATCGGATTTATTTCCAGATTTAAATAAGGGTATGATATAGGATTTCTTCCAAAATTGTGGAAAGTAGCCCGAATTTAATGAAACATTAAAAATAATTGAGAGAGAAAGAGTTAAGGCGCGAGCACAATTTTTCAGGACACAAGCAGGGACGCCGTCTGATCCGCTATAGAATGACGATTTTAATGTATTTATAGAATTGATGATCTGGGAAGTATTAATTCGCGAAAATGAAATAGCCTGGTTTTCAGCAAGTGGATATGGATATTTATAAGATGTATTGTAATTTAGATTAGAATATGTTGTTGCGAAGAAATCTGCAAACATGTTGCTAATAGTACAATCATCGTAGGATTTATCAGTAGTATACTTCATTACACTCGGATAGCCGCTAGATTTTCTCTTAGAATTTACAAACTTGTAAAATGATTTTGGATCCCTTTTAAAATTATTCTTCATGGTGACGAGATAATTTTTAATAATTTTTACTTAGAAGATTATATTCGGCAGGAGACAAAGCATATTTTCCATACTCGGAAGTTGAACCAGAAACTTTATATATTTTATATCGTTTATTTTTTAAGTTTTTTAACACCGACAGTTTTTTGAGCAGGTTTGTCAATATAAGAATGCAAAGAAGATACTTAAAGTCCTTAAAGGTCTTAAATTTATTCTGCTGAACACATTAGTAATTGTCATTTAATTTTAAAATTACATAAGGTAAGTCAATTAAAAATAATGTGAAAAGTATCGAAGCAAATTAAACTCCTTAAGGATTTTACTAGACATTAAGGTTTTATTTCAATTCATATATAATTACAAACTTCTGCAATTCATATCATATAAACAATCATTTGAAAATATATTTAAAAGTTTTTACACATACACACACACACAAAACAAACATCAATTCATTCATTTGTCTAATACAAATACAATTCATTAAAATTCAATCTGGTTCACCACAATATTCATACACAAAAATTTATTGGCGTACAAATAAACTTCTGTGCGTCCCTTTCAGTTTGTTTAAGTATTCATGTGAGCATTTATTTCAAATACACATTTATTTTTTTTTAAATACCACAAACTTACAAGCATATTATTCTAATTGAATAAATATGACCATCTATTGAAAGGACCAATTTGTATGAGTGTAAATAGTAATGTGGTATAGATATGAAACTTTCTTACTAATTATTTGTTACCTTATTCATTAAAATTAATTGATGCTTTAGAAAACAAGTTTCTGTTTATGTATTTCAGTAATATGTCCTACACGAATACTTGTTAAGTCGTTATTGCCAAAAACTGATGAATATTTTACAATTAAGTTAAGAATTTTTCTTTGTCTGTTTAATTATTACGAGCTTCCAGATTTTTCTTTCTAATAAAAATAATAATTTAATTAATAAAAAAATTTAATTTAGAGAAAACGAACTTAAGCCTGACAAATTAAAATTTCTTTGATGAATATTTTAGGTAAATTGTTTTGCCCAAACAAGAACTATAGCGGTCTATGATTTTTCTAAAAATGTTTACCTAATTTGCATAAAAAGGAACCATTATGTATTAAGAATTCAAAATCAACGTCTGTTATGACTAAAATCCACAGATAAGCCTTATGCTTGAAAATATAACCTCTCAATACATTCTTCTTTTCTCAGTAACTGATAAATTTTGGTTTTTTAGATATTACTACGTTTCGTTAAAGAAGCAATCTAATAAATTTATTTAATAAACTTATTTAATAGGAAAACAATCTAATCTCTTCTAATATAATCTCATTTTGTAACACAATCACATTATGTACAATTAGTTTTTTGTTTTAAATAAAGAATGACTTGCCATCGTAATTAAAAGCAATTCAATTTAAATAAAAAAAACAAACAAACATTTTTATGGTCCTTTAAATTTTTAACATAAAACTTTAATAAATTACATGTTAAAAATTTTTTCCTCTACACAAAAAGTTGTCACAAGAAATGCTTTGGATAAATAACGACATACATACATACATACATGTACATATGTATGTAAATAAATATTTACGAATAATTCTTCTGAAACAAAATATTAATATGCGCGACAGTTGTAAATGTCATATATGGAAAAAAAATTCTCTTTATGTAAAAAAACGTTAAATGCATATGTTTCCCCTTAAACAAAAATATAAAAATATAAATATAAGAACATAATAAATTGTACATAATAAAGCCAGTAAAAGTGACTTGTACGGATGTGACAAGTACGCTGAGTACCCTGCATCATAAATTATTATTCAAATAAAGCATTAGTTTGTTCTTACACAAATTCTACATACATATGTACGAGTTGGTACGTATAGCAGTAACATTCACACGTCAACATTTGCTGATGATACAGCTTTTCTAAGCGTTCATGCAAATCCTGTAGAAGCTTCCCGGAATTTGCAAGGGTACGTATCAAAACAGGAAACATGGCTGAAACAATGACGTCACTTTTACTTTACGCAGGGAAACATGCCCGCCTATACAAATCAACACCGAGACTACACCGTAACACACTGTAGTGAAATATCTAGGCGTTCATCTTGATCGTCGTTTAACATGGACATCGCACATAGACGCAAAGTTGATCCAAATGAAACTAAAAGCAGCCCAAATGCATTGGCTTATTGCAAGAAATTCTATACTAAGCCTAGACTGTAAACTTTTATTATACAACGCGATCCTGAAACCAACATGGTCCTATGGAATCTAGTTATGGGGCACTGTCTCAGCATCGAATGTAGAAAAAATTCAAAGGCGACAAAACAAAATTTTATGTACAATAACAGCAGCCCCCTGGTATATCCGAAATCAGCGAATTTACAAAGATCTTGATGTTCCGTTCGCGAAGACAGTATTTTCTAAACACGCGAAAAAATATATTAAAAAACTTGAGTTCCACCCAAATCCACTTGCGCGCAATAATATTCTAGAGTATAGAGGCCACATCCGTCTGAGGAGGAGGGATACTCTTTCTCTCAGCCGTACACGAGATATGTAAAACAACAAAACTCAACCGTTGATACTAATTAGCATTAGCTAAATATACATTTAAATATTTATAGATTTAAGATTTGAACTACTTATTGATGTTTCAATTTATAATTGAAGATTCAATATATAAAAATTTATCAAAAAAAAAAAACAAAAAAATATTCTCAGCAGTGCCAGCCTGTAGCCGTTATCTAAGATTTCGTATTAATTGGATGTTTCCCATAAAAATAAACAAAACCTTGGTTTAAGAGTGAAAAAAGCTGAGATAGCAGTGGACATTGTGCATGAGTTGCAAGCTTCGAAGATTATTAGACTGTGAACTACCAACCAACTCATTTTTGTTATTGATATTGTCTAGCTTAGATTCTAGCAACTACTAAGTACTCTAGTATAATAATGAAAGTCGGGAACTAACAGTCGACTTACAACTGTCAATAAAGTCCAAAGCTAACGCTGGTGGACTAGGACACGTTAGGTTGTCCATCAGGGACAGGATACAATCGTGGTCCGCTTCGATATTAATTATTATTATTAGGGAACCAAAGAAAGTCATAAGTGCCAGATTTGAGCTTTTTGTGATAACTTTGCTCTTTTACTATTATTTAAGGAAACTCCTACTAAATTTAGGTATTTTTGGAATATTGGTATATTGAGCTGTGATTAAAAGTGTTAATCTTAAATTTGCATGAATTAATTACAAAAAGTATTAACCACTTTTTAAGCTGCCTCTGTTCAATACCTAAACTGAACAATAATATAATAATGAAATTTTTTCTTGGCTTTTATTTGTCGATTTTAAAATGCGATCTAGTTCGCCTGAGTTGTCTAAGACGATGTGCTACAGACTGAAACCAAGTATTGGTTGAAATTTTTTAATGCACTGTCAAGGCGTATTCTCTGAAGACGTGGTATTCATTTTATAATAACTTAAATTTCAAAATGCCAATTGTTAAAAATAACATAAATCAACAACTTGAGTATGAAAAAGAAATTTTCTAAGGCTGGACAAAAAAAATTGGAAATGGAATCAGTATATTTTGTGTATGTCCGGGTTATTAATGTACTATTGAATGGGACGAATTACGGTTCTTGAATCGACTACAGGGTTCGTATTTGATTAAAGAAATATTTTGTATGTTTATTTTATTTAGTAAAACTGTCGAAGTCAAGTTTGATAACTGCAGTATGGACCAATGGTTTCAAAGAAAAGTATTATTGTATTTCATATATTTCAAAGTTTGAGATAATGAAGGACTTAGGTGAATTCTTGATTATGTGAGAATTTATTTCAATTTCTAAATTAGGTCACATTTCGATTAATTTCATCTACTTGGAAAACAAATCATTTTACAGAGTCGGTTTTTTATCACACATACTCGTACATTTATACACATACCCAACATCTATGGACTGGCTAAGAAGACGTTCCTAAATTGACTAAATAAAAAAAATTACAATGCCTTTCACTACACCATGTACGCACCTTAGATGTTACTAACGCAACAATAAACATATTTTGTATACGAGTCCAACTATAGCGGAAGATAAAAAGTTAAAATAATAAACACAACTATGAAATGTGACATGTCGACACAAGTGTTGTCGAAATTTACATTTTTATATAACATTTTTTTTCGTTTTTATTTTTTTTCTGATATATTATATTGTCAACAATACAAAAGATAAAAGAGAAGGATTGAAACAGTAGTAAACAAATCACAAGAAACGAATAGATGAGGCGTTGTACTGTCGTATTTTTTTTTATTTACTAAAATCTATATGAAAACATGCTACAACGATTTTATAAATTAAAGCATATTGATGATATTTAATAAATGAAATTTTTATCTTTTACTCCAAAAATTCCTACCACATACATAAAATCTTTTTTTTTTTGCAATTAGTTCACTAAGATTTTAAACAATCATAGATATATTTTTTTATTCCTTTCCTTTTCATAAGCATATTTGTTAGCTTTTTTAAAGTAGGAAGTAAATATATGCATAGCTTTTGATAATAAATAATATTATAAAAAGTTGAGTGAATAAAATAAAGAAAACTCAGATTATACAATTAAAACTAATTACAATTCAATTATTAGAAAGAAAAAATATATATTTAATATTCTGTAATTTGTTCTCTTGATTTATGAATGGGCAACAGAGCCTTATTCGCATCCCAGCTTGAAAAAATGGTTTAAATGGGTATCCGTTCATTTTGGGTATAAATGGGTGATAATATGTTTTGGATTTTATATTGGATTTATCAGAGATGTCACAGAACTTAATTCCTATCGTAAGTGGTTTCAATTTTGAAAGTTGTGTCTTTAGAAAATAAAAGAATTTTTTGCTCTAACTTTATTTGTAGCAAAAAAATACAAAATACATGCATACTGTTAGGAGCATCAGTAAAATAAGTTTTACATATTAAAATAAATTAAACAAACGCCCATGGCTATATAGAAAACGTTATCACTGTAAAATCAATATACAAAATAAACGGAATCATACAAATAGGGAACTGAAATCATTCCGATCGGAATGAGAGACTTTTCGACATCTTTATTTTATTGTGTATTTCGTTGGCCTAATGTAGAAAGGCCATAACTCTCAATTTTTTCGAAATCGTTATGTTATGTTTTTCACCATCTCCTGTAAAGTTTCCTAATATGTAAGTTAGAACCCTTGGAGGCCAACAATTTGTTTAAAGAAGATAACATTAATTTTGTAGTTTATTTTAATGATAATTATTAGAGTTGTTCGAGAGAGATCTACATTTTAACTGGGCAAATATTTTATAAGACAGAATATTCAATTTATTGGCAATATACCAAGGCGAACTCAAACAAGGTGGTCTCGAGAGCACAGGTGATTATTTTTGCCGCATTTTAATTGTAAGATCTAGGCGCACGGTAGTGCGCCAGGCCAAGTTCATCCACACAGTGTGTATATTTACACGAAATCATTCGAGCTGTTTTCACCCCCCTCATAACTTTGCTCCTCCTACTCATAATATAATGAAAGTTGAAACATAAGGTCTCCCAACAGAGTTGACCTCACAGGTTAAATTTGAAAGTTCTAACGTAAAATCTTTCCGAGATATTAAGGAAAAATATTGCCAAGCTTATAGGTTGCCTAGAAATGAGATGGAGTTGTACCTATCAAGAACTTGGTCCTTATTTTGATCTCAGTACTTTTGACGGCCGAAATTTTTTGGATAGGAACTTGGCCTTATTTTCACAATTATGTTTTTGTGCGGATACTGTTTACTAAATTCCAACCAAATACTGAAAATAGCAAAAAATAAAGCCAAGTTCATTTAATAACGTTGAAAGGCTGCTCTTTATAAAATAATATTCAATAACTTCTTTTGTCCATTTCAGATTGGCATACCCCTAAATAAGTTTGGCTGCTACAATACCCTCAGAATATCATCTCTTTGACTTTTTTAACAACTCAATGTGGAAATTTGCAAAAATTCAACATTTTATTTTATTAAAAATAATCATTTAAAAAAGAATGAAAAGACGGCAGCAACATTTTGTTTGATTGATTGAAATTTTAGTTTAAACTGATAACATGTAAGTAAAGTCCAGACTAGTTTTCATTTCAAGAATGTTTCGAAAAATTTATAGATTTTTTTTTACATATTTTTCGCTGTTTGATGGAAAACATTACCTTCATTTCAATTTATTGCTACAAAAATTTATAAAAAATATGTAAATATTTTTTCCACTTTGCCATCTACTTTTATGCGGGCAGTAGTACAGTATGACAAATATTGCTTGGAACGCGATTGATTTCTTTGTAGTTTTTTGCTACGTTCACTCTTTTAATTGTTTAGATTTGTCTTAAATTTTAGATTTAATGAAAATTGATTACTTTAAAAGATGGTCATTGATACTTAATCATATATACGTAACTACTCAAACAATAGACCGATAGCCTTTAATAGACTATGAGTCCAAAAAGTATTTGCGTTTTACATTTTGTTGGAAAAAACTAATTATTAAGAAAATATTTTAACAATGTCACACTTATTTGAAGTCACCATATAATCAACGTAACAACGTACGTAGGATGTAAGATGCCACAATGGCCATAAATTATTTAGCAAAACAAAAATTTTCTATGCAAATTTTCCTTTCGACAAGAGTTGACCATATTTTTAGTATTAGCATTTTTTGCAATAGATAAACAACATCTTTGCCATACATACTTGTGTGATGTACATACATATGTACATTCAATAGAGGTTTGCTTATGTGTTTGCTTGCTTGCTTTGCAATATGCGTATGTCACACCTAAAGCTGCTCCATAGATAAATTTGAATCTAACCAATCCTCTTAAATAAGATGAGACTCATAGACACTATAAATTTACATCTAGATCCTTTGTCAAATTATTCAAGCGTATAGGGAACGAAGATTATTTTACGTTCGAATGATTCACAACATACGAGAGTACACATACATACCTTACAATTTACATAAGAAATCACAGGGGATTTTGCCCAACATTTGGAAATGCATGCAGCTCACATCTGCGTATCATTTACATATTACTGGCTTTTTTATATTTTTAAAAGATTGTGTCTTAAAGGATGCTCACAAGAGTGTTCATCAATAACTATGAGATGTTATATTTTTGAAAAACATTTCTTTATTAGGTTTTAGCTAATTTTTTTCTTTAAAATATTTTTAAGCAGTTGCTTATTTAAAGTGCATTTTATTTAATCCTAAACTGGTTATCATTGTTTTTATTTTACACTCTCTTATCACTGTCATGACATGTTAAATTTTTGTTTTTGTTTTTGTTTTTTTTTTTTTTTTTTTTTTTTTTTGAAAATCTGACGGGAAAGTAGCACGCCCGGAATATGTATTATAGCATAACCACTTTACATTTACTTTTTGTTTGAAAGGATTTTCTGGCATTTTCATGTCTATTCTGTTTCATTGGCTTTTTATAATTGAAATCAGAACAACTTCAATTAAAATTATTATTTTAGCTTATTCCAAAATGAAAACAACAACAATTTATGATTATGCGATGAACAAATAATTATCATTTAATACTTCTCTCTGCTGCTTATAATTACGAGAAAAAAATCTCTTGAGCCAAAAGTACACATTGCATGAGGTGTAATTCTGAGTAAAATGTACACAAATGCATTCATAAGTACATACCAACACATACACAAATTTATGTACATATGTATATACGAGTAAGCATAGCATAGTATGTATATATAAACTTTTTAATAATTTATACAAATACCAAACACATTTTCCCACACATTCACCAACCATTCCACATAACTAAAATTTTTAAATTATTTGCATACGACTGTGATTATTGGGTATTTCACAAACTATAATAAATGTTGTATCAACTGCATAAGGTTAGTTATGAAAATTTATAAAATTCTGAAGGTATTTCTTTATACAAAAAAAAAAAATAACAGAATACAAACAGGTTTATAAACTTTCTACACAACCGATAGAAAAGAAACGTGAACATCCTATCTATTTTCGTATGTAATAAGAATTCCAACATATTAAATATATACCAGAGACCAGCAACAAGTATGATCAATACGTCGAGCACACTAGCGCTAAGTAACTTGAACGATCCAATCAAGCATTGGACATTTCATTCCGGTATTCACGAACCAGAAAGATTAAAACATTATAGTTGGATTGATTTGATTGCGGCTAATTTACAAAGTGTGTTAGGAAAACAATTATATTTATGTATGAATGTTTTGTTTTAGACGAAATAACTTCAATAGAACGAATAATCTAAAAAGAATGTTCAATATGGGTACATTCATATATTTTTTTTTTTAATTAGGACCACCTCTTAGAGGATGACGCCTACGTATGTATTGCATTGTGCCGAGGATAAGGGGAGTAGTATTTGTGGACATTTGATTTAAACTGTAACACGCTGAAGGTGACAGCGAAGACCTCTGTGGAGAGTTTATACCACATACGAACAGTTCGGCTAAAGTAAGAATTTTCTGTTTAATGCGTATTGCGGTTCACTGTCATATCGACCGCAACGAGTATTTAAAGCTGAGTGTTTGAAATAAGTGCGAGTGTTTTAAACTAACGGCCTATTTCACTATGTCGAAAGAAAATTTCCATATGTTTTCATTCGTATAATTACATTTGAAGGAAAAACATATTCTAAAATTTTGTTTTTGTATCAAATGTATTTGTACGAATGAAAATAAAATTCAAAATTCTTTCGACATCGTGAAATCGGCAGTAAGTGTTTGAAACTAATACGACCTATTCCATTTACAATCCTTGCTTGTTGTTGAATAAAAAACGGTTGTATTATAAAAACTCAGAGTACACGAACAGATATACTCTCAAGCATGTTACTCATTGCATATCTCTGATACATACAAATATATGGATGTAAAAGAAGAATACAGACACAAAAAGTACTTTAAATTTTGTTAACTTTTTTATTTTTCTTTTTTTTTATTTTCAATACTTGTTATGCAAATAAATTGTAGAAAAACTTTTATTGTTAAATAAGTAAAAAAAAAAAAAAACTGAAAATGTAAATTATGTACATACGTAACTTTCAAGTCCTTGTGTGTTGTATTTGTCATTTTGTTGTTGGGTGAGTTGTTAATTGAATTAAAGTTTATTGTTGAATGATTTAAAACAATTATGTTTTACATCATACTCGTATTTCTAATACATGTTGAAATATTTATGAAATACATATTTAAAGAAGAGAATGTTTCGAAATCCAACTTAACATAAAGTTGATACGAATTATTGTTTTGCGGCTTTTATCTTGTGAGTGATCTTTATTATGTTAAAGTCTCTTAGGTTGGGACTTACCTTTTGAATAATAACATTATGCAGCGGAATTAAAATATTTACGAAAAAACATGTCAGACCTTAGAGTATAGGAAGCCATCAATTTCTGCGTAAATTAAAAAAAATTAATTCGAAGGAAAAAGTTATCCACCTGATATAATAATTATCGGCTAACTCTTCTGTTTATGATTTTCAAAATATTTGTTTCTATATTTATTTATTTTTTTAAGTTTTTTTTTTTTTTGGTAGTTCTCCTCTCATACCCCAATGTATTAAATTCCGTTAAACTTCTAAATTTTTATACAAATTTATATATTTCGTTTTACGTTTAGCTTGGAGGGAGAAGTTACCCGATCGATATATTGATTATAGCAAAACTCCACTGTTTATGGCTCGATTTTAAAAGTGTATGCTTGCAATTTAGTGCCATAGTGAAATAGTGATTAAAAAAACAAATGTTTATTCTGTTCGATAGGTTTTTTGTACCAAAGTCGGTTTAAATGTAGTCATTATTTTGTGTGGCTTTTATTTAATCTACAGTACCGCCTTCTTCAAGAAATTTTCTTGCTTTTTATATAAAAAATTCCCTTAAAATGACACACAGGGGTGAGTATCTTTTGTTATAGATTTTTTAAATTGCCAAATTTACTTTTAAAATTCTATTTATATTTACTTGTATGTATTGCAGTAGTTTCTATCCCAAGTTTTTAATCAAATGTTTGTTTGTAAAATAAAATTTTCCATTTCTATTACTTACTTTCTCCACATATTGTTATTTTTAGAGAATATTTCTTTTTTTTTTTAATTAAATAAAAACACAACATATATTTTTCTTTTTGCAGGATAACAAAAAATGCCATCACCCTTGTTACACAGAAATGACACAAAACATATATATGTACATACATATATAGACACATGTATGCTGTAGTGGTCGTATCGTTGTTGCAAAAATGAAATCGAATTTATTTAAATTAATTTCTTAAAACAATACTCGTAAAAAACTTTTATTTTCTGCTAAAGTTGTTAGTTACATTGTTATAAATAACTTTATTGGTATTTAATTAAACAATTTTGAGGATGGGTCAATTGGAAATATTCACGAAGAATTCTTATTTGTTTTTTTTTTTTTTTTTTTGTCTAAAATTGATTTTAAATATTCAATATAAACTTAAGTTCTAGCAATAAAGAAGAGGAGAGAAATGGTTTTAGAAAATTAATTGTGTGAGGAGAGAGATATTTTTTAGTCTTTTGCTTTACCTAAAGAAAATTGCCACAATACCGAAGATTTATGAAGAGTTTAATATGGGAGAATATTGCATACATACTTAAATTTTGTATCGTGTATTGAATTAATTATTCATATATATATAATTGAAATTTAAACAAAATATGATTGCTTAATATATCACATTCTTTATGAAATGGACACTATAAAATCCATACTGCTTCATTATTACAGCATACGACACATGGAATTTAAATGTAGATGTAAAAAAAGATTGTTAGTCTGCATTTATAATCCAGCCATACATTCCATTCTTGGCGCGTTTATACCGCTTTTATGAAATTGATTCCTCTTAAATCATGTGGCCCATTCTAACCATCTTTACTGAAAATTGATTGAAACTAGGGATTCCAATCGGGATTGGATTTGTGAAACCCCGGGATTCGGGAATTTTTTCGAAACTATCGATTGCACTATCGATACTATCGATAGTTTCTGACTATCGTTTTACCATCGATAGTTTTTAATACTATCGATAGTTTTTATTTTTCTTATTTTAGTGTTTTATCGTTTATTTGCATGCGCTAGTAGCGCCAGTAAAACAAATTGTAAGCACTTTTTTTTTATCAACAAGTGTTTATAAAATTTTAAAGCTATTTAGTTTGGCAAAAATATATAGATTCATCAAAAGGATTGAGAGGGCAAGTATTTCATATAAAATAAATAAAATTAAATATAAATTAAAACTAATAATTAAATAGATGCCATCGTAAGCTGAGACAATGACGACTATATACATATGTATGCAAATATGCACAAAAATGAAAATTTATGTACATATTTATATAAGTTATTTTTCTTTCAATAATTTAATAATTAAAGATAAATTTTGTGAATTTAATAAATCTCTGAAGCTATGTTTGTTGTAATCTCTTTATTTTACTTGTATCTACCAGCTCTCTGATATATTCAAAAAAATTTTACAGCTAAAATGTAATACTACGTTCACACGGAACATGCTTCACTCTCTATTCATGCTTCACACCCCAATCATTAGCGAAGCAACATGCTTCGCCATACAAAATTTTGAGAGCAAAGCATGTAGATTCATATTGAATATCCTTGCGAAGCATGAAAAATTGCTGTCTTCTCTAAATTGTATCGTAATTTATCGGAAGTTTCTCTGAACTAGATGCAAAAAACACAACAAAAACTTTGATTAAAAGTGAAAAATTGAATTAAAACTATAAAGATAAAACAACAATGGAAACTAAATATATGTTTGTGCATTTTTAAAAATGCGTAGTAATTTAACTTATTTTTTTTGTCCATTTTAGATTTTATTTGTAACTAAAAAGAGATTTGTCAAATCGAAGCAAGTACACGAGTCGTGTGAACAGCTAGATTCATAAACATGCTTCAGAAAGCGACTTGCTTCATCTTGTCGTGTGAACATACTCGTAGTATAAGTAAAGAAAACTATCGATAGTTATCGATAGCACTAACTATCGATACTTTCACACCACTACTTTATATTGCATTGTTAAATATAATTATATACATATGTGTTTTATATTATTCCAACATATAAAAAAACTATAAAGTATTAATCAAAAAGCAAAGTAACAAAATAAAATTATTTAAATAAAAGTATTTAACGGCCCATTTTTTTATAATTGCTAAACGCGTTTAAAGAGAATAATAAACTTAAAATTATTTCTTTAAGTTTCATTGATAGTTTTAACAGGGTGAAACAAAAATATACAAAAGATCAATATTGTGGCCACACGGTGACAATAGTGGAGTTCTATCTTTGGTGCGTTTTCTTTTGCAATTATTTTCAATTGCATCAGATTTGTTATTAACCGTGAGCATTCCTTTTGTACTATATTCGGTCTAGAAATTATTATGTACGTGTCCAAAAAAAAATGGTATGTATGCATACAAATCCAATGTCTGTTCATGTGTCCGTGCTATAAACGCAATTCAGAAAGCAATAAACAGCAAAATTGTGTATTTTGTTGCTGGATTAGGAAAAGGCTATTATATTTTCATTTGACTCTCGCAAGAGCAATGGCATCGACAATGAAGTTGCATGTGTGCTTACAGCGGAAAGTTATGATGACTTTGTTTTAATAATATATAAGGGATTAAGCGAATCCCGAATATCCCGGGATTTTCGAGATCAGGATTTCGGGATTGGCATCCCTATTTGAAACAAATAGAACTAAATATTCTGCTTCGTTGATATACTGTTGGGCTTCCTTTTTAAAGAATTGGGCAAAGTTAATGCATTCAGTTCAGAGATCTATCACAATAAAGATGAATTCCTGTAGACCGCATGAAGATTTAAAATCATGTAGTCCTTGCAGAAATGAAAAATTTGTAAGACTTCAGTTGAAAAAAGCTAAATTGATTGAAAAGTTTTTTTATTACAAAATTAATTCAAGCTATTATATATGAAAGATAAACTCTGAGTTTTCTTGTGATTTCCAATTAGACTAAAGTCTTGATTGAAAATAAGGTATGTAATTTTTATTACGGAAAGCTTTTTGCAGGAGATAAAATTCATGTTACTTTATTGGATAGAGATTATATTTATTCAGTTTTCAGGCCACTGAGTTTTTTCCACAACAAATACAATAAATAATATTTTTTTCTTATCCATTATAACAGCTGATTTATTATGGGCGCATAAGTATAAACATTTTGCATCTTAGATCGTTTCTTCACTCCATTTCTACAACAATATAACATTCCAACAGCCAAACTTACAAAAAAAAAAGATTCATACTCTTAGTAAGTGTAACTTAAAGCACTTCTTACTTTAAACTACAACAAAATTAATGCTCTACTAAGTTGCAGAAAAACAAAAAACAACTAAACTTTTTTGCCAGCAATTACTATTCATACAAAAACAAAGAAAACTTAATAGCAAAAAAAAAGAAAAACAAAAAACCCTGATAAATAAATTATGTAAAAAGTGGTAAAGAGAAGTATCAGAGTGTAAATAAAGTTTTTCACCTGCAGCAAAATGCACAAATATATGTTTTAGTGTATAAAATATTTTGCTAAAACATTGCAAATTTAAGAAAGAATCAGAAACGACAGGGTTCCCTGAATTATATTTATAAAAAGAAATAAATAGAAGATTGCACACCAAAAATATATTTCCTGCATTCAATGCTATCCAATCTAAATTAAACTAAGTTCCGCTTTTGTTGCCAACCCACTGAAAAAAACAATAACAATAACAATCCAACCCATAAAAATGCATTTCACCATCTGAGGTTCGAGTTGTTTTTGGATTCTCATTTAAGTTAGTTTCGGTATTTACGTCTCTTATCCAAAAAAGTTAATTTGTGCAGCATTTTAACATCAACTGTTTGCAATTGACGCTTAATTGAGTTTGAAAAAAGTTAAAAAAGCGTACCAAAAGTGCACTAAAATACTTTATATATACAAACACTCAAAACCACTCTCAAACACACAATAGAGTTTGGCCACAAAAGGTAATTTAGAAAGCATCTATGCAGGGACTCTTAAAGTCATTTCATCGCCCCTTCAATACCAAGTCAAAGTAATTCTAATAGTATGTAAGAAACAAGTATGTTAGTTTTATTTAAATAGTAATAGTAATGAGATCTTTTAAAAAATAGAAATAATTTTATGTTCTTATATTTTTACATAAATTCTATTAAGTACATTTATAATCAGCTAGAGAAAATAATTCTTTGTCTACACATGCCATTCCATGTACGTTGAGAACCTCTGCTTATATATATTTACTAAGCGCTCATTTAGTTGTGCGAGTGTATTACTAAAAAAAAAAATCAAGTTACAGAACAATTTATAACCAAACACCTTTTTAAAATAAACTTTTAACAATATAAAAAATTTTGATTTTCTGGTGTTTAAAAGCTACAAAAAAAAGTTTTAAGAAAGGGAAAATTGCATTAACATTTTCAATGCAGTTTTAGCAATTGTTATATTGCCCTTTTAATGGCAATTAGCTATATCTCCAAAAAAGAGCAAAATGCAAAAATTCATTGAAAAAATTCTTCATTAATAAAAAAAAAAAAACTATTTAGAGGAACAGTTTAAGTTTAGCTTTATGATAAACATGATTTTATCAGGATATTGTCATTTTGAAAAAAAACGGCGACTTTGTTAAAAAAAAAACCGATGGATAAACTGTAGCTGGTATAGTAAGGTAATTGTGGAGTACCAAATTGTACACACATATATACGTAGTATATATTTGATATAGAAACGTTAGTGTTAGTGTTTAAAGAGCAACACGCACACATAAGAACTTATTAAGTTTCATTATAGTTTGATTTAATAACCATGTCAGGTTTCTATTTTAAATTGAAGTTTGATATTCAGGTATGCGAAAGTTTTTAGACGAGAATAAACATCAATTTGATTGGGTATTGAGGAAAGACTATAAAATCTTAATTTAAAAATATTTTGTTTTTTTTTTTTTATAAAAAATATTGTATCTTGAAAAAGCAATATTGGTGTAATGCTGTGCCTGCTGCTTAAAGTTTTGCTTATGATTAGAAAACAACATATATAAAACTTTTGTTTATGATACTTCTGCTGAAGATGCATCAGTTCGAGTTTCATATTTATTAAATTCGTAAGAAAATGAGATGTTTTTATAACAAAGGAACAGCAGGGGAGGTGGAGTGGTATGTGGTACCATATACCACTACGGGACTATCGACTTGATAATGACTGGATCATCAAAGAACTAAAAAAAAACATTCGGATCCATACCAAGGACCTGCCAACACGACATTGATCGAATTCACTCTGCCAGTAATATAACACAGTGGACTCTTGAGCAAAATGTTAAACTTTTAAATTGGCCTTCTGGATATATCTTATCTTAAATGTATACAAAGATTGCAGCAAAAAGTGTTTGGTGCTCGATGATACTAGATTATTTACAATCATCACTTTATCCCTCAAAGTCGAAGCTATTTGTTAAATAAGCATAATAAATAAAATATGAAAAATAAAAATAAAAAAAATTTTATTAAATAACACAAGCTTAAGGTAACAATGAATAATTCAACCAAAATAACTCATTTTCCAGTGTTATGTATTTTTACATTTCATGTATTACCACCTCCAAAAACATCACCCTATATACCTATTATTACTTACATATAGATCAGTGGAGGGCATTTTTATTTTTTTAATTATATTATTTATTGAATCTTCAATTATAAATTGAAACATCAATAAGTTGTTGAAATCTTAAATCTAAAAAATAAAAATAAAGCTTAATATATGTTTAGCCAAATGCAAAACAAAATTTATTAGTTTCAGTGATTAATTTTTTCAGTTTTACATCTCTCGTGTTCGGCTGAGAAGAAGAGTATCCCTCCTTTTCAGCCGGGTCTGGCCTCTATAATGTAGAATTTTGCGTGCAAGTACATTTGGGGGGCAACTCAAGTATTTTAATATATATTTTTTAGCGTGTTTTGAAAAAACTGTCTTCAGCAACGGAAAATCAAGATCTTTGTGAATTCGCTGGTTTCGGATATACCAGGGGGCTGCTGTTATTGTACGTAGAATTTTATTCTGTCGCCTTTGAATTTTTTCGACATTTGATGCTGAGGCAGTGCCCCACAACTGGATTCCATAGGACCATATTGGTTTCAGGATCGCGTTGTATAAGAGAAGTTTACAGTCAAAGCTTAGTATAGATTTTCTTCCAATAAGCCAATTCATTTGGGCTGCTTTTAGTTTCATTTGGATCAACTTTGCGTCTATGTGCGATTTCCATGTTAAACGGCGATCAAGATGAACGCCTATTTATTTGACTACAGTGTGTTGCGGTATAGTCTCGGTGTTGATTTGTATAGGCGGGCATATTTCTCTGCGCAACGTAAAAGTGACGTGTACACATTTCTGCTCGTTAACTTTTATACGCCATTGTTTGAGCCATTTTTCTAATTTTGATATGTACTCTTGTAAGTTGCGGGAAGCATCTACTGGATTTTCATGAACGCTTAGAAAAGCTGTATCATCAGCAAATGTTGATGTATGAATGTTGTTGCTTAACGGTAAGTCAGAGGCATATTATAAGTACAGCAAGGGACCAAGATGCTGCCTTGGGGAACTCCGTCTTCGATCGACTGCGGAGGGCTTTAAAATTGCCTTCTCGAACCACAAATTTACGTTCCTTTAAATAGTTTTTTAAAAGTCTGACGATGTTTGCGGGAAGATTTTGCATTAGTTTGTGTATAAGACCTTCGTGCCATACTTTATCGAAAGCTTGCGAGACATCTATTAAGAGCGCAGAGCAATATTTCTTTTTTTCAAAAGTGTCTCTAACAAAATTCACAAGTCTGCGAGTTTGTTCAATAGTGCTATGTTGTCTGCGAAAACCGAATTTATGATCTGGAATGCATCCATTACTAGTCACTATAGGCATCAGCTTGCTCATATACAGCTTTTCAATTAGTTTTGAAATGTTGGGCAATAAACTAATAGGCCTATACGATTCAGCCTTCGTATGATCCTTGCCGGGCTTTGGTATCATAGTAATCATCGAAACCTTACATTTTATTGGAAAGTGTTCTAGGCGTAGAATACTGTTAAAAATTTATAGTATTATTCTTTTTGCAATGAAAGGCAACTCTTGAAGCATTTTGTTGCTTATTTTGTCGACTCCTGGGGCTTTTTTGGTGTTAAGACTAGTAATGGCCTCTTCAATCTCCACAATGCTAAATCTTAGTGGTATTTCTGGTAAAGAGACGACTGGTGGCATTTTTATAGCAAGAAAATTCTGTTTGCGCGACGTTGACACACGTATACTATAATTATGATAATTAACGTTCGGATGTTGCTTGGTTATCATTTCGTCAAAGTAAATCAAACCAGTATCTGATCAGCACTTGTTAGAGTAAGACCTCGCTGTTCATTTTTTATTTACACTCAAGGCAAAATGTTTAGTGAAGAATGGGAAAATGATTTTTTTTTTATAGAGAACATGGATGGCGATGAACAATGCCTGATTGTTTATCGCGTTATAAGTCAAAAAGTTTGTTTTGTTTAAAAAGGCATTACTACTGTTGACATGGAGGCTACCATAACCTTAGCAGGGGTGATCGAACACTAAAACTATTTCAATAAAAAGCAGAATTTTTCTTAATATTTATAGTTGATGAAATTAATATTCACCATCATAGTGTTGATGAAACTACTGTTTGATTGTCTTTAGAAAAGGCGTCGTATGCGGTTGCTTTGGGTTTGGCGAAGCAATGTCGCCGGTTTGATGATGGTATTTTTTTTGTAAACTTAACGTCAGATGTTTTAAAATGAAAATGAATATTGTTTTCGTTATTATTATATTAACATAAAAAGTATTATTGAAAAAAACTTCAAATCAAATAAAAATACTAAAATGCAAGAAATGTATTTTACTTTTGGCAACAGACAAATTTTTTGAGTGTATTATTATTGGCCGTCGTTCGTTTTTTGCTCCTTCCCACACCAACATATATGAGAGAGTATGTGTGTGCCCACCACTGATATAGATATATATAATATTTCACATCACTATTAGTTCGATAAAACATATGTACATGTTAAATGCTACATATTGCATTTGTTTAACTGCAACGCAGTGCGTTTGATTAATATGAAGTGTGATAATTAATTATCATACGTAAGTCATTTTTAAGCTAAAAATTTTAGAATTTTAAGTCGTATTTGATTATTATTAAATTTATTCTGCAACCGATCCGGAATTTATGGTTGCAAAATATTTATTTATTGTGGATGCATGACGGTTAGAGATCTACTGACAACTTGGCAATAGCAATATAAAAATTAGCTTAACCCAAAAGAATCCAAAACTGTTTGTGCATTATTTTATCTTGCTCGTTATGATAATAAATTAGTAAATAAATTTTAATTTAAATGTAAATTACTAAATTTAAAAAAAAATGTTTTGAAACGACAGCATGTTTCTGAAAATTGAAAATGTCGTGTGTGGATGTTAAGAAAAATATCAAAAGATTTTTAGTTTGTATTTTTTAACAATATGTTGTTTTTTTAATAACTGAATGGTTATCAAATATGTATTAATATTTTTTTGTATATAACAAATGTTTTGAAATTTCTACAACATTTCACCAATATAACAGTTACAACATCCTGCGAAATCCTTTTATATCAATAAAATAATTAATAAATCCTCTTAATGTTACAAAATACTCTGAATTTAAATCGAACAATGAAAAAGTTCTTCAATATTTTTCAAAAGAAACTTTCGTTATTGTAACATGAAGTTGTGTGATGAACAAAAAAAAATTACTTGTTTTAACCACTTCAAACTTAAACAAAGGCAACACTCTTAACTTGTGAACGTGTTGGTGTTTTTTTATTTTCCCTGCAGTTTTAAAAGTAGAAATTGACTACAAATCGTTAGGTTTTTCGCTAACGAAAAATCGACTAACTACAACAGTGGCCACAAGTAATGCAAGAGTTCGCCTTTTGACTCTCTCACTCATGTACATGTACACGCACACAGAACATGCATAAATGTTAATGGCTTCAATCTCAAATTTTTTTTTACGAGTTAAAAAAACTGTGCCCTTATTCCAAAGAAAATCAACAATAAAATAAAAAAGATTTTATGTAAGTGTTATGATTTTGTGTGTACGTACAATTAGAAGTTCGTGGTCAGTGAATGTTAAATTTTTAGTAAAAAAAGTGTTTTTCTTTTTAGAAAGGTAAAATGAGCAGCACAAGTCAACTAACACGTTGCATAAAAAAAGAAAAAGGACAATTAATTGAAAATTTTATAAATATTGAAAATGAAATTTGATAAATACACAAAAATCCAAAAAATTTTAATTTCTGTAGTATTTTCATTAAGGAAATATCATTAGTGATCTAACTGGTACATTATGACTAGCGAAATAGTTGGGTATTGCTGACTAGTGTTCTCATCGGTCTGATCGTTTCAATTGACTACAGTCAATTTCATGTCCATGATAAAATCGTCAGTCGAGTGCATTGCTAGTAGTTAGCCAAATAGCTACTTATTCGCTAGCTACGCCGACTGCAGGGTTGTTATTTTAGTTTCACTTTATTTTTGTATAAGCAGCAACACATATACTTTTGTTTCTGTTAGTATTTTTCATTCGTTTGAGATAACGGAAAACATATTTTAAATGAAGTTTTTTCGCAAAGCATTATCTATATATGCACAAAAACGTAAGAGTATTTGTTTACATATTTGTGTAAGGGGACGCCAGCTGTTTTATGCCTCTATTTACAACGAAATGAGAGAAGCTAAGTTTTAACTAGAAAAATATAATAATTTGCGAGAACATACTAAAATTATTATGGATTACAATGCGAAATATTGACAAGAACATTAAAACAAAACCGCTAAAAATTTATCATAACCGAAAAATTCAGTAAAAATTGCTAAAATTCGCAAAACTTTTAAAGATTACAGAGCGCAATATTGATTAAAAATTTAAAAAAGAAACTAATATTTTGGTAAAATTACGTTTGTCAAGAAGAATGCGAAAAGTGCCACATATTCAACAATGTTAAACTTTTGTAAGAATTAATGGGCTCAGTTCAATTGCTTCATAACTCATTCCTAGGAGATTGTTTGTATGACCAAAGTTCAGTTTTAATGACCCATAAAAGTTTTTATAAAATCAGTTAAGGTATCGCAATTGTTTTGTGTAGTTAAGAATACTCTATTAATCCACGCCCACAAGTTGGCCTTGCATGCCAAAATCTTTCAAAGATTGTATTTAGTGTTAAAAATGTAACTCAATTGTGGTTTAAGTTTAACAAAAAATAAAACTGCATGTATGTTTTTTACGCCAAATGGATATTTTTTGTAAAGCATTTTACGTTTGTCCAAAAAAAAATTTATTTATTTTTTTGCAATATAAATTTTTTAAAGGTTTTTTTTCGTGAAACGCTGGCAATATGAACTATTTAAAGCTCGAGTGATTAATTTATAGTTTTAATATTCAATATTGAAAAAACGCTGCAACCAATTTTTATTAAACCAAAATTCACAGGAATACAAAAATATATATGTATATACTCCTATTTATTTAGATAACGAATCATTCAAATAAGGAATTTACTAAACGTATCTTTTAAAAATTACAAATAATTAATTTATAAAAATTTTATTCATCTGGATCACACTGATATTGAAGCAAAATTGTTTACTTCTTATGCACCCACGTCGTTTGTATTCTTTACAAATTTGAGCTGCGCTTATCTTTATAATTTTCATTAAGTGATGATTTCTTCTAAAGTTTTCAATAAAGTATGAATTGACACGACACCAAATTGTGCAAATGAGTTTAATACATTTCCTACTGTTCGGCAAGAATTTAGTTTGGAATTTAATATTCAGATGTACTCCTTTTCTGAAGTGTTAATAAATATCTGGCTTACAATATCACGGTGTCAAAAGCACTAAATTGCGTTTCACTAATAATCGATTTTATTTAATTTAGTATTTCTTTATTTTATGGTTAAAAGGTCGGAAGAAGATCTACCGGTCGACATTTTGGGTTTGGGCGTAAATTTCTATTTAAATGATTCGCAGTGTAAATAAGGCTATACACATGCAAATACACATAAACACATGCTGCTTGCAAATTTTTTTCACACACTTCTAAACATTGTCCTATATTTGTAGGCATGTATAGAGCAATTATTGTCATGGATTATCACGGATGATAAAGTTGGTACAATTGTGCTCTTTTTTTTTAATTCAAATCTAAAAAGTACAATGTTAGCTCCGTGACTGATTTGGTACTATTTTAAAATATTTTCATATATATTGTTATTAATTAATTTAATATGGAAACTCATTTTTACTGTCATACATACATACTGTGAATGGATTTCGCACTTGTGTATTGCGGAGATAATCCGTGTTTTTTTTATAAAAAGAATAGCTGATGAAGTTCATTAAAAACTGGCTAACAAAACTTACTTCCAGAAGTGTTAAATCTGGAAAAACCAATAGTACAGTAGCTTTCTTGTTAAAAATGTTCCCAAATGTAAGTGTAAATTATGACACTATAAATAAAGAGTTTTGAGCAAATGAAAAATTAGTGCATATTATTTTTGTTTCAGTTACTAAAGAAAGTTTATAATAAACCAAAAAAAATACATATTTGAGTAGTATTGAGGTAGAAAAAGTACATTTTTGAAAATCGTGTTGGTACGAAACTAGTTTTGTCACTTATTATCCTTGTGGAAAATATATGGCTAAAAATAAAATATTTAAATAGGGAGAACTGTATAGAAAACTTAAAAGAGAAAAAATAAAGAAGGGAATGCCGAACGTAATACATACAAGACTCATTTCTTTCCATTTCGTTATAATTGTGGATGGAGTATTACATAATCTTCTGCTTTATGGGTTAATAACCGTACACTCAAAATATTATGTCGGTTAATTTATATTAAAAATCATTTGAAACAACAGTCTTTTCATTACGTTTATATTTCATTTGAGTCAATTAAGTTTTTCAATCATTTTTTAACTACCGAATTTAGAAAAAGCTACTTTTTTCTACTCTTTCTTTTCTTTTAATATAAATATTTTTTATTTCAGTTTTACTGAATGCAAATTAAATAACTGATTTTATTAACTGCATAGAAAACTATTTGCTTTTAAAACAAAATGCATAGAAATTTAAAAAAATAAACATCTTTGTAAAACAACTAAATTTTCATTCACTTAAACCTTCAAAAAATAAACATTAGAAATAAACTACATTCAATTACTGCAAATTTTTTTTTTTTGAGAGTATTTTTTGTTTTTTTTTATAAAAAAACAATTTCGAATTGTCTGATGAACATCTGCTGTTTGTATAACATTTCTATAATAGAAGCATCTACCTCATGCATATATTCATGAAGTTTTTCTAAATAAAAAAAAAAATTATTTAAATACCATAACATTTGACAATCATTAATATTGATAAAAGTCTACTAACAACCAAATAAATAACACACACACATAACATTAAAGCATATTAGATGATAAAATATTTTAAGGATGTGATATCTGTGAACTTTTGTTATTTCCGTTTTTTTTTTTTTTTATTAAATACATAAATATTTTAAGAGATTTTTAAGAAATTTTTCGTTTAACATCTTAGATTTAGAAATTTAGCCTAAGCAATTTTTTGCAAATTTTGGGGTATGATGCGTTGTGGCAACGAAGTTCGTTCCAAAATTGCGGAATTTTGCATATTTTTTTCTGATTGTTATTTTTATTAAAATTAATTTCAAGTACTTCTCGCTCACACATGCATATTTATGGTATTGTAAGGCTTCTTTGTTTGCATAAAAATGCACATACAAAATACATCAACAAATAAATATAATACTCTTACTGTTACACAATAACTGACATAAACTTATACTGATTCCAAAGAAAAGTCATCATAACTTCCTGTTTTGGCTTTATGAAAAATACCACAGATGAGCAACTTCCTATTTCCTGTCAAATACTTGAACGGAACAGCAAACCAAATGCACTGAATGCCTGACTGACAGAAGCCATTGTAAATATTTTCATGTATGAGTGAATTTTATATAAAATATGGCATAGTCGTTTTTCTCACAATTGCATGTATATTTCCACACAAACATACACGCACACGCACATATACATATACACATCATCAAATTCAAATAACAGAAAGCATTTCATTCTATATTTCCAACTTGTAAACATTTTCATCAGGGAGAAATAGTGTCATACTTGCCACTTGAATTAACACATGACAATTGCATTTCGGATGTTGGTGGTGTTTTCTATTAATAACATCTATAGTCAGAAATGGGCTAAAGTATAAATTAGATTATAACTTTGTCATAAATAATATAAAAGAAAAACCAGCAAAATCGAGTGACAGTTAAAGTTTATAAATGTTGAAAAATATATGAATGTACTCGTATTTATTTCTATTCTATTTTAGTCTGATTAAAAATTGCTTTGCATTTCCTGCTTCTTTTAAAAATGGTTTTATAATAAATAATTTGCTCGGCATTTTCATTTAATGTTCACATCAGTTATCCGTGTTAATTGTCATTCCATTTCTATTTTCATAACTAAGCAATCAGCTATGTTGGTTATATGATCTGTCAAATGACCGTTGCTGTACCTGCAGGACCAAATTTAATATTAACTCAAAGGAAAAACATGGTTGAAGCAAACACTTTCTAAGAACAGAATACCATGGTTCTATTATATGGTTATAAGTTAAATTATACAATTATGAAAGTTAATTGTTTTTAAATTGATTTAAAGGTGGTGTTGGCTGAAGTCGTTAACGCGTTGACTACTAAGCAAACAATGACTTGGGGCCTGGGTTCAAACCCTGGCCAGAGCAAATCAATCAACATCATTAATTTCTCTAATGTACATTAGTGAGCAATTTATTAATTATTGTCGGACTTATTTAAGTGATGAAGTCATAGCACTTAAAAATTAACATAACGCGCAAAGCAGAGTTGTGAAAGAGTTAAGTCTTCTAAATTTTCAACATCTATCTTCTCTACCCTATCCCTCTCCCTGAGTTCCGGCACAGTGCACTGCATACGTATGGGTCATCCCTTGAGTGCTGGTCCTAATAAAAAAAAATAAATAAAATGTGTCCCATATAAAATATTAGCTTTTATTTCGTGACTTTTTTCACGGTACCT
Organism: Lypha dubia; assembly: GCA_947311025.1. NCBI lineage: Eukaryota > Metazoa > Arthropoda > Insecta > Diptera > Tachinidae > Lypha > Lypha dubia. The sequence goes on from OX371260.1 coordinate 124,698,583, forward strand.
CTTAATGAAGGCATAAACAGTCTGTCTACAAAATTTATCGTAGAAACAAAGAAGTACCAAAAGTACAAACTTTTACAAATTTTAACATAAAGTAGTACACTATATTAATGTAAAAAATATAAGTAAAAAAACAAAAACTTATGAAAGTACCAATTTGTTTCGTTTTAAGCCCTTGAAAATTACCCTAAGTTTTAACAAATTTCATTAAAATTCATTAAAATAATTCTCGAGAAAAAAATATGAAAAGAAAAAAGCACCAAAAGAAAAAGTACCAAAAGTTAAAAAGCACCAGTTTTTTCTCATTTCTGCCCCAAGAAAGTATGTTAAAAATTTATTAAATATTAATAGAAAAATAAAATGTACCAAAACTACCAATTAGCCCCTGTTTTATCTTTCAGAAAGTACCCTATATTTTAATCTGTGTCGTCTGCAAAATTTCATCCAAAGTCATAGAGCGGTTTTCGCATTGTTGTGGAACAATTTAAAGAAGGTTAAATTAATGATTTTATTCCGATTATAAAATGTTTTCCATAATTTTCTTTCATCTTTTTACAAAACTTTACAATTTAACGGCCTTTCGTAAACATTCATTTGCCTGAATATCTTTACGAAGCAATGGAATAAAAATCACTGACAAAAAAACTTTGCCATGTAAAGAAAATTTTTTTTTCAAACAACAAACCATGCTTGCGTGTTACTGATGAACAACAGTACGTATTTGGTTTTTCTTGTTTCTGACTTAATACAAAAATCTTTGTTACACAATTTTTTCATTTTCTTGAAGTAGACTATTTATTTATTAAACTAAGAAAAAAAAGCAGATTACGCCAACATCAATGGAACTAAGAATGCTTATAACAGACACAAAATGTCTTAGCAATTCAGCACAAATGCAAATAATAAAAATATTAATAACATTATTAAAACAGCCGCCGCACACAAGTAAGCGAAAAAGCTTTCTGTAAAATCTTTAATATGGGTTCAATATATTTTGTTAAACCGTTTAAAAACGGAAAAGAAAAATTAAGCTTACTGATTTGCTGTTATTTTAATTAATTTTCAAGATCAACAGTAATTTTATTTTAATATGTAATTAGCAGTTAAATAGAAAATAAGAAACCTTAAAATAATTTTTATGATACACGCAAAAAAAAACGTGGTTGATGGAATCATAATCGTAAACTATCATTTCATGTTCAGATTAATGATTGCAGCTATTATATATTGTATTTGTCATCTAAGAAACATCATATGTTCTTCATAAATCTCCCTCTGACAATAACATTGTATGAACATAGTATGCTCTGCAAATGCTGAGAAATTTGAGCGCGTTATAGTAACTTTGAAAATATCTTTTTCCTGGTTTATGTAAACAATTTGACATTTTGTTAAGATAAAAGAAAAATGCACACACAACTACTTATTAAATTAAATCAAATTATATTTTTGATAAATATTTTTATTTGGAAATATTTATCGAATAAAAGTTTTCTGGACAAATTAAATTTAATCAAATTCAAAACATTTAACTTATTTATAGGCATATTTATGTTAAATCCAATTGCCATCTTTTGCAGTTCCGTAGTATTTTTTTTTTGTCACGCTGCAAAGAAACATACATTCGTATATTAAATTCACTCCATATATCGTATATGTGTACCTAAAACCACTGATGTTGAAGATTTCAGGAGCACTCTTCTTTTGTTGTGAAATGAAATAAATTTCTTCATATAATTATAATTTTAACATTAATTTTTTCACTTCACATCTCCTCGTCTTATTAAATACTATGAACGACTGAAGTTACATACGATTGACAGCTATCTTGTTTCCTTTCAGAATACAAACAATCTATGGTCACAATAAACTTTTATAATTCCCATTTGCAAAAGATACTCTCTTAGTAGCGAAAATACTTTTTTTAATACATTAAATTTTTATGGGACAAAACTCAGAATGATTATTTTATTGTTGCATCTAATATTTTAATAACTGAAGAATGTTTAATGCAACCATATTTGCTTCAATGAATAATTACTTGGTTATGGCAGATATACTTAGTTGACATGAACATTTTGCAATCATGTCTTTTCTCTGCGTGTAATTAAAAATCAACAAGACTTTAAAAAACAAAAATCGCTTTTTTCATGATTTTCGTAAGAGTATTAACGTCTTCAAACTGATAACCAAACTTCATATTAAATTTCTGAAAGAATTAAATAAAAACGCTGCTCACACATTTTTGCGAATGCAATAATATCGGGATCTTAGTTCTCTTGGTAATAAAGATACTTCTCTTAAATCTTAACAAAACAAATTTATTATCTAGTATGTTGTTGTCGTATCAAGCACTAGAAAATACTTATATTGTTTAGCATTTAAACATTTCCAACATACTGTTTAAAAAGGACGCGACACAAAAAACCGCTCTTTATTCTTTCTAATGTCCAAATGAGAATGGAAACCACAATCGAAACATATGCTGTACAATCATAATATTATGGGGCTAAAATTAATAACTATTAAAAATACATATGTAGCGGCAGAATTAAGAGATCTTTTTTATACATATATTTTTATATATTTTTCTTAAAAACATGGTGATATATATTTTGCGTTGTGTATAACACAACTTACTGTGGCTTTGGCGGCAATTGTAGGCTATTGGTCTGTCGGTAATGCATGCAATACATCATAGTATATGAAAATATAGCAAGTGCTAAAGTCAATTTGAATATATAATGTCACTTGCAGTTTGCAGAATATCTGTTTAAGAACATCATGTGGACACATCACTTGTGCATAAATATATATGTATATACACATCCAAATATACACTTATAATACCTTAAAGCGTAATCAGACACAAATCTAAAAGACAACAATTTTGAAAATGTGCCAAGCCAACAATGAAAGCGCAAAGGAGGCCACAAAATGCAAATAGTTTAAAACTTATTTATTGTAGGATTGAAGAAGCTAAGTTTTATTTAAAAGTTTCCACAATGCTCGTTAGTGAACTTCTAAGGATATTTAAAACTACCGCCTAGGTTTAGCGGATCATACATAAGAAACAGGATGACTTTTCTCTCTTCTACTCTCCGTACGAGGAAGAAGAAGAAAGCATCGCACACCTTCTATGCCTCTGCCCAGCTATGGAGGATCACCGCCTCCGCTTTCTAGGCAGCAGATCCTTCAGTACCCTCTCCGAGCTCTCAAATACGGAACTCGGTTGCCTTAGCTCCTTCATCAGGAGCAGTGGATGGTTCGCCCAATAGGGGGCTCGACATCCTGGCTGTTCTGCAAGGCAACTCCTTGCTTTGGTTTTTCCCACCTGTTTCTGCTTTCTACTCTTCTCTTGCTCTTCTATGGTCTTCCCTCATCAACTCTTCTTCCTACTCTTCTAATCTCCTTTCCACCATCACTCGTCTTCACTAGAGGTAGCACAATGGGACCATATCAGGACCCAAGTGAGCTGGAATCTTATCTTCCATTTACCAGCAGCCTGCTATGCTAACCTAACCTAACCTAACCTAGCCTACTCTCCGTACTTTGTTGGAAGTATTCGTTAAGAAAAGATTATTGTACTATCAGCTTTAACACATTACGATTCAAAAGAAATACTTAAAGTCAAAATACATTACAAATTCTAAATTCTTTTAATTTGGATCTACATATCGCACTTGATCAACAAGAGGGTGTTAACTCAAAATTTTTAAATTTTCAGTAGAGGCAAACAAATTTTTTTTATACTATTCGTCTATCACAAACGGAGATACAACTGTATTTTTTTGGGTGAAAGAGTGGAGAAAATGGTGTAAAATTTTTACAGTGGATAGATATGACCACTGTACATCGATCTCTTGCAAAAAACGAAATTTTAAAAATTTTGAGTTAATAACCTCTTGTTGATCAAGTGCGATATGTAAGTTAGTATTTGTTTAAGGACATTTTTTTTTATTTTAGTTTTATAAAATGGCTCTCTACTGCATATTTCATAAAAATTGGCATTATTTGGAACGGAGAACGGTTGTCATCAATTTAAGTTATGTAATTGTTTTTATTAATTTGGAAAATTGTCCAATAATTCAGAAATAAATTTTATAATTTAAGGCCTCATTAGTCTTGACTTTTACTTTCTGTTCTGTTCTGTGCCGTTCTGTTGTTGAATTTTTGTAGTTAGAAATTCTGTAAAAAAACGTATCAGTTGTTTCTTGCAGAATATACATAGCCGAATATCTATCGCTCCTTTAGTGCAACGTGGTCATATCTCAAAAAAAACTCAAACGTGGCAAAATGCATTTAAAGTTTTCAAAGCGTAAGCATTTATATGGACGGCTTGAGCACGTAAGCGATTATAACTTGGGTTTAGATAGAGATATGTTTATGCAAATTTTTTTACAAATAAAGAAGGTATTGAGAAACTCTTTTTCGTCAGTAACTGAAAAATTTGGTTTTTTGAGATATTTTTTTTTTTTTTTTTTTTTTTTTTTTTTGTGATAATTTTATTATTTATTGAATCTTTAATTATTAAAATTGAATTATCAATAAGTTTTTCAAATCTTAAATCTAAAAAAATATTAAATATAAGTTTAGCCAATGCTAAACAAAATTTTTAATTTCAACGGTTAATTTATGTTGTTTTACATCTCTCGTGTACGGCTGAGAAAAAGAGTATCCCTCCTTTTCAGCCGGGTGTGGCCTCTATAATTTAAAATATTGCGCGCAAGTACATTTGGGTGCACCTCAAGTTTTTTTATATATTTTTTAGCGTTTATTGAAAATACTGTCTTCACCAACGGAACATCTAGGTCTTTATGAATCCGATGATTTCTGACATACCAGGGAGCTGCTGTAATTGTACGTAGAATTTTATTTTGTCGCCTTTGAATTTTTTCGACATTTGATGCTGAGGCAGTGCCCCATAACTGGATTCCATAGAACCATATTGGTTTCAGGTTTCTTCTTTTCGAAAGTGTCTCTGATAACATTCACAAGTCTGTGAGTTTGTTCAATTGTGCTATGTTGTCTGCGAAAACCGAATTGATGATCTGGAATGCATCCGCTTCTAGTCACTATAGGCATCAGCTTGCTCATATACAGCTTTTCAAATAGTTTTGAAATGTTGGGCAATAAACTAATAGGCCGATAGGATTCAACCTTCGTATGATCCTTGCCGGGCTTTGGTATCATAATAATCATCGAAACCTTCCATTCTGCAGGATAGTATTGCAGCCGTAGAATACTATTAAAAATGAATAGTATAATTCTTTTTGCAATATAAGGCAGTTGTTGAAGCATTTTGTTGCTTATTTTGTCGACACCTGGGGCTTTTTTGGTGTTAAGACTAGTGATGGCCTTTTCAATCTCCACAATGTTAAATCTTAACGGTATTTCTGGTAAAGAGATGACTGGTGGCAGTTCAACAATATCAGTAGAAATATTCGGTGTAAATACATTTTCTAAGTGCTTAACAAAAAGAGCACCTTTTTCAGCATCAGTTCTTGCCCAGTCACCATTCGAATCTCGTAACGGAGGTTTGCAAATCACTGGCCTTTTAAGTCCTCTAGCTGCACGCCATAGCGAATAATCTGTTTGTGGTGTTGCATCGAGTTCTTGAAGAAATTTTTGCAGCGAAGCTGTTTTTTGTGTTTGTAAAACTTTTCTGAGCTGTTTGGTGCATTCCTTTAGCCTTAACTTTAGCTGGGGGGATCTGTAACGTTGCCATTCTCGTCGCGCTCTCCGTTTTTCAGTCAATAGCCTTTCTATATCTACAGAAGAAATGTTGTTGAATCTTACTTGTTGATTTGGTTGATTTGAAGAAGCATTAAGAGCAGCTTGATTAACCTGTGCTTCAAACAACCTAATAGAATTTTCTATGTCAGTAGGTGTTCTCAACAGCATATTTTTCGTGCAATGAGCACTCAAATATTTTTTGTATTTCAGCCAGTTAATACGTGCAGATGTCAGCGGTAAATCGCATGTTGATGTTGCAGTTGTGTGTGAGTAAATAGTGATAATAGTAGGCGAGTGATCTGAAGATAAATCCAATGATGCTTCAACTTCAATCATTTCGCTGGGCACACCTTTCATAACTCCAAAGTCGATAATATCAGGAATTTTTTGTCGATCCGTTGGCCAATATGTTGGCTGACCACTTGAAACTACATTAAAGCCCATTTTTGAAATTGTGTCAAACAAAACACGACCCTTGGGACTGATTAAACGTGAACCCCAAAATGTGTGTTTAGCATTGTAGTCGCCAGCTGCTAGAAAACGGGACCCCAGTGTTGAATAAAATGCGGTATATTGACTCTCTGAAATTGAAAACCTGGGAGGAGAATAAACAGATGATATCACAAGTTTTTGATAAAAATTTTCAATGCAGATGTTTGTTGCTTGAAGATAATCTTCACAAAATTCATTTAACAGGTAGTGTTTTATTCGCGTTTTTATTAGAATTCCCGAGCCACCACAAGCTCTACCTCGAGGATCCTTGGTGTCGTAGAAATTATATCCACTAATTCTAAAATAGCTTCGAGACGTCAAATGAGTTTCTGAGATAAGCATAACATCGATTTGTTTGCAATAAAGGAGCGATATATATTATCTGCGGCGGCGGCGGTGTTCACAAATTTAAAACGGCGCATTGTCTTAATTATCAGGTTGAATAATTTTAAAGAAAATAAGTTAAAAACGTTATTTAATTAAAAAAACTCTACTCACTATAAATTTTTCATGAATATAATATTTTTCTATTAAAAATTGTTTTGTTTTTAATGTGCTTAAAGTCGATGTCGGCGGTCATAATAAAAATTTATCAGCGATTACGCGGCAATTTTGTTCCGATCGGCTTGGTTCACTGAAACAAGCAGCTGTCTCTTGCTGTCACTTAGAACTTCCCCCCGGGGGGTAGATAGTTCATCTTGTTGATTCTCAACAACAATATGCAATACTCCCCGGGGTATAGGGTAACTGATTTTTGTAGACATAACGTTTTGTCAGTTACCCATAAAACTTATATGCTCGGACCAATCTCTGAATTAACAGAGCAACGGAATGTGCATATATTTTATAATGAACGTAGTGGCTTGCCACGTAAGTCTACATAGAAGGTGTAAGGGTACCTAAGGTCTAGCCCATGACCAAAACCAATAGAAAGTTAATCCCTTCTGGGATTTCCTTTCGAAACTCTACCAGTAGTTTGAACTGGCACTACGGGGCCGGCAGCCCACATGGGGGAATGTTTAAACCGGGAAGTAGAGTCTTCCTCTACTATACCGGTTACAGGATCCCATGGGCCGGTTGTTGGTTGAGGTCTCTTTCGAGAGTTCACGTAGTGGTTGTGGTTGTTACCAAAAGCTGGGAGAGGTGTCGGTTTAAAGACTGATGCTCGCTTAGCGGACTTCGTGTCTACCGATGCGAAGCCTCTATGTGCTGTTGTGAACCAACAGGATTCCAGAGTTTAGGTAGCTCGCTCACTTTAGCAAGGTGTTTGGACATGACGGGCCTTGGTCATGTCTGAGAAGTTGCTACCTGTTGTCATCCCCTCGGGGATGCCTTCGGGTTTCTTGAGTGGGGTGGCTCAGGGGCGATGGTGAACGCTTAATCTACACCAAGTGTTTAAGTACACCGTCAGATAAGCCGTAAAGGCAGGTGCTGACGTATACTCATTCACAATCTGTCACTTAGAACTGCAAGTAAAATACTGCTTTCAACAGAATGGTCCGTAACAGAACAGAACAACTAATTGAAAATACATGTTGTGCATACACAAAAAATGAACAGCTGATCCAGAAGAGAACAGAAAGTCTAATTCTACCTTTAGTTCGAAATATTTCATTTAGTTCTTAGCTTTTTTTGCAGCTTTAATTTTACAACACAGAAAGTTCTTTTCATTAGAAAATAGTTTAAGAAGGTAAATTGTATGACAATTTTATAGAAGAAATGTAAAATTTTAGCGTAGATGGTATTACTCTTTTGGAATTAAAATGAAAAAAATTAAATTCCCATGATTGGAAAACCCAAAAGTCAACTATAGAATTTTGGATTAAAAATTTTGAGTACAAAAACGCAATTAATAAAAACCCTTTCGGGGAATTGTAAACTTTTGTGATGAAATTTTTAGTTTTGGCTTTCAGTAACGCAGAAGTTGAGCGCGTCTTCAGAACATACAAATTAATTTTTATATTATTTATACCTTTAGAAACACCATTTATACTATAAAATAAATAAAAAAAATTAAAAGTTACTAGAGCAAAGCTATAAAAAAATTTTGCATTATTTTTTTGCTTTAAGTTTCCTTCTTAAGATCTTTTTAGCTGTATTTCAAATCTGGTTTAGTTTAAAATTATTTTAAAATCTAGTCACGGTGTTCATGACTTACTAGTCTTCAAAATATAACTTTGTTAATGTAAGATAAGATATATTTAAAAAAGCAGAAACCGGACATTCTAACGGTCTCCTGACATTGAAAACTTCAATCACATACGGTTCTTCGTTCAGAAGACGAAAGTGAGAAGCGCTTAGCAAGATCTAGAACCAAGGAAATGAACAACAATACAATTATATGAAAACATGTTCCCCAGCCACAACAGATAGTGGGCCCATGAAAAGATTTTTACAAATTTTTTAATAAATATTGGACTAGTTTTTAGTAAATACTTCTTTATAACAGACGTAATTTTGTATTTCCTAACATTAAAAAAACATGAAAAGTAATATTATCAGTCTCAAGTTCAGTTTTATTGAATTAATGAAAATTCAAAACTTTTCATATGTACATCAATATAAGTTCGAATAATAATTACATTTATTCGTAATAATAATATAAAATATTAAAAAAAAACATTTTACAGAGTTTCTGTAAAAAAAGAGGCATTGGTGCCATATTTACAGCTCAAATTAAGAAAAATTTCCCAAATTTAGTACATTGTTGTGCATTTCTCGACATGTCAAATATAAACCATCCAATATTTGGGGACCTTTTTTATATGAACTAAGAACTTCGAAGCTAAAACAAGTTTTCTTAGCCCATTTTTATTTTAAGAAAAATAATTAATTTCAGCAGTGAGTGTCTACAAGATTTCTTGCAATTTTAAATTAAATCATGTTGTGATGATAATCATCATAACATATAAAATGTTGTATTTATTAGTGTAAAATCGTATCATAAAGAGTGTACCTATAAGTACTTGCTCAAAACAAACCTGAATACCTTTACAATAAAATAGCTTTAACAAATATGTGCCTGTTTTATTACTATGTATTTCAAATATGACTCCATGTAATTTACAATCGGCAGATAAGCAAAATGGCTGAAAGTGTTATATCCTATTAAATTGAGTTGTAAACAAAATTGGTAGCAAAGAAATTTAATTAAAGTAAATCGAAATATTTTAATTAATGTTATATAAGACACTCGGATAATAATGATAAAGTTTAATATAAATAAATATTTTGTATCTTATACATATGTATTTATATCTGTTAATGCTAAAGTTTTTGTTGGGTTGACATAAAATCATTATTCACATACATATATGTATGTATATATGTACATCGCTGTGGATAAAAAAACTTCACATATTGCTTTGTCTAAAATTATCACACGTTTTAACCATAAAATATTAATTAAATATACACCCTCACACGTTATTTTTAATTGAAATAATTATGTAATAACATGTTTACATACGTGTCGTATAAAGTTGTTTGTTCAGATGCATACATGCGTGCATACATACAAAAGTATTTATATTAAAACCTATGAAAGTTTACTTAACATGACTAGAGGGAAAATTTATTTTCAGCTATATATCATAATTTATTCACAGATACTCGTATAACACTTTACCTATACACAACAACAGTAAAATATTTATTTTAACTTGCTGAATTATTGTCATGTTTTATTTTACTTCTTGTATTTCGACACACCAACAAGGTAACAAAATAGTTTATTTTGTCGGTTTAACTGTTTATAGTGTATGTACATAAAATACATAAATACATTCTAATAAATAATCAGCACCCAAGAGCATATTTGTATACATCAAGGTATTCACTCGACTAATGTTAGCTAAAATAATACCAGTCCAATAAGTTTAATATTCTTTAGACCGCATTTAGACAGGCAAAGTTTACTTTGCAAAGTCAGAGGGGAAAGAGAGTTGGAGTCTTTGTTTCTCTTTCAAAATATATTTTATTTATTTATTTATTATTATAGTTGTATTTTATTATGTATGTATGTCTGTATCAGTGATGCCAACTCTTGCAACATCAAAAGCACTGTGAGCCCATGGAAATAGGGTAAAAAAGGGTAAAAATGAAAAAAATTTCGGGTACAAAAGCACTAACCTAATTTCGTTTTGGGTCTGGTGGATCAAAAGACAGCCTTGGCTGCAATGAAAAATTTTCATTTGGATCTATTGCTTTTTCATGTTTTTTTTTGTGCGACTTTGTTGGAGTAAATCGCTTTATCGTGAATCTATTTCACATTTACAACAAATGCAATATGCTTTTAGTTCATCTTTTGCTAATCTAAGCCAAATTTTAAAAGCTGGATCATTCTCCCAAGGTTTTCTATATATTTGTTTTTCCATCTAAAGGAAAGCCATTGTTAGATGATGAACTTTAACACATATAAAATCAATGAAGAACTTACTTTTAATTACTCTTCAGTTTTATAATAAACAAGGCACTTTATTGCTTAAATTTGCACAGCAAACAAATCAACGGATATGTATATTAAAAGTAAAATCATTGCTAAACAAATAAACATAAAATTTTCTGCACGAATTAAAAGAAAAAAAATGCTTGAGAAATTATAGAATTCAAACTTTTAACAGTTTGCGAGTACTAATCAAAATATAGATGCACATAATACGCAGTTGGTTAAAAAAAGTATTAGGTGTATTTAAAAAACAGTAAGAAAATGGTTCAGTACCAAAATGTTGATTATTTAAAACGCACCTAAAAGCACTGTGAGAAATTGTTAAAAGCACTATAAATACCCGCTTTTCAAAAACGGGTATTTAACAAAATTTCGGGTATTGCTTAAGTAAAAAAGCATCAAAAAATACCCGAATAGCACCAAAATGGCAACGCTGGTCTGTATGTATATATATATAGAGAAACCACAAAACACAAAATGCAAAACGTCAAAAAATTAAAAAATTAAAACAAACAAATGGAAGATACAAAATTTGTAAACAAAAATTTTTTGGATTTTAAACACCAAACAAAGTATAAAATAATATAGAAAAAACTTTGTCAAAGTAAACTTTGCCTGTCTAAATAAGGTCTTATCTTTAATCCATAAGCCAGAATGACTAGAATATTTTAGTTAATTTTTTCATATTGCAGGTTCGAAAATTTACTATTTTCTTGTATAGTGTATTGCAATTTTACAGATTCTAGGCTCCTCCAGTTGTGTTTAAAGAACCGGTAGCTAATAATACGTCCTAAGTTTTTAATTACTTTCTAAGAAACTTATCAGTTTCTAAAACCCGTATATCTCACGCTTTGGGTCTATAATTTTCACTTCAAGGAGATTTTTGTGGATTGGTAGTGTGGGAAATTGCAATAATTATTGTGAAATTGGTCGTACGAAAATCATCCTTAAACTTATTTTAAGTTTAAAATTATCCGTGGCATTTTTGGTTAGAACGTTACACTGTTTGCAAATTAGCATTTTATGACAAATAATTTTTTTTGTTTTAAAAACAGGATCACAAAACAAAGAAGTAGTGGGCTAGAATATTCCACAAAAAGAGTTTCTAGTTGTATTTTATACTAAGGCGCTGAATACGTTTCATACCTGAACCGCAACAAATACAAATTTCCCTACGCCAATTCGCTATAACAATTTGCAAGAAGGGCGTAACTTTAGCTTGGCCTAAAATGAATTTCTGATGTGAACATTCAACGCACAGATACGAGTAAATTATTTCATTAAAAGAAAGCTATTTTATTGTGTTGCGCAGTGTTATTAATAAGCCGTTCTGTAATAGTTTCAATGTTGTAATCGCCTTCTGTCATAATTAATTTGTAATCGTTTACATATTGCCGCTTCTAACTAATCGAACTAAGTTTACTTATTGCTTCTAACTATTGACATACATATTTACCTTATTATGCCACATAATTGTTGCATTATCATTATATTGCAACTGTTTTATACAAAATTTCTACATTTTACTATTAAATATCTACTTAAGTTACACAAACAATTTTAATTAAATTTTATTTCAAGTGTTTGTCATATGCTTTTTAACGACATAAACATTTATCCAATTGCTAAAGTGTTAAAAGAATTATGATGCTTGAGTTTTGCAAGAACAAACTTTCGAATTTTCTTTTTTAACAATTTTGGCAAGCGAACAAATTAAAAGTTTTTTTCTTTATATTTTCTATTTCTTTAAGAAAAAATAAAACACGAATATATTGTAAGCTTTTGTTGACATTTCAATAAAGAAAAATGAATTTATAATTTATATTATACTTGGCTGAGAAATTTTTCTGCAAAATGTTGAGAAAATACTTGAAAAACAGCCAAAACGAAAATAACGAATTCATAATAAATTGTAAGTTGTGGAAGTTTTTTTTAAGAAAAATAACATATTAATTTTTGCAATTAACTCAACGGCAATGGATGGAAATTGGCTTTTTTTTCATCAAAATGATTTAAAATATTCAAGTCATTTTACAAATTAACCTGACGCGAAAGCTAACTTTGGCAAATGTAGTCTTCTAGCTATGCTTTATAATAAAATCAAGATCCTTTTGGATTTTGCCATATATTGTGCCTGACAGTTTAGAAATATGCCACACAAATTGGCGATCTTATTGCTCAGTATGTATAAATTATATTATTACGAATTCAAGTATGACGTTGTTCGGGTAGCGTAAAAGAATTATTTAGTTGTTTCACATTTTCATACGTACCGTTAAACTTTATGCGGTATTATACTCATTAAAAATTACCTAATTCGAATGTTTTACAAAATTGACTTTAAGTGATTTCAATAAGTTTACACAAATGCACTTTGTCACAAAAATTAGGAGTCTAATGCTCCTTGCAGGAGTAAAACGATTAAATATATATTATCAAAAATAACGTTTTTGTATAAAAATAGGGGCTGTTCGGAAATGCATCTCTGTGCCGCATCTGATGCGCATGTGTGATTAGTTTGCTCAGCTGATACAAAGCAGCATATGCAGTGTTACCAGCCTTTGATTTTTCCGATCGTACAACGCATCAGATGCAGCGTATTGATGCATTTCCGAACAGGCCCATAGTTACATTTGACCACTGAAGTTTTTGTTATGTAAAGCTTCAACAATGTGAATTCAGCACCAACGATAAACACGCAGGATTAATAAGTATTAAATATTAAAAAATAATAATGCGTGAAGTACTCGTAAAGTTCCGATTGAATGTTTTGCAGTAATGAGTTAAAAAAACGTGTTAATTTAGCATGTGTTTGCATAACTCCGAAACAGTTGAAAATAAAAAGTAAATAATGGTGTGTTCTATGGGTCAAAATCAACTTAACTGATAATTTTAAGATGTCATATTATTTACGGATTGAAATTTAGAGCATTCGATTCAACATACATAATTCGCCCTGCAATTCATCTAAACTTGCTCTGCTTTTATACTCTTTATTATTAAATTTAACAACACAAACACACTTTGAAATGCATATCATTCATGTACGCGCTTGTAAAATATATTGGCAAACAAGCACACGAACTCTTGTATTTGTGACATGAGCAAAAACAATAACAACTAAAAAATGCCGCTATATACAACAATAAAACAATGCTTACATTTATTTCTTCTCTTCAATTTACATCTCTTAATGAGTTTTTTAAATTCTACAACACTTTCACTTAACTTTTAATGCAATTCAACATGTAAAAAGACTGAAAAAGAAATTAGTTTAATTCGACTACACGACAAAAGAAGCATGGACAAAAACCTGTTGCCGTGTTGCCTTGTTGTCTGCAATATAGTCATTCTCATATGCACACATGTATTCTAATTTTGACAGCTGGTGTGTGGCGAATGTGTTTATACCTTGATTTTATCGGCGACCATGTGAGAACCATGGTAAAACTAACAGGTATGCGCAGTTCGACAACAACTACAATAATCCAAAAAACAACATGTATTTTGTTAGTGTAAAGTACTCCCTTTAGATCAAAATAAACAAACAAATTTAAAGCATTTTCTTACGTATGAGTACCAAATGAGTACCATTATTTATGTACTCTCTTCAGACTATATCAGTTTGTATGAAAATTTGCTATAAAGCGAGCTCAGTCAGCTGTGCTAGTAAGCTCACCTGTTGGATACGCCTTGGTGAGAACTGAATTTTAAATTAGGAATAAGAGCAGAGTTGCCAGTTTTTAAAAGGATTTATTTGAGTTAAAGTTAAGTTTTTTTTACTATTTCATTAATGAAATCGCTATTTCTATTTGGCAAAGTTTGATTTTTTTAAGTGATGTACAATACTACCTCCCTAATCCGGACAGATATAGTTTCAGCTATTGTCCGGATTAGTGGATCGACCGGACTACATTTGAAATTAATTTTTAACACAATACATATATGTATGTATGTGCATATAATTTGTTATGATTGCCGAACAGAAATATAAGGATTAATTTGTATTTAATTAATTTAGAGAAAACATATATAAAATATACATTTTGAAAAATAAAAAACTTTTTTTGTTTAAATACACATAAAATTCTGTCATTTTTCAGGTGTATTTTTAAATTCTTTTAAAAATAAAATATCATTAGATGTTACTTTGGAATATATAGTAAAAAATTCTAAACTGTCCGAAAAAGTTAAATGTCGGATTACTGGATAGTCCGAATTAGCGAGTGTCCGGATTAGGGAGGTTGTACTGTATGTTGGTGAAACACATCGGAATTCATAAAATATTTATTTCCGTTCCGTAACGATGTAAATATGTAAATATGTAGTAATGTACGAAAAATGGACTACTATTATTTCCATAATATAATTTCTTTGATTGCGCTTCATGCTGTCAAGTGTAAAAACTCTCAACTAACCTTGGGTGATAATTACTTCCGTATCTTAATTCAATATTTATAGCATTTTAAGGTTTATTAAAAAATGTCAATAACAATGGTATTTACACTAGAAATATCATTGAGTATTGTACAAATTTATACAAATAAAAACACTTGAAATTGCAATGAAAAAAACTCGACATGCAAATAAAATCTATGCTATAAATATTGGAGCTGTTGTTTCCGTGAGCAGAATTGGTTAAAATTCACTTCAACCTTTTGATTTAGTTATTTTGTTTAATAATTTTTGACCAAATGAAAATTTGTTTAATATTCTTTTGTGTTGGGGTGATACTTCCACCAACTACTGCCAATAAATACTGTTCTACACCATGCCAAAAACTTGAACCATCGTGTTACTTTGTATGTATCATAACTTGATTTCTAAATCTAATGCATATAACATTTTATACATTCTTACATATGTATATATATATATATTTTTTTTTGTTGAAGAAATCCAAAGAATGTCGGGTGGTTTGAAGAGCTTGAAGACTCAATACCTTCTGACGTTGATACCGTGCCTACAACTGATCGGTAATGATATATATTTGTACATACATTCATCTTCCATAATTGAGAAATATTCATGGATGTTTTAGATACATTTTCCATTTTATTACCATGATGACTGAAAGCAACACCCACTTAGGTTGTGGTATATCTTCTTACGACAAAGACGACGGATATAGCTACATGTTGACAGCCTGCAACTATGCCAGAACTTATGTTCCTGGCGATTCTCTCTATACAAAATGCCAAGATGCTGCTATGAATTGTACCACTGGTCCAAATCCTCGTTTTCCTAATTTGTGTTCCGAAAATGAAAAGTATGATGTGTAACATCATTTTTCTTTATTGTGTTTATGTTTGTTTGCGTATGAAATTAAGTTCATAATATCCAAGAACAAAAGATTTAATTTCAAGGAGATGTAATGAATAGAATAAATATTCAAAAAACATTATTATTATTTGTGTCATAACTAGGAACGATACGCACGTTCATGCATGCTAGCTAGTCCGGTAGTTGAGGGCAGGGATCTTGTTCTAGTATGTGACCATGATCAATATTACAATGTACATATGTAAGCTAGATGGAAATACATATATATATGCCTTTCTTTTATTTTTTTTTTTTTCTTACTCTTCTTTTTTTTCTCTTCTTCAGTTATGTTAAAACCTATCAGCGTAGCGAAGATGTTCCCGCTAGGAGCCTATAGTCCCACCACCCCATGATATTTTTTTTTTCTTTTTAAGGCTCTGAAATTATTAATTAAAAATATCCCTAACACCTACCATCTACCAAAGTCCTCTAAAGCCTTACATTAAAAGAGCAATTACATCATAGTGACTATGTACATTTCAGATTTATTAATAAAAGTAAATTGTTACGTACAACAACAAAGAAAAAAAAATACAATCCTCTCAATCCATATCTGTGCACTTCTAACAATACCACTTAAGTATATATCGTGACAAAAAAATATTATTATTCTCGGTGAAATCAAACAACTAATGGTTGATGAAAAGAAAGTTAACTGATTATAGGTAGTTAATTAAGATGAGTTCATAAGCAAAAAAAACTTAATTTTTAAATTATTTTGCCACGACGCACACTGGGGATTTCGCGAAAAAAAGTCAAATTTTCAACATACTCTTCATGCAATATGCAGTGATATTTTGAAATTTAAGACTAAATAGTACAATCAAATCAAAAAGAATTACTGCGATCTGACTGCTAGTTTTTTTTTTATAGCGTCTCAAACTCAGTACTTGTATGTTTTACCGAAACAACTTAATTTAAACCTGAGAATTTCAAGACGAATATTATTTTATTATGTGAGCTAACGTTTTTCTTTTTATTTTTTATTTAAAGTAGGATATTTCAGTATACTAAAATTTAAAAAATAAACTCTGCAGAGACTTAAGTTTTTTTTTGTTGTTTATTTTTATGAACATATAACAAAAATTCCTTTTTGCTCCAAACATTTGGACCTGCGATTTTAGCCATACTTTCCCACAGTTCGAAATCACTTCTAATACATTGTCTCATATCTGTTTTTACATTTTTAATCAATTTTAAGTGCCACCTGTCAATTTGTTTAACATAACTCAAGAACCACTAGTCGGATTTTGCTTAAACGAATTTAGAAAAATCAAGAATTACAATTACTTTCATCTGTTTTTTATTTTGATGAAACTTTATATTTTTCTTAATTAAGGTAATATAATTCTCTGTGCCAAATTTCAAAAAGTTTGGGCCAAAAATAAATTTCGAATTCTATGGGCAGTGGGAGGTGGGCGTGGCCAATTTTGATGAAACTTTATATATTTCTTAATTGACTCAACCAAAGGCTCAGAGAAAAATTTCAACATTCTACGAGCACTCCTTATAGTTTTTTCCAAGCTTGTATGTCCAAATCCCCACTGTGCGACGTAGCAACTATTATCCAAAGTCAACAAATATGGGTTGCAAAGGGTTAAAAAAAATTATTATGATGATATTTATAAATCTAAAGGAATATATGTATAAATAGGAACATACGAGTATGTATTATTTCAATATAATTGTATATGTATAAAAAAATTAATTCTCTTTTCTTATTCTTTAGTAAGAGTAAAAATAAACGATATGTAAATATGTATATATGATACTTTAATCCCAAGTGGGAATTAAATTGATATGTTGGTTATTTTTGCATCAGTAATAAAATGTTTGCGTATCTGAATATAGATAAAGTTATATAATTATACATACTTACATATATATATATATATATATATATATATATATATATAGGCAGTTAAAGAAAAAAAAAACCGGATTTTCCATTTTTTGAAATTTAAAATATTTACTGTCTTTCCTTATGGAAAACTAAGGAATCGAAATAAAAATTAAAATAAATTATGTAGTATATATATATATATATATATATATATACATATATATATATATATATATACATATACGAATGTGTGTCTGTTTATTTGTATCTTTGTTCCTTATAGGAGGCCAAACCCTTGGACCGCTCTTCCTGAAATTTTCACAGTATTTAACTGGAACTCTCGGATGAATTATAGGCTACTTTTTTTTCAACCACACCCACTTTTACGCCCACTTTTTTTAATTATGTTACTCCTACCACGTAGTTTTTAACAGATTTTATAAAGTAAAGTGAGCATAACTTTTCCATTTGTGGATCAATTTTCAAAATTCTTTCAGCATATGGAAAAGGTGCATTAAATTTTTTTGTTATTGAAAATTGTGCGTAGGGGCAGGGCGTTGCAATTGGCCCGCCACAATAATTGATTATCAAATAACTTCGCCATATATTGGGCATTTTTTGACCTACGTCGATGATATTTGGTACATATGGTATTGGCATAATTTGGAATACGTACCAGGAGAAAAGTGGGTGGGACCACGCCCCTTTTTTAGGAAAGTATAACCCTTGGACCGATCTTCCTGAAATTTTTACAGTATGTTACTGTGACTCTGGAAGGAATAATAGGCTATATGAAGTTTTGATTGAACAAAGAGGGGTGGCACCGCCCATATAACCCATACATTTAAATCGCCATATTTTGGGCATTTTTTGACCTACGTCGATGATATTTGGTACATATGGTATTGGTATAATTTGGATACGTACCATGAAAAAAGTGGGTGGGACCACGCTCCTTTTTTAGGACAACCAAACCCTTGGACCGATCTTCCTGAAATTTTCACAGCATGTTACTGTGGCTCTGGAAGGAATAATAGGCTATATGAAGTTTTGATTGAACAAAGAGGCGTGGCACCGCCCATATAACCCATATATTTAAATCGCCATATTTTGGGCATTTTTTTACCTACGTCGATGATATTTGGTACATATGGTATTGGCATAATTTGGATACGTACCAGGGGAAAAGCGGGTGGAACCACGCCCCTTTTTAGGAAAACCAAACCCTTGGACCTATCTTCCTGAAATTTTCACAGCATGTTACTGTGACTCTGGAAGGAATAATAGGCTATATGAAGTTTTGATTGAACAAAGAGGCGTGGCACCGCTTATATAACCCATATATTTAAATCGCCATATTTTGAACATTTTTTGACCTACGTCGATGATATTTGGTACATATAGTATTGGCATAATTTGGAATACGTACCAGGAGAAAAGTGGGTGGGACCACGCCCCTTTATAGGAAAACCAATCCCTTGGACCGATCTTCCTGAAATTTGCACTGCATGTTACTGTGACTCTGGAAGGACTAATAAGCTTTATGAAGTTTTGATTGGACAAAGAGGCGTGGCACCGCCCATAAAACCCAAAAATTTAAATCGCCATATTTTGGGCATTTTTTGACCTACGTCGATGATATTTGGTACATATGGTATTGGCATAATTTGGATACGTACCAGGAGAAAAGTGGGTGGGACCACGCCCCTTTTTAGGAAAATTAAAAATCGTAATATAGTCTTAACTACTGGACCGATCGTCATTAAATTTTCACAATAGGATATGTAAATACTTTTAATTTTATTTTCTAACGAGGGGGATAGGCTAGTATATACATATATTAATATATACATACATATATACAATGCCATTATATGAATTAATAATTAATAATTAAAATGACGCGTCGACCGATTTCGTGCAAACTTTGCATAAACCATCTACGCGACAATACGAACAAACCCTAATATAATCGAATTCGTTTTTACCGTTCGTGAGTTATAAAGTTACAATAAACTAGCAACAATTTTTTATATATGTATGTAGGTATATAGATAAAGAAAAAATCTACTTACACAATATATATGCAAGCCCACATTATTTTAATGATTATGAAAAAAATATACCAAATTAAAAATATGTATTTATAAATAATACCTGTAAAAATTTCAAGCAACAAAGGAAATTATTTAACATCTAACATCACTTTAGATTTCAACATATACGGCTGAAGAGAACAAACGTTCTGCTCGTTAGAAGCCACTAAAAGCATCACCAGTATTCATGTGTATAATGCTTTTACTACTTGTTAGGTAGTAAATAGTATGATGAATTTTTTTTCCAGCTGTAGCCAATGATGAAATTGTTTCTTTTAAAATCACTAGTATAAAAATTTTATTCACAAAATAAGTTCAAAATTTATAATTTAGCACCATTATAATGTTTGCACTTAAAATTGTGGTTTTTCGAATGCCAGATGCTTTAAACAATTTTTATAGAGAGAGTAAACTTTGAGCTTCCTTTTATTAGTCCTAACTTGTCCGGAGTCACCTAGAACAGACCTATTATGGGGATAAAATGTAATGAGCTGGCGGAGTTTTTTTGCATTTAATCGCAATAAAATTCAATTAAATTATATTAAGAAAAAACGTGCAAAATAGAAATAGTATACACACATACATATGTACATACACAGAAAAAAAAACCCAGTCGTACGGTGTCAAAAATACGCTAAGACCAGATTTTCTTGAATCAAGTACAAAAAAATTGATTCAAGTACGGATTATTTAATCTTAAAATACTGAATTCAATCCCAAAAAAAAGATTAGTTTAAAACAGAGTCCAGCTTGATTTAAGGCAAAAATTAAACCCTTCAGATAACATGCATGATTGCTCGTCCGCCCATCTTCATCGTGCATCCAATTGAAAATGCCGTACACATCATAAATAAATACCTAATTGGGCTCATTTTTATCCTGCCACATAATTGAATTAATATTTTTATTACTTATACCCAACATTAAATATTTTATTTACTCACTTTTATTTAAAATTTATTTTAGTCAAATTTGTTTTTGTTGGTATTGAACATAAGAGTCAGTTGTTTGTAACACATTTCCTTAGACAACTCAGCAACATTCGAACATTAAAATCGACAAATAAAAGCCAAGAAAAAATGTTTACATATTTAACTATTTTTGTTCATTTCTGGTACTGAACAGAGGCAGCTGAATACGTGTTTAACCCTTTTGGTAATTCGGATTAAGGTGCTTTATGCACAAGACAGACAAATGGCTTGTGGAAAAATTTTGTATGGGAATCACTTAAAAAACTGAGTAGTTTTCATAAAAATTTTCTACTCAAATCAATTGTTTGTATTATAGAAACCACACATAACATTTTCAATCACAATTGATACTCAAAATAATATTAAAATACTTGAATTAAGCACGAGTTCTTTTTTTTTTTGTGTATAAAGTTTTCATTTAATTTAAATAAATAGTTTAAACTTTTTGATATTTTCTTTAATAATATTTAAAACAGAAAAATGCTTATAAATCATAATAGAGATGTCTGCAACTAACGGTTTCATTAATTTCAAACAAACTTAAACTTAAATATTTAAATATTTCATACTTTCGCGCAAACAAATCACAAACGGAAGTTGTTCATTTGCACAACTTTAAGAATAATAATCAAAAAAAAAAAAAAACAAGAAACAGGAATGAAACGGAAATTATTACCATTTATTTCCGCAATGGCGGCAAAATAAACATGCCACAAATCATAAAAGGCAATAAACTTTACTGCAAGGATATAAATCAAGACAAAAATTTAAAGATTTCACAATATTCCCATTTCATACGAGTACATAAATCAGCGCGTCCCTAGAAGAATTTATTATCAACCCCAACTCATTTTTCTATGGTCCCGTACACCAAAGACCAGTTTGTCTGTGCAGACATCTGTTTATCGCAGGCTTCTACCACGAGAACCGTTAGACGTACTCACCTGGAACTTTCACAGAATATGCTCATCATACATTGTGCAACTATATACACTAAAATAATAACAAATTAACAATTTATGCAACGAAACATGTTGAAGTTGTAATGTTGTATCTTTTAAAAAGTAATTTATAGACATTTGGCATTTTCACACTCAGTACAAAAACACTAAAATTTAAAAAAAAGAAGACGAAATTAATATTATTTCGATGAAGTACGAATAAATAAAGGGTATTTCAACAGGTAGAGTTATTTAGACATATTAAATTTTCGAAACTATTGTAACATTAAGGTTTAGAGAATAATTCGTGAAATAAGTGATGCCACGCACAAGAGGAAAAGAAAGTAGCCAAAACGAAAAAGAACCATCACCTAAACTAAGATCTGAAATGAAAAAAATCACCAGAAAATTTGTACGTAAATGAAAATTTATGTCGAAACGAAAATAAAATCAATCAACAAAATAAAAAATCGCTCAAAATCAAAAAAGTCCCCAAGACATAAAAATCGCCAAACCAAAAAAAAAAAATAACTTAAATACGCGATTGATAAAGTTAAGTTAAACGGGGGTTTCCATACAAAATTCGTATATTAAGATCACAATAACTTTAATAGTCGTTTATGAATAAGAGGGTTGAGTGTCCTTAAGGATCACTCCATGTATGTATCGAATTTAAAAATATATAATTTCAGGTCCAAGAACGAGATAAATGTTTGACATTAAGAATAATTCGCTTTATACTTCAAGATAAAAGAAGAAAAATTTTCTAAGACCCTTAAGACTCAAAATGAAAGAAAATTTACATATTTAACAAATTTTGATTGCAAATATCAATTTTTTTTTTTTGTCTCATTCTAATATTATAAATGAAAAACTTTGTATTTTTAGATGTTTGTTCCACTATAACTCTAAAACCGCTTAATTGATTTGAATGAAATTTGCTCGGCAGATGGTATGTACATGACCCAGGTTAAAATGTAGGGTACATTTTAAGGGTTAAAAACGGGACAAATCGGAACGTTTGCTACTTTTTATTTATTTAACTTGTTGTTTTCATTAAAATACAGTACAATTTCTATGAGGTTAAAATGAGGAAAAGCTGCTTCTTTTGGTACTCTTTATTTTTTAATACATTTTGTATACAGACTGTTGATGCCTCGATTAACATGTTTTTTTTTTTTTTTTTTTTTTTTTTTTGATAACTTTATTATTTATTGAATCTTCAATTATAAATTGAAACATCAATAAGTTTTTCAAATCTTAAATTTTGATTTTTGTTATTTTACATCTCTCGTGTACGACTGCGAAAAAGAGTACCCCTTCTTTTCAGCCGGTTTTGGCCACCATAATTTAGAATATTGCGCGCAAGTTGATTTGGGTACAACTCAAGTTTTTTAATATATTTTCTCACGTGTTTTTAAAATACTGTCTTCACCAACGGAACATCGAGATCTTTGTGAATTCGCTGATTTCGGATATACCAGGGGGCTGCTGTTAGTATACGTAGAATTTTATTTTGTCGCCTTTGAATTTTTTCTACATTCGATGCTGAGGCAGTGTCCCATAACTGGATTCCATAGGACCATATTGGTTTCAGGATCGCGTCGTATAATAGAAGTTTACAGTCTAGGCTTAGTATAGATTTGTGTGTGTTGCGGTATAGTCTCGGTGTTGATTTGTATAGGCGGGCATGTTTCTCTGCGCAACGTAAAAGTGACGTGTACACATTTCTGCTCGTCAACTTGTACAAGCCATTGTTTGAGCCATTTTTCCAATTTGGATGTGTACCCTTGTAAGTTGCGGGAAGCATCTACTGGATTTTCATGAACGCTTAGAACAGCTGTATGATCAGCAAATGTTGATGTATGAATGTTATTACTTAACGGTAAGTGAGAGGCATATATTAAGTATAGTAAAGGACCGAAGATACTGCGGCTTCAATCGACTGCGGAGGGCTTAAGAAATTGCCTTCCCTAACTACAAATTTTCGTTCCTTTAAATAGTTTTTAAAAGCCTGACGATGTTTGCGGGTAGATTTCGTGTTAATTTGTGGATAAGACATTCGTGCCATACTTTATCGAAAGCTTGTGCAACATTAATAAAGAGTGCAGAGCAATATTTCTTTTTTTCAAAAGTGTCTCTAACAACATTCAGAAGCCTGTGAGTTTGTTCAATAGTGTAATGCTGTCTGTGAAAACGGAATTAATGATCTGGAATGCATCCATTACTAGTCACTATAGGCATCAGCTTGCTCATATACAGCTTTTCAAATACTTTTGAAATGTTGGGCAATAAACTAATTGGCAGATTAACATGTAACGCAAACGAAGTCACGGGGTAACATATAAAAATATATATATAAAAATTAAATATATGAATGCATACGTATATGAACATATATATATGTGCATTCAACTTTCTGATCCAGATATATATACAATTTGATACATGGTTCACATAAAACTTTCTTTTAATTGGCCATATAAGATATTTTTACAATATAAATAGATAAATTTAGAAAAACTAAAGAATTTGTAAGTGAAATTGAAAGTACGAAACTCAAATTATGAAAGTGGGTCGGATAATTTTATTTGAAATAATACCTAAAGACATAAGAATTATTTTTACCAGCAAGCTGTCTTACAAAACAAATTAAATTAATTTTAATCTAAAGCTTCTAAAAAATCATATAAAGAAAATTTAACTATAAAAAATTTAATATTTAACAGTAGTTTAGCAAAACAATCCTTACCAAATTAAACAAAAACGTTCTGTCATGGTAAAAATGTATGTGCTGATTTTTTTATTTGATTCATTCTGTTATTTTTTGCAACTTTGAAATTTCTCGAATATCCTGTAATAAGGAAAAAAAAGTTTACACGTTTAAAACACACAGTCTACTCAGATATGCAATAAAATTTAATTTTCTCTTTCATATCCGCTAAAAACTATAACTTTTTCATTTAAAACAGCCACACTGAAAAGAAAATGTATGTATTACACAGGGCAACATAAATTCCAAAATTTGTAGGCAAACTATCAAATTATTAAAGTTGAATGCAATAACAAACACCTTCCAAAAATCTAAATCAATATATTTCTTTTCTTTAGTTCCTATAACATTTCTAAAAACCACCAGCACCAACTTGCCCCTCTAAATTTACAAAAATATTTAGCACAAAACTTCAATCAAATCCTCTCAAACAAAATATTCTGAAATTGTGCGGTAATTGGTTTTAAAAAAATTATTGGTCCGAAATCCAAGCAAACTTCGCTAATGAGTAAAAATACTTTCAAAATCGTTCTATAAAAGGAGGAGTTATTCGATAATAATTTTTTTAGGGGCACAACTTACTTCCGATTTTATGGCACGCAACTGCAAGTAAACCCTTTCAACAAAAAAAAATTTTTTTTTTTGCAAATTGATTCATAAACGATAGAGTGCAAAAAAAAACACTGGATATCCCCTCCCGTAAAGTTTCCTATTTGTAGTGAAATTATATCAAAATCGGTATAGAATACTAGAATACACACAGTAATATTGTTTAGTGCGAAACTGTTAAATGCTAATGCGAATTAGCACTTACATATATTCTGTAATCGATTGGACTACAGTCGGGCCTCGATTATCCGTGATGGTCGGGACCAGAAGCATTACGGATAACCGATTTTCACGATTAATCGAATAACAATTTTAATTATACAGTTTTTTTAATATTTTTATTAATTAACCATGCCATACTAAATATATTTAGATCTAACCACCCGCACTTCTCAAATTTCAAAATTAAACTAATCACTTCTAAATGCTTCTGACTCATCGTAAGCAAACAATTCCCCGTTTTCATGTTTATTATACATATTGTATGTATGTATGAATTTGAAGTTAATAAAAAATTCTGCCATCACGAATAATAGAGGTAATCACGATTAAACGAAGCAAACAATTTAAAAACATTGCAAACAAAAAACAATAGACTGATCTCTGGCCATCACGGTTAATTGCGGTTACCGGTTAACCGGACCACGGATAATCGAAGCCCGACTGTATTATATATATTTTTTTTTCTCCAAATAAAGCACGTACTTATTTTTGATTGTTTCCTTTTGAAAAGTAAATTTTTAAAAAATGTGGTTTTGTCTCAACTCACTACTAAGTGCAACAACGACAATAAGCTTTTTTGTTCAATTTAATTAAAAGCTAAGGAATTTTAATCATATAAATTCATTCAACTCTACACAAGTGTGAGTCAAACAAAACAAATTGTATCATAAATTACGTAGAATTATTTTAATAGGATTAAGGTTAAGTACAAATTAAACAGATGAAAACAACATTAAATGTTTTAAATAAAACACGAAACAATTTAAATTGTTTCGCAAGAAAATGAATTAAGCAAAAAGGATGTTAAATAAAATACTTGTATGTATTAAAGTCACCTTGGTGGAAAATTTAAACATGCTAAAAATATTTGTGGGTTTCTGTCAAAAAAAAAATAGAACTCAAGTCGTTTCAAGAAAATTTTTCATTTTTTTAACCCTAAATATATCTTTTTAAGGTTTAATCGACACCAAATAACACAAATTCTGCAAAAAATAATAAATAAAATCGACTTCAATATAAACTTGCAAATGAACAGATAACAAAATCGCCGCAGCTATGGAATGGCTTAGTAGCAGTAAAAACTCTTATTGAAAATCACTTAATTTTACTCAGCATTTTATTTAATTTGATGTTTGTTGCCATTTAAATTTTCAATATTGTACTTAAGTTGTTTTGTCAAAAATTCACCAACATAAGTACATTTACAAAAACCTATTAAATTTACATGTTTATGCACTTGTTTGTATTTTAACCCCAATATCCTTAGAGAGGAAATAACAGGTTACAGGCTGTAACACAAACACTTTTACAAAACAAATGTCGCAGCCACATCAAAACAATAATGAACATTCTTCTACATGAATTCAAATAGACAAACACACACACAAATACACTCACACTAACACTCAAATTCCTAAACAAACAAACATTTAAAAAATGAAGATGATTTTTATGTTGCGGCGTTTAGCGGAAATAGATGAAAACACCCGTTAAATAGAAATATAGAGATATGTATGTATGTACTATGTAGTTTTTTCATATCCATTTAGTGTGTTTTCGTTTTTCATTAACAAGTTTTGTTTCAACAATTTTATTACAATAAAATTAAATGAAATGATTTATTAGTTTTACAAAAAAATTTCCATATAAATTCCTTTTCTGTTTATGCAATTTTATTTAACCAAAATTCTAGTTTTTATATGCTACCGAAACAATAAAAGGAAATAAATGTGGGAACGATAAAAAAACTGGTCAGAAACTGTTGTCATATTTTTCGTAAATTGATTAAGGAGTAGGCAGAATTCAATTTACCCTATATTATGGGCAATTTATATGTTGAGGGAAAAACATTTGATGCAAATGCCAGATACAAACATTTGCATTTCTATTCAAATCGGTTTAATTGGCTTATGGAAAGCGCTGTTTAAAGTATCATATATTGATTCATCTAGTCTATATAGCTGTGGGTAATAATGGGTTAATTTTGTGTTCATTGTAAACTTTAGATAATTTTAAACCGATTTTTACAAAAATGGAAGGTGGTTATCAATTCTTGGGATTTTTGAAGTGTAAACTTCTTTTAGCGCGGTACGTATATTTTTAGATGAGACTCAATCTCTGAACTCGCGACACTGTGATGAGACGATAAATAAAAACGAAACCGTTATGAGACGCTAAATAAAAACAACACCGTGATGAGACCCTAAATAAAAAAAAGCATGACAATTTTTTGTATAGTCTATGTATGATGACTATACAGCGTTACCGTTTTGGAAAATTTTTGAATTTTTCAGTGTTGCCACTTTCCCCAGGATTTTGAGGGGATTATAGTCGCAGTTTTTTGGAATTCCCGATGGTGGTTTGTGTATTGGCTAAACCTTTTTATCTTTGCTAAGACTTTGTGTCTCGGCTAATAACCAGTGTGTATTGGCTAAGTGTTTCCAAACTAGCAAGAGTCTTCGAATAAGCGGATATATATACATATATACAAATTTATTTTGTTCTACAAGTATCGCTGTATGAAAAGAAGGTAGGTGGTGCATTTTTGTTATTGAAGTGAAAACTTCTTTTAGCGCGGCACGCATATTCTTAGATGAGACCAAATCTGTGAACTCGCGACACCGTTACGAGAGGCAGCTATAGTGTGTGCATATATGCATGTACATATTGCAGACCGTGAACGCGTCTAGATAATTAAAAACAAATATGCGTACCGCTCTAAAAGAAGTTTACACTTCAGTTTCTGTCGGCACTCCCGGAGTGCTACCCGTAATGTTTTTTTTTATGTTTGAAGCTCCATCTCCCGGAGTGCTACCCGTAATGTTTTTTTTTTATGTTTGAAACTCCATAACTCTATGAACCGATTTTCAAAATGCCTGTTGGATTTAATTTTTGGAAAATCGAAGGCAAGTAGTTCCCCTAAAATATTGATTATCGAATAAGTCCTCCATTTATAGACCCACTATTTGTTTTAACAAGAGTTCTTGCTGGGGGCAACTTGTCCCCCCAACCTCAAAAATTTTGTTTAACGCATAACGTTGCTATTTATTGAACGATTTTCAAAATCCAATTTTTTTTCTTTAATCAATTTTTCATGCAGTTTGGTACCATTAAATCGGGAGAAGAATGTTTTCCTTAATTATTGAATTTCGTATAAGTCCTTCATTTATAATCGTAGACTGATTTTCAAAATTATGTTGTTTGTTTAAAGATGTTCGCTTGCAGTTTAGTTTTATAATTTTAATTGGGTGCTCCCCTTAAAAAATATTTTTGATCATCGTATAACTCCAAATTTTTTTGACCGATTATGAAAATCGTTTTTTTTTCGTGTCATCGGATTTTCTTGCAATTTGGTCGTGTTCATAGGTGGTATTACAAAAAATCTATAAATGAATTATTTCGGTCACAAAACTTTTGCATAGTTGCGTCCCATTTGTAATCTATTCGATTGGCTGTTCGTGTTGTAGTTGGGGTTTTTTTTATCAGTATTATTACAGTAAAAAGCTCATATTTTTTTATATAAAATTATTGTTACAAACGATAGGACCATTTTCATTTTTTACTTACATGTACATGCATACAATACCGACATCAAAAAATCTTTTAACCACAAAAAAATATATAACATATAATATAAATTACTCGTATGTAAAATATGTATATAAAAACTAAAACATGAAAAAAAACGTTCTCATATAAAACATTCAAGCATATTAAATTCCAATAAATGGGCAATTAGTTTTTAAAATTTCATTAAAATTCACATTAAAAATCACATAGATTTAAAATGTATTTTGGTACAAAATTACAACACAAATTTTTCTTAAAATATATTTAAAATAATTTTAAAATTTTATGATTAAAGGGATATATATTTGAGTGAAAAATAAATATTTCTTTTAGCATGGGAATATGCGTCATGCTAACTCAAATCTATTTAAACTCCTTTTCTACAAAATTAGTTTTTTTGTCGAGTTATGTCTTTATTGCAGTAAAGGCTCCATAAAAACAGCGAAAGTATGCAACCAAGCCACCTTTTGAAAACAACGTTGTCCAGCTCGGCCATGTAGATTGAAAATTAAATTAATATAAACGTCACTTTGGAGTGAAGACTTTGTTGTTACATATCATTCCTATATTGTGACGTAGTCATGTCGCAAAGAAAAAACAAAAATGTTCAGTTACTAAAGAAAAAATATTTCTTAATACCTTCCTTAATTGTAAAATATTTTTCATAAAATATTTAACATTTTACGTTGACAATTATCAAATATTTGTCGAAAACAACATAACCAAGAAAGAAACTAATAATTTATTTCTTTTAATTCCAATAACTTTTTAATTATGAGTTCGCCTTTTTTAAAAACCGTATAGAAATACTTTTTTGTAGAATAATTTATTTTGTTTTGTAATATAAAAAACAAGTAAAATGAATCCCTAAGTAAAACTAGTGGTTACGTTTTTTGGACAAATATTTAATAAATGAGCCGTTTATTTTGAAAGTGGCATAAGACACTTTTTCTAAAAAATCTATTTAATGGCAACCGTAAATAAATTTGAATGGTATCTTTTCATTTGTAAAACATTTGCAATCAACAAAAAAAGTGACTTATGCCACTTTCAAAATAAACGGCTCAAATGTACTGTTTTCAAAAATTAATTTATTTGTTGTCGGTTAGCTAATCAACAGACCTTTACTACCATCTTCTGTTGAGTTTGTATTTAGCAATCACTGAAATGAATGCAGCATATAAATAAGCTAAACCATAAGATATGAATTAATAATAAGTTTTCGTAAACGCATCTTTAGCTAAACCGAAGTTGAAACCACTAAAATGTTAAAACCGGCCATATTCATTTTGAAAACTTTAAATGCATTTTATAAAGTTCAACTATCTTACAGATTTGACTACGTTGCCATAAAGGAGCGATATAAATAATTAAATTATGAAATATAAAGTTTTACACAAGTTTTCATACTTAGACATCACTTTCCCATTTCATTTCCTGTGATGTGCTACAGGTTTATATTTCTATTCTCTAAGTAAACTTTTTCGAAATATTTATTTACATATAAATAAATTCTTCTTTGCAAACAAAATGATATAAGTTTGTAAGTGAAACCCCAATAAACATAAAAATCATTTTCTTTTTACTAGTTAGCTGGCTGCTATTAGTACGCCTCATGAGAAGTCTTTAAAGTGGAAAACTTTTATTTTACGCCAAATGCAAACTATATCTTGTGAAACAAAAGGTTTTTTATTTCTCCCCTATTCAGCACTCTTTTGTTTTATCACAGTACCTATCTGTGTGTGTGTGTGTGTGTGTGTGAATGTATATGAGTGTATTTATCGTCGTATATCTAAATGTGTTAGAGTGATTAGTTTCAGCAGTTTAAGAGAATGTTTTAAAGATATTTTAAAACTTGAAAGTACTCCACCACGTATTAGTTATATTATATTATTATATATACATAACTAATACGTGGTGGAGTACATATAGTACATTTATTGCAACGTACTCATTAGTGATGTTACGAATATCAATTTTTAGTATTCACGAATACGAATACGAATATTTAAAACAGTATTCGCCGAATACGAATACAAATATTTCTTTTGAGGTTTATATTTCAAATTTAATTGGAAAAAATCCCTGCCTTTGCATTAGTAACTATAAATGAAAAAAAAAATTTAGTGATTTAACATTATTATTGCATTCAGATGCCGAATTTGAAAACCTCTACAGAACATTTTTTAATTATTTTACTTACATACTTTCAGATTTCGTTTTTCTTACTCTGTTTGGGGTTTTAATTAATAATTCAGTGCTGTTTAGCAAACATATTTTTGCAGAAGGCGCATCCACCTGTATCAGTGGAATTTCATATATAAAAAGTTTTAGTTTGATTCCTGTACCTTCCCATCCTTACATTTACATATAAACAGAATCAAAACATCTCACCGAGTTTCTTTAAATATCATACATTTAAGTTATACGAGTATATTCCAATTTATTGCCGATAGATGATGTACTTTGTTCAATTCACTGCTGCGAAAGCATTTTTAATTTTATTAATACATTTGAGACAACTTAAATTATAATTTATATATATTTTTGTTTGTTTTTTAAGAAGGTTATTACTTTGCGTGAAATACAATGGATTTTTTTTAATAAAAATTAATATATTTTTTTACATTTTATGTACTTTTTTTAAACTTTTGTATGATTTTTTTTTTTTTGGAAAATGTATGGGAAAATTATTCGAAAAATATTCGCTTGAATTTGGCGAATACGAATACGAATATCTTAAAACAGGCGAATAGTCGAATACGAATACGAGTATTCGTAACATCACTAGTACTCATATCTCAAAATCGGTTTATTTCACTGTATTCTGAATAAAATCAACATTTATGCATCGATTTTCATGAAGTAAAGTTTATTTTATTTGGAATATACATACCTTTCTAATCGTGTAATAAAAATATGAAGTTTTTGCCATCTTCGATTTTTTATATATTTTTTAAGAATAAAAATTTACCAATTTTGCAAAAAAAAAATATTTTTAATCATTGCAGTCTAAATAATTCCGATATCGTTGAGTTTCAAAAAAAAAATTATATTAGCATGGCTTAAAAGTAATTTAATTCCAAGTTTTTTAATTTGTTTTGTGACAAAATTGAACAAGTCGTTCCATAGTTATGATAAAATTGGTAAATCAGGCCCTTCGAAAATTCCAAAATTTAGAAAAAAATTACAAAAAAAAACTTATAGAATTGAAAAATTTTACCATTTTTGTACTTAGGTATCGATGATGCATCAAATCTATATAGTGGTTATTCAAGCCCCTTTTCGGTGTTGACCTGTGTTATATGAGAGTATTAAAACTAATTTATTTTCTACAGCCAAAACTTTTCATCATTGTTGTTTATGGATATCAAACGACAGGGTGTTCTGAGAAGACAGCTGATGACAAAGCGTTATCACTCTATATTCAAAATGGCGGCCTCCTCAAACACAGGCGGCCCACATATTGCAGTTTATTGCTTTATGCGTCCCCATGATATAAAAAAGCTTTCTAGGAAGACAATATAACCACTCTAAATTCAAAATGGCGGCCATCCGCAACACCGAAAGCCAAAAATTTGCGGTTTCATCATATATTTAAAAATCTCATAGCTGGGTGAAGGATATATAAGAACCGGCACAGCCGAATATAAACCTCTTACTTATTTAGTTTTAAATTTATACACAAACTTGTTAAATTGTTAATAACTCGAAAGCTAAATATCCAATTAAAGGCCCACTGTTACATTGCTCTTTTACAAACTGTTTTCTATTTACTGAAAGCAAAAATAATCTGCATAATTTACAAAAACAGAACAAAAAAACTTGTTAAAACAAGAAAAATGAAGAAAACAAAAATACCTTCATACAAAATTATATTTTCAAGTATATTCATTCATCTAACTTAACTTAGTGACCCGAGATTTTCTGAGAAATCTTAAGCATAATTAAACTTTTTTATGCAAAAAGTTTCAAGATTAATTTTACAGTTTTTTTCCATCAGCCATCAGCACAATTATATACATACATATGTAAGTATACATTTATTTGTTTTGTAGATAAATATCCTATTGCTACTTTTGCTTACTGATTATAATTAATGTCTACTAAATATTTTACGGAGGCCAACTATTAAGGAAACGTAAAAAATCGTTACTTTTTATATATGGATGTATGTATGTATGTATTTACATAAATGTTGTTCACCTACATGCAAAATAGATACATACATCTAATGTCTAAAATTCTCGTGTCACGATGTTTGTTATCGAACTCCTCCGAAACGGCTCGACCGATTTTAATGATATTTGTTATGCATATTTGGTAGGTATGAAAATAGGTTCTAAAGTATATTTTAAATTTGTTGGTCATGAGGAGGGGTGGGAGGGGGCAATTTCTGTATTTACTAAACTATTAACCCAACAGATGGCGCTATGTCCGGCTCATAATAATTTTTGTTGTTGAATGACAGATGGCGACATGTCAGCCTCATAATCACAAAATCGTCGTCGTTCGTATTTGAAACAGAACAAAATTATTGTTTGGTATTTTTCTTATCGGCGGTCATCGTCAGACACTTACAATACATTCGCTTTTTTTATATAACACACAAAATATGTACTAGAAATATTTTGTATGGCAAAACAACGTTTGCCGGCTCATCTAGTATGCACATATGTATGTACATATACATATAAAATTAAGCAAAAAAATCATTTTCCAGAAGTTGAAACACTTATGTATGTATACATTTTCAATTTTGTTTTGTGTTAAATTAGTATTCAGTACTCGGAAATGTAACATGAGATTGATTTTTTGCATATTCGATTTAAATTTGTCTGTACTGAAAGTGAAAAGAAAAAATTTTCAAAGATTTTATTTCTTACTAGCTATACCCGGTGTGCTTCGCTACCCCAATTCTTTATATACATAACTATGTTTGTATAAAACCTTTTATACTTCATTATTTTAGTTTTCTAATCGGAAGCCTTGTAATAAATCTGTAAAGAATTCATAATTCTATTTTTAAAAAAGAGAATTGAATACAAAGGGCAAGTAAGGTGACTGCCAGCAAACCCTTTCAAGCAAAGAATTATGTTAAATATCGGTCCAGTTATAAAGGAGTTATGCGATGATCAATATTTCTTTGTATGAAGGTACTTATTTCTTCTCGTAGCGCCATAATATTTGTCTGAGAAATTTGTTTTATTCCAGGAGTAACCCCCAAATACAAAAAAAAAAAAAAAATGGGTTATTTAAATTTTCCGGTCATCAGTAATACATTTCCACAATTTCAAGACGATGGGTCTTAGCGTTTGGCTTCCTATAAGGAACATACATGAGGGTGATGTTGCCTGAAGTTGTTACCGCGTTTACAATGACTTAGAACCTGGTTTTAAACCCTGGTCAGAGCAAGTCAATTAACATCATAAATTTCTCTAATGTGCTTTAGTTTGGCATTGTATTAATTGTTGTTGGACTTTTTAAGTGGTCAAGACATAGAGCAATGATAAGGTTCCCAGCACTCCTTCGTTAGTTAGCAGAATCGGCGACGAAGTAAAACAATTCATAAAATTACTGCTCACACAGCTTCAGAAATTGAATGCGTCTACTAAACACCAGAGGCACTGCAACAGTGCTCCAAAAGTCCAAAAAGATTTCTTCATTTCACGA
The DNA here is from genome assembly GCA_947311025.1 of Lypha dubia. Taxonomy (NCBI): domain Eukaryota; kingdom Metazoa; phylum Arthropoda; class Insecta; order Diptera; family Tachinidae; genus Lypha; species Lypha dubia. The sequence continues at coordinate 124,733,275 of OX371260.1, forward strand.
CATACATATATCTATCCCTATTGCTTTCTCCCTAGTTCTGTCAAATTGCATGGCACAAGTAGCGGTAGTAACGTTATTCAAGAGAAAAAAGCATTATAACAACATACACACCAGAACAGGACAACGTTGTTTTCGAAAGTCTCCATACAACTGTTTTGCCAAATAAAATTACAGGACTCCACACTATATACATATATACATTCTGGCATAATTCTGATTCGAACATAATATCGATTTTTGTAACACAAATGCCATTTGATTGTCGATTTCAATTCTGATTCTGACAGCAAACAGGACTCGTCACGCAATAACTGTACAATTGGATGGGAAATTACGTGACGAGTTGTACGTTCACGGATGTAACGATTTGGGCCCTGATTCCATAACAACCCTGAATATTCCTTGTCTGACTAATTTTTGCTTGGGGCCATTCACATATTACGTAAATTACGATAAAGTTTATTTACGATAATGCAGCCTAAATAAAGTCTCTCCTGAGCATTGAACTCGTATAATTTTATATATTTATTTTCTTAGTTGTTCTTTATGTCAATTGTTTTACTCAATGATCTACTGCTCAAATTTTTTGTTGGAATGTTTGTGCCCGCATTAGTCAATTATTTATAAAACAATTTTCAAAATTATATTTTTTTTCTGCAAGGGTTTGGCTGCAGTTTGGTTCCATAAAATATTTTTGGAAAATCGGAGTAAAGCTACGTTCACATTTATCAAATATTTGCCCAAAAAAACGTAACCAATAGTTTTGCTTAGGGATAGTGTCATTTAACACGATTTTTATATTACAAAATAAAATTAATTCTTCTCCAAAAGAGTATTTTTATACAGTTTTTAAAAAATTCGAACCCAAAATTAAAAAAATATTGGAGTTAAAGGAAATAAATTATTAGTTTTTTTCTTGGTTACGTTTTTTTCGACAAATATTTGATAAATGTGAACGTAGCTTAAGTAGCGAAATTTTTATTGGATATGAAAATCTATATACTCACAGGAATTTTATAGCGTCTTTCGATTCGAAAGGAATAACTTACAACGAGTTCGAGCGATATTAACTGTGTAATACGATCTTCGTATACTGTATCGTAATAGCAACTCTGTTTAAGGAAAAATTAAAATCTCTTTCGAATTTGGAACTCTGTACTACGAAATCCAGCGTCAATTAATATTTAAGCGTTTTAATCATATAAAATTTTTTCTCCGCGTTTTACATTCTATTTTGTTTTTGTTTTAGTTGCAGCGGTACCAACTTTTCATTTTCCTTTTGAAATTTCAATTTTTTTTTGTAGATACAACTCTGCCTGCCATCGTTTCGAACGAGTTACTTACTACGAGTATTATCGACTTCTTGTTGTTCGTACATCCATGCATCTATTTGATAGTCCGGTTTTCATTAAGGGGCATTACATGCAAACAAAACTTACAAGCGAATTCCAATCATATACTATTATGGATAAGAAAAGTTTAGTGCCAAATTTAAATTTTTCGAATTAAAATTTATATATTTGCTTTGTTTTATTTAATTTATGTACAGTAACATTAAATAATTTATTTCTTTCAATAATGAAATTTATAGATATTTAATTTATATTTTAATTTTATTGTTTATTTTATTTTTTTTTTTATCAATACTAAACTAAATACACATTTTTTTATAATTAAAATGAGAGAAAAAATACCACAAAGATCAGTCTAATTAATTCATATTTCTTCCTTATTTGTGTTTGTTTTGAAATCTAACTCTAAATTTATTTCATACTACTATACTTTTGTGGCCTTAAAACTCTAAAAAAAATAAAGTTTATAATTAAATAAAACCTAGAAATATTTGTCGAAAGGAATTCATTTGACTGATCCTTATGTTAGATATTTTTATAAACTTATTACAACTATTCAAATAAAATTTACGTTATTTGTTGTGTATGTGTGTTTTGCTTATGTTTGACATTTGCAGATATTAAAATAATATTTTTTTTTGTTAAGTTTAAAAATATTGACACAATTCAATTCAAAATCAAAATGTTATTAAAAATAAAGATAAAATTAATGTAAAGTGTTAAGCTAAAAATTCAAAACTATTTATATAAAATATAATGTAACAACAGTTTTAAATAATAAAAATTTAATTGTCGCATTTGGTTAAACTAAAGATAACCAATTAATAGTAAAATATGTAATACATAATAATAAATATTACCGATTGCAATAGAAATACAGTAATTTTCTTTTTTACAACATAAAAACTGGTGTGTGTAATGTTTTGATAAATAGGATTGCCGATTCAAAAAATTTAATTGAAATGACGTTTTAAAGTGTGTACTGTATGCTGTATATATGTGGTATGTTTTTCTTTTTTTTTCTATTATTGTTTATTGTGTATAAAATTTAACGACTTCATATTTTGTGTTTAATTTACTTTTTCATTTCATCTGAGTTAACATACTTTTAGCATCGCTTTTATCTAGATAAATATTTTTATATAATTTTTCGTTTATATGCGTTTATAATTGTTGTAGTTATTTGTATGTCAAATTTTTGTTTTGCCAACTGTATTTGAATTTATTTTGTTTTTTTTTTTTCAAGTGTTTAGAGTTTTTCTATGTTTTATTTTAATGATCATTTTATGTAAATTGTTGTAAGTATTTTGGGTGTTGTAATTGAGAATGCATTATTTTGGTGTATGTGGGTGTTAATAAGGATAAGGGAATGAATGGAGATTTGTCATGGAATATTTACAGCGACATATTATTACGACGCCCATTAACTTTATTAACTAAATTGCAAATTTTTAAGGCTGGTCCAAGTTTTAGACCCATATACTTCATCATCATTTCGGAGGTTAACAATAACAAGGCTTTGCCATCAATTTCCTGAAAGTAAAAAAAGTGATATGATGCATTTAAAGACAGTTACTGCGTCGTAGATGCATATGTAATTTTGATGTTTGCCAGTTTTCGAAAATAAGTATGTATTTCTGTTGGCTTTAGGATTATTGGTTAATTTTTAAATACACATACATATAAATCAAATTAATTAAATTTGTAATAAGGTTTGCGACCACCATCAGCGTGATCATTTTGGTCGTGAAAATAGATTATAGGAGGCAAACAGTTTTTGTTTCTAGTGTATTAAGAATTATTTTGAAAACTTACATGTTTCCTGAAAAGATCACCATGTACAGCTAATGAACTATCATTACTTTCTATAAATTGTATAACATCTTCAATAGACCAATCGCCAGGATGCGTTCGTAATGGCGGCAATGTTGCTGCCGCCGTTACTATCGCAGTGATAGTACCATTTGTCGCATTAACATGCTGTATGGGTATGGCCACTGTCGGGATATATGTTGATGTGGAAGGTATAACTGCGGTAGCCGCAGCAGCCGTAGACGAAGCAGATTGAGAAGCGCAAAACGGTGTAGATACTGATGTAGGTAACGAAGCAGTTGATGACAATGTGGAAGGAGATTTGTATGTTGTTGAGGCGGCAGCTGCAGTTGGTGCCGTCATATTTGATTGTTCTGGATGAACTTCAGCAACAAGAGGTGCTAAATATTTAAAATTCGAGTTTGAGGTAAGTGTAGAATGTTTTTGCTCATCTAGATGAGAGTTGGCAACCATTGTTGCCGACGTTGTGCCCGTTAGTGTAGCGATGCTGTTACCAATATTCCCAGTTAAATGGTGTATTCGTATTTGCCTTAGGGCTTGCACTGGTGATGCGTTCTGTAAAGAATGGATTGTGTGTTTAAAAAGAGTATTTATGAAGCTAATATTTTTCATTTTATTTTTTAAATTAAAATAAGTTATTCTTTAATTACAAATACTTTATTAAGAAGGATATAGCGAAAATGTAATTAATTCATACACTAAACTAAAAACGTTATATCACATAAACGTTAACGCTACATCCTGTCATCAGATTTCAGATGTTATAATCTAAATCCATAAATTTTTGCTTTAATCTTACCTGTAAGCCATTTGTATTGTTGGTATTTGGTTCAGTTTTAATGTGAATATTTGACACCATATTATTATTATTATTATTATTGTTATTAGTACTATTATTGTTGGTGTTTGTGCCATTTGATGTTATAAGAGCTGTAGCACCTCCAACAGGCGTACTATTATTGACGTTGTTAGCACAACTACTGGATATATTAGTATGATTTATTAAATGCTGTTGTTGTTTTAACGACGGCACTGTTGTGCTGTTGAGATGCTGTTGTTGCGACTGTTGATTATTCGTATTAAGATTAGCTTGCACTGTTGAAAAGGATGTTGATGATGATGACGACGTCGACGTAGAAGTTTCAGATACTATTGGAGTTGTTGTAGATGTTGCCTGTGTATTATTTTTCGAAATGTCAATATTTTCTAAACTATTATTAGCTGTAGTCGTTGAAGTCGCAACTTCTTGTTTAATGCTGATTTTCTCTGTGCCAGCTGGTGTTTTACTACGTTTTTGTGGCACCGGTGATAAAGAACAATCTGCCGATGTTTGTGTCATATGTCTTTTCTTTGTATTTGCACATTTTTCACAATCCTCTGTATCAGGAGATAGTGAAATTAAATTTGGGCATGCCCTACATGTTGTACATAATGTTTCAATAAATTGTGCCAAGCTGTCGTCATCTTTCATGCGTAGTGGTGATGGTATTTTGACCTATAATAAGAAAAACATAATAATTACAAATTCTCTTTCTATATTTATTAGCTTATAATCGCACTATGTGAAATTAGCTTAATAGTTGCAAAGTTAGTTTAATTTTAAGTTTAAAATATAATAGTTATTTTGTTTGGAAAAAATATATTTGCGGTCAAAAAGATTTAATTAAAGATTGTAGGGTTTGAATGGTTAACAAAACTGACTGAAATTAAAAGATGATTTCAAAATTCTATCAAAAAGTCGACATGTTCTGAAATATTTTGAAAACTTAATTTCAGTTTTATTTTTTTTTTTTTTTTATTCTTAAGGGGTTTTATTTATTTATTTCTGTCTATGGACAAAAATCCTTACAGACTAGGAATAACAAAAAATACTTACTATCTATACTTAAAAACATAAAATAAAGTAAAAGAAAAACACATGTATGTTTAGTAATATCTTTTCGCGAATAGGGATTTTTACAGATTTTTTCCCATGATTTTCACATTTTTTGGTATTTCTAATCAATTTCGTGGTTAATTTTCGATTTAGCAATTTTCTAATTGTAAGCAATTTTTTCCGAATTTTCCCACACAATTTATTAATTTATCGATTTCAATTATTTTGTGCGATAGTTTTTGGTTATCTTGCAATTAATATATTAAAATTGTAGTTAGTTTTTACAGCGAGAATTTACGAAATTTTCGAATTGTTTTACATTCCTTAAAATTTCAGCGATTTTTTAATCCAAATTAAGTTATTAGTTTAGAACTTTGAGCTTTTTGACTAAATTTCGAATTTTTCGTCACAGTCGTAGTTTTGCTAAAGTTTATGGCATTCTTACATTTTTATAGACTTTTACTAAATTGTTCTACAGTTTTGTTTTTCGAAACCTTATACTTTTAACGAGTTTTAAACTATAGATGAATTTTTTTTTTTATTATCATATTAACATAACACATTATTAAGTTTTAAACTATTTTATAGCTTGTTTTCAATATTTCAATATATTTTTGCAAAATGGGGAAAGTGTATTTTACTCTACACTAAGAATATGTAGAGCAATACATTTGCTAATTTTTGGCATGTTTAGCAAAAGAGACGTTCACGATATATAGTCGATATTTTTATAAAAATACATCTCGGAATATAGATCAAATATTATTATTTCAGGAAAAATTTTTAAAACACATACATCCATATATACAGAACTACAAAAAGTTAATATTATTCAGGTAAAATTGTTTATGTATTTTTTTTTCTACAACATCTAATAAAAAAATAAAATAATATTGAGCACAAATATTATTATTTTTTTTTTATATTATTAATACCAATAAACGTAATTATTATTCGAACTTATATTGATGTTACATTTGAAAAGTCATATTATCAGGCTCAAGTTCCGTTTTATTGAATTAATGAAAATTCAAAATTACTAAGAGTTTTTTTATGTTGAAAAATATTATTATTTATATCCAATCAGTTTTTAGCAGAACGTATCAGTACTTCAAGGCCGCTACACCTCTCATCAGCGTTCAATTGTCCATCTTTACAATTTTCGTAAAGTGGATACTAATTGAAAAGAATATCAACTATTTAACCAGTTTTCAACAGAAATAGAATACGAGAATTAATTTTTAATTCATTTTTTATTCTACATATTGAAACAATTTAATTTTCATTAATTCAATAAAACTGAACTTGAGCCTGATAATATTACTTTTCATATGTAACACAAATATTATTTTAAAAAATGATTTATTAAATATGGTTTTATGTTTTAAATTCTTCTTAATTTTGTTGGCGTCAATACCCTCCGTTTTTAAATTTTAACACCTTGGTGCAAGAGTTTCAAGAAATAAACATTACTTGTAAGAAATCAGACAAGATATAGAACAGAAATAAAAGCTAGTGAAAATATTAAAACAAAAATTGTCCACTCACAGTAAAGTTTTTACCAGCTGCAGTAACAATGTGAACATCACCTTCTAACGCAAACAATAATTTTGATAACTGCTGTGTATCCGTACTTGCTGCTAATACTTCTTGCAGGCAAAGTTTTGACAACGTCTGATGTGTTGGACCCGTTACCATCGATGGAAGCTTTGAGCTATTGATGAAAGGGCCACCTTTGCAATTGGTATGAAAGTGAGCTGTTACGGGCGTGGCTGCGACCATAGCATCAGTTTCTTGAATGAAAGTATAGCGTTGACGTGGGCTACGATGCTTATTCGAACTGGAATCCATGCGTGATTTATGTCCAGGCGGTTGCATAGGATGACAACTACGAGCGCACCAACTAACCGGAAATATATCCCGAGATTTGTAGCTACACCAGTAGTCGAACGCTCCACGCCAACCATCGAATGTCACATGGATTTGGTCGTCTTTGATCGCATCAACTGTGGCACAGCAAATCAATTGAGGATTCTTTTTGTCGACCGCTTCGAGCTTTTGGCCCACTTGGAAGAGATTTTCTGGAGGGTCGTCCGGTTCGGGTTGAAATATTTCTTCCGGTGCAACCATGGCATTATTTAAAATTTTACAAAGGTAGCCGGGCCAGCTGGAGGCATTCATGCGAAAGCCAAGTGGTGGTTGCAACATGCCGCCGTTCTTTTCGCAATGACCAATGGCATGAATCTCATTCGAGTCAACTAAACGCCAAAAATCATTTTGACTATCACTGCCATCAAGGCGCAAGCGCAAACGGGAGCCAAGAACACCCACCACAGTGGCAATACATGTGGAGGTGACGTTTCGCGGATCTAATGCTTCCAATTTCATACCAATCTTAAAATCATTCATGGGTGGATTAAGAGCTTGTTTAAAACACTCGGCCGGTGCAGCTTTGCTTCCACTCTCCTTAAATTTTTTTATTATTTATTTTATGTTGTAATTTCTTTTTAAATAATATAAACTTACCTCCAAGTAAGCATCCCAATCAAAAACATGAAAACTTTCATATTGAAAAGGTCCTGTAGGTGTACACGAGCCTCCACCGCCCATATTTTTCCCATTGCTTGTTCCGTCTATACGAGTGCCATTATTTAGGGATCGTGTAGAGCCATTTTTCTTTTGATGCTTATTCATACACATTAACGAACAAAACTCCTTGTTGGGAGCACCTTCGCGTATAACATTGTCACACTGCGCACATGCACCTTTGCTATAAGCTTTACGAAATTCCGCTATACAAGTTTCCGAACAAAATTCTTTCTTGCCATTTTGAGTGGGCAAAACATATTGCAATGGCTGTTTACATTCTCCACACCAAGTGCATGTAGCCCGCTTGGCGGGACGACCTCGAGATCTTTGATTCGCTGATTGGCCGGTGGAAGTGGGCGTAGTAGCAACCGCTGTAGAGGATACGCCATTGCTACCACTATTGGTATTCGTGCCACCACTGCCAGTGGAATCACGTCCACCACCAGACATTATATAAAGCTTTAAAGGATATTATATTGAATTATTCGAGAACAAAATAAACACGGAATGACAATTTATTGACCACTTTACACCAAAAGTTCTAGATCTAGAACTTTATCAATTTTGATTACCAACGTAAACAACTCTTGTTTTTTTTATATTAACGAACAATTTAGGCATATATAAATATATATTTATATATGTAATTGCCTTAATTAAATTGTATATTTTGAATATTATATATTTTTAATTTATTTTCATAAAATATAAAAATTTTGGTTCACCGCAAACGTTCTATTTTCTTCGCTTTTCGGTGAAATGTCAATTTTTTCTTTAAGCGTTATATTTTTGTTCGTGTATTTTTGTCATCTCTTTCGCTCTTATTATTGTGGTAAGAGAAATGCTCTATTAATATGGTTTTTACATTTTTAGTCACGTAATTTTTCTATAGACTTTTCTGTAGAATTTTATTTTTTATCTTGTTCATTTATACTTATTGCCATGGGTAAACACTTGAGTTACTTTTTAAATCATATTTAAATTAATCTGCGTATTATTTAAATTGTTAATTATAAAATTTTGAGAGCACTTTCCATATGCAGCATTACAATTTCACGCCATTTTATTTTTTTCTTCACTTCTTCTTTTTCTAGGGTTGTATTGCATTATATTAGCAAACAGGGTTGTCATTTATTGTATTTAGTAAATTATAATTAATTATAGTTAATCTACTGAGCAATAGATGGCACACCTTTAATACTTCCCCAGATTATGTATATTATTGCTGATATTATTAATCTATCTAAGTTCACACAATTCTAGTCTTATAAGAAAAAATAAAAGCGTATGGGCGATATATATAGAGAAAAATAAGGTATCGGTTAAAAATATGCAACCTGGCAAGGCTAAAGACAAAATATGTCATTGTAACTCATTTGCGCCCTCTCTTAGTATGTAGGAAAGCTATATTTAGAAATAAGAGCTACCAGACGTGTTGATTCAAGATGTTTTAAACAGTTAACGAATGTTTTAAGTACTCTTTATACTTTGACGATTTGGTGCAATTTGAATTTTTTCGTTATATTTTCATATATGTAATGACTATGGAGTCGATACTTTTAAAATTTCATTATCACCAGGCACTTGAAATTACTCTAAAATTAGTAACACAGATTAAATAAAACTAAATTGTATTGTATTCAAAACGACGTAAATTTTTTTAAATAAAAAAAATTAACTAGAAGGTTTGTGTCTTTGCTACGTGCTGTTTTCTTTTAAACGTGACCAGTATATATGCCGCAAAAAGTGGCACATCAACGTTTTTAAAAACGGAATTATGCTCAACTTAATTTAGCAAGGACGCAAACTAATCTAATCTAAGAAGAAATGTAAAATGATGAATTTCAAACCAATATTTTCATGCATTTTTTTGATTTCGGAGCTGTTGTTTAATAATAAATTTTTCTTATAAGTTACACATATTGATAAGAAATTACATGTGGTTTAAATACAACATAGCCCCAGAGAGTAAGACAAAACAGATTATTAAAACATGCCTCGTTGCAATTAATTTCGTGGTTTCTTATCCTGTACCAGACAAAAGACAACAGATACAAATAACATTGCCGCATTGCTGTTTGATTACTGTTTGTCTTATATACGAATAAAATGATTGTCTATTCGAAAGAATTATGTACCTGCACATTAAGGTGGATAACTGCATTTAAGATAACAGAATTTTTTTGTTAATCATCTGCATAAAAAAACTGTTCAAAGTTGATTGTGCAGCTAATCGAAAACTACTGTAGCGTATATTTTTACAGTTGTGTGTTCTTTTGGTGATATCGTTTCTATTTCCCGTTGCATATGATGAATAACAGTATTACTTATACGTACCAATGTTTCCTTAAATTATGATAACAGAACCAGATCATACTATGATTGTAATCTTGTTTAGAGCTTTTATAGCTTTTATTTATTTAGTTATGAAATATAGTTTAGAAAATCAGCAATTAAAAACAATATAAATTTAAAAAAAATCAATATATAACAAGAAAAAAATAAAAAAAATATTCATACATACATATGTACATTACATATTGTTTATATAATGTGAATATAATGGTTTTATTTATATACGAGTATAGACATACAACTGCATGCCACATGTTAGCATGTAATAGATATTATTTTAATTAAACATTTATATAACTTTGTTAATAATTTAGTTTATAATTTATATTCAGTTTTGAATTTCACAAATTTTAAAGCCATTAGTTGATAGATGAATTTTCTAATTAATAAATTATTTTACATAAGCTGAAACAATGCTTTATTTTGTTATTTTAAATGGATTTGATTTTGATATTCCTTTATTTAGATTAACAGTGAATACATATTGTTTACATTTTATATAATTTTTATCATTATTTGAATAAAGTAAATAATTTTGGAAGTTTGTTTTTTCGTTCTTTTATTATAAATTAAATACATTTTGTCCACTTAGTATATATCAGTTAATATTTCTTAACATGGTAAATTTTTAATAGTTATTTGGTTAAACAATAAAAACCGGATATAGAAATCTATTTAAAATTAATTTAACAGCTTTTATTTTCTTTGAAATTTTCTTTGAATGAAAAATTCTTAAGATTAAAAAAGTTTCACGTTGGAGTCATTCGTGTTTTGTACTATAGAAGTTTAGTTGTGTTTAATGAAAGTTGTAGTTAAACTTAATGAAAATTAAAAAAAAAAATGTGTGATCAGATCATGGCTTAAATAAGACGCTTAATTTAGCGACTTGAAATAAAAATTTTTTATATTTGAAATAATTCTAGTAAAAAAAAAATTGGAAAAATGAAAACTGTGGTTAGGTTTTAGCCCATTATAATTATATATTCTCCCGGGAGGGATCTTCTAATAAATAATCTAACCTCAATTACGAAAGTTGAGCCTTTATGAAACAAAACCGCAAATTTTGTTTGTAATCAATCCACTTTTAAAATCGATAATGACAATAAATTTTTCTATTAACTTTATTTGTAGCAAACAACTTAAGAAATATGCAAACTTTTAAGAGCGTTAGTAAAATAAGATTTGCATATTAATAAACAGAAGCTTAATTTGAGCTTTTTTAGTAAAAACAATTTAAAAAACTTCATCACAGTAAAATTGAAATACCAAATAACCGGAATCTGAAGACTGAAAAACAAAACCGATCTGAATACAATAATGGAATTGAAAGCAATCTGATTGCTATGTGTGAGTAGCCCTAATATAAGCTTATTTTAAAATTTTATTTATTGCTAGTCTATATGCCTGCATTTTGTTGACTAATAATTCCAACTCATCAATCAATCTTTAACCATATTTAAAGAATGGGTTTTAAACTCATTTGCTTATACACAAACTCCCAAGTCTTAATTGAGAATTATAAAATTAATATCATAATAATCTCTAAAAACTTAAACAAACAACACAAGCAGTTAATTTTTCTTATTAGTGGCTGTACACATATTACATAACGCTCCAGGGGGGAGGGGGGTTTAAGATTTTTTACGTATTGGAAATTTTGCACTGAAAAATTTGTAAAAAGCGTTACAGGGGGGGGGGGGGTGTATAGAATCTCTGAAAACAGCGTTACGTAATATGTGCACAGCCCCTTACTACTTTTATGCAGCTGGTCAAGCTTCGAATGTAAGTTTTTTGTTTTGTTTTTTGTATAAACTTTTTAATAAAACTAATTTGCTTTCGTTTTTATAATTCTCATATCTTATTTGAGAGTTTTTCTATAAGCTTAACCCACAACTAATAAATAATTTTTTTTTTTTTTTTAATATTTCAAATAAATTGTTTTTTTATTATTGCTTCTTATTTTCCTTTGATCTTTTTAATGATTTAATTTCTAATTTGTACAGCTCAAGATCAACGTATTTTTTAAAAAAAGCTAATAATTAAAAAGTTAGGAGTAATATTAAATATTCACCCCTATCGTGAACAGCAAGTGAAATTTTTATTCCCGTGAAATTTTCATTTCACTCGAAGGGAAAAATGGTATCGTGAATCTCCTGTGAAAAATTATTCACGCTATTAGTTCTCAGTGAATGTAAAAAAGGGAAGAAGATTAAAAAAATAGCAAATCATAAAACTTTTTGATTTTTCAGGGTTAAGTTCGTTTTCTCTAAATATAATTTTGTTATAAATTAAATTATTATTTAAATTAGAAAGAAAAATCTAGTGGCTCTTAATATTTGAGAAAACGAACTTAAGTCTGAAAAATTAAAAATTTTCTTTGATTAAATATCACTCAGTTCGAATAAAAAAATTCACAACTTAATAAAACTTTTTGTTCAAAAATATACACGGACATACATATTTATTTTAAAGAAAACTTGAAAAATCAAAGCTAAATATTCACTGTTTGAGCTTTAGTTGGTTGCTCCGTTTTTTTTATTGCATTCGGCTACTTTTTGGAAAGCCAACAAAACGAAAAAAATACAACAAATTAAAGCTTCACAAATCTGCAGGCAATCGGAATACATCAGTTTTTTCTTAAAATAAACTTCTTAAGCTTTAATATTCGAATTTTAAGAAGAACTACATACATGTTCTGTTCTGTTCGCCAACAAAAATAAAGTGAATAAATTGAAGGGAAAAGTGAAGAAACTCGTGGGAAAACAATTGTTCACGATAAGGGGAATTTTTTGAAGTGAACATTTTTTCACGTTATTATTCTGGACTGAATAAATTTTTTTCATGCGAGTTGTTCACGATTGCAGCAAATACGTGAAAAGTGAAAAAATTTCAAGTGGAAAATTATTCACGATAGAGGTGATTAACTTTTTTATAAAATACATTGATCTTGAGCTCTAAAAATAAGAATTTAAATTGTTTTATATTTTTAAAAAGTATTTTAGGTGGAATAAATTATAAAAAAAAAAAAAACAACAGAAATATATATTAACTGTTCTATTGATGGTATTATTGTGTTGCTGTATGCTTTTTGTTCGCAATATCCATTCAATATCATTTATATTAGGTTTTTATATCGAAAATATTTATTATTTGCCTTAATTTCTAAGGAGTTGTTTAGAATCGGCAACAAAATCACTTGTACAGGGTGTCGCCGCCGGAAAGATATACTACTCGCAGTAATTCCATTGTAATCAAGCCCAAAGCATGCAGTTGTGGCGTTAAAAAGTTTTCAATCATATCACGATATCGCTGCACATTTCCAGTTTTCATTTTCAAAGAATTAAGATCCAATGATTCCTTCTGACCAAATTGCATACCAGATTGTCACTTTTAATGGTTGCAAAGCTGACTGTTGAATAATTTGTGGGTTTTCCATTGCTCAGAGAACCGAGACTATTCTGTTTATTCACATATCCATTCAAATGAAAATGTGCCTCGTCACTCATTATGATTTGTTCATGAAAATCGGGGTTGTCATGGGTGAGCTGTAACATCCCTTAAAACATGTTGGTTTATCGAATATTTTTCCATAATAAATTTGCCACGTATCCATCACGACTGCCAAATATGAACTGTCAAGACTAATGTTTACCAAAATGGCGGCAAAACAAAATAGTATACCTTCCCGGCAGACACCCTGTATAATTGTACTTACCGCTAAAATTACAAGAATATTTACAAATGTCTGCCAAACAGATGAATAAATAATGCTCTAGAAATTAATGGCTATTTTTTTACTTTAATTGCCACACCAAGGCACTATAGGAAATTTCACCCATTTTTTTGCCCAAAAGTACAAATTTGAATTTTTGCAAAGTTTATTTTTTTTTTGCTTTAATATAATAAAAAAATATAACAAAGTAAACATAGCTTTTTAAATTTTTCAAAAAAAAAATTTAATTTCTGTTACTTCAACAGTTGTTTTGATATTGATTTCTAAACCAGTTATCAGAAAACCTTTAAGTGCAGTGAATTTTGTGACATCTTCTAATAAAAGTTTTCGTAACAAAAATTTATATATTTGATAAATTAAAAAATGGGAAATAATGCCGAAGGTAAGTACTTTTACATTCTATAGAAAAATGTTGGTAAACTCATCTAAAAAATCGATTAAATTGGAAAAATTAAAGTGATCTTAAAATGAACTAATGGAATTATGAATTAGAATTTTATACAGACTTACAAAAAAATGATAACACATGTTAGACATAATATCATAATAGTTCTCTAGAACAATCAATTATCTTCCAAATTTAATATATTTCATCTGCGAATTTTTTGCGAGTTTAAAAAAATAATTTTTTTCAGGTGACTACTTCGTGCCAAATTCAGAATTATTTAATATATGGCTAGAGAAACACAACGAAATTGACAAAAGAGCCGCTATTTACGCCCATTTCTTGTCATACATTTCTGAGAGTGATTGTTCCGAAAACTTTAAATAGTATTTAAAAAAGCATTCACGATTATTTTGTTCAAATATGAATATAAAATGGCGTAATAGTTTCAGAAATTTTAAAGTTTTTGAAAAACATCATGCTGTTTGGCTTAAAGACAGTACTTGGATCAGAAAACGTGAAACGTAGTGTGCCTCCATGAAATCGAAACCTGGATGACCGCAAATACCTTTTTGCCAAAAATCTGAGAGAAAAAAACGACGAGTTGCAGCACAAATCTCTAAAGATCATAATAATGAAGTGGAATCCCTAATTCTTACTGCATCTGCGTCTGCTCGTAAATTTAACCAATTAGATTTAGCAGTGGTTTTAACAGAGCCTGTCAGTACCCCAACTAGTGCTTCGAAAATACGGAAAATAATTTCAAAAGCAACGCCAACTAAGCTATCTGCTGATGAAGGACTAGTCTTTCTTTTAGAGAACAACTTTTCAAAAGTGCAATATAGCAAAGCTTCCACCAGAAGTGATCGAATTACTGAGATCAGAGGAGTAAAATTTTGTAGAAAACTCTCAAACAGACATAGAAATCCCGAAAGCGAAGTTGAAGAAATGGAACGTGATGGCATTTTGAACCCATGTATATTACATTTAGTTGACGGTTTGGAACTCGAAAATCAAATTGTTGAATAAAATCCTTTTTAAACATAACTTTGTTTGTTACTTCATTAAATTGGTAAAATTAATTTCTACTTGAGTTGTAAATTTTTTATTCGAACTGAGTGATATTTAATCAAAGAAATTTTTAATTTTTCAGGCTTAAGTTCGTTTTCTCCAAATATAATTTTGTTATAAATTAAATTATTATTTAAATTAGAAAGAAAAATCTAGTGGCTCTTAATATTTGAACAGACAAAATTTAAAAATTAAAAATTTCTTTGATTAATTTCTACTGTTATATTCGAAAGGTAAGTGTACACTCGAAAAATTTTTTTAGAAAAAAAGCAGTTTAGAAAACAGATTATCTGTCAATGTTCTAAAAAAATCTTGGATGCGGACCCGTTACCCCTTCATAGAACTAATTATTTGTTAATTTTTTTAGTTAAATTTACTTATGTATTTTTCTGAGTGAATGAAAAACTCTTTCGGTCACTCCCTCTCTCTTAAGTGTTCACCAAAAGTCAAATGCAAAAAAATCGTTTAAATCGGTCCACCCGTTTGGCTGTAATTAATTTTGGCCAAAAAAAGGGGGAAATTTCCTATAGTGCAAGGGTCCAATCGCTGTTGGTTGTTCAGTCAATTATAAATATTTAGCAGTTTTCACTAGAACACTTTCAAGATTCAGTACATGTATGTTTGTACTTTAATTTCCAGTAAAAATTGTTAATTTTCTTCAATAATCATAAAACACTACTACTGTCCGACCGTAAAGTTTTAAGAGAAACGTGTATCGTATATGAAAAAGGGCGCCTTAGGACAAAATGTAGATGACATAATTCAAGAATGTTCGACACACAAACTCACGCTCAAGTGCTTTTAAATATATGTACATAGAACTCAATACACATAATATTGTTTATATTCGAAAATCCTATCACACAGTGTAATTATTGATTGCTTCTAAAACTTTGCAGCTCTTCACAACTGTTTAAAAAAAGGAAATGTTGCTAACCTATTTATTGATTGATAGCAATATAATTAGTATGTATGTATGTACATATAAGTTGTATCAATATTGCTGACCTAAATTTTTCTGTCTAAAATTACTATTATTAAACTGTTTACACAACACTACTGTCAATATAACAAAAAACATATCGTTTGTCTAATATTGATTTGACAAACATTAAAAGTTTTAAAATAAAATAAAACTCAAAATAACTTGAATACATGTAAAGTATGCGATCCCTTCATACTGATACCGGAAATCTTGCACAAATGTAATTTTCCAAGAGTAAATAAATAAAGTCCTTTAAATAAACAGCTACTAAGAAATAATGAAAAAAAATATTGTATATTTTGTTAGAACGTAGAAAAAATAAGAATAATGTAAATATAATCTCAAGGTCATTCTAAATATATTTTAAAATATGTATAATTCATGCAAAGCACAAGGTTTTTTTCTAAAACAAAATAACAACAACAAAAAATTTATTACTTTAAAAATGTCGCTGTCAATGGCTGGCTAACTTCTTCAGGGAACATGAATTGACGAACAAAAATAGATTTTTTTTTTTTCAACCAAAAGGGAATTAATTTGACAACGTTTTTGGTTGGAAAAAATTTACATGTGAAAAAAATGAGATTAGTTTTTACAACAAACACGAAAAATAAATATTCCACGAAAACTTTCATATTATTTTTCTTCGGTTTGTTGTGGAAGCCAAAGTGTATGTATGCATCTCGGCAACAACATAAAAAATAAAAAAACAACAGGCTTTTTGTTTGTGTAAAATTAATTTACAATTATCAGAAATAGCTCAGTAGCAGAGCTGTAATAGAATGACTCCTTTTTGAAAGAATCTACGAAGCATAAACTCTATTTATAAAATTTTTTTTTTTTAACATTTAAGAGTTTTTTAATAAAGATCCTAATCCTAGTGAAAACAGTGAAATAAATAATGGTTTTTCTTTAAATCACCAATAAATTCACTCAAAATTTAATTCAATTAATCTTTTTAATGATGTGAATGCATGCGAGAACTTTTAATTCATGAGGATTTAAATTCACATTTTGTATAAATTTAATCAATTAAACTTTTTGTAAATCATTTTGAACTAAAAACCAAAATTTCAATCTTTCTTTTACAGTTCTGCTAAGCAGAAATTAAAAAAAATTGTGTAGAAAGAAAAATTAAAAATTTTTTTTACAAAAAACACGATCAGCTAGGCTCATGCATGTGCTTGTATAAATATACTTTGGTAAAAACCAATTACATTTTTCTGATTTTTAATTTTTCCCACAATAAAAATATTATTAACAAAATTTCCGTACGAAACAAAAATTGTTAATATAAATATAATAATACTTAAAAGGAGACCTTAAAATTCTTTTGCTGGCTGTTCCACAATTTTGGATATACATATAATCTAGTTCTTAGCAGGACACAACTCGTTGTTTTATTTGTTTTGTAAAAGATAGACTGCCTGGCTCACGATGTCGAACGATGTCGATTGCTTGATTTTTAGACGTAAAAAATATAGCTTGCGTTCCACTAATAACCGATTTTATTTAACTTATTAATTATTTACTGGAAGAAAAGCTAAACAAATAAATAAAATGGATTGTTTGAAGGTTACAAATCATTTGTTTTTCGTTTAAAATTTCAGCCTTATCGATCGGTCGACATCGTGAGGCAGGCAGTAAGATTTTTAGAGCTGTGTTGCAGTGTTGCAGCGCCTCTGGTATTAATTAGACGCATTAAATGTTTTAAGCTGTGTGAGCAGTAATTTACTGTATTTCGCCGACACTTCTGCCAACCGAAGAAGAAGGGCGCTGTGGTGTACATTAGCATGGAACAGTATTAATCGCTTTGGGAACAGCTTTTTAGTGACCAGCACTATGCCTTTATCATTTAAACAGTACACCAGAAACTAATACTGTGCCGCACTAATGCACATTTTATATATATTGCTTGACTAGCCCTGACCAGGGATCGAACCCAGATCCTAAAGATAAAGATGTACAAAATCAAACTCAATAGCAACTCATTAGTTAGCACATTTTATTGAAATCGATCGGGCTGTCGCTTAGATTTTTCAGAATCGGGAAACGAATAAAATTTATGTGTTCTAAAATGAAATGACCTTTTTTTATTAGTGTTTATTTGTAAAGAAAAACTTTTTGTTTATTAGTTATAAATAATTTTTTCTTTTAACATTTTAGGATTTGTATTTATATTTTCAATATACACTTTTTTTCTTTAAATTAGTAACATTTACCATTGACTTCGTTTGTTTTTTTTTTCAAATAGATTTTAAATAAAATTTAATTTGTTTACATGTAAGTATGTATAGAGTTCTACAACAATTTATTCCTAATTGTAATATATGTATTTATATATTTTAATATATATATATATATATATATATATATATATATATTATTCAGTATTTATTTATAGTTGTATTGATTTTTATTTAAGTTATTTAGTGACTACTTAACACAATAAAGCAATACAATAATAATACACTCATTAATTTATAATCGATTATTCGTTTTTGAAGCCTTGTAACATGATTAAAATTTATTTAATTTAATTGTAAATATTTTTGATTATTTCTTAATACGTTTTTGTTTCCGTTTTTGTTTTTAGATTAACAACTATTTTATTTTTTGTTTAATATTTAAATTAAGTACGTAATATTTCTTAATCAAGGAATTAAACATACCGATTGTGGTGGGTAGAGAGAGGTTGGTTAAAAGACTGGTGTGTTTATTTGTTGCTGTTGTTGTTGTTTGTTGTGGTGGTTGTGGTGATTTCAGAAGGACGTTTAAATAAATTTACTTTCTCATTAAATGATTTTGATTTTTATGCAAATGATACAAATAACGTTGCAGCTGATAATCACCATCATTATCAGTCAATTCATTTTTATAATCTTTTGCATTTGCATTTGGCTTCGATGATAGTGGCTTTGCGTCATTAAGATCTAAATTTAAATCGTTCTTATGATGATAAAGTTGATGATTGTTAATCGGTGTATAACGTTTTGTATCTTCGTTTCTGTTTTTTATTGATTTTTGAAATGATGCTGCTGATTCACGCTGCTGCTCATTTGCTGAGGTGGAAGAATGTTCATTATTTGATTGTTTTGCATGCTTCACAGATTGTTTGTCATTATCATCCACAATCCTATTAAATGCAATAATGTCCTGTTCAATATTTTCCACACCAGTCTCGGCATCATCTTCATTAATAGTGGGAGAAGCTAGAGCAGATTCAGCGATAGCATCATTAATGTAGTTGTTATCAAATTGTATTGCAGTCGATTCGTATGGAAGCCAAGGATGTCGTCGTTGTTGCTGTTGCTGTTCTTGTAGATAATCAAACATTAATGCAGCGGGTATTAAATCGTATTCGTAAGGTTGTAATTGCTGTACAGGTTGCTGTTGTTGGTGCTGCTGCAGCTGCTGGGATTCATGTACATCATATAGTGCTGCAGTTAAGGGAGTTGCATATTTGCTGGCCATACGTTTGCCAACATTTTTCAATATGGCTCGATTCAATTCCACCTTTGGTGTGAAAAAAATATATAAAAAGAAAGAAAGAAAGAAAGCAAAGCAAAGATAAATAAAATACATAAGTGAAAAGTTCTTTCTCAATAGGGAAATTAAAAAAGTTTAAATGATATTATTTGGTGGCATTTAATACAAATAGTTCAACTTCTGTTTTATAAATAAAAAAAGAACAGAATAAAACCACATGGAAACCACAACAGCCGTAAATGATGATGTGCTTGATGAAGCAGAATTATGACTGTATATTGTGGGTTGTTTTAAAACCAAAATTAAGAATTTAAATACTGAATTACAACTTTTCTTTTCTTTTCTTTCACTTTTAAATAGTTGAATCCCTCCCTAATTTTGTGTCATACTGCATAAGTAAATATTTATTTACAAAATTGTTTATGTATGTCTATAAGCGTGTCTACATAGAAATTGATAAACAATCTAAAACGAAATCTAAAACAATTTTCAATAGAAACATTTGCTTTATTAAATTATGTGTAAAATTGCTTATTTCTATATTATTTTTATTCAGCAAGAAAAGTTCATAGTCAAACTGTACACACAAACATGCACATGCACAGTGGTTGCAAAAAAAGTTTAAGTTTCATATAATAAATAGCGGAGTTGTGCGATAATCAATTATGTTGTGATGGAGAAGTTTGATGTGCGGTTTAATTTTCCCAAAACTGCAGGCAAATTTTTAATTTCGAAAATCAGATCTCAAATAGAGGAGTCACTCGATTAACAATATTGCAGGGGAACACCTTGTCCCCGATTTGCCGTATTTTAAAAATCACTTTATCAATTTTAAATAACCCTTGAATTGATAACCTTCTTATTTCTTAATCGCTTAAAAATAAATACGTTGCAGAACCATGTTCAGTAGAAATCTATATAATTGTCTGTCTGTCTGTTTGTTTGTTTGTTTGTGCTTTATAGGAGGCCAAACCCTTGGACCAATCTTCCTGAAATTTTCACAGCATGTTACTGTGACTCTGGAAAAAATAATAGGCTATATGAAGTTTTGATTGGAAAAAGGGGCGTGGCACCGCCCATATAACCCAAAAATTTAAATCGCCATATTTTGGGCATTTTTTGACCTACGTCGATAATATTTGGTACATATGCTATTGGCATAATTAGGAAGACGATGTACCAGTAGAAAAGTGGGTGGGACCACGCCCCTTTTTAGGAAAATTACAAAATAATAAATTCTTGACTATATAAAGTTATGAGTGGACCCACAAACTAAAAATAAAAATCATTGCAATAATTAAATTAAAATAAAATAAATAAATTTTTGTAAATATATAAATACTTTTAATTTTATTTTATAACGAGGGGGGTAGCGAAGCACACCGGGTTTAGCTAGTAATTCTATAAGTTTAAGAATTCCTTACGATTTTAATATATTTTTAACTTTAATTTTAATATAAATTTTTAAATATTTTCATTGGTTCGTGTTCAACACTAGGAAAGTTTAGTTTCTCTGTCTTACACAAATATTTACACATTCTGTTTAAGTTTATCTTTGCTGTTGTTTTTTATCAACTTTCGTTACAACAAAATGCGGTGGCACAAGATTACGATAAATATTTCTAAAACTTTTGCATTTTCTTTCGTAAACATCAACAAGTAGTCGCAAATGTTTTAACACAAAATTAAATATTAAGGGAAACCTTAAAATTTTTGATGTTTTTATGCACTTTAAAATGTCATAAACTGTGTTCATATTTGTTTTATGTTATAAAATATAACGAATAAAAAACAAACAACAAATATATTGATCCCAGAAATTTTAAACAGGTTTTCATGTAACGTTATTGTACGTCATATAAAAAGCATGTTTAATATTTTAAAGATCGAAAGCTGAACCTACAACTTCCGGACTAATAGCAAGCTAGCATGAGTAACTATCATGCATCTCGTCATCCCTATTGTACGTTTGTATGAAAATCGTTTAAATTGTAAAGCTATACAATTTTTCCTGTATTGTTATTCATAACTAGATTTTATCCTTTCACGCTTCATTTTAACGTATACATAAACTGTCTGTATAACTAATTTACCGACGAAAGAAAGAAATACCAAAAGCACAAACCTTTCCAAATTTTAAACCTCAGAAAGTACACTGCATATTTGTGTAAAATGTATTATAAAAAAAACTAAAAGTACCAATTTATGTCCTTTTTAGCCCTTAAAATTACCCTGTGTTACCTTGTACGCTGATTTAGAACAATAGTCGTATCTTATTTATTTATTTATTTATTTTATTTATTTAATTTTCAATTTAGATAAAGCCTCTACTCGCTGCTGTTATTCGCCTTAAAAAGAAAGAGTCCCACGTTGAAAACGTCAATAGCCGGCTAAAATTGTCCAGAGCCACTTAAATTGACGGCGCCAAGTATGCTAAGTGCGTTAAGTGCACAAACCTATTTATATCGATGTGTCTACACGAGGTTACGTGTCATGGCATGAACATACCGCCCACCTTGAGCTATAGGCACAACAAAGAGCTACAAACGGACAGTTGAATTCATATCTTTTATTACATAGATAAAGAGAAAAAAAAAAGGATATATAAAATAAAATGACAATTGAAAATAAATTTTGTTTTATAAGATGGATGATCGATTGTCCAGGCGATCCTTAGGGCTACGGAAATCATTATTGAGTACTCAATGACCTGCTTCGCCGAAATATGCCTCTCCGAAGACGGTCTGTTGAATGTAGATCTGCCCCGCTTTTCCTTCGGCTGGGCCATTTAAGATTTTACGAGCCGCGTCAGCCCCGATGATCACATCGATGGGGGTGGAGATATACCACTGCGGGTCCGCTGCGACAGTGTGGCGACGATTGTGACGAATCCAGTCGTCGCGTACGTTGACCGGCGGAGTATGCCTGAACACGTAAGTCTCCAGGGCGCACACGACCGGCAATTTTTTGGTGTCGCACAAGCGGTGACCCAACGTGACCCATGTTCGGTGGTGTTGAATGGCACAGCCGAGCTCTCGGGCTATCGGCTCGTGTATGGACGTGCGAGCAGCGTTCGGATTTATCCGGGCACGAATCTTGTGGCTCCGCGACGAGGCTTGATGCGGATAAAGCTTGACGATGGCAGTCATATGAAGCCATTCATTATCAGGAGCGACGGGGTGCAACAACGTGTTGTGCTGGCGGTGGCACCGTTTGCACCGGTCGATACTGTGACACTCGCTTAAAGTGTGCGATTGGGCTAAGCAACATTTGCATAGTTCGTGCTCCATCACCGTTCTCCGCTTGAGTTCTGGCCGCATCGTCAAGAACCGGGTGCACTGTCTGATGGCATGTAGGCGTTGGCACAGTGGGCAGCCATAATTGGAGTTGAACCAAGCTCCTTCGGCCATAATACTCTGAAAATAAATGAGTAAATTTAGTAGAACAGTAAACAGGTCAATGAGCCAGAGAAAGTGCAACGTGTATCAATGAAGTAAGTTAGGGATCGCATTGGTTCGGTAAACGAACCAATTTATGTACCGGCCTCGTGATCGTGCCATTTTGAGTTTTAATGTCTACTACTCGTACTCGTGAATCTTTGCCGGGGTACAATTTGACTACTCGGCCTAAACGCCACTCTGTGGGGCAAAGGGGTTCGTTTCGTAGAACCACTAGGTCATTTTCCTTTAAATTGCAGAGCGGAGATTTCCATTTCGTACGCTTATGGAGCTCCTTCAAATATTCGTCTTTCCATCGGCGGCAAATTTCTTGTTGCATGGCTTTAACTTTACGCCATCGATGGATAATGCTTGTCGCGGAGTTGAGCTCTTCGGGTTCAGCGGGCGTGAGCAGCGCAGAACCAATTAGAAAATGACCAGGGGTGAGGGCAGACAAATCTTCGGCGTCTTCTGACAAGGGGCATAATGGACGTGAATTGAGACATGCTTCGATGGTAGCCAGTAGAGTGGAAAATTCCTCAAAGGTATATTTCAACTGGCCAGCCATCTTTTTTAGATGCATTTTGCAGCTTTTTACTCCGGCCTCCCAGAGTCCACCCATATGTGGAGCCGCAGCGGGAATAAAGTGCCATTTCAGGCTTTGGTGTCCGTATTTGTCGACGGCAGTGTCACGAAGCTCCTTAACATGTTTTTCTAGATTGGAAGCGAGGTCCCTCGCCGCACCAACGAAGTTCCTGCCATTGTCAGAATATATGTTTGCCGGGCAGCCTCGTCGAGCAATAAAACGGGCCAGGGCAGCTAGAAAGGCAGGGGATGACAAATCACTAACCGCTTCAAGATGGATCGCCTTAGTTGCAAAGCAGACAAAGAGGCACACGTAACCCTTTGTAATTCGACAGTAGCGACCAGTGAAACTTTTAATTTCAAAGGGGCCAGCAAAATCGACGCCAGTGTTTGCAAAGGGGCGACTCAAGGTAGTTCTCTCTTTAGGCAACGCAGCCATTATCTGGCCCTGCCTCATTTTGCGATGTAGGATGCATTCCTTGCAATTATTTATGCAGAGCTTTATTAGGTTTTTTGCCTTGAGTATCCAACATTCATGTCTTATAACGCTGTGGACTAATCTGAGGCCGCCATGGTGAACCAATTTATGAATAAATCGCACATACAGTCGTGACAACGTACTATCATAGGCTAAGATTATTGGATGGCGTTCATTGTATGGCAGGTTTGACAAGGCGAGGCGGCCATTAGCTCGTATAATTTCATGCTCATCAAGAAAGGGCGTGAGGGACAACAGAGGGCTACTTTTCTCGACATAATTTTTCTCGCGTAGACACTTGAACTCGTTTGCAAGGTATATTCGTTGAGATAGTTGAAAGAGACGGTTTCTCACAAAGAGCAACTCTTCTGCCGAAATCTTTAGGGTCAAAAAATGAGCCGTAGTCCCTGAACCCTTGCGCGTAGCATTATAAAAGCGGAACATGTATGCGATTACGTGAGTGGCCCTTGATAAATCAGAAAACCTGTCTAAAATATCGTCGTTTTCCGCAGATCTAGTAACAAAAGCTTGAATATTTTTTCTTTCCTCAGCAGTTTCGAATTCTGAGGTCGAGTATGGCCAGGACGATTTTTCTAGCTGTAGCCACTTTGGGCCATGCCACCAGAGTTGGCAGTCTTTTAACTCCGCAGGGGTCAGCCCCCGGGTTGCTAGATCTGCAGGGTTGTCTTGTGACACTACGTGGTACCAATTCCTATTCCCGACTTTTTCTAGTATTAACGCAACCCTGTTGGCTACGAAAGTTTTCCAGCTGCATGGGGGTTTTTTGAGCCATGCAAGCACTATCGTTGAATCGGACCACAGATGCAACGAGTAGGTTTTAAAGGAAAATTGAGGCATAATACTGTCGACTAATCTAGATAGCAACACTGCGCCACACAACTCTAAACGTGGAATAGAGGGTTTCTTAATTGGGGCTACTTTTGTTTTTGAGACTAGCAAATGTGAAGTCACTGTCTTATCTATTTTAACTCTTATGTATAGGGTTGCCGCATATGCCCATTCTGACGAATCGCAGAAGCCATGAAATTCTATGGACGCATTCGTTGCATACTGTATCCACCTCGGCACCCTAATTTCTGTAATGTCATTGTACCTATTGACAAATGCTTGCCAACTGCGCAATGAAACTTCGCTAATATTTTCGTCCCAGCCAATTTTCTCGAGCCACATTTGCTGCATTAAAATTTTTGCCGTTATAATAACAGGCGCCAGCCATCCAGATGGATCAAAGAGTCTAGCGATAACCGAAAGAACTTCCCTTTTGCTGTACGTAGATTTGAG
Source organism: Lypha dubia (assembly GCA_947311025.1). Taxonomy (NCBI): domain Eukaryota; kingdom Metazoa; phylum Arthropoda; class Insecta; order Diptera; family Tachinidae; genus Lypha; species Lypha dubia. Next base: position 124,758,745 of record OX371260.1, read on the forward strand.
TGCAATTTTCTGTGCCGTAAAATAGAAGTAATCAGCTGAAGCATTCCATCGAATACCCAGAGTCTTCGCATTACTTTTATCATCGAACCTTAGAAAATCCTCGCTTAGCAGATGGTCAGTGGGCAAATCTTCTAATATTTCCTTCATATTAGAGGTCCATTTTCTCAAATCAAACCCAGCGGACTGTAAAATCGATATTAGTTGATCTCGGGCCTCTAGAATGTCAGGTAAACTGTGAGCACCCACTAGCGCGTCGTCTACGTACATTGACTCTCTCAGGATTTGAGAGCCAACTGGATAATTTCGTTCTTCATCATCGGCTAACCGTAACAGAGTTCTGAGGGCCAAATAAGGAGCGCAATTCACACCAAAGGTCACGGTTTTCAGCATGTAATCTTGTATCTCTTCCTCAGGAGAGCTACGATAAACAATTTTTTGAAAGCGAGCGTGTTCAGGGTTAACGAGAACCTGCCTGTACATTTTGGCGATATCTGCGTTAAAGACATACCTGAAAAATCTCCACTTCAGTATCAAAAACACTAAGTCCTTTTGAAGCACAGGGCCTACGTGTAATATGTCGTTTAGACTTTTACCACTTGGAGTCACACTTGAGGCATTGAATACCACCCTCAGTTTCGTAGTGGTACTCTCGGGTTTGAAAACACCATGGTGGGGCAAATAATAACTCGGGCCAGCTTCGGGATTTTCAGTTTTCTCCATATGTGCCAAAGTCAAATATTCTTTAACCACCTCATCGTATAGCGCTTTATTTTGCGGCTTCCGCAACAACGAATTCTCGTTTCTTTTAAATTGACTCAGAGCTATGTGCCTATTCGGACCGAGCGACGAAAATGCGGATTTAAAGGGCAAGTTCACAACATATCTCCCCTCAGCATTCCTGACAGTAGTAGATCTAAATATTTGTTCACATAGTTTATCCTCTTCTGAGACCACACGATTTTTTGAAATTTCCTCAAGCTCCCAAAATTTTGTTAATTGCTCATCAATAGAGACTTTAGTAAAATGAGTGAGCCTGACAGTACTATTATGACCTGTGGGGCCAGTTACCACCCAGCCAAAGATAGTTTCTTGTGCCACTAATGACTCAAAAATACCATGATGAACGCCACTGCGTAATATTGATGGATACACATCACCTCCTAACAGCATGTCTACCGAGCCACTTTTATAAAATGCTGGATCGGCATAGTCTAAATTCGTCAGCAATGTATTTTTATTAGGGGTGAAAGATAAGGTTGGAACATTTCCCGTGACTTGAGGGACCACCAAAGCAGAAACAGTCAAACTCAAATTAGGGTTTATTAAAGAAACCACTGAAAAACTAGCCATTTTGCTAACTCTGCTAACAACTTCTCCACCTAGACCTGCGACCTCAGCTGAAACGGGTACAGTGGACAACTTGAGCAACTTACAAATTTTCTCAGATATAAAACTTTCATCTGAGCATGGATCAATTAACGCTCGTACTTTAAAATTAGAGCCATTATTAATAATGTTGACCCATGCAGTGGCCAGTAAAACCTTTTTTGAAACTGAATGGTGGTGATTTTGAACAACATTCGGTGCAGCATTATATGCATAGGCGGCCCTAGATGTAGAAGGTCCATTGAGTACTTCAGTAGAAAACTGTTGTTTGTTTTTCGAAGCCTCATAATTTGTCTGAACTCTTTGCACCTGTTTATCATCAAAATCTTTATGCAAGAGGGCATGATGCTTCTTCTTGCATTTTGCGCAACCGTTGCTACTAGGGCAATCTCCATATAAATGCCCTCCTTTCAGGCAGTTGAAACAGTATTTTAATCTTCTTAAGCATGAAACGCGATTTTTATAATCCATGTTCACAAATTTTCGGCAAGAACTCAATTCATGGGCCTCTTTACATAGTTTACATTGCGCTACATTTACTTTGGTGTGATGAGCTTTAAATTTATTTTGCCTCATTTGATTCGCGTTATTAAATTGAAAACTAGCTTGAGAACCACTGACCCGAATATTCGAAACACTTTCAAGGGCCCTAAATCTATCTGTCAAAAACTCATTAATTTCCTTCCACTTGGGAATCTCTGTTTTATTTTTTACCGATTGTTCCCATAGGTTTAGTGTTTGTTCAGGGAGCCTAATTGAGCAATGAAAAACAAATAGTGGTTCCCAGGCATCAATATCAATCTTATACAACTTCAAAGTCGACATGCAGTTATTTATTTCTCGTTGAAGTCGTTTTATTTCTGATGCTGACTCCTCCTGACAATGAGCCAAATTATATAGTAAGCTCATTTGATTGTTGAAAAGAACGCGTTTATTTTCATAGGCTACCTTCAGATTTTCCCACGCAATCGCAAAATTATCCGCTGTGACGGTAATATTTCTATTCACCTCACGTGCATCACCACTTGTTTTTTGAAGAAGATAGCATAATTTTTCTACCGGGCCTAAACGATCATTTTTTATGTAAATTGTGGTAAACAAATCTCTAAATGTGGGCCACGAAGCGTAGTCCCCAGAAAAAACCTCAATATCGCATGCATGAACAGGAATAGAAAAACTCTGATTGGGAGCCACTGGCTTGGAAGAGTCCACATCCTCTTTGGGCAACCTGCGTTTAGCTCTTGCCAAGATGTTAATGCATTTAACATGTGCCTTGTGAGCCTGTGTGTATGTTGCCTGAATAAATCCTAATTCTTTCTTTTCTTTCTTTTTTTCGGATGTTTCTTTCACGCATTCACCATAATAATTTTTATAATTTTCCCACAATTTACTCAACTCTAATTTTTCAAAATCTAGGCCTTCTAGTGTGTATTCTGAGAAATCTTCTTCCTTGAGCCTTGCCTCGAAACGGAAAATTTCATCAGATGTTTCATTCAATAGTTCTAAAAATGACATGTTATTTGATGATGTGTTTGTATCTATGGCTTATGGCAGAAATCTCAAAGGTTTTGGTTAACTTGTATCAAAAAAACTAAAGCCACGTACTTCAATCGCAAAGTCACCTTGACTTACAATCGAATGTCACCTTGAACTATAAATGCAGAAAAATTTCGTGACTTTCTGACGACCTGTTTGTTAAATACCAATAACAAATTTGCCGCAATTTTTTTTTAACGGTGTTCACCGAATACACAATTTTACTGACAATGGCCAAAAAAAATATGCCTACTAAATTCCACGAATTTAATGCTCTTCAATTTCGAATGCGCAGAACCGAAGAAATAAATTCTATACGCCACTCAATACAAAGGGCTTATCCGACCGATGAAAAAATTTCATGGGCAACACGACTTTGAGACACGTTTTTTATTTTACTTCTTATGTATCAAATTTCAAAATCACGTACCTCGAACGCTGCTTCAATGTTTCTCGGTGAATAATCGTATCAAATTTCAAATCACGTACCTCGAACGCTGCTTCAATGTTTCTCGGTGAAGGACCAAATGTTACCTTGTACGCTGATTTAGAACAATAGTCGTATCTTATTTATTTATTTATTTATTTTATTTATTTAATTTTCAATTTAGATAAAGCCTCTACTCGCTGCTGTTATTCGCCTTAAAAAGAAAGAGTCCCACGTTGAAAACGTCAATAGCCGGCTAAAATTGTCCAGAGCCACTTAAATTGACGGCGCCAAGTATGCTAAGTGCGTTAAGTGCACAAACCTATTTATATCGATGTGTCTACACGAGGTTACGTGTCATGGCATGAACACCCTGTATTTTAATCTGCGTCACATGCTATCCGTTACTAAGCTTCATAAAAATCTATAAGGACAGTTTCTCCAGATAATATAACTCAAAAGTAAAATGTACCATAAAAAAGCACCAAACATACCAGTTTTCCACATTTTGGCTCCATAAAGTATATTAATTTATAAAAATTTTACAAAATCGTACCAACTTTCCTCATTTTATAAAAAAAATATTAGTAAAAAAATAAAAAGTACAAAAATAATATGTAAAAAAGTTAAAAATACCAAAGCTACCAATTTGTCCCTTTTTTAGGCCTTAAAAGTACTACATATTTCAATCTTGCTGACATGCTACCAAATTTTATCCAAATCCACTTAGAAAGTTTCTTAAGAGAAAATGTAGCAAAAATAAAATGTACCATTAGCAAAAACGTACCAAAAGTACTAGTTTTTTCTCATTTCTGCTTCCAGAAAGTATGTTAATTTATAAAAAATTTATAAAATGTCAATACAAAAATAAAGTCCCTTTTTATCCCTTAAAAATTACTATATATTTAATCCAAGTGAATGCTATGTGTCTATCAAAAAAAAGCACCGCAAGTAAATAAATACCATAAGTAAAAAGGTACCAAAATTAACAGTTTTTTTATTCTCATTACAGCCTACAGAAAATATATTAATTTATAAAATATCAGTGCAAAAATAAAAAGTACCAAAACTTCCTATTTGTCCCTTTTTTAGGCCTTAAAAAGTACCATATATTTTAATCTTGCTAACATGCTACCAAATTTTATCCAAATCCACTTAGAAAATTTCGTAAGAGAAAATGTACCAAACATAAAAAAGTACCATTAGCAAAAAAGTACCAAAAGTACTAGTTTTTTCTCATTTCAGCTTCCAGAAAGTATGTAAATTTATAAAAAATTTATAAAATGTCAATACAAAAATAAAGTCCCTTTTTATCCCTTAAAAATTACTATATATTTAATCCAAGTGAATGCTATCTGTCTATCAAACTTCACAAAAGTAGCACAAGTAAAAAAGCACCGTAAGTAAATAAATACCATAAGTAAAAAGGTACCAAAATTAACAGTTTTTTTTTTCTCATTAAAGCCTACAGAAAATATATTAATTTATAAAAAATTTATAAAATATGTATCAGTACGAAAATAAAAAGTACCATATCTTCCTATTTGTTCCTTTTTACCCCTTAAAACGTACCATATATATGGCTCACATGCCATCCGCTTAACTTATTTCATCCAAATCTATTAAGATAATTTCTTAACAGAAAAAGTACCACAATTTATAAAAGTACCACAGGTAAAAAAACGTACCATAAGTAAAAAAAAGTACTAAAAGTATTAGTTTTTTTTTCTTTTTTCAGCCTCCAGAAAGGATTTTAATTTATAAAAATTTTTTAAAGTTTTAGTAAAACCCCTCAAGAGTACCATATATTTTAATCTGGGTCATATCAATATCATTTTATAGTAAAACAAATATCCTTAAAAAAAAACTTCCGAAAACTCAAAATCGACAAAAAAATTTAAAATCATACAAATCGGAAAATGAACGATGACCTATAGGGATAATTGCTAGAAATTACCCAGATTTGGGACGGGTAGTTATACAAAGAGGGGATGAACTAATAATTGGCCAAATTTGCCAAATTATTGATAAAGAATGGTAAGCGATATTGCCAAAATGTTAAAAGACACTTTTTATTTTTTTTTTTACATTTTTCTTATTTCCATTAAATAGCACTGTTAACGCAACCATGCTACAATTATGTTTTTTTCTTTTTGTGTGGAAAAATTGTACTTTCTCCAAATTTCGTTTGAGAATTTTGACACAAACTGTATATATAACTTTTTGCAAATCACTTCGTTAGCCATTTTATTTATGTGATTTGTTTTGATTGAATTTTTATATAGAAATAATTTTAAAGTAGCATGTCTAATACAATTTGAAACGGTGCTACATCCTATACAAGGATATTTTAGAGGTCATAATCTTTTACTTTACTGCACTATACAGCAGCACCTACTAAAGATATTTTTTTTTTTTTGCACGTGCACTCATTGAAGAATGTGGCGATACTCTTAAGCGGTTAAATGGCGGTTAAAACTATAAAACGTTGGTAGAATTTGAATATTTGCTTCAAGGCAACATGATAATTTTCGAAAAATAAAACAATTTTTAAAGAATTTTTTAAATTTATTTACTAAAGGAGGAAAGGCATTTGTTTAAAGTTGACTTGATAATTTGAAGCAAGAGAAAGTTGTTAAAAAAAACATTAAACTGAATTCTTTAGTATCGAAAGGAAAATATAAAAATGTATATGAAAAAAACTGTAAGTGATGGAAATGTGTTTTTAAAAAATATCCTTGCAGACAATAATGGATTTTTATCGTATAGTTAATATTTCATGTAAAATGGCCTAAAGTACTAATATCCTGATACAGAATTAGGCTGCAAGAATTTCACATGTACACATACTTGCATACTCATTTGAATTATTGACATAAACATTTGCTTTTTAAAGAAGCAGTAGTGAGCAGTTGTCAATCACAAAAATAAAGTTAAGTTTAAAGTGCTGTTTCCACAACAAAGACAAATGACTTGTGTAGAAATTTTGTATGGGAATCACTCAAAAAAAATAACGGAATAGTATTTATACAATTTTTCTACTCCAACCCATTGTTTGTATTATATTTTCTGTGTATAACTGAGTTAAAAATATGTTTCCTAAAAATAATACCATGCAACACACATTTTATTTGACTTAAAGTTTTCTTGCTCAAAAAGCTTTATGCCATAATTCTTATGTATGTATATCGCTTTGAAAATATCTTTAATATTTTTCCTAGTAACTTAAAGCAAGAGAAGATTTGTCGTCTTAAAATTTTGATTTCTAAATATAAGAATACCGATAAAAATTATATTGTTGCAAAGTTCTTTACATATCAATTCTAGTTGAGCTGCAAAATCCGCTACCAGCGAAAACTGCCACTTTGGACAATTTACTGATTCTAATATTGTGGTAAACAATCTTGATTAAATATGCATAAGAAAGTAAATAACTTGTAGAATAATTCATTTAGCTTTTATTTGTCTTATTATAAAAATTTCCTACGCAAAAAAAAATTATTTAAATATTTAACTTTTGAATTCTTAAACGTTAAAATATTCTAGAAAATACAATAGAAATAAAAAACAAGCAACTATGATGCATTTCATATCGAACACAAATATTTTTCAACTTTATTGGTATTTTACATTAATTTTATTTTCAAATAAAAATAAATTTTATTTATTTGTTGCGGGTTAGCAATATCTAGATATATATTTCGTTGGTAGCTATACCAATTCATCAGTAGATGTTTTACCCTTTATGTTTAAATATTTAAATGTTTTGTATAAATAGATGAGCTTTGGAATTTTTTAAACATAAAGGGTAAAACATCTACTGATGAATTGGTATAGCTACCAACGAAATATATATCTAGATATTGCTAACCCGCAACAAATAAATAAAATTTAAAACATAAATACTTGAGTACATGCTCAAATAAATGTAAAATTTTTCAAATAAAAATATTTCAATTATGAAATTACTTACCTGTCTCGAATTTTCTTTCATTTGCCTACGAGCTATTTCCAGTAACAAACGTTGCCTCAAAACATCCAGTGGATTTACAATTGACAATGATGGCTTATTACGTTTCGAAAGGAAGTAGTCATTCTGCAAAGAAACAATAATATGAATAAAACATTAAATTTTATAAATAAAAAATACAAGTTCATTTCAATTATCCTTTGTATTAGGGAAAAATATTATGCTACAAAAAAAAAATGAAAATTGTATGCTGCTCAGAAAACCGTGAAGAATTCTTCTCATCATTTAAAAACGGTGTACCTATTCAATTGGCTAAATTATTATAACTATTATTTTTATGATTGAATTATTACATTAAAGATTATTGCTATATATTTTATTAACTATGAAATGTTTAGTACCATATTAATTAATTTCATTATCTTTAGTGCTTGAATGAGTCACTAAAAAATTTCAATTTTATTTAAGGGTATAAATAAAAAACTACTGGAGAAACAGTTTGTGAATATCGAAATTAATGTTCCTTTATTCCCCGAAACATTAATGATGTCTAATTATTTTCGAATACCTCCATGAAAAATTGCTCAAACGAAAAATTACCGAAACGAAAAATTAGAAATGCCCTCGAAGTTTTGGGTCCATTTTTCCTATTTTAAAACATATATAAGTTGGTATTCATATTAAAGTATACTTGAGGGTGGTGTTGGCTGAAGTGGTTAGCGCGTTGACTACTAAGCAAGCAATGACTTGGGGCCTGGGTTCAAACCCTGGCCAGAGCAAGTAAATCAACATCATTAATTTTTCTAATGTACATTAGTGAGACATTGTATTAATTGTTGTTGGACTATTTAAGTGATCTGGTCACTAAAAAAACTGTTCCGACAGCGATTGATGCTGTTCCAAGCTACTGTACACAACATCGCTCTCCTTCGTCGGTTAGCAGAAACATCAGCGAAGTAAAACAATTAATAAAATGCCTGCTAATACAGCTTAACAAAGGCAATGCGTCTACTTAACACCGGAGGGGCCTCAACACTGCCTTAAAAATTAACATAACGCGCAAAGCAGAGTTGTGAAAGAGTTAAGTCTTCTAAATATTCAACATCTATCTTCTCTACCCTATCCCTCTCCCTGAGTTCCGGCACATTGCACTGCATACGTAGGGGTCATACCCTGAGTGCTGGTCCTAATTAAAAAAACAAACAAAAAATAACGCGCAAAGCAGAGTTGTGAAAGAGTTAAGTCTTCTAAATTTTCAACATCTATCTTCTCTACCCTATCCCTCTCCCTGAGTTCCGGCACATTGCACTGCATACGTAGGGGTCATCCCCTGAGTGCTGGTCCTAATTAAAAAAAAGCAGTTTTAGTTTCAAATTAGGAGCCATTTTTTCTAAACTTTTTAAGAATAGAGTCCTTCCTTCATTTTTCATAAAATAAAAAATTGCCCCAAACCTTCCACTTAATTCATGGTGACCTAAAACCCCTGAGCAAAGCAGAAAATGTTTCTATTTTGGGAAACATCATGGTGGAGAAAAAATTTAAGAACATCAGAGGGTCGGCTATGTAGGGAACTCACAGTAAAAAAATCAAACATAAAAAATGTCCCCAAAGTTGAAAAAATTATCCAATTTTAAAAATCAAAAATTAAATAGGTAAAATAACAATGATGTGAATTTCAATGGAAATATTTTGGTACTATTTTAATATTTCAGATTGGTATAAAAAATATTTCCATTCAAATAGACAACAAAAATTTTTGTGGCCATTTTAAATCTTCAGTTTGGGGCCGTTTTCAGTGGTGCCACTTTCCATTGGGGCCATTTGTAATTTTTTTAATTTTTCCTAATAAAACCAAAAATGATAAAGTACCACAAAAAGTTTTACAGTTATTTTGAATGGAAATTTTTTGGGGCCTTTTTTAATTTTACGCATGAGAAAAAATGGCCCCAAAATATTTCCATTCAAAACGACAACAATTTTTTTGTGGTTATTATTCCTATTTAGCGGGCAATAATCAGTTAGGGGACATTTTTCATCAAGCCATTTCTTAATATAACGCTACAAACCGTAGCCCATTTAATCACTTTGTATAAAACGTATAAATAATTCAAAATAGTCACATTAAAAAAATGCACTTTATTTAGTTTTAAAATCATTCATTGTTTTTTACGTCTACACCATTTTTCAATGTAATTCAGAACATTACCGATTATATTCAGAAAATTCCAAATGAAATTGAGAATTTCACGTTCAAATTCAGAAAATTCCAAATGAAATTGAGAATTTCAGATTCTATATGAAATAAAAAAATATTGAAATCGGGAGATTTGTATTTAACAAAATTAATTATACCTTCATATGTAAAATTAAAATAATGCAGATATAAAATAATTGTAAATATGAACATGTTTGCATCATTTTACTGCCCAACAGGCATATCATCTAATTGCAGAGTAGTTTGGAAAAATGTAGTTGTGTGCTGTATAGCTCTAATTATGCAGGACTTGGAAGTGTTTATTATTTCTTCAAGATATCAGCCTCTACTCACCTACATTAGGCGGGCTTACATTTGGTATATTCATTTTGGATTTTACACTACTTTTAATTTTGGACCAAATAATTTCAATGGGATTAAGCATTGTTGAGTAGGTACTCAATCGTAAAAGATTTGCTGGTGTATTTTCAAAAATTTGATGTAAGCGACTGTGGCAGGGAGCATTGTCGCATACCAAGACGAGTTCGGATAACTGATTCCCCAAATCCTCCCATTTCTCAAAAAGTCCTCTGACCCATTCATTTGCAGTATCGGCGTTGAATGAACCTCTACGACTATTCATTTGGACAAAGCCTAACGTACAAATTGCACCTATTAAATGTATGTTGAGGCCACGGGAAGTAGGAATCGGTTGTACTGTACGGGATCCAACACGAGACCAGCCACGTTTTCGACGGCAAAATAAGTTGAAGTTAGTCTCATCTATCCAGACCATTTGTTTTCCAGCTCTGACAAAGTCGTTAATTTTATTGACCAAAAAATAATTGAAGTTTATGTAATATGTTTCAATTATTTTTGTCTTAAGTAATATCACAATTGATTAAAGTTGTGTAAAGTTTACCTATTTGCAAAATTTTACATTTTATTTGAGCATGTACTCAATTATTTATGTTTTAAATTTTATTTAAATTTATTTAAATTGCTAACCCGCAACAAATAAACAAAGTGTACCTATTTGTTTAAAACAAATCAATTTCTTAATATTATATCGAACTTTTTCCATTTTTATTTGAAATTTTCCCAACTTCATTTGGAATTTTCTGAATTTGAACTTGCAATTCTAAATTTCATTTGGAATTTTCTGAATTTGAACTCGAAATTCTCAATTTCATTTGGAATTTTCTGAATTTTAACTTGAAATTCTCAATTTCATTTGGTTTTCTGAATTACATTGAAAAATAGTGTAGTACCAAATTGGAACAAAAATTTTATGAAAAAAAAATTTAAAAATTGTTAATTATTAACCCTCATATTCATAAAAATTTTAACTGGCTTTGAAATATATAAAAAAAAAAATGTTTGGTATTGAAATTTTATACTAAAACGCATTTGAAATCAATTTATATGATATAATAAATAAGGAGTCTTGTCTATAAAACAAATACAACGTCACAAAAAGAACAGGCACTTTGTTAGTGTTAAATGTTTTCTGTGTGTCAAAATCAGAGAAACAAACCGATCGCATTGAAGCCGGACATCATCGCCGCTTTTGTGAATTCGCACCGCTGCCAAACACATCGCCTTTTTGTTACTGCTTTTACAGGTAGTTCGACTGTTAAAAATGCATTGTAAGCTTTAAGTTTCTTAATGTGATACACAATTTTTCTTTACAGCAGTTTTTTTTTTATTTAATATATAAAATATCTAAATAAAATTTTATACTTCATCGGCGAATTGAAATATATTTATTTGCTTAGACGCCGCTACAAATTTTTAATCACTTGTTGCTCTGCTACATAAAATTTGACATCTGTAAAACAAAAATATTCTTCTACAGCAGGCAGGACGATTTAACCTGTTTTTATTATACCATGATACTACCATAACTATTTCATAAATTTCAATTAACAAATTTAAATTAAATTTTTCTACATACAAGTTTCTTTCAATCTTGCAATATGTTGAAACTGTAATTTAAGTCACTTTATTCCCCACATTTATTTGATAAACATCTTAGTAATTTAATTTACATTTAAACACTATGCAACTGGTTGATAATATTAAAAGTTTAGTAAATTTCCATTTAAGATTACATTATGAAAAAAAAAAAAACAAAATAATATAAACTTTCCCAGATTAACTAATTTACTCCTCAAATAAAATCTACAACGAGAGTGTTAGATTGCTATTAGCTTTTCTTGTTAGTTCGGTATTGCAAATGTCATATTTTTAAATAAACTTAATATCCATAAAAAGTACTTTGACACCTGTCCCAGCAAATCATTACATAAGCGAAATGTAACTGAATTGTATTCTCTTTATACGCATACTTATTATAATCTTATTTAAGTGCATAATTTCAAAAATTTTTAAATAGTTTTGTTAGTGTTCTTGACGTATGTCAGAATTTTTAATTATTTCTTAAAGTTCTCAGTTTTATTTTCTTTAAAGAGTGGAGCATATCAAAGAGCAAATTAGAAGAAGACAGACAAGCAAAATTATCACAACAGTATTCATAAGCAGTATTTTTAAGCTTAATATAAGCTTGTTATAATATTATTTTTAAATCGTTTTGGTTTGTTGGGTGTATTATTTAATACTAAATGTACATTTAAATATTTAGTTTTCTCTGTAGTTTCGTTTCGTTTTCTTGTTTTTCTTTTTTTTTTTTTTTTTTTGCTTCAAGTTTTTGTTAATCCAGAACTTTGCAATAAAAATGTTTTTTATTATATTCATTTATTCAAACTTTACAAACGTTATTGTATTTTAATTTCATTATAAAAAAAAGTTTAAACACTTTCGTTTATTTGATTTGTTTCATTTAAAAAGGGGAGAAATAAAATAATATTAAAATGAAACTATTCTAAAGTAGTGCAAATATTTGAAAAGTTTAATTTATTGTGGAATGACAGAATGTTTTCTCTCTTTTATTTTTTGATAAATAAATAAATAAATATATTTTAATTAAAACAGAAAAAATTTTGGATTTGCAAACCTAATAAACAGTTTCTTAGATTACAAACAAAGAAAATTTTGGCCATAATTTTAACTTTGACTACAATGTTCTACTTGTATAACTACTGTTTTCTTCAATAAGGACGAATGTATGTCCTTAAATTAATATTTTTGGTAGGCACAATACTAATTTTCCTTCAAATTCTGTCTTCGGTATGACATTTACTACTTGCTTGCTTACTACTACCGCTTGTTTGGACATAACTGAAATTATAAAAAATTAGAAAGAAATACAATTTATCTCTGATTTTATATTTAAGTAATTCCAGTCACACTAATAGATAAATAGTTGTTGATAAAAATTTTATGTAATCAATATACATAAAAGCTTTTTTTCTTGGGGAAAAAAGGATCAAGACTTATCAATTCAATGTCTAGCATTGAATTACATTGCTATATTTTCAAAAACAAAGCGATAAGATGTCTCATTCAGCTTAAAGTTATTAACATCTTAATAAAAGGATCTCAAAGGATTTCTAAACAGATACCCAATATTCTATTATATTCCTCACAATAATAATAATAAAATATATAATCTACTAGGCTTTGTCTTATGTAGCTTTTTGCACTTTTTTTATTCATCACTTTGTATCATTGTTGCCGCATTGCTTCCATATCTCTATAAAATTTACCTTCTGTAGCATGTTAAAATATTTTGATACCTGATACCATTTTTTCTATACATGAATAAAAGAATATTCTATTAAAAAAATATTTCTTATTAAAACTAATCAATTGTGCATGCACTAAATTTTCCAATATATCACAACTCCATTTTGCAATCACTAAAAATACAAAACAGAAGGAAGCAAAGTGTTTAGCATCTCTAATAATATTTGCTGCTCATAAATAAACTAATCAAACTGGCTGATAATTTGCTTATGTGTACGTGTATGCGTTCGAGAACACACATTTCTAAGGTTATAATAAATTCTTGAATATTTAAATATTTTGTAAAAATAAAAATTAAATAATTTGCCTACAAAAATCGCTTTGAGATATTGAAAATTTATTTAAAAAAACTATTAAAATACTTTATCTCACAATCTTAGATTTCCAAAAAAAAATATTAGATTTTATTAATATGCTAAATAGTTTTTGCTGGTATTTTATGCATTGAAAAGTTTTTAAGCAATTATTTAAAAATATTTGTAGTTCACATGCATGCATATACACCAATTTACTACATACACAAGTATATATGTATATAAGGGTTATGAGTTATTTTGATTTTTACAAAAATTCATTATTGTAAATATTAAATTATTAATAAAAATTGTGTTTGTGTGTTATTTTAGCAGATAATCTTTCTGCACTAAATTGAATTCAAAAAATGCACAGATATTGTTTGACAGCAGCGAGACAACAGTAAGACAATGGCCACCAATGAAATTTGTTGCTTTGTATCCCGTTGGCGTCTAAGTGTTTAGAGCCTAAAGCATTAAACACATTCGCAACAGCAGGCTTCACGAACACATAAGTAGCCAGTAGTCAGCTGCTTAATTATTTTGAACACGTCGACGACGTAATATTATTGTAGAACAGTGATGTCACTTTTCATAGTACAATAATAACAGGTACACGCATCAGCAGATTTGCTCGTCAGCTGATTTCAGTTTTTTGTGTGTTTGAACGCTTGAGTGCTATATTTTGATATCTGGCATGAACTGTTGATGTTCTAGGCTTTATACCATGGTCACTTTTTTAAAAGAATCTCTTTTTTTTTATTTATTGTGTAAGTGGCATTTAGAAGAGCAAAACATTTTTCGTAAGGCGTGTCATTAAAATTTAAAGTATTTTGGAGTATATTTTGGGAACAATAATTATTGCAGTATTGTGTGAAATGTAAATAAAATGTAGTTGCTTGGCCACTACAACAGCAAATAATAAAAACAGAAAGTGTTGAAAGCAATAGAGTCTATGACATCTAACGGAAACATAGGTGTTTAAAATTACTTATAAACATTTACGATTGCAATTTTTATTGGGTGTATAGACACAACAAAAACTTAGAAACTTAACTATATATAACTCTATGGAATTTTTACAGTTCTTATCATGTTTTTACCAACACAATTGAAGTATTTTTATTTAAAATTACTTGGAAATTCAACAAGCCTTCAACAATAAAATGACTTTCATAAAATATACTTAAATCTTTTATTAAATAACACTATAATTGATTAAATTTTTACTGTTTTCGTTCTGCAGAATAAGAGATTTTTAAGCATTCATTTATTATGTGTTCTAATATTAAGAGATGGTAGACGGTGGTAGCCTGCTGCGGCGAATGTGTTTGAATCATAAGATGATAGTTTTTTTATATATTCTATCTTTCTTGAAATAAAACAAATTTAAAAAAATTCAATATAAAATTAATAGTGAATTTTTCTACAAACTTCATTTGTAGTAAACATTAATAATATGCATACTTTTAGGAGCATCGGTTAAATACCCTAATTTTGACAATTTTAAATAATTCAAGTTTGCAACTTTTATTTGTATTAACTGCTGAAAATTGTAATAAGAAACTTTTTAAAAACTAGTTTGTTTAAAACTGTAAACTTTTATTAATTGATTATTAACACAAAAACATTTTTTTAAATTTTGAAGACATTTATTTAGGAATATTTGCCAGAGACGGACGTATTGCAAGAACCACAAATAAATGCAAAAGAAAAATATATTAGTAGTAATAATTGTGTTAATTTTTATATAGATCTTTGAGATCAGATATTATCATGATTTGAATTTGAAAATAAATATAAAGCTATTGGCCAAGTTAATCCATTTAATATTAATAATATAGAAAAAAATTTGTTTTCTGAAAGTATAAAAGAATTTTCCTATTTTGTTGAAGAAAGTGAAAGCCAAGAGCTAGGAACTGAGTTCAGACAATTAAAATTATTGTCCTGATAAAAACATATATGTAACTATTGGATTTTTGGAAAAAAAAATATCAGAGATGCAAGCTAGGGATTCTAGTCTTTTGTTTCCGGTTTTGACCAAAAATATTACAAAAATCTTAGTTCAGCAAATGTGGAAATAATATTTAATATTCATTGAAAAAGTCGTCTTTGGAAGCAATATTATACACAAAAGATTAAACATATGTAGCTGCTATGCTCTAGCAGATGTACCTGAATTAATCAATATGGTTAATTGCAATATATATTTGTAAAATATATTAAACATATGCATATGTATATGTATATAAGTCTATTTTCTTAAAAAATTATATTTTATTGTATAAATTTTATTGTAGTTTTGATACATTTTTAGAAAATGTGTTTCCAAAAATTAAATTTAAAATGTATATTTAACTAAATAGGAAAAAAATAACTTAAGGATTGAATTTGTTATTTTTTCCCTACAATATATATCGGGTGTTTTTTTTTAGACGTATAGAACTTCGAATTGAAATAAAACACAAGAAAATCGTTTTAATGTCCATCAATTTGGCTTTATTGGAAGGATAATTTTATGCCATTAATGTTTAAATATGATTTCGGGCATGTGGCCGCCGCGGCTGGCTCGAATAAAGCCAATTCTACAGGTCCAATTTTCAACCACTTTTTCGAGCATATGGGGCCGTATGTTGGCAATAACGCCACGAATGTTGGCTTCCAAGTCCCCTAACGTTTCTGGTTTGTTGGCGTAGACGAGCGACTTCACATATCCCCAAAGAAAATAATCCAATGGTGTTAAATCACACGATCTTGGTGGCCAATTGACAGGTCCATTCCGCGAAATTATGCGCTCATCGAATGTTTCCTTCAATAAATCGATTGTGACGTGCGCTGTGTGGCATGTAACGCCGTCTTGTTGGAACCACAACTCATCCACATTCATGCCATCCAATTCGGGAACAAAATAGTCGGTTATCATGGCTCTATACCGGTCTCCATTAACGGTAACTGACTCTCCAGCATTATTTCGGAAGAAGTATGGCCCAATGACTCCACCAGCCCATAGAGCACACCAAAAAGTCAGTTTTTGTGGATGTAATGGCGTCTCAAGGGTCTCATGTGGATCTCTTCACTCCAAATGCGGCAATTTTGCTTGTTGACGTAGCCATTCAACCAAAAATGAGCCTCATCACTGAACAAAATTTTGCGGGTAAACTTCGCGAACTGAACCATTATTTTCGAAATAAATTTGCACGATTTGCAAGCGTTGTTCTTTTGTCAACCTGTTCATGATGAAATGGCAAACCAAACTAAATATTAATCACTTGACAGCTGACAAAATGGCCGCCAGTTAAAAAAGTGATGCCAACTTAAAGTTCTATACCTCAATAAAAAACACCCATTATATATATATATATATATATATATTTATATACAGTCTATTTACATGTGATTTTATTGTGAATTGTAATTGAAGTATCTTTTCACTGTATTTAAAAGAATGCTTTTTTTTTAATAAGATTGGTTGATTTAAGATTTTTGTTATATTTTGCTTCTTTTGTTGGTAAAAAACGGTTTTTTTTTTTACGTTTTTATGACGATTTCAATAAGCTATATTGACGATATTGACGATTTTTGCCCAAATATATGACGATATTACCTCTAAAAAATCTTGCAGCTATGATAGCATGTTAATAAAAAAAAGCCTTTATGTGAGCTTTGCTTTTTCACTGTTAAATCAAAACACAAAATAAAGGAAATATAAAGACTGTAAATCGAAAACGTTGGAAATACAAATAAGGAATTGAAACAATTCCCATTGGAATGTTTGACTTACCCTCTTATAAGATTTTAAATATGGCATAACCTTTGAAATAATAAACAAATAAATAAAATTTTACCTGGGGAAGAAAATAAGTAATAGAATGAAACAGTGCTTCTGAATAACTTTCATGTATATCGAAAGGATTCGTCTTTAACTGTTAGTCGATTTGATAGGGAATTAATAATGTTGTCAAACTGAACGTAATATCCTGTCCGTTTCAATTTTACAACGACAAATTTATGTACATTTGTTAAAACAATCAAAGATTCTGGCAAAATACAACTTAATTTCCCATGAAACCGCAATATTAAAGTCTCATTTTTATTCGCATGAATATTTCGTTTTTAATTTATGTTATTTTATTTGTTATTTATTTTTACACATACGACTACATACTCACATGATAAGTAAGAGGAAAATATTGCATCACAAAAAAAAAAAACATACCTGTAACATTTGGGAGTCCATATTATCCGCTGGATAATTACCATAACTTCCTCTTTGCGCTGTATAAACAAGTTTTGTAGCGCACAATAATAGCGTTAAAACTGGACACAGTAATGTTGTGGCTTTCATTGTGCTAAAATAAAGTTAAAGAAAATATTTATGAAAATATAAAAAAAATTACCAAAAACAAACAGTAAATGTATTTTTAATATTTCTCAATGAAAATAGCGAATAATACACAGATGTGTGCAAATACAATAAATACGAACGTAGGTTTGCACACACATACATTTGCATGTTTGTTTGTAATATATCCCTGGTGTTTAAACAAATATTTTTTTATTTGAATACAGTATGATATCTAGTGTCCGCTGTCATTCTGCATGTTTTCATAAATTTGAAAGAATTTTATTAAAAAAAAACTTTCATACATACACATATATTTTTTTTTCAGTTGTAACATTTACTTTTTTGTCACAACACGTTTGCCTAAACCACAAGTGATGCGGATATGAAATATAAGCTTTATTTACACAATATGTCAGTAAAATCCTGATGATGACGGAAGGTTAAAGAAATATGTTGATTTAAGCCCTTCAAAATGTTGAACATTGTCACATGTTGAAGTGGTTGAAAGATTTTTATTCATTTTAAATATTGACCGATTCATTACATTAGAAATTACTTTGAAAACTTGTAAAAGCGAACTTTTCTTAGCAACTGAAGCAACAGAAAAATCTTCTTTTTTTCCAATAAAATTGTTGATTGTTAAAATGTATGTACTTGTGGTTGAAACTGTTAGCGGGTGCAGTGACAAGTAAATCTTAAATTCGTGTGATTTTTGGGCTTATTTCTCAATTAGTTAAGAAATTTGATATTAACTAGAATCTTTACACAAGAAGATAATAATAATATTTTTTTATTTATTGAGTCTGTTTTTTTTGATTAAAAGATCCACTTTTTATATAAAAATAACTATAAAAATTTTTATATTATGTTTTCCCATTGTTTGGTAGCGACATATTGGAGAAAATAATATAAAAATATAAAGTTATACTCAAAAACAGTCTTAATAATACAAAAAAAAAACAAGATCGAAGAAACTACAACAACTATTTAAATTTAAGTAATATTATCAGGCTCAAGTTCATTTTTATTGAATTAATGAAAATTCAAATTACTAAGAGTTATTTTATGTTGAAAAATATTATTATTTATATCCAATCAGTTTTAGCAGAACGTATCAGTATACCGATTTCAAGGCCGCTACACCTTTCATCAGCGTTCAAAATGCGTTCCACTAATAACCGATTTTATTTAACTTATTAATTGTTTACTGGAAGAAAAGCTAAACAAATAAATGTTATTAGTGAAACACAAGCTAGATTTTTTACGTCTAAAAATCAAGCGATCGGCATCGTTCGATATCGTGGGTTAGGCAGTAAGAGTTATTTTATGTTGAAAAATATTATTATTATTGAATTTCGTACTAACCAAAATTGTTTCAATATGTAAAAATATAATAAAATGAATTAAATTAATTCTCGTATTCTATTTCTGTTGAAAACTTGGTTAAATAGTTGATATTCTTTCCAATTAGTATCCACTTTACGAAAATTGTAAAGTTGGATAATTGAACGCTGATGAGAGGTGTAGCGGCCTTGAAATCGGTATACTGATACGTTCTGCTAAACTGATTGGATATAATAATAATATTTTTCAATATAAAATAACTCTTAGTAATTTGAATTTTCATTAATTCAATAAAAAACTGAACTTGAGCCTGATAATATTAATTTTCATATGTACATCAATATAAGTTCGAATAATAAATACGTTTATTCGTAATAATATAATAAAATATTTAAATTTAAATTTTTCTACCCTGAACTAAAAATTTAATTTAATAGTTTTGGAATAGCTGGCTTTGAGAGGGGAATTTTTCATATATCGAATAGTGACTTCATTAGACTTCATTAAATAAAATAAATTTTCCCTTAAGTTCCATCTGTTTAATGACAGTAATGAACACAAATATATTTTAAATATGTTTCAGGTTTAAATGAGTTGATTCAAGTATACGACGATCCTTGTCTAATGTAAAAGAACCGTGAACGGATTTCTATTGGATACATGATCATGTCAGACATGGATTAATACATCGACTTCAAATTCAATCAAATTTCTAATTAAATCAAGTCATCCGCTTTCTGCAGCTAAGATATTTTTAGAATGAATTAAAACTGAATCGGGTTTTTTCTTTGTATATTGATCTCTTTTAAACTTTATAAGAATATTAAATATACGCCTTCCTTAACAAAAATACTCATACGCAATGAAAAAAGCACACATCCATTTTTTCTTGTTGATGTGGCATCCAACCCAGCAAAAAATTATTATGTTTCTGGAAGCAGTAACAAAATTTCATGCATTCGAAGCAGTTTTGAAGCGCTTCCGAGGCTGCACAAACAGAAGGCAAAGAGATCGCTCAACTTATTTTTAAGCACGTTGAAGTTGGGCTAAATACATTTAGTTAAGTAAACAGCGAATGGAAGATAAAATTTCATTTATATGCTCTCTGCCCCTCTCTCCGTCTCTTATTTATTAATAATTGTGTATTTGCCCACAGATGAATTATGTATGTTAGTAGATGACGCTGTGACACGAAGGCATAATTCAGATAATTCAAACATGATATTAGCGCATTTTGGATGATGTGAAAAAAGCCCTCCTTTATGTAACAAAGAAGAGCTCCAAAGTGAGACATCGGGAACAAAAATCATGCATGTTCGAAGCGCTTTTCGCAGCAGGAGGCACAACAACAACAAGCATCTCTCCCTTACAAACCTGCTTCGGCCGAAGCAGTAGTTTTTGCTGGGAAAGTGGAAGTAAACGTCTTTCAAATCAACTAGTTTCAAATCGAAGCACATAAAATTTTAACCATAAAATATTATCAAAAATCTATTATGGGACATAAAAATTTATATACATAAATATAGAAAATACAAACATATACAACAATATAACAAAAATTCCATTTGCAATGTTTTCGACGTGCTTACGCGACTTAAACAAAGTTTTGTGGCAATTACAAATAAACAGCTGCGACCTTTATACATATGACTATATGTATGTATGTACATAAAAATGTATGTACATAAGTGCGTGCACAAACCACCTATTACACTTCATAAAAATACGTATATGTATTTGTACATATATATATGAATGTCTTCATAATGCACTGCTGATGTTTGTATTCATAGAATTTCAAGTATTTACACTCATATTAGCAGGATTTCTCAAGTGTCAACCACACGATTTCTTTTTATATGTATGTATGTGAAATGAAATAAAATAAAACATAAAAATTGGGAAAAATTCATATGTGTTATTGCTATGTAAGTACATATGTATGTCTCTTGTTTGCTGTTATTGGTATTGATGTTTACATACAGATCATAGAAATCTTATGAGGATTATATTTATACATGATAATGTTTATTTGCTTCTTTAATAGCTATTATGATTTACTAGCATCCTATTATTATTTCTTAACAAATTTGGTTCGAATTTTCTATATAAACATTTGTTTAGAAACACTTCACATAAAACTGGCAAGAAAAAAACAATTTCTATGATACGCAACTTTTAAAATGCGTTGTGTAAGACACAATGTGTACATTAAGCACAATTTAATTTATAAAATTACACACGGAGAGAAGAAATCAAGGGAAAGAGTTTGCTGAGGGAATATTATGGGGAATGTGTCATCATGAAAACTTTGGACTATGTGCAACATGTGCGAGACACAGTAGCGGCAATGATAGAGTAGAGTATTTGCTCCAATGTATGGTTGCCGAAAACAAGCAATTAAATTTTGAAAATATTTTGGTTCTTTACATGTGCTTTACAATTCAAGGAAACTCCAACATGACTAAATTTGTAACTATAAACCGGACATATAAATTCTTACGTTTTAAAAATTTTATAAGTATTTGACAAGTTTCAATATTTTGTAGACAGACTACGGTGCAGTAAAGAAGCAATAATATAATGGCTTTATTCAGTGTTTGGTGCAAATGCAAAATATCGCAAGTTTTGGATAAAATCCAACAACAAAACAAAAAAGTTGTCCATAGAATTGTTTGAATTTACATTTTCGCAAGACAATTTCACCAAATACTGAATACCACCAAAATAATAAGCTCCCGACCTATTTATAACGAAAACAAAAGTAAGAAGCTGTGTTGTAAAAATATTTTTTACAGAAAAGCAAATGGGGCTGTGCACATATTACGTCACGATCCAGGGGGGGTTAAAGATTTGTTGCGGATTGGAAATTTTGCACTGAAAAATTAGTAAAAAGCGTTACGAAGGGGGGGGGGGGGGGGGTACAAAATCTCTGAAAACAGCGTTACGTAATATGTGCACAGCCCCTAATACTTATACGCTGCGTATGAATATTGATTTTATATTGTAATCTTCATTCATATATAACTAGATGAACCCAGTGTGCTTCGCTACCCCCTCGTTATAGTCAAGAATTTATTATTTCGTAAGAATATCCTATTGTGAAAATTTAATGACGATCGGTCTAGTAGTTAAGACTATATTACGATTTTTAATTTTCCTAAAAAGGGGCGTGCTCCCACCCACTTTTCTCCTCGTACGTATTCCGAATTATGCTAATACCATATGTACCAAATATCATCGACGTAGGTAAAAAAAGGCCCAAAATATGGCGATTTAAATTTTTGGGTTATATGGGCGGTGCCACGCCCCTTTGTCCAATAAAAACTTCATATAGCCTATTATTCCTTCCAGGGTCATAGTAACATGCTGTGAAAATTTCAGGAAGATCGGCCCAAGGGTTTGGCCTCCTATAAAGCACAAACAAACAGACAGACAGACAGACATTCATTTTTATATATATAGATATTGCAATTGGCCACGCCCCTCCGCCCGCAGACCGAAAATCAAAAATCAGACTTCACAGTGCCACCCGCCTTAAAATCCTGAAGATTCCCTAAAAATTTCATCAAATTCGGCCCTGCCGTTTTGGAGTCCATACGTTACATACATACACACATCCTGTTTTATATATAAAAAGATTACTGGTGGAGCTGTTCCAACTCTTTCTTGAAGTTGAATGCCCCTCTTTCGTTTAACTAATTATTGATAAAAGATATTCAGCTACTTGATTTTAGATGTCGTGACTGGTAGTGAGGTCTATGTGGTAAAAAAAACTCTAATGCTGAGACCGTCGTATTTGGTCTCTAATCATAATGATCAGGTCAATTCCACTTTCTGTGCAGTATAAATTTTCTTTGTCTGCTCACCTATTACAACTTTTGGAGTTTCCTTTCTAATCAGTAATAAATTAATTTAAAATTAAATTATTCAAACTCAATCCTGAATTTTTATGTTAATAACATAAGGAAATATTGCCATTTTGGATTGGATTATGACATGGTTGCTTCAAC
Organism: Lypha dubia; assembly: GCA_947311025.1. Classification (NCBI taxonomy): domain Eukaryota; kingdom Metazoa; phylum Arthropoda; class Insecta; order Diptera; family Tachinidae; genus Lypha; species Lypha dubia. The sequence goes on from OX371260.1 coordinate 124,781,961, forward strand.
AAAGTTATGTGATGTTTATGGTTATTTCTTTAAATTTTTTTGAGTTGCAGTTTATTTGATCATCAGATCATTATCATTAAAATTCTTAGAAAACTTATAGCAGAATTTTATGACAATAAATTTAATTATGAAATAATTTAATTTTGAACCCTTTTCACAGTGCAAAATAACTGAGTTAAAATATGGAGTTCTTAAAATTTAAGTACATAAACCAAGATTTTCCATGCCGTTGCGAAACTTTACTTCTCCGAAACTTAATGTCATACTTATACGCAGTTATTCATAAAAATCAGAGATTTGGTATAAAAGTCCGACAACGATTTAAATCGGCACAACCTGTATAGCTATTTGTAAGCAAACAAAGATAATGGAGACTACCTAGCTGATATTGAAAACACCATACTGTTGCATTCATTCTAAAGTGTATTCTTAGTTACATGTGACATTTCCTTTCCTTGTTTTTTTCACGCATACTTAAAACTTCTTTTCTCAATATTATAAACTGCGTAATTCAATTTAAATTACTTGAATTAATGCCAATTTAGCTGAAAAAGCTAACATTTACCTTTGTGTTTTCATTGACTACCGTTGTGGATTTACATATTATTTTCATAAATAAATAATTATTAAATTGACACTTTAGTGTAAAATTTTCATTTGTATTTTAACATTTATTACTACTCAATACTCAATATATCGTTATATGAACTGAAGAAGTATTTTACATTTTATAACATAAACAAAAGAAAAGGAAAGAGAGTGAATTAAAGTCTTTTTTTTTTAGTTTCGTTTACAATTTAAAACTTGATTTTTATGATAATATTTCAAAAAGTTTTCTTTATGAATTGATTGACTTGCTTATTGTCGAAATGGACAAGAAAATATGACCAGGATAATTCAGAAAACTATTTCGCTTTTCGCACAACTTTCTTTTGCAGTAATACATTATATTGTCAAGCAAAATGTTTTTAAATATTTCATCGTATAAAACTCCATTTTTGTTGATGATATTTTTCTTATGTATTTCACAATCAGTTTGATAAAAAAAAAAAAAATACAAAAAACCTTTAGCAAAAACAACAAATTTCCATTAGAAACTTAAGCTTTTAAGTTGCTTCATCTTATGATGTGTCTTTTAGCCACAAGCTTGTATGTTTCTGGTTTCATCTCTCTGGCTTTTGACAGGTGTTGTTGTTAAGCATCAAAAGTACGAGTAAACGAAATTATTTTATTCACTTTTAAATTCAACTGAATAGAAAGCAAAAGGAAATCAGAAATAGAAAACAGAGTAAATTAAATTTATTGCAAGGAACTAATAATAAAATATATATCAATAACTAAAAATTGAATTGCTGCTTCTTAAATTCAATTTCAACGAATAATAAATTGTATTGAATTATAACACTTTTAATTTTATGATATTTGTTGTTGCATTGGCAGCAACCTCCCCCTACACACGCCATAAAGGGGATGAAAAAGCAATTAAAGGTGGATATGGTATTTTTTACAACAATAGATATGTATACGATAAATTGTAAAATATTTCATATTGTACTTAAAATACATATCACACATTTAATTGCTAATGGATTTCAATAATATTTAATAGTTTTATAAAGTACTGTAAACACGTTTCAGTTGTAATTCCAAAAGCATATAATTGAATTCAATATCATTCAGGTAATTTTCTTTACCTTTGACTGACTACACACAAAAAAATGTGGGTAGATCTAAGCAATGTTGTTGGTTAGAATTGCACCAACCAATGAAAATAGTTAAAACAACCAATAAAAATTGTGAAATGACATTATTTAACAAAAATTATGGTAACTGCACACATTTTGTGGTTTTGTTACAGTTTTATATTATTGCACACATATATATCCTAGAACACAATGACTTGGATATTTTTAATACTTAACTATATTAAATGTTTTTTACTCAAGCCTCCCTCCTTTAATTTCCAAATTTAATTTGCCCACTCTTGGTATTGAACATAGAACTCACATGATGGTAACACATCGCCTTAGATAACTCAGCCACAGTAGAATATTAATATAAACAAATAAAAGCAAATACAAAGATATTTGTATCTTAACATTGTGTTTGGGTCCGACCAACTTTTCATCATTTTCACATACACAACACGACTGTTAACGAGCTACAGTAAAAAGAGCTTAAAGCTATAAACACATTCACACACGAACACAAGACTACAAATGCTGCTAGCTACCGTTGTAGCCGTTTAGCCAGCTACTTAATTATTTTGGAAACGACAAATACACAGTAAACAGCTGATCCTGAATTATTGCAACGATTCATTTATGTATATTACAGTGGTGCATACTTAGCACTTTTACTTTTTTAAAGTAGGCTGGGGCGAATTGAATACGGCGACTAGAATTCTCCACTCATATCACTTTGTATGGATTCGCTTTGACATAAACCGAAAAAATTCATCTCATAAATCTCTGGAGTTACGGGGTTCAAAACTTATTTTTTATATTTTCTTTATACTCTATACTTTTCTAAACTACCTTTTTACTGGTATACAAATTTTTGAAAACAATTTACCCATTGCGAGTGAAATTCAATTTTAAAATTTTTTTATCTGACTTTTCACTTTTACAGAGAAAAAAACATGCTTTTATTTGGTGTATATTTGAAAGCTGTCTCCGATGAAATACGTAAGTTATACTTCTTTAACGATGATTTTAAGAATTAAATTAGTTATTTAGAGCATTTTGAAATGATACCTATTACCCCGTTTATACGCATTTCTTATTTGCAAATAAGAATATTTGCAAAAACTTAACTCGCTGTTTATACGCAAATAGCATTCAGAAATATTGTTATATATTTTGTAATGACACGCAGTAAATATATAGTCATCTGGTAATATCACACATCTTATTTGCAAATACCTTGTTATTTGCAAATAGTTTTCGCAACAATTTAACTTACAATAAAAAAGTAATACGGCAACGCTTTCCACTCTTATTTGCAAATAAGAAGTGCGTATAAACGGGGTATATGTTTTTTATATTCGTTCTATATTGTAGGACTTATGATCAATAATATATTAAAGTTTTGAAACCCGTAACTGCGGAATCAAGAGAGAGCGCTGAAAAAATTACACAAAATTTTTCAGGTAAAAAAGGGCTATTACCCTGTTAGTTTTTTTTAATCTTTAACAATGTTGGTATTTTTGACTCAAGTCAATATTCTATATAACAATAAAGCTAATAAAAATTCTTGATGCATATATATTACAACATTTAAATTTTGTAATTTTCTTTTTTATTTTACAATAAAAAATATTTCTAATCACTAATTTGCTTTACATATTTTGTTATATTGTCAACACTGTTTTGGTTTTGTAGCCATCAGAAATAGAAATTAGTTTAATTTGACTACACGACAAAAGTAGCATGGACAAAAACCTTTTGCAGTGTTGGCTTGCTGTCGTCAATATAATCATTCTCATATGCACACATGTATTCTAATTTTGACAGATGGCAGTTGGTAGCCTGCTGCGGCGAATGTGTTTATACCTTAAAAAAGTATAATTGTAACACAATTCGTGTGGTTGCTTATCACCAGAATGTTATTATCGTTGCCGTTTTTGTTGAAATTGAAAATAAGATAAAAAACAGCTCAACTGAGTATTTACACAAGTAGTTCAGTTACAGCTGTGAAATGGTTAATTTAACCAATAGCAATAGTATGACACTGAAAATTACAACAACAATTTACATTAACAGTTCATTAACCACTGAAATTGGATAAATTAACCAACAATATTTTTTGTGTGTGTGGTAATTTAAAAAGCCTTGTTTAAACTTAAAATTTTACAGACACCTACAGAACTTCAGTTATGGGTAAAAGACCAATTTTGCACAATCAGCCTGTAACTTATGGTGTTTTCTTTTCTACAAAAAAATTGTACATCTTCATGCAGAAAGTGAACTTTGGTATTCGTTTCTTAAAATTGTTTCGCAATCTAAAAGGGCAGTGTGTTTGATTCTAAAAAAAATCGCCTTCACTAATGGTGGAAGGCATTGCACTTTATGTCCCATAAAAATCGACGGTTTTGATAGTGCCCTGTTAAAATTAGCAGACAGCTGTCAAAAACAGGGCGTTCCACTTTTTCAAAGTTGTGTTTTAGTTCTAGTGAAATAACAAGTTTCATTATTACACTTTATATATGTACTTTTCAACAAGGTGCCATTTTGTATGTAGAGAAGAAAACACCATTAGTTGATTATCAACCGGTTTCAAATTTATAAACGGATGTGTAAGGAAGACAATTATTCCTATTTTATTTTCTTTTGTATATTTTATTTTAGTTAATTTCAGGTATGTGCTTATATTTTTGCCAAATACAATTTTTGGTTTTTTTTTTAAATTTTCCTACTTTTAAGACGTTCTTACATGGAATTTTTATAATGGAGCCATACTAGTCATAATTTTATTTAAAGACTATAATTGATTACGAGTAAAATGAGAGTTTGTCTTTTGAAACACTTTAAAAATTTTCTGAATTATTAAGTATTTTTTTAAAAATAAATATTGTAAAAAATTAAAAAATTTAATTGTTGGCCCTTTTGATAAAAGGGAACAAACTAAAACTGGTTTATTTTTTAATCTGATGCATATTTTTAGTAGATAACGAAAATTTAATTAAAGCAAATGTAATTTTTTCATATATTTAATATCGAAAGTTTTATTTAAAGAAAACATTTCTGTAGCAATAAATTTGTATATAAAAAAAATTTTTTTTATTTTTATAGCATGACAATTAGATTAAATTTTAGTTATTTTTACACACAAAAAAAAATAAACAAATCTATGCCATCAAAATATATTCGTAATTTCGTTTGCGCGTGTTTATCTCAATTGATTTGTGCAAATACACTGTACTGTAAACAGTGCATTACTGATCAAATACCGCATAATTATTATAGAGATGAAAATAATACTCATACGCTACGTATGACTATATATAAATATGAATGTCTGTCTGTCTGTTTGTTTGTCCTATAAAGGAGGCCAAACCCTTGGACCAATCTTCCTGAAATTTTCACAGCATGTTACTCTGGAAGGAATAATAGGATATATGAAGTTTTGATTGGACAAAGAGGCGTGGCACCGCCCATATAACCCAAAAATTTAAATCGCCATATTTTGGGCATATTTTACCTACGTCGATGATATTTGGTACATATGGTATTGGCATAATTTGGAATACGTACCAGAAGAAAAGCGGGCGGGACCACGCCCCTTTTTAGGAAAATTAAAAATCGTAATATAGTCTTAACTACTAGACCGATCGTCATTAAATTTTCACAATAGGATATATAAATACTTTTAATTTTATTTTATAACGAGGGTGGTAGCGAAGCACACCGAGTTCAGCTAGTATATATATAATTATTAGTAGAACTTTACCAAATCGTTATTTAAACTGGAAGCTCTTTTTCGTTTAATTAATTAATTAATGCTAAGGATTGATTTCAGATGTCGTGCCTGGTAATGAGATCTATGTGACAAAGAACTCGGATGATGACACCGTGGTCAGCGTTCTAACTTTGCCTTTTCAATTATTGCGCGCTTTTAGATTATTCTTTTTTAAAAAAATTATAATTTGATTTAAATATTAAATTTCAAATAACAAACTTATGACTGAATAATTAACGGTGGGGTGGCACCATGTCGATCGATTGATAATGGTGAAATTGTAAACGAAAAATAACTGATTAACGACATTCTAACCATTCATTTAGCTTATGTACCAGTAAAGAAATAATAAGTTAAATTAAATCGATTAAATTAATGGAACGCAAATTAGTTTCTTACGTCTTTAAGTCCAGCGATCGACATCGTTAGATAGTATTTTTTTATTAGCACAAAAACTAAAATAAACCAATAAAATAGATGGTTTGAGGATAATAAATCAATTGATTTTCAATTACAATTCCAATATTATCGTCCGGTCGACAGCAATGTCCCTCTATTTAAAGTTAAATGATACAAATATGCCAAAAATTAAGACATTAAAATAATCTCATGGAAATTTTTGTGGAACTAGTTTAACAATACATCACAAGATAACTTTAAGTAATTTCAGCTCCATTTCTTACGTCAAAGCATTTTTCCTTGTAAAATCACCACCCTAAATGATTTTATTACAAGAAAATTCATAATGTCTTAATTAAATGATACATTTAACTTAAGAACTCTTCAAGCAAATGTCAAATGACAACTAAACCAATAAAGAATACAATGAAAATTACAAATAAAAGATTCACTCTAGAAAAATAAAGCTTGAATTACACCCTAAAAGTGTTTTATAAATGTCCAATATAAGTAAAACAAAATTAGATGCAATAAATACAGTTTTAACCAGGTTTCTATTAAAATTTTCTTACACGTTTATGATATAAAATTGTATGTTTTCAGTCTCCTTCTCTCTCCCTCAACCAGAGTGTCACCATCAAAGAGCTATAAAACATCTGTCTTTACTTTTTATAACAGTAATAATTCTTGGCTAAGTAAACAGCAGCAGCAGCATATATTAAACAATAATTTTAGAAATTGTAACAACCTGTTCTAGTCCTGCCTTGCCCATATTTTATCAAAAAATACTAATAAATTTATTGTTCGTTTATTCACCTTTTAAAAAAGAGTATATATATATATTTATGTAAGTTTATACACAACAATTTAATTGTTGTACTACTTTAAGATTATATATATATTTTTAATTAAAAAATGAACTGGGTGTGACTGTGCGGGTTGTTAAGTTATCAGTTAATAAAAATGAATTAAATACACAATTGCTAGTTAAAGAAAGGAGTTAAAAATTCACAAAAATTAAGCATTTAAATGATGTTTACAACATCATTTTATATCCAAGAGCTAAAATTGAATTAAGGTCTTCCCACTCTCTCTCTCTCTCTCTCTCTCTTAAGTCATTAATTGGAAAAACAAATCTTTATATTTTTTTTTTTTTTTTAATTAGGACCACCACTCAGGGGATGACCCCTACGTATGCAGTGCATTGTGCCGGAACTCAGAGAGAGGGATAGAGTAGAGAAGATAGATGTTGAAAATGTAGAAGGCTTAACTCTTTCACAACTCTGCTTTGCGCGTTATGTTAATTTTTAAGGCAGTGTTGAGGCCCCTCCGGTGTTAGGTAGACACATTAACTTTGTTAAGCTGTATTAGCAGGCATTTTATTAATTGTTTTACTTCGACGATGTTTCTGCTAACCGACGAAGGAGGGCAATGTTGTGTACATTAGCTTAGAACATCATCAATCGCTGTCGGAACAGTTTTTTTAGTGACCAGTGCTATGCCTTCATCACTTAAATAGTCCGACAAGAATTAATACAATGTCTCACTAATGTACATTACAGAAATTAATTATGTTGATTGACTTGCTCTGGCCAGGGTTTGAACCCAGGCCCCACGTCATTGTTTGCTTAGTAGTCAACGCGCTAACCACTTCAGCCAACACCACCCTCAAATGGTGTTACATTAGTTGTTCTATGAAATATCTATCAGATAACATTAATTAATTGATAATATTAAACGCGCCATTAGCTACAGTTTATACCAAATAAAAATGGGTGAGTTTATTTAACGTCTTGCAAAACAAAACGGCCTTTTCTAAGAAGACACTTTCTCTCCTTTCCTCATCACTCAGAAAGTGTAAATTATTGCTTTCGATGTACTACTTCCATTTAACTGATAACAAATAAAAAGGATTAAAAGTATTTTTGTCATTATGACTTAAAAATAAAATTTAATTGTTTGTAATTGATGTTCAAAGCATATGTCTTTTTTGACATTTTATTTTAAATAATTAATAATCTTGAATTGCTTTAAGTTAATTGCGAGTAACAATTAATCAAACAAACAAACCCCTTGGTATTAACACCACAATTTACAGTGGGAAATTTTGTAAAATAAATCGTAATAAAAATGAATCATCTGAACTGCTGAATTAATTTAGCTCCAATTTAAGACCGTTTTATAAAACGAGTCAGTCTTTATAACGCAAATTATTAGAGGCCTCTTTGTTTAAGCAGGAGAAGATTTACAGTGGGCCAAATTTGAGTAGCTGGGAATACAAAAAACTTCTGAGTCTTGTAATTTTTTTAAATATTATTCGATTTTAAAAACTATAAATATTTTGAGTTAAACTTACATTTAACAAAAACAAAAACACAGAAGAAAAAAATTTGGGTTTTTGTTCTGAATTTTTTCAGCTTTTTACCCACAACTTTTTAGTTTTGAACACGAATTTAGTTCTCAAAACATCATTAGATTTTAAATAAAATTCCTAATAAAATTTATGCATTTCTTTTTTTTGTATTATATGAATTAGATTATCTAAACTAGTCGGTAAATTGTTTAAATTTAAAAATTGTGAAATTAACCAGTAAAAACTATGATTTATTTTCAAAAAGATTTTTTGCATTTTTTTAAATGTTCTGGCTTGGCTAATCTATATGCTGCAAATTCATTGGATGCTAAATACCAGCTCTTCACTAAATATTTACCAACATGTTTGCAAAATTTTCAAAACTCATTTACTTATACACAAACTCTCAAATAAAAAATGAGATTTGCTAAATCACAAGCACAAAACACAACAAATAATTTTTATTCGATATAAATCTAATTATTTTTCTTACAGCCTTTATACAATTGCTGCCTGGCCCACAATGTCATTTACATTTAAAACAAAAACAATTTTAAAAATGTTGTTTTTGTTTCAAATGTAATTTGTACGAAAGAAAATTCGTTCGACATCGATCGTGGGACTGGCAGTTAGTCTAACATTGTTTAGAAAAAAAATTACCCTTCACAGTGGTCCATTGAAGCTCCTCTCGTGCTTAAATAAAAAAGCATGAATCTTTAATTAAAAATTGCTTAATTTACCAAAAGTAATAACGAATATGTATATATTTCTTTTTCCTTTCACAAAAACTATGCAATTTGACGCTTAAGCATTGAACTCTAGATTAGAATTACGATAAAAGTTCATTGTCAAGGTTTTTCCTTTAAGGGGTAAATCACAAAAAAACATCTTGTGTTTTTATGAGTATCCCTTTTTCTACACATGCAAAATGTTTGTTAAGTTAGGTATGTATGTATGTGTGTGAATGTGTGGGAATACTTTTAAATATATGAATGTTTGTATGTTTCCTGAACGGATATGGACAAGAAGTAGCAAAGAACTTTTATGAAGGTTTTGTAATTTTAGTTTATGTTTATATTCAGTTTTTATGTTTGTTGTCGTTTTACTAAAGTCTCTTAGTGACTTTCTTTTTTGAAATTGTCTGTCATATAAAATATTAAATAACATGTATACATATTTTAAATGCGGAATATTTTTTAGAAAATTTACTAATTAAAAGTTTTTTAAAGCAGACACCGTAAAATGAATCTCCCATTTCATAATTGTATTTATCACTTTTACAAACATACATACATGTGTGCATATTTGTATATTGTACCTCTTTTTCTGTGTCTATTTTATTAAGGAACTATTCCACTTGTTGTCGCAATACATTCAAACATATTTTACACAACATTTCGTTTGCAAAACAATTTATTTGGTTATACTTATAAGTAATCAAATAATTCCTAAAGGTTGTTGTTCTTTTAATAGTAAAATTATTAATATTTTTTACATGGTTTTGTTTTCATTTCCTTTAGATTTTATGAACAAAATTCATGTTTTAAGTGAAAAATTTTATACAATTTTTATCACTGCAAAATATATTCAACGATATATTCTAAAGTTGTACTACATTATTTTTACATTTATTTGATTGAGCATGTACACAAGTATTTATTTTTTTAAAAATTGTACCACATTTTTACAAACAAAAATAAGGGATTTTAATATTTTCTGTATTTCCAGAAATTATTTGTACAGTAAAATTGAGGAAATATGTACACGTGTAGTAAAGTATTTTAGCCGGAAGCTTGTCGTAACATTGATAAATACCCAAACAATTTTTTTTGAAAGATGAGAAACTAAAAGTAATACAGTGAAACCAGGCTACAATGGAGCAAGATTTATTTATAAACAACTATTATGTAGAAAGCAAATATTTATTTACAACAATTCAATTAAAATTTTTTTCTGTATATTAATTGTAATTTTTTAAATTACTACGAACTGTTTATTATTAATATTTATTAATATTTAAACAGGCTTAAGTTCGTAAATGTTTATATTAAGAGAAATAGTAAGTAGACATTGTTAGCATATTTCAAGCAACAAAGGAAAAATTTAATATTTATACATCCCATTTGTAGATTTTTCAATAGCACTGGCTGAATAGAAATAAACGTTGTTTTTCGGTAAAATCCACTAAACCACGTCATTATTCATGTGCAAATGCCCTTTTCATTACTTGGTAGTTAGCTTCGTTGAACGTCACTACATACTCCATTTATACACAAGTACAAATACAATTAGAATACGCTACTTATTTCTACTGGATGCTAGCTGGGGAAGTTTTAATTTTTTATTTTTTTTTTCCTTTTTTTATTTTTCCTTTGGTTCATATTTTTATAAGTTCGTTATAAAAGAGAAAAAAAACTTTTTTCCTAGTACCGTAAAAATTATTTCGTTACAAACGAGAATTCTTTAAAAAAAAATTCGCTATAACGAAAATTTTTGTAAAAAAATTCCAATTTCAAAAATCCTCGCCAATTTAAAATTAGTTCGTTACAACCGAAAATTCCTTTTAACCATGTACGTTATATGCAAGTTCTACTGTAAATGAAATCATTGTTATTAGTTCAATTGTGCATAAAATACTTCATCTTTCTTTAATTTTGAATGTTATAAGCTAAGCAGTAGTAGTCTTTTCATTTCACTCAAATTACTCACTTTTACTATAACAACAAATAACAGAAAAACTAAAATAAAATGTGAATAAAAAAAATATAAAAATATGAGTTAAATTTCTGCAAATTATGAGCTTGAGGTCGTTTTATTTTACATAAATAAAAAAAAACCTTGCAAGAACTTTAATATATCGTTATTTTGCTACTCCTTGGACTGACTTCTGGCAGAATAACAAATTGAATAAATAACGAAAATTTGTTAGCAACAATTTATTATAACAAAAGTGAAGTTATTTATATAGAAGTTATTTTTATCAAAAATTCACTTTTTTCTTACGGTTTTTTTTTAGTTTTTGTATTTTCATTTATATAAAATCACCATCAAGAAAAGTTTATATCGCTCGTTTATTGCAACATAGTCATATCTCTAACAAACTTAAACGTAGCAAAATGCATTTAAAGTTTTCAAAATGTAAGCATTTATATGGACAGCTTGAGCATGTAAGTGTTTATAACTTCGGTTTAAATAGAGATATGTTTATGAAAAATTTTTTACAAATAAAGAATGCATTCAGAAATTTTTTTTCGTCACAAACTGAAATTTTTTTTTTGTGATATAACTATTTTGCAATAAAGGAGCGATATATTAATAAAGAAAAAAATTAACATATGAGTTTCTAAAAAACATTATGCTAGAAAATTTGTAAATAATATTAACCCTATTGGCCAAGGTTGTAAAAAGGATCAATATAGCGAAGTAAAACTTAAAATTGCTCGAAATTTTAATAAAATTTTATTTCATGATATGAAAACAATTTTTTCATTCCTAGATCGATTTTGAATGCTTTAATTGATCATATTTAAATATATTTGATAATATTTCTTTAAAATAATATTGTAAATTTATTAATTTTATCAACCTGTTTTAGGTAGAAATAAATCAAGGAAAATTGTCTTAAAATGTTAGTTTGATTCTTTAAAGTAAATTGATAGTTGAATTTACAAAGAAGAAGAGATTACATCAACCATGTCATCTTTCAATAAACATTTCATGGTCGTGAGAAAAACAATTGTTTGTTTTGATTTAAAAGATTTGTAGCCTTCATAAGTTTACGAAGCTCAAACTCATGCATGGTACTTTTTAAAAGATTCTGACTATAAAAAGCTTAATTTGCCAGGAAACATACTATTTTAGCCGAGCTTGTTTGCAAGCAAATTATTGTTACAAGACAAACAGACATAGTTATCTGCCTTGCTTTGAAAAAATATACAAAAAATTGTTTATTTCCAAATAAGTTAAATTTTCGATATTAGCAAAATGTATTTTTAGTTTATTTTAATTTAAAGTTTTTTTAAATTTAATATAAAAATACCTAATTACTTATTGATTGCCTTTTTTTTTTTTTTGTTTATAAACATAAAAGATTTCACTCAATGAATCCAAATCACTACACATACCTTATTATTTACATAATCAAAATTCCTGACCCTTTTCAAAAATGTTTTCATATGACAGTTTTATAATTTTCAAACAATCAATCAGTATGTATAATGACTACCAGTAAACTAACAAGTTATTATAAGAAAAAAAGAAAAACACCGGCAACAGAAAACTAACTTTTTTAATTTTCGTACAAAATTTATGGAAGATGTGAGAATACACATGTAAGTAGATGTTTACTTTACTCCTTTAATCAATAATTCGGTATTAACAAGTTAAGGATATTGAAACTTTTTACCAAAATAAATGTGTATTTGTGTGAGTTGTTTTTTTTTATTTTTTTTATTTTTTTTTTAAGAAAAAGCAACCATTTACTTCCAAAATTCCTTAGGCGTATTATGAAATAGACTAGATCATTTTATTCATAGGCTACAGTTTCGAATACAAATAGTCTGTAACTATATTATATTTGCATCTGTCCAAACTCGGTTTGGACACCAAAATTATACCTTTATGGTATAACATAAACATAAAGTTATAATTATTGTTATAGAGTGGCAACTCTACATATTGTAGCTTTACATCAAAAAACATCAAGATGCTCACGACAGAAAAGTGCGCAATAAAAATATATGCCAACCACATTTTTATACTACTTATTATCGAGAGATTGCACAAACCACAATCCCCAATTGGCTTAAAAATTTAGATCGACTTTTTTGCATATTCAACCGCTTATCAAGCGTATCAGTCTTGCCTAAAACTTTAATTAAAACTACTGTTAAATTTACCGAAAATTTAAATTTAATTTAAATCTATCTATGTGAAATTAAAACTACCTAAATTTATCTTCATAAACTTTAAAATTAAATTAATTGATTACTTAAGGCTAAAGTTAAATACGTAAATAAAACCTAAACTTAATTAAAGTTAATTTAAAACTACATATATACATAAATGAACTTAAATTAGTGTTCACAAATACTTACCTAAAACTTAAAACTTATACTACTTATATACATACGTGAATATTTAAACCAAATTATATCTGCATAAACTGGATAAAATAAAGTGGATAATTAATATACATAGTTAAATTTAAATACCTATCAACATTATACTACTTATTGCTAAATAAAAAGGGAATATTGAATTGCGAATCAACCAAGATACCAAAATCTTATTATTCTTTCTCGGAAACCCATCTATCAACAGGTGAGCTTTACCCAAAGTAACCAGCACCTAAAGGAAAACTAATTTCTTTTCCCAATTTCCTCCAAAACCCCTAAATTATAATTGCTTCCATACGAGCAATTATAATTACTTTTCCCTTTTGCAGATTGGCCCCTTGCCCCTTCTGTGACACCCTCTCTGCCATCTACAAGGGAAAGGTTTACATACTTTGGCAAAAGTATTCATGGTCCTTTAAAGAACAGGAAAAATTCTCACCAAAAGAAGAAATAGTAATTAAACAACAGCAGAATGAGGTAAAGAACAACATACATACAGACATATTCATCATTAAATAAATATGGTCAAGCAGTAAGTAGAAAAATACATACTTACATATATATTTTAAAAATGTCACAAAAATAACAACAAAAAGAACAAATACCAAAAATACGGAAAAAACATTACTGCATATATACAAACATACGTATATACTTACATGCACCGAAACTGCATAAACTTCCCAGTAGGAAAAATGTACAGACAAATATAAAAACTTAAAATATGCAAAAATAGAAAAAGTAAATATATAAGTGAAAACCATTAAAAAACAGGATCTAAAGTTATTTTTTAGAAAAAACTCAGCTCAAAATTACACCGGTAAAAACAAAAACCGGAAAACCCGTTGCTTAAGTACTTACATATATACATCTGTACATGGGGACGTTTACGGTGCTTTAAAAACATATACATATGTGCATAAATACATGCGTATATACATAAGTACATAAAAAGGTCAACAACCAAAATTAAATGTCAAGTACGCAAATACATGAATACATATGTGCATATGTACATGCTTACATACATATGTACATAATAACAGTTTCCAAATGCCTTAGAAAATAAAAGTAAATAATCATGTAAAAATTTATGTATATATACACATATCCATACATATAATCATACTCAAGTACCAATTGAAGAAGTACTTGTAGAAAAAGAAAAAATAAATTTACAAAACCATAATTTACAACAAACATAAATCGCACATATGTACGTGTGTATGTATGTACTTATGTAAGGGTGCGAGTACGTATGAATGTATGTAAAATAATATATGTGTACCTACATATCCCTAAGTAAATAAAAGTAAAACAAAGTGCATGTGTAAAATCGAAAGCAATTCGAAGACAATAATATAGAATTAGTGCAAGGCAAATTAAATCAAGTGGTAAGATTATAGTACTCCTTTTCGAAATTACACCTGAATTTCTCTGAATTTTCCACTCTAGAATCTCTTGATTATTATTTGGTTTGGTGTTATCTAAAAAATAGCAAAAATTAATACAAACAAAAGAAATATACAGTCCATTATTACTAAAACAAATTAAAAATAATAAGGCAAAATAAAGATAATAAAACCAAAAGGATTAATTAAGAAATATAAAAAGTTAATAAAACAAAAATTCAATAAAAACTGCAGCTAAAAAATAGAAACTTGAATAAAAATTTATACCACAGAATATTGCCGCACTCTACATTATTAAATTTGCACAGCATCCCACGGAATAAAAGCAAAGGAAAACACTCTATACAAAATTATTAAAAAGAAGAAAACACAATCACATATGCACTTACCATTTACCCATTTAAATAACAATAATAACAATATACAATCACATTAATTACTTACCATTATACTAAACTTATCTATTTTATATATCAAATTTATAAACTAAAAATATACTTACCCTTAATAATACCCAATTCTGAAATAAAGAAAAAAAAAAAAAAAAAAAAATTTTTTTCGAATACCCTAACACTTATAAATTTAATGGAACACCCTAAAATACAAGTATATAGGTTTATATAAAGAAAAGGAAAATAATGTGATGGTCATTGACCATAGTATATAAGAACATCTGATCGCATCCCAGCAAACAATTTTCATAACAATTACACAAGAGATTAAATTTCAAAATAAAATATATAAAGAAACCACATATTTAAAAAGCGTATTTAGTGCACAAAAAATTTCAATAAATAAAATTTCAAATTGCTGCAATTAATTTCTCAGGTAATAAAAAGAAAATTTAAAAATTTTATTACAATTTAAAATAAAAATATAAGTACCTGGGAAAAATTAAAAATGGAAACAAATTATTGGAATAAGCAATTTTGAAAAATTGAAATCGAACTTTATTCTGGAAAAATTGTGCACTAAAACCCATATATTTAACCACAAATAGTCTCAAAAAATTGAAGAAAATTAATTCATGAAATTTATTGCAACAAATATTTATCATATTTCATAATTATATCGGTGGATTTTCGCTAAGATCATTAATGCTTATTTAGAAAATTTTAAACATCAAAACTGTCTCTTGCTATAATAATTAATTACATTATTAATTATTAAGTAATTATCTTTCTAATTATCACTGTGAAAACTAGGTAACAGGTACCTACTGCTATTTCAATAGCCCCTTATAAGATATATTAGGAAGATATTTTGCAAAGCAACCCCAAAGTCCTTTATCAAATACTCTTTGCTGCATTCCGACTAGATAACAGGTATCTAGACATCGTTCACCCCTATCGCACAAAGCTCGTACAAAGATATATAGCGACATTAAGCAAGCAGACAGCTCAAATACCCCAATAATTCTGGATAATAGGTATCCAGTAGAAAAATATAAAACTCACTTTCTCAAATAAACCCCACTTTCTCACATAAATTTGTAATTTACAATTGCAAACATGAATCCTAAAACTAATGAATCTATAGCAAATAAGTCGTCTTCTACAACTTCTCTACAAGATTTATTTGTATTTGACTGTGAGAATTTGCTCCATTTCTGCGACATATTCAATACCAGTCAAAAGGATGAACAGTCCGAATCAGTCTTGGAAATAAAGCTGAAGGACTTAGAAGCCCGATATAAAAGAATGGAAGCGTCCTATCAAGAATTGATGTTGTCAAATGATGGCTCAGTAGACAAGGAGTTCAAAAAAAATGCAAAAGGCGACTATGCGGCTCACGTAAGTGCATACTTTCACTGCCAAGGTGAAATTTGTGAATTGCTAAAAGTAGCTCGGCTAGAAGCGCCTAATGTACCGGAGCTTCAGTCAACCTCTCGGTACGCAATCACAAATCCCCCTTTTGCCCAAAATTATAGACAAGATGAAGAAAGTAACTGTATAAAACTGCCTCCCTGTGATACAGAGATTTTTACAGGCAGTTATGAACAGTGGCCTTCATTCCGTGATATGTTCACAGCAGTGTACATAAATCACTCAAGACTATCTCCTGTTACAAAACTGTATCACCTCCGTAACAAAACGAGAGGTGAAGCAGGTGATATAGTAAAAAGATACCCACTTTCCCACGATAACTTTCAACTAGCATGGGACGCTTTAACAGCCCGCTACGAGAATAAACGTGTTCTCGTAGACAATCAAATAAAAATTCTATTTGATATCCCACCAGCAATTAACGAGGACAGTCAGTCCATTAGTAGAATTCAATCGTCAGTCAGTGATTCATTAGCAACTCTAACAACTCTTGGTATAAGAGTAGAAAGTTGGGATCCCATTTTGATTAGGTTGATATCGACAAAACTCCCAGATTTAACTTTGTCATTGTGGGAACAGTCCCTCACATCTCCACGCGAGCTTCCAAAATGGTCTCAGATGTCACAATTCCTGATAGACAGATATGAAACACTTGAACGTGTCACAAGCATTAGAAATACAAAAGATGGGTTTAGTCTCGTGAGAAATCCCAACGTACAAACTTATGCAGCCCAAGAAAATTACTCGTCTTGCAAATTATGCAAAGAAGAACACGCACTCAGATTTTGCCCAAAATTTAAGTCATTTACAGTCCAACAACGAGTGGACTATGTGTTCAAAAATAAACATTGCAATAATTGCTTAGGACAATCACACTTAAAAGTAAATTGTAAAAGCAAAAACACATGTATATATTGCAAGAAACAGCACCACACTTTATTGCACATGCCCAAAAAAGCTCAAATCTCGCCCAGTAATACAGAAAAACCCCAGCATTCCGACTGCACTCAGAAACCCGGCTTTTCCCGAAATTCGTCGGCAAATGTCGGCAGAATTGAGACAAAAGATGTAGAGCCCAGTACATCAAGTCATATTCAAGCCAACTGCTCCAGTAGCGATGAAAATATTCTTCTACGCACTGCGCTTATGCAGATTGAAAATAGGGGCGAATGGTTCACAGTTAGAGCCCTAATTGACCCCGGATCCCAACGAACATTTATAGCTGAAAGGGTTAGAAATCGCCTTCAGCTCCCATACAAAAAAGCAAATTTTGAAATCGTTGGAATTGGAGGTCAAAAGCAGTCAGCAAACAAAGAATGCGAATTCGTATTATATGCCAAAAGAACGAATACTCGAATCCCCATAAAAGCTATCGTGTTGCCAAAAGTCACGAAACAGCTCCCAACTTGGTCCTTTGAAATAGCCCGAACAGAAGAGTTGCAAGAATTAGATTTAGCGGACCCTACATTTAACAAATCCGCTCAAATAGATCTGATTTTAGGCAACGATTATGAGCATTATATTAATTTAGAAGGTATCAAGAAAAATATTTGCGGCAAAACGTCAGCATACAAAACTATATTTGGCTGGGTACTTAGTGGGCCTATGAAAACTACACCTGTTCACGCTTTCACGACAGAAGTGGTCTCCTCTGAAAATTCGAATCTAAGCGCCATTCTGAGAAAATTTTGGGAAGAAGAAGAAATTCCGAACACTCGATACATATCAGTAGAAGATGAATTTTGTGAAGAGCTATATAGTCGTACGACTACACGCCTTGAAAATGGGAGATATATGGTAAAGTTACCATTTAAGCCAGAATTTCCCAAAGATATTTTTCTTGGATCATCAAGATTCATAGCTATGGCTCAAAACTCTAGAATGGATAAAACTCTGGCAAAAGATCCAGCACTACAGGCGCAATACACAGCGGTGCTTGATGAGTATCTGACATTAGAGCATATGGAAGAGACTTCGTCGCAAGAGATTATTGTGCAAGGTAAACACCACTCCTATTACCTGCCGCATCATGCAGTAGTGCGTCCCGAACATAAAACCACTAAAGTCAGGGTAGTTTTCAACGCATCGAGAAAAAGTAAATCTCAGTATTCACTTAATGATGTTCTCTATACTGGGCCCACCCTCCAGAATGATTTAATGTCAATAATACTTAATTGGAGGAAATATCAATTTGTATTCAATGGCGACATACAGAAAATGTATCGGCAAATTCTCGTTCACCCTGAAGATAGGCCATTCCAAAGAATTTTGTTTCAGAATAAACCTGACGGCCCTGTGCAAGACTTTCAATTAAATACTGTCACTTTCGGAGTAAACTGTGCTCCATTTTTAGCAATCCGTACGCTATTGCAGTTAGCGTCAGATTCTGAAACAAGGTACCCTACAGCGGCTTCAATCCTACGTTCAGAAACTTATGTGGATGACATATTGTCAGGTGGGCACACGCTAGAAGAAACACTTAATGCTCAAACTGAAATTATAGAGACTCTAAAATCAGCAGGTTTACCGCTCAAGAAGATAACCGCTAATGATCCCAATTTACTCAGGCACTTGCCAAAGGAGGATCTATATGATTCAGACTTTTTGCGCTTTCATGAGACAAGTTCAACCAAAACACTGGGTATTAAATGGAATGCGCTTAATGATGCTTTCACGTATAGTTTTTCACCTATTGAGCAAGCATCATGTATAACTAAACGCCAAGTTCTTTCTGCGGTAGCAAAATTGTTTGATCCCGCCGGCTGGCTCGTTCCCGTAGTCATCAGGGCAAAAATTTTAATGCAACAATTGTGGTTAGAAGGTCTACAGTGGGACGAAGAAGTTTCAGCAGATTCTCTGCAGAAATGGAATACCCTGGTCCAAGATCTTCCGAAGACAGAGTCCATATCAATACCACGTTGGCTGCAGTATAAACCCGAAGATACCGTGCAGATTCATGGGTTTTCAGATGCCTCTAAATCAGCTTACTGCGCTACAGTGTTTCTAAGATGTCAAACGCAAACACAGAACACTTTTGTCAATTTGGTGGCAGCAAAATGTAAAGTGGCGCCTATTCAAACTGTATGCCTTCCGCGATTAGAATTAAATGGCGCCCTACTTCTCGCTAAGCTTGTCAATCACGTTGTCATGTCACTGAAATTCAATTTAAAAGATATATATCTATGGACTGATTCCTCTATTGTACTGGGATGGCTTTCAAAAGCCCCTTCGTCGTGGGAAACGTATGTGGCCAATAGAATAGCAAACATACATCGCTTAGTTCCGAATGCGGTCTGGCGACATGTCCCAACTCATGACAATCCAGCTGATCTTGGTACAAGGGGTTGTAGCCCACAAGATTTGGCAAATAATTCGCTTTGGTGGCATGGACCGTCCTGGCTAACTCGCCCAGCTACAGAATGGCCAAATCGAAATCCGCTCAATTCAACTCAAAAAGAAACAGAAACCCAATCGTTTCAAGCTCATGTAGAAATGAACGATCTGTTAGACAAATTCTCGTCTTACAGCAGAGCACTACGTGTTCTTTGTTATGTTTTCCGGTTTACTAATCGGCTGCTCAAAGGTATAAAACACGAAACTCAAGACATTATTTATGGTGACTTAACTCAAAATGAAATGAGTCGTGTTAAATATCGGCTTATTGTGTTAGCGCAACAAAAAGTTTATAAAAATGAATATGAGTGTGTACTTAAATCGCAGGACGTTCCCAACAAAAGCTCACTAAGAACGTTGAACCCATTCATAGACAAGAACTCTATTCTAAGAGTCAATGGTAGATTAGCGCAATCGGCTCTTCCCTATGGCGAACGGTATCCTATCATTTTGCCAGGAAACTCTCGTTTTTGCCAGCTTTATCTTTCCCATTTACACCAGTTTTTACAACACGCTGAGTGTACTCAAATGTGCCGAATGGCACAGACTGAATACTATATATTCAGGTTAAAAAATCGAGTAAAAAAGGTAATACGTCACTGCAAACAATGCATAATTTATAAGCAAAGGCCATGTGCTCAAATAATGGCTCCCTTACCACCTGAAAGGTGCAATTTGTCTCTTCCCTTTCAAACGACAGGAATTGACTTTGCGGGACCTTTTGATATAAAATCATCTCCCTTACGAAAGGCTCCGACACTAAAAGGATATGCTGCTGTTTTCGTGTGCTTTAGTACGAAAGCGGTTCATTTAGAAGTTTGCTCAGAACTATCCTCAGCGGCATTTCAAGCCGCATTTGCTCGATTTGTTGGAAGGCGGGGGCTCCCCCAAAGGGTAGCTACCGATAATGGAAGAAATTTCCTCGGCGCGAGCAGAATACTTGAACTCGAATTTTCTAAGTTCGTAAAAACTGTATCCCAAGACGTAGCCCAAAAATATATTGCCCACGGGTTTGAATGGAAATTTATTCCGCCCCATGCTCCTCATATGGGCGGCTTATGGGAAGCCGCAGTAAAGAGTTTCAAATTTCACCTGAAGCGAGTCGCCGGGGGGCACAAATTCACTTTCGAAGAGTTCAGCACCATCTTAGCTAGAATTGAAGGCGTGCTAAACTCTCGCCCAATATCCGCAGTATCCGAAGATCCCACCGACTTGACAGCGCTCACCCCAGGGCATTTCCTACGAGGCGCACCTATAATGGCACTGCCAGAGCGAGATTGTCAAGCGATGTCGATCATCAATCGCTGGGAAAAGTTAAAAGTAATCCACCATCAGTTTTCCATCCGGTGGAAAGATGATTACTTGAAATCATTGCACAAACGGTATAAATGGAAAAATTCTGCCCCAAACATTCAGGTAGGCGATTTAGTCGTTGTAATCGACGATTTACAGCCCCCACATGAATGGCGTTTAGGAAGGATAGAGAAAACCTATCCCGGGGCGGATAGCAAAGTTCGAACCGCGGATGTACAAACGTCCACCGGAATCATTCACTCACCCATTTACACACATCAAACATGTTCATTCTCACTAATTACCTATTTGTTTTCCTATTAGAACTAATCGAAGACTAGAAGCTACTCGTCCATCAAACGACAACCACAGTCGTCGTAGCAGTCGCTCCAAAAGGCGCGATTCAAACACGTATGAATGCGCCTTGTGTCAACGAGTCCATCCTTTAAGATTGTGCCGTAGGTTCCTCAACATGAGTCCCAGCCAGAGGGAAGAAGCAGTAGAGAGGCATCACTACTGTGTAAATTGTTTAGCCAAGAGCCATGACTTGCGTGCCTGTGCCTCTCTGGATACCTGTCGGAAATGCGGGAAATACCATCACACGCTGCTGCACCGTAAGCCAAAACGCAAAAGTCGCCCGCAGGGGCTTGACACCAGCAATTTGCCCAATCGCCGAACCCCAACATCTTCCAACAGCGGGAAGAAGGAAAAGAGAAGTGAACCAAAGCAGCCATCAGCGAGCACGTCATCGGCAGCCAATACAAGGGCAATTGTTGAGGCAATTCGGTCGCTTGCCCAAGTTCTCTGTGTCCAAGAGGGACACTAATGGCTACGTTGGCCCAAGGCCGGCGCCATGTCCAAACTCGGTTTGGACACCAAAATTATACCTTTATGGTATAACATAAACATAAAGTTATAATTATTGTTATAGAGTGGCAACTCTACATATTGTAGCTTTACATCAAAAAACATCAAGATGCTCACGACAGAAAAGTGCGCAATAAAAATATATGCCAACCACATTTTTATACTACTTATTATCGAGAGATTGCACAAACCACAATCCCCAATTGGCTTAAAAATTTAGATCGACTTTTTTGCATATTCAACCGCTTATCAAGCGTATCAGTCTTGCCTAAAAATTTAATTAAAACTACTGTTAAATTTACCGAAAATTTAAATTTAATTTAAATCTATCTATGTGAAATTAAAACTACCTAAATTTATCTTCATAAACTTTAAAATTAAATTAATTGATTACTTAAGGCTAAAGTTAAATACGTAAATAAAACCTAAACTTAATTAAAGTTAATTTAAAACTACATATATACATAAATGAACTTAAATTAGTGTTCACAAATACTTACCTAAAACTTAAAACTTATACTACTTATATACATACGTGAATATTTAAACCAAATTATATCTGCATAAACTGGATAAAATAAAGTGGATAATTAATATACATAGTTAAATTTAAATACCTATCAACATTATACTACTTATTGCTAAATAAAAAGGGAATATTGAATTGCGAATCAACCAAGATACCAAAATCTTATTATTCTTTCTCGGAAACCCATCTATCAACAGGTGAGCTTTACCCAAAGTAACCAGCACCTAAAGGAAAACTAATTTCTTTTCCCAATTTCCTCCAAAACCCCTAAATTATAATTGCTTCCATACGAGCAATTATAATTACTTTTCCCTTTTGCAGATTGGCCCCTTGCCCCTTCTGTGACACCCTCTCTGCCATCTACAAGGGAAAGGTTTACATACTTTGGCAAAAGTATTCAGCATCTTTAAATTAATCAATACCTGAATTTCTGTAGTTTTGATACCTTAAGAATTATTCACATAAATGAATTTCACATTGGATGAGCAAATTAAAATAAATTTTTTATCTCTTAATGTTGCAATGAAATAAATTAATCAATCAAAACGTATGAGTTATTTATTGAGCTGTATTACCATATCACTCATACGCTGTGATGACTTTGTATGACATGCTTTACCCACTACATATGTATTAAGTTATTTAAGTTGTAATTATTTTACAAAAATAAAAACTGTTGATACAAAGTGTATAAGTTTTTTTTCTCTTTTGTTAAATTTAGCACATTTATAGCACAAAAAAAAAAGAATAACATAAATTAAAGGCTTATAATATTTTTAGTTAAAATAATACCGAAAAAGTTTTTAGTAATACATCGGATATGTTATTTATAAATGGACAAAATCTCATAAATATTTTCAAAACTAAATCTGTGGCAATAAGGAAAAAGTGCATAAGTCTTATTTTATAGTTACCTAGAAAAGCAGTTTTAAATGTTTAAGTGGTTTGATAAAAATGTAATCGCGTTGTACCAAAAGTTGAACATTCGTTTTTCGTGTCTTTTGATTTTTTTAACACATGATTCTGCCCACCATAAGAAAATTATTCAATTTGAAATGCAATATTTTATAAGTCAAATTAAGCCGTTATTCCATATTAGAAAATTAGTTAGAAAAAGAAAAGCAGCAAGTAATTATGCCAGAACATCGTTAAAAATCGTTCAATATGAATAAAACTTTGCCCAGAGATACTTTTGAATATGGAGAATACGTTGGTGATATTAACTCAAAATTAACTTATCTCGACTTAAGCACTTTTTCCTTTTTGCCACAGAAATTATTATCACCTTGTAGCTTCCAAGCAATGTAAGTAAGTTAAAAATCTAGAAATGAGTGTGTGAAACTTCTTAAAAATGTTCTGAAACGTATCGCTTTTTTTTTCTTTTAATTTAAATTTATTGCATGAGAAAAAACATGCAATTGCATGCGATCCCCTGATTATCAATATTAGCGAGAAAAAAAAACATCGATAATTAAAGCTATGAACGTTTTAGTTTGCCAATTACACTTTATGGGATATATGTAGTATATCGTTAGCTAAAATACAAAATCGCGTAACTACACTTTTTAAAAAATTTTTTTTTGAAGACGGACAAAACTAAATTTTTGAAATTACTACGAAACGCTTATAATTATTATTATTTGTTAATATATTTATATAAGCTAAAGTTCGTATATTAATAATCAGAGAAATATTAGAAAGACATTTTGAAAAATTTAATGCCTAAACATTCTTTTAGATTTCAACTGCACGGCTGGAATTAAGATATTAAAGTTTTCCTTTGTAAACAGTTCGTAGTAATTTAAAAAAATTACAATTATTATACATATACAAAAAGCAAGGGCCTGTGCTTATTATATGTTCAAAAACGAACATTAATCAAAAATATACTTAAGTTTAAAAATCAAACCAAAATATTTCGTCTGCAGTAGAACAAAAAAAAAAATCAGGAGATTGGGCATTGTAGGATATAATTCGCTGGCAGCCCTGTAATGTTTAATATCTGATAAAAAATAAAAAAACAAAAAAATAAAAAATTCCCCAGCTAGCATCCATTAGTAGAAATAAGTCGCGTATTCTATTTGTATTTGTAATTGTGTATAAATAGAATATGTAATGACGTTAAACGAAGCTACCTAACAAGTAGTGAAAGCATTTGCACATGAATACTGGCGAGGCTTAGTGGCTTTTACCGAAAACAGCGTTTGTTCTATTCAGCCAGTGCTGTTGAAAAATCTACAAAAGAGATGTATAAATATTAAATTTTTCCTCTGTTGCTCGAAATATGTTAACAGGGTCTACCTAATATTTTTTTTGATTATAAACGTTTACGAACTTTAGCCTGTATAAATATTAACAAATATTAATAAAGTCTTTATATTTTTTGTTTTTAATTTGGGTGATTTTTAAGAAGTGGAAATTTGAAAATTTGTATGTATATGCTTTCGGTTTCATTTATGCAAAGTTTTACAACAAAATTTTAAGAACAGTTCGCAAGATTTACTGTATTCATATTTTAAGTAGTAATAATATAAAATTAAGGTTGTATAGAAGTTAGATATGTCATGACAGCAGGTGGTATACTGCTTCTAAGTGGTTCTCTGACAGCATAGTTTGATGCCTTCAGAGAAATGTGACCAAAGTCAACTGATTTGGGATAAGCATCAATGCTATGCTGCCATATAGATATGCTTTACAAACAACAAATAACATTTTTTTTTTAATTTTGGTAATTAGAAAACTTTAAATTTTTTTGTGTTAAATATATCAATGTTTTTTATTGTAAAAAGGTTTTTATAAAATGTGTATTAAGCATGTCTGTGATGCATAAGCTGCGAGGACTTATATCGAAAAGTCTACTGATGATTTGGTATAACTGCAACTGAAAGCCAGACAAATGGATATAAAACCAATAAAAAAAATTTTAATATAAAATTTTGAGAATATCACAAATAATAAATTTATTACATTAGGCTGGCTTATGTTATCAACTTTTTTATTGTATGAGTAGGATTTCTCCACACAAATCCTGAATAACATAAAACAAATCAATTTTGTATTAATAACTTTTAAGAAAACAATTTATAAATTTTAACTGCAAGTTAATAATTTGATATCTAGACGCACGGTAGTGCGCCAGCCAAGTTCGGCCACACAGAGTGTATAACTTTGCCCCTCTTGATCATACTAGAATGAAACTTGAAACATAAGTTCTCCCCACAGAGGTGACCTCACACGATAAATGAGATGGAATTTTACCTATCAAGAACTTGGTCCTTATTTTGATCTCAGTACGTTTTACGGCCGAAATTTTTTGGATAGGAACTTGGCCTTATTTTCACATTTGTGTTTTTGTGCGGATTTATCTTAAATTACACAGTAGCACATTTTTCAACTTTAAAATCTTGAACCAATTGAGACCCCCAAAATGTGAAAGCTTATGATGGTAGAAGAAAACCCCTAGGTGGTTTTTAATTATTAGCTAAGTTTTTTTTTAAATTAATTTTTGAAGTTTTCGGGGGGTGGATTTTAATACAATTTTAAAAAAACATGTACTGATTTTTAAGTCTATATCTCGTGAACTATTAGAAATATTGCTTTTCTCCCCTTATCAAATTTTTACCTCTTAATTAGATCTAAAAATTTTGCCTGGAGATAAAATCAAAAAAACAACAACATCTTGCTCAAAACAGCAAAACTTTAAAAAAAAACGTAAAATATCGTCATATTTTTCTATATCGTCATTTTTTCACATTTATTTCAGAAATTCCTACGAGCTCGACTAGACAATATATGTATAACAAAAAGATAGCCAAATGCAAAACAAACAACTCTTCTTAACAAGCCGATTTCATTTGATGACTCCTTCACTTAGTTATAGCCCTACAAAATCATCAAAAATTCAATTGTACTCGTATGTTTATCGAAATTAAAAATGCTATGCTTTTTTAAATAAAATATGTACATAATAGAAATAAAGATTTTAGTGCTGAACTGTGTTATTCATATAATTTTTTTCATATAAAAAATATTTTGGTCCTCAAATTCAATGTTTGTGCATTAATTGAATATCAATATAATTTTCCCTAAACAAGTTTATTATAATTTTTATTTATGTTGAGTTGATTATACTAAAATATTTACAGAAAAACACAAAAATACATATAAATTTATACATTAAAACATTTATAAGGATAATATAAAACAAACTGTTGCTTAAAGTCCCCATTTAAAAGGCCTAGGATTTTAAAAATTTGTATTATTGATCTAAAACACATTGGAAATGTAAACGAAGGTTTTAAAACACATTAAACATATTTTTTAACTTTTCTAACAAAATTCAATTTCAAATTTCTTTAAAGTATAAATTTGCCCTAAGAGATAATATCTATGGATATCTGATAAAACAACTTAAGCATAATTTTAAAAATGTTTAGTACTACCAAAATAGTAATAAAGAGAAGAATGAAACTTTTTAATTTGTTCGTTTAATGAAATTATGAATAAATCCAATGAAATTTTAATTATTCACACTTAAGATCGTTAAACCAGTTTTTTTTTATTAACAAGGAAACTCCTGAAGCTCGTAAAGTTTAAAAACACAAAGAAAATTTAGACTGAACGGAAGGTTGAACAGAGTAGTACATCATGATGTTTCAGGACCAATCATGGTCTCATTACACAGGGTAACAATTTCGAAAAAATTTTAAATGCTTTAATAACCACTATATAGATTTGATGCATCATACCTAAGTACGAAAATGGTAAAATTTTTTAATTCTATGGATAAGTTTTTTTTTTAATTTTTTTCTAAATTCGACAGTTGCAATCAAGTATTTGACTATCCTGTATCATTTAAATATAATTATGTTGAGTCAAGAGTGTTTTTCATAAATATGATTTGGAACGTTTTCTATTATTTCTTTTCATAACTAGGTGGCGCTCATCGTGTTCTGATATATCCTGTTCATCTGATTATCCTGTTTTGATTTATAATAGAAACACCTACGTGACTTTAATGTTTGACAATTTTCACATGATCAACAGTAATTTTCTACTGGTTTTTTTTTAGGTTTTTTGTAACATTTGAATTTTGCTATCGATAAATAAGTTTTTTCTAAATTTGCTGACTAGAACAAAGCATGTGCCTTTAAAGTCGGCATTTATAAATGTGAATTTCTGTAAAATAGTCTTAAGTGCTTCTGTCAAATTTTTCGAGATTATATTCTTGAAAATTTTCTTTGAATGTGACATAAAATTAAAACATTAGCTGTTGATTGGCAAAACGTTTGTAAATAAACATGGCAAAAATATGCTGATTAGGCCAAAGGATGCTTCCTTAATTTCTTAAATATAAATATTTGTTCAATCTCGACTTAAGTGTTTTGTAGAAAATAAAATCTTATGTGTTTATTTAATTAAAATGTTATTTGCAGGCTTTCGTTGTTTTCTTTTCGCTTTGCAATAAAATGTAAAAGAAAGGACTTAAAGATTGTTTTTCCTTCTTTATCCACTTCAATAAATCCGAAAAAAATTGTCTGGGTATTATTAAATAATACAAATTTTTTAAAGAAAAAAAGACAACAACATACATATGCATGTATGTATTTACTTGTTTTCTAAATAAATAAATTAATATTTGTAAAAAGAGAGCGAAGATAAATGTATTCAGATTTATTTATTTATATTAAATTAAACACAAGAAATGCAAAACAATTAAGACAAGATCTGAATTGTACGATACTTACTATTAACTGACGGTTATAAATTAATCCAATAAACGCTGAAAATAAAAAAGGCTACAATCAATTGCAACGTAATTATATCGTTTAGGCTTTCTGTGTAAAATCACTCGCGAAATAAATCCGAAATGTTTTTTAAAGTTTTCTTGTAAACTTGCTGCGGTTGTTGTTTCAGTTGATGTCTGAAATAAATAGCACTCACATGTAAATCATGTATCTAAATCTAAAATTATATGGAACACCAAAATACAAATTGCCTGTCACTAAAATTACAAAATTTCATGTGAAAAAGCAGATTAATTGGTAAAAAAAAACTCGGAATAACATTAAACCACACGCACAATCC
This sequence comes from Lypha dubia, assembly GCA_947311025.1. Lineage (NCBI taxonomy): Eukaryota > Metazoa > Arthropoda > Insecta > Diptera > Tachinidae > Lypha > Lypha dubia. Next base: position 124,810,697 of record OX371260.1, read on the forward strand.
TCAAATGGACACAAAGAAAAACTAAATGTTTGTGTTTCTTTATACTTTATAAACCTTATAAACCGAAAAAAGGTCTACGTAATTTTAACTATCAAATATTTTACGTGCAAGAAGTGTTTATGGGTATTTTTCACCTCAAACACTTTAACAACTTTAGGCAGAAAGTAAACAAAACACAATACACTTAATTTGATTTATACGGATATTTATATGAATATTTATATCCTTAAATATTTTGATAATAATTATTTTTTTTTTCACATACAATGCAGGTCACGTTGAATTAGTCTCTGAGCGTAAAGCGCGTAAATCTTAAAACTTTTTTTTATTATTGTTTAATTTATATTTAGTTTTTATGAGCCTGCCGCAATTTTATTTTCAAAGCGAACGCAACAGGCGGACAACGTTAAGATAACTCAGGTTGATATGCTTCGGCCACTAGGTTTTATATTCAAAATCAGTAAAATGTGTAAACTAAAACAACAAAATACAAACAAGAGTTAAAACAACAAACACATTTAAAAGAAGAAACAAGAAATTCTGAACGAAAAAAGGTTCAAACGAATCGCAAATGTTTGTTGTAGAGCATGCGTTGTTCACTGTATGTGTGTGTCAATGGGGACACACAATTTCACGCACATATTCCTATTCACCCACATAGAAATAAAACATCCTGTTGCGTATGCAACACAAAACCATTGAAATGTAAATGTTTAGATGCAATGTTGCTAAGCACAATTGAGTGAAATGTATTAAATTGAAATATTAATATAAAAGAAAATAAGAGAATGCACTTGGGAAGAGGAGATAAACTGTTGACTCTGAATAAATTTTATAATTCTTTAGTTATTTCATTTGAAAACAAATTTATAATTTACTTAGGGATAACGTAATAAATCGTTTGACTTGCATTGAACCCTGGGAGACTTCGTCATTGCAGCCAAAAATAAATGAATTATTTGTGAAAACTGGATTCAGAAAGTTGCGAATACCCTGGGATCCAAAACGTACCAATCCTGGCATTCTGGGTAGGGTGAATATAGGAAATTCTTACACTTAGTATCTGTAATATTAACCACTGGCTCCTTTCAGTAATTAGAACATCGAAGGTGTTTTTTTTACACTCTCGTAAAAGTAGTAACCTTTTTAGATTTGAACCACCATACTAGAGCGACATATCTCAGTATTACGGTATTAAAATACCAATTTAACACTTTTGCTTTTAGTTTTAACGATTTTCTAAATACCCGATGGTAGGCATGAACCAAACCTCAAATGAAGGAATTTTTATTAACATGCAAGGATTATTTTACTGATGCTCCTAAGAGTATGCATGTTTTTTATTTCTTGTTATAAATGAAGTTAGTAGAAAAATTCATTGCGAATTCGAATTCGAACTTTAGGAATGGTTTGATAACAAACTAAATTTTGGCGAATTTTGTAGCATGTGGCCAACAGTGTGTGGTATGCATTGCGATTCAATAGTACCGCAACATAAATTAAATAAAACAATTTTATTACAATTTCGTATTAACCAATATTGTTTCAATATGTAAAAATGGAATAAAAAAGGAATTATAACAATTCTCGTATTCTATTTCTGTTAAAAACTTGGTAAAGTAGTTGATATTATTTCCAATTAGTATCCTCTTTACATCAATTGTAAAAATGGACACACGAACGCTGATGAGAGGTGTAGCGGCCTTGAAATCGGTATACTGATACGTTCTGCTAATCTGATTGCACATGCTAATGTTTTTCAAAAATAATAAACTCATAGTAATTTTGAATTTTCATTAATTCAATAAAACTGAACTTAAACCTAATAATAATAATTTCTCATTTATACATTATTACAGTTCAAATAATAATTACGTTTATTCATAATAATAATATAAAACTAGGTTTTTTTTTTTGTTTTCTAAAGTCTCAACTTTTTTTTTTAATTAGGACCAGCACTCAGGGGATGACCCCTACGTATGCAGTGCACTATGCCGGAACTCAGGGAGAGGGATAGGGTAGAGAAATAGATGTTGAAAATTTAGAAGACTTAACTCTTTCACAACTCTGCTTTGCGCGTTATGTTAATTTTTACGGCAGTGTTGAGGCGCCCCCGGTGTTAAGTAGACGCATTAACTTTGTTAAGCTGTATTAAGCAGGCATTTTAATAATTGTTTTACTTCGCCGATGTTTCTTCTAACCGACGAAGGAGGGCGATGTTGTGTACATTAGCTTGGAACAGCATCAATCTGTGTCGGAACAGTTTTTTAGTGTCCAGTGCTATGCCTTCATCACTTAAATAGTCCGATAACAATTAATAAATTGCTCACTAATGTACATTAGAGAAAAATTAATGGTGTTGATTGACTTCCTCCGGCCAGGTTTGAACCCAGGCCCCAATCATTGTTTGCTTAGTAGTCAACGCGCTAACCACTTCAGCCAAAACCACCCTCGATTCAAAACGACTTTCAATTGGAATTGAGTTTTGCGACATTGGAAAGCCCATGTTGCACACAATATTTTCTACAAATCCTCTCATAAAAATTGTTCATAGGTGTTTAGTCTGTTTACACATTAATATTAGTAACAATGCAATGTAACGATCATACTTGACTCGAGAACAAATGTTCGTACAGAAAATATGTCTGGCAAAACGTAAAACACTAAAAAAAATATGTACTTCTTTGGGGCTGCTGAATAAAAATTCGAAGATCACATATTTTTCTTATTAGCTATTCGTGAATAGCATATCCGAATAAATTGTTCACTGTGTCACAGATATATTTATTTCTCTTCTTTCTGCCAATATAATTTTTTTAGAATAATTAAAAATTCTTTGTGATACCACCTTAAAACTTTACTGTAAATTTATTGTGTTTTTTTCTAAATTGCATTGTATGTATATACAAACTGGAAAATATAACTTTAACCTTGAATATCTATTAAGTTCAGATATTCTAAGCATACGAAAAATACATTTTACAGGTAAAATTGCTGCAATGAAAAACTCAGTCGCATTCCATAACAAAAATGTTGCTAAACATTTCTACCGCCCCTTTAAATTGTTTTATTGCCAAACCGAACATATTTATGAATGAATGTTATTAAGACCTCTTTGCTAATATTTTAGTAAATACATGCATACATCCATATGTACTATATATAGGTGTGTGTACAAAGTTATCTACATATTCAACATGTAGCAATTATGATGTAGAAGTCGAGAAAGTATTCATTAAATACGAGTACACACTTACTACGTACACTACATTTAATTAAAATTTATCAAAAATTTACATATTAATAACATATTTTGTGTATGTGATAGATGTATGTATGTGTGTATGAAAGTATATTGATATATTGAAAAAATCTAATTTAGTTTACACTCAGATGAAAATCCTATTAAAAATATAGCTTTTTTTTTTAATAACCTTGTAAAATCGACATCATTCTCAACATATCTTAATATAAGTACATGTCCAGTTTAAATTCTTTGAAATATTTCAACAGTGACATTTCATTGATTAAAATATCATACATAATTTACTTTTTTTTTTTAATCGATTTGTTTAATCACTCGGAAATGTTAATTTATATGAAATTTTATTTTAAATATGTAATTTTTATTTTTATATCAATTAAAAGTGATTGTTATTTTCCTAGTATGACATTATTTTTAATTATTACAGTGGATGGTTATAAAAAAACTGATTGATCATAGCAAATGTTTTTGTTTAGTATTACTAAAAAATATCTCATGCATGGAAGTCTTTTTTTACGTCAAAACAATGCATATCAAAGGCACAATAGTTGTAGTTATACAAATATGTGTGTACATACATGCACATTGTAAAATATATTTTCTGTTTCATTTAAAATCACTTGCTTGCCTTTTGTTAGCTGTTGGTCCAAAGAATCTTGCGATTTTTTTAATATGTAGACATAAAGATCATCTCTGGATGTTTATAGCAGCATGTGGGTGGTATTGGGTTTAGCGGTCAGCGCATTGACTGCTAAGCAAACTGCGACATAGGACCCTTTTCGATCCGTTGTCAGAGCAAGTCTTCAAAATCTTGAATTAATCTAATATTATTTATTTGTGTACGAATTTTTTAAAATTCATGACTTACTAATCAGTGAGTTGCAACAAGAATAATCGAGCCTACTTAACAGAGAACTGCACGATCACAGGTTTTCGTGATTTAGGTATACTCGTCTTAAATGCGGTTGCGGTGTGATCGCCACCGCATTGCTTTTGCTCAAGTATTCGCCATATCCGTACACAGTTGAGTATTGCTACGTTTGAGCTTCTAGCATACACAATCATATGCGTTCGCGGTGATTGCTCTGCCTTACGTTTTTTACACATTCGGCAGTCGTACTCATACTTAACGTACACAACAAAAACAATATTTGTATACGAACATGCGAGCACACTCATTGATGTGTGCTTTATCTGAAGTAAATACAGCGTTGCCACTGTGTAATTATACAAAAGCTGTAATAATTTGAAAAAAACATCTATGTATTTGTATATAGCTTTTGTGTTCTGCAAAAATTGCAGTAAATGTAAAATATTAGCGACGCATATACTCATATGAATGTACATAAGATGTATGTATGTATCTATGTGTAAATGCCGTATACCTATATCATGTTTTTCGCTTCTCTTGTAAAATAATAAAGTTGATAGTTAGGGCATTTATCGTTTCAGGTAACGAAATGCTACATAAAAACCCGTCTTATTTTTAATGTTTATTTTATTAAACTCTCATAACACTTTCAGATTATTTTTCGGAATCGAAATTTGGTTTTTAATAATGCTGCGCACTTGCATTTTTCAATCTCAGTAGGAAAAATAACTACGCTGAAGAACAAATTAAATTTTTTAGAATGAATTCTTGTATACAAATATAAGCAGATAGCGCCTTAAGAAATGTTTTGTGAAAGACTGATTCGTAAATATAATTTTCGGGTAATTTTGAATCTGTTATTGTGTAAGGATTAATCTTAAGTCTGGCATCACTGATTGTTTGTAGAGAAAACTTCCAAAAGCAAATATAAAAAAATAATAGAGTATGAAAAGACGAAATACTAAAAGTTTTGCTCATGCAGATTGCGATGTTTGTTGCTACTGGTTTTTGCGCTCATTGGTTTTATGTACGCAAACACCGCAAAGTAGCGAGCATATTATGATCGCATCAAATCTCTGTAAATAAACGGCGAGTCAAATCAACACCGCAAATTTTTTTATGCGTTGTTTAAAGTGCTCGGATGTGTAAAGTATAGAGTACATATGCGGTGTATTTATGGTTGCGGTGTGATCGCGCCGTTCCTGCTACTTATTCCCTAACGTTGAATTTTAAGAACAACACAAACAAGTATTATTCAATTTTATACTCGTTCGCTTTTTATGCACAAGCAGAATTCATTAACAAGTGTAAATCATTTCGATCATTTGATGCGAATGTGCATGATCTGATTGCATGATACAATGAATATAAGGCATATGAAGAAATAAAAAAACACCAACTCTATCTGCCTGGCCCACGATGTCGAACGAATTTTTCTATCGTACAAATTACATTTAAAACAAAAACATTTTTAAAAATTTTGTTATTGTTTTAAATGTAATTTGTACGAAAGAAAAATTCGTTCGACATCGTGAGCCAGGCAGTATGTATTTTGTTGGTAGAAAATTTGATTTCGGAAGTCAAAAATATAAATATATATGTGTGCATGTTTCAAACTGTGACAAATATACATATAAATAAAAATTATTTGTTCAAATACGAGTACAAAATTACTTTAACAACTGATTAAAACACTTGTTCCGCTAACAACACGTTGGCTTCGAGTAAAAATGAGTTTCATACTCTTAACGACAGTTCAGAACATTCATGTTAGCATAAAACAACAAGTGAATAAAAAAACACTTCTTGCGCTTACAACACGTTGGCTTCGATTCAAAATGAGTTGCATACTCTTAACGACACAGTGAAAACATTCATGTTAGCATAAAACAACAAGTGAATAAAACTCAATGTTTGAAACGAACGGTTGCGTAAACAAGTGTTTTTTGCTTTTGAACAAAAACGATTAGATCATAAAAATCAATGTATAAATAAGTATACCCGAAAATTATGCACTTGTTGCAGCTCACTGTTACTTATTTGTAAAAATTATTTTTGTTAATGTAAAAATTACCACTTTAGAACTTATGTGTAGTGGCTTTTGAGAGGTTGCAAAGTGTAGTAATGAGGTGGTTAGAGTCCCTATATACATACAAAACCGAAGTTCCTTGGCTCGAGTCCCAAAAGACGTAAATTTTATAAAAATGTTTTCATCACCCTTCATTTCAGATAATGCAAGTACATGTTGTAAATAACAATTGTGACGTTCCAGCACTCTGATGACATCAAAAGCTTCTTTGTAGCAGATTGCCGCCTCAGAAGAAGGTAAAACAAGGAAATGAAAAATGCGCATCAAGATGGCAGATGTGTGGCGTACATAACGAAATTTTTACTAATTTTGGGATAAACAATGAACTTGTTTTTAGTAAATATTTCCTGTTAGAGACGAAATTTGTAATTCTGAACATCAAGGGAACTCTTGCTGAGTTTTTGAAAAAAAAAGGCATTTCCGCTATACGACGTCAAATTTGAACTGAAATTAAGTAAAATTTTCAAAAATTTTGTTAATTTTTTTAGGGTACAGAGAGAATATCGTCAATAAAAAATCACGGATATAAAAATATCACCGATCTCTGTAGATTGATTAGCCCGAACTGTTACGGTACAATATCTGTATCAGACGCATCCCTATTATGGCTGTACGAGTATGTAAGCTTGTATTTATTTATAATTTTGTAATTAACAAACACTACCTCGGCATTTGAAGCATGAAATATAATAAACAATTAGTTTTTAATGATAATTTATTTTAAAAAATTGTTCAATTGTTGTTTTAACAACAAGTTTCCTTTAAAATAATGTGATTTAAATATTAACACGAATAGAATCATCAAACTTCCGTTTCAACTTGTAAATTATTATAAAACTATTTACTTATGAAAAGTAATATTATCAGGCTCAAGTTCAGTTTTATTGAATTAATGAAAATTCAAAATTACTAAGAGTTTTTTTGTGTTGGAAAATATTATTATTTATATCCAATCAGTTTTTAGCAGAACGTATCAGTACCGATTTCAAGGCCGCTACACCTCTCATCAGCGTTCAATTGTCCATCTTTACAAATTTCGTAAAGTGGATACTAATTGAGAAGAATATCAACTATTTAACCAGTTTTCAACAGAAATAGAATATGAGAATTAAATTTTAATTAAATTTTTATTCTACAATGAAACAGTGCTGGTTAGTACGAAATTCCCTCATTACTGTTTGGAACTAATAATCAACACAAACTCATAGTCCGTTATCATCAAAGTATTCTACTTTGTATTTTAACGTTTTTGTTGATTTTACTCTATATTAGGGAAATTCACATATTACTGTGACCCTTGTTATTAGGGTATTTATAGCTCGTCCCCAAGCGGAATTAAACTATTTCCTCATACATTTTGATTGGCTTAATAATGTGTTTTCATTTTTATTATTTTGTTGTTGTATAGATTTCCTGTCCATTTATACATTTACGTTTTAGCACACATACAAAGTTATGTTCATAATAATTGGTACGAGTATATACCCACCGAATCAAGTGTTCTGTTTTCATTAAGAATTTTTTCGATTTCTAAACTGAAATATTATCGAAAGCAAAATGACTCTGTAACGATAAATTAGGTTAAGTTGCATAGATCTCCAGTTTAAGATTAGGGATTTAAGGGTGACCCACTTGGTTCCTATTTTGTAACTTTGTGCTGCTAAAAATGATACCATGCAATGATGTGAAAGAAATATTTTTAGTAGACAAACGAACGATAATTATGACTTTAGAAACGTCGAAACCTTTGGTTTGATGGGTACACACACACACACACTCACAGAAATCAAATGGGAATTTAATATTTATAGACATACAAAAGTTTATTTATAAACATATAACCAAAAACTTCTTATTTCGATAAAAAGTGAATATTTATGTGTAGAGGGTAGTAAACTACCAAAAAAGCACTAGAAATTCAAGAACAACAAAACCAAAATAGCTAAACTATCGCAGTATCTCCGACAATATGACCAACAACAGAATCTATATTAATCCATTAGAAGATTGCATACGATTTAATGTTAATACGACTGAAGCTTAGATTAAAGTGGGAAGGTGCCCATCAACTTACTTTTCAAGAACAAACTAAATACCGTCTGAATTACTTTACAATAGTAAAATCATAAAACACACTTGGCACAAGTTCAGTACTCTGGTGAGTTTAACATTTTTATTATATTTTGAATATTTATTAAAAATCTAAATACATATTGTAATTTTAAAGTTGTTCTTTGTAAATCAATGCGGTAAGTACTGGCGTACATCATGTGAGAATAACTAGTTGAAATGGTAAAGTATAAGAAGTGCAGGGTATACATATTTATAAGAATTTTTTTCATTACTTTCTAATGAAAAATCCATTGCTTTTACAAAAAAATTATATTAAATAAGAAAGTCTTGAATATATTAAATCGTATATAAGCGTTTTCTTAGTATGAAGTACAGTAGCACCCCTATGATCCGGACAAGAGAAATCTGAACACAACCCAAATAATTGAAATCATGAGACCAAAATATAAAAAAAATATATTATGATTAATATTTTTTGATATTTTTCCAGGCTAAAGTTTGTAAATTTAATAACCAGAGAAATATTAGAAAGACATTGTTAACATGTTACAAGCAAGTTAATATCTAAACATCACTTTAGATCTCAACTACACGGCTAAATAAAACAAACGTAGTTTCCGGTAGAAGCCATTAAAACTCATCAGTATTTATATGTAAATATATATTATAATTTTTTAATTCGAAGTGAATGATGTTTAGTCAAATATAGGGCCTGTTCGGAAATGCATCACTGCGCCGCATCTGATGCGTTGTACGTTCTGAAAATCAGCGGCTGGTAACACTGCATATGCTGTTTTGTATCAGGTGAGCAAACTAGTCACAAATGCGCATCAGATGCGGTGCAGTGATACATTTCCGAACAGGGGGATATTAAATTGTTCAGGCGTAATTTCATTTAATTTTTAATTAAATTAATATTTTATTAGAATAGAAAATCAGCCAGTTTAACGCCCAGTGTTTGAATCACAGTTTATTGAAGTGAATTCCTAATAACTTGAAAAATTATATACATATGAAGTTTTTCTTTAAACTTCATAATCCTACATTTCTCCATTAGGCCTACCCAAATTTTTACTTAATTAAAATCATGTTTATCGAAAAAAATTTCCAAGTCTGGCAGCAAGTGATGCATCATAGTAGCAAACGTAGAATCTGAATCAAATGTTTTCTGTGTGTGTGTGTGCGTGTGTGTGTGTGAGTGTGCTACACGTACGCTTTTTAGTATTGTTGATACATCCTTAACGAAAAATTTCGTTGAAAAATACATTATTAAGTTGGAAGATATTGTTAAGTTGTTTGCATAAAATGTACCGGTGAGATTTGTTTTTTTGCTACAATATATCTACATATACATACATACTTACATATAGATAAAGAAGTAATTTTATATAAAAATTATTTGGATTTTAATTATTCAATGTAACAAACGCTTTTTGGTCTCTATTTACAATCTTGTTATTACTTGTTATACTTTTCGAGTTTTCCAAATATTACGATTTTTATCTGCATGTCCTAAGACGTTATTTCTTTTTGTTTTTTTCCTTATTTTTCGTTGGGATGCAATGAAAAACTCTAGGCTGAATTTTTTATTTAGGTTGTTAATTTAGGACATCTGCTTGTCCTTGCAAAAACATGGAAATTTACTTATTTTAAGTTTTAATATTATTAAAGGAAAAAAACTCAAAACTTTCGTCTTTGAGAAGAAAGTGGTTGGTGAGACTACATAAAATGTCAAGAATCCCTTTCATATATGTACATACATATTTTGATATCAATTAATTTTTAAAATTTGTATATAACATTATTTCCTAAACTTATTGATTGTTACTGATTCATGAATTTGAAATGAAGTCAAGAAAATTATTTTCTAAAAAAAAAACAAATTCTACTGATTCAAAGGAAATCACTTGTACGAGTATATTTGTTTTGCACAAAACAAACAAATTAAAATTCGTTGCTGAAATTGATTTAATACTCTGTAAATTGTTAACGTAACCATTTTCAACACAATTATTTTAAACATCAATCGCAATCAGTGTTGCCGTTTTGGTTATTTTTAACCAAAAATGGTAATATTTTTTTCCAATGTGGAGATGTGAACTTTTTTTTCATTTTGGTAACTTTTTTGGAAATCAAAAATATGAATGTTTTTTATCTAATTAATTTAATAAAACGTTTTTTATTACGTTGTTTTGATGACACTGTAAAATTTTACAAAAGTATGTAGTTCGTTTTACTTAATAACCAACTCTGCGTTACTTAAATATACATGTCTGCACAGCATGTCTACTTTGATTGCCGGCATTTTATCAAAGAAAAAGTTACTGTGAATTGGCAAATGTTAGAAAAAACATATAATTAAACAAATGCACAATGGATAAGTAAGTATTAGTATTTTTTCATATTTGAATCTTTTTAAATTCAGTAATAATTTTTAACTTCTTTTTAGGTTTTTATTGAAGAAGACTGCAAGTAATGGAACCGAAGAATTATCATCTGAAAGCGAAAATGAAAGGAGGTAAAAACAATACTTTAATTTTTCATAAATTTTTGGTATAAAAAAAATATTTCCAATTCAGTGAAAATAAAAACAACCATAAAAGAAAGTTTCGGGCTGCATGGCTGCAGGAATTTCCTTGGCTAATAAATAAAGATGGGAGTGGGTATTGTACAGCTTGTGATAAGAAATTGTGCAATCACGTAAGTTATTTAAGGAAACATGCATCAATACGTATTCACATACAAAATGTGGAAAGGAAAAAAAACCAAATCAAAATAAATTCTTTTGTAAATGCTGAAAAAGGAAATCTTGCTAAACAAGTATACCAAGCTGAACTAGCACTTGTTATGTTTCTAATTAAATTAAATATTTAAAAAAATAATAAAAAAAAAATGAATTTTAAACATGTAAATATATTTAATATTATATATTATTTAAAAAAATAATAAAAAAAAAATTTGGTTATTTTTTTTCTCGTTTGGTAAGTTTTTGGTTACATAAATTTTTTGGAAGTGGCAACACTGATCGCAATGTTATTTCCACATGTTTAATCAAAATGGTAAAATAATATGTTCAAGTATATGTATGTAAGAATTATTGTGTGAGTGCGTGTGTGTAAATAGGAGTGTAAGTGGATAATATTTTGTTATACAATGTTTTTGTGTAATACATGCACATACCAAACTGTTTCTGTAGCTGCATGCATACCTTACTGGTAATTTTATTAACAATTTCAAAACAAATTTTGTGTGAAATAAATGATTATTTCTTTTAAATTTATTTCTAACAAAATATTTAATTATTTTACTTTCATTTTAAAAATTTTTCTGAAAAAAACTTTTAAAACAAATAAATTGTTTCGCTGATTTAAGAAAAGCTTTATATTTCTTTCTTTTTACACTAAAAACGAACAACAAAAAGTAACTTTTAATTTCAATAAGTTATTTTGTACTAATTTTTGTATGATAAAGAAAAAGTATTTGTTAAACTTGGTTTTCGTAACCCACATACTTTTTTTCTTTTTAATAAATGAACCTTTAAATTGATTTGTGATCTTTTTCTTAGAATTAAATTTCTTAACACGTAGACCAAAAAAAAAACAATTTTTGGAGACCAAAAAAACTTAAGCATCGCAAAAGAAAGATTAGCAAGAAAACCTTATTGAACACATCCTCACACACATTTACATAAGTCACTTAATAAAACTAAACGGCAATCAAAGTGGAATTTTCAATAATTTTAATATATACTTTTATACAAACGCCCTTGTTAAGCACACCCATTTCAAATAATCTGTAAATTAATTTACTTAATGTCACACAAGAGAGCAACACCACGTAGTGCCCAATGTTTAGGATTAAAATCAGTTTCAAAATCAATCGATCCCACATACTTCAAATCAGTGCGTTGTGGCTTACGATAAATTGGACATTCATACAGTTTAGGATCTTTTCCGGCTGTTGTATTTATCGCATAAATATAAATTACTGGCATTTGTTCGTATAAAACTTTCATTTTTGATTCGATTAATTTTCCACTGCGACGATCCAACGAAGCGCCTGCAATAAAACAAAAGAAAGAATGGAGAACAAAATTATTAAAGAAATCCATTATAGAATTTTCTTCCACTGCAAATACTTTCTATAATAATTTCTACAATTGTTCAAACGTTAATAATTCGTGTCATTAATTTTTCCAAGAAATTTTCCTTTCTTTTTGTTTTAACATTGTTTAAGCAAAACCAACCACAAACCTTACACTCATTCATTCGTTCATTCATTCATTCATTCAAACAGTTTTCCATTTCAATAATGTTAAATGCAAAAAAAAAAATATAAAGAATTTTAGATAAAAAGCTACGTTGTCAAATAGAACCTTTTAAACTAATGACCATTTATTCTAATGCAGAAAAACGCACAATGCAATATATAAAATTATTAATCTCTAAAGATTCATTTCGTGTATTAATTTGCAAATGATACTGGCTAAAAATAAATATAGAAGCTTAAGAACAATTAAAATCGCCAGTTAAATGGTCATACGTTGGCCGTTTCCATGCGTTGGCAGTGTAACAAATAAAATATGCAGCATAAAAATATTTTATTTAAATTTTGTACAAGAATTTGTTTTTTAAATGCTCTCAGGCTAATACTGGCTTTAAAAATTTTAATGTGTGTGAAATTAAAGAAAACCCAAACTTTTTATTGCGCTTATTATTCTTGCGACCACTCCCCCTTCGTTATGCAGCATTGACTAGGAATTATGAATTTTCCTAATTTTCAATGATATTTTTTTGAAGAACTTCTTTGGCGTTTTTCCTTTCTTGGATTTCTTGAACACGAGGTAAAGTTTAGATATCATATCGGAAAAAGTAAATAAATACCTTTTTCTGTTTTTTTTTTTTTTTTTTTTTTTTTTTGTAAAAACATAGAAATTTTATTTAATCGTCTTTCTAACATGCGTAAACAATTAATACTAATTATTTTATTTGCAGCTAAACTATTGTTTATTCCCTTGAGTCATGCATGTATGTATGTATGTATACATATGGTTTAACTAATACAAATAAAAAGAAAAGCAAACCTTGCATATATGCATACAAGCACATCCCAAACAGCATTTTATGAAATTATTGATTAAAGAAAAAAAAACATATGATATGAAACAGGAAGCAAGTCCTTTAGTCCATTTATATATGATATTCAATATTTCCATAATATTTTATGGGAACAAACTACAAGAAACCCGAAATAAACAAAGAAGAATTTAAAAAATCAGTCAATAAAAGAAGGAGTTATGCGATAATAATCTTTTGAGGGTGCAATTTGCGCGTCGATTTTCAAAAACAAATCCTTTGAAACAAAAATAAAATTAAAAACGGTTTATAAATAGGAGGATATAAGAGGGACCTGATTTTCCAAAAAAAAAATATATATGAGAAATAGAACCAAAAAGGAAGCAAAACCGATCAAACAAACATGGAGTTTTGAAAATTAACATAAAGCGCAAAGCAGAGTTGTAAACGAATTAAGCCTTCTAAATTTTCAACATCTATCTTCTTTACCCTATCCCTCTCCCTGATTTCCGGCACAATTCACTGCATACATATGGGTCATCCCCTGAGTGCTGGTCCTAATTAAAAAAAAATGGAGTTTTGAAAATCGGCACATAAATGAAACAGTTGCGCTTTAATCAATATTTCTTGGAGGGGAAACATGCAACGATTTTTAAAAATAATTTTTTTTGGAGTTCGGTTAAAATAATGGCAACAGTGGAAAAAAAGCTGTAATTCATAAGGTTTTGTTAAATATTATACAGTCATATTACGATCATCTGCTTGATCAATATATGATTGTCACTTTCTAGAGCAGTTGTTCGAATGATTTTCGGGTCTGTTTTTAAGCGGTAAACTAATTAAGCAGTGTGTGATCGAAGGTAGTCTTAAAAGATAAATTTTAGTTATTTTTTATGAAAAGTTAGTCTCTTGTCTTATACGAGCGTTGATGCAGAGAAGGAAAAACATAATCATCAGCTACCAAGATGAATATTCAGGTCCTAAAAGAAAATGTTAAATCTTAAATATTCGATTAGAAAATTTTCCTTCCAAAAGATTAAACTTGATCCGCATCTGGTTCATGAATAAATGTTCAATTAAAACGTAAAAATATTTTTTATGGTTTTATATAATAAGCCACTATTATTCCACACACATGAAATATAAAATTTGTTTATGTTTTAATTATTGTGGAGCAGTTTCAGCAAAAAAAAACAAAGGCAAACAAGTGAGTAAAAGAAAATCTCTTTTATGGCAGAATGTCTGCAATAATGAAACTGCTAAGCACCATGAAAATCTTTTGATTGTACAATGTACATATTAACTAACTATTGTATTAGCGTACTTTGAAAGTTTGAAAAGTACCAAATTAGGCACTACTTTATATTCCTGATAGAAATGGCAACAGTCAGACATACGAGTACGAGTATACACATACACAAGTCATTAAGTTTTACCCACATTTATATTTTATTTATGTTTGTTAAACATGTGTAAAAAAGTTTTTGGTTTTTTTTTTTTTGCAGTATTTTTTTTCTGAACCTGTTGTAAGATTATACGTTTATGTTTAAATATATGGGTAACTACATTGTACTCGTATGTGAACAATTTTATTTTCACTTAATCTCTGTAGGGACTATTTAGCTCCTCTTGAGTGACCTTAAAAATTTCATAAATAGATTTATGGTGAAATATGTTAATGCGTTTTAGATAAATTATACTATTCTTTTTTCTTATTAGGACCAGCACTCAGCTTATAACCCCTAATTATGCAAAGAATCGTGCTAGAAATAGAAAGCGAAAGGGATAGATTAGAGAAGATAAGTATAGAAAGCTTAATTCTTTTGTAAATCTGCTATTGCGAGTTTTGTTATTTTTTTAGAGCAGTGTTGCAGCACCTCTGGTGTTAATTAGACGCATTAGCTTTGTTAAGCTGTATTAGCAGGCATTTTTATTAATTGTTTAACTTCGCCGACACTTCTGCTAACCGACGAAGGAAGGCAGATTTAAATATGGAGTACTTCTTGGAGGATAAAAACGGGACAAGTTGGTACTTTTAATATTTTTTTTTTTATTTTTACAAGTTTTTTATATGTACATCCATATGCTTTTCACTTTTTGGATGCTAGAAGAAGGAGAACCTGGTACTTTTGGTACCTCGAATTAAATTTCGTGTAAAGACAGTTACACTTGAAATGGTCACATCACATCATGAGTAACGAATCAATTCTAGCAAACTTACAGACTTAATTATTAACAAAAAAACTCTTTTTAATTTATTAAGGTTTCATAATTTGAGCTTCCATACAAAAGTTTAAAAACTTAAGGTGTAATTCATAAACGATTCATTATGTTATTGTGGCGTTATTGTACAAATTTTGTATGGGAAAACAGGTTTTTATGTGCACTTTAACTTTATGAATCGTTTATGAATTACACCTTTAATAAATAAGACTGTTACAAATTAAGATTTTGATTAATAACACTGTGATAGTTTTTGATCCGAAACAAATGAACTTCGATGAATCCTTTTCGAACTATTAGGTGGGAGTCCCCTGAGTGCGAAAGTACATTTGGAAGTGTCAGATTGGCTCCATGAAAAATGGATATATACCGTTTTCTCAAAAACTGGAGCCAATCTGACACTTCCAAATGTACTTTCATACTCAGGGGACTCCCCCCTAATAGTTCAAAAAGGATTCATCGAAGTTAATTTTTTCGACTATCACAGTGTAATTATTGTCATCACATACAATTTCATTCATTTAACAACATACGTCGCAATATATTGAAATTTTTTAAAAAATTCGGCTCAAGATTTCCTCTTACGATGGCAAATAAAAAATAAATTTAAAATTTATAAAAATTGGGACTTTATATGAAAATACGCCATAATATGGAAATTTATTTAAATTTTTATTACCTCTTTATGTCGTCGTTAGTAACTTTCAAAGTGAAAAGCTTCAGTGGTTATCATGAAAGCATTTAATACCAAAAAGAAAGAGAACATTTCAAATATTCATGCTATGGGTGATAATATTTATGTTATGGATTTTCTATTATTATTAATATTTAATTTTTCACGTACTTTTTTTATACTCAAATTGGGAAAAAGGTTAAGCGAATTGTGATCTCAAATGAAAATTAAATGCAACACTTTAGATAAAGTAGATACTTTCCGAGTAAAACAACTACATGGGAAAACGTTGAAATTTTAATTTTACAAAAACGAAAAGTATTTTGTATATTTTTTTTTTTGCTAGTTGTTGCCTTAGGCATTACCTTTAAAAGCATTCTTCATTCAACTTGTATAGAGAGACGCATGAATTGGTATTGGATATAAAAAAAGGAACACTTAATATTTAAAAAAAAATAAAAAAACGTGATATATTATTAAAAAGGGTATTGCATGCCTAAAATCATTTTTTATCCTAACTCTCCAAGGGAAAGATAAATATAGTCGTAAACCTTAAGAAGCTACTGTTTTAAGAAGTTAATTGGTCCTTTTTTTAATCTACTTATATGCACATATTGATATGCCTGTGTGGATTTATGACGCAAAATGAAGATTTTCCAATCAATGTTTTAAATTTTCACTTGTCAAGATAAATCCAACTTTACGCCGTACTTACGTACTAAAGAGTCTTCTATGTAATGCGCCACAATAATGGTAAACATTTGTATGTACGATTATTTGAGAAAAATTAAATTACTCATATTAAGTTTATTCACGGGATTCTAGTTATCAGGTTATCAGCAACAACAATAGAGAATAGAAAATATAATTGCGACACCTTTACCCTTGATTACAGTTTACCAGCTTATATGGTTATGGTGCTTATTTGTAATGTTTGAAAATATCCCAAAATTTGGGCTAACTGACAGCTCATAAAAATCGTTAATTAAAGCGAATAACATCTCAAATTAAGTAATTTATATTTTATATCCAATAATATTAATACATAATTATTATAAAAGTCCTTTTTCTGTGTATCAGTATTAAAAAGACTCTCAACGCGTAGAGGGGAATTTTGAAAAAAATGGAAATAAATCTGCAGCTCCTTAAGTGCTTCACGAAATTTTATTACCAGGGCAAGTTTTTAAGCTTTTTGCTGGAAAAGCTTGATTTCGCTTATTTTGTACCTTTTTTTGCAAAATTGCTTTATTTGATATACTCTGATTGAATTTGCTTATAATTCACTTTGACAGCCCTTGAAAATAGTTTTTGAATCTTTCTGTTGCAAAGAAAAAACAAAAGTTTGTCCTTTTTTCACACACGCAATTTTCTATTCTTTAACTCTTGACATTGCAAACTAGATTGGCTTAAAGGTGTTATTTATTATTGTGACAACTATACAGAAATTTGCAATGTGTTAAATGCACTTTCCGATGATGATGTGAAATCAATATAAAAAGCAAAAGTTCTATTTAAAAATGCATCTTTAAAATCTGATCTCCCGTACATAAAAGATAATTTCGAGTGTATTTGCAGAAGTATAATCAAACTAGAAAGAAGAGGACTTTATTTAAAAGAAAATTTGTCTATTAAAGAAAAAGTGGAAGAAAAGATGAAAATTTTTGAAAACAAAATATTTTTTGAAAAGTTCAACAAAGTTATGAATCGAAACGTTGAAATTCAAACATTAGTTAAAATTAAAAATAATATTTTTTAAACAAAAGCGAAGCTGTTGAATACATTGATTCGCTATCCCCCCAAGCGAATTATTATTGTTTAAGTTCGCACCTGCTACATCCAATTATGTTGAATGAATTTTTTCAATATATTCTACAGTTTTATGCGATAATCGATCTTTGTTTGTTTTTGAAAATCTAAAAAAAACATATTGTGATTGTGCTTTGCAGTAAAAAATTATTTAATAAAATAAATGAAAAGTGGTTACATTGCTTAATTTTTGGAAGCATATTTGAGCTTTTTTCCTTATGCTTGGGCTTATTTTGCGTTTATTTTGTGCTTTTTTGCTTGCTTTTTTCTTTAATTTTGTTCATATTTAAACTTGCCCTGTTTATTACTATCGGACGGCAGTTATCCGTATGAACGAACAAATTCGAGTCATTGATGAAAAAAACTTTGCTATAAGACATCTTATCAAACATCAATATGAAGCTGAATAATTTGGTAGCGTTGTGTAGATGTCAATCTATTCGTTATGATTTGCCAGAGTATACTGATCATGTGTGTTAAAAATTGATCTCAATATGAAAGTTCATTAGAAAATTAAGCCTGTAGAACTTGGTATATGTACAAATTTGTGTGGTATGCTCCAATTTTTTTTATTATTGAAGAACCCGTTAAGCCAAACATGAGCCTTATTGCTGAACACAATTTTTTAACAAAACATAAGAAATCTGGATAGTTTGGTAGTGTCAAACTTGCAAGAACTTGAGCCAAAAACGAAACAATAATTTTCAACTTTTACTATTGTCGCTGAATTAAAGCCCTAAGAAAAAAAATTTAAATGAATCAGCAATAATACCAAATGTATTAGCAATAAAATATGTTGCAGAAATAACTTCATCAACAGTCATAACGGATATTTTATGCGTTCTTTTTTTCCATCAAGTTTTGATAACTTGTCAAGAATCATACAATTATTTGTAGTTTCAACCATAAGAAAGCAATAAAAAAAACTATATAAAAGAAGCACATATGTAAATTTATACAGAAAGACAGAAATGATATAAGGTTATTTATATGCAGATGCTAATGATTGTGAAATAGAATGACGTAGGAATTAGCATTTTTTCAAACAAATTTTTCGCTGTTGAACAAAATTACAAAAACAAAGTATTTTTAAATCAACAACAAAGTATGCGTTTGTCATTAATGGTAACTAAGAGATCTTGCTGATTTTACCCGCCACCGTGTCTTCGGCACAAGTCGAATTATAAGGTCCGATATTAATGCACATTGTGATACTCCACTTTTGCGCTTTTAGCATAAAAGTTTGCCAGAGAAGAATATCCTTGTAGTCTTGTAAAATTTTGGTAGACAGGAAATTTTATTCCCAGCGAAGCCTTTATCCTAAATACCAAAGGGGAAACAGCAAAAAAAAATAATAATAATAAAAATAAAGCCATTGCTATTTCAAAGTGAACCAAGTCCTTATACACAGAGCCAAAACTGCCTAATAGAATCAAGAAGATTTTCTCTATGAAACGTTTTTAGGCTAAGGGGTATCCCAGCAGAAAGAAGCGAAGATTTTTCCCAAGAGATTCCTTATTATTTTCATGTGATAAATCTTTTTAATTTTATCAAGAGGGAAAATACATAAAATCACGAAGAAAACTTGTTATTCACAATTTTTTTTTACCCAATTTCCGTTATTTTTGGCACAAAAAATCAATCCATAGAGAAAATATTTTTGATTCTATTAGGTTTTCATATGAATTGTATAAAAAAGGTATTCCTTATTGATTTCATTAGGTTCCTGTAAGATCATGTGTAAATAATCTTCTTCAACGGTTGGTAATATGTAGCAAGGTATCTGTCTGTAGTGAGGTGGTTAGAGTGCCTATTTACGAAACCGAAGCTCCTTGATTCGAGTCCTAACAGAGGTAAATTTTATAAAAATGTTGTCAGTACCTTTCAATACCTAATAAAAACCATAAGTTTCCTTCCTGATTTTTTCAATAAGATTTTCCTTATTAAAATAATAAGACTTCCTTCTTGAAAAAAATCCGTAGAGATATCTTATTAATTTTGTTCTATTTTATTAGGTACTAGCCTATGCCGGTGTGCTTCGCTACACCCTCGTTATAAAATAAAATTAAAAGTATTTATATATCCTATTGTGAAAATTTAATGACGATCGGTCTAGTAGTTAAGACTATATTACGATTTTTAATTTTCCCAAAAAAGGGCCTGGTCCCACCCACTTTTCTCCCGGTACGTATTCCAAAATATGCCAATACCATATCTACCAAATATCATCGACGTAGGTCAAAAAATGCCCAAAATATGGTGATTTAAATATTTGGGTTATATGGGCGGTGCCACGCCTCTTTGTCCAATCAAAACTTCATATTTCCTATTATTCCTTCCAGAGTCACAATAACATGCTGTGAAAATTTCAGAAAGATCGGCCCAAGGGTTTGGTTTTCCTAAAAAAGGGGCGTGGTCCCACCCACTTTTCTCCTGGTACGTATTCCAAATTATGCCAATACCATATGTACCAAATATCAGCGACGTAGGTCAAAAAATTCCCAAAATATGGCGATTTAAATTTTTGGGTTATATGGGCGGTGCCACGCCTCTTTGTCCAATCAAAATTTCATATAGCCTATAATTCATCCGAGAGTTCTAGTTAAATACTGTGAAAATTTCAGGAAGATCGGTCCAAGGGTTTGGCCTCCTATAAGGAACAAACAAACACACAAACAAACAAACAAACACACATTCGGTTTTATATATTAAGATTTATTAGGCACTGTTTTCTCTGTGTATTATTAGCTGCCTGTTTTTAGAAAATGAAAACAAAATAGTGAGTGAGAATTTATATTGAAAACAAAAACAAATTTTCGTATCTTATTGTTGTTTTCAATATAAATTCTCACTCACAATTTTGTTTTCATTTTCTAAAAACAGGCAGTAAGTGATTCTATTAAATATTATATTTTTTAAGCAAATTTTTGTTTGTTATATTCTCACTTACCTTCAAGAAACAGTCCATGTACATAGACACCTTCTGTTGGATACTCGGTGATGTCTTCTTTATTATAGCGTGTTATTTGATTTTGCAACACTACCGAGTCAAGT
Organism: Lypha dubia; assembly: GCA_947311025.1. Taxonomy (NCBI): domain Eukaryota; kingdom Metazoa; phylum Arthropoda; class Insecta; order Diptera; family Tachinidae; genus Lypha; species Lypha dubia. The sequence goes on from OX371260.1 coordinate 124,831,826, forward strand.
GCCCAACCTTTGTGAGCTCGTGTTACTTCCTACAGACAGATGAGACAACAATGTCGGTAGCATAAGAAATTCCAACGCACAGAAGTATGCAAACATTTACATTCCACACGAGTTACATATAAAAAATATATATGCATAAGGACGGACCATTACGAACACCAACACACACATATAACACCAGCAATGCATGGTATCAAATGTCAGGGAATTTATTTGGTTAATATTATCGTTGTATAGGTTTATTGTGTCCATGTGTTTCATATGTAGAGATATAATTTCCCATCGAATAAGCAGTTGGCCACAAAAGGAAGAAAAATGAAAACGAAAATATATAAACATACATATGTATTTTATGCATGTCTGTATATATATATATATATATATGTATGCAAGTTGTACATATGGATAAATGAAATAAAATTGTGTGCGATAAACAAACGAGCATAAAAAATTGCATTAATAATATACGAAGAAATTTTCACACGTTTTACAGATGTTCCATTCGTAAAAATATTTTTAGAGATAATGTATTATTTTTATTTATATTTTTTGCCCACTTTCTGTCTTCTCATTTTATTTTCTAATAGAATGCAAAAATACGTCAAGTCCCACACAGACACACATTTGATTATTAAATATTATAGATTTCTTTTATTTATGTACTTATGGTAGTAATCATAAAAAATAAAACAGATTTCAAACGTGTTTTAGTACAAAATTTCAATATAATTTTTCAGATTAACGAAAGAAATTTATTTAAAATAATTAAAATTTAATTTCAATAAATATTTTACTTAATTTAAGAAATATCTGTAAATAATTGGATAATTGAATGGAAACTTGTATGGTGTAATAAAACCCGAGTGCCACACGTCATTTTTTTATTTAAATTTAACTACCACTATAAAAATATTGATACTATTGTTATTAATAAATATATAATGTCGTCCGTATAAGCTTAATTAAAGGATCATTAAACACTTTTTTATTTTTTCCGAATACGTGAAAATACATAAAAAGCTATTTATGCCATGAATTATAACCAATTACCACAAAGAATACACACAGCCACATGTACATCTGGAAATGAATACTTATTAAACGTATGAGTGATATTTAATTGGAAACTTTCACTCGTTAATCATACGTACATACTTTACTTGTTCAACTTAATTGGTTGGCATCCATTTATTGAATTAAAAATTAAGACAATTTAACGATAATTACTTTCAATACAATATTCTAGTTCAAGTAATTATTAAAGACTTACGGCAACTAAAAGTAGCAAAGATGCCTAAATAAAGCCCAAACCAAAAATTTGAAAACTTTTTGGGGCTTATTTCATTTTTCGATTTGGGGCTTATTTCATTGGGGCTTATTTCGTGCCACATATGTATGTAATTTGTATTGCTGCGTATGAGTATTATTAATTATCCTACTAATTTTTTATTTATTTGTTGATGGTTAAACAATGTCTATATCGATTTTATTTATGCTTTGCCAAATCGTCAGTAGACTCCAACCATAAAAAATTGGAATCTTAAAACTTGGAGAATATCTCAAATAATAAATTGGAAAGTTTGTATGTTTGGTTATCTGTTCCACTAAAACACGAAAAACACTTAATGGAGTTAAATGAAGTTTTGTAGAAAAATAGCAGATTAAAACAAAAGGTACTTTTTAAGACGTAAAAAGGGGAAAATTGGAAGTTTTAGTACCTTTTATTTTTGTACTAGCATTTTCTAAATTTTTTATAAACAAGCATACTTTTTGGAAATGAGGGAAAAACAGGTACTTTCAGTAATTTTTTACTTATAGTACGTTTTTATTTTTGGTGAGTTTTTACTTTTGGTACTTTTTCTCTTGAGAAAATTTCCAAATGGATTTGGATGCAATTTGGTAAACGGTTAGCAAGGGATCCCGATTAAAATATACGGTAATTTTTAGTTTATAAACTTTTGGTACTTTTTTGTTTATATTTTTTTTTTTTTTTAGATTAAAATGCAGTTTATTTTCTTGGGGATAAAATAAAAAATCTGGTACTTGAAGTACTTTTTAATAGTTTTACAATGTACAGTGGACTTAGTGGAGGGTAAAAGTTTGCACTTTTTGTGCCTCTTTATTTATTAACATATAACACGAACGAAATCAAGGGTAAAAGTTGAGTATATATTGATATTTAATAAAATATGTGACATAACTTTAGGATGAGGCTTAATAAGAATACCATCTTTGAATTTTTCAATAAATATTAAACAACCAATTTTCATTTCACATTGGTTTTATAAAAGTTGTATGAAAAATTCTTAAATTCAAATTACTCAAATTAAAAATATAATATCAAATCAAAAGAAATTTAAATCCAACACAAATGTTGATCGTTTTAAAGACGTTTTACATACAAAATTTAAACAGCAACTGAGCATTAAAAAATTTAATTAACATTTATTTCAAGGAAATAAAAAATAATTAAACAAGATAATAAAAACCAAAATAGATTAATTTATTTACCACACAACCTTATGTAAATACATACATAAATATGTATGTATGTAATACACGGTTAGAAATAAATTTAAGAAAAAAAATATATTAAAAACATACCTGACGCATGGCAGTTAAAAAACCTTGAGGATTAAAGAATCCTGTCATCCAAAATACCTTTAAATAAAAGAAAAAAATATTAATTTAAAAATATGCTCATAATAAAAAGTGGCAGTAACACAGAATAAAGATAATAAATAAAAATGTTCTTTAAGTTTAGCTCAAAACAAAATGCCATTCATAACAATAATGACTGCAAAGAAAATTCCTCAAAATGAAATGAAAAGCGTAAAAATTATTAACTCTGAGTTATTATCTTTTAACTAATTTTAGTTTTCTTTTCTAGCAACAAACTAATCTTTTTTGTTCTTTGCTATGCAATTTACCTTTGGTCGGTCTGTTGAAATCCATGTACGAAATTGTGCATTTCTCTCCAATAGTTCAGTATACCAAAAGCCCAATGTTGTTGATTCCCATGATATCTGCAAACGACACAATTGGACGGATTATAATTAATTGTCTAAACGTGATATTTACGTTATATTTTTACAAAGCTACAAAATGAGCTCGTAATAGAACAGAAATTTTTTTTATTTTCTCAAAATGATATACAAAAGATAAACAATTTTTTTTTTTTTTATTTTATAATTATTATTAATGGCATTAATTAATTTGTTAGCAAGTTTTTGTTTGTCGGATTAAATTAAATAAATAAATTTAATCAAATAAATAGAATAAGAAGCATAATTTATCATCTTTTGTAAAACTTTTTATTTCCTAAAGAAAAAATTCACTTTTTAGCTTTAAGTTGTGAGCCAAAATAAAAAAGAAGACAGATGCATATCGATGGCTTATATAGCAAAGGCTTATCTCGAATTATCATGCGAGGTTATTATATGAGTGATGGAATTGTACCTATCAAGAACTTGGTCCTTATTTTGATCTCAGTACTTTTTACGGCCGAAATATTTTGAATAGAAATTTTGCCTTATTTTCACATTTGTGTTTTTGTGCGGCTTTATTTTACATTTACATACAATGTACTTTTTGGGGGTTTCCAAATAAGGAAAATTTGTTACTCTTTGTTTTTGGTACTTTTTTCTTTATGTTACTTATTGTTTTTTCTTTAAATTAAGTAGAAAGTCTGTTTATGACTTCATTAACATGTAGCTTGAACGAAGTAACAAATAAAAGCTAGTAATAATAATAATAATAAACATAACTTTTCATTATAATAAAGTTATAGAATAAATCAAATTTTTATATACAAAAACTTTGTTGGAAGATTTATTTGCAAAACGCCTGTTTAAAGGACATACAAATTAAATTAAAAGAATAAAAGGGATCAATATAAACGACTTTAATTTATTTGTTTCTCTTTAGATGTTGTCTTTCATCTCGAATATTTTATTTGTTGCAATGTTTCTTTCTATAGAAATAAAATAATATTTAAAATATCAAGTCAAATACGAGTATAAGTGCAGTAGGATCGACAGTAGAAAGATTTTTTAATCTAAAATTGTTTCCCAGTTTAAATAAGTTGACTGCAATAATAAATGTCAGCTTTCTAACTTTAATAAGCAAAACATAAAAACATTTAATTACCAATATGTTAATAAAAATCCACCACAATTATCCCTACTTACATATTCATATATACATGTACATATTATTGGTAGTATAAAACTACTCCACCAACACTTTTTTCTATAGTTACATTTATAAAAACATGTACAAAATAAAACCCCAAAAAATATCTTCAATTTTTTTTATGTTGAACCTTTATTTAGGAATTTAAAAATTGAAATTAAAATTTACTGATGAATAAATTTTACTTAAAACGGAAATATTTTTTGCCAGTATCCGGTGATAAAAAAAGCAAATTATAGAAGCTTTGGAAAAAAATCTTTGTCCACTTTACATGCATTAGAACACACCTTTTTGTTAGTTAACAATAGAAGAAAAAAAAACGGGTGGAAAGCCTAACAAGAATTTATTTTCACACGAAATTTAAAAGAAAGTGACCTTTAATAACGTCAGCTTTGATCATGAAAAATGAGAAAACAAAAATGGCTTGATTTCTTTTCTTTTCTGTATTTAGTAGCTAAAAGCATTGATTTCCTTTTATTTGTTTAAATGAGAGTCTGAACACAATATTTGCGGTGCGGTGCGATTTCTCGTTGCGGAAGAGAAAAATAAATATAATACAACGGAAGACGGCGACGGCAATACATTTACATTTTTATTAATTTATATGTGCATACATTCAAACATACTTCAAAATTATGTTTTTTGTTTACAATAATGTTGTGAACAGCGCCAATTATTCAAAAACTATGGCAACATCAGAATGAGAAAGAGTATTAAAAATTGAGAGAATAAGAAAGTCGGCAATGAAAATAAAATAGATTTTAATTTTATGCCGTTCCGTACTGCGGCTTTTTACTTCAAAATCGTATGGAAAACCGCACCGCAATAAATTATCGCAGCATTGTGTTCAGACTCTGAGTTTTTAAATTTTTCTTTTTTTGCGTCTTTTTTTTACTCCGTGCAACAATTGGAAAGTTTGTCCTACCAGTACAGGTAAATATTTCCTTATATCATTAATTAAAAGATTGGAAATCCCAAAAATCCCTATTCAAAAACTGAAAATCCCCGATTTTAATATCACAAGTAAAGAATAAAGCCAAAATATATGATGAAAATGACAAAATAAAATATAAAAATTATTATTTTATTATGAAAAATCCCCTAATCCCTTCCCACGAAAAGATGACCGTAAGAAGTGCTAAAATCATCAATTTGGGGAGAAATCCCCACATTGGCTATACTGGTTCACATTCTGCGAAATCTGCAAAGCAAACAGCTGATTCATGTAAAATATGTACAACTTTTAAATTGTTATCCATATTCTCTTGATCTTAATCCTATAACCATAATATTTGAAAAATTTACTTGCATTTATTATTACCACATAGCTAATATATGTGAGAAGCATTCTAATGGTAATTCATTCCAGGCATGTGCACATCAAGTGCATTGCTATGCTTATACATAAGTACTTAAACACAAGATATTTTTCTCTCAAATCCCATGATCATGGGCAACTGATTAATATATATTTGCTTCGTAAATAACAGTTTCGTTTCTCTTAACGTAAAATAAAATATTGTTAAGATTCTAGGGTTAATTTATTGATAAATATTTGGTAGGAACTAGTGCTGGCAAATTCTACTACTTTTCATTACTCAATAATATTCGATACTTTTCATTTGGGTACTCAATACTATTCGATACTTTTAACGGATTTTTTGAATTTGTAACGCATAGTTTTTATCTGCATATTGAAGTAGTTTCTTCAAAAATTAAAAATAGATCTACAACTATTATTGGGTTTGTATGTCTGTATTGTTAAATCAAAAATAAATGTAAAGCTAACTTTTAATTCAACGTTAACAACCTAAGAAATAATTTAATTGTTATCAAAAAAAAAATTTTGTTACGCATATAAGGGTTCATTGGAAAATTAATGTTTTGATTTTTTTAAAGAATTGAAAATATTTACAAATGCATGAACATACATACTATGTGCCTGCATGTGTAATACATTGTGTATGTATGTAAAAATTAAAATATAATATTTACATGTATGTACGTATATATACATATTTAACTAATATACATTTTTAAGTACATTTAAAATGTAATTTATCACATGTGGTTGTTCTATTTTATTGACAGCTTTACTCGTATTTCGGCGGTTGGTTTAATTTTGTACAATGATGTATTTTTATACACTATTTTAGCCACTCAACTGCTTCAAAATACAACTCTGAAAGTATCGAGTAACTACTTTTGAGTATTGAGTATCCAAAAAAAAGGGCAAATACTCGATACTCGGTACCCACTACTCAATACTTTGCCAGCACTAGTAGGAACTGGATCGAAAAATATAACTGCTTAAATCAATGTGATACTAAAAAGGAGTCTTTAAAGGATGCAAAAAAAAAATAACCTGTACACAATGTTACTGAGGCTGACTTTCAAAATGATTCAATACAAAGTTTATAAACATTTGTGCTGAAGTATTTAGATCGTGTTCGTATGCAAAGCAGCTTAATATTGTAACCTACACTGAAACCTGCACAAACACGAAAAGAATTATGAAAATCGGTCCATAATATGATGGGAATCAACTGCATTCAAACAAGTGTGTTTTGAAAATCGCTTTATAAAGGATAGAATTATGGATGTACAAAAAAAAGATATCATTGAATTTGATAACCTCTTTTTGTAAGTCGCTTAAAAATCAATGTAGCAGCTACCACTGAACTATTTTATAAAGTTTTTTACTTCTCTTGTAAAATTTAAAAGAAGAAGACGATATCGTCATGAAACGATATAATTTTTAAAAAAAAATATGCAAATTGCTGCTTGCTGCTTTTATGCTCTTGTCCTAGTCAAAGATTTGAATATTTTGATAATTTAAATGCTTTGATGATTGTTTTTTATGTGTTTGTTTGTCAACCTATAAGCTGTTTTGTGTGCGCCTCTTTTGCATATATTATTGATTTGAACGGTCTAGTATTAAATCCATAATATTTATGCATAATCTCGTAGTCATTTTGATCCAAAATTTATGATTTAAAATTTAAGAAAATAAAAATAAAGACCAAATAAGATCACTATTGCGTTACTTTTTTTTTCTATTTATGTTTTTTTTTTTTTTAAATTTAATAGTTAAATTAAGCAATCGCTTAAAAGTTTTATATTGCTCCCTTTGTAGAACATCTTCCAATTCTAATTTTCTTTCATTATTAACCATTATCGTTGCTGTTTTAATAATGATTTCAGTGAGTACTGAGTGAGGGATTTAATTTCAAAATTATATAAAACAATTTAATACAAAATATTGCAAAGAATAATTTTTCCTCTTTGCTTAAATGGACACTTTATAAAATTAGGCACAACTATAAGTAGTGGAATCTAAAACACTTGTATATGGGTATTTCCGAAAAAAAAAATATACTTTTTGTAACGTAGCGGCAGCAAGGAAATAACATATTTATATTAGTAGTATAACGAATGACCGACACAATCTGCCGTATTCTAGATGCAAATAATTTTTGTTTTATTTATTCATAAAAAATCTCTTAAGGGACAGTTTTACAACAACCACAATTATTTAATGGTAACGAACAGTTAAATGTAAAAACAAAACACCTTTCAATGACCTGAATTTATTAACTGAGCTCTCTCTCTCTCTTCTCTTTTGTTCCTTTAACATTCCTACAAATCTGCCACATTCAGACAAAAAATAAATGTCTTATTGTTGTTACATTCTTTGCGAAACCAACCAGTTGGAGGAAAACACAAGCATGCTTATTTAATTAATTCTTCGCGTTACGTGACAAAAAGTAAACTTTTTTATGGAAATGCCTATATATGTAGATACATATTAGCTGTTGGCATGTACGAGTATGAAAAAAATTTGACAAGGCTGAAAAACATTCACACTTGTTAACGACGGTTATGCCATGTCTTTATTATTTGTCATGAAAACTTGTCTTAATTTGTAAAAAAAAAAAACAAGACACAACATAAACATCTTGTTTTTTCTTGTTTTGCGAAAAATTTCTGTTTTTATTTTCGTACAATTATTTTGCTATCTGCCTCTTTTTATACAAACCAACGTCAGTCAATCCAATAAACAATTTAATATGGAAACATGTTACACATTAATCTACAGCCTATCTTCTACATCCATACATAAAAATTAAACTGTGTTTCTATATTTTTTTGTTTGTTTGTTTGCTTGCTTGTATGTTCCTTATAGGAAGGCAAACGGTAATAACGATCTTTTAGAAATTTTGAAGAACAGTTTTACTAATGATCTGGAAATTCAAATACGATAATTTTTTTTTTTGGAATATTGGAGGAGGAGATGGCTACCCCCACAAAAAGTAAATATTAATATTCACATATGTGAGAAAATAGTGAATGACTTGAAATATAATAAATTTTCCAGCAAACTCTTGTAGCGATAGGAAGGGGTAATCGTGTAGCCCCCATATAAAGAAATTACAAATATTTACATATCTGAGAAACTAACCGGGTGAATGTCTTGAATTTCTATGTGTGTTACACCTAGTGTTAGCAGGGGGACAAGGGTAGCCCCATCAAAGAAATATTAGTCATAGGAAAACACCCTTACAGCTGGACCGACTTTCAAAAGAATTTTTTCCTTGAAAGGGTTTGTTGGAAGTTACATTTTTATTAAATTTTTTTTCGCCTTTGCTTACAGAATATTAAAAAGCACCAGATCGAAAAACTGCAATTGTCTAAAATAATGTTATATAAAAAATAGTTATAAGAATCAATATTTTATACTTTTAAATGTTAGTTTTATTTCTTGAGAATGGTGGTAGCGAAGCACACCGGCTAAAGCTAGTATTAAATATAAATCAACATATCTATACATGTGTATATGCATACACCTACTTACTACATACATATGTATATACAATAGGGAGGCAACACCTTTAGTATCATGTACAACGAAGACATGGCCATTTTAGGGTGTTTTCTTTTCTACAAAAAAATGTTACATCTTCATGCAGAAAGTGTACTTTGGTATTCGTTTTTTAAAAATGTTTTGCTCTCTAAAAGGGCAGTGTGTTTGATTCTAAAAAAAATCGCCCTCACTAAGGGTGGAACGCATTGCACTTTTTGCCCCGTAAAAATCGACAGTGTTGATAGTGCCCTGTAAAACTTAGCTGTCATCTGTTGAAAACAAGGCGTTCCACTTTTTCATAAGTTGTGTTCAGTTCTAGCGAAATAACAAGCTGCATTATTACAAGGTTGGCAAGACATTTTATATATGTACCTTTCAATAAGGTGACATTTTGTGTGTAGAAAAGAAAACACCATTAGTGTTTATAACAAAACAACCCAGAAATTTCTACTTGCTTTCATCAACAGAGGTATACATACTGTCTGTATGTATATAAACTTGAAAATTTGCCGAAAATCAAATAAAGTTGATTAGGTTACGTTACCAAGGGCTGTACTACGAAAGAAACTTCCAGTCGAAAATCCAATTTTGCTCATTATGATCAAACCCACAACGTCTTTAGTGCCAGCATAGCATCGCTACCAATCACCCACGGCTGCATCCAACTGGATGAAGTCATAACACATCAAAATCACTTCCAACGAAGTAAGAAATAAGATGCTTCCCTAATGTTAGTGAGGGTATATGTATTTGTGTATGCGTGGATATCAATTTATTTTCCTCTTGACAACATTACTACGGATACTTGTCAAGAACTATATCAACAGGATCCCATAACACAAAAAAAAAAGAAAACTACTAAATATTCTCAGGAAAGCATCCCAGCAAAAACTACTGCTTTTTCGAAGCAGGTTTATTTTTGCCTTTTTTGCTGCTTCAAAATGATGTCTCACTTGGAAGATGTGCGATAATATCATGTCTTTTTATTTTATTGTGACATCCAATTACAACAATTTTTATTGTCCGAATTTGTTGTTGTTTTGATTAAAGAACAAAATACCCGAACGTGAACGTTAAATAAATAAATATTTTTGTTTTTTTTATTTTCCATTAAATTATTTTGTGATTAAAAATAAATTGAGTGAAATATCTGCCTTATTATTGCCCATCCTCTGCAGCATTCCAAAAGAATGCTGGGATATATTTTATTATAAACCGTAGGCATGAAAATCATACATTAATCAAAAGTGTGATAAATATTTAGTTGTCATGTTTTATTACTTAAATTATTTCTATATAAGAATATTAAAGCTCTCGATTTATTATTTTGTCTATGAGTTCTATTTTTATATCATCGATTGATATCTAAAATTCTTATATTAATCCCACAATCAATTAAATCAGTAACAAATTTTTTTTAAGCCAACCCAAACCAATTAGAATTAAATGCTTCTCATGAAATAAAACTAATATTTTTAAGTATAAATTATTGCTTATGTTCAGCAGACATAGTTTTTTACCAAATTTTTGCTTAACAATCAGATGAACGCTTTGATTACAGAACGATAAGACAACATGTTAACTGACAATTACAGGGTATTTTTTTAATCTGGATCACAACAATATTTTTATAAAAAGCTCGAAATAAGCAGAATAAAGTGGAATTTCCATCAAAAACTTTTCGAAAGTAGCCCTTTCCCCCCGTCTAATCATTAAAATATTTGGCTGCAAGCTTTATTTTTCTCTTCGAGTGACCCACAGCAACTTCCAACACACTCATTATTTTAGTTGCGCAGATATGTGAATTCTAATAATATCCGTTCCGAAAACTCTTAGTTTAGTTTGAGCTTTCATTATTACAAAAAAAAAAACTTAACAGATTCCCAAACAATATTAAATTTTCGAATAAAATAAAATATAACTGCCCCTGCTATGTTCGGTGGCGTATACTTTTTATTGAAACCGTTTTTTAATTTCGGAACCACAAAATAATTTATAAATTAGGAAATTAACAAGCAACATAATTACATTTTTTCTCAAATATTCAATTAATAAAAATTTTTAATTCAAATAGATCTCTAAGGAATTATAATTTGCTACCCATTCTTATTGTGCCTTGTATGAGTTTCCAAAAATTTCTAATATAATTTTCCTTTATACAGAAGTATTTAAAATATTTTCAGATTCCATTCACCTTTAGAATGTGAAATAAATATTGATGAAATATCCGGAGATTAAAATTTTGCCCATTGTGGTAACAGCAACAACTTTTATTTCATAGAATTTAAAGAATCCCACTATATTTTAATTATCTAATTGATAATAATTTACGTAAAATAGTATTTCAAAAACTAATCATTTATAGTTATTTTTTAATTAAATTTATTTTCTCGCAACAATTTTATTAACCAAACATTTGACAAATCCTGTTTAATCGTAAAGCATTTTTGCATAATCTGTGATAACAAGTATCGACAACAATAACACGCAACGGTAACAAAAGAGATGTAATTACGCGCATAAAATGAATTTTTGTTCGCTTTTTTTCAAATATTTGAATGGTATTTAAATTGAAATCCAACACAACACAATAACGCTTTAAAAGTTTGAATGAAATATTTTACGCACATTTGTATGGGAATTACACGTCCATAAATAAATAATATATGTACATATATGTCCTTGTATGTGCATGTGTACTACAGGTATTTTGAATAAAATATACACGCTTTTTTCCCACAAAGAAAATAAAGTTGAAAAATCACAGCAAATGTATTTTCTAATATGCAGATGTTAGAAAAATAAAAAATAAATTTATTTTGCATTCACAGCAGGATTTTAAATGATAAAGTGCATACTTTAAAGGTATTTCTTCACTGCTTAGGAATAATATTTATAAAGGTGGATACAAATTTACATGTTTTACGTTTTCGTTATAAATTGAAAGTGAATTAAGTCCCCTAAAAATAATTTCTTGCCGCTTTATTTCATTGTTAATTATTTCATATGAAATAATTCCACAAAAGAAATAATAAAACCCCAAAAAATTTAATAATGCCCCCAATTGTCGTTGTTGTAGGGCTCCATATGATACTTAAGGGTATAATTGATTTTTATTTTCTTTGTTGTTTGCCGAGTGCTTACTGGGTGCTGCGAAAAAAATTAATACATCTTGCAAAGGAATTAATTTATTTAGTTCAAACCATTGTGAAGTTATAAATTAATTTGTTTAAAAGAATTTAGCAGCTTAAGCCAAATAAAATATGAAAAATAAAAACAGTAAATTGGCATTCATCATGATAACTGCTTTAACCGCACATACATATATTACAAGCTTAAAAATTACTAGACAATTGGGGTGTTCACACTGTTGTCATATCAGTCATATCAGTCATATTGTCATAATGTCTTATTATTTTACAATACCTTAAAAAATTTGTTGTTGTGCTTTAAGCAAAAAAGTCATATTTGGACATTTATAATTCGCCACTGCATCCACCTTATAATTAATTCGCCTTGAATGAAAATATGTGTTTGTGCAATGATCTGCCTGGCAGCTTGTGAACGTTTTTGCCGCCGTCCAAAAAAAAGTTCAGCTCATATTACTGGCAACAGCTGCTTTTGATTATATTTATTTCAGCAAGTTCGTATAGATAAAAAAAATTGATAATTTTAACTGATAATGAACATTTTAGAAAAGTTACAGGAAATTTATTGTTTTCTTTATTAACAATTAAAAAACATTTACATTTAAGCCAAAATGCAAACGTATGCGTAATAATCCGACTAAAAATGGAGTGTTGTTAAATGTTTATCAGCTGGCACAATTACGACATAGCACACTTATTTATGACGGGGTGTTCACACTTGTCATATTTTGGTGTGCTATAATTTTATGACATATGACTTATGACTACAGTGTGAATACCCAAAATATTCTGCTTTTCTTACACAAGCCCGCTTTTTGTACCCTTCACCAAAAATTGTGACAGTATTTATAGTTTTGTCAATCTGGGTGTAACTTCCACAATATTCACATAAGATCCATAAAATATTTACACATTGTGGATCCTTATAGATAGGAAAGTTGAATCAGCCATGTCCGTCTGTCAGTCTGTCCCTATATTTGTACGTGAAATTGTTTTTTCGAAGCTACCAAAAGAGTATGAGATTTGAGCCATGAACTGATGTATCTGCAGTTTTCTGAAGAGAATTCGTATTGAAAATCAGCAAAAAATTAAAAAAAAGTATTATCATGACTTGGTAAAGGGTATATAATAGTCGGCACTGCCGAATAAAACCTTCTTACTTGTTTGAAAAACACATTTCGAAGAACTCACACTTGAGTAAACATTTCTCTTTTTTCTTATTAAAAAAAAAAGGAATATGAATAAAAATGGCATACATACCTTCATCCATGATTCTGGTATACGAGCATCATACATGGCATCCAATGATTCTTTTAATGCAGGACTCATAACAATCGTTCCATCAATTGCCAATTTTAAATCACACAAACATGTGTAAACACGTTTTATTACCTTTTGCATCCGATCGATTTCTTGTCTATTGAATAATTGTAATGTAATTGTTAATGCAAAAATAAACGTATTTCTGTATGTATGTAAATACAAATTTCATATGTTTGCGTTAATGCATACTTGTAATTTTCTCGTATTTTATGAATGCAAACACATACGCGAGCGTATCTTGTATGAGTTAAGGAATACATACTAATAACTCGCACAAGATTAATTATAATTATTATGATAATACTGATGAGTGAAAGCTTTCATGTTAACATTGATAGCATGTCATTTATTTGTGTATGTACGAGTACATACATACATATCAACACGATATCTTAAAGCTTAAGTATTTATTGATACAATTATTACTTACCTTAAAAATATATTCATTGGCAAGAGTATACCCATCCGTATTAAATTCTCACGTACTTCATATGCATTATATTGAGCTGGTAATTTTCTTAGCATATCATCGGCCAGCTGATAGACGATGCTTTCTCGTGTTTCGCCACCACCACCACCTCCTTCCTTGGGCTGTACACTGAGAATTGTGTCCAATATTCCTGCGATTGTAAAAAAAAGTGTTGTTGTAGTCTTTAAGCATTTACATATGTATATTAGTGTTGGCCTCTGTTGTATGAGAATAAGTAAAACTTAAATATTCTAGTTTTCATTTGACGAATCATTCAGAAAAATCTCAAAAATATTGAAACGAAAAAAGAATTATCACTTAAATTATTTTACCAATTAACAGAATTGTAAAAACTTAAAAGAAGAAACTATTTTTTCCACTGGAAATCTTAATTTTTTACTTTACATATAGAAAATAATTTAACTAGTTAATAACTTATTAAGCTATTGCATAGCTTCTATCGCGGGCTTTGAGGCGACCGAATCAAGAAATTTTAAAACGTTTGTTTCTTTAGTCTTTTGGTTTTTGAAACGAAAAAACCTAACACCAAGTTTTTAATTACTTTGTTCAACCAAAAACTGGTTGGCAAAATAATTTATGTACCAAAATGCAGGTATTTAGGTCCACTATAAGCTGCAAGTGGTCCGGTCCCGAACTTTGTGTTTTTTTCGACCTAGACCGGAAATAGTGCATAAGAGGCAGAATTTTTATTTTTATTTGAATTACTTTGTTCAACCAAAAACTGGTTGGCAAAATAATTTATATACCAAAATGCAGGTATTTAGGTCCACTATAAGCTGCAAGTGAACCGGTCCCAGAACTTTTTGTTTTTTTCGACCTAGACCGGAAATAGTGCATAAGTGGCAGAATTTTTATTGTTATTTTAATTACTTTGTTCAACCAAAAACTGGTTGGCAAAATAATTTATATACCAAAATGCAGGTATTTAGCTTTACTATAAGCTACAAATGGTCCGGTCCCCGAACTTTTTGTTTTTTTTTGGACCCAGACCGGAAATAGTGCATAAGTGGCACTTGTTTCTTAAGTCTTTAGTTTTTTTAAGTGAAAACTTCTTTTTTGTATAGTCTATGTATGATGACTATATACTGTTGCCGCTTTGGAAATTTTTTAAATTTCTTTAAATTTCTTTTCCCGGGAAATTTTCCGGGATTTCTGGGTTTTTGAGGGGATTTTTGTACAAGTTCTTGGGAATTCCCGTCCAGTGTTGCCCTTTTTCCCGGGAAATTTTCCGGGATTTATGGGATTTTTAGGCGATTTTTGTCCAAGTTTTTGGGAATTCCCGAATGTGGTTTGTATCTTTGCTAAGGTTTTTGCTTTTTCTAAGACTTTGTGCTTCGACTAAACACAAGTGTGCTGTGGCTAAGTGTTTCCAATCTAGCAAGTGTCGTCGAATAAGCAGATATACTCGTATGTATATAAAAGAAAGTCGTGTTAGTTACACTATTTATAACTCAAGAACGGCTGAACTGATTTGGCTGAAAATTGGTGGGCAGATTGCTTAGAACCAGGAGAAGGACATAGGATACTAAGGTAAGGCACTTTTTACTAGGACTAGGGTGCCCCATCTTTGCATGGGGCACTTTCAGTATAGCTAGAAAGCTGAAATTAAAATAGAATTTGCATAAGTTGACAAAAATGCTATACAATAGCTTTACCGTGGCAGTCCCCGAGTGCCACACGTCTTTTTTAAATTTTGTTATATACCAAAGAATGCCTTTAATTAAAAATAAACTGTTCATCAGATCAGTTCAAATATGTTTAATAATCAGAACGGTTTTAATTGAATGTCATCTTCTCGATGATAAAAAAATTGTTACAAAAGCTAAAATAAGTTAAATTCTTGGTTTCAACATCTGTAACGAATATCGTAAAATGTCTCTAAAAACTCGGAGTCTTAGCAGAAACATCGTTAGACAATCTGCAAAACTTTTTTGGCAACCGAAGTCACTTAAATGCTGTAAGGCTATTAAAGTGGCAATCATGGTAGAGGAAAAAATTCCGAAAACAAAATCTTTACTTAGCGAACACGGAAGAGAAGAAGAGAAAATGTTTAAGCTTTGTCAGTGAGCGCTGCTCTTCTGATTAGCCAAAGCATTTCAGGCAAGACTTTAAGAACACATCTACAATACAACCATCAATAATGATGGATTTCTAGGAATATCAGGCATCGCGTTACATTTTCAAATACTACTCGTAGATATAATTTTAAATCAATTAGTAGAAAAAAAGTTCTTTAAAATTTTCAAAGATTTTATTTTAAAATACGGCTTATGCAAATTTTCCAATGATACAAATCGACTTTTTTTAACTTTATTATAATAATTGTATGTATATGGTTTGTTGATTGTGCATGTAGTGGCTTTAATAGACATGACATTAATATCCCTTTAATTGACCTTCTTATAGATATTCCATTCACATTCATATATCTAAGCAATTATGCAGCGCAAGTAATTGCATACCTTAATTAATGGATTAGAATTCTATTGAATTATTGATTGCAAGGATAAGATTGATATCTTTATGATAAGGAAAGTGTATAATTTGGCCTCAAAGGGAAGAAAGATGATGATAGAGAAACTGTAGTAAATTCTTAAATAGTTAAATGGTGTAAAATGTTTGTAAAATTTTTAATCACTGTGGCTTGTCCCAGATAAATTTCAATGTTCACTCCCAGTCCTAATTAACAAAAAGTATACATATAATTTTCACAAGCCAGCACGCCTGGAAGAGCCTCATAGGTATGTGTGTTACTTGCGAAGAACATACACAGCTTACAACGTATTGTACATGATACGCCCATCAAGGTACAACTCTCAAATTAGAAGTCTACCATTGAGACAGAAGGCATCTATAGTGCTCTTTGCAAATACCCGACCACAAAGCACTACTCAAGACACCAAAAATTCGTAATTTGTCGTCATAATTCTAGTGAGCCACTTACTAGCTCTGGCTAAGCATCATACATTAGACCTGCATCTCTCATAGTGACCAATTGAAGTCTCAAAGGGACAAGGGGTTTA
Source organism: Lypha dubia (assembly GCA_947311025.1). Classification (NCBI taxonomy): domain Eukaryota; kingdom Metazoa; phylum Arthropoda; class Insecta; order Diptera; family Tachinidae; genus Lypha; species Lypha dubia. Next base: position 124,848,869 of record OX371260.1, read on the forward strand.
CGCGTATCATAACAATTGGCGAGCAGGTCATTTGTAAAGTGACCAGGTTCGTGGTGTCGCTTTACCTTTTATTAGAAGAGAATTTGAAACTCCGAATTACTTTTTGTGCCCCGGGGGCGATGTTGCTTAATAGTGAGACACCCGACAAATTGATTTAAATTCGTGATACACTTTTCTTAAATTTAAAAATATTTAAAGAGTAAAAATTATATGCGGCTTAGGTACTTTTTTATCTCCACTTTTATTTTTATATGAACAATGATATAATAAAATAAATGAATATATTTTAAAATTGGTACTTTTTAGAATAGTTAACTGCAAATTCTACCAAACAATTTATATGATCGTTGGCATGTAACCTACATTAAAAAATGGAGTACTTCTTAAGGAGTAAGAAAGGGACCAATTGGTACTTTTTGTAATTTTTATTATTATTTTTTAATCTTTTTATATATTAAAATGCATTGTACTTTCTCTGGTACTTTTCGGTAAAATTAAACCTTTCTTAAACAAGGTACTTTTTTAAAAGTACCAGCAAAAAAAGTAGTGGCAGCAAAAAAAATCTAAAATCACGTCGTTGTTGCTTTATTTAAATACGCATATTTACTCTCTACGAAATTTTATGTTCTACATTAAATATTGTCAGGTATTGACACCAAAGTTAATTAAGCAAGTTTTAGTGATAGTTAAACTTTTATTGTACGCACGAGTATGTTTTATATATACATATATATATATATATATACCATCTGTGTCCTTTGGCCTAACTTGTACTTAAAAGATTACTTCAACATTTAACTTCCAGATTACTAACAACAACTTTCTGTTTTGTCAAATTTTTAAAACATTTCATAAAGTTAATCTTTCTTAAGGTTATTAATAGTAAGAACCTTGTTTTACTCTGCAAGTGTCAATAAACTTTATGTTGGCACTTTAAACATTCATAGTAGTTTCTTCTGTACAAAATAATGCTGAAAAACCACAAAGACACACTTAAATATCAATTATAGAACGCAAAACTAATACCAACACAGAGAAAGAGTCTCAAACAAAATTACTGATTTTTGCTTGATGATAATTTGTTCCCCTGTTTTTTTTTTTCTTAAATAACATAACATGTTTACTTTCACTCCTTCCATAAACATGTTAATGTACTCGATCCAATAATATCCTTGCATGTGTTCTACACTCACCTTTAGCCGAATTAATTTGATACGTGATGTCAGCATTCGAATGTAAACCAAATACTTCAGGTGTATCGTATGCTGGTAAATTATTAATGTAATCAATAAAACTTTGTAAATTTTTTGTGTTCGGCACTTTGTAGCCTTTGTAAAACTCAAATGATGGATTTAATAACGCTTCACAAAACCATACGGCTGTAAAAGTGTTTAGTAGGCGTTTGTCGAAATCATCTGTCACCCGTCCACCATACTGCACCTCACCAATCATATAGACAAGAGTTTGCCAAGAGACACCTTTTTTGGGATCCATTTCATCCAAATGATTTTGTACAAACTGTACACTGGCTGCAAAGTCGGCAGCATTAAATTCATATGGTACATTCCATCCCAGAGGACCAAATTTACGTCTCTCTTGCACAATGGTGTGTAAAAATGCCACCGTATACAATAATGTAGGCCACTGTGCTGCTGACGTATAATCCAAAAAATCTTGTGTGAAAGCCTAAAAGTAGATTTTATAAATTGCTCACATAAATTTAATGCGTTTTGTTATGAGATAAACATTTTTGTCGTCATACCTGATAAGTTCTCTTTAAGCTGGCACGTATACCTTGTGGGGGTTCGTTGGTAAATTTAATTGCCATTTGCAGCAGCCCAATGGGGAAATCTGAATGAGGTTCTGTTGTTACCCACATACGAAATGTATCATCAATACGTTCCGTTTCAACTAACATATCAATTACTTCTGTACAAAATGGCAAAGATAGGTGAACATTTTGTAATAAAACCCAACCACCGCTTTCCATTGAATCCATTATCATTTTACGTGCATGAAATTCTTGTCCCTGACCCATGGAAACCGATTTGAGGGCTGTACAAAGTAAATCAAAAGGCGTAATTTATATATTTTTATTTAAGTCTTAAACAATTTCCCAACATACGTATTCCTTTTTGTTTGGCTAATGCAGCAATTTGTGTTGTCGGATCAGACCCAATTGAAAGCAAGCACACAAAAGGTGTTCGAGGTTCCGACTCTGACCAAGTGAGTTCTAAATCTAAAATTTGCATTTCACTATATTCTGGTCCCAGAGATTCTTAAGTAAAGAGATATAATTGTTATTAGAATGGAATAGTTTAAATGGTATTTCTGCAATTTACCTTCTATATATTTTTTAGCTTGGGAAATTGTACGATCCGGGCACCATGATCGTACTAATAACAGCTTTCGAAAACCATCTAAGGATGTTTGATAGCCACAGGGTATTTCCTCATTTTCAGGTTTTTCAGTTTCATACCAAGCACGCCATTCGCGTTCGTTTAATTCAATCTGGAAATAATTCAAATAATGGATATATCTTCAAAAGCTTTATAAAGAAGTTAAAACATATCATCTTAAACAAGATATAAAGTAAGATGGTAGTAGAGCTTTTGTATTTATTAAACGTAAACTTACCAATTCCAATACATTAACAAACGTTTCCAGTTTACTTATTTCAACTAAATTCAACCAAGTGATATCTAAAATCCAACGGAATGGTTTTTGTTGAACCGCATTCAAATCCAATGAGGCACCGCCTTTAATAAACGCCATAAACTCCTCATGACTAATATTCCCTTTATGATAGTCGATTTTAATAGCCAACATTAAAGTAAACAGTTGCTTGTGACGCTCGTACAGACTACGATTGGTGAACTTATAAACTTCATACGTTAAGTAGCGTAAGATAATGTTGATGCGCTCTTCGGTAACATTTGATTTTATTGACTTGGTGATGGAATTGTTGAAAGTTACAAGAAACTGTTTAAGAGCATTCTGATACATAACATTGACGTTACTCATTTCTACGATCAGAAAATATAATATAGAACCACGAGCTGCTACCGCCCTAAACTCTTCTCTGGCTTTCATTATCTTACGTTCGGTAACTTCGGCGATTTTCAACTTTTCATTAACCTCCTCAGCAGTAGTCTTTGTCACTCGCAGCACCTCGATTAGAGCTTCATCATCTACCAGCGATCCCTGAGACGAACTTAAACGATACAGTAAATTTGCTTCCAACTCTTTCATATTTCTTTGATTTTGCATAACAGTCTCAAATAGAGCCACTCTCTCAGCCTCTAAATCGGACTTTTCCATTAGTATTACTCTGCCTAACAGTTGATCTTCTAAACCTCTCATTGTTACGGTAAAATCTATAATTGAAGTCTTGGCGCTTATTTCGGGGCTAAATGGTGGATTTGGTAGCTTTGTGGTAATGTACAACATAAAACCCGGCATAACATCACATTCTTTATCCCCAACTAAAACTTTTTCAATACTACCCGATTTAATGAAATTCTTTTCCAAAACATTATCTATAACCGGATCCAGTTCAACACCGACATCTTCTATCAGCAAAGGCCTGCCCAAAGATAAAGCATCTTCCAAATGTGTTCGAAAATATTTATGATTTAAGGAAGTAATTTGCAATTCGTTTTGTTCTTCTTTACACTTAATCCACAACTTGCCTTGTGTTTGAGGATCTATTAACAGCGGATAGCTACTAGATTTGGTGGCTATTAAAGCATTTTGCACCGACAATTCATCGTTGGGAAGGCCCTGCAATGTCCATTCGGAAACCATTGATGTATCCACCAGCATACTGATTATATTAAGCCCAGTGGTAAAAGGTATAGTCTTCTGCTTAAGTATGCTCATCCAGGTTTTTATTAAATTTGCTCGAAACTCTTGATTATAAGGGCCGCAGTAAGATAGGAAACCAGTGGCTAATAATACATCTCCCACTAGTTTGCCCAGTTGTATTTTAAATTCTTTACTTTGATTAGTCCATCGAACTTTCTCGTCCGAAAGACCATTTATTAGAGCTGTGGCAGCAGTCATTTTTCTTAAACAGGCATTAGCTGCATCTGTTAGACGCTGTTTTTCACCTACTGCTTTGTCATATTGATTTTTAACTGCCTGCAAAGCTTCTTCACGTTCTCGCAGTTGATTTTCGGCTCCAGCAAGATCATCCATTGCGAGCTAAATGGGAATAACAACATTACAATGGTTATATTCTGCTTTATTTAAGAAATATTGAATATAAAATCTCAATTTTGAAAGTATCAAGATAAGAATATTGTATGGATTTGACCTTTAACCATGTTAAAAAATCTTTCAAACTTATTTGCTTATACAAAATCTGTCAAGCAAGAACTGAGAATTTCAAAAGCAAAAGCACAATTATTATAAAAAAAAGCTATACCAACAATACAACAATCAAGGTTTATTCGATATGAATTTGCTTATTCCACTTTAAACTGCTTTAAGCTGCAATCAATACTTATAAAAAAAAATTACAGATTTCCTTAATTTATCAAAAAGCTTTAAGATTAATTTTGCCTTTGTAATTTTATACGAGTCTGTCTTTGTAGTATTCTGCAACATGTCTATCCAATGACACATTTTACAAATCCTTCTCCAATAATTCTCATCTTCACGCCTTAACTTTGTAAAATTACTTATTATTCCTATTGACACACAAATATATTTCCTTTTTTGCAAATAACCAAACGTACTCCTACATACCTTCAATCTTGCCTCCTGCATTGTCAAGTTTGCTTTTAATGGTAGAACTTCTTTATTGACACTATGAAAGAAACCCATTGCCTTTGTCCATGACAATAAACCGGCAACATCTCCACAAACTCTTCGTGCCATATCCATATTATAGTCTTCCATACGAAAATATGGTTGTAATAAATCAATCATTTCGTCATTTATTGTATCCTTGGGATAGTTTTGCAGTTGCAAGAGAAACGTTGTACTAGCCATCATCTAAAAGAGCGAAGTAAAAGTAAAACAAACATAAATATTAAAATTGAATTTTGCAGAAAAATTTAAAAACCGGAATTACCTTAAGTGATTCTTGCCATGATGGCTTGGGACAAGGATTACCAGAGTCTGGTATACATGGATGTAGTTTACGTTTAAAAAGTATTAACACACAATCCATAATACGCATGATTAAATGAGGAGGCCTGCCCAGTTTACGTACTGTTGCGATATGAGCTGGTTTAATGGTATTCAAAGCATTTTCTGCTTCCTCTAAGGCTGGCTTAGCTGCTTCTAGCTTTTCTTCGGCCAAGGCTTTTTCATTGGCAATACAAGCTACCAAAGCTTCTGCCTTGTCTTTAACTATGAGTACTTGATTTTTTACAATTTCCGCCTGCATGGCACGTTCTGTTACTTCCACTAACACAGACTCGGCTTTTTTGGATGCTTCTACCAGTTCTTCTTCCATGACGACTAAATCCTTTTTAAGTATTTCCACTGAAGCTGAAGCTTCTTTAAGCTTCTCTAAGCCAGTGTCCATTTTTTCTACACCATCACCCAATTCTTTTTGCTTTTGCTGGTAGATATTCTTATAGCCGGCTATGAAATTGAGATATGACTTTGGTGTCACATGTGTAGCGCGACGAAAACGTTGAAAGTATTCCTGGGAAGTTTCTGCCACAATATCTTGTATTGATCCCAAAGCATTGACAAGTTCTTCTTTCACTGCCGGCGTACACTCTATTTCAAAGTCATTCAGAAAGTGTCGAGAAACCGAGACGAGGGCATCCTTGGGCCACGGTTGGAACCAATCTATTGTGCAGCCAGATACCAAAGCAGGAAAACGTTGCACTCTAGACCGAAAGGTCTCTCCTACAGGTGAGAAACAAAAAGCTACATGGAGATTAGCACAAGTGCGTGTCAAAAAGAACTCCATCACACTTTCAGGGGTGACTGTTTTGCGTTGATTTTCACGCTTCATAATGGGTGTCAATTCCTGAACAATTTCTGACTGTTCATCACGGGAAAAAAGATTCGAGATAACACCAGACGACAGTATATTATTTAAATATTCCAAAAAACCTTCCTCCTTAATATCCATGTCAGTGAAGAGAAATGTCGTGCCCTTTCCCTGGACACCACAAGTACGATAGAGTAACTTGAGATCTTCCAAAAAATTTGCCACATTATACGAACGTGTCAAGGCAATTTGAAAAGTTTTATAGCCGGCTATGAATGAAGCTAACTTTGTTAGCGATTGTTTTCCTGAACCGCCTACCCCAACAAGCATAACATTACCGCGAGGATGCCTTATAATGCGAGAAATCTTAACCAAATGCAGCATTGCATCGGGAAAGAAAACTAAATCCATACCGGAACCTCGCACCATTTCATTAAATTGGGCCAGAAACATAACCAGCCGTTCACGTAGTACTTCGTGAGATGTCACCGGCTCATAGACTTTGGGCAATTCCATGTCAGCATCTTCACCCTCTTCGCCTGTAGGTTCTGGAGCATCACGCATAAAATCAACAAAAACTGGACTGGGTACTATCATTTGCACATGATTTTCACCCAACTCCGATTGCACCAGACATACTAGTTCCGAACTAAACCATTCTTTATCGGCGAAATTCGTAAAACGATCAGCAAATACCCGGGTACATTCGTGTTTCCACAAAGACATTAAAACACTCTCCGCGGTTATCACCGTAGACAAGGTGCCCACCATACCCTGCCATATACGCGACAAATCTCTTAAACTGAACACGTAATGAAATTTGGCAGGAGTCGGCAACAGTTTTTCCCTGGTACGTTGCCACAAATAACGCGTTATCAAAATTAATTTCTTAACCAAATTTCTAACATCTGCTCCAAAGCCTCTTTTGGCATTATAATGACCTTCACCAATAACCCGAAATATTTTATCTATAGAATCATTATCTGGTATATTACAGTTGAAAACACAAAATTGTCTCTTCAATCTAGATGGTATATCATTGCGTCCTCCACCTGGTAAGCCCATGGCAGCAACATACTGTACAGCAACTACAGTGGTGAAATCTCCAGGCTTCTCTAAACTATAAAATCCTTTCATATCCATAGACTGTCTTACAATTTCATTGGTGACTTGATCACCCCATTCATTGATTTCGGGTAAATTAATATCATCTATAAATACAATCAACTTCCGGCCACCAGGAGGACCAAAAGTTACACCCACTCTTTTTTCCACATAACTTTCGATGGTTCTTTGGAACTGATATGGACTTGTGGCCGACGAAAAGTTAAACGATCTTCCCATATAAGTTTCTACATTCATTTTTTTCATAAAATTCTTCATTATCACTGTCTTGCCGGTACCCTGTTCGCCGATCAACATGACAGCCTTCTCTTGATTTGCAATGCAACCAATTAGATAATCCATACGCACATTATCCACAATGGGCACTAAAATGCTCAAAAAATCTGGTGTGGAAACTTCTGGATACATATAGGGTGTAACCAACGTCTTCCATGACTGCCAGGTACCTGTTGTTGAAACAAAGAAATCAAATATACTATTTTCACTGGTATTGCCTTTGGCATAGTCCAAATCCGGAAATGTGTCCTTAACATATTGATTCATTTTAACACGATCTGCAGTATTAAGATAAGCTCCTAAGCCCCAGGCTAAAGCAAAGATATACAAGCGATGTAAATGCTCAGGTGTACAAGTATCCTCTTTAACGTCTACCAAAGTTTCTTCGGCGGCTTCTTCTACGAATAACGAAAAAAAAAGAAGTAGTGTTAGAAGTTGCGAAAATTAAAATAAAAGACACCACATTTTTACACCCAATTCATACGATAATCTTCTTATTTTTCTCGTCTATAAACTGAAAATGTCACATGTCTTAAAAGGCATCGTATGATTTTGATGTTAGATGACACATTATTTCGAGTCCCTACCTTGAGGTCATCCCAATAATAAAACTATGACCTGGTGTACAACAAATTTAAAGATTACTTACCATCTTGACTCTCATGACTAGATACACTAACAGTGTTCTCATCTTCTTTTTTAACAGGCACCAAGCCTTCCAAGATCAGCAACATTTGACGAACAATATTACATTGAAGGACAGGCATTAGCAGTTTAAGATTCTGAGTTCCCCAGCTAAACACCGATACAAAAGTGCGATCAAATAAATCGGAGAAAACAGTTTTCTCACCAGGCGCTCGATTTTTAAGCCAAGCTTGTACAACTGTTGAAAATTAAAAAAAATTAATAATAATTTGTAAAGCAGTACTTTCTTTTAACGAAAAACTTACTTGGCTTTGAATCCAACCCAGAGGAACTCATATACACCATACCATTCCGTGATACTGTCGCCGGTGAGGCATTATCGATATTATGAGGCTCAAAGATAATTTTCACTGTCGGTGCCATAGTCAAACGATCTCCATTTGCTAACGTAAGAGTTTTGTTATCATCCAATACCGAGTTCAAGTTCTCAATCCAGATACTATCAACAGGTCCATCTAAAACCAACCAAACATGCTCGCCACTTTTTATCTTTAAAGTTTTACGCCAGAGTGCCGAAAATATGCCATCAGTCCAATCATTAGTGGCCACATCTAAGCGACCAAACATTTGAGCTGCTGTTATGGCTTTTGGATTCATGCGCATCTCACGATGGAAATCACCCATTTGTGTGAGCGCCTTCATTAAAGTCTGTATACAAGTGGTTTTGCCAGCACCACTAGGACCTAAAGTCATAATGCCATGACGAACAGTTTGAGTTTCATATAATTGTATTAGCTTCAGAACCCAGGGAGGATGGTAAACCAAATTAGCTTCTTCAGCTTGTTGTGCTATGGCTGCTTCCAGTTCAGGATAATTGGTTTTTTCGAGGGTCTTCAATACAAAAATACATAATAATATTTTTAATAAAAAGTTGCGTGTTCCAAACAGGGTTAAAAAAATTTCAAAGAACTTAATTCTGATCAAAAGTGATTTCAATTCCGAAAGTTAAAATTTAAATTTTTTGAATTATGACTTTATTGCAGCAAAGGCTCGATATATTATATTTGGCTATTACCTGATTGGGAAACAAATCCGACACTAGTGATATAAACAACGGCTCATCGTCATCTATTAGCTTCGATAGATTCATATCACGCAGGACTCGCATCACAATCGTACTTTCGCTATCCTTTGAGTTTCTTCGCTTTGCTGCACCCAATGTTCTTAATACCGATAGAATATTACGCAAACCAAAATCATAGTGTACTTGTTTTGTTAACTGCTCTTCGCATAGCTTATACAGAGTGTAGAATTTTCGGGCCAGTGTAATATTTTCCAAGAAACCACAAGAAGCCAATTTTACACGTATGATAATTTGACGATCGGGCACCATCATGGCCACGGTACGAAATTGAATTTTTAAATTCTCGGGCAGTTCTTTGCGGCCAGCATAACCTGGATTCTGAAAGAAATTTAATAAGTCAAGTATAATTAAAAGAAGGACATGTACTAAATTTTATATATAAATTTGAAAAAAAAGGGACTTCAAAATAGTTTAAAAAATTTATTTTAACTATCATTAAAATTTAGGGAATTTCCCAAATTTTCGTTAAATATTTCAATTTTTCCCCAACATACAACCAAAAAAAAAAAAAAAAACTGAACAATATTTGTAAACAACTTGAAGCCCCCACAAGGGAACATCAGCTGGCACAACATAAAAAGTAACTAACGGTCGTATAATCACCTTTAACCAAAATAATTAAAATAAAATTTATTTACTATCAAAATTTTTTTAAACCCAAATAAAAAATTTAACTTCCTCCAATCTTATATTTTTAAGGCAAAAATAAAATACCCGTTTTCTTTTTAATTTGTGTAACAAAACTTAAACTCACATTGCATTCAATAAAAAATAATAATTTGAAGCTAAAAATAGTACGAAAAAAATACAATAGGGGGTGGTTGTTTGTCTGTTCGTTGGCAAGTTTAATTAGACTTTGGGGGAGACCATGGCTGGTAATTTGGAAAATGCAACAACAATATAAAGTAGCAATGAAGAGACAAAGTTAACTGTTTAAAGGCACCTTTAGTGTCTGTCTGTCTGTCGGTTGGTGTGTGTTGATAGGTTTGTGAAAAATTTAACAAGCTCTAAAGTGTGGATAATAAAATGATTAATTGACTCAATAGAAAATTTAGCAAACATTTTACATTATTTTTTTCGAAGAATATTAAATTTTTTTTACACAATATTTCAAAGCTCAATTCTAAGTATTCAACTGGAAAATAATTGAAATTGCAAACTGTAAAATTTTCTCTTGTAATTATTTATTAGCGAAATTTATTCTTCTTTGTAACAAATTTAACTAAACGATAAGTTAAAGAAAGAATTTAATTACAAATAATTGTTACTTGAAAATTAATTTTGTTGCAATTTTTAATTTTTTTTATTACTTGTCTGCTGTTAAGAGAAGAAAAATATAACGAAAAAAACAAATTAAAATGAAAAATTAAATTCACGAATATTTATTTAACAATTGAAAACAGTTCTTAATGTGAAGCTTATTGTAAAAGTAAGAACTCAATGCCTAAGTTTTTGTTAAACAATTTTACACTCAAAGAAAAAATTTTAATTATATTTTGGCTCAGACTGACGAAAGAATTATAAAATCCTTGATTTCTTTAAATTATATCCCCTTATTTATGAAGTTTTTTTTTTTTTGCTCTGAACTCGTAGTTAAAATCCAACTGTTATAGTTCAAGTTCGACATCAAAGTGAATACTCAGTAATTCAGTAAATTAATAAACGTAATACCGAAAACTATTACTCCTCTGAGGGTTGTGGAAAATGCGTTGACTACAAAGCAAAGTATGACTAAGAATCGAGGTTTGATCCCTGCTCTGTGGTAGTGTACTTTACAGCTCCCTCCTTCATTACTTACGAGGATCGTCGGCGAAGTAAACAAATTAATTAAATGCCTGCACACAGAGCTAAAGAAAGTTAATGCGTCCGTCTACTTAACACCGGAGAAATAAAACTTATGTTCCCGAAGACTTTAATCTATCCCGAAGCCGCGAAGTGGCATCGTATGTTCATATCAAAAACAAGGCGGTTGTTTTGTTGTCTACAATGCATAACGATAAAACTATTTTTGGTCCACAAAACAAAACGGAAATAGTTTTATAATATAACGAAACTAAGGGAGGGGTGGACACGATGCATAAAATGATGTCACAATATTTCACAAAACGAGCAACATTTCAGTGGCCATTAGCTTTGTTTTACAATATTTTTGATATAGCAGCTCTTGCCTCATACATCATCTATTAAGAAAATACTGGAGAATAATTTGTGAGGCAATCGCAAAGCAAGCATGCCTTGACGAAGACTTATGCCGTCTTCTGATATTGATCAAATCCAAAATACCTTAAATCATTGGAAGATTTATTTCTATAAAAACAGGCATAGAATGCATTTTAGGTAAAAACTAAAAAAAAAACTTATGAGAAAATTGAAAAAATCTTGTATTTTCTCATTAACCATTTTCGGATCACGGTGCTGATTTTAAAGCCAACGAAGTTCCAGAAAAGAATGCAACTGGGCGTAGCAAAATGCAAGGCAGATGCTTTATCTGCTATTGAAATAAGCAAAGACGAGACACACGGCAAGTTTGCGTTACATGCAAGAAATCCATTGTGCAGAGCATAGCTTCTGTCAAACTAAATGTGGCCAGTGCTATCAGCCCCCATTATCATAAGTATGTACATACATATATACTGCTAGAGAATTAATTATAATTAAAACAAAACATTATACACCATTTTTATGTAATCAAAATAAAAAAAATAAAATAAAACTGAGGCCCTAATTTTATAAATCACATCACCAAGTGACTTTTATATGGAAAACAAAAACAATAATTCAAATATTTAAAAATTTTGTTTTACATACAATATAATCACCGAACAAACGCACAGAAATTAAGGCGTTGCTTTGCCTTCAAAAGTTTCAAAAATTTTAATGAAAACAATGAACAAAATTTATAAATATTTGAATTTTTGTTTTTGCTTTCCATATAAAAGTCACTTCGGTGATGCGTTTTACAAAATTAGGGCCTTAATAAAACCAAAAAAACACTTGGGAGGGGCATCGGTAAAACTTGAAGAAAAATCCAAAAAAGTTGAAAAAAATCATCTAAAACATATTAACTGCCTAACCCACGATATCGAACGATGTCGATCGCTTGATTCTTAGACGTACAAAATCTATCTAAAAATCAAGCGACCGACATCGTTCGATATCGTGGGTTAGGCAGTTAATTTAATCATATTTTTAAAAAATTCTAAAAAACTAAAATATATGTTCAGTGAGTCTTTATTTCATGTAAATCGAAGAAAAATTAAGAAAGTTATTAAAGCAATAAAATCGAAATGACCACCCAGGTAAATGTAAAGCGAAGTTTAAGATACTGAACCCACAATAACTTACTCGGTCTTGTTCACTTCTGTGAATAACTATTTTTAATTTGGTATATTTTTTTTTTGTCAAAATCGATTAAACAGTTTGGCCATAAAGTTCATCACAAAAAATGGTCTTGCCTATTAATTATATAGATTAGTGTAGGGACCTCCAAACACATACATTTTTATATCATACCTTTATTGCTTATTCGTTTTTCACCTTAATTATTTCTCTATTGTGGCCCATGTGTGATCACAATTGAGAAACTTTAAAATATTTTAAAATTGCTTGAAAATATATTGATACAAAAAAATTTTAAATCAAAGCACTGATATAAATGTAATGAAATGATTTGGTTTTACTACCAAAATTCATTTCTTTACATGGTAAAATATAAAGCAATTATTATACAAAAATTAAATTACAATTTTACAAAAAATAATGGTCACAAGTTCACGTCTAACAGACTAAATTATTTTCATGTGAAAATTAATATTATCAGGCTCAAGTTCAGTTTTTATTGAATTAATAAACGCTGATGAGAGGTTAAGCGGCCTTGAAATCGTTATACTGATACGTTCTGCTAAACTGATGTTTGTCTACATAAAAACTCTTAGTAATTTGAATTTTCACTAATTCAATAAAAACTGAACTTGAGCCTGATAATATTAATTTTCATAAGTACATTAATATAAATTCAAATAATAATTACGTTTATTCGTAATAATATAAAAAATACTACATTATTTTCTTAATCTTATGGTGTTTTCTTTTCTACACATAAAATGGCACCTTGTTGAAAAGCATATATATAAAATGTCTCGCCAACCCTGTAATAATGCAGCTTGTTATTTCACTAGAACAAAACACAACTTATGAAAAAGTGGAACGCCCTGTTTTTAACAGCTGACAGCTAAGTTTTGCAGGGCACTGTCAACACTGTCGATTTTTACGGGGCAAAAAGTGCAATGCGTTCCACCATTAGTGAGGGGAATTTTTCAGAAATAAACACATTGCACTTTTAGAGAGCAACAAATTTTTAAGAAACGAATACCAAAGTACATTTTCTGCATGGAGATGTACCATTTTTTTGTAGAAAAGAAAATACCATTAATTTGTGAGTACACTCGCACTGGATTAGTGTGATCTCAACTCTAAGCTTTTGTAGAGCGTAGAGCAGATAACAAAGTTTTAGACAAATACTTTTTTGAAATTAATTTCGAATTTAATTTTTATATAATCTGAGTGTACTACTGTATGCAGATGATAAATAAAAAAAATTTATTAAAATTTTTTGCTATAATTTGACAGACACAGACAGATATAAATTAGTAACATTTCTAGCGAGTTTCTTAAATAAATTCTGTTTCATAAATTTACCTCGTTACCTTCTAAATACATATGTACATTTCCCATTAATCAACACTACCTTTGTATTCTATTTACTTGCCATTGTTATAAATATTCCAAACTCTTGATTCATTTCGATTGTATCACCATCGGTAAATATAAAGGATTTTTTCTTTTCCTTTTTGGCTGTTAAAACAACAGCAACTTGTTGCGCTGCCACAGATAAGACTGGCAATTCAATGCGATTGAATTCATCAAAACATCCCCATGAACCGGATTGAGCTAAGCCTTTGTAAATGCGACCCAAGCCTCTGTAATATAAAACGTGAAATGAATGGAATTTGTGTAAAATCTAAAATTAACAAATAAATTGCTGAAGATAACTACGAGTATCTTCTTATTACAAAATGCCAAGGTATGTACATATGTACGAAGTATATGTATGTATGTATATATGCCTTAGGTAGAAATACATATATACATATGTATGCATGTTTTCCAATACCGTAATACCTGATATCAAATTTAATTAAATTGCAATATCAAATAAATGTACATGTACGACTTAAAATCATAATTTAAAAATTTTTTTCAAAATTAATTTTTCTTTAGAATTTTATCCTTTTAAAATGTCTGCATATAGAAAAGAGTACAAAATTTTAAAAATGTGAATGCTGCATACAAACACATATGAAAAACTAATTGACTAATACATACATACATACATACATACATACATACGAGTATGTACATGCAAACGTAAACATTTATTTACACACATTTCATTTACCTGTAATCCATTTGATCGGAACAATTAAAAACAACCACATATTTAGCCAACGTTTTACCCATGTCCTTTACAGTTTCTGTTTTTCCTGTCCCAGCTGGGCCACATGGTGCACCACCCATACTTAAAGTTAGAGCTTGTGCCAATGTTATGTAGCAGCTAAGAAATAAAAGGTTTAATGAATAATAAATTAATATCAAATGGAAAAGCAAACGAAAGAAAAATTAGAAAACTATTTCTCTTTGTAAAAGGAAAATGTGTATGCGAGCAACATGATTAAATAAGTTTTATGGTTTGTCTGAAAGAAAGAAGTTTAATGAAATTTTTTTATCGAAGCAAGAAAAAAATTACAAACAAATTTTATATTAATTTAAAGAAATTTTTGTAGATAATAAAATAACACCATATCCAGAAACTTTTAAAGGTTAAAGGGATACGTTCACAGTGGAGCAAATATTTGTTTGCTTTAACGTGGCCATAAAATATATTTGAGGAGCAAACAACAACACAGTATTGTCCTCTTTGAGACTTTTTTATGTCTATTGTGTCGCCATTTCATGAAAGCCAAAGAAAATATTCGTGATAGCCTGGCCGTGGTTTGAAAATGTATTTAGGTAACATTAAATTTAGACCGCCTATTTATGAAATTATCCCAATGAATAGAATACTAACAATAGACTTAGGACGCTTAGTACTGTTGCTGCAAGTAACATGATCATATGATGGATTTTAATGTAGCAAGGAACTGATAACTACAAAATTTTTAAATTTACATAAGTTTCTTTTCTCTAACTTTTTTTTATTGGTGGTGTTGGCTAAAGTGGTTAGCGAGTTGACTACTAAGCAAACAATGACTTTTGGGGCCTGGGTTCAAACCCTGGCCAGAGCAAGTCAATCAACATCATTAATTTCTCTAATGTACATTAGAGAGACATTTTATTAATTGTTGTCGGACTATTTAAGTGATGAAGGCATTGCACTGGTTACTAAAAAGCTGTTCCGACAGCGATTGATGCTGTTCTAAGCTAATGTACGCAACATCGCCCTCCTTCGTCGGTTAGCAGAAACATCGGCGAAGTAAAACAATTAATAAAATGCCTGCTAATACGGCTTAACAAAATTAATGCGTCTATTTAACACCGGAGGCGCCTCAACACTGCCCTTAAAATTAACATAACGCGCAAAGCAGAGTTGTGAAAGAGTTAAGTCTTCTCTACCCTCTCCCTGAGTTCCGGCACAGTGCACTGCATACGTCGGGGTCATCCCCTGAGTTCTGGTCCTAATTTAAAAAAAAAAAAAATAGGTGAAATGTCAAATTCGTATAAAAGCACAAACGCATATTCCATCCCTGCAAGAATAGAAAGCTGTAGTGCATAATTGCACCAACCAAGGATACTCCTTCTGCTAAGAATTAAAATAAAGACCTGAAAGGCGTGAGAAAGTCATTCTAATTAAGTTAAACTTTTCTAACTAGCTTTTAGTTATGACGTCATCAATACTTTTTTTTTTTTTTTTTTTAACAAACACAACCCGCAAACAGAGTTGGGCAAAATACATGGTTTGCGGTATTTAAAATACAAAATACAAAATACTTGCTGGTCATGTATTTAAAATACAAAATACAAAATACTTTCAGGTTATGTAGTTAAAATACAAAATACCTACACATCATGTATGTATTTAAAATACAAAATACGTATTTGTATTTTAAATACGTATTTCAAATATATGTATTTCAAATACTGCCCAGCCCTGAAGCCATGAAGATGACTTTACAAGGGGGGTTACTAACACAGGCTCACACAATTCTTGCTAGTGAGAGGCACGTACATACATACGTTGAAAATTGTCCGCCCTTATGTTGACAGCTCAATCTCCCAATGCAAAAAGAACCATGTTATTTTTTTTTATTGTTAAACTTGTTGTCGTAACAGTACTACCTGCAACATAAAATCGCATTGTGAAAAAATGCTTTAGAATTGACAACTGAATTGCGGTGATGCCAACTCTAAGAATTTGTATAGTTACGTTTTTTAGCGATTCTAGTTTTTGGTTATTGGTTTGACGCATGATACATTATAAATAGATCAAAATGCAAACAACCATCAATAAACTGACAAAATATATTTTGTTAACTATGTTTTTAAAATACAAAATACTGCCATTTTTTGTATGTAGCCCAAAATACGTATTTTGTATTTGTATTTTAAATACGTATTTCAAATACATGTATTTCAAATACTGCCCAGCCCTGCCCGCAAAGCTATTAGCTTGTCTGCAGAAAACACCAAGGATCTCCCGGCCGGAATCGAACCGACAACCTCCGTACTACTAGGCTAGTATTGCTACCTATCAGCCTAGGCGGCACCCAATACAAATACAAAGTGAAATGTAGCCCCGAAAAGAACTAGATAAACTGCGTTTACAACTGTAACACAGAGCCAAAACTACCTTATAGTATCAAGAAGATTTTCTCTATGAAATGTTTTTAGGCTAAGGGGTTTCCCAGCAGAAAGAAGCGAAGATTTTTCCGAAGAGATTTCTTATTATTTTCATCTGATAAATCTTTTTAATTTTATCAAGAAGGAAAATACATAAAATCAAGAAGAACCCTTGTTATTCAAAAATTTTTTTTACCCAATTTCCGTTATCTTTGGCACCAAAAAAAAACAATCCATAGAGAAAAACTTTTTGATTCTATTAGGTTTTCATCTGAATTGTATAATAGGGATTTCCAATTGATTTCATTAGGTTGCTGCATGATCATGTGTAAATCAGCTTCTTAAACTGGCTAACATGTAGCAAGGTGTAGTCGTGAGGTGGTTAGAGTGCCTATTTACGAAACCGAAGCTCCTTGCTTCGAGTCCCAACAGACGTAGGTTAGGTTAGGTTAGGAAGGGTAGTGTGAAATACACATCCACTCGGAGACCCAATTGGATCCATTGTGATTCCCAACAGACATAAATTTTATAAAAATGTTTTAATTACCCCTCATCTAGATAATACAACTTCATGTTGTAAATAAGCATTCCGGACGTACCATGACGTTCTGATGACATCAAATTTGTAGTCCTAGAAAGAATTCTTATTATTTTATTAAAAAGAAAACCTTTTTGAAAAAATCAATAAGAATACCTAATAAAACCCCTAAGTTTCCTTCTTGATTTTTTTCAAAAAGGTTTTCCTTATTAAAATAATAAGACTTCCTTCTTGAAAAAAATCCGTAGAGATATCTTAATAATTTTGTTCTATTTTATTAGTTATTTAATAGGCACTATTTTCTCTGTGTACGTAAACTTAGAACTGTAGCCCAGAAGTAGTGAAGTTTACATATGTTTGAATACATACCGATCAGTTAAAGGTGTTATAACCAATCTATCCGTACAACCCAAATATTCATTTTGATAAGTGAAGGTGACATCGGTAACAGATATCCAAGTTTTGTCTAAATCTTCTTTAAAATAAAAACGACACTGTTTAAGCCACTCAAAATCGTTAGCGGATTTAATATTCATACGACACTGCAATAAAATTTACATATTTAAGATATTGCAAAACAAAAAACATACAGTACTTGATAATTCAATGAAAACTTTTATTAAAAATATTTTTTTAATTTTAGAAAACGAAAATCTAATATATTTGATAGTTTTATTCAAGAAATATTTTAGATTTTCGTTTTCTAAAAATGAAGAAATAACTTTTAAGAAAAGTTTCCATTGAATTATCAACTACTGTATATCATTTGATAACATACCAATATATCAAATATATCCCTTTGATGAACATGAATCGTTATCAAAGTCTCAAAGTTGGTTCTTTCCATTTTTGTCAGATTTCTAGTGGTCTGATCGATAAGAGTATTAAGAATATCCAAGAATTTATTATTCGTTTCCGACATGACTTTCCTCTCATGCCTGGCCTGCATCAGAGCCATTTCCGCATCGCGTGTCCAAATCATTTGTATACCCAAAAGGCCAACTTGGGCCGGTACTTTCTCTAGAAAACCTAATAGAGTAAAGTTTGGATCATTGATTGTGGCATAGGCGGTGCGTATAATCGAATGTAATGACTGCTGTGCTGTGACCAGTAATTGAGTTAGCCATGTCTCAACCGAACCCTCAGCGCGAATAGCACGATCCAGTTGGATCATTTCACCTTCGTTGGATATAATCGCCATCATTTTGTTGTATTCTACATCATGAAACTTAACCTTACGCGTATTGTCGAATATGGATAATAAATGATTTTGTATGGTGTGAGAGTCGGAGGCCTGACCTAAAATCTCCAATAAAGCTGGATCAGAGACAAAGAAAAATCTGGGGAACATCATTCTTTTGCGCTCCAAATAACCACTAAGAGATTTCTGACATATTTCCAATTGTTCTTGCAGATGCGGCAGCAATTGTTTAAGTAAATCATCGCCAACACAACAGGCTACAACACCGGGAGTTTCATGAGCTCTTTGCATTATCTTTTGCCAAGATTTATCAATTTTCGAAAATCTTTTAGCTTCTTTAGGCAATTGCTTGGCAATATCACCACCCACAAATACAGCTTCCAAATAAACCCACATATTTTGTACCAACAACCATCTTTCCAAAATCTCATTGGAATTTGATAGATCATAGACCCATTGTTGAATTTGCTTGCGAAAAGGAGCATTATAGCGATTGGATAATAAAGAACCTAAAATCATTAGACTGTCCTCTAGCTGGCCTATGGTCTCAGCTGTAGTATCACCTCTCAGCAGCAATTCGCCACGATTATTAAAACTCATAAATTGAAGTTCATGTACAGACCATTCGTTGGTAACTTGTTTTAGCTTTGCTTCGATATCCTTCTCTTTCATGGCACTTATACAAATATCCTCGATATCTTCTTTATGCTTGAGCAAGGGTGCTTCCAATATATTCTTAAGCGAAAATCCTTCAGAATCAAATTCAAAAATATAATTGCTAACATCCATAATTCTCTGCCAATGACGTGGTTTCATTGCCTTATTAGCCATTAGCTCAAGCAAAGGACACATATCATTAAAATCATCGATGGTCTTCTTTAAGGCATGAAAAGCTGGCCACTCCTTCAAACCTTTAGGTAATTTACGACAACGATTTTGAAACTCCATTAATTCATTATTGATTTCCTCTATGTCCACCTCATTCCAGGGTATATCATAATAACTACTAACGCGATCGATAACATCATTATAGAGTTTGTAAAGCTTTTGCAATAAATTCAATTCCTTCCTTATTTGGCCCAATTCTGGATAATCTGTTTGTGGCAAACCAAAGAGCTCTTCGCCACTTTGATAGGTTTGCAATCTACGCCACATCCCCTCAAAACGATTTTGAAATAGTATTAAACGATCAGAAGCTTCGCGAGGAGTTAAACCTGGCTGCATTGGTCCTGCAGTACGATATTCATTGACATACGTTATTTTATCTTGTTTAAAATTATTCAAATTTGTTTTTAAATCATCTTGAAATGATGGCTGCATTTCTAATAATTTGACCTGAGCCTGCAGCGCACAAGCCAATAGATTTTGAAATGTTGAACGTAGATTATCGACCAAATCAAACTGTTCTCTTTCAACTTGCACCTCATAGCGAGTGAGGACATTAAAGGCTTCCTAGAAAAAAAATTAAAAAAAAAATAGAATCACTGTAATAATAAACAACTTCTTTTCCTACAATCCCAAATAATTTGATATAATATTCCTTTTAATCAAAAACACTCTTTATTTTACCTCTATGGGATCAATGCGCAATTCCATGTCCACCTCTTGCTCCCTAATCTTACCCAAAGTTTCCATTATCATACGAACATCATCCAAGTCACGAATGGGACGATCTAATTTGCGATCCATTTCATTAATGACAGCATACACATAGTCCATTTCTTTTTTATATTTTTTCTTCATAGCCTGGCCAATTTTATGATTACAAGCTTGAACGACACAAAAATATATGTTGGCATTTTTTCAAAAATAGCTTTGAAATTTGTTAACCGATCGTTTGTCTTACATTTGATTTCAATAGCCAAGCCATACTTTAATCTTTCATTGTAAACAGCAATACACTGACCAAATACTTCCACATCAGGTTCGTTTAAAAGATTTGCATCCAATTCTGCTAAACATCTTAAAGTAGTTTCAAATTCCTGCAAACCGAATTCCATCAGCTGTATGGTAGTACGATCGTTCTTCCACAGAAAATGATATGGTTTCCAACGTTTTATATAAGTTTGTATTTCAGGTTTTATATTTTTTGTACAATTCGATAGAAGATTAAATGCTTTGGCCACTTCTTTATTATCCATAATGGCCGAATAGAATGATTTCAGCATGTGCGGCATTTGTGGGCGTTCCTCTGAGGCTAACGTATATATTTTACGACGTTTGGTATTGTGATTGCGACCCACACGGGGCTGGGGTGTAATCGATACTTGCTGCAAAAAAAAGCAACACGTTTTAAATAAAATTCTTTTTCGGTCGATTAACCAGTTAATCGATTAAAAACACAATTTTTTCTTTTCAATATTTTTTTTTTATTTTTTCTGTGTTTAATTGTTTCATTCATTATGTTCCACACAAACTTTGGCTATAAAACAGTTTGGCAAAGATTCTGCCACGCGAATTGAAGTTCAGGCAATCGCTAAAAGTATTAAATTTAAAATTTTGATGTTTTCCAAATTTTATTTATTTGTTATGAGTTAGCTAATCTATATGCTGCATTTCATTGGTTGCTAATACCAACTCATCAATAAATCTTTGCCATGCTTAATAAGTCCTCTTAATTGAATATGTACTCTAATTTACAAAAATAAAGAGTGTGTGGCACTCGGGGACTGCCGCGGTAAAGCTATTGCATAGCTTGAAATTAAAAGTATAAAAATATTTAGTTTCAGTGTGCAGACACGAATGAAATTTTAAAAGAGAATTTCAGAAGTTTCATGAAAGAAAACTTTCATTTGTGAACCAGGACTAAATGCCGTGATAAAGTTTTTGTTTAATATCTCGGTTGTTATTGGAGATAATTCGCCCTGGATACACCCAGGTGAAAACAAGAACTTGGCAGCACATTTGCTGGTACGGTTGTTGACTAGGCTGAGTAGTTAAATTACATTGGACGATTCAAATACTTAAAAATAATACTCCCATTAGCTAAACGGCATTGCAACAACATTAGATGCAAAAGCGCTGCCAGCACAGTACGAAACAACAACTAGTGAATACAACACCCACAATCCACAACTGCCAGCAATATTACAAGCTAATATTTGTGGAACTGGTCTTAGGTGAATTTTTGTGGAACTAGTCTTAGGTGAATTTTTGTGGAACTAGTCTTAGGTGTCTTCGTTACGGAATTTTTGTGGAACCAGTTTTAGGTTTTTTCGTTAGGGAATTTCTTGATTCGGTCGCCGCGCTCAAAGCCCGCCATAAAAGCTATGCAATAGCTTAAAAAAAATTTACTTACCGGATTTTCTTTGCCACTGGTCCATTGCGCTACGCCTTTAGCTATGCCCGTTATATTTTTACCAGCTGTTATTAATAATTCTTGCAATTCTTCCAAATTCGGTTTAATAATCACATTGGGAATTTGCAGTTGAGCATATAAAGCAAATACTGGTTTTTTAATTATTGTTTCGTCATCGTCCGCTATGAAACGACGCCTTATAGTATCCAAGGCTGCTCTAATCACTTTTATTAAAACGTCTATCACCTTGCGACTATAGTAGCGTCTCATTTCTACCACAGCATTACAAACCATATCCTTTAAACAATTCATCGATTAATTTTATATTTTAATGATTATTTCTAAATTATCTTTAACCAACCTGCATGCCTTTGGGTAAACTTTCCGATGTGGCCAGCAATGTAAGAGGATTATCGAAACAAGACCATAAAATACTCCAATCTTGTTGTTGGCCACCAGAACTGGCTGCTGCGCCGCCCACACCACCATTTGCATTGGAAGCTCCTCCAGCAGCTGCACTAGTACTGGCTGCTGCATTATCTGCACCTTTTCTACCCGATGCCGATTGATCTTTAGCTGAAACTTTTTCAAATCGATAAGGTTTTTATGTCGTAGTTTACATTTAAACTAATATAGTACCAAGCAACTAATTCGGGATATTTTTAAGAATTTATGTTTAAAAAATTTTATTTATTTGTGGGTTAACTAATCTATATGCTGCATTTTTTTTGGCTGCTAATTACCAACTCATCAGTAGATTTTTAACCATGGTTGAAAAGTTTTCAACATGAACGTAAGCACAGGATTTTTATAACTATTCAAAATGGTTCAAGATCGACTCATGAGTTGCAATTAATATCTAACAAAATGCAGCATATGGATTAGGGCTCAATTCAAATTAATTAAATTTTGTTAAACATTAACTAATTACCATCAAACAATGTTACAACATCATCTCCAGCTATTTCCTTAAATTTTTCCGTTGCCTTATCTACTAAATTAAGAACTTCTTCGACGGCTTCTGAAACCATTTGACTTTTACGATTTAACTCTATGGCTGCTTTGCGACAAGACTCTTCACTTTTTTCCAAAAATTCATCTACATTCCAGATTTCATCGTCTGTAATTTAAATCAAATAAAATAAATTTTGCGGAATTTCTTTAAAAACATATTTTAATTTTTTATTTTAACTACTGACCAGCCGGTAGGACTTGCAAGGATATTTCTTGCATACACATTAACACATGCAGTATACGATTCGAGTATATATCATGAATTCTTGCTACTAATACTTCAAACGTTTCAATCGCTTGCTTACAACGTTCATAGAATTGGTTCCAGTTTTGATTGGTCCACTGTAAATAATTTAAAAAAAAAAATATTAATAATAAATGTAACACCGATCGTTTTCAAGTTTTGAAAATTTTAATTTTTGGATTTGGAAATTTAATTATACCATTTTTTTAATATTGAATGGGGTAAGGGTGGCCCCATTACTCAACCAAGATACTGAATGTCTTGAAATACTCCAAGAAACTTGAGTCGATACTACTTTTTAATATTTTACCAAAGATGAGAATTAAGGGAAATATATCCTAATCTAATGATCCGAGTTCAAAAAGATATATACAAAAATTTGTCAAACTTCAAAATCATGTTCAAAACTTTTTCAATTATCACACTTCGCTTACGAATAAGAACTAAGCTGACGGACGAATGATTTGAGTGTAAAATTTGTATGGAAATAACTAAAAACACTGAGAGCTTTTCATACAAATTTTCCACTCAGATCACTCGTTCGTCATGTGGAAACAGCAAATAATAAAAAAAAATTGAAGAAAAAAAAAACTCGAATAGAAAACATTTTAAGTTCTCTTATGTGCAGTTTCTACAATACAAACAATTGGCTTGAGTAGAAAATTTATATGAAAACCACTCGGTTTTTTGAGTGATTCCCATACAAAAATTCTACACAAGTCATTTGCTTGTATGGTGGAAACAGCATCTTGGTCAGATCCCATATTTTGCTCACCAACTTTAATAAATCACATCATAAAATTGGTTGTAATATAATGTGTGACTTACATTAATTGTTGTTAGGCCAGGCTTCAACATTGCCGTCAAACGTACTAGTTGTGGTAAAAATAAAGGTCTCACTTCCAACTTAACTGCCCGTACGGTCTTCAAAAACATTTTTATAAGATGCTAAAATAAGAAAAAAAAAAACATTTAATTATTAGAAAATTTTGTAAATATACATTTTCATATAAACATACATTTAAGGAATCCTGTATGGTAGTAAAATAGTCCTGGCGACACATTAATGTTGCCGCCACTATGGGCAACTCAATATTCAGTTTAGCCAAAAGTTGAGCTTCTCGTATCAAAAGCGGTATAGTTGGGTGTAAATTAACAAAAATGCGATCACCTTGCAGCGACAACAAAGGTTGCAAGAGACAGGCATCGGCCACACTAACATCTTGATCTAACCAAATGGCAATTACATCATCTTCATATTCATGCAAGGTGGTCATAACATGATTGAAACGATGTTCTAAATCTCTGCAGGATGGTAAACTACTCAAAACTGGATGTTCACATACTGCATCGACCAATTCACTGATATGACAGTCCAACGAACGGGCCCAATAGATACGACCCGCCATAGGAGGAAAATTTCTACTAACTGGAGGATCATCTCTCTGCTTACGAAATACTTTTAGAACCCTCTCAACTTCCTTGTCCACATAACGTATAATACGCAAGTATTTCTCATCCATTTTTGTTAATGGAACTTTTTCGCTAACTTTCTCGAAACGTACCAAAAATCGTATACACTGAGGCGTCTCCCATACGGTATCAAAATTTGTCTCAATTAGCGTGGCTACAGTATCTTTTAAAGTATCAGTTTTACTTAAGAATTTCTCATAGTCATCATTAAAATCAGCATTACGATGATCAAGATAGTCATATTTTTTCACCAGTATATCCTTTTTGGCTTCTTCAAAAAGATTCGCAGCATCTTCTAATGCTTCGGCCAGTAAGAGGCCCTCCAAACGTCTCTCGAATAAATGATTATAATCATCGATTAAATTAAACATTGAGGTGATCTTTGACAAACGTTCACAGAATGTATCGAATTTTCCAAAGACAAAATTCTCCGAAAATCCAAATGGTGTTTGATTGGGAAGAAACGGTTGCTCTCTAACTGTGTAGTAGGTCTCGTGATAAATGTGATTTAATTTTATGCAATTGCTTAGTTTAGTGCGTACTAGATTGCGATCTTGAGACCAAATAGTCTCCTTGCAGCGACAAGTTATATACGATTTGCAAGTTTCTATCATTTGATTGGTGATCTAAAGTCACAACGTAGGGGTTTTAAATAATTGTAGGCAATAGTTTTCGTATAACTTCAGAGAGTAGTTGTGAGTACCTACCTTAACCATAAGTGCTGAAGTTCTTTCGGAGGTATTATAAAATTGGGAAACACTATAAATTAATCGTACTGTTTGCAACAGTCTTAAAATGGATTCTTTCATGCAAACCTGAAATTTAAAAATGGGTTTATAAATAATTATTTTTGCTTTTCCTCCGATCTTTTTACAGTTGCTCAGATTTTTTTTTTTGTTGATCTTAAGATCATAAGTAATGTTTTTTAAACTGAAAAAATTTCAACGGGAATGGTTCACTGGCTTAGAAGTCTCAAAGTCCCATATATATCGAAGAAGACAATCAGATCTACTGTCTTCCTTTTACTTCTCTTGCACATTCCTACTTACCGGATCATCTAAATACAATGAATGGCAGCAATGTTCCATGGCTTGAATAAATTTAGAATTATCTCTGGCCTCATTATAGCAAAATGTTATCTTGCGATCGGTTTCCTTCCAATCACGCATCACCTTCGAGTTGGCCAAATACAAACAGTTCAAAGTGTATTGTACCTCTTTTTCTTGCAGGTGTGCCAAAAGTTGAGAAAATTGTGCTCCGCGTTTCTTCCAATATTCCAATTCATCTTGCGGACCACTATGATCGTTTTCCTTTCGCAACTGTTCACTTTCACCTAAAATTTTCATAATACCCTTAATCCAATTGGTCACCCTATCTTCTAGTTGACCGCAAAATTCTTGATTATTTGCCAAATCTTTGATCTCTTCACTTTGATCGATTTTCTCAAACATATCACAGCCGTCATTGAAGACATTATAATGATCACAGACTTGTTCACAGACACGTAAAGCACTGCAAAATGATCGTAGCCCCGGTAATAGTTGACCCTTTATGAGACCACAACTGACATCTTCTTCATCGCCTTCAAGGCTAGGAAATGCTAATGCCTGCATAAAAACATATTCCACAATACGTTCAATGGACGTCACCAAACCAATATTTTTAGCATCAATAATTCCACAAAACCTAAAAGAAAAATTATTGTTTTCTTAAATACCAAAAAAAAACCATACGAGGTTTGTTTGGTAATCGATTTATTATAAATGTATAAAAATTAAGATTTAATTGTAGTAAATAAAACGTTATCCCTTTTTGTACCCTTCACTAAAATTTTTATGAGACCCACAAAGTTTATATATTCTGAATCCTTATAAATAGGGAAGTTTAATAAGTTATATACGGCTGTCCATCTGTCTGTCCGTGAAATCGGTTTTCCCAAACCACTAGCAGAGTTGGTGGCTTCGGTCTTAAGCTAATGTGTCAGAATTTTTCTTAAAACGATTCGTATTGAAAATCAGACAAGTAAAAAATAAATAATTATGTATGTTGTATAAAACTATAAAATACGTATGTATGCATGAAGGGTATATAGGATTCGAATACAGCACTTTCTTTCTTTCTTTCTTTATTATCCTTCCAACTTACAAATCCTTTTGAAAGCCTTCCTCAGGCAATTGTTTTGTTACATTTATACGAAATATATAAATGCAAATGCCTGTAAAAGCACACGTCCATCCATCGGTAAGAAATAATTTTTTCTGCTTTGCTGCTGCTGAGCCACCTGGTGATGATCCACCTAAAGAAAATATAATTGAAAATGTATATAATTGAAAAATGATAGAATGCCAGTGAAAATGTATGACTAAAATATTAAACCATGTGTGCCTTGGGCTTGGGCTTGGGCTTGGGCTTGGGCTTGGGCTTGGGCTTTCCAAAGGTAAATAAATACAAATAGATTTTTATGTGCGCAAATAAATATTTAAAAGAAAACAGATTTTTTGTTAGTTTACAATAAATATGGCTACATACATAGTTGTTTTTTTTTTTTTTTTTTTTTGGTATTTTAAAAGAAACAAAAATTCTCTGAATGTTGCCAAATAAAAATAAATATGTTACATATTCTATTAGTAAAAATATTTAATAATATCTAAAAACTCAACAGAATATAATAATAATTGAAGGTGGATAGCCAGTCACAGGTCAAGTTAGGTGGAGAGTTGTATCCGAGGATAGTTGTTAGCCTTTCGTTCGAGTTTTGCAAGGTCCTGTCAATTTTAAATTGTTTAGTCATTGAAGGGTTAGAATCCAAATCAATTCTAAATCAAAACTGACAATATTTATCCAGTGAAGGTTTCTTTAGTAATATTAATTAAATGAAAATTTTGCTTGCAAACTAAGATGCTGTTTATACAAGACGAACGAGTGATTTGAGTATAAATTTTGTATGGAAACCACTTAAAAAACTGAGTGCTTTTCATACAAAATTTACACTCAAATCACTGGTTCGGCTTGTATAAACCGCACCTTAGAGTATTTTATTAAAATTATTGCTCAAATTGAGTGATTAGTTCCCTTTTCATTTTGGGAGTACCAAAAAATCCCCAAAAAACAAAATCCCCAACTTAAAAAAAAATCCCCATGCACAAAATCCCTAAAAACAAAATCCCCAAATTCAAAATCCCCAAATTCAAAATCCCCAAGCTCAAAATCCCCAAAATCCAACTTTAGCGAAAGTGCCAAAATATCCCCAAACTGAAATTAATTATTATTAATTATTAGGTACGAGTAAATGGAACAAAAAGTTAATTCATGAAAATATTATTGAAAACTAAAAATATTATATATAAAGTTAATTTTTTATAAAATAAGATTTTATAAAAAAATGTCGTACTGTGAAATATTTGTACTTTTTTGTATTATATTTTCATAAGTTAACTATTTGTTCCATTTACATACTCGTGCCTAATAAATATTTGTAAATTTAATAAAATTTATTTTGAGTTTTAACGTCAGAAAGAATTACAAACACAAAATCCCCATCGCCGCGATTTTAAACCTAATTTAAATGTATTTCACACAGAAAATGGGGATTTTGTGTTTGGGGATTTTGAATTTGGGGATTTTGTGCTGGGGATTTTGTGTTTGGGGATTTTAATTTGGGGATTTTCCTTTTGGGGATTATGTGGTACACCCTTTCATTTTAAAACATTCATAGTAAAAAACGTTGAAGAGAATTTATACAAAATTTATTAAAATTAAGAACTCTATACACACTCGTATTTTGTACGAAATTGAGTTTTTCAGTGATTCCTATACATTTCACACAAATACACCTCGTCACAAAAATTTATTGCAATAGTGTAAAAACTTTTTAGAATTATTGGAAGTAAAACTCCAGAGCCTCGTAATAATTGTGCAGAAAAGAAAATGTTTACAGCGCGGAAGCTTAAACTGACATCATGATATTTCGAGACCGATCACGGTCTCATCATCAAAGTTATTGGCCGCTTAGACTTCACTGTCAATTAGACACGGTAGCTGCTATCAAGTAGTTGAATATCCCTTATCATTAATGAATTCTTCCAAGTCACTTGTAAGCTTATCATCAGATTTTTTTCATACTAATGGTTCTGAAATTCACAATTTTTTTTTGTCTGTTGATCAATTTTTTTTTTTTTATCTTGAACTTGAATAGGACTCTCCCGTTATACTTAAAAACGGAAATCCATTTTTCTGAGCTTAAGTTCACAATTCATCATCGATTTGTATTTGTTTATTTGTTTTTTTTTTTTTTTGAACAAAAATTGTTTGCCAACAGTTTTTTAAACTATATTTGCTTTTACTTTGGTAATTCTCATTCCTTACTTGGGAGTTACTAAAACTCTATTATAAATTATTTTCTATGCCACTTTCAAATATCACATAAAAATAGTGGCATACATTTTTTATAACTTTTGAAATATGCATTGAGACACCAAACATAAACATTTAATGCCAAAATAGTGCACTTGGCAGAAAAATATGCAAAATTATGGGACTAAAAATCGAAGCCTAATTATTTAAAATTTAATGATTCGGATAGATTAGATTATTTAATGTCTTTTTCTCTATCACCAAAAAATGAGTAAAATAAGAATACAACGCCATTCTTACCTTGAGGAGTCTTTAAACTATTTGATGCCATGGCAGCTCGTGAGGTACTTGGCTTATTTGGATCGATAATCGGTTGTGGCTCAGGCTCATCAACTTCTTGATAAAACCATAACAGTTTATTTTTCATATTGGGCAGAAATATCTGATTGATTTCGTCAAGCTTTGGAAAAAAGAAATTTTTTTTTGAAAAATTAATTATGATAAATGTGTATTTTTCGTTCATCACAAACCATATCGCCCTCAAATATATAATCCATCAATTGATGCCGGGGTAATTGTGTAGCATCTATTAATAGTTGAAAAGTAAACTCCAAGCGGGGATCCATTTCCCCTCGCCTTGCCTTACGTTCACATTCTTCACGTCTTCGCTGTGCTTCGTCAGCGTCCGTTTTCATTTTGATATCGACGATAACGATCGGTTTTTATTATCCAAAACCAATTGTGGTTCAAAAAAAATTAGTACATACATATGTATGTATGTATGTTTGCATGTACATACATACAAATGCAAATAAAATTTTATTTGCAGGTGTACATTTTTTAAACGAGGAGGAAAGATGTTGTTTCAAAAATATTTGCAATTATCAAAAAACAAAATCAAAGAAGAGACATACATACATATGTACATATTTAAAAAAGTATTAATGTCAAAAATCACATACATATAAATATTTTAACAGCATTTCTAACAAAATTCAAAAAAAAAAGATTTGCTGTATTTCAAAGATTCAAAAAGTTGAAATCACACAAAAAAATTTTTAAAAATATAAGTGCAAGATATCTGAAGGTGTTGTTTTTTCTACAAAAAGTTTTAATATGTAAAAAAATAACACTTAAATTAAAAGTTCTCTTAACACAAACATTTTTTTCTTAAAGAATAATAAAATAATTTCTAAAGAAGTCACTTTTTCAAAAAGATGTTATATTGCAAAATTTTACTGAAAAGCGGGACAAAATTCTAGGCTTTTTGTTGAAAATAAAAAAAAACATGAAACAAAAAAAATTTATTTAAATGGCTAATTTTAAATAAATGTGATAAAAAAAAAACCCAGCAGGGTAATGAGATAAGATGCTTAAAAGTATATAAAGGGTGATCCAAGTAGGGATACTTTTTTCAATAGCCTTTTTTTTACTGATCACGTGTGAGTCGTGTCATGCTGTCATGTTATTTTTATTTAGTATTGTTTGGCATTTCATAATGGAAAGACTTACGCCTGTGAGGAATGTGTTTCGAGGCAAATTTTGTTTAGCGATGAGGCCCATTTCTGGCTCAATGGGTATGTAAACAATCAAAATTGCCGCATTTGGGACGAAGAGCAACCTGAAGAGATTCAAGAACTGCCACTTTATCCAGAAAAAACAACGGTTTGGTGTGGTTTGTGGGCCGGTGGAATCATCGGTCCATATTTCTTTAAAAATGATGCCGGTGCGAACGTAACCGTCAATGGCGACCGGTATCGTGCCATGATGACCGATTATTTGATGCCTGAAATGTAAGCTCGTGATCTCGGCGACATTTGGTTTCAGCAAGACGGCGCCACTTCCATCAATCAATGGGCTTATTGAGAGGACATTTCGGTGAGCACATAATTTCACGTTTTGGGCCGGTCGATAGCCCACCAAGATCGTGTGATATCACACCGTTAGACTTTTTCCTGTGGGGATATGTAAGGTCTAAATTTATTGCGGACAAACCCGCTTCGATTCAGGCCTTGGAGGAAAACATCACGCGTGTCATTCGCCAGTTACCATTCGAAATGCTCTTACGAGAGTCATCGAAAATTGGACTCAACGGATGGACCGTCTGTGACGTAGCAACGGCCAACATTTGATAGACATAATCTTCAAAAAATAAATGCCAAAGAATGTTCTTTCAAATGATAATAAACAGTCTCCATTAAATTTGAATTTTCTGTGTTTTTTTCTTTAAAAAAGTAGGGAACCTCGAAATGGATCACCCCTTACAAGGAAAGCGCTATAACTTTTGCAAATGATTCCCGGGAAAAAGTTTCATATTCTCGAAATTCGTTTAGAGTAACGGAAAAGGGAGAAATTTTCCGGGGAAATTTAATATAGAATAGGAGAAGAGGGAAAAAACTTTCGAGGAACTATCTTCCATATCTTTCTTTGATCTCTATTATCAGTTATTTCGTTTTAAAAATATTTAAAAAAAAATGTTCAAGAACACATCCTGGTTGACCGTTCGTGAAATATTAAGTGAAAAATATTAGAAAACAAAATAGTGTAAAATTATCCAACACCAAAAGCAAAACACTATTCAAAGCAATAAAATCCGTGTTCCCTTGTGTTATTAAATACGTATGCTAATAGTTTTTAGTCTATATATTGACTTTTTCTAAGCCCTGGTACAATAACGCATTCAAAGCAAGTATTCGAGATTTTCGCTTCTTTAGAAAAGTCAATTAATTCGTCTTCATAAATTTAGCTGAAAAACATTTTTTGAGAATTGTATTTGGATTTCCCAAGAACT
Source organism: Lypha dubia (assembly GCA_947311025.1). Classification (NCBI taxonomy): domain Eukaryota; kingdom Metazoa; phylum Arthropoda; class Insecta; order Diptera; family Tachinidae; genus Lypha; species Lypha dubia. Next base: position 124,880,826 of record OX371260.1, read on the forward strand.
TTAGTGGACTTTTGACAAAAGCAATTACGTCGTGTTAAGCCAAGCTTACAAAAACACAGAACTTAAAGGCTCATTCCTTGATCTAATCAACAAAATTTCTACCATTTTTAATATTAAAAAAATATTAATGTTTCGAAGATTTCTCTCATCTTCATATTTCATTAATTTGCTACTGATCAACAGCTAATTTCATAAAACTAAGAAAAACACATGGAAACTTCTGATCGGGTTCGTTTAATTGTGAGAAAATTTTATATAAAATAAAAAGTTTCGTTCAACTATTTAATAGTATTTTTTGGTTTTATAGAAATTTTCCAAAATTCTACTTAAGTTGTTTTGTCAAAAGTCCTCAGATATACAAAAATTTAAATACTTTTTAAAAATTTCATAAATTTAAATTTAGTTTATTTCTATAAAAATACTCTTCGGAAGCTTCAAAAATTTATTGCTTTCCTGAAAAGTTTTAAGTGCAAAAACTGTTAAGCTTTCGTTGCAGGCCAAAAATTAATTAACCAAAAACCTTTCTCAAAAGTTTGTAATTAAGGAATGATGAGGAAAAAAATCAGATCAGTTTAAAGCAGGAAAAATCTAAATTAGTGAAGATTTTTAGCTGCAAAGATATACAAAATTTAAATAAAATAATTTTACTTTAGAATATTTACAATGATTTCTATATCAATTTGATTAATTAAATATCAAAATTTTTTCAAATTCCCTTATAGTTGAGTTTTACCGCTTGCGTGACAAAATGCATTACAAAACACCCTCTAGGAAAATTGTGTGCATTCAAATTAAGTCGGTGTAATAATTTATACTACATTCTCGTGATAACACAAAACAAAAACGCACATACATATTCGCCAATAAATATGTATGCATGTATTTGTAACCAGCTGTTTCTTATAAATAAACCCCAAAAAGAAAACAATATCGATTAAACACTTATTGCAACACTTTTATAAATGTGTGGCAACCACTGAAATGAATAAATCTTATGTAATAAATAGTTGAAAGTTTTTTTCACAGTTTTTCTTATCAACATAAAAATATTAAAATTAATATTATAAATAATTTTTTTATATAGTAAAACTTTAACGGCCTATTTCACTATGTCGAAAGAAAATTCCCATATGTTTTCATTCGTATAATTACATTTGAAGCAAAAACAAATTCTAAAATTTTGTTTTTTTATCAAATGTATTTGTACGAATGAAAATAAAATTCAAAATTCTTTCGACATCGTGAAATCGGCAGTAAAACTTTTTTTCGTTTTTCACCTGCAGTATATCGCCTTCCTCTTCGTCCTCATCAGAACTGGTATCTGCTCGTATTTGAGCAGCATGTTGCGCAAAGTGTGCTCTAGTATTTTTGTGCACAAACATTTCCTCACAGTGTGCACTTTTTGTCAAAATTCAAAATTAAAGCACTTTAATAATTCAATTGCCGTTTATTTTAATATTTATTTTTCAATTTTACTATTATTTTTATAAATTTTCTTTTGCTTTGCTTCCACTAAAAGTATGAAAATTTTAACTGTAAAAATTATTGATTTAATAATGGAATTTAGGCGCTTAGCAATCGGTTGCTAGGATGAAGGATGTAACAATGTATGTGACGCCAAAGCGATCGATGACGCACCTGTTGCTAAAATTAAGCAGCCTCCTATCAACAGGCTTCATTCACACTTGTTGCCGTTACACATTAAGTAGCCGTCTTGCAACAGGTTTTAGGTTTTGAACACATGCGCGTAGCAGCCATCTGTTAAGGATAATATTTTGGATCGACATTTTTCTTTATTATTCCTTGTCAACCGGCTGACATTCTATGTAGACGAATGTTAACCGGTTTGATTGTGAAATGTAAACAAACGCAACCCCCCTGGAGAGAGAGAGAAATGGATAAACTACATACTGGAAAAACAAATATTTTTTTTTTTTATTTAGGACCAGCACTCAGGGGATGACCTCTACGTATGCAAGGCTCTGAGCCGCAACTAGGAAAATAGGTTTTAGGAAGGAGGATAAAGGGACTAGTGTTTGTGGATATTCGATTTTGAACCCTAACGCACTGAAAGTGGCAGGAATGACCTCTGCGGGGAGTTTATTCCATATACGAACAGTACGGCTAAAGTACGAATTCTCTCTGTAATGCGTGGTGTGGTTCACTGACATATCGACCACAAAGGGATGTGCTCTTGATGAAGAGAGTGTTGTACGTGAAAAGTGACGGGTTTCGGGAACAAGTTCCCTGATTTCATTAGAACACATTTTTTTTTTTAATTAGGACCAGCACTCAGGGGATGACCCCTACTCTTAACACACTCTAATTTGCGCGTTATGTTAATTTTTTAAGGCAGTGTTGAGGCGCCTCCGGTGTTAAGTAGACGCATCAACTTTGTTAAGCTTTATTAGCAGGCATTTTATTAATTGTTTTAAATCGCCGATATTTCTTGCTCTGGCCAGGATTTGAACCCAAGCCCCAAGTCATTGTTTGCTTAGTAGTCAACGCGCTAACCACTTCAGCCTAGACCACCCTCATTCCGTTCTAGTAGCGATAGAACAATGAAACACACCCAATATTGCGTCGATGCTCCAGTGAGTCAATAGAGTTGGCTACCTACTGTCACCGATAAGCTTCTTCGCCCTATCCTGTACGCGGTCGAGTAAATTCAAAATAGATTTTGAAGAACTGGCCTATACATGAGAGTTGTATTCCAGTTTTGGTCGGATAAAGGTGGTATAAATATTAAGGAGATCAGACCGTCTTAAAAAGCCGAGGCACTTGAATGCTTCTTTTCAGACATGAAAAATGTGGTCATTCCATCGGACATCAAAATGAAATTTCATTCCAAGAACATCAAGAGCTTCTGATTCCTCAATATATATACCATATGGAATAGTATTCCGCTTTTTTAAGCAATCCAACATTTTTAATATAAAAATATATTTTAAACACTTACCGCGATATTCATAAACAATTGATAAAGTTAAAGTACACAATAAAATAGATTTTGTACATTAAACCAACATTAACTTTAACAATCGTTTACAAACGTGACAGTTATTTTTTAATCTTTATGTTAAGATAATTGATTTTTTTTAATTTGAATCTTAATTTGTTTTAAAATGATTCTTGATACGAAGGAGCTTATCAAATCTTTTTTAATGTCTGGACCTCCATAACTGTAGTCTTTATGAAACGGTTTTTAAAATGCTTTCGTTTCGTCCCATATTTTTTTTTTCTGTTTGGAAGATCATCCCTTTCCCTTTTGATTGTCCCATAACTGCTGACTTTATTGACCGATCTTCAAAATATTTTATTTGTTGTTTGAAATAGGGTTTGCTTTCAGTTTGCTTCGATAATTTTTTTTTTTGAAAATCGTATGAACGTACTTTCCAACCAAAATAAAAAGTTTGGATATGACAGATTTTAAAAATTTCCTTTTATTTTTGGTTGGTTTGATCGCGGTTTCTTACTTAATTTTGGGTTTGTAAGTATTTGGTGCATATTTAATGCGTATAAATACACTTTTCCCCCTAATGATCACACAAAATCACCAGTGTATATACAAGAAAATAAGCAGTGCCTCCTACCTTTACTATTTAGTCATAAACATATAGAAAAAAAAACTCATGAAATTTTAAAATATATAAAAAAAACTAAACTAATACAGGTAGTTTTTATTCAAAATTTAGTTTTTATTTTATTTGTACAGATTAGTAGAAAAATATATTTTATGAGGCCTTTTAAAGTGATAATATTTTCGTTTTTATTAACTTATAAGTTTTTGTGTTATTTCTACCACTCTATTTTCTGTTGAAACAACAACAACAAAAAAATTAAATAAATAACTCGTAAATAAAAACAAACTCTAGCTGGGTAATACGAGTAAAATGTGAAGATAAAGAGTTACGTACGTACTATTGCGATTGACTTGACATAAATTCTTATTCTTAACGAATACAATTATTGTATTGTAGCTACTAAAAACTTAATCTAACAAAGTGTGATAATAACAAAACACTCGTAATTTTATGACTTGCTATTAGTCGTCTTTTCTATCTTTACACATGATTTTAGGAAAAAAATAATTTTGCCAAGTTAAAGTCAGTAAGTTAAGAGTGTGTTAAGTGAACAGAGTAGTCAAGAGATAAATATAAAATTTTTTCGCTTAAGAAATTTAATTATTTTTAATATACATTCATATTCTGTATATAATACATACATACATACATACATATATATATTTTAATACATACTAAATGAATATAAACTTTATATTATAAAGTATAGATACATACATACATACTTGCAGATATAAAAAATGCATGAAGTGGGTGAGTTAAATTTTAATAAAGTCAGTATTTACGTAAATAGATAGAGAAATAATTAAGATCTTGAAAAATTAAGAAAAATTTTCGAATAAATTTAATATTTAAAAATACGTGGAGGTAGTATAATTTAATAATGCGGCAGGTTAGTAGATTTTTATGGGTTCTAAATTATTTTTAAACCAGTTCTAAATACCAACGACAATGTTCACCATTATCTCCGGTGTTATAGAAGATCACCAGTATGATTTTGCAAGAAGTTTAACAGGTTGCAACTTCTTTATCATAAAGACCTTGTTAGACTGTTTGAGCTACTTGTACTCTTACTAAACTGAAGATAACGAGAATTTAAATAAATAAATAAAGAATAACTACCAAGCTAGAAGTCTTGCGAAATGGCAGACGACAGCTATACTGGCCTTACCGACACACCCGACCAGAAAGCACTACTGATGCACAGAGAGTTTGATATGGTGGCTCTAATGGTATTTTCTTTTTTACAAAACAATGGTACATCTCCATGTAGAAAGTGCATTTTTGTGTACGTTTTTTAAAAATGTTATACTCTCTTAAAGGGTGGTGTGTTTTATTCTTAAAAAAAATCTCCCAGCCCGCTCGATTCGTCCAGGTACACAGTATAACGTAAAATTATTTGTAACGCATTCTCCACCATAATAATTGTAGAGAATTTATGCATAGGAATGGCCCTTTGTATATTACAGTCGTTAGTTTTGGTACTTTTTATTTTTTTAATTTTTTTAATAACATTTTATTATAAATTAACATAATTTTCTGAACGCTTAAATTAAGAAAATTGTACTTTTGGAACTTTTTCTCTTGAGAAATTCTTTTTTCCCTCGGGAACTATTTTACTGAATATGAGCAGTACTACTTAATAACTTTTACTATTTCCTCAAAAAAGAAAAAAACAATAATAAAATTAAAACGTCAATCCAGAATGGAAGTGTCCAATTGAAGTTCACTTAATAGGAGCATCGATCCACAATTTTTAAGAAATTAATAGTAAAAATATGTCGTGAAAAATTTAAAAATTTTGCATTCCAGAGGACATGGGTTTGATTAACGCCATCGAACCGTCGAACACGTCTGTTCTTCACATATAATTCATAAAATAAATCGAATCAGATCTGTGATTGGATTTGTGTTTAAAGTGCCCTTCCTAGACTAACCTTATCTCCAGCAACCGCGTTTTTGATGCTATTGATTTTGTAACGCTACTTTTTTACCAATTAAATTTTCTGCCCATCGTAGAACAGCAGGTGTAAGCAGGCTGCAGCAGATGGTATAGTAAAATTAATATATAAAACAATTGTTAAGATAACGTGTAAGAAGATAATAAATTGTTAATTTTATATATAAAAATTTAATGTAAACATCAGAAGCGATAAGAAACATTAAAATTTATTAAATGGAGGCTACACAGTACAACAAAAGATATGTTTTTCCTTTTAAACGAGATATTAACTACTGATTCTTGTGGGGTTTAAACTTTCGTTTAGTTGCGTCGATTTTGTAATCGGTTTGATTTGAGGTCTTTGTTGTAGTCGATTATTTTTGCCACAATTATTTTAATGCCTCTAGTAAAGGGACTGCAGTATCAAATCTGGCTTCATACTTATATTAAATAATTCTAAATTATGTATAATCAACACGAACTCGTGCCTACAACGTGTTGCATGGCAAAAGTTTTAAACTTAAACGTTTAGTTGCACAGTCAAATTTAAAACTTAGTTATACTTTTTTTATATCGAAAATGATTTTTGGAACTTTTCAAACATAAATGGTAAAGATCTACTGATGAGTTGTTATTTAGCAACCAAATAAATACATTTTGGTAAGAAAATGATTTTTGTTTAGAATATTTATATTTTTATTAAAATTCAGCTTATCTGTTTATTTATCTCTTTTGTTTCAATGGAATGTTTTCAAGCCCTTATAAAATTGCGATAAAAATGTAAAAAACTGTATCGAAAATTGTTATCAGTCTCAAACTTCAACAAAAGCTTATTTTGTTGCTCTTTTTAATTTTTATACACATAAGTTTTTTTTTCAGTTAAATCGAGATCGTCAACACCTCAGCGTGATTATGTTAAAGTTGGTATTGCGGAAGCACTGCTTTTGTTACAAAAATGGAATTTATTAGAATTACAAAGTATTTTCAAAGGTAAAATGTAAATTCAAAATATAATTGCAAAATTTTCTCATAATCGATTGCCCTTCTTTCAGAACATGAGATAACTTTGCGTTCCCTAATCTATCTTACCGAGGAGGAAATTTGCGAACTGATACCAAAAATTGGCTTAAGAACTATATTTCGGGCCATGCTAAGAGAATGGAGACAAACATACGATGCCATCGCTTATCCCAGACCATCAACAACATCATTATGCGAAGTGGAAAGTGATTCATATTTAGATCAAATAGAACTAAAAACTGAATCCGTCTCTGTAGACAGAGATATAAACGATTTTGAGACAGGTAACAAAGTACATAATTCGAATTTAAAATATAAAATTAAAAGCCTATTAAAAAATTTTCTTTCAGCTCCAAATGATTTTCAATTAGAATACGTGAAAGAAAATATCGAAAGGGAAGAGAATTTCGATAGAAACAACAATAATGTAACAGATGTTCTACCTGAAGTTGTCAATAAAACATTACTAAGAAATCATACTAACTATGAAGGGAAACCGTTTGTAGGTTCTCCGTACCCTGGATCTTTATAGTTTTAAATTAATTCTATATACTTAAATACTCCTTTCATTTTAGATTGTTCTCGATATCCTTAATAGCTGCACAGATGGTAAAACAGTCTTGGAATTTTATAAAATTCACAAAGTCTTGGATATGAAAAATCGTAAACGTATTGTTAATCTTTTAGTACGTTCCGTAGTTGAGCGTAAAGTTGAAAAATATACAGCAATATTTCATGATATGACGCGACAGTTACTACAAATATTTCCAAATGAAAAATATGTGAGTTGTAAATCGTTGACTCTGCAATAGAAGCTGTTTATTTAATGCATATTTTTTATCACACTGTTAGGAGACCTACTTTGTACCACACAGTGGGCCCAACTCTGCACGTGGAGCATTATACTATAGATACTCAAATTATACAAGACAATTGCGTAAAGAAGGCTTATTGGGCTATAAAAAGAACAAAGTGAAAAAGAGTAAACAAACTGCAGCAGAATAAATTTTGTATTTAAAAAAAAAACTTGATACGTTTGTTTTCCTGGATTCACTAGAAAATTTTATTTTCAATATCGAATAATAAGTATTCTATCAAACCTTAGCTCCGAAACTGTAAATCAGATCGCATAATGATAGCGGAAAAGTTTTGGAGGAGAATCTTAGCTTTCGAAAATCAAATCCAGTTGAAGTACTCGAAGCGATACAGGGTGACAAAGCCAACCACTTCGGGTATCAAAATCACTTTGTAACTCTTAAAATTAAAAATGAGTATACCGATTTAAATAAATAATAATGCTGGGCTAGTTCAAAAATACAACACTACTGGTGAGTCCAGTGCAGCTAACCGTTTATTTTTTTATAATATTTTTTTCATTAACATACAGTATAATTTCCTGGGGATAAAATGAGGAAAGTATGGTACATTTAACATTTGGTACTTTCTATATTTTTGATAAATTTGGTATATATGTATACATTTTATACGATCATTAACATATAGCGTATATACCTTCTGGGGGAAAATATGAGGAAAAGCTGGTACTCTTTTAGTAAATTTTACATTTGGTACTTTTTATTTTATCGATGATTTTTATATATAGACAGTTTATACCTTCATTGACATAAAGAATGTATAATTTCTGAGGGAAAAAAATGGAGAAAAGGTGGTACTTTGGTACTTTTATTATTAGGTCTTTTTATTTTTTCGATAAATTTGGCATGTAGACAGCTTATACCTTCGTACTTTTGGTACTTTTTGCATTTGGTACATTTATAACTTTTAAACGGTACTAACGTTAATAGGTACACCTACTTTTTTTTTAATTTTTACTTTAAATGAATCACTGTGCTTTATTCCATCAATGAAATAAATATCAAATTAGCACATACATATCGAACTATCATCACGATAATCAGAATAACAATTGCTACTGTTTTACGTACTACTGACGTCATGGAAACAAAGGTCTTGCACTTTGAGTAGACTTAGTTTTGAAAAGAGGTCACTGACTTTACGGTAAAGCTTGATATAGCCAATGAGTGAGCAAAATGCAACAGTTGATTCATAAACAAAATGAATACACGAGTGAACTAACAACAGTATCTTTGCTTATCCACAAATGCTCTACTCAACAGTGAAATAAGTTTATATTCCAACTGGAAAATGTGAAACTAAGACAACTGAATTATTATTTGGAACCTGTTAAACAGACTTTTATAACCACAAAAATTCAAGGACAATAAAGGTTTTCTGTGTTTGTTTTCATGAAGACCTTATGATTCTCTCATTTGCAAAACGATTTTCAAAATTTGTTTTTTTGCTTGGAAACGTATGATTGCAGTTGGGTTCCATAATTTTTTTTTTTTTTTTTTGTGGAGGGGCAACCTTATTCCCTTTCCCCTTTGCTTGCAGTTTGTTGCTATAAAGAAACGGGGGGAAGTTGCCAGACTAAAATATTAATTACATATATCATTTGTGGTCATATTTCGGAAGTGTACGATTGCAGTTTGGTCCCACAGAAATATAAGTCAGACTCGGGCGTACAGATAGTTTTTTTTTGTTTTAACATACATACATCCATATATAATCGTATAAAATATGAAGTTTATATATTTTTCTATTTTGCTTTTTATTTAAGAATGTATGTGTGTATAAAACATTAATTTTATAATTTTGTTTAATCTATGTTAAAATAATAAAAATGAATGAATTTAAGTTAAATAGTGGTATGTTTTTATTTTATTAAATTTTTGGTGGTCGGTTATTGCAACTTTTCTGTAAAAGCAACAACCCCGCTTTCCTTTCGGCTGCGCATATCGAGCTCGTACTGTGTATATTATCTCTAATATTTATGCACAAATTTAAAATTTTTATTTCATTGAGATTAATTTAAAATTTTGCACACTTTTGAAGGACGGATGGCAATAATTTTGTCCCATTGTCATCTTATATAAAGTAACGTTTTATGTTTCGTTTATAACAATAAATTTTAAAAAAATAACAGCTACAAAAATTTGGTGTACTGTGACAGCTTTAAAACAATCTGTGTCATCAATTTTTTTGAGTTGCCCTGTTATTAAAATAAATAAAAACAATCGATTTTGTCAATAATCTTGTCTGTCTCTCATCTCTAATAAAGTGAAGATTTGTGAAAATTTTTTATATGATTTCGTTTGTGCAAAAATAAATAAAATATTTCAATTATTCAATGTATAAAACACATAAAAAATGTCTGACGATGAAACAGTGTCCCAAGGACAATATAAAATAAAAAAATCCAGCGCTTGGACTAAAAGAAAGCTCTCACAGCTGGGACGAGAAGTTAACAATAGCGGGTACGATGAAATGTTTGGTGAACATATGGAAAACTACAGTGTGGAGACAACAGCATTGCATCGCAAACTCCAAAGTAAAATGGAAGCGTTGCGTATTTTACGCAAAGAATTAGAAAAATTTCGTACAGAAAGAGATCAATTCAAATTAATGGCTGAAACATTGCAATTACGTTACGCAGCCTTGAGACGCAATAGCTTTTCGGACATGGGTGGTTTTACAAGCGATACTAGTAGTGTACACGGCAGCAATGGTAAAACTAGTGTGGCCAAGATTATACATGAAAGCAGAGAACGCAATATTAAACTAACTACGGAAGTTGAAGCTCTAAAACAAAAACTTTCCGAGGTTCAGGGAGACATTGAAGTTTTACGCGGATGTCAGATCAGTGCATCGGAAAATATTAAACAAAAGCCAAAAGCAAAAGTTTGTATTAAAGATGAGCCCGCATTAAATGTTTGCCCTAAGAATTTGATTTTACAATGGAAGCAGGAGCGCTCAAATTTTATTTGCCATTTGGAACAACTCAAGAAAAATGTTGGTGATTTTATTTTTTTTTTAAACAACTGATCTGTTGGTATTGAAACATTTCGAATTTTTAGAATGCTCAACTGGCTTTCGATCTGAAGGCTGTTCTTGATGAGAAAGAAGAATTGACTAATGAACGCGATGCCTATAAATGCAAGGCGCATCGTTTGAACCATGAATTACTGGTTGCTTTAAGAGCTAAGGAAACTCATCCCAAGGTAAAACTTTCATATAAGTACCTTTTGGCTCTTTAATAATAAAACGTTATTTTTTTATATGCTTGCAGTTTCTTGATATAGACAGCATCATTTTGGAAAATAAGTACCTGAATGAACGTGTAAAGAATATAGAAAATGAAGTAGAATTAACTAAAAATTCCCTAAGCAAGTACAAGGTAAATTTATTCAAAATGACATATATTCTATTAACTAAATATATTTTACTAATATACTAAATATACCTTTAACTACTTACCATATATTCCATCCATATATTCCATTTCAATTTAAACGCTTGTCCAACATATTAGACTATGTTGGAAACAAAACGTAAAAAAGGTATTATAAAGTTAGGTGGCCAAACACCAATCAATTTTGATGAAAATATATTATCGCATAAACAAGGTAAATAATTAAGTTTGTTTGTTAATGTTGTAAAACTTTTTATTTCCATGCTACTACTACTACATAGTAGCAGTAGCGTACTACTACATAGTAGCAGTAGCGTACTACTAGATAGTAGCAGTAGCGTACTACTACAGAGTAGCAGTAGCGTACTACTACAGAGTAGCAGTGGTACTATTTTTGCAAACCGTAGTATACAATTTTTCCTATTTTTTCATTTCAATGTAATTTACAAATTTTTATCAGTTTAATAAATTTTTTACTTCATGTATGTATTCGAAAATGTTTTTATTGTATCCACAACAAATTAAAACATTTTTAAAATGCTGATGTGTATCATTTTTTATAACAATTTTTAAATGATATTTTTATAAACTTTAGAATTAACAAAATATAAAATTTATTTAGATTTTTTAAAATTTGTAAATTTTTCAATATTTTTAAAGTAACTGCCGTTGGACGATTTAAAAAAAAGGATTTAATTCTTTTGAATAATATTCACTTTTCTTTTGGTTCTTTTATGAGAAAATAAGGTCCAGCCAGCATCATAATAGAATCCAACTTGGTATCATATTTAAGACATTTTACATCTGTGACTTGTGGATCTTCTATTTTCGTACCTTTCGTAGAGATAAATAAATTAAAAATGCATAGAAATGTGCCATGATACTCGTATTGTCCTTTTAATATTTTCTTAAAAACTCTTGCACATTTCTCAATATAAAGTTTCATTATTTAAAACATTGTAGTTTTATTTAGTAAAAAATAAAATTTTCTAAAATTATCACATCATTTTAAAAATATCTTATAAATTTATTTTAGTTAAAAACCTCTTGGAAAGTGGTATTGATTTACCAACAAAAACTGAAACTATACATGATCTAAAATCATTATGTTTGACACTATTGGATAATCTAAATGATAAAAACTTGGCGTTAAATCATCAAAAGAAAACCAATAAGTATGATAACATTTGGAGAAAATCTACTAAAACGTATTTTAAAAATATTTATTTTGTTTTCAGAATATTAGCCACCAAAATAGCCGAACTGGAGCAAAGAATGAAAACTTTGGCAGGCATAGAAACTAGCAACGATGATGAAGGCTTTTCAGCATCAGAATTTCTCTTAAAAGATTACTGCCCATCACTGGTGGACACAAACTCAGATTCAGCAGCAGAAGTAAAGGAGAAAACTTCCAAACAGAGGGTTACGTCTGCAAACACCACTACCACTTTTAAAAGTACAACATCGTGTGGTGAAAGTCAAGTTACAGAAGATTCCGGAACAATGTCTTCAGAAAATGAAGATTCTATCAAAATACCAAATGGTGGCAACTCTGATGATGGCATGTCTTCCTTATCCACAGAATCAGGACGCAGCATTTTATCCTCTGAATATGATTTGAGAAATAATCATTCGGCTCCATTGAATTTAAATGATTTCACCGATGCTGCTTTATTTGCATATCAAACACCATCCACTACTTCTGGGTCAGGTGGCGGTAAAATCCAACACCAAGTCTCTTCCAGATCTCTTATACTACCGAATTCGATTGTACGCGAAAGAAATGATGATTTAAAGGATTTACCTCCAGAGTTGGCAGCTTTAGTGCAGAAAGCTTTGCACGAACTGGATTTAAGAGATTTTGATGAAGTTGTGGGTGGTATTTGTGAAGATGTGGCCATAGAAGCTACAGAAGAAGATGCAATTATTTCGAATACGGCTGAAGATAGTAAGAGTATTTTAGAAGAGGAATTAAATAGCGAAGATGGCGCCATTGGCGGAGCCTGTGCGAATTTAGTTGAAGCCAATTAATTTTGTTTTTATTGCTATAATTCATATATGAATAATGCTTCTAGTCTTTTATTGAAACTTAAAAATAAGCAAACATATATTTTTGTTTCATCTTTTCTCTCAACTGTGAACCGAGCTTTATTTTATTACCTTTTCGCATGTTTTTTTTTTTTTTATTAAAAAGATGTTAAGTATTTGAAGTCGTATTAATTACATATATTTTCTACACACAAGAAAATCATGAAAATGTAATAAAACCCCTCTTTAACAAATAATTATATATTTTCTAGTCAATGTTTTATGAAAAAAATCTTAATAAAAATAACTTCATACAAAAGTAAAACTAAACAATATTTAACTGCCGCCCTCATATTTATATTCTATGACAAAAAATATCATAAAATTGTACCTTTTGAGCATAGAAATGAAAGAAATCTAAAAAAATCTTTACACGCATACGCATTTGTTATTAATAAAAAAAAAAAGAATACACTTTTACCGTATCATCCGTCTAATTAAAATAATGCTTAAAGCCAGAACTAGTCGACCGTATTAACCATTTTAGCTTGAGGTCACTTAAAACATTTTGAATCACACTTATCGAAACATTCCATAAATATCTGTAACAAATTATACAATACTATTTATTTGCTTTCACTTATGCGCTCGACTAGTTCTAACTTAAAACGAAAATAAAACAATAATATAATTTGAATGTCTTAATATATTTATAATCGTATTGTTAAACCCAATAGTAATGAAAAAGACTTAAATAAAGTTATTTAAACGTTAAATTTATTATTTTGTTGTATTAAATTGTTTATATTTAAACTTTGAAAATTTCTATTGCAGATAGAGATTAGATTAGTGAAAAAATGTATCCGATAAAAAAGAAATGCCGCAAGAGAATTTTTCTATCCAAAGGCTAAAAAAAATATATTTTATAATTATGGGTTCCCGCTAACAGTTTGGGAAATATTAAGCTAAAAGTATTTAAACTTACATGCCAAAAATTTTTTCAGGTAAATAAAGAGAAAAATCGAATTTTCCAATATATTTTTTTTAAATATTAAAAATTTTACATACATATCGTGTTCGAAAAGTTTGGAAAATCATTTTTATTTATTCCAAAAATTGCCAAACAGAATGAGGATATCACTTCATTTAGATTTTTTTTTTTTTTTTTTTTTTTTATGAAATAATTTTCAAAATCTTTTTTTGTTTGAAAGTATTTGCTCAGCCTTAAAAAAAAATCCATTGAAAATTATTTCCCTAAAAGATCGATTATCTTTTAGCACTTCCATTTAGAGACAGATTTTTATATATCTTTTTTTTTTTTTTTTGTATGAAAATCGGGGGAAATTGTCTGCTTCCTAAAGTATTGATTTTCGCATTCTCCATTTATGAACCGATTATCATATAATATATATATAAGAAAAAAAGCTATTATTTACTTTAAGTCGGGGGCACAATGGCATCCCCTGTTAATGGTACTGTTTTATTTTATACTAAAATGAATATACATATTTTGCATTTTATTAATTTGAATACTACTACAAATAAAGTTATGAGTTGATTGACAACTAAATTCACTGAAATACAAATGAAAATAAGGTGGAATATATGTACATATAAAAACATGAAAACAAAGTCTTTTCGTTGAAGCCTTATAAGTTATAACCAAGAAAGAAATTAAACTACTCTTTATCGTCATATAAAACGAAAAACTAACTAATACAAGTGATTTTGAAATGTTATACATGGATTCAAATTCTATAGGACGATATATGATTAATATACATACAACACAAAATAAATATTTGTTTTGCACATCACAGTTTTATAAGTCGAGATCTAAAAAAAATATATAATTATCTGCGTAAATTTCAATATAGCCCAATTCTTGCATTCTTTACGTAATCGAAATTTAAAGATTTTTCTGATTATATTTTCCATAAAAGATTGGTTCTTGATTCATTTAAGTAAGACTGCAAGTCTTGAAAATTTTGAAAGCTAAAACTTTTCTTTAAAGTTTATTTTGCTTGAAAATTATTTTTTTTATATAAACACTGTGACCCACAAAAATATTTTTCCTGAGGATTATTTTACTTTTAATTGTGTAGCATAATATCAAATTGACTGGGTTTAAAAAGTTATCGTGCATTTAGTTTACCGAACTTTGAAAACATATCAAAATTTTAGAATGACAAATAAAACTTAATTTAATAATAAAAGATGTTTGAAAAGAGCCTTGGTCATCCCAATGTAAATATCGAACTTAATCTGAAATAAAGAAAAAAATATGTACATATAAAAAAAGCTTTGTTCGTTTTCATGGCATAATAAATAAGGTAAAATTGTCCCGGCAGCTGTATGTCAGTTTGTTTTTATTTTGTTTGAAATTTATGGCTCGATTATGGATATCATCCGAACTTCAGTTGCGTTGCCAGCCGGCAACTGAAGATTTGTGGTTGCCAGAAAAGCACTAAATAGCAACTGAAACTATCAGCTCTCAGTTTCCAGTTGCCATTCGTAATACCATTTTCAGCAACTGGCAACGCAACTGAGTTTCGGTTGCCATCCATAATCGAGCCATTATTTTACAAAAATTAAATTTTGTATTTTTTATTTTCTTGTTTCTCTATTTTTGACACACAGAAAAAATTTTACACTAACAAAATGCCTGTTGTTTTTGTGACGTTGTATTTGTTTTAGGTACAAGACTACCTTATTTATTATACCATGGTTCATTTTTATATAAGTTGAGTTCAATGAGAATCGAAGATGTCAATTTAAAATACATACCGCTTTCTCATTTTTATTTGCCGCATGATTTTATTAAAATGACAAATTTATGATTAATTAAATTAATATAAAATGTACTGGTTAGTTAGTTTATTTATAAAGCCGCCATGCACATTAATTGCCCCTAATGAAAATGCAATACGAGACTTCTCACTGCTAAATTGATGCAAGTTTGAACATTACAGTGTTGCCAATGAATTAGATTTTATAATGTCCAATCTCCTGATTTTTTTTTTCAACTTTAGTCAAACTTTTATGGCTTGATTTTATAGGTTACATTAAGAGCTTTCGCTAGTAAAAATCCGCAAAGCACTTCGAAATAATTATATTAAAAATTTTTTTTTTATTAAATTTTAATGAAACTATGTGCGCCTATTTTTTTATGTCACAGTACTTGAAAATTTTTCTTAGTAATACATATTTGTTCTAGATGCACACCTGTGATCAAAAATATTTTTGATTTGGTATCATCGTTTGTATAATCACAAAGAATGGTCCCGCCTTTTAATTATAAAAACATAAATCTTTTTATTTTTAAAATTTTCAACATTTATTTGTTTATTTCTTTACCCGCGTGAACTACAAAAATTATTTTAAATTTTTTTAACAACGATATCACTCGAAACATTCCAAATGCTATTGAAAAAATATTTATCATTTTATTTTAATGAGAATCGATCTTTATATGTATAAACAATTATATTCTAATCAGACTTAAAAATAATTACAAACTTTAATTATTTAGCAATCGTTTTTTAAAAACGCTAATATTAATCTTAGAACTGATAAGAGCATTTGCTGCAAAAAAAAATTTTGCAAAAAAACGACTATAGTCTTAAAAATTCGCTAACCAACTTAATGGCAAAAGAAAATTTAATTTTTTTCTCAAAAGTTTAGTATATAAAATATTTGGAAGAACCTTGTGATAATTAATGCTGCATTCTTAAACTCAAAAACCACATATTTTGAGTTACGACTGACTGTGTTGCGGCAAAGGCTCGAATATTAAAATTTTTTTGGGAGATATATAAAATGTTCTTTTACCATAATGTTGGTTAGTGGATTCAAACCTTTAACCTCGTTACCACAAAGGCTCGATTTCTTATATTATTGCCATGTACTGCATATGTAGAAATGCAAAATGGAGTAACTCGTAAATTAATACATAAATTACATTAAATGTTTGAATTAATGACTGGTTAAGGAACATATTTTGTATGCTACATATAATAAATTATAAAGTTTCATTTTATAATTTAGTTTTTCTTTGATTTAAACAGATTTTGAAAAAAATTTAATTTTAAACATAAACATTTTGTTCTAAATTGTCACAAATTCCAAGACGAATTAATTTTACTATTTGTAGAAAAGGGAAATTTTATTTAGATTTTATGATATTTCTTATTATGAAACGTTTATAGTTTTTGTCTACATATATGGCTGCCGAAGTATATTGCAGGGTTTTCATGACCGGCGATCAGCTTTGGAGTTTTGTCTTCTACATCATAATCCAAAATAGTTTAGATAATATTTCACGAAATTAATTATTTAAAAAATTAATGGAAAAATTACTCATCAAAAATCTAATTCAGAACAGCAAATCGAAGTCAAAACATCAGAAAAGAAGGAGAATCAAAAATAAAACTAAAATTAATTTTTTGGAAAAAACTATAAAGCAGTAGAAAATACGAAAATTCGCGAAAAATTGCAAATCTTATTAAAACATCCCGCTAAAACTTTAAAAAAAAATTTTTGTAAAAATTGTGAAAATTTTCAAATTGATTTAACAAGTATTCATAAAAAAAGCGAGGAACACAAAAACTTTGGAAATATTAAGCCAGTCGTGAAAAACAATTGAAAATTGCAAATCTTTAAACAAGCCACAATTTTGATTAAAACAACCCGCTAAAATCTTAAGGAATGAAAAATATTTGTAAAAATTATAAACGCGCTTGCTCGCAACTAAAAATTAGTACCTGTTCTGCATTTCACTGGAAATACTCAAGGTCTTATTATTAAAAAAAAATAACCTAAAAATGTACAACTTAATTAACTGTTTGAAAACGGAATTTTCACCTGGTCCCAGCATCCAATTATTTGATTTCTGTTGATTTTAATGCTTATTGATCGAAAAACATTTATATTTAATACAAAAACAATATTTTAAATTTTTCTACACACTTTCGATAGAAATTTTCTTACGTATTTAAGCTGGATTCACAGCACAGTTTAACATCTCTCTTTTTGAAAGAGAAAGAGAAAGAGAAGAAGAGAAATAATTTCGTTCGTAAACAATGGGCGGCAGAGCAAGACACAGTAATTTTTAAAACATTATAGAACATTAAAATTTAAAATCGTTATATTTTTAATAAAATAAATTAATCTAAATATTAAACATTTTTTTAAATTTAAATATTATAAATGAATTTTAGAATTTAATACTTAATAGATTACAATGTAAGGTTTTTAATAAAATACGCATGGATGTGTTTTTTTTTTTTTTTTTTTTTTTTTTTTTTTTTTTGGTTTGTTACGAAAAATTTTTCAACGTAAACTTAAACTTTAGTATTTCTTGTGTGAAAATTACCAAATATTCGTAACAACGACGCAATTAAATCATTATCATTTAAGTGATGGATCACACTACGCCATAAAAAACTATAGACGATAACGACGAAAATGTTGATGGTAAAATAGAAGATTTGAAATGTTTAATAGGAACCGTATATGCTAATGGCGATGATGTTGATGGAAATAGTGCGGTATGATTTATCGTATGCTTAATAGTTTTAAAGCGCCGTTTTAGTAAATATCAGTTGATGAATGACATGTAGTTAGTAAAAATAACATAATTTTCTACTAACCGCGCACATAATTCTTGACGCACAGTCGCGGTAAATTTATTTGCCACCACTAAAGCTGTAGTGGAGCCGAATACCAAATTGTAAAGTAAAACAATTTGAAAATTACCCAACCATTCAATGGCACCAAAATCTCCCAGTAAGTCGAAATTGGTAATGCCTGAAACAAAATTAAAGGCATTATAATATAAATATGTATTCATCTGTGTTTATTAATTTTTTAACTTACCTATAATACGGCTAAGCAATGGTAGAGCTGAACTTAAAATCAACACTAAGGCACAATTAAGTATCAATTGTGAGAGTGAAGTTTTGCGCCGTTGTGGTCTTACATAACGCATAAATGGCATGGTATAAAAGCCCACCGCAGATGTAGCTCCCAAATAGAATATGAGACACACCTCTAGACCGGCACCAAAGGGACCTAACTTCGACAACGAAGTTATACCCAGAGTAAATTGCTATAAAAGAAGAAAAAACAAAACAAAAAATAAAACATTTAACTATTGAATGAACTGCGTTCATATAAAGATTAACCTTGTAATTCATAAACGATTCATAAAGTTAAAGTGAACATTAAAACCGGCTTTACCATACAAAATTCGTACATTAACGTTACAATAACTTTAACAATTGTGTATGAATTATTAGAGAATGGGCCTTGCTACGGTTCTCGAATCGACTTCGACTGTTGTACTAGATTAAAGAAACACACAACATTTTTCTTTAATCTATTACAGCAGTCGAAGTCGAATCGAGAACCGTAATAAACCCCAATGTATTGCTAATTTTTCGACCTTTTTATTGAATTTATTTATATGTATTTGATTGATGAGCTTGAGGTCAATTTTTTATAAACAACGTTATAAAAATTTTTATTTATCGATATTTCGCTACTCCTTTGTGTAGCTTCTTCAGGAGGTGTACCACATAATCCCCAAAAACAAAATTCCCAAATTCAAAATCCCCAAATTCAAAATCCCCAAATTCAAAATCCCCAAACACAAAATCCCCGAAATCGCGGCGATTTTAAACCTAATTTAAATGTATTTCACACAGAAAATGGGGATTTTCTCTCTGATAAAAGATTTAAAGAAAGAATATATATAAATCCAAGCCAATATACATAGATAAGATACATTCAGGCATATACATGCGAAAAAAAATAAAAAAAAATTTACCACCGTAAACATATTAAAAAAAGTTGTAAAAGCTCGAGATGAATTAGAAAAAATAACATATTCAACATCAATTTCACATAGTTTATCACTATGTAATTAGAATGTTTACAAAATTTCAAGATACATATGTAAAATATATTCAAAAAGAATTTTAACAAAATGTCAAAATAGAATTAGAACTTTTATTAAATGGCTAAATACCAAAATTGAACTTTATATATAATATTTTTAGTTTTCAGTAATATTTTCATGAATTAAATTTTTGTTCCATTTACTCGTACCTAATAAATATTGGTTAATTTATCATAAAATTTTTTTTTGAGTTTTAATTTCAGTTTGGGGATTTTGAATTTGGGGATTTTGTTTTTAGGGATTTTGTGCTTGGGGATTTTTTTTAGGTTGGGGATTTTGTTTATTGGGGATTTTGTGGCACTCCCTTCTTCAGGATTAGATTTACAACTAACAAAAAACTGGATAACAACAATATTTTTAAACAAATTAATGAACTAAACTATATTCGCTTTAAACTGATTTTTGTTTTTCCGGTTTTTCAAATAAATTAAAAAATTGTTTTTTTATATTTCAAATAGTTTTTGAATTAAATTAGATAATAAATATTTCAACTTACCCTGGTGCTTAAGGGCAACGCTTTAATACCAATCAGCAACTCTAAAGTATTCTGTATCACCAACAATATTGTTATGCCGGTAAAGAATAACAACAATAGCATGGCCAATGGATAAACAAAATTTCTTTGAAATGCTGATGATTTCTTAAGTTTTTCCAACTCCTTACGTTCAGTTTTTAACTCTCTAAGTCTTTCGTTTAATTTAGCTTGATGATCATAAATGTCACCATTTATTGTTTTTCTTTGTATTAAATGTGATTGAGGTGATCTTGATGATAAATTATTATAATAATAACTAAAATTGTTTTTGCTATTCTGATACATATAGTGATTATGACCATTTAATATGTTGTGAAGAATATAACTGCCAGATGGTGTATCATATGTTGTGTTATTCGATGAAAGTGTGCCATTTAGAGTTTCATTTATGCTAACATTTTGTAAATCCAAATTAGCCAATTTACGTTTAACACTGGCTTCTTCCATGTGAAAAGCAATATATTCTTCGTTGACATCACGTAGCAGATGAGGCTTAACCAAAACTTGGCCAACAACACCAAAGAGACGCACAAAGCCAAAAGGTGTACAAACTATAAAAGAAAAACATGTTAAGAAAAAATGGCTATTGTATTTACAAAACAATAAATAAATTTTAAAAATTATAAAGAACAGCTTTTAGGCAAGAACAGCTTTTAGGCGTGACTTTATTCACCGCTTTTACTTTTTAGAAAGTACCTTACATTTGAGTACCAAAAGTACCGACAAGTGTTTCTCAATTTATCTCCCAGAAAGAACACTGTATACATTAAGGTAGACTGAAACGCCAAATGCCCTAACTAGCATTTTCATTATTTTAATGGAACACCGAAAAAACATGTTAGGGATAATTTGGAATTAGTGGCATACATATCGCTTCTTTATTGCAACGCAGTCATCATATCTCAGAAAAACTCCAACGTGGCAAAATGCATTTAAAGTTTACAAAACGTAAGCATTGGACGGCTTGAGCATGTAAGTGGTTATAACTTGGGTTTAGATAGAAATATGTTTATGAAAAGTTTTTTACAAATAAAGAAGGTACTCGTACTGAGAAACTCTTTTCCGTCAGTAACTGAAAAATTTTATTTTTTGAGATATGACTATGTTGCAATAAAGGAGCGATATATTGCGACCCATTAATAGTTAAGACACTTTGTATTCTTTGAATGTGTATTATTATGGCCGCTCTAAAAATAAAAGAAAGTTAAAAATTAAAAACTTAAAATGGCCTCAAAATAGATAAAAGTACCACAAATTCAAAAATAAAATTTTAAAAACAGGAAAAATTGCTCCAAAATATGAAAAAATGGTCCCAAATAGGAAAAATGGCCCCTAAAACTTCTCTTCTGTTCTTCTTATTTTGAATGGAATATTTTGGGGCCATTTTCCCTCAAGTAAGAACACAACAAAAAATAGTTTTGATACATTTTTTTTAATTTGGACAGATTTTTAATATTTTAATTTGGGGCCTTTTTTCATGGAACCTAGCAAGGCATATTTATACCAGATAAATAAGGCATTTACACTACGCAACTTTGTTGTATTCGACTCTGTTTTTTTTTTAGTGAGAAAAAGAGTGAAGATATATAAAATGGATACATCTAGGCGCACAGTAGTGCTCCAGTCCAAGTTTGGCCACACAGTGTGTATATTTACACGAAAGCATTTGAGCTGTTTTTACCCCCTCCCCCCTCACATAACTTTGCTCCTCTTGATCATAATAGAATGAAACTGGAAACATAAGGTTTCCCCACAGAGGTGTCCTCATAGATTAAATTTGAAAGTTCTGCCGTAAAAGCTTCCCTAGATATTAAGGTGTGAAAAGTCCATATTTTAGTAAATTGCATGCAACAACGATGCATAATATAATTGCCGTCATACTGGTACCAACTCCTTTTGGGATGCCAAAAAAATGTACAAAAAAAAAATACCATAAAAGTCTGAAGGAAGTCAAAATACAAGGGACAAAAATAGTCGAGGCAAGCCATTAGATTAAAAATCTCCCTGTATTAATAATGGTTACTATGACAATGAAAAACAAAGTATATGGCAACGATGTTATAATAATCAAAATATATTACAAAATTTTATTTAAATATAACAAAAAAGACAGCAACAACAACTTATTATATTTAATAAAAAAAACCCTCATATTTATCAAAATAAAAATATGAATACTCCGGCAATTGATGAAGATTTTTTGGATTTTGAGTCGAAAGTCAATCAAGTTATGAAAATGCTGGAGGACATTAACAATGCTAATAAAAATGAAGGAGAAGACAGTTCAAGCAAAAAACCAGAGTAAGTTCAAATTGCAAATTACAATTTCAAAAATATTTTGGAAGATCTCTTTCAGTAAAAATATATTGGATGAAATCAATGAAAATGATTTTATAGTAACGGTGAAAGAAGATCGGACATTGTTAAACAAAAATACATCAGAAATAAATGCAGATAAAGTTAATACGAATAATGCTGCTGAAATGGATAAATTTACATTTATGAAGCAACTTGAGCAAGACGCAGAAGAGAGAAATAAAAATAAAAAAGAACGTGAAAGAATAGCGCAAAATTTTAGAACGTAAGTTTTAAAACTAATTGGAATGTACATACATACATACGTGTGTATTTGTTTCATTATCGTTATATAACATACATTTTGTAACGCAAACAGCCTGGGTAATGATGCATTCCGTAAGGAGAATTACGAAAAAGCTATAAATATGTACACCAAAGCTATAGATCATGTCAAAGATAGTCCTATATTATACAATAATCGAGCCCTGTCTTATATAAAGTAAGTTATTCTTTCTTTTAAGTACAACCAAATTTAGTTTTTTATCAACTTTTTTTTCACTTTCTTAAAGATTAAAAAACTTTAAACGTGCCATTATGGATTGCGATTACGTTTTGAACAAGTTGGAAGAAAAGAATCTGCGCAGCTGGTTGTATCGTGCTGCAGCTTATAAACGCTTGGGCGATGAAAAGAATTACGAGACCAGCATTAAGTTGGCTCGAAAAAATAATCCCAAAAAAACTGATTATATTGTTGATTTTTTAGATAAATTTGCCAGAGAATCAATTTAAATTATTATGACTATGGACAACTCATTTTAAAGAAATTATATTGTATATTAAAACAAATTATTGTTTTTGAATTTATCTCTTATACGTCACTACATTTCAACTCATTAGTAGATTTTTAACCATCTTTATTGAAAAGTTTTCAAACTCGTATAATAAACGCACGATTTTGCAAAAAAAATATATATGGGACTAAACTGAAATAAGATGGTTCAATCAAAGAAAATTACTTGAACATCAGTTCATAAATAGAGGAGTTATAGGAAATATTTGTTTTGAAAAAAAAAACTGCTCTTTCAACAAAAAAAAATAATTTCGAAAATCGGTTCATAAATGTGGGGAGTTTTGTGTGTAAAAACGTAAAAAACACACGAGTTGATGAGGTCCTCTTAATGTCAGCAAAAAAAAGTACCAAACATCGGGATTCGTAAAGTACAAAAATCAGAAAATGGCACGATGGGCTATCCACATATTTTTTGCATAAATTCGAATAAAGTTGGATTTTTAGTCCAAGCTTTTTTAACTTCTGATGCGCACCCAATTTCATAATTTTTTTACCCATGTTTAACCCATTAACACTTGAATTTCTACATATCAGGGAATCTGCCAACATAAAAAAAATTCAAGACTCAATTTTTAAAATTTTCACAAATTCAAAATTGAGAAAAAAAATTTTGTATTGGAAAATTGTTAAACCTTTTTCAGAAATGGACCGAATGGACGTAATACATTGTTTTGGCAAAGTAAAAGCGTTTCCACAATTTTAATTTTGAAATGAAACCAATTTGGATGAGACTGGTTTTAAGGTTTCCGAGTCTATACGGACAAACATTCATACATACATAGTTACAAAAATTGTTGTGTATTTTACACACATATGTACATATGAACATATAAATAAATAATCGGCTACTAAAATATTATGAATATTTAATTTAATTATGTATAAAATCAAAAGAAAAAGTAACACAAAAAAAATTTAAATGTTTTTATTGCAACACATTTTCCTTTAAAGATATTTTTTTTTGTAAATTCATTGACAATACAATATTTGCGCACATTGCAATTTCCAAAAGACAATTAACACAGGTGCATGAAAAATATGTGAAGTCTTTTGTAAATAGTATATTAACTTTAAAAAAATCTTACAAAGCAACAACATTAATTAAGACGAAAACAAAAAAAGTTACTTACCAAGTAGCAGAAGCACACCCAAAAACGATACACATGAATATAAAAATGGTAAATGAACGCTGCCTAAGCCTATAAATAAAAAGAAAAACAAATGAAATAATTAATGATAATATTAGATAAATTGTTGGAACAACTAGGAAGGTCTAACAATAAATAGGCTGCTCCCACAAAATTGCTTTGATATTGTGCAAGCGCGTAAAATTTACAATTCAACTTCCGGTACAATGTTATTTTTTTTATTTTTATTTATTTTTTTTTTTTTAGTTATAAAGCACTAATAACGACTAATTAAAACTTACTAAATAATGATAAAAATCCAATCTTGTCTGGATCCATAACAGCAGATAAAACATACGTTAAACCCAATACAACAAATGCCAACAGGCTGAATACTGTAAAGGTTTCATATACTCGGGGTATGATGCCCTTTTTATGCCCAGAAAATCCCGTTGATTCTGTAAAGAGATACGCAAATGGCAGGAAGACAAACAGAGAAAGATTGGAGAATAAAAATACATGATTCCAAAGACCTGAAAGAGAAAAAAACAATAAAGCAAAACAGAAAACAATTAAAATTTGAAAAAAAATATAACTGCCAAGCAAATATGTACGTATGTACCCTACCAGAAATATATGACCTGTACTAACACACTCAAACATTTTTACTAACACTTTTGCAATAATTTTACGTTGAAGAGTTGTATTTATTTGACAATTGTCTGTTAGACATTCGAATTGTAATTTTATGGTAATTTTACTGGTTATTTGACTGCTCGTTTTACTTATAAATTGATTGGCAAATTGACGGATAATAACTTTCATAAATTTATAATATGGGAAAATGAAAAATTATCTTCAGCTGATGTAAAAAATATATTGGACAATATTAAAAGGCGCATGTTTTCGTTTTCGGTCTATGGCGCTTCATTTTTGTTTAATTATATGCATTCTGTTAAAAAGGTAAGGAAGGATTTAATAGTTTTCCATTAAATAATTTTGTTTTGTAAATTTTACTTATTGAAAATATTGCGCTTTTGCAAATTTTTGTCTCTAACTTAGGACGAACTTTTAAAGCCATTAAATATGCTTTAGCAATTTCTATCACCTCCCGGCAATGAGGAGATATCTTCTCAAGAAAACTTCAAAGAGCGTTTAGGGTTATCACTACAAATAATACGTAAAATTCAATACGATGTCCATCCCACTTGCAATCTAAAGTCACGTGGCCTTACACTTACACAAAATTTAGTATTACGGAATCCACTGATTGAGCAATTTAAAGCCGTATGGAATACAGTTCTTGAATATGGTTGGGTGCCTGTCAGAGCAGTACAAGTAATGGAATCTGGTAGAAAAAATGCTTAAATGTAAATATAAAACGGTAAATAAGAAAACTTTTTATGCAAAAAAGAAAATTATTTACTCAAATAAATTATTTCATTTATGAAAAGGATATGATGAAAACGATGGATATAATATCCATTGTAGATTTGGATATTGAAAGGACGACAGAGGCTTTGTTAAAAAATGTGCCCTCTATTGTACACAATCGTCAAGCGTATTTTTTATACATTCCCAAATTCATACGCATATGCATATAATATACATACATATGTACATATTATTAAATAAAATAATTTATAAATTTGCAAGATAATTAGAAGTTCGTTTATTTAATATCAACTAGCGGTCATCTGTGACCGTTTTATACATTATCAATGAGTGGTAAACTGTGGCTGCTTTATCCCTAGTCAATGAGTGGTAAAATGTGACTGCTTTATCCCTAGTCAATGATTGGTAATCTGTGATTGCTTGTTGACTAGCAAAAAGTATTAGAGTGAGCAGTACAGATATATGTTACTCACTCGAGAAAAATTCACAAGTGCGAGAGAAATGCAAAATCACACGTACACAAAATAAGAGGTAAAAATCTTCATATTGCTCTTAAGAATGTGACTTGAGGTTGTGACCACTTGAGGGGTTATCAATGACAGCAAATTTACTTATCAATAACCCTTCACGTTCTGGTAGGGTATGTATGTACATTACGTTATCATAATATCGAAAGGCCCTAAGTCATTTTTTTCACAAATCGCGTAATTTTTATATCGATAACTTACGAGGCTTACCCTATAGAAATGTAATAAATACGATATTTGCAAATAAAATAAGGAGTTGGGGCATTTCTATATTAAGGTAAATATATGTTTGTATGAAAAATATATAAATAAACTAACTTACCTTGGATCAATGAACTATTTAGCCATTTAACGTAATAACTATTTGGATAGAGTAATAACACTTCATTGCTAGCTATGGAGACGGGTAATAGCAGTGCGGCACCAACTGCTATTGCCATTGAAAATGTGCACAACCAAGAGCTGCAAGATAATAAAATAAATAAAAAAAAAACAATTTTAATCAATTCAATTCACAATTCAATAGATACATTTTCTTTTTTTATATTTTCAAAAATTATCGATTATGAATGGTGTATGTACATAAGTACATACATAGTTTACATGCTTGTTTGCCATTTACAATTATTAATATTATTATTTTTATTACCTTATGCGATATACTAATAGTTCATCTTCATCATTTGAAAATAAATCATCACGATCTTTGCGTCGAAAACGAGAAATTAACACATATGATGCAAAATATAAAATAATCAAGAGGAGAAGAAAAATCTGAAATGATAAAAAAAAACAAGTTGAATAATTAAATAAAAACGTGATTATTTTTATGTTGTGTTTTCTTGCAATTCATAGATTTGTTTTAGTAACGAAACTTAACAAACAAAATCTAGTCCTTATGAAAATTTTGCATTATTATTGTTTCTATACGTTTTTATTTTTAATTAATAAAGATTTTCTTTAAGCAAATTTTTTTATTGAAATTTGTATAACTTTGTAAACGTAAAGAAGAACATTTATTATATGCAACTCAGTTGCGTTTTACTCGCATTCAATTTATTTGTTATAAATATAATTTTTAAGAATAAAATCAGAGATTTTCAGTTTTGGAATGCGGATTTTCGGGGAAACCACTCTTTAAATTGGGGACATGAGGCAATATTTACCTGGGTGCAGTGTTTACAGGCGTTCAAATGTATATAAACTTACACACGAACTTTTCTCAATACAAACGAGGTCAAATTTCGCGGGCTGCGTACATATGTATGTACATTCGATTAGCGATCTATTTATTTTTTTTATGTTGATACACTCGTCTCGAACATATGTTCACATTTTTATCTGTTTAGCATCTTCAGTTTATTACTGAGAGGCATAAAAGTTAGAAGTGTTTTACGTGTTTGACGATTTTTCATCAAATTTTGTGTAAAAAAGACTTTGAATGTTCACAGTGACATACGGTGATTGTACTCTGAGTTAGAAAACTGTTTACAGGGGGGTGAAAGGTTTTTACAGAAAGAGAGAGAGTGAATGACGATACTCGCCATTAACGCCCTATCACATCAACAACCGATGAAAACTTTTGGATTACAACAAGGGGGTGGGGAGCTACATTGAAGGGAAAAAATACTACATATTTTTAGGAAAACATTTGAGGGTGCTGTTGGCAGATGGTTAATGTAATAAGTAGGAGTTATCCTCTGAGTGCTGGTCCCAATAAAAAAAATATTACCTTAAAACCTTAAAATGTTAACAATGCTGATAAAATGAAATGTAGTTTGGGTCGAAAAGCCTTAACTTTCACAAATAATTAATATTTTATTATCTGTTAAACCAATTTCCCAGAAATATTAAATTCCCAAATTGTAACTATTTAAAGGGTCCGTCATTTAACGTTTTTTTTTCAACTAGTGCTTATTTCGTGAATGGTAACACTTAGCTCATGTCTGATTTGACAGATAATTAGTTTTATCCTTCCGCGGAACGAATATGGTTGTGTATACGCTTGAACAACGCTTCGCTAAGTGGGCCTGCGATCGACTTACAGAAGATGACGATTTTTTTGCCAAAAAAAATCATCTTTTCAGATGAAGCTCATTTTGATCTTGACGGGTATGTAAACAAGCAAAATTGTCGCATTTTGGGCACAGAAAACCCGCACGCCGACGCACCCAAAACGAGTCACTGTTTGGTGCGGATTTTGGTCCAGAGGCATAATTGGGCCATTTTTCTTCGAAAATGAGCAAGGAGTGGCCGTTACAGTCAATGGCGATCGTTATCGGGCCTTGTTGAACGAATTTTTATTCACAAAAATTGAAGAGGAGGATATTGGCAACATTTGGTTTCAACAGGACGGCGCTACGTGCCACACAGCCGAAGCTACACTCGACGTTTTGCGCCCTGTTTTTGAAGATCGCATTATCAGCCGCAGAGCTGATGTCGTTTGGCCACCTCGGAGCTGCGATTTGACACCGTTGAACTATTATTTTTAGGGTGCCGTCAAAGATAAGTGTTACGCCGACAAGCCAGAGACAATTGACGCTTTAAAGGACAATAGTCGTGAAGCCATTGGTGAAATACAGCTGCACACAATCGATAATGTGCTTAAAAATTGGACCGATCGTGTAGGCTACTGCATGGCCAGCCGAGGCAGCCATTTGAATGAAAATATTTTTCATTATTAACCGGAAGGATTGTACTTTCAAATAAAAAAAAAATTTGAGAAAATATTCAGTAGTTTTTTTATAGCATTTTCAAAAAAAAAAACGTTAAATGGCGGACCCTTTATAAACTAGCTGAGCGCCTCAGCTTCGCATGGAAGCTATTTACTTTTATAAATTTCGATTTACCTAATCAAAGCACGTCACGACTTTCACGAACAAAAATAGCGACTTTATTGACAAAATTCATACTACATCAGTACGAAGAGCACTATTTGCTTATGCATACAATTTTGATACTGTTGACATATAAAATTAAAATATTATAATACGTTATATGAACTTATGTATTTTGTAAAATTTATCCGCACAAAAACATATATGTGAAAATAAGGCCAAGTTCCTATCCAAAAAATTTCGGCCGTAAAAACTACTGAGATCAAAATAAGGACCCAGTTCTTATTAAGTACAATACAATCTCATTTCTAGTCAACCAATAAGCTTGCCAATAATTTTTCCAAGAATTCTTTCCCATTTAGAAAGGCAAAAAAATATTGACGAGCTTACAGGATATCACTTATTTTTTCTAAGTTGTTTTCGTATAAATATTTATATGTAATTTTGGTTTTTTAACAGTTAACAGTTAGGTTATTTAATGTGAAGCTTTCTAGCTATACTTACGGCGACCATCCGTCCTTTTTTTAAAAGGACAGTCCTTTTTTTTAACAATGTCTATCAAAATTTAAACAAAATTAATTGTCCTTTTTTTAATGGAATTTGTCCTTTTTTTTCCTTTCTTTTTGATGGCTAATGTTCTTCTTTAGTTTCCAAAATTAAAAGTTTTATTTTCTCAAAATAAAGAAATTTTATATTCAATACAATATAACCACCCAAAATTGCCTGGCAACACTGAAAAGTGTGTGTTCAATGTGTCAAATTTTCTGTCGGCTTTCAAATGGACTGTGCAGAATTTAAATTGTTTTTATCAAATAACATTGATATAATAAAAAAATTCACTCTTCAGAAAAATATCAATAATAGATAATCCTTAAACTATTGTTTTTAGTTATTTTTATTTATTGAATTTTGTTATATTTGTATTATTGGCTAAAGTTAATTTCTTTGTTAATTTTGATTAATTTTTTATTTTTTTGGTTTAACGACGCGTGAAATTCTAGGCATATTTAATTTCTGTTCTAAACATTAAAATAAGTACATACATACATATGTAACTACTTGTACTAGTCACTAATATTACATTGCTTGAATTATATTTTTATTTTATTGATGTAAAATATATCTACATATGTAATTAAGTTAATACCAATAATTTTTATTTAATTTTGAGTGTCCTTTTTTTTGTCGAAAAATATGGTCACCGTAAATATAATATAGGTTACATTTACCTTAAAATCTTATAGGAAAACTAGAAGTGTATTAAACGACATCAATACCACAGACTAACAATCCATTACCAGTTATGTTCTTTTTGACAAAAACTGCGGCGTCTTTCAGGAATTGAATGTGTTTAAAATGCATTTGTTTTCGGTTTTTTTTTCTATTTGGTTCTCTGGTCGTAGGTTAAATTAAATGCAATTATGAAGTCCTCATTGCTTAGACAAACAAAATCCGTCAATATTTCAATTCAAAAATTCTATAGAATCATTTAATTCATTAATTAAATAATTGCACGAACAGCTAACTAAACGTAAGAAGTATTTCAACATCACTTATTTATATTATTTAATCAAGATCACAAAATTTTCTTTAATCTATGTGTATGTAAATATATATATATATATGTATATAATATACATACACATTTATTATCTCTGTACAAAGTATTAAACACACAAGAGGTCTTATGTTTATTTAATTCATTATTGTTTGCAGTTTAAATTATAAATTTATTTATAGCAAAACAATTGTTGAACCAGCAATTAAATTGAAATCAATATCAGTAATAAGAAATAAGAAATCTATAGTGTAAAAAAAAAACTCAAAGTATCAAAGTAGCCAAATGGACTTTGTAATGAGAAAATTTTTATTTTGGCTAACAAAGCAAGCAAAAAATACACTTAGTAATATGAAACATTAAAAGGTGTAGTAAACAACAGTGAAATTACTCAGAATACAAATAAAACACTTGTTGATAAAAAATTTTAATGGAAAAAAAATTTCCACACTCGAAAAATAAAATACAATTTAAAACCCGAAGATTCGATATCTTGAGGTTTTTACTCGTATTTTGCCAAAAAAATATTATTAAATGAAATACATTTTAGCGCCAATAGAAAGAAAGTATTTGATGCTAGCAATTATATTTTAGATTTATTTTTTTCTGTAAATAAACAACATATTTGTATAAATTAACAGTGTGACAAATAATATCAGGTACACACCAGTGAACTGCAACAAGCATGATCGTGCCTACTTAATCCGTAACGTTGAATTTTAAGAACAACACAAAAATTAAATTTTATACTCGTTCGCTTTTTATGCACAAGCAGAAAATTCATCAACAAGTGTAAATCATTTCGATCATTTGATGCGAATGTACATGATCTGATTGCATGATACAATGACTATAAGGTAGTCTTAGAGGCCTAGCTGACAATTCTTGCAAACCACTTGTTTTTAATTTCATGTGTCTAATTTTTATTTGTATTTATTTATTAAAATTATATTAAAAAATTTTTATTTAAGAAGAAAATTGTAAAATTTTTTAAAATGAATACAACATCAAGAGAATAAAACTGAATGTTTGAAACGAGCGGTTGGGTAAACAAGTGTTTTTTTTTGCATTTGAACGAAAACGATTAGATCATAAAAAATCAATGTCCATGATCAAGTATACTCGAAAAATAAGCATTTGTTGCCGATCTCTGGTACACACATACTCGTATGTGCTTGAAAATTGAAGCTATCATATTTGATTCTTTTCACTTATAAACATTTTTATATCAATATTATGGTTAAAAGTAATTGCAAATGTATACAATTTAAAGGTATATATCGTTACCTTAATTTATAAAGTCCCTGACTAATTACTTTTTTTAAAATCGCATATTTATTATGTTTCGATAGGCAACCGTATAAGTTATTAGGAGAAAAAATAAGCGATTTGAACAAAAAATTAAGTCGGAGCCTTTCTATATTAAGGTAACGATATGTACATACATATGTATAGATTTCAATCTCATTCATAATTTTCAATTAAAATTATTACTGAATTTGATCATTATTGTTTAAATGGATTGCATATAAACATGCATTATAAATAAATACATATTATAGTTGTTTTTCTAAATAAAAAAAATTAAACATGAAATATAAACAGATTTTATTTTATATGTATGTATATGTGTACTTATAAAAATACATACATACATAAATAAATAAAAACAGCTGGTATTGAATGTAGAATTTTAATTTTTATATTGTTGTGGCATTTTTAATTCATTCATAAAGGGTATTTTTTTGATTGCATAGGAATGTCAAACTGTTTTGACATTTCTGTTCAGTAATGTTTTTCAAGTCATCATGAATCGTTTAATGTCAGAATAACTTTTGCAAATTGTGGAATTTTACTTTAAAAAATGTGAGTCTGTTTGCCAGGTTAATAGAGAACATCGTGCATCACGCCATAAGCAAGTTTTTTGGACATATTAGGCAACGCCCACAGGCCCCTAAACCGCCCGCCCCTAATAATGTACAGTAGAATCTCGAAAAAGTTAACTCGCGAAAAAGTTAAACGCTCGGATAAGTTAACAGTGCTTTAGCATCAACGTGCCGCTCTTAAGTTGTTAACCTTTCAGTTAACTTTTCCGAGCGTATAATTTATTTTTAAAACAACGGATTTGTCAGTAACAATTGTGTCAATTTGGTCCCTTTTTAAATATTCTCGTTGGCAACGCTAAGCTTTAAATTTGTTTGTTGGATTATGGTATCGATACACTTCGAGAAATTCAATTGTTGATGTCAAATGTTAACATCAGCACTGATGAAATTGAGAATTGGAACAATGATCAAATTTCAGAAGATAATGATGATTTCGAAGTATCCGATAGTGAAAATGACGGGCCAATTATCGAGGAATATGCTCAACAATCTAAAGTGACTTTCTCGAAAGCAGCTGAAAGCATCAATACTGTGATAAAATGGTTTGAAAACAATAATGATGCAAATCAAGTGGTAGAACTCGTCAATATGCGAACGAAAATGGTAAAGACGTATTACACAAACGGAAAAAAAACAAACAAGCATTGACTGCTTCTTTAAGCCACTCCATTAAAATTAATATCTTTGACCACGAAAATATCAAGGGTGACGTGAACTTTTAAACCAAAAAGTACATTTAAACATAATTTTTTTTAGTGATGAAAACTAAGTCAATAAATAAAAATATAAGATATTATTTCAAACAAAAGATATGTTTATTGTTTTAGTTACTTACTCTTTCAATTTTAGAAAACGCTTAAAAAAGTTAATAGTTCGAAAAAGTTAACAGCCCTCTACTGTATTAAAATAGCGTTCCGTGATATGGAATAGACCCATAACAGGGCCCAAATCGTTACATCCGTGAACATACAACTCGTCACGTAATCTCCCATCCAATTATACAATTATTACGTGACGAATCCTACCTTCACGGATGTAACGATTTGGGCCCAGGTTTAGAGATGTGAGTTTAGGTTTTTTTTTTTTTTTTGGACGGAATTTAGGTTTAACGACCATAGCTGCCAGATTTGTTGAGGTAATATCGTCATATTTTTGGGCAAAAATTGTCATTATCGTCAATATAGCTTATTGGAATCGTCATAAAAACGTCAAATGAAAAAACCGCTTTTTTACCAACAAAACATATTTTTATTAGAGGCAAAACATAACATAACTAACATAAAATCAACAAATCTTATTAAAAAACAGCATTATTTAAAATACAGAGATCAAATATTTCACTTAGAATTCACAATAAAATCACATGTAAATAGATATCATGTTCTTCAATACTTTGAAATATATTTATACATTGTATGGAAAAAAAAATAAAAAAAATCAAATCCATTAGTTAATTTTTTCAATTTAGTATAATATGCATTTTAAATTTCATTTTTGGAAAAACTTTTTCTAAAAATTAATCAAAACTACAATAAAAATATAATTTTTTAAGAAAATAGGCATACACATATACGTACGTATATGTATAATATATTTTACAAATATATATTGCAATTAAAAATATTGATTAATTGGTACAACTGTCAGATCATAGCAGGTACGTACATTTGTTTAGCTTTAAATATTCTTTTGAATATAATATTGCCTCCAAAGACGACTTTTTCAATTTCTTATTTTAGTCTTATTTACGTTTACCTGACTAAATATTCTTTCCATATTTGCTGAATAATGTGTTAAAACTAGGATTTTTGTAATAAATTTAGTCAAAATCGGAAACAAAAGACTAGAACCCCTCGTTTGCATCTCTGATAGTTTTTTCCAAAAATCCAATAGTTACATGTTTTTATCAGGACAATAATTTCAATTGTCTGAACTCTTCTAGCTCTTGGTTTTCACTTTCTTCAACAAAATAGGAAAATTATTTTATAATTTCAGAAAACAAATTTTTTTCTACATTAATAATATTAAATGGATTAACTTGGCCAAGAGCTTTATATTTATTTTCAAAATCAAATCATGATAATATCTGATCTCAAAGCTCTATATAAAAATTATTACTATTATTACTACTATCATATTTTTCTTTTGCATTTATTTGTGGTTCTTGCAATACGTCCGTCTCTGGCAAATATTCCTAAATAAATATCTTCAAAATTTAAAAAATTGTTTTAGTTTTTATAATCATTTAAATAAAAGTTTTCAGTTTTAAGCGAACTAGTTTTTAAAAAGTGTCATTACAATTTTCTGCAGTTCAAGGTTGCTCTAATAGTATAAATATATGTTGCAAACTTGAATTATTTAAAATCGTCAAAATTAGGGTTTAAATCGTCCCATCGTCATCGTCCCATTGAAAACGTAACAGCGCAAAATAAATTTAGCGGTATTGTACCAGCATACCTCCCACCCGCCCCACACATGGGAATATAGATTATCGTGTAACTCCTTCATTTGTGGGCCGATTTAAAAATTCCGGATACACACATAATTGCATTTCTGCACTATTTGTGAACTACCTTTAATTTTTTTTATTTAAGATTTTAATCTGTTCAATTTTCTTTTCATTGATATTGGAATCGTACGGACACAGCGTAAATATTTCATATATTTTCGGACCATTATATTGCATACATGTACATACATAAAAAACTTATTGATGTTAAATAGTATGTAATACATTTTCTAGTTCATTTACTTTTGATTGAATGCACTTAATGCAAAGCAATCATTATTTGGATGACAGGTATTTGAAAAGTAAAAGTAATATTTTAAGAATGTGCACATGTATATTTGTATGTATGTATATGTAAGTTAAATATTTTTAATCAATTACAAAAAAATTCCGGTCGCGGGGTATTTAAGATTTAATATAAAAACTCATATGTAATTAAATATTCACAGTTGTTAACTTTTTTTTACAGTTTGAAGTGTTAAGTTTTATTAAAGGTATGTATCAATTTGCTTTTTTTTTAATATTTAAACTAATTGTAAAGGCCAATGTAGTAAATTCCATATTCCAAAATATGTTTAAGATTTAAAGTAAACAAATTGCTGTACACACATACATACACACTCACAAAATTTGTTTATCTTTTAAATACCGAAGTATTAAATTTTATTTTTGTTTATTGACTTTAAATCAAATTTTTGAAATTTGATTTCCGCTATTTACATTTAAACAATTGAAATTGAACTCAAAGACATTTAAATACGTGATATTATTAGAAAAAATTGTTAAACAATTCGTGACAATTTTAACACACTCGAATATGACATTTACTTACTTTGGAATAAAGTATAAAATTGTATATCGGCCCTATTCAAATATAAAAACTTAAACAGAGCTAAAACCTATTATTTCTAACCAAAATTCTATAATGTTGTATTTGTGCAATAAAACTCGCACAATGTAAACGGAAATGCAATTTTAAAGAAGAAACAAGAAAAGTTGCTGCAACAAAAATCGTACACGGTAAACGTGCAAATATAAGAAAACAGGTTCGCATGTGGAATGCACCTACTATCAGGGTGTTTCTTTAGACAGAAATATTGTTGAAATAGAATTTTTTTTATTATAATCTGGCAGATAATTTTATGGCATTTCTTTTTTATATATCTATGATTTTCGGTATTTGTCCGACGCGGCTACAAGTTACATGGTCCATTCGATTAGTACACACAGACCACCGTTCGCCATTCACAATAACAACAGGTCCTTGCTCAATTCAAAACAAATAAGGTCTTCGTGCTACAGTAGCAATTTTTTTTCGATACTTACAAGTAATGAACAATAAACGCACGAATTGCTTGCTCACTAGGCCGATTATGTTGACCATAAAATGTCCGAAGGGCTCTATGAACTTCGCGAACCGATTTTTTTTTTTTTTTTGTCAAAGTAAATTTCAGTTGTTGCGAGTGTAAACGGTTCATTATGACTTTGTAAATCTTAATGAACAGAATTATACACACAACAATTGCCGATATTGATAGTTTTCATGCATTCCGGATATCAAAGTTCATTCAAATCCAATTAAGAAATGCAATTTGCGGTCTATAAATTTGCACCATATCTGCTATTTCATAAATCGATCAAATTTTATTGATCGTATCATATATATTTGTTTTCGATATTTCGCTAACAATTTGTTAGCATCCTCAGGAAAATTTTTATAAATTATTTAAATTTATAATATTACAAAAAAGAGATCGTATCATTTTAAGTTTTTTTTTTGCAACTTTCATATTACATTTTTAATAATGGAATTCTTGAAATATTGTATTCATAAAATCTGTTTATCTATGGTACAAAAATGTTTTTTTATTGATGTCATTAAAAGTCTCATATTTAACAGCAATTTGATTGTCTGCAGTAAAATGCAACAAGCTGCAGGAATCCGCTGAAAACTAAAAATATTATATTTATTTTTTTTTTAGAATTAAAACGCTGCTGTCAAAACTTAAAAAAATTATTGGGCATTAATCAAACAGTGGCAAATAGCACGTATTAGTAATTCAAGTAGCGAGATAGTGTAGATAGTGTTAAACGTAATACAAAACTTTCACTATAAACTAAAAATATACCTATGTATACGTTCATGCATGTGTATGCATGCATACATGTTTTTATGTACATACATATGTACATATACGAGTAAATAAATTAAATTAAATATTGTTTCTGTTTTAAGACAATATACGATAAGAAAGACGCAAAAGAAGTTTAAACAATACAATAATTTAATTTTTATT
The DNA here is from genome assembly GCA_947311025.1 of Lypha dubia. Classification (NCBI taxonomy): domain Eukaryota; kingdom Metazoa; phylum Arthropoda; class Insecta; order Diptera; family Tachinidae; genus Lypha; species Lypha dubia. The sequence goes on from OX371260.1 coordinate 124,918,453, forward strand.
TAAAAAATATTTTTTAGTTTTAAAAATACACATCCATACATACATATGTATGTATGTACATATGTATCCTGTCGGAAACTGAGTTAACTTTAAACTAATTTTAAGCTAACTATTTCGCAAGTAGTGGTGACTGACACTTGGATGACTTTCAATGGAAGCAACTAATCATTTCAACATTTAACATTTTAACAGGCGATAGTCAATTGTCCGTCAATTGTCTACTTTCCAACGGACTTAAAGTTAGTTACTAATAAGTAAATCGGTAGTTAGTATAGTATGCATACATAAAAAAAGATATTCTATTTTTATATTAATATTGCATTAATAAATTTTTCTTCAAATTTAATTTTTCCACCGATGCTGTGCTGGGACTTGAACCACATGTCATACGCCCATACCACTCTGCTAAGGTACAATTTAAATATTGACAGCAAGAAGTTAGCATAAACTGGAAATAATTTTAAAGTTGGAGGTCCATACCACGCATTTACGCGTCGTACGCGGCTGTCAAAAAAGTAGAATCAGTGTATTGTATATGACAAGTTAAACAGCATAACGCGTAGAACGCTTAAACGCGTAAGACGCGTAAAGTAGGTTTACTTTCTACTTTTGTACGCGTCGCTCGCACCATTATAAAATTACAGCTGTTTTGGATAGCCAAGGATGACAAATTATATTATACTTGCAATGCTATCGATAAATATGTTTGTTTCGTGGATTAATTTCTTCTATTTTTGGTACTAATAATAATTTTTTTTTCTGAAAATATTTACACCACAGCTGATCAAAAGAAAACAATTAGCGCGTAAAAAGCGTTGCATGTAGCTTGAATTTAAATACGCGTATGAAGCGTGAAACGCGTCAAATAAATTTGATTGTCGTAAATTGACGCACAACGAATTTGTGGCAATAATTGCCGCATTCCATTCACACGATTGTTCTACACGTTAACTGAGAACAGCTGTTGGGGCTAAATGGCAAATGTTGTTTTGTTTGTATACATAAATTAAGAAAACTTTAATCTGCATTTGATGAAGAGAAAGTAAATTATCATTATTAAATTATTGTATAATATATTATATAACAATTAAAACTCATTTTATTTTACTTCTCAAGAGATATATTTACACACAAATATTTACAAATTAAAAAAAATTGTTAATGTTTCGACCTTATTTTAATTCTCTATACTTATATCTTTTATTACCTTAAAAGCCCGATTATTGCGATATAAAAAAAAAGATATTGGCACGAATTGTCTTCTTTGATTGACGCACGAAAACACAATAAATATTGGTGCATTTTTGACATTTTTATTGGCGCATGGTTGCCTATCAACCGTTCACACGATTGCCGCACCAGAGTTGCATTTTATTGGGGAAAATCAGCACAATATTGTTCTCGATTGCCGTAGGGGGCAATAAATTGTGAAATCACACGATTGGCATATAAAATAGACCAATAACACTGTGGAACAAATTCAGGTTAGCAAAAGTTAGGTCGACATAAACAAACGCCGCGATACGGGTCTTCTAATTTAGCCTCTATTTTCACCCCACACTTTCAGAATCGACCTAACTTTTGCTAACCTGAATTTGTTCCACAGTGTAATTGGTGCATTGCGGCAATTGTGTGATCCTACCATAAGAGTTCATAAGTGAGTAAAGTTGTTGGCGCTCACCATAACCAATTATAATTGAGAGAGTGTATATACATACATATATACCCAACATACTAATTGATTTTGGTTACGTCCTGCATTAAATTGTGGTTAGCTTTATAGTCAGTCTAAAAAAATTAATTTAAAGTTGATTTTTTGTGGTTAGCTACTCATTGTCCGACAGGGTATGTACATACATATAAACATGCGAATCATATCGCATATGAAAATATAAATAAATGCAAGTTCAGATTAAATTTGTAAGAATTTAGACTAGAAATATCTTCGATAGATTAAAACATAAAGACTCGATTCAATTACGGATTTCTAAAACAACTAATAAATTTTTAATTAAAATACTCCAACATATTTTGTTTGTGAGATTTGGTTTAATTTGCAGTTTGTGTGTGTTGTCAGGTCTCTTTTTAGAAAACCTTTATGTTAGATGCCAAAATAATTGGTCTGCTAAGAAACTTTAAACACACCGACATCGGAAATGCTGAAAAATCGAGACAGTGGGTTTTTAATCTGTGAGACCCCGACTGAAATCTTTAAGGTCATTAAAGGAAAATGCGCATGCAAAAGCAGAGTATAAAGGCAAAAGAGAAAATAGGTAATTTTGGTACTTAGACTCCTCAGAATTTACAAAAGAAATTACGAGCAGTTAAGTTTTATAACAAAAACAACATAAATATGCACACGTAATAGTCACAAAAATATCCTTAAACAGGACATTTAGGAATTCACAACAGAAAAGCACGCACTGCAGTTCAGCTTGTCTATCTCGTATAAAATGCAAATTAGAATAGAAAATTATTAGAAAACATAATAAATCCTTGATCACTAAAAGCCGTGCTTCACTATCCTACACAATCGTGCGAACTGCCAAATATGAGACGAGTGCTGGAAAGGTATGAAAGTGTGGACTAAAAATGCAACTGTGTGACAGATTTTTTTTTTTTTGCAAATCGTGCAATTTGTAAAAATTTATGAAAATTTTAATAAAATGGTAGTTGATGCGATCAGAGGAGTATTTATCTATTGTCAACCAGCTGAGAATATTAACTGTGTATTTATTCGCAACACTTTATCCCTTTTGTTTTATTCAACGAAAGGGATGTAATTTTTTTTTCTAATTGGTTTTATGTGATAGTTGGGCACCTACAGCACAATTTTGAAACGATTTTTCAAAGTCGGTCAGATTTTTGCAAGATGTGCTTGTGTTGGATAGTAAGGCAAGGCCTTAAGAGAGGATATATCGGATTGATTTGATGTTGGTTGTTAATTAAAAAATTTAATACTTTAGAAAATAATAAAACATATTGTCTATGCTCAATTCTTTTTCCAAACTATGTTGATAGTTGAGTTCTAATGACATCAAACTGAAAAATGCCACCGAAATTTGTTTCGTTGTTGTTAATAGAAAAATACAATGCCTATAATGCATATGTTATAATACAAAAACACCTAACTCGTATATTATTTGTTGGTAGAAAATTTAAGTTCGGAAGCCAAAACTACATGCAAAGGGTGTTTTTTATAGGGGTATATAACTTTGAAATAGAATAAAACATAGATGAATATATAGAATAGATAATCTTCTTGCATTATAATTTAAATATGACTTCTGGCATATTAGCGCCACGCCACGGCTGCCTCGGACGTAGTCTAATGTGTAGGTCCAATTTTCTATGACTTTTCCCAACATTTGTTACGTACAGATATCGGCAATAACGCAGCGAATGTTGTCCTCCAAGTGGTCAATCGTTTCGGCCCTATCGGAGTAGACTAACGAAACGTGAAACTATGTAGTTTAAAGCAATTATCAGCTAATCTTGTAAGATTGCCTTATAGCCATTGTATCGTGAATGGTTCTTCATTTATTTTACTCGTTTTAGTCAAAAAAAAATCACATATACCCTCCAGTTTTAAAAGTAGAAATTTACTCCAAATCGTTAGTTATTTCGCTAACGAAAAATCGACTAACTACTTCACTGGCTACAAGTAATGCAAGAGTTCGCCTTTTGACTCTCTCACTCATGTACATTTACACGCATTCAGTACATGCATAAATGTTAATGCCTTCAACCTCAAATTTTTTTTTACGAGTTGAAAAAAACTGTGCCTTTATTCCAAAGATAACCAACAAAAAAAATTAAAAAGATTTTATGTAAGTGTTATGATTTTGTGTTGGCGTACAATTAGAAGTTCGTGGTCAGTTAATGTTAAATTTTTAGTAAAAAAAAGTGTTTTTTTTAGAAAGGTAAAATGAGCATAAAAAAGAAAAAGACCAATTAATTGAAAATTTTATATGTATGTATTGAAAAAAAAATTTGATAAATAAACAAAAATCCAAAAAAAAAAATAAATTTCTGTAGTATTTTCATTAAGGGAATATCATTAGTGATCTAACTGGAACATTTTGACTAGCGAAATAGTTCGTTTTTGCTGACTAGTGATTCACCGGTCTGATCGTGTCAATTGACTACCGTCAATGTCATCCCCATGTTAAAATCGTCAGTCGAGTGCAACGCTAGTAGTTAGTCTGGTAGTAAGTGCTAACGGCTGGTAGTTAGCGAAATAGCTAGTCATTCGCTAGCTACGCCGACTGCAGGGTATATACATACTACATACACACTACTGAATATTCATCAATCTAAAACGATTTTTATTAGATGTGTGAAACATATAAATTAATTTTTTTGTTTTGTATACATACATATACATACATATGTATACATATGTGTACTCTTATTTATAATCGTAGAGATAAACAAAAACATTTGTATAAAAATAAATAAAAAAAAATTTTTTTTAAATCCCCATCAAGAAATTATGCCGAACAACATACATATGTATATTAAATGCTTTCTTTGAAAGTGTCAAAAGTATAAATATATCGTACATTTAAAATATTTAAAATTGTATAAAGTGTTATACAGGAACTAATGTAGTCTAGCATTAGGGCAGAGTATTTTTTGCCATAATATTCAAAGGCAGAATTATCGACAAAACTATATACAAACATCTCGAACTTAATGCTGTGAAGACGTAACCGCAAGGATTCGTAATCGATTTCTAAATCTAACTATTTGGAACTAATTTCCTTTGTAACCCAAGGGGATTCTAAAATTCTAAAAGTTAGATTAGAAGGACTTAGACTATAATAATAACAGTACACTGAAAAAACGGTTTTACATAAATTCAACGAACTGCCGTTCCTTGAATTAAATTCCTTGAAATCAACGTATTATACGTTGTTTCAATAAAATATTTCTTGAAATTAAAAGTAAAATGTTATGTATTTATGAACTCAACGTTGAAACCATTATTTGATTTTATTCGTTGAATTAAACAGTGAACTAGTTTTTTGATTTAACGTATAGAGTAATTCCATTTATAATCAACTGAAAATTATATCATTTTCGACCCGACCCTCTCCGAATATGCTGAAAGTTTGTGAAATCTATGCACATGATAGATTTAGTACGCATGTAGAACCTAAGCTCATTATCGCGGCTCAATCGCGAGATATAGCGACTTGAAAATTTAAAAATTCAACAAAAATTTACTATTATGGACTTCAGGTACGGTCACATCTGGCAAACATTTTCCCAAAAAAGCGTAACCAGTAAATACTTTTATTTCAAAACTAAATGAAACCTTACCGCTTTTGGAGGTGTCACCAATAAAACGCAAAAAAAAATATCTCAAAAAAGTTATAAAATAAAAAAAAGTAACAGAAAATAATTCCTCAAGTGTACATACATAATTTCAAATTCTGGAACAGAAGATATTTTAGCATCATTTAAAGTATTTTTTTTTTTTTCTAAAATAGAATTTAATTTTGAAAGACGAAAAGACTATCAACTTTCTTATTTCGGCGCATTGGTAATAAGAAGTCCCTATAGCTTTTGAATGGATTGGCATCAGAAGCCAAGAGTGCTGACTATTGCTGACGTAGAATTTCACAAGAAAAATATAATTGATATAATATATAATTATATAATATATAATTATATAATATATAATATAGAATTATATAATATATAATTGATATAATATAGCTTATCCCGGTCTGTTTCGCTACCCCCCTCGTTATAAAATAAAATTAAAAGTATTTATATATTCTATTGTGAAAATTTAATGACGATCGGTCAAGTAGTTAGGACTATATTACGATTTTTAATTTTCCTAAAAAGGGGGCGTGGTCCCACCCACTTTTCTCCTGGTACGTATTCCAAATTATGCCAATACCGTATGTACCAAATTTCATCGACTTAGGTAAAAAAATGCCCAAAATATGGCGATTTAAATGTTTGGGCTATATGGGCGGTGCCACGCCTCTTTGTCCAATCAAAACTTCATATAGGCTATTATTCCTTCCAGAGTCACAGTAACATGCTGTGAAAATTTCAGGAAGATCGGTCCAAGGGTTTTTTTTTTCTTAAAAAAGGGGCGTGGTCCCACCCACTTTTCTCCTGGTACGTATTCCAAATTATGCCAATACCATATGTACCAAATATCATCGACGTAGGTAAAAAATGCCCAAAATATGGCGATTTAAATTTTTGGGTTATATGGGCGGTGCCACGCCTCTTTGTCCAATCCCGCCCATATTTGCAGCAGCACTTAAGAAATGCACACCAAACCGACATACCAAATTTTGTTCAAATACCATTATCAGGAGCAGAAATAATAGATTTTTAATTTGTGGTTTGTATGAGAGGTACCACGCCCCTTTGTCCTATCCCGCCTATATTTGCAGCAGCACTAAAAAAATGCACACTGAACCGAGGTACCAAATTTTGTTCAAATACCGTTATCAGGAGCAGAAATAATAAATTTTTAATTTGTGGTTTGTATGAGAAGTACCACGCCCCTTTGTCCAATCCCGCCCATATTTGCAGCAGCACTAAAAAAATTCATACCAAACCGACTTACCAAATTTTGTTCAAATACCGTTATCAGGAGCAGAAATAATAGATTTTTAATTTGTGGTTTGTATGAGAGGTACCACGCCCCTTTGTCCAATCCCGCCCATATTTGCAGCAGCACTTAAAAAATGCACACCAAACCGACGTACCAAATTTTGTTCAAATACCGTTATCAGGAGCAGAAATAATAGATTTTTAATATGTGGTTTGTATGGGAAATACCACGCCTCTTTGCCCAATTGGACCGAATTGTAAATCTAAACCACCCGGGGGGCCACCCAAACGCATACAAAAAAATTTATGGAAATCGTTTCAGCCGTTTAGGAGGAGTTCAGTTACAACGCACGTACAGTAGAATTATATATATAAAGATATTGAAGATCTGTTAGTTGAAAACAATTCCCCAATTGGTTTAATTTGAAAGTTAAGTGCTGTTTCCACAAGACGGACTAATGATTTGAGAGTAAAATTTGTATAGAAATTTCTCAAAAAACTGAGTGCTTTTTATACAAATTTTACACTCAAATCACTTGTTCGTCATGTGGAAACAGCACATTAATAACACAATTTTAAAAAAAATATGGGATACAGTTGACCTTGTAAACCTTATATAAAAATTTGCAGCATCTGACGCTGTCTTTAAAGATTCAAAAAAATTAACAGAATCTTGAAAATCAATTTCAAAAAAGTTTTCTTCGAAAATTTTCCGTACCGATATCTCTTAAACCGCTTCTCCTATTTCGATCAAACTAATAGAATTTGACTCAATTTTTTAATATCAAAACCCTAAATGAATTTCGAAAATAAATTTGAGAAGCGCTTTTAGACTTATGAATATAAAGTGCGTGATTCAAAATTGTTCCACAACAATATCTCAGGAACAAATCGATCGATTTTAATCAAAAATTTTTGCTGTCGGCGTTTAAAAGTTGATTAGATTTTGGATTTAAATAGTTTAGTAGTTTAAAATACATTTAAAATATAAATATTTCTATAACATTTTTTCCGAATATTTTTAAAATCCAGAGAACTAAATGGATTAATCATCTCCAGGGCATCTACCTGAATGCAGTTCCTTTAAAATTTTTGTTCCGATTGGTTAAGGTATTCTTAAATTAAGTCATTGCCTCAAAACAGCGAGATCTAATGACCATCCTCAATTTTATGAGTATCAGCTGTCAAATTGTTGCATCTATTTTATTTGGTTTGATACTTAAACAATGGCGGAGTAAGTAATTTTTTATTTATTATAATTATATGGTTTTAAAATTTTTATTTTATACTAGCTTATCCCGGTGTGCTTCGCTACCCCCTCGTTATAAAATAAAATTAAAAGTATTTATATTAAAATTGTGTAAATTATGTTCAGCTCTACCGGAATTTGGCAATTTGTGGGCACATTTATGTTTGTCATTCATTTGGACCAATGGGAAATTAAAGCCAAGGATCCATACTTATAGACTATGTAAGTCTGATTTCTCAATTGTATTTGAGAATTTTTCTATAAAATTTTAAAGATTAAAATTGTGTAAATTTTGCTCAGCTCTACGTGAATTTGGCTATTTGTGGGCACATTTATGTTTGTCACTTATTTGGACCAATGGGAAATTAAAGCCAAGGATCCATACTTATAGACTATGTAAGTCCGATTTCTCAATTGTATTTGAGAATTTTTCTATAAAATTTTAAAGATTAAAATTGTGTAAATTTTGCTCAGCTCTACGTGAATTTGGCTATTTGTGGGCACATTTATGTTTGTCACTTATTTGGACCAATGGGAAATTAAAGCCAAGGATCCATACTTATAGACTATGTAAGTCCGATTTCTCAATTGTATTTGAGAATTTTTCTATAACATTTGTTTATCACTCATTTGGACCAATGGGAAATTAAAGCCAAGGATCCATACTTATAGACTATGTAAGTCCGATTTCTCAATTGTATTTGAGAATTTTTCTATAAAATTTTAAAGATTAAAATTGTGTAAATTTTGTTCAGCTCTACGTGAATTTGGCTATTTGTGGGCACATTTATGTTTGTCACTTATTTGGACCAATGGGAAATTAAAGCCAAGGATCCATACTTATAGACTATGTAAGTCCGATTTCTCAATTGTATTTGAGAATTTTTTTATAATATTTGTTTGTCACTCATTTGGACCAATGGGAATTTAAAGCCAAGGATCCATACTTATAGACTATGTAAGTCCGATTTCTCAATTGTATTTGAGAATTATTTTATAATATTTGTTTGTCACTTATTTGGACCAATGGGAAATTAAAGCCAAGCATCCATACTTATAGACTATGTAAGTCTGATTTCTCAATTGTATTTGAGAATTTTTTTATAATATTTGTTTGTCACTCATTTGGACCAATGGGAAATTAAAGCCAAGGATCCATACTTATAGACTATGTAAGTCTGATTTCTCAATTGTATTTTAGAATTTTTTTATAATATTTGTTTGTCACTCATTTGGACCAATGGGAAATTAAAGCCAAGAATCCATACTTATAGACTATGTAAGTCCGATTTCTCAATTGTATTTGAGAATTTTTCTATAAAATTTTAAAGATTAAAATTGTGTAAATTTTGTTCAGCTCTACGTGAATTTGGCTATTTGTGGGCACATTTATGTTTGTCACTCATTTGGACCAAACACAAGGATCCATACTTATAGACTATGTAAGTCCGATTTCTCAATTGTATTTGAGAATTTTTCTATAACATTTGTTTGTCACTCATTTGGACCAATGGGAAATTAAAGCCAAGGATCCATACTTATAGACTATGTAAGTCCGATTTCTCAATTGTATTTGAGAATTTTTCTATAACATTTGTTTATCACTCATTTGGACCAATGGGTAATTAAAGCCAAGGATCCATACTTATAGACTATGTAAGTCCGATTTCTCAATTGTATTTGAGAATTTTTCTATAACATTTGTTTGTCACTCATTTGGACCAATGGGAAATTAAAGCCAAGGATCCATACTTATAGACTATGTAAGTCCGATTTCTCAATTGTATTTGAGAATTTTTCTATAAAATTTTAAAGATTAAAATTGTGTAAAGTTTGTTCAGCTCTACGTGAATTTGGCTATTTGTGGGCACATTTATGTTTGTCACTTATTTGGACCAATGGGAAATTAAAGCCAAGGATCCATACTTATAGACTATGTAAGTCCGATTTTTCAATTGTATTTGAGAATTTTTTTATAATATTTGTTTGTCACTCATTTGGACCAATGGGAAATTAAAGCCAAGGATCCATACTTATAGGCTATGTAAGTCCGATTTCTCAATTGTATTTGAGAATTTTTTTATAATATTTGTTTGTCACTCATTTGGACCAATGGGAAATTAAAGCCATGGATCCATACTTATAGGCTATGTAAGTCCGATTTCTCAATTGTATTTGAGAATTTTTCTATAAAATTTTAAAGATTAAAATTGTGTAAATTTTGTTCAGCTCTACGTGAATTTGGCTATTTGTGGGCACATTTATTTTTGTCACTTATTTGGACCAATGAGAAATTAAAGCCAAGGATCCATACTTATAGGCTATGTAAGTCCGATTTCTCAATTGTATTTGAGAATTTTTTTATAATATTTGTTTGTCACTCATTTGGACCAATGGGAAATTAAAGCCAAGGATCCATACTTATAGACTATGTAAGTCTGATTTCTCAATTGTATTTTAGAATTTTTTTATAATATTTGTTTGTCACTCATTTGGACCAATGGGAAATTAAAGCCAAGAATCCATACTTATAGACTATGTAAGTCCGATTTCTCAATTGTATTTGAGAATTTTTCTATAAAATTTTAAAGATTAAAATTGTGTAAATTTTGTTCAGCTCTACGTGAATTTGGCTATTTGTGGGCACATTTATGTTTGTCACTCATTTGGACCAAACACAAGGATCCATACTTATAGACTATGTAAGTCCGATTTCTCAATTGTATTTGAGAATTTTTCTATAACATTTGTTTGTCACTCATTTGGACCAATGGGAAATTAAAGCCAAGGATCCATACTTATAGACTATGTAAGTCCGATTTCTCAATTGTATTTGAGAATTTTTCTATAAAATTTTAAAGATTAAAATTGTGTAAATTTTGTTGAGCTCTACGGGAATTTGCCTATTTGTGGGCACATTTATGTTTGTCACTCATTTGGACCAATAAGAAATTAAAGCCAAGGATCCATACTTATAGACTATGTAAGTCCGATTTCTCAATTGTATTTGAGAATTTTTCTATAAAATTTTAAAGATTAAAATTGTGTAAATTTTGCTCAGCTCTACGTGAATTTGGCTATTTGTGGGCACATTTATGTTTGTCACTTATTTGGACCAATGGGAAATTAAAGCCAAGGATCCATACTTATAGACTATGTAAGTCCGATTTCTCAATTGTATTTGAGAATTTTTCTATAAAATTTTAAAGATTAAAATTGTGTAAATTTTGCTCAGCTCTACGTGAATTTGGCTATTTGTGGGCACATTTATGTTTGTCACTTATTTGGACCAATGGGAAATTAAAGCCAAGGATCCATACTTATAGACTATGTAAGTCCGATTTCTCAATTGTATTTGAGAATTTTTTTCTAATATTTTAAAGATTAAAATTGTGTAAATTTTGTTCAGCTCTACGTGAATTTGGCTATTTGTGGGCACATTTATGTTTGTCACTCATTTGGACCAATGGGAAATTAAAGCGAAGGATCCATACTTATGGACTATGTAAGTCTGATTTCTCAATTGTATTTGAGAATTTTTTTATAATATTTGTTTGTCACTCATTTGGACCAATGGGAAATTAAAGCCAAGGATCCATACTTATAGACTATGTAAGTCCGATTTCTCAATTGTATTTGAGAATTTTTCTATAAAATTTTAAAGATTAAAATTGTGTAAATTTTGTTCAGCTCTACGTGAATTTGGCTATTTGTGGGCACATTTATGTTTGTCACTTATTTGGACCAATGGGAAATTAAAGCCAAGGATCCATACTTATAGACTATGTAAGTCCGATTTCTCAATTGTATTTGAGAATTTTTTTATAATATTTGTTTGTCACTCATTTGGACCAATGGGAAATTAAAGCCAAGGATCCATACTTATAGACTATGTAAGTCCGATTTCTCAATTGTATTTGAGAATTTTTTTATAATATTTGTTTGTCACTCATTTGGACCAATGGGAAATTAAAGCCAAGGATCCATACTTATAGGCTATGTAAGTCCGATTTCTCAATTGTATTTGAGAATTTTTCTATAAAATTTTAAAGATTAAAATTGTGTAAATTTTGTTCAGCTCTACGTGAATTTGGCTATTTGTGGGCACATTTATGTTTGTCACTTATTTGGACCAATGGGAAATTAAAGCCAAGGATCCATACTTATAGACTATGTTAGTCCGATTTCTCAATTGTATTTGAGAATTTTTTTATAATATTTGTTTGTCACTCATTTGGACCAATGGGAAATTAAAGCCAAGGATCCATACTTATAGACTATGTAAGTCCGATTTCTCAATTGTATTTGAGAATTATTTTATAATATTTGTTTGTCACTTATTTGGACCAATGGGAAATTAAAGCCAAGGATCCATACTTATAGACTATGTAAGTCTGATTTCTCAATTGTATTTGAGAATTTTTTTATAATATTTGTTTGTCACTCATTTGGACCAATGGGAAATTAAAGCCAAGGATCCATACTTATAGACTATGTAAGTCTGATTTCTCAATTGTATTTTAGAATTTTTTTATAATATTTGTTTGTCACTCATTTGGACCAATGGGAAATTAAAGCCAAGAATCCATACTTATAGACTATGTAAGTCCGATTTCTCAATTGTATTTGAGAATTTTTCTATAAAATTTTAAAGATTAAAATTGTGTAAATTTTGTTCAGCTCTACGTGAATTTGGCTATTTGTGGGCACATTTATGTTTGTCACTCATTTGGACCAAACACAAGGATCCATACTTATAGACTATGTAAGTCCGATTTCTCAATTGTATTTGAGAATTTTTCTATAACATTTGTTTGTCACTCATTTGGACCAATGGGAAATTAAAGCCAAGGATCCATACTTATAGACTATGTAAGTCCGATTTCTCAATTGTATTTGAGAATTTTTCTATAACATTTGTTTATCACTCATTTGGACCAATGGGTAATTAAAGCCAAGGATCCATACTTATAGACTATGTAAGTCCGATTTCTCAATTGTATTTGAGAATTTTTCTATAACATTTGTTTGTCACTCATTTGGACCAATGGGAAATTAAAGCCAAGGATCCATACTTATAGACTATGTAAGTCCGATTTCTCAATTGTATTTGAGAATTTTTCTATAAAATTTTAAAGATTAAAATTGTGTAAAGTTTGTTCAGCTCTACGTGAATTTGGCTATTTGTGGGCACATTTATGTTTGTCACTTATTTGGACCAATGGGAAATTAAAGCCAAGGATCCATACTTATAGACTATGTAAGTCCGATTTTTCAATTGTATTTGAGAATTTTTTTATAATATTTGTTTGTCACTCATTTGGACCAATGGGAAATTAAAGCCAAGGATCCATACTTATAGGCTATGTAAGTCCGATTTCTCAATTGTATTTGAGAATTTTTTTATAATATTTGTTTGTCACTCATTTGGACCAATGGGAAATTAAAGCCATGGATCCATACTTATAGGCTATGTAAGTCCGATTTCTCAATTGTATTTGAGAATTTTTCTATAAAATTTTAAAGATTAAAATTGTGTAAATTTTGTTCAGCTCTACGTGAATTTGGCTATTTGTGGGCACATTTATTTTTGTCACTTATTTGGACCAATGAGAAATTAAAGCCAAGGATCCATACTTATAGGCTATGTAAGTCCGATTTCTCAATTGTATTTGAGAATTTTTTTATAATATTTGTTTGTCACTCATTTGGACCAATGGGAAATTAAAGCCAAGGATCCATACTTATAGACTATGTAAGTCCGATTTCTCAATTGTATTTGAGAATTTTTCTATAAAATTTTAAAGATTAAAATTGTGTAAATTTTGTTCAGCTCTACGTGAATTTGGCTATTTGTGGGCACATTTATGTTTGTCACTCATTTGGACCAATGGGAAATTAAAGCCAAGGATCCATACTTATAGGCTATGTAAGTCCGATTTCTCAATTGTATTTGAGAATTTTTCTATAAAATTTTAAAGATTAAAATTGTGTAAATTTTGTTCAGCTCTACGTGAATTTGGCTATTTGTGGGCACATTTATGTTTGTCACTCATTTGGACCAATGAGAAATTAAAGCCAAGGATCCATACTTATAGGCTATGTAAGTCCGATTTCTCAATTGTATTTGAGAATTTTTCTATAACATTTGTTTTTCACTCATTTGGACCAATGGGAAATTAAAGCCAAGGATCCATACTTATAGGCTATGTAAGTCCGATTTCTCAATTGTATTTGAGAATTTTTCTATAAAATTTTAAAGATTAAAATTGTGTAAATTTTGTTCAGCTCTACGTGAATTTGGCTATTTGTGGGCACATTTATGTTTGTCACTCATTTGGACCAATGGGAAATTAAAGCCAAGGATCCATACTTATAGGCTATGTAAGTCCGATTTCTCAATTGTATTTGAGAATTTTTCTATAAAATTTTAAAGATTAAAATTGTGTAAATTTTGTTCAGCTCTACGTGAATTTGGCTATTTGTGGGCACATTTATTTTTGTCACTTATTTGGACCAATGAGAAATTAAAGCCAAGGATCCATACTTATAGACTATGTAAGTCCGATTTCTCAATTGTATTTGAGAATTTTTTTATAATATTTGTTTGTCACTCATTTGGACCAATGGGAAATTAAAGCCAAGGATCCATACTTATAGACTATGTAAGTCCGATTTCTCAATTGTATTTGAGAATTTTTCTATAAAATTTTAAAGATTAAAATTGTGTAAATTTTGTTCAGCTCTACGTGAATTTGGCTATTTGTGGGCACATTTATGTTTTTCACTCATTTGGACCAATGGGAAATTAAAGCCAAGGATCCATACTTATAGACTATGTAAGTCCGATTTCTCAATTGTATTTGAGAATTTTTCTATAACATTTGTTTGTCACTCATTTGGAACAATGGGTAATTAAAGCCAAGGATCCATACTTATAGACTATGTAAGTCCGATTTCTCAATTGTATTTGAGAATTTTTCTATAAAATTTTAAAGATTAAAATTGTGTAAATTTTGTTCAGCTCTACGTGAATTTGGCTATTTGTGGGCACATTTATGTTTGTCACTCATTTGGACCAATGGGAAATTAAAGCCAAGGATCCATACTTATAGGCTATGTTAGTCCGATTTCTCAATTGTATTTGAGAATTTTTCTATAACATTTGTTTGTCACTCATTTGGACCAATGGGAAATTAAAGCCAAGGATCCATACTTATAGGCTATGTAAGTCCGATTTCTCAATTGTATTTGAGAATTTTTTATAATATTTGTTTGTCACTTATTTGGACCAATGGGAAATTAAAGCCAAGGATCCATACTTATAGACTATGTAAGTCTGATTTCTCAATTGTATTTGAGAATTTTTTTATAATATTTGTTTGTCACTCATTTGGACCAATGGGAAATTAAAGCCAAGGATCCATACTTATAGACTATGTAAGTCCGATTTCTCAATTGTATTTGAGAATTTTTTTATAATATTTGTTTGTCACTTATTTGGACCAATGGGAAATTAAAGCCAAGGATCCATACTTATAGACTATGTAAGTCTGATTTCTCAATTGTATTTGAGAATTTTTCTATAAAATTTTAAAGATTAAAATTGTGTAAATTTTGTTCAGCTCTACGTGAATTTGGCTATTTGTGGGCACATTTATGTTTGTCACTCATTTGGACCAATGGGAAATTAAAGCCAAGGATCCATACTTATAGACTATGTAAGTCCGATTTCTCAATTGTATTTGAGAATTTTTCTATAACATTTGTTTGTCACTCATTTGGACCATTGGGAAATTAAAGCCAAGGCTCCATACTTATAGACTATGTAAGTCCGATTTCTCAATTGTATTTGAGAATTTTTCTATAACATTTGTTTGTCACTCATTTGGACCAATGGGAAATTAAAGCCAAGGATCCATACTTATAGACTATGTAAGTCCGATTTCTCAATTGTATTTGAGAATTTTTCTATAAAATTTTAAAGATTAAAATTGTGTAAATTTTGTTCAGCTCTACGTGAATTTGGCTATTTGTGGGCACATTTATGTTTGTCACTCATTTGGACCAATGGGAAATTAAACCCAAGGATCCATACTTATAGACTATGTAAGTCTGATTTCTCAATTGTATTTGAGAATTTTTTTATAATATTTGTTTGTCACTCATTTGGACCAATGGGAAATTAAAGCCAAGGATCCATACTTATAGACTATGTAAGTCCGATTTCTCAATTGTATTTGAGAATTTTTCTATAACATTTGTTTGTCACTCATTTGGACCAATGGGAAATTAAAGCCAAGGATCCATACTTATAGACTATGTAAGTCCGATTTCTCAATTGTATTTGAGAATTTTTCTATAACATTTGTTTGTCACTCATTTGGACCAATGGGAAATTAAAGCCAAGGATCCATACTTATAGGCTATGTAAGTCCGATTTCTCAATTGTATTTGAGAATTTTTTATAATATTTGTTTGTCACTTATTTGGACCAATGGGAAATTAAAGCCAAGGATCCATACTTATAGACTATGTAAGTCTGATTTCTCAATTGTATTTGAGAATTTTTTTATAATATTTGTTTGTCACTCATTTGGACCAATGGGAAATTAAAGCCAAGGATCCATACTTATAGACTATGTAAGTCCGATTTCTCAATTGTATTTGAGAATTTTTTTATAATATTTGTTTGTCACTTATTTGGACCAATGGGAAATTAAAGCCAAGGATCCATACTTATAGACTATGTAAGTCTGATTTCTCAATTGTATTTGAGAATTTTTCTATAAAATTTTAAAGATTAAAATTGTGTAAATTTTGTTCAGCTCTACGTGAATTTGGCTATTTGTGGGCACATTTATGTTTGTCACTCATTTGGACCAATGGGAAATTAAAGCCAAGGATCCATACTTATAGACTATGTAAGTCCGATTTCTCAATTGTATTTGAGAATTTTTCTATAACATTTGTTTGTCACTCATTTGGACCATTGGGAAATTAAAGCCAAGGATCCATACTTATAGACTATGTAAGTCCGATTTCTCAATTGTATTTGAGAATTTTTCTATAACATTTGTTTGTCACTCATTTGGACCAATGGGAAATTAAAGCCAAGGATCCATACTTATAGACTATGTAAGTCTGATTTCTCAATTGTATTTGAGAATTTTTCTATAAAATTTTAAAGATTAAAATTGTGTAAATTTTGTTCAGCTCTACGTGAATTTGGCTATTTGTGGGCACATTTATGTTTGTCACTCATTTGGACCAATGGGAAATTAAACCCAAGGATCCATACTTATAGACTATCTAAGTCTGATTTCTCAATTGTATTTGAGAATTTTTTTATAATATTTGTTTGTCACTCATTTGGACCAATGGGAAATTAAAGCCAAGGATCCATACTTATAGACTATGTAAGTCCGATTTCTCAATTGTATTTGAGAATTTTTTTATAATATTTGTTTGTCACTTATTTGGACCAATGGGAAATTAAAGCCAAGGATCCATACTTATAGACTATGTAAGTCTGATTTCTCAATTGTATTTGAGAATTTTTCTATAAAATTTTAAAGATTAAAATTGTGTAAATTTTGTTCAGCTCTACGTGAATTTGGCTATTTGTGGGCACATTTATGTTTGTCACTCATTTGGACCAATGGGAAATTAAAGCCAAGGATCCATACTTATAGGCTATGTTAGTCCGATTTCTCAATTGTATTTGAGAATTTTTCTATAACATTTGTTTGTCACTCATTTGGACCAATGGGAAATTAAAGCCAAGGATCCATACTTATAGACTATGTAAGTCTGATTTCTCAATTGTATTTGAGAATTTTTTTATAATATTTGTTTGTCACTCATTTGGACCAATGGGAAATTAAAGCCAAGGATCCATACTTATAGACTATGTAAGTCCGATTTCTCAATTGTATTTGAGAATTTTTTTATAATATTTGTTTGTCACTCATTTGGACCAATGGGAAATTAAAGCCAAGGATCCATACTTATAGACTATGTAAGTCCGATTTCTCAATTGTATTTGAGAATTTTTTTATAATATTTGTTTGTCACTTATTTGGACCAATGGGAAATTAAAGCCAAGGATCCATACTTATAGACTATGTAAGTCTGATTTCTCAATTGTATTTGAGAATTTTTTTATAATATTTGTTTGTCACTCATTTGGACCAATGGGAAATTAAAGCCAAGGATCCATACTTATAGACTATGTAAGTCCGATTTCTCAATTGTATTTGAGAATTTTTTTATAATATTTGTTTGTCACTTATTTGGACCAATGGGAAATTAAAGCCAAGGATCCATACTTATAGACTATGTAAGTCTGATTTCTCAATTGTATTTGAGAATTTTTTTATAATATTTGTTTGTCACTTATTTGGACCAATGGGAAATTAAAGCCAAGGATCCATACTTATAGACTATGTAAGTCTGATTTCTCAATTGTATTTGAGAATTTTTTTATAATATTTGTTTGTCACTCATTTGGACCAATGGGAAATTAAAGCCAAGGATCCATACTTATAGACTATGTAAGTCCGATTTCTCAATTGTATTTGAGAATTTTTTTATAATATTTGTTTGTCACTTATTTGGACCAATGGGAAATTAAAGCCAAGGATCCATACTTATAGACTATGTAAGTCTGATTTCTCAATTGTATTTGAGAATTTTTCTATAAAATTTTAAAGATTAAAATTGTGTAAATTTTGTTCAGCTCTACGTGAATTTGGCTATTTGTGGGCACATTTATGTTTGTCACTCATTTGGACCAATGGGAAATTAAAGCCAAGGATCCATACTTATAGACTATGTAAGTCTGATTTCTCAATTGTATTTGAGAATTTTTTTATAATATTTGTTTGTCACTCATTTGGACCAATGGGAAATTAAAGCCAAAGATCCATACTTATAGACTATGTAAGTCCGATTTCTCAATTGTATTTGAGAATTTTTCTATAAAATTTTAAAGATTAAAATTGTGTCAATTTTGTTCAGCTCTACGTGAATTTGGCTATTTGTGGGCACATTTATGTTTGTCACTCATTTGGACCAATGGGAAATTAAAGCCAAGGATCCATACTTATAGGCTATGTTAGTCCGATTTCTCAATTGTATTTGAGAATTTTTCTATAACATTTGTTTGTCACTCATTTGGACCAATGGGAAATTAAAGCCAAGGATCCATACTTATAGGCTATGTAAGTCCGATTTCTCAATTGTATTTGAGAATTTTTTTATAATATTTGTTTGTCACTTATTTGGACCAATGGGAAATTAAAGCCAAGGATCCATACTTATAGGCTATGTAAGTCTGATTTCTCAATTGTATTTGAGAATTTTTTTATAATATTTGTTTGTCACTCATTTGGACCAATGGGAAATTAAAGCCAAGGATCCATACTTATAGACTATGTAAGTCCGATTTCTCAATTGTATTTGAGAATTTTTCTATAAAATTGTAAAGATTAAAATTGTGTACATTTTGTTCAGCTCTACGTGAATTTGGCTATTTGTGGGCACATTTATGTTTGTCACTCATTTGGACCAATGGGAAATTAAAGCCAAGGATCCATACTTATAGACTATGTAAGTCTGATTTCTCAATTGTATTTGAGAATTTTTTTATAATATTTGTTTGTCACTCATTTGGACCAATGGGAAATTAAAGCCAAGGATCCATACTTATAGACTATGTAAGTCCGATTTCTCAATTGTATTTGAGAATTTTTCTATAACATTTGTTTGTCACTCATTTGGACCAATGGGAAATTAAAGCCAAGGATCCATACTTATAGACTATGTAAGTCCGATTTCTCAATTGTATTTGAGAATTTTTCTATAACATTTGTTTGTCACTCATTTGGACCAATGGGTAATTAAAGCCAAGGATCCATACTTATAGACTATGTAAGTCCGATTTCTCAATTGTATTTGAGAATTTTTCTATAACATTTGTTTGTCACTCATTTGGACCAATGGGAAATTAAAGCCAAGGATCCATACTTATAGACTATGTAAGTCCGATTTCTCAATTGTATTTGAGAATTTTTCTATAACATTTGTTTGTCACTCATTTGGACCAATGGAAAATTAAAGCCAAGGATCCATACTTATAGACTATGTAAGTCCGATTTCTCAATTGTATTTGAGAATTTTTCTATAACATTTGTTTGTCACTCATTTGGACCAATGGGTAATTAAAGCCAAGGATCCATACTTATAGACTATGTAAGTCCGATTTCTCAATTGTATTTGAGAATTTTTCTATAACATTTGTTTGTCACTCATTTGGACCAATGGGAAATTAAAGCCAAGGATCCATACTTATAGACTATGTAAGTCCGATTTCTCAATTGTATTTGAGAATTTTTCTATAAAATTTTAAAGATTAAAATTGTGTAAATTTTGTTCAGCTCTACGTGAATTTGGCTATTTGTGGGCACATTTATGTTTGTCACTCATTTGGACCAATGGGAAATAAAAGCCAAGGATCCATACTTATAGGCTATGTTAGTCCGATTTCTCAATTGTATTTGAGAATTTTTCTATAACATTTGTTTGTCACTCATTTGGACCAATGGAAAATTAAAGCCAAGGATCCATACTTATAGACTATGTAAGTCTGATTTCTCAATTGTATTTGAGAATTTTTCTATAACACTTGTTTGTCACTCATTTGGACCAATGGGAAATTAAGGCCAAGGATCCATACTTATAGACTATGTAAGTCTGATTTCTCAATTGTATTTGAGAATTTTTTTATAATATTTGTTTGTCACTCATTTGGACCAATGGGAAATTAAAGCCAAGGATCCATACTTATAGACTATGTAAGTCCGATTTCTCAATTGTATTTGAGAATTTTTCTATAAAATTTTAAAGATTAAAATTGTGTAAATTTTGTTCAGCTCTACGTGAATTTGGCTATTTGTGGGCACATTTATGTTTGTCACTCATTTGGACCAATGGGAAATTAAAGCCAAGGATCCATACTTATAGACTATGTAAGTCTGATTTCTCAATTGTATTTGAGAATTTTTTTATAATATTTGTTTGTCACTCATTTGGACCAATGGGAAATTAAAGCCAAGGATCCATACTTATAGACTATGTAAGTCCGATTTCTCAATTGTATTTGAGAATTTTTCTATAAAATTTTAAAGATTAAAATTGTGTAAATTTTGTTCAGCTCTACGTGAATTTGGCTATTTGTGGGCACATTTATGTTTGTCACTCATTTGGACCAATGGGAAATTAAAGCCAAGGATCCATACTTATAGGCTATTTTAGTCCGATTTCTCAATTGTATTTGAGAATTTTTCTATAACATTTGTTTGTCACTCATTTGGACCAATGGAAAATTAAAGCCAAGGATCCATACTTATAGACTATGTAAGTCTGATTTCTCAATTGTATTGGAGAATTTTTCTATAACACTTGTTTGTCACTCATTTGGACCAATGGGAAATTAAAGCCAAGGATCCATACTTATAGACTATGTAAGTCTGATTTCTCAATTGTATTTGAGAATTTTTTTATAATATTTGTTTGTCACTCATTTGGACCAATGGGAAATTAAAGCCAAGGATCCATACTTATAGGCTATGTAAGTCCGATTTCTCAATTGTATTTGAGAATTTTTCTATAAAATTTTAAAGATTAAAATTGTGTAAATTTTGTTCAGCTCTACGTGAATTTGGCTATTTGTGGGCACATTTATTTTTGTCACTTATTTGGACCAATGAGAAATTAAAGCCAAGGATCCATACTTATAGACTATGTAAGTCCGATTTCTCAATTGTATTTGAGAATTTTTTTATAATATTTGTTTGTCACTCATTTGGACCAATGGGAAATTAAAGCCAAGGATCCATACTTATAGGCTATGTAAGTCCGATTTCTCAATTGTATTTGAGAATTTTTCTATAAAATTTTAAAGATTAAAATTGTGTAAATTTTGTTCAGCTCTACGTGAATTTGGCTATTTGTGGGCACATTTATGTTTGTCACTCATTTGGACCAATGGGAAATTAAAGCCAAGGATCCATACTTATAGGCTATGTAAGTCCGATTTCTCAATTGTATTTGAGAATTTTTCTATAAAATTTTAAAGATTAAAATTGTGTAAATTTTGTTCAGCTCTACGTGAATTTGGCTATTTGTGGGCACATTTATTTTTGTCACTTATTTGGACCAATGAGAAATTAAAGCCAAGGATCCATACTTATAGACTATGTAAGTCCGATTTCTCAATTGTATTTGAGAATTTTTTTATAATATTTGTTTGTCACTCATTTGGACCAATGGGAAATTAAAGCCAAGGATCCATACTTATAGGCTATGTAAGTCCGATTTCTCAATTGTATTTGAGAATTTTTCTATAAAATTTTAAAGATTAAAATTGTGTAAATTTTGTTCAGCTCTACGTGAATTTGGCTATTTGTGGGCACATTTATGTTTGTCACTCATTTGGACCAATGGGAAATTAAAGCCAAGGATCCATACTTATAGGCTATGTAAGTCCGATTTCTCAATTGTATTTGAGAATTTTTCTATAAAATTTTAAAGATTAAAATTGTGTAAATTTTGTTCAGCTCTACGTGAATTTGGCTATTTGTGGGCACATTTATTTTTGTCACTTATTTGGACCAATGAGAAATTAAAGCCAAGGATCCATACTTATAGACTATGTAAGTCCGA
Source organism: Lypha dubia (assembly GCA_947311025.1). Taxonomy (NCBI): domain Eukaryota; kingdom Metazoa; phylum Arthropoda; class Insecta; order Diptera; family Tachinidae; genus Lypha; species Lypha dubia. The sequence continues at coordinate 124,941,020 of OX371260.1, forward strand.
TTTCTCAATTGTATTTGAGAATTTTTTTATAATATTTGTTTGTCACTCATTTGGACCAATGGGAAATTAAAGCCAAGGATCCATACTTATAGGCTATGTAAGTCCGATTTCTCAATTGTATTTGAGAATTTTTTTATAATATTTGTTTGTCACTCATTTGGACCAATGGGAAATTAAAGCCAAGGATCCATACTTATAGACTATGTAAGTCCAATTTCTCAATTGTATTTGAGAATTTTTTTATAATATTTGTTTGTCACTCATTTGGACCAATGGGAAATTAAAGCCAAGGATCCATACTTATAGACTATGTAAGTCTGATTTCTCAATTGTATTTGAGAATTTTTTTATAATATTTGTTTGTCACTCATTTGGACCAATGGGAAATTAAAGCCAAGGATCCATACTTATAGACTATGTAAGTCTGATTTCTCAATTGTATTTGAGAATTTTTTTATAATATTTGTTTGTCACTCATTTGGACCAATGGGAAATTAAAGCCAAGGATCCATACTTATAGACTATGTAAGTCCGATTTCTCAATTGTATTTGAGAATTTTTTTATAATATTTGTTTGTCACTCATTTGGACCAATGGGAAATTAAAGCCAAGGATCCATACTTATAGGCTATGTTAGTCCGATTTCTCAATTGTATTTGAGAATTTTTCTATAACATTTGTTTGTCACTCATTTGGACCAATGGGAAATTAAAGCCAAGGATCCATACTTATAGACTATGTAAGTCCGATTTCTCAATTGTATTTGAGAATTTTTCTATAAAATTTTAAAGATTAAAATTGTGTAAATTTTGTTCAGCTCTACGTGAATTTGGCTATTTGTGGGCACATTTATGTTTGTCACTCATTTGGACCAATGGGAAATTAAAGCCAAGGATCCATACTTATAGACTATGTAAGTCTGATTTCTCAATTGTATTTGAGAATTTTTTTATAATATTTGTTTGTCACTCATTTGGACCAATGGGAAATTAAAGCCAAGGATCCATACTTATAGACTATGTAAGTCCGATTTCTCAATTGTATTTGAGAATTTTTCTATAAAATTTTAAAGATTAAAATTGTGTAAATTTTGTTCAGCTCTACGTGAATTTGGCTATTTGTGGGCACATTTATGTTTGTCACTCATTTGGACCAATGGGAAATTAAAGCCAAGGATCCATACTTATAGGCTATGTTAGTCCGATTTCTCAATTGTATTTGAGAATTTTTCTATAACATTTGTTTGTCACTTATTTGGACCAATGGGAAATTAAAGCCAAGGATCCATACTTATAGACTATGTAAGTCTGATTTCTCAATTGTATTTGAGAATTTTTCTATAACATTTGTTTGTCACTCATTTGGACCAATGGGAAATTAAAGCCAAGGATCCATACTTATAGGCTATGTAAGTCCGATTTCTCAATTGTATTTGAGAATTTTTCTATAAAATTTTAAAGATTAAAATTGTGTAAATTTTGTTCAGCTCTACGTGAATTTGGCTATTTGTGGGCACATTTATGTTTGTCACTCATTTGGACCAATGGGAAATTAAAGCCAAGGATCCATACTTATAGACTATATAAGTCTGATTTCTCAATTGTATTTGAGAATTTTTTTATAATATTTGTTTGTCACTCATTTGGACCAATGGGAAATTAAAGCCAAGGATCCATACTTATAGACTATGTAAGTCCGATTTCTCAATTGTATTTGAGAATTTTTCTATAAAATTTTAAAGATTAAAATTGTGTAAATTTTGTTCAGCTCTACGTGAATTTGGCTATTTGTGGGCACATTTATGTTTGTCACTCATTTGGACCAATGGGAAATTAAAGCCAAGGATCCATACTTATAGGCTATGTAAGTCCGATTTCTCAATTGTATTTGAGAATTTTTCTATAAAATTTTAAAGATTAAAATTGTGTAAATTTTGTTCAGCTCTACGTGAATTTGGCTATTTGTGGGCACATTTATGTTTGTCACTCATTTGGACCAATGGGAAATTAAAGCCAAGGATCCATACTTATAGGCTATGTAAGTCCGATTTCTCAATTGTATTTGAGAATTTTTCTATAAAATTTTAAAGATTAAAATTGTGTAAATTTTGTTCAGCTCTACGTGAATTTGGCTATTTGTGGACACATTTATGTTTGTCACTCATTTGGACCAATGGGAAATTAAAGCCAAGGATCCATACTTATAGGCTATGTTAGTCCGATTTCTCAATTGTATTTGAGAATTTTTCTATAACATTTGTTTGTCACTCATTTGGACCAATGGGAAATTAAAGCCAAGGATCCATACTTATAGGCTATGTAAGTCCGATTTCTCAATTGTATTTGAGAATTTTTTTATAATATTTGTTTGTCACTTATTTGGACCAATGGGAAATTAAAGCCAAGGATCCATACTTATAGACTATGTAAGTCTGATTTCTCAATTGTATTTGAGAATTTTTTTATAATATTTGTTTGTCACTCATTTGGACCAATGGGAAATTAAAGCCAAGGATCCATATTTATAGACTATGTAAGTCCGATTTCTCAATTGTATTTGAGAATTTTTCTATAAAATTATAAAGATTAAAATTGTGTAAATTTTGTTCAGCTCTACGTGAATTTGGCTATTTGTGGGCACATTTATGTTTGTCACTCATTTGGACCAATGGGAAATTAAAGCCAAGGATCCATACTTATAGACTATGTAAGTCTGATTTCTCAATTGTATTTGAGAATTTTTTTATAATATTTGTTTGTCACTCATTTGGACCAATGGGAAATTAAAGCCAAGGATCCATACTTATAGGCTATGTAAGTCCGATTTCTCAATTGTATTTGAGAATTTTTCTATAACATTTGTTTGTCACTCATTTGGACCAATGGGAAATTAAAGCCAAGGATCCATACTTATAGGCTATGTTAGTCCGATTTCTCAATTGTATTTGAGAATTTTTCTATAACATTTGTTTGTCACTCATTTGGACCAATGGAAAATTAAAGCCAAGGATCCATACTTATAGACTATGTAAGTCTGATTTCTCAATTGTATTTGAGAATTTTTCTATAACACTTGTTTGTCACTCATTTGGACCAATGGGAAATTAAAGCCAAGGATCCATACTTATAGACTATGTAAGTCTGATTTCTCACTTGTATTTGAGAATTTTTTTATAATATTTGTTTGTCACTCATTTGGACCAATGGGAAATTAAAGCCCAGGATCCATACTTATAGACTATGTAAGTCCGATTTCTCAATTGTATTTGAGAATTTTTCTATAAAATTTTAAAGATTAAAATTGTGTAAATTTTGTTCAGCTCTACGTGAATTTGGCTATTTGTGGGCACATTTATGTTTGTCACTCATTTGGACCAATGGGAAATTAAAGCCAAGGATCCATACTTATAGACTATGTAAGTCTGATTTCTCAATTGTATTTGAGAATTTTTTTATAATATTTGTTTGTCACTCATTTGGACCAATGGGAAATTAAAGCCAAGGATCCATACTTATAGACTATGTAAGTCCGATTTCTCAGTTGTATTTGAGAATTTTTCTATAAAATTTTAAAGATTAAAATTGTGTAAATTTTGTTCAGCTCTACGTGAATTTGGCTATTTGTGGGCACATTTATGTTTGTCACTCATTTGGACCAATGGGAAATTAAAGCCAAGGATCCATACTTATAGGCTATTTTAGTCCGATTTCTCAATTGTATTTGAGAATTTTTCTATAACATTTGTTTGTCACTCATTTGGACCAATGGAAAATTAAAGCCAAGGATCCATACTTATAGACTATGTAAGTCTGATTTCTCAATTGTATTGGAGAATTTTTCTATAACACTTGTTTGTCACTCATTTGGACCAATGGGAAATTAAAGCCAAGGATCCATACTTATAGACTATGTAAGTCTGATTTCTCAATTGTATTTGAGAATTTTTTTATAATATTTGTTTGTCACTCATTTGGACCAATGGGAAATTAAAGCCAAGGATCCATACTTATAGGCTATGTAAGTCCGATTTCTCAATTGTATTTGAGAATTTTTCTATAAAATTTTAAAGATTAAAATTGTGTAAATTTTGTTCAGCTCTACGTGAATTTGGCTATTTGTTGGCACATTTATTTTTGTCACTTATTTGGACCAATGGGAAATTAAAGCCAAGGATCCATACTTATAGACTATGTAAGTCTGATTTCTCAATTGTATTTGAGAATTTTTTTATAATATTTGTTTGTCACTCATTTGGACCAATGGGAAATTAAAGCCAAGGATCCATACTTATAGACTATGTAAGTCCGATTTCTCAATTGTATTTGAGAATTTTTTTATAATATTTGTTTGTCACTCATTTGGACCAATGGGAAATTAAAGCCAAGGATCCATACTTATAGACTATGTAAGTCCGATTTCTCAATTGTATTTGAGAATTTTTCTATAAAATTTTAAAGATTAAAATTGTGTAAATTTTGTTCAGCTCTACGTGAATTTGGCTATTTGTGGGCACATTTATGTTTGTCACTCATTTGGACCAATGGGAAATTAAAGCCAAGGATCCATACTTATAGACTATGTAAGTCTGATTTCTCAATTGTATTTGAGAATTTTTTTATAATATTTGTTTGTCACTCATTTGGACCAATGGGAAATTAAAGCCAAGGATCCATACTTATAGGCTATGTAAGTCCGATTTCTCAATTGTATTTGAGAATTTTTTTATAATATTTGTTTGTCACTTATTTGGACCAATGGGAAATTAAAGCCAAGGATCCATACTTATAGACTATGTAAGTCTGATTTCTCAATTGTATTTGAGAATTTTTCTATAACATTTGTTTGTCACTCATTTGGACCAATGGGAAATTAAAGCCAAGGATCCATACTTATAGGCTATGTAAGTCCGATTTCTCAATTGTATTTGAGAATTTTTTTATAATATTTGTTTGTCACTTATTTGGACCAATGGGAAATTAAAGCCAAGGTTCCATACTTATAGACTATGTAAGTCTGATTTCTCAATTGTATTTGAGAATTTTTCTATAAAATTTTAAAGATTAAAATTGTGTAAATTTTGTTCAGCTCTACGTGAATTTGGCTATTTGTGGGCACATTTATGTTTGTCACTCATTTGGACCAATGGGAAATTAAAGCCAAGGATCCATACTTATAGACTATGTAAGTCTGATTTCTCAATTGTATTTGAGAATTTTTTTATAATATTTGTTTGTCACTCATTTGGACCAATGGGAAATTAAAGCCAAGGATCCATACTTATAGACTATGTAAGTCTGATTTCTCAATTGTATTTGAGAATTTTTCTATAAAATTTTAAAGATTAAAATTGTGTAAATTTTGTTCAGCTCTACGTGAATTTGGCTATTTGTGGGCACATTTATGTTTGTCACTCATTTGGACCAATGGGAAATTAAAGCCAAGGATCCATACTTATAGGCTATGTAAGTCCGATTTCTCAATTGTATTTGAGAATTTTTCTATAACATTTGTTTGTCACTCATTTGGACCAATGGGAAATTAAAGCCAAGGATCCATACTTATAGGCTATGTAAGTCCGATTTCTCAATTGTATTTGAGAATTTTTCTATAAAATTTTAAAGATTAAAATTGTGTAAATTTTGTTCAGCTCTACGTGAATTTGGCTATTTTTGGGCACATTTATGTTTGTCACTCATTTGGACCAATGGGAAATTAAAGGCAAGGATCCATACTTATAGACTATGTAAGTCTGATTTCTCAATTGTATTTGAGAATTTTTCTATAAAATTTTAAAGATTAAAATTGTGTAAATTTTGTTCAGCTCTACGTGAATTTGGCTATTTGTGGGCACATTTATGTTTGTCACTCATTTGGACCAATGGGAAATTAAAGCCAAGGATCCATACTTATAGGCTATGTAAGTCCGATTTCTCAATTGTATTTGAGAATTTTTCTATAACATTTGTTTGTCACTCATTTGGACCAATGGGAAATTAAAGCCAAGGATCCATACTTATAGGCTATGTAAGTCCGATTTCTCAATTGTATTTGAGAATTTTTCTATAACACTTGTTTGTCACTCATTTGGACCAATGAGAAATTAAAGCCAAGGATCCATACTTATAGACTATGTAAGTCCGATTTCTCAATTGTATTTGAGAATTTTTTTATAATATTTGTTTGTCACTCATTTGGACCAATGGGAAATTAAAGCCAAGGATCCATACTTATAGACTATGTAAGTCCGATTTCTCAATTGTATTTGAGAATTTTTCTATAACATTTGTTTGTCACTCATTTGGACCAATGGGAAATTAAAGCCAAGGATCCATACTTATAGACTATGTAAGTCTAATTTCTCAATTGTATTTGAGAATTTTTTTATAATATTTGTTTGTCACTCATTTGGACCAATGGGAAATTAAAGCCAAGGATCCATACTTATAGACTATGTAAGTCCGATTTCTCAATTGTATTTGAGAATTTTTTTATATTATTTGTTTGTCACTTATTTGGACCAATGGGAAATTAAAGCCAAGGATCCATACTTATAGACTATGTAAGTCTGATTTCTCAATTGTATTTGAGAATTTTTCTATAAAATTTTAAAGATTAAAATTGTGTAAATTTTGTTCAGCTCTACGTGAATTTGGCTATTTTTGGGCACATTTATGTTTGTCACTCATTTGGACCAATGGGAAATTAAAGCCAAGGATCCATACTTATAGACTATGTAAGTCTGATTTCTCAATTGTATTTGAGAATTTTTTTATAATATTTGTTTGTCACTCATTTGGACCAATGGGAAATTAAAGCCAAGGATCCATACTTATAGACTATGTAAGTCCGATTTCTCAATTGTATTTGAGAATTTTTCTATAAAATTTTAAAGATTAAAATTGTGTAAATTTTGTTCAGCTCTACGTGAATTTGGCTATTTGTGGGCACATTTATGTTTGTCACTCATTTGGACCAATGGGAAATTAAAGCCAAGGATCCATACTTATAGGCTATGTAAGTCCGATTTCTCAATTGTATTTGAGAATTTTTTTATAACATTTGTTTGTCACTCATTTGGACCAATGGGAAATTAAAACCAAGGATCCATACTTATAGACTATGTAAGTCCGATTTCTCAATTGTATTTGAGAATTTTTCTATAACATTTGTTTTTCACTCATTCGGACCAATGGGTAATTAAAGCCAAGGATCCATACTTATAGACTATGTAAGTCCGATTTCTCAATTGTATTTGAGAATTTTTCTATAAAATTTTAAAGATTAAAATTGTGTAAATTTTGTTCAGCTCTACGTGAATTTGGCTATTTGTGGGCACATTTATGTTTGTCACTTATTTGGACCAATGGGAAATTAAAGCCAAGGATCCATACTTATAGACTATGTAAGTCCGATTTCTCAATTGTATTTGAGAATTTTTTTATAATATTTGTTTGTCACTCATTTGGACCAATGGGAAATTAAAGCCAAGGATCCATACTTATAGGCTATGTAAGTCCGATTTCTCAATTGTATTTGAGAATTTTTCTATAACATTTGTTTGTCACTCATTTGGACCAATGGGTAATTAAAGCCAAGGATCCATACTTATAGACTATGTAAGTCCGATTTCTCAATTGTATTTGAGAATTTTTCTATAAAATTTTAAAGATTAAAATTGTGTAAATTTTGTTCAGCTCTACGTGAATTTGGCTATTTGTGGGCACATTTATTTTTGTCACTTATTTGGACCAATGAGAAATTAAAGCCAAGGATCCATACTTATAGACTATGTAAGTCCGATTTCTCAATTGTATTTGAGAATTTTTCTATAAAATTGTAAAGATTAAAATTGTGTAAATTTTGTTCAGCTCTACGTGAATTTGGCTATTTGTGGGCACATTTATGTTTGTCACTCATTTGGACCAATGGGAAATTAAAGCCAAGGATCCATACTTATAGACTATGTAAGTCTGATTTCTCAATTGTATTTGAGAATTTTTCTATAAAATTTTAAAGATTAAAATTGTGTAAATTTTGTTCAGCTCTACGTGAATTTGGCTATTTGTGGGCACATTTATGTTTGTCACTCATTTGGACCAATGGGAAATTAAAGCCAAGGATCCATACTTATAGGCTATGTAAGTCCGATTTCTCAATTGTATTTGAGAATTTTTCTATAAAATTTTAAAGATTAAAATTGTGTAAATTTTGTTCAGCTCTACGTGAATTTGGCTATTTGTGGGCACATTTATTTTTGTCACTTATTTGGACCAATGAGAAATTAAAGCCAAGGATCCATACTTATAGACTATGTAAGTCCGATTTCTCAATTGTATTTGAGAATTTTTCTATAAAATTGTAAAGATTAAAATTGTGTAAATTTTGTTCAGCTCTACGTGAATTTGGCTATTTGTGGGCACATTTATGTTTGTCACTCATTTGGACCAATGGGAAATTAAAGCCAAGGATCCATACTTATAGACTATGTAAGTCTGATTTCTCAATTGTATTTGAGAATTTTTCTATAACACTTGTTTTGTCACTCATTTGGACCAATGGGAAATTAAAGCCAAGGATTCATACTTATAGACTATGTAAGTCTGATTTCTCAATTGTATTTGAGAATTTTTCTATAACACTTGTTTTGTCACTCATTTGGACCAATGGGAAATTAAAGCCAAGGATTCATACTTATAGGCTATGTAAGTCCGATTTCTCAATTGTATTTGAGAATTTTTCTATAACATTTGTTTGTCACTCATTTGGACCAATGGGAAATTAAAGCCAAGGATTCATACTTATAGGCTATGTAAGTCCGATTTCTCAATTGTATTTGAGAATTTTTCTATAACATTTGTTTGTCACTCATTTGGACCAATGGGAAATTAAAGCCAAGGATCCATACTTATAGACTATGTAAGTCTGATTTCTCAATTGTATTTGAGAATTTTTCTATAACACTTGTTTTGTCACTCATTTGGACCAATGGGAAATTAAAGCCAAGGATTCATACTTATAGACTATGTAAGTCTGATTTCTCAATTGTATTTGAGAATTTTTTTATAATATTTGTTTGTCACTCATTTGGACCAATGGGAAATTAAAGCCAAGGATCCATACTTATAGACTATGTAAGTCCGATTTCTCAATTGTATTTGAGAATTTTTCTATAACACTTGTTTTGTCACTCATTTGGACCAATGGGAAATTAAAGCCAAGGATTCATACTTATAGACTATGTAAGTCTGATTTCTCAATTGTATTTGAGAATTTTTTTATAATATTTGTTTGTCACTCATTTGGACCAATGGGAAATTAAAGCCAAGGATCCATACTTATAGACTATGTAAGTCCGATTTCTCAATTGTATTTGAGAATTTTTCTATAAAATTTTAAAGATTAAAATTGTGTAAATTTTGTTCAGCTCTACGTGAATTTGGCTATTTGTGGGCACATTTATGTTTGTCACTCATTTGGACCAATGGGAAATTAAAGCCAAGGATTCATACTTATAGACTATGTAAGTCTGATTTCTCAATTGTATTTGAGAATTTTTTTATAATATTTGTTTGTCACTCATTTGGACCAATGGGAAATTAAAGCCAAGGATCCATACTTATAGACTATGTAAGTCCGATTTCTCAATTGTATTTGAGAATTTTTCTATAAAATTTTAAAGATTAAAATTGTGTAAATTTTGTTCAGCTCTACGTGAATTTGGCTATTTGTGGGCACATTTATGTTTGTCACTCATTTGGACCAATGGGAAATTAAAGCCAAGGATCCATACTTATAGGCTATTTTAGTCCGATTTCTCAATTGTATTTGAGAATTTTTCTATAACATTTGTTTGTCACTCATTTGGACCAATGGAAAATTAAAGCCAAGGATCTATACTTATAGACTATGTAAGTCTGATTTCTCAATTGTATTGGAGAATTTTTCTATAACATTTGTTTGTCACTCATTTGGACCAATGGGAAATTAAAGCCAAGGATCCATACTTATAGACTATGTAAGTCTGATTTCTCAATTGTATTTGAGAATTTTTTTATAATATTTGTTTGTCACTCATTTGGACCAATGGGAAATTAAAGCCAAGGATCCATACTTATAGACTATGTAAGTCTGATTTCTCAATTGTATTTGAGAATTTTTCTATAAAATTTTAAAGATTAAAATTGTGTAAATTTTGTTCAGCTCTACGTGAATTTGGCTATTTGTGGGCACATTTATGTTTGTCACTCATTTGGACCAATGGGAAATTAAAGCCAAGGATCCATACTTATAGGCTATGTAAGTCCGATTTCTCAATTGTATTTGAGAATTTTTCTATAAAATTTTAAAGATTAAAATTGTGTAAATTTTGTTCAGCTCTACGTGAATTTGGCTATTTGTGGGCACATTTATTTTTGTCACTTATTTGGACCAATGAGAAATTAAAGCCAAGGATCCATACTTATAGACTATGTAAGTCCGATTTCTCAATTGTATTTGAGAATTTTTTTATAATATTTGTTTGTCACTCATTTGGACCAATGGGAAATTAAAGCCAAGGATCCATACTTATAGACTATGTAAATCCGATTTCTCAATTGTATTTGAGAATTTTTCTATAAAATTTTAAAGATTAAAATTGTGTAAATTTTGTTCAGCTCTACGTGAATTTGGCTATTTGTGGGCACATTTATGTTTGTCACTCATTTGGACCAATGGGAAATTAAAGCCAAGGATCCATACTTATAGACTATGTAAGTCTGATTTCTCAATTGTATTTGAGAATTTTTTTATAATATTTGTTTGTCACTTATTTGGACCAATGGGAAATTAAAGCCAAGGATCCATACTTATAGACTATGTAAGTCTGATTTCTCAATTGTATTTGAGAATTTTTCTATAAAATTTTAAAGATTAAAATTGTGTAAATTTTGTTCAGCTCTACGTGAATTTGGCTATTTGTGGGCACATTTATGTTTGTCACTCATTTGGACCAATGGGAAATTAAAGCCAAGGATCCATACTTATAGACTATGTAAGTCTGATTTCTCAATTGTATTTGAGAATTTTTCTATAAAATTTTAAAGATTAAAATTGTGTAAATTTTGTTCAGCTCTACGTGAATTTGGCTATTTGTGGGCACATTTATGTTTGTCACTCATTTGGACCAATGGGAAATTAAAGCCAAGGATCCATACTTATAGACTATGTAAGTCTGATTTCTCAATTGTATTTGAGAATTTTTCTATAAAATTTTAAAGATTAAAATTGTGTAAATTTTGTTCAGCTCTACGTGAATTTGGCTATTTGTGGGCACATTTATGTTTGTCACTCATTTGGACCAATGGGAAATTAAAGCCAAGGATCCATACTTATAGGCTATGTAAGTCCGATTTCTCAATTGTATTTGAGAATTTTTCTATAACATTTGTTTGTCACTCATTTGGACCAATGGGAAATTAAAGCCAAGGATCCATACTTATAGGCTATGTAAGTCCGATTTCTCAATTGTATTTGAGAATTTTTTTATAATATTTGTTTGTCACTCATTTGGACCAATGGGAAATTAAAGCCAAGGATCCATACTTATAGGCTATGTAAGTCCGATTTCTCAATTGTATTTGAGAATTTTTCTATAAAATTTTAAAGATTAAAATTGTGTAAATTTTGTTCAGCTCTACGTGAATTTGGCTATTTGTGGGCACATTTATGTTTGTCTCTCATTTGGACCAATGGGAAATTAAAGCCAAGGATCCATACTTATAGGCTATGTAAGTCCGATTTCTCAATTGTATTTGAGAATTTTTCTATAAAATTTTAAAGATTAAAATTGTGTAAATTTTGTTCAGCTCTACGTGAATTTGGCTATTTGTGGGCACATTTATTTTTGTCACTTATTTGGACCAATGAGAAATTAAAGCCAAGGATCCATACTTATAGACTATGTAAGTCCGATTTCTCAATTGTATTTGAGAATTTTTTTATAATATTTGTTTGTCACTCATTTGGACCAATGGGAAATTAAAGCCAAGGATCCATACTTATAGACTATGTAAGTCCGATTTCTCAATTGTATTTGAGAATTTTTCTATAACATTTGTTTGTCACTCATTTGGACCAATGGGAAATTAAAGCCAAGGATCCATACTTATAGGCTATGTAAGTCCGATTTCTCAATTGTATTTGAGAATTTTTTTATAATATTTGTTTGTCACTTATTTGGACCAATGGGAAATTAAAGCCAAGGATCCATACTTATAGACTATGTAAGTCTGATTTCTCAATTGTATTTGAGAATTTTTTATAATATTTGTTTGTCACTCATTTGGACCAATGGGAAATTAAAGCCAAGGATCCATACTTATAGGCTATGTAAGTCCGATTTCTCAATTGTATTTGAGAATTTTTTTATAATATTTGTTTGTCACTTATTTGGACCAATGGGAAATTAAAGCCAAGGATCCATACTTATAGACTATGTAAGTCTGATTTCTCAATTGTATTTGAGAATTTTTCTATAACATTTGTTTGTCACTCATTTGGACCAATGGGAAATTAAAGCCAAGGATCCATACTTATAGGCTATGTAAGTCCGATTTCTCAATTGTATTTGAGAATTTTTTTATAATATTTGTTTGTCACTTATTTGGACCAATGGGAAATTAAAGCCAAGGATCCATACTTATAGACTATGTAAGTCTGATTTCTCAATTGTATTTGAGAATTTTTCTATAAAATTTTAAAGATTAAAATTGTGTAAATTTTGTTCAGCTCTACGTGAATTTGGCTATTTTTGGGCACATTTATGTTTGTCACTCATTTGGACCAATGGGAAATTAAAGCCAAGGATCCATACTTATAGACTATGTAAGTCTGATTTCTCAATTGTATTTGAGAATTTTTTTATAATATTTGTTTGTCACTCATTTGGACCAATGGGAAATTAAAGCCAAGGATCCATACTTATAGACTATGTAAGTCCGATTTCTCAATTGTATTTGAGAATTTTTCTATAAAATTTTAAAGATTAAAATTGTGTAAATTTTGTTCAGCTCTACGTGAATTTGGCTATTTGTGGGCACATTTATGTTTGTCACTCATTTGGACCAATGGGAAATTAAAGCCAAGGATCCATACTTATAGACTATGTAAGTCTGATTTCTCAATTGTATTTGAGAATTTTTTTATAATATTTGTTTGTCACTCATTTGGACCAATGGGAAATTAAAGCCAAGGATCCATACTTATAGACTATGTAAGTCTGATTTCTCAATTGTATTTGAGAATTTTTCTATAAAATTTTAAAGATTAAAATTGTGTAAATTTTTTTCAGCTCTACGTGAATTTGGCTATTTGTGGGCACATTTATGTTTGTCACTCATTTGGACCAATGGGAAATTAAAGCCAAGGATCCATACTTATAGGCTATGTAAGTCCGATTTCTCAATTGTATTTGAGAATTTTTCTATAACATTTGTTTGTCACTCATTTGGACCAATGGGAAATTAAAGCCAAGGATCCATACTTATAGGCTATGTAAGTCCGATTTCTCAATTGTATTTGAGAATTTTTCTATAACATTTGTTTGTCACTCATTTGGACCAATGGGAAATTAAAGCCAAGGATCCATACTTATAGGCTATGTAAGTCCGATTTCTCAATTGTATTTGAGAATTTTTCTATAACATTTGTTTGTCACTCATTTGGACCAATGGGAAATTAAAGCCAAGGATCCATACTTATAGGCTATGTAAGTCCGATTTCTCAATTGTATTTGAGAATTTTTCTATAACATTTGTTTGTCACTCATTTGGACCAATGGGAAATTAAAGCCAAGGATCCATACTTATAGGCTATGTAAGTCCGATTTCTCAATTGTATTTGAGAATTTTTCTATAACATTTGTTTGTCACTCATTTGGACCAATGGGAAATTAAAGCCAAGGATCCATACTTATAGGCTATGTAAGTCCGATTTCTCAATTGTATTTGAGAATTTTTTTATAATATTTGTTTGTCACTTATTTGGACCAATGGGAAATTAAAGCCAAGGATCCATACTTATAGACTATGTAAGTCTGATTTCTCAATTGTATTTGAGAATTTTTTTATAATATTTTTTTGTCACTCATTTGGACCAATGGGAAATTAAAGCCAAGGATCCATACTTATAGACTATGTAAGTCCGATTTCTCAATTGTATTTGAGAATTTTTTTATAATATTTGTTTGTCACTTATTTGGACCAATGGGAAATTAAAGCCAAGGATCCATACTTATAGACTATGTAAGTCTGATTTCTCAATTGTATTTGAGAATTTTTCTATAAAATTTTAAAGATTAAAATTGTGTAAATTTTGTTCAGCTCTACGTGAATTTGGCTATTTTTGGGCACATTTATGTTTGTCACTCATTTGGACCAATGGGAAATTAAAGCCAAGGATCCATACTTATAGACTATGTAAGTCTGATTTCTCAATTGTATTTGAGAATTTTTTTATAATATTTGTTTGTCACTCATTTGGACCAATGGGAAATTAAAGCCAAGGATCCATACTTATAGACTATGTAAGTCCGATTTCTCAATTGTATTTGAGAATTTTTCTATAAAATTTTAAAGATTAAAATTGTGTAAATTTTGTTCAGCTCTACGTGAATTTTGCTATTTTTGGGCACATTTATGTTTGTCACTCATTTGGACCAATGGGAAATTAAAGCCAAGGATCCATACTTATAGACTATGTAAGTCTGATTTCTCAATTGTATTTGAGAATTTTTTTATAATATTTGTTTGTCACTCATTTGGACCAATGGGAAATTAAAGCCAAGGATCCATACTTATAGACTATGTAAGTCCGATTTCTTAATTGTATTTGAGAATTTTTCTATAACATTTGTTTGTCACTCATTTGGACTAATGGGTAATTAAAGCCAAGGATCCATACTTATAGACTATGTAAGTCCGATTTCTCAATTGTATTTGAGAATTTTTCTATAAAATTTTAAAGATTAAAATTGTGTAAATTTTGTTCAGCTCTACGTGAATTTGGCTATTTGTGGGCACATTTATGTTTGTCACTCATTTGGACCAATGGGAAATTAAAGCCAAGGATCCATACTTATAGGCTATGTAAGTCCGATTTCTCAATTGTATTTGAGAATTTTTCTATAACATTTGTTTGTCACTCATTTGGACCAATGGGAAATTAAAGCCAAGGATCCATACTTATAGGCTATGTAAGTCCGATTTCTCAATTGTATTTGAGAATTTTTTTATAATATTTGTTTGTCACTTATTTGGACCAATGGGAAATTAAAGCCAAGGATCCATACTTATAGACTATGTAAGTCTGATTTCTCAATTGTATTTGAGAATTTTTTTATAATATTTGTTTGTCACTCATTTGGACCAATGGGAAATTAAAGCCAAGGATCCATACTTATAGACTATGTAAGTCCGATTTCTCAATTGTATTTGAGAATTTTTTTATAATATTTGTTTGTCACTTATTTGGACCAATGGGAAATTAAAGCCAAGGATCCATACTTATAGACTATGTAAGTCTGATTTCTCAATTGTATTTGAGAATTTTTCTATAAAATTTTAAAGATTAAAATTGTGTAAATTTTGTTCAGCTCTACGTGAATTTGGCTATTTTTGGGCACATTTATGTTTGTCACTCATTTGGACCAATGGGAAATTAAAGCCAAGGATCCATACTTATAGACTATGTAAGTCTGATTGCTCAATTGTATTTGAGAATTTTTTTATAATATTTGTTTGTCACTCATTTGGACCAATGGGAAATTAAAGCCAAGGATCCATACTTATAGACTATGTAAGTCCGATTTCTCAATTGTATTTGAGAATTTTTCTATAAAATTTTAAAGATTAAAATTGTGTAAATTTTGTTCAGCTCTACGTGAATTTGGCTATTTGTGGGCACATTTATGTTTGTCACTCATTTGGACCAATGGGAAAATAAAGCCAAGGATCCATACTTATAGGCTATTTTAGTCCGATTTCTCAATTGTATTTGAGAATTTTTCTATAACATTTGTTTGTCACTCATTTGGACCAATGGAAAATTAAAGCCAAGGATCCATACTTATAGACTATGTAGGTCTGATTTCTCAATTGTATTGGAGAATTTTTCTATAACACTTGTTTGTCACTCATTTGGACCAATGGGAAATTAAAGCCAAGGATCCATACTTATAGACTATGTAAGTCTGATTTCTCAATTGTATTTGAGAATTTTTTTATAATATTTGTTTGTCACTCATTTGGACCAATGGGAAATTAAAGCCAAGGATCCATACTTATAGACTATGTAAGTCCGATTTCTCAATTGTATTTGAGAATTTTTCTATAAAATTTTAAAGATTAAAATTGTGTAAATTTTGTTCAGCTCTACGTGAATTTGGCTATTTGTGGGCACATTTATGTTTGTCACTCATTTGGACCAATGGGAAATTAAAGCCAAGGATCCATACTTATAGGCTATGTAAGTCCGATTTCTCAATTGTATTTGAGAATTTTTTTATAACATTTGTTTGTCACTCATTTGGACCAATGGGAAATTAAAGCCAAGGATCCATACTTATAGACTATGTAAGTCCGATTTCTCAATTGTATTTGAGAATTTTTCTATAACATTTGTTTTTCACTCATTTGGACCAATGGGTAATTAAAGCCAAGGATCCATACTTATAGACTATGTAAGTCCGATTTCTCAATTGTATTTGAGAATTTTTCTATAAAATTTTAAAGATTAAAATTGTGTAAATTTTGTTCAGCTCTACGTTAATTTGGCTATTTGTGGGCACATTTATGTTTGTCACTTATTTGGACCAATGGGAAATTAAAGCCAAGGATCCATACTTATAGAATATGTAAGTCCGATTTCTCAATTGTATTTGAGAATTTTTTTATAATATTTGTTTGTCACTCATTTGGACCAATGGGAAATTAAAGCCAAGGATCCATACTTATAGGCTATGTAAGTCCGATTTCTCAATTGTATTTGAGAATTTTTCTATAACGTTTGTTTGTCACTCATTTGGACCAATGGGTAATTAAAGCCAAGGATCCATACTTATAGACTATGTAAGTCTGATTTCTCAATTGTATTTGAGAATTTTTCTATAAAATTTTAAAGATTAAAATTGTGTAAATTTTGTTCAGCTCTACGTGAATTTGGCTATTTGTGGGCACATTTATGTTTGTCACTCATTTGGACCAATGGGAAATTAAAGCCAAGGATCCATACTTATAGGCTATGTTAGTCCGATTTCTCAATTGTATTTGAGAATTTTTCTATAACATTTGTTTGTCACTCATTTGGACCAATGGGAAATTAAAGCCAAGGATCCATACTTATAGACTATGTAAGTCTGATTTCTCAATTGTATTTGAGAATTTTTCTATAACACTTGTTTGTCACTCATTTGGACCAATGGGAAATTAAAGCCAAGGATCCATACTTATAGACTATGTAAGTCCGATTTCTCAATTGTATTTGAGAATTTTTCTATAACATTTGTTTGTCACTCATTTGGACCAATGGGTAATTAAAGCCAAGGATCCATACTTATAGACTATGTAAGTCCGATTTCTCAATTGTATTTGAGAATTTTTCTATAAAATTTTAAAGATTAAAATTGTGTAAATTTTGTTCAGCTCTACGTGAATTTGGCTATTTGTGGGCACATTTATGTTTGTCACTCATTTGGACCAATGGGAAATTAAAGCCAAGGATCCATACTTATAGACTATGTAAGTCTGATTTCTCAATTGTATTTGAGAATTTTTTTATAATACATATTTGTTTGTCACTTATTTGGACCAATGGGAAATTAAAGCCAAGGATCCATACTTATAGACTATGTAAGTCCGATTTCTCAATTGTATTTGAGAATTTTTCTATAAAATTTTAAAGATTAAAATTGTGTAAATTTTGTTCAGCTCTACGTGAATTTGGCTATTTGTGGGCACATTTATGTTTGTCACTCATTTGGACCAATGGGAAATTAAAGCCAAGGATCCATACTTATAGACTATGTAAGTCCGATTTCTCAATTGTATTTGAGAATTTTTCTATGACATTTGTTTGTCACTCATTTGGACCAATGGGTAATTAAAGCCAAGGATCCATACTTATAGACTATGTAAGTCCGATTTCTCAATTGTATTTGAGAATTTTTCTATGACATTTGTTTGTCACTCATTTGGACCAATGGGTAATTAAAGCCAAGGATCCATACTTATAGACTATGTAAGTCCGATTTCTTAATTGTATTTGAGAATTTTTCTATAACATTTGTTTGTCACTCATTTGGACCAATGGGTAATTAAAGCCAAGGATCCATACTTATAGACTATGTAAGTCCGATTTCTCAATTGTATTTGAGAATTTTTCTATAAAATTTTAAAGATTAAAATTGTGTAAATTTTGTTCAGCTCTACGTGAATTTGGCTATTTGTGGGCACATTTATGTTTGTCACTCATTTGGACCAATGGGAAATTAAAGCCAAGGATCCATACTTATAGGCTATGTTAGTCCGATTTCTCAATTGTATTTGAGAATTTTTCTATAACATTTGTTTGTCACTCATTTGGACCAATGGAAAATTAAAGCCAAGGATCCATACTTATAGACTATGTAAGTCTGATTTCTCAATTGTATTTGAGAATTTTTCTATAACACTTGTTTGTCACTCATTTGGACCAATGGGAAATTAAAGCCAAGGATCCATACTTATAGGCTATGTAAGTCCGATTTCTCATTTGTATTTGAGAATTTTTCTATAACACTTGTTTGTCACTCATTTGGACCAATGGGAAATTAAAGCCAAGGATCCATACTTATAGACTATGTAAGTCCGATTTCTCAATTGTATTTGAGAATTTTTCTATAAAATTTTAAAGATTAAAATTGTGTAAATTTTGTTCAGCTCTACGTGAATTTGGCTATTTGTGGGCACATTTATGTTTGTCACTCATTTGGACCAATGGGTAATTAAAGCCAAGGATCCATACTTATAGAGTATGTAAGTCCGATTTCTCAATTGTATTTGAGAATTTTTCTATAAAATTTTAAAGATTAAAATTGTGTAAATTTTGTTCAGCTCTACGTGAATTTGGCTATTTGTGGGCACATTTATGTTTGTCACCCATTTGGACCAATGGGAAATTAAAGCCAAGGATCCATACTTATAGGCTATGTTAGTCCAATTTCTCAATTGTATTTGAGAATTTTTCTATAACATTTGTTTGTCACTCATTTGGCCCAATGGAAAATTAAAGCCAAGGATCCATACTTATAGACTATGTAAGTCTGATTTCTCAATTGTATTTGAGAATTTTTCTATAACACTTGTTTGTCACTCATTTGGACCAATGGGAAATTAAAGCCAAGGATCCATACTTATAGGCTATGTAAGTCCGATTTCTCATTTGTATTTGAGAATTTTTCTATAACACTTGTTTGTCACTCATTTGGACCAATGGGAAATTAAAGCCAAGGATCCATACTTATAGACTATGTAAGTCTGATTTCTCAATTGTATTTGAGAATTTTTCTATAACACTTGTTTGTCACTCATTTGGACCAATGGGAAATTAAAGCCAAGGATCCATACTTATAGACTATGTAAGTCCGATTTCTCAATTGTATTTGAGAATTTTTCTATAAAATTTTAAAGATTAAAATTGTGTAAATTTTGTTCAGCTCTACGTGAATTTGGCTATTTGTGGGCACATTTATGTTTGTCACTCATTTGGACCACTGGGAAATTAAAGCCAAGGATCCATACTTATAGACTATGTAAGTCTGATTTCTCAATTGTATTTGAGAATTTTTTTATAATATTTGTTTGTCATTCATTTGGACCAATGGGAAATTAAAGCCAAGGATCCATACTTATAGACTATGTAAGTCCGATTTCTCAATTGTATTTGAGAATTTTTCTATAACACTTGTTTGTCACTCATTTGGACCAATGGGAAATTAAAGCCAAGGATCCATACTTATAGACTATGTAAGTCTGATTTCTCAATTGTATTTGAGAATTTTTTTATAATATTTGTTTGTCACTCATTTGGACCAATGGGAAATTAAAGCCAAGGATCCATACTTATAGACTATGTAAGTCTGATTTCTCAATTGTATTTGAGAATTTTTTTATAATATTTGTTTGTCATTCATTTGGACCAATGGGAAATTAAAGCCAAGGATCCATACTTATAGACTATGTAAGTCCGATTTCTCAATTGTATTTGAGAATTTTTCTATAACACTTGTTTGTCACTCATTTGGACCAATGGGAAATTAAAGCCAAGGATCCATACTTATAGACTATGTAAGTCTGATTTCTCAATTGTATTTGAGAATTTTTCTATAACACTTGTTTGTCACTCATTTGGACCAATGGGAAATTAAAGCCAAGGATCCATACTTATAGACTATGTAAGTCTGATTTCTCAATTGTATTTGAGAATTTTTTTATAATATTTGTTTGTCACTCATTCGGACCAATGGGAAATTAAAGCCAAGGATCCATACTTATAGACTATGTAAGTCTGATTTCTCAATTGTATTTGAGAATTTTTCTATAACACTTGTTTGTCACTCATTTGGACCAATGGGAAATTAAAGCCAAGGATCCATACTTATAGACTATGTAAGTCCGATTTCTCAATTGTATTTGAGAATTTTTCTATAAAATTTTAAAGATTAAAATTGTGTAAATTTTGTTCAGCTCTACGTGAATTTGGCTATTTGTGGGCACATTTATGTTTGTCACTCATTTGGACCAATGGGAAATTAAACCCAAGGATCCATACTTATAGGCTATGTAAGTCCGATTTCTCAATTGTATTTGAGAATTTTTCTATAACATTTGTTTGTCACTCATTTGGACCAATGGGAAATTGAAGCCAAGGATCCATACTTATAGACTATGTAAGTCCGATTTCTCAATTGTATTTGAGAATTTTTTTATAATATTTGTTTGTCACTCATTCGGACCAATGGGAAATTAAAGCCAAGGATCCATACTTATAGACTATGTAAGTCCGATTTCTCAATTGTATTTGAGAATTTTTCTATAAAATTTTAAAGATTAAAATTGTGTAAATTTTGTTCAGCTCTACGTGAATTTGGCTATTTGTGGGCACATTTATGTTTGTCACTCATTTGGACCAATGGGAAATTAAAGCCAAGGATCCATACTTATAGGCTATGTAAGTCCGATTTCTCAATTGTATTTGAGAATTTTTCTATAACATTTGTTTGTCACTCATTTGGACCAATGGGTAATTAAAGCCAAGGATCCATACTTATAGACTATGTAAGTCTGATTTCTCAATTGTATTTGAGAATTTTTCTATAAAATTTTAAAGATTAAAATTGTGTAAATTTTGTTCAGCTCTACGTGAATTTGGCTATTTGTGGGCACATTTATGTTTGTCACTCATTTGGACCAATGGGAAATTAAATCCAAGGATCCATACTTATAGGCTATGTTAGTCCGATTTCTCAATTGTATTTGAGAATTTTTCTATAACATTTGTTTGTCACTCATTTGGACCAATGGGTAATTAAAGCCAAGGATCCATACTTATAGACTATGTAAGTCTGATTTCTCAATTGTATTTGAGAATTTTTCTATAACACTTGTTTGTCACTCATTTGGACCAATGGGAAATTAAAGCCAAGGATCCATACTTATAGACTATGTAAGTCTGATTTCTCAATTGTATTTGAGAATTTTTTTATAATATTTGTTTGTCACTCATTCGGACCAATGGGAAATTAAAGCCAAGGATCCATACTTATAGACTATGTAAGTCCGATTTCTCAATTGTATTTGAGAATTTTTCTATAAAATTTTAAAGATTAAAATTGTGTAAATTTTGTTCAGCTCTACGTGAATTTGGCTATTTGTGGGCACATTTATGTTTGTCACTCATTTGGACCAATGGGAAATTAAAGCCAAGGATCCATACTTATAGGCTATGTAAGTCCGATTTCTCAATTGTATTTGAGAATTTTTCTATAACGTTTGTTTGTCACTCATTTGGACCAATGGGTAATTAAAGCCAAGGATCCATACTTATAGACTATGTAAGTCTGATTTCTCAATTGTATTTGAGAATTTTTCTATAAAATTTTAAAGATTAAAATTGTGTAAATTTTGTTCAGCTCTACGTGAATTTGGCTATTTGTGGGCACATTTATGTTTGTCACTCATTTGGACCAATGGGAAATTAAAGCCAAGGATCCATACTTATAGACTATGTAAGTCTGATTTCTCAATTGTATTTGAGAATTTTTCTATAACATTTGTTTGTCACTCATTTGGACCAATGGGAAATTAAAGCCAAGGATCCATACTTATAGACTATGTAAGTCTGATTTCTCAATTGTATTTGAGAATTTTTCTATAACACTTGTTTGTCACTCATTTGGACCAATGGGAAATTAAAGCCAAGGATCCATACTTATAGACTATGTAAGTCTGATTTCTCAATTGTATTTGAGAATTTTTCTATAACACTTGTTTGTCACTCATTTGGACCAATGGGAAATTAAAGCCAAGGATCCATACTTATAGACTATGTAAGTCCGATTATTCAATTGTATTTGAGAATTTTTCTATAAAATGTATTTGTCACTCATTTGGACCAATGGGTAATTAAAGCCAAGGATCCATACTTATAGACTATGTAAGTCCGATTTCTCAATTGTATTTGAGAATTTTTCTATAACACTTGTTTGTCACTCATTTGGACCAATGGGAAATTAAAGCCAAGGATCCATACTTATAGACTATGTAAGTCCGATAAAGTATTCTTTTCGAATAAATGTAGCAAATCGATTGAATTAAATGTGGAAAAAACACACAATGTTGCGATGTCAATGTTTTTTAATAATTGTAAACATTCGCCTGCTGTCTCTGCTTATTTATTAGTAAAAGGCAGGACTGCCAATCTTGTGGCAAAACAATAATAAAAATCCGAAAAAACCCGTGTGATTCGCTACCCCCATCGTTATAAAATAAAACTGAAAGTATTTATATAGTCATGTATTTATTATTTCGTAAGAATATCCTATTGTGAAAATTTAATGACGATCGGTCCAGTAGTTAAGACTTATATTACGATTTTTAATTTTTCTAAAAAGGGGCGTGGTTCCACCCACTTTTCTCCTGGTACGTATTTCAAATTATGCCAATACCATATGTACCAAATATCATCGACGTAGGTCAAAAAATGTCCAAAATATGGCAATTTAAATTTTTGGGTTATATGGGCGGTGCCACACCCCTTTGTCCAATCAAAACTTCATATATCCTATTATTCCTTCCAGAGTCACAGTAACATGCTGTGAAAATTTCAGGAGGTTCGGTCCAAGGGTTTGGTTTTCCTAAAAAGGGGCGTGGATCCACCCACTTTTCTCCTGGTACGTATTTCAAGTTATGCCAATACCATATGTACCAAATATCATCGACGTAGGTCAAAATATGGCAATTTGAATTTTTGGGTTATATGGGCGGTGCCACACCCCTTTGTCCAATCAAAACTTCATATAGCCTATAATTCATCCGAGAGTTCCAGTTAAATACTGTGAAAATTTCAGGAAGATCGGTCCAAGAGTTTGGCCTCCTATAAGGAACAAACAAACAAACAAATAAACAAACACACATTCGGTTTTATATATATTTTTATAATACACTGTTATTTAATTTTATATTTTTATGTAAAACTGTTGTTACAGTGACAATAAGCGCATAGTAGCGTTCCTTAACGCCATTTTTATGCAAAGCACATCTCTGCAATGCAAGGTTGCTACTACAACATGCTTTGCATTGCATACGCAGTTTTTCAAATTACGCAATGCAACATGCGTTTAGGAAGTCGGCCACTACTGTTGCGTATGTTGCTACTCTATGTACGATCCGTATGTGCTATTGATTTGGTCAAAAATAGTTTGCTACGAAAAATTTGCTCCGCCCTAATACATGCATATATGTATATTTATATGTATTTTAAAGTCGTTGACATTATATGAACTTTTATGTTTAATCATAAAAAGTCTACATGTGGCTTTTAAAAACTAGCGATATTTTTCGCTTAATTTCACACGTAAATTTTGTTCGGTTAAGGCCTAACAGAATTAGAATATGTATATGGAAATCGTTATATCGATATTTGCAATTTATTCATATGTACTTACATATCTTCGAAATAATTTTTTTTTTTATTGGGGTAATTTTCTTTCTTTTCGTAGGAATGTTGAAAATAAAACTCCGCTTCCGGTAATCCTTGTCAGTAAACCTGACCAAAGGAAATATATAAAAAATACTCACTTTTTGAGTGATTTCCATATAAACTTTCTACTCAAAGCAATTGTTTAGATTATTGTGATGTTTCTATATGACGGTAAAATGACTTTAGTGCAAAATTCCTATAGTAATCACCAGGGCAAGTTTTTTAAGCTTTTTGCTGGAAAAGCTTGATTTCGCTTATTTTTTACATTTATTTTGAAAAATTGCTTTATTTGATATACTCTGCTTGAATTTGCTTATAATGGCACTTTGGCAGCCCTTGAAAATAATTTTTTAATCTTTCTGTTGCAAATAAAAAGCAAAAGTTTGTCCATTTTTCACACATGCAATTTTCTATTCTTTAACTCTTGACATTACAAACTAGATTGGCTTAAAGGTGTTATTTGTTATTGTTACAACTATACAGAAATTTGCAATGTGTTAAATGCACATTCCGATGATGATGTGGAATCAATATATAAAGCAAAAGCTCTATTTAAAACTGCATCTTTAAAATCTGATCTCCCGTACATGAAAGATAATTTCGAGTGTATTTGCCGAAATATAATCAAACTAGAAAGAAGAAGGACTTTATTTAAAAGAAAATTTGTCTATTATAGAAAAAGTGGAAGAAAAGATGAAAAATTTTGAAAACAAAATATTTTTTCACCAAAGTTATGAATCGAAACGTTAAAATTCATAAAAATCATTCAACATTAGTTAAAATTAAAAATAATATTTTTTTAAACAAAGCGAAGCTGATGAATACATTGATTCGCTATCTCCAAGCGAATTATTATTGTTTAAGTTCGCACCTGCTACATCCAATTATGTTGAATGAATATTTTCATTCGTCCGTCATGTGGCAATGAGTCTTATGTTTGGTTTTAACATAATAGACTGTCGATTTAAGTATAAAATATTTCACTTCAATCAAACGCCTGTTAAGTGGGAGCCACAGATAAGTCTTTTCAGTTGTATGCTTATAAATTGGACAGTTGGTACCAAATTTTTAATAAAAAATTAATATTTTGTTTGTATGTACTTGTTTTAAGAATTTCAGAATAGATTTTTAAAGTAATCACTTTTTATCTTGAAACTTAAATTTGTTTATTGTTACTTTCTTTGCAAATCCAGTTGAAGAAAATTAATTAATGTTTAGTTTGATATTTTTTTAAGCCTTCCAAAATACTGAACCCACAATATAACGTTCACTTCTGCGACTAAATATTTTTAATTTGGTATAAGTTTTGTCAAAATCGGTTAAACAATGTGGTCATAAATTCCATCACATAATTTAGTATTGGCAATTATTTATCGACGTTTGTTATTTCCAGTATTTCGGTATCTTAATGAATAGCTTCTACAGGAATTGATAATTCTATTAAAAAATAATTCAAATGAAATGTATATTTTATTAAATTCGGTGCTGTTTTTTGGGCGAAAATGAAATCTTTTATCTACATGTGGTGTTAAAGGATTAATACTAAAAATAAAAATAAAATACGCAAATGCATGCATACGAGTATATACTACAATATAAAGTAAAAGATTTGTTTGCTATTTTCGTCTTTATTGTTAAAAAAAAAAAAAACATTTATGAATTCTAGCGAAATCTCCATAATTTTCATGGCATTGCCTGAGTAGGCAGTTTGGTATGAAAATTTTCAAATGTGGGCTCATAAATTGACAAATTAAACTAAAAATTTATGTTTTACATTTGCAAAAGTTGTGTGATGTTGTAGTTTGTTTATGTTATACATACATACATAGTTAGAGAGTGGTTGATTGCATTAAAGAACAAATTCGACAAAAATAACTTCTCAGAAGACAGATTTATCGATATCTAATAAAATTAATTACTTTACATACATACATATGTACATATATATGAATGTACTATGAAACATTTCACAACCAGTTCCAACTAATTTCTAGTTTATATTTGACCAAAATATTATTATAGTTCCATAAATAAAGGATTTATTAATTAGCCAATATTGTAGGCGGACTTTTAAATTTCCATGGGACCAAACTGCAACGTACACTTTCTAAATCGGTGCATAAATGGTAGAGCTACAAGATAATCAGCATTTCGAGCATGCAATTTATTGCTCTGAACTAAAAGAAAATGTGAGAGATGAAAGAAATTTGAAATTTAAACATGAAAGAAATTTGAAAAACGATTCATTATGGGACCCAACTGCAATCGGTTTACAAAAGATTTGAGTTAAGCGGCCACAAATATTAAAAAAATTATACTCGCATTATGAAAATAATTGGTTTCATTGTTGCCATCTAATTAAATTTTCTTATTTCTGCCTTATCAGAAAAAATATTCGTATATTAGACCATAAATGTTAAAAATACACAAAGATTAATGGCAATTACGCAACTACCGCACAAAGTTTATATAATTGATTTGATCTCTTTTAAATTGAATTGAAACTATTAAGAAAAAATTATTTATTTTCAAGTGCATTTTAGCAAAGAAAACATTCAAACAAATCAAATTTATTTAAATTTTTTTTATTAACAGCCATGTGGTCTTAAAACAAGCTAAATTAATTATTTAAACAATCAGCGTAAATGTGCTTCAGGCAACATAGAGTAAATTCAACAAAATAAGAAATAACATGGAAAAAATAATTAATTTAAATTAAATATTATAAACAGTGCTGGTGGACTCATATTGAGGAACAAGAATTTTTGATAAATAAAATATGAATTGAAAAATTTTAATTTCATTTATTCTGCTTCGATTCTAAAAAGTATGTGCGGCAACAACAGCCCAGTATTCGCTATACTTCTAATGCTTGAAAGAATAGTATTTGTTGTGGACGGCATTTGAATTGATTTTTTTTAATACAATTTTTAATCAAAATTATGGTTTGTTAATAAAATATTAATTAATCGCGATTTTTTGCGACTGGTGTAATTTTTTTTTAAGCTTTTGACATTTTTACATTTTTAGGAACTTTTAATCACTATTGCGTTCTGTAATCTTTTAAATTTGCGAATTTTCGCGATTTCTACAATTTGTTTAAAATTTAAAGTTTTAGCGATTTTAAAGCATAATTATGATTTGATAAAAATTGTTGCAATTTTTCACCACTTTTCGCTTTTTTACGATGTGCTTAATTTTTTGCAAAGTTTTTGGTTCTTACATCGTTAGGAACTTTTAATCAAACATAAATTAAGTTTTTGCAATTTTTCATAACATTGGCGATTTTTTTCCCGAGAGCGTACAATTAATTTTAGCAAGTTTTAATCGATTTTAGTTTTTGTTTTGAATATAAGGGATTTTGCGAATTCGTTAAATTTTCGCTATAGGTTTGATTTTTTTCAATACAAAATTCTAAATTACATTATAACGCAATTTATATCAAACAAAAAATAAAGGCTCCGTAAAAAATGGTCCCAATGAAAAATGTCCTCAAACCAATGATGAAAATGGCCCCAAAACTGATGTATTGAAAACAACACAATCTTTGGTGCCGTTTTCCAATTTTGTGGAGCCATTTTTATTTTCTTATTTTTATGTTTGGGGCTATAATTAATTTTTTATTAAATGCAAAATGGTCCCAAACTAAAAATGATAAACTGAAAAATGGCTAAGATGGCATCGCCGATTAATAAATACACGTGTATGAATCAAAAAGGTTTCATTGGTATTATAAATAAAATAATAAATAATATAATAATAAATAAATTAAATATTATTTCTGCAAATATGATAAAATTTGTAAAGTAGCATAACTTTCCTATTTGTTATCTTTAAAAAAAATATCTTTAATTTTATTAAATTAGTTGTTAAATATCAAGACTGACGTGGTCCAATAAAATCTAGAGAATTAGAACTTAAATGTGACTAAATAGACGACTAAAAAACATATGTATTGTTGTTGTCATTATCAACGCAAGTTTAAATATAAACAAAAATATATAAAATAAAAACACAAAAAGCACAACAATACTAAAAGAATCTGATAAAACATAATCAAATTATAGCAAAAATATGTATGTTACAAAAAAAACATACAAATATTAATTGGTTTTATTTTAATAAAAGTTTATTACACAGTTTGATTTCAAAGTTCTTTGTATGATCATGGAAGATTTACACCAGTTAAATTTTCAAAGTTAAACGGCATTTACATTATACAAATTTGTTGCATGCAAAATTTTATTTAAAGTGGTGAGTCGCTTTCATACTAAAAAAAGGGAGATGCAAGCAACAAAGTTGCTTAGTGTAAATGCTGTCTTAGTTTCCAGTTTTGAAATTTTCGCCATGTTAGCAATTTTTGTAATTTTTACAGAATTTGTGAAAAGTTATAGCAATTTTTAATCCAAATTATATTCCGTAATAATTTTGTAATTTTTAGCGGATTGTCGCTTTTTCAAAGGATTTGTTTGGGTTTCTTGCAGTTTTAGAAACTTATTTTTTTTTTTGTGGTCTTAGCAATATTTAATCAAAATAAAGGCTTGTTTAAAATTTTGCAACACCAAATCAATAATTTGGTTTGAAATTTTAAAACTGTCATAGGTATATTTTTTTTTTTTGCAAGTTTAAACCTATAATAGGACTTGTTTAAAAAAACTGCAACATTTAATTTATGTAGATTTATATCATATTTGATTTCTGAAAGTCACATTTTCAAATTATTTTTGATCATAATATCAAAAAAACTCTCACATTTCAAAGAACGGAACCGACCATTTATTTTTAAAGATGAATGGATTACAAAGATTTAAATAAGATTGTTTTCAATTCAATTCAATTCAATTCAATTTTTATTCAATGTATGTAATACATGTGGCCACATGGCCAATAAAAGTATATTACAAGTAATAATTAAAACTATGAGTATTACTAATTAAAAAAAAATAACCAATAAAATAATATTCTTAACATCCTATTCTAAACATCCTATCCTATTCCAATTATCCTAGCATCCTAACAACTCCCACGAAACAAAGAAAATAAAAGTTATAAAAACCCAAATAATGTTTTCGTTTCTTGATTTTTTTCGTTCAAATATTTTGTATATAAACATCTGCAATGCATTTTTGCTGTTATTATAGTACCAATTGCTTTTATCGAGTTCGGTTGATTTATTTATTTTAATCCTGATAGTGCGACTCAGAGGAATGGCGATATATTGAGAATAATTTTTTTTAACTTTTTTTAAATGAAAGTGACGTCTAGAAAATTACAGTTTTAAAAAATCATATTTTCTTATAAAGTTTTTATCTTCTTGGCCACATAGATTTTTTTAAAATTAAAGTTTGTCATTTGAAGAATATTAAATTGGTCAAATCGTACTTACTAAAAATTTGTTCCCTTCCTTTTTAAGGGCAGGAATCTTATTAAAAATACGTGCCAAAAAACAAAATTCGTGCCAAGTAAAATTAAACAAAAATTAAATACATAGTTTTTCCAGGTATAAAAACTAGCAGGCATAAAGTGGCGCCTGCCTGCTTTCCTATTCAAAAGAATAAAATGAACAAATAAGTTGAACTTTCTTTCAATTCATACCAAAATACCCTTTCTGCGACAACAACACTACACAACACTAGAGAAAAGGCATTGTGGTGGTTGTTTCATCAAAAAACCAATGTACATCTGTATGTTAGTAAATAGGAATACAAAAGTACAGGCATATCAATGAAATTTGAATCAGATATTTTAGAAACCTTCAATTAATAATCATTTTTACTTACAATGTGCTCCCGTACAGTGTTGTGAAATATTTGCAACTTAATGTCGGTTACTTCTTCCTCTTCGTCCTCCGCCATATTACTGTAGAATTTTTGATATTTTTCACTAATAGCTGCCAGTTTAAGGTGAAAATTTTACTCAAATTTAGAAGTACAAAATTTTAATAAAGACGTTTTGTAAGACAATTAATAGCAGTACACATACAAAAGTGGACAAAATTTATTTAACAAAATATTTCAAACAATGCAGTATATTTCTGGAGTTTGTTGTTTGAACACCACCCAAATTATGACAGTATGCCCACAACACTTGTTGTTATTGTATTCATTAAAATTTCACTTTTCATCAATTCTTGCCACTTTCTCAGACCTTTACATTTCCTTATTAATTATAAAAAGCTTGCTTAGTTCTATCACTATATTCCTTTTTTTTCTTTTTTTTTTTTTGTGAAATAAAAATTTGGTCTGTGTTATGTTTTTAACAATGCTATCATGAATCTCTCTTCACTTTTTATCCGACCAACAACTGATGACATTTACATATTTCAATAATGCACGTTTTTACAATTATTATAATTTTTTAAATAATTTTATTTATAATTAATTCTATCACAAATTTTAAATACGAAAATATTCTTAAGTCTATAATTGTTTTCCAGAAATAGTTTGGCCAAAAATATATGAACTACAGCAACTTTTCCAATCTTCGCAGTAGCGTTTAGTTTACAGAATCGAACTGAAGTAAACCAAAAAATAATTTTTCTACAGCTGATTCGAAAAAGTTTTTAGTACAAACTGTAAAACACAAGAAAAGGCATGCCAGATTTTTTCTTTTAGTTCAGAGATGGAAAATCAATAAATATATTTATAATACTTTTATATTATTATTATTACGAATAAACGTAATTATTATTTGAACTTATATTGATGTATATATGAAAAGTAATATTATCAGGCTCAAGTTCAGTTTTATTGAATTAATGAAAATTCAAAATTACTAAGAGTTTTTTATGTTGGAAAATATTATTATTTATATCCAATTATCATCAAAGTATTCTACTTTGTATTCTAACGTTTTTGTTATTTTTACTCTATATTAAAGGGCTATTAGACACGCATACTTGTCTGCAGACATGTACGATGGCATACCAAAACTCACTGTCTAATAGCATGTATGTCGAGTTCGACAGACATGTCTGTTGGTTTTCAAAAATTTTTGATTTTCTGATGTCTGTCGCACACCAACATACACACAACATATATAAGTACTGAAGTATGCCAAATAGCAAAACGCAAAGTATGCCATCGTACATGTCTGCAGACAAGTATGCGTGTCTAATAGCCCTTTTAGGGAAATTCACATATTCAATAAAACTGAACTTGAGCCTGATAATATTACTTTTCATATATATATTTATAATACTATTTTCAAGTTCTGAGCAAATCGCTACGTTTTTTTGTTGGGATGTGCTATGAACATTAACCAATCGCAAATACGTAAATTAACTTAATTTTTTTTTGGAAAATATCTACTTCCAATGTCAAAAATATACCGAACAAGGTGCCAATTGGATCATAAAAGCAAGGCGACAATAATTACCAGAGATGTCTAGAATGGATTTATTTCATAGCTGCAGAAAACGTACCTAATAATTAAGGTATGTACAGAATAAATACACAAGTTGCCTTAAATTGTATTAATTTCGGTATAAAATGCCATAACTTTGATAAAGTACATATTATTTTTTTACAGTACTGATATGCAGTATACTCCATTTCGAAGTTAAGTTTTACAAAAATTCGTTCCATACAATATACAAATTTATATAAGATGGTATAGTTATAGTATTGTATTATTATTTTTTTTACAATATACAATTCTGGTATATTGCTTGATTGGGAGCAAGTGCTTCTCTTTTTCGTTTAAATATAATAAACTTGTTTTTTATGTTCAGGTTTTACGAACCAAACAATATGTGTAACTGTGATAAGCTTTCAGGCCGCCGAAATTGTCTGCCGCTTATCCGTCGCCGATAGTTTTTATCGGCGTTTTAGTGTAGTTATATAACAGCTACCTGGCAACGCTGCTTTGAATTCATTGTAATTTTGCAATATTAAGCAAACTCTGGATCACAGAAGAAAAAATTACAAAAATATAAAAACTATCGCAAAAAAATATACATATATAATGTCTGTGGTCATTGAAACTACAATTGGTGACCTCACAATAGATCTATTTACCGAAGAAAGGCCTGTAGCTTGCCTGAATTTTATGAAACTGTGTAAATTGAAATACTAC
Source organism: Lypha dubia (assembly GCA_947311025.1). Taxonomy (NCBI): domain Eukaryota; kingdom Metazoa; phylum Arthropoda; class Insecta; order Diptera; family Tachinidae; genus Lypha; species Lypha dubia. The sequence continues at coordinate 124,973,369 of OX371260.1, forward strand.
AATTTCAATCTTTTCCACACTATAGAACAAGGTTTCATAGCACAAACTGGTGACCCAACCGGATCAGGAGATGGCGGATGTTCAATATGGGGAGTTGTTGAAGGACAGCACAAAAGATTTTTTGAAGGTGAAAGCTTGCCAAAAATCCATCACACAACAGTCGGGCTTTTGTCTTTGGTTGGTGCAGGAAAACATTTGGTGGGAAGTCAGTTTTTCTTTACTCTTGGTGAAAATTTATCATCTTTGGATGGTCAGCATTGTGTAATTGGTGAAGTTGTCGAGGGCCATGATGTGCTGAGGCAGCTAAATGAAGCCATAGTGGATGAAAATTTTCGACCTTATCAAGACATAAGAATAACGCATACAGTCATATTAGAAGATCCTTTTCCGGATCCCAGAGGTTTTCGTGAACCTACTCGTTCTCCATCGCCAAATGCGGAACGATTAAGAAACGGTCGTATTGCTGCTGATGAAGATATTGATGATACCGAAGGCAAAAGCATGGAAGAGATTCAAGAAATGTTGGCAGAACGCGAAGCCAAAGCTAGAGCAACAATTCTAGAAATAGTTGGTGATCTACCGGATGCGGAAATGGCTCCTCCAGAAAATGTTTTGTTTGTTTGCAAGCTCAACCCCGTTACAAATGACGATGATTTGGAAATTATCTTTAGTCGTTTTGGAAAAGTGAAGGGTTGCGAAGTTATAAGAGATCGTAAAACTGGAGATTCTTTACAATATGCTTTTGTTGAATTTGAAGATCAAAAATCCTGTGAAGCTGCCTATTTTAAAATGGACAATGTGTTAATAGATGATCGGCGCATCCATGTAGACTTTTCACAATCTGTATCTAAACTGAAATGGAGAGGAAAGGGAAGAGGTATTGAAGGTGATACCAAAGGGCTAGATTTCAATAACATAAATTACAAAAGCGAAAGAAGAAATGACAATACAAGAAAATATTATAAAAACGAAAAAAACTTAAATGCTATTGCAAAAGGTAGAGAGTATCGTGATAATCGCTTTACAAAAAAATCGAGGTCTCGAGAAAGAGATCGTATATCGTCTAAAGATAGACGACGTGATCGCTCCGACCGTCATAGAGAAGGAGAAAAACGAATAAGAAGACGCTCTAGATCCAGGTCAAGAAGTCGGTCTTTGGAAAATAAGAATACAAGAGAAAATAATAGAAGTCATCACGAGGAACCAGATAAAATGCAAAACCGACGGAGGAGATCTAGTTCTCGTACAGCATTTGATAAAAGAAAAATAGACATGGGCTATGACAATACTTTGGTCTATAAAAAACATCAAGAAAAACACACCACGGAAAAACAACGGCACAGAAGTCATAATGATAAAAAATACGGTGATAAGAACGATCCAGAAAGAAGTAATAGATATTCTCCACGACCAAGTAATAGTAGGCACAGGTCTGCCGATATTTCTCAAAAACGGAAGGAAATCGTTGAAAACAAAAGAACGTGTAAAACGAAAGAAAAAATTAAGGAATTGAAAAAATCAAAGAAGTCAAAACGTGAAACTACAAGCAGTGAAGAATCCTCTTCTAGCAGTGGCACCTTATCGGAAAGTTCAGAAACAAGTTCAAGTGAATCAGATAGCTCTTCGGAGGAAGAACGAAACAAAAAGTCGTCAAAGAAATATAAATCAAAAAAGCAGAAAATATAGAAGTTTTTCATATTAAATTGGAAAACAATCTTAAGTAATAAATTAATTAAAAAATATATTTTTAATTTAATAATCAAGTTAAAGAAATAAATCTATTTATTTATCTGATTTTGCTTCATCGCAAGATTTGCCTTTGCGTCGTTGAGGTATTACTGCATCAGGATTAAATGGAAAATTTTCCAGGCGTGTTGTGTCAGGAGTTATTCGTATTTCTAAGTTAAATTGTTTCATTAATAAGTCATTTATTAATTTTAGGTACTTACCATAAACACCCTCATCTTTTTCTTTAGCCTGTATAACATTTGTCCGTAACTCTTTTTCTACATCTATGGCTAATTGCATCATCTGCAATCAATTATATTAAAAAATTTCTAAAAGTAATATTTACAAATACAGGGGGGAATATGAAAAGTATTGTTTGTAATGTTTTCTTAAAAATTGTATTCTAGTGTCACACTGTGGCCTTGAATGCTTGCTGTTTTCAAAGAAGTCTGAATAAATTATACCTTTGTGAAGCATCGCAGTTGAGTTATGAAAAAAAATTATCTATCAAAATTATATATGTATGTGGCTACGGTGACTTAAATTTGTTATTCGGTTCCACGGGCAGATCCTGAAGCTTCAGTTACAAGTTAACCAATTGTTCACTACTTACATAACGCATTTCGATTTTGTAAACTTGTTACAGATATTATTTTTACAAAAAGCCACAATGGCGATGAGACATTCCGAAAGTGCGAAGCAGCACCCTGACGCTCCTCCCCATTGCAAGAGTATATCAAGAAGCAGCAATATTTTCGGTACCAAAAAATATTTTGAAATAGTGTATTTTTACAGACTTGATTCCCCGTGAGCCACTTGAGAATTTTAATTAACTAGTATTTTCTCTACGACGCAACACGTAAACATACAAACAATAATCTTTCTTTTTTCACTCCATCCTGAAGGACATGCATATACTTGCCTTTTTAATGGTATCCACACTGGTCTCAGTCATGTTCTTTTTGAATCTATCATTTATTTCTTTTCGTCCAGCATCTAGAGCCTTGTCATCTCCAGCGAATATAAGTTGCCTTGTGCGATGTAATTTTTTAAATGCATTTAGTACCTTTAATAAACAATATTTTTAAAGCTCTGTTAAAAAGTTATTCACAGAAAAACTACTTCACGTCTAGTTTGGGACATTTTGTTCAAATGAAAATGTTTTGTACGAAATACAGCTGATTTGTATACTTCATCGAAGGTTATAGAAGTACTGTATGAACCAGAGTTGCATATTTAAGTACTATTAGGTTACCGCTATTTATACAATTTTACAACCATCATCGATGTATTTTACCTCTAAACACTTCTTTCATTTTATCGTTAATTTGCTCTGCAATACTAGTTAAAAGAAAATTCTTCAGTATATGTAGTTTAAAATTTGTCTCATTCAAAATTCAGATACTGTTAACGCAACGTGGATGTTAGCATGATTTTGTTTATTATGACTTTGGTTAGTAATGTATTATTTTTATGTCATTATAATAAAGACTTGCCTTCTACTAATTAATTATAAAATGCTTCTCAAGAGAAATAACATCGACTTAAAATTAATATAATATTGGTTTTTATTGAAAATAAGTAACCAAAAAGTAACACTTAAGTAGTTGCTTCCCTTTTAATCAATTGCTATGTTTATTATTATAACAATTGCATTGGGAATATTACTTTCGTAAAAGCTACAAGCGAGAAATTTAATATAAAGAAAAAACAAATATATTTTTAGTAATTCTTGCATTATTTTAAATAAATAATATCTGCTATGATGATGTATTTTCCGATATAAAGTAGTGCGCGCACTTAAAAATTAACATACTATTAATATAAAACGAAAATTACATACTACTATTTGAAGTCATTAATACTACGGAATATTAAGCGCAAAATTTCACATTTACATACATTATTTTTTCACTAAGTATTTTCCTAAATACAAATCAATTATTGTTTTAAATTTGGAGTATTTTATAAAGTTTATGCATCAGTCGAAGAGTGTCTTCCAATTATTAATTTATGTGCTGAGTTTTTTATACATTTTCGAAAATGGTTGAGACATATCGCCCAGTATAAAATGCACTGGATCACGAGTGCATTTAATTAATTGAAAAAGTAAAGAAAATACTTGATAGGCAATCATAACAATTGCATACATGGATAACACGTAGCATATTCCAAGAGTGTATTCGTCAAAAACTTCACTGCAGTCGTCTGGTATTGTGATAGGAATATTCCAAATTCGTCCAATAAGCAATGGATGGCATATAGCGGTAAGTGCCAAGTAGATACCAAAAGCCAACGACAGTAGTGCCATTACGACACTGGTCGTATAATATCTTAAATTATATTGGCCAATGCAGCAGTCCAACCAATAACTATGATGGCTGTGCAACATAATGCACGCATTGCATATAGGGCAATGTATTGTGCGCGCCGAGACATACTTCCGACAACTGTGACACATATTTGTTTGATGATGATGCGATCCACGATTGTGTATAGATTTACGTGGCGAATCATTATCTATTAACAAAGCTGTATGAGCAGCAGCTTCTTCTTCCTCTTCGGCAGCAGTAGCTTCTGAAATATCAGCCAAATCATCTTCAGTGGTTCTTGACGGCAAATCATAGCATGTCAACGAATGTTTGCGCGTCAACCATATCAAGTACACTGTTATGCAAGACATAGCAACTAAAAGAAAATTTTCTTCTGGTAAAAGTTCCAACAGGGGAAAAGCAAACTCTAAGCCAATAATAAGATACACCACTGACCATATAGTCCACATGAAGAAGAATTTTGTTTTTATATGATTACGTTTTACAAAATAATGGGCATATCCCAAAAATACTATACATGCACCCAACATGATGTACGATGTTACCTCATTTAGAGCGGCTAAACCAATAAACAAAGGATATACTATAACCGGTATAAAGGCTTCCATTGAAATACGTTTGGCACCACCACGCCACGGTATACGCAACCTATCCTGGAATGTTAAAAGCATATTATTTTTAACTTGCGTATTTACTCGCCGGCACGTAATAAATTTTGTAAACGCTAAATCAAAGTCCTGGCAATTACAACAGCAGGCTAATAAGTGATTTCTTTGTTGACGTTCGTCCAAATATTCACAAAAACAAAGCGTCGGGCTGGATTTGAAGATATATTCTTCTTCTTCTGCCCTTAGAGCTGCGGCTATATAGTCAGAGTTAGCCATTATATAGGTTTAAAATGTTTCCATTTAGTATAGAATATATTTATTAATAATTTTCCAAAAATAAAATCCAGGCAGCGTGAAAAATATAGAAAATCAAACACTGTAATTTGTATGGATTTATGTATGTACATATGTAAATATTCGTTAATAAATTTAAAATAATTTAATGTTGTACTTTTTAAATACTTTTTCTTACATTTACTTAATTTATAAATAAACTACTTTCGCCTTCTATCAACCCAGCAAGCATGTTTTGTCGAGTTTGGTTACAGGTATGTATGCACAAAGCGAATTTATCAAATTCGCCTTGATATCTATGCACGGAATATTTAGAAATCGACGGAAGGGCTTCTGCTGGGAAAAAAATTCTTTCAAAACTATCACCGAGCTATACCAATATTTGGCAAAACTTATGTTTCCAAAAGTATTCATAACCTAAAAATAGCACTACTTAAGGCCCGGACTGACATAAATTGGAAACAAAAAGTATATTTTAATACAGTGTTACATATTTTTGATAGATTCGTCCAGCTGGCAGCGCACACGACAAGATGAAGCACTTGCTACGCTTTCTGAAGCATGTTTATGAAAAATTGAAAAGCATAATTTGAAAGAGAATTTGAAAGCAAGCTACCATCAAATTTTGAAAGTATGAGTGTATTGGTAAAAAATGAGAGAGTAATAAAATTTGAACAAATTTTGAAACAAAACTTGAACGTGTGAACGATAATTTGAAAGCAAATTCTAAGCAAATTTTAAAAGTGTGAGTGTATTGGTAAAAAAATTAGAGAGGATTGAATCTTAAAACAAAAATTGAATGAAAACTTATCTTTCAATTTATCTTTCAAGTAAATAGCTGATGAAAGCTGTTGTTGATTGCCATCAGTGATGTTAACCGTACGGTAATTACCGTATTGTACGGTAATTTACACTGCAGTCACACGTTCAAGTTTTCTTTCAATTCTCTTTCAAGAAATTTACACATACTGCTTCTCAAAAATCACAAAAATTGAAAGCTGTGACGTAGGTGGCATTCAATTTCAAAGCAAATTGCTTTCAAGAACACAAAAAATTATGGCGGCAGAATATATGTACTAATGTATGTATATGAAAACAAACCAGAGTTTATATTCAAAATGGCATTCAGCTGCTTTCTTGAAAGCAAATTGAAACGCATAATTTGAAAGAGAATTTGAAAGCAAGCTACCATCAAATTTTAAAAGTATAAGTGTATTGGTAAAAAAATGAGAGAGTAATAAAATTTGAAACAAAATTTGAAACAAAACTTGATCGTGTGAACCCCAAGTTAGACCTCCAAAAGGTAGGCACGTAATTTCAATATTTGTACGGTAATTTTATAAAGCTTTAATTTTTAATCAAATCATAAAACCCACGGTTTTCCTAAAACATTGTAACAATGCCAATTGTGGCTAAATGCTAAAAATGTCTCCTATGGAATATTTATACAGGTACTCGCATTAGCTAAAATTTTGTTTTTTTCTTGGGTGACAAACTAGAAACAAATGGGCTGGCCTGCGGTGTCGAACAATATCGATCGGTAGTTTTCTAGATGTAAAAAAATTAACTTAATTAATTAACTTAACTCAGTATGTGAAGTGCAAAAATGTTGCTCTGCGTTCTTTCTTAACATGATACATATGTACATATGTATATTAAAAAATTTTGAAAGATAATCTTGTTTGATAACATTTACTTTGCAAACTGTATCTGAATGCTTTTGAACTGAATATGTATGTACATATGTTGCAACATTTATCTGCTACTTCACATCACAGCGGTTTCTTTTTAAGCGTTTGCTTACATATGTATGTATATATCAAAAAGATTATAAGACGTTGTAAGTGATATTTGGCGGGAGTAGAACTTGCAACTATTGGCGTTTGGGCTGGGCGGTGATTAATCAGTCAATTATTAACGCTACCCTTTATGTACATACATATATTTATAGATTATTAAAGTATATACGGCATAGTGATGTAAGAAACCGGTATTACTGGCAACTAACTACTTTTTTGTTGGTACTTAGTACCAGGCATGTATATACAAACATACATATGATTGTGGATTATTCAATATATATAGGAGATGGTCGGTCATAAGCTCTACTTGTATCACGTGAATCTTGCGTGATAATTTCTCTTGAATCACGTTAGCATAACTAATATATTCTGATATGTAATTTAAAACCTGCCAAAAATTTAAGAATATTAATTAAAAAATTAAGGTGTTTAAAAATGGGTTAAGGTCATGATTACTTTTCTTACGCAAGTAATTGCAATTGTGTCTAAAATAATTCTGTCCTAATTAAAAATGTAGCAACAAAAAATTTTGATTGTGCCACACAGTAAATAATATAAAAATAATAATGCAACTCTAATCTTATAGAGGCGTTTTGTTTTATGAAATGATTGTTGAATAGCATGCCATTGCTGTATACGTATTATCAACGAAAAACTGTTCGAAAAAGTCGAATCTCTTGCAATTTGATTTTGCGTTTACACAGTGGCATGCCATTTCATTTTCAAAATGTCGCCGAAGCGTTAACTTGAGTATGTACATTCGTTTACTTCTCAAATTAAAAAAAAAAAAATCACCAGAAAGAAAGAGAAGAGAGCGGAGAGTTACCAAGTTTATCATATAGGCACATTTTTGGGGAAAGTGTTAACATTTATTATTATTTGTATTATTATTATTATATTGTTATTAAATTATTAATGCGCTATCATTAACAATCTTCCATTTTAATGCATATTTCAACAAATAAAACATAAAAATACATTTAAAATATTAAAACTTCAATTAGAATTTTACAGCAATCCGGTAAAGTTGCATTAAATTTTGAACAGGGTAACACTGCAACATCGTTTTGACATTTAGTGGCATGCAAGTGCCAAATTTTCAGTGGCTTGCAAAATCTGCTGCCACTGGAGCTGCCAGTTCGAAAAATTTGTGTATGTTAGTAAAAAATCTTTAATGTATTGAGTTTTTCGAATTGTAGTGGCATGTCAGTGGCATGTGTAAACGCTAAGTAAAGACTTTTACTAATAACAAGGCAATACAATTTTCTACGTGACTAAAACATATCAAAATATTCAAACTTTGCCATCCTTGTTGGTAGGTATTCTCATGCACTATAAATATTTGTATTCAGTACCCAAATAGTCAATTGTTTTACAACACAATTTTTAAAGCAAAAAATAATTGTTTATTTTCATTATAATATCTAGTAATTTTATATATTTTATTTAATGAAAAAGCAGACATTTTATTAATAGTGCATTTCGAGGTCTTACAAAAACTTAAGCTAACAATGACGTTCTGCATTTGTTTGCGCCAGTTTTTATTAATATTGGCTTCAATAAATGTCATATACTTAAGTGTATCTACTGTAAAATGTGAAAATAAAAATGACCAAACACAGGGTCTGATAAAAGTCCCAATGGGTGAAAATTTTACAGTCAACTGTTTTTCAAGTGATAAAAACTCAACATGGAAATTCAAAGATAAACCTTTTGAATATGAGGCAAATAGTTCAAGATTCTCCATTTCCATTGAAAAAACCAATAATAACACTAATGAAATATCCGAAAGACAAGAAGTATATCAAATAACTTTGTCTATTTCGAACGTACAAATTTCTGATGAAGGCTTATTTACATGCGAGTCTGTAGATGCCGGCTTACTTAAAAAGGTTCTGATTCAGCCATTTTTAGAAACACGAATTACGGCAGTTAATGGGCTAAAAGTGAAACAAAAAATTGGAAATCCAGTAAAATTTTTCTGTGTTATTGAAATTTATCCCAAATCATTAGCACTAGATAAAGAACTGAAATGGCTGAAAGACGAAAACACGTTCGACTTTCTAGATCAGTCTTCGAATATCGAGCAAATAAATGCAACTCACGTCAATTATACTCTCGAATTAGCAGAGGTATATAAAAAGGAAAATGGTTCTTACGCATGTGTTCTGTTCGCTCCGAGTGGTGAGGAAGTAACAAGAAAAAATATTGCTCTGTTGGTAATGGATGTGCCAAAAGTAAATATTGAATATGTTAAAGCTGTAGGAGCGAGCAAAATATATTTAAACTGGACTGTTAACGATGGTAATGATCCTATTCAGAAATATTTTATTCAATATTTGCAAGAAGGAAATCCTGCACTTACTTATTATAAAGACGTAATTGGAGGAGGTAATACGTCATATGTGCTCGAAAACTTTTTCCCCAATACAAGCTACATCCTTCGAATATCGGCTAAGAACAGCATTGGCGATGGTGCTCCTTTTCAGTATCCTATTCCAGTAAAGACTTTGGCTGAAGATCCTATATTTATACCAAAAGTGACGACGACAGGAAGTACAGCATCGACAATAACTATTGGTTGGGATCCCCCATCAACATATTTAATACCATACGTACAATACTACGAACTTGTTGTGTCTGAAGCTGGTGATGTACCAAAAATAGTTGAAGAAACTGTATATCAACAAAATTCAAGAAATCTTCCTTACATGTTCGATAATCTTAAAACGGCCACTGACTACGAATTTAAAGTGCGAGCTTGCTGTGATCTAACAAAGTTATGTGGCCCGTGGTCAGATGTTGTAAACGGAACAACAATGGATGGAGTTGCATCCAAGCCAACAAGTCTTGAAGTTCAATGCATTCATCATAACGTGTCAAATATCAACACCGTAGATATCGTTTGGAGGCATCCAGAAAAGCCAAACGGCAAAGTTATATCGTATCACATACAACTAGAGGGTGTTGCTACATTCAAATTGAATGGGAAAATGTTTAAGGAAACGTGGGGCCCGAAAATTAGAAGAATCGATGAACCCAACTATCATACTACTTATGATGGTGTGGTACCAAATACAAACTATACAGTGACAGTATCTGCCATAACCCGACATAGAAAAACTGGAGAGGCTGCTATTGCTAAATGTACAATGCCTGTCACAGAACCAGAATCTATAAGTCGTGTAATGTGGACCCAACTACGTGTGACAAATGAAAAATATGTTCTGAAAGCATTCATACCCAGAGTAAGCGAAAGAAATGGACCAATATGCTGTTATCGATTATTCTTAATTCGTATGAAAAACAGCAATGTAGAACTGCCACCGCCAAATAAATTAAACATTTCTACATATCATGAGGTTCACGCAACGAATAATACGTTTGGAGGAGTATATCTCGCTGAAATGTTTTCCGGTAACAATTTTCAATCTACAATTTTTCTTGGTGATGGAAAGCGTTTTTTTGAAAATGATGGCTTAAAAGCAGATGATGTTGATATGGATTGCCGTCAGTGCTTAGACATGAACATTTACTCACAAAAAGCTACACTTAACCTCTTAAAACCTATAACAACTAGTAAACCAGCAGTAAGCAACATAACCGAAGACACTTTAGAAACAACAACTTCGAATCTTGGAAATCTTAGAATATTGACTGATGATACTTCTGCAGTTGGAGATCCAAATGAAAGAACGCTGTTGAAAGATATATTGGAAGTTTCTGATGGTGAAATCGATATCAACAGTAATTATACTGGCTTTTTGGAAGTTGTAGTACGTAACGAGTCATCTCTTCTAAGAGCATATAGTAACTACTTTGAAGTCATCACACCGGGCATTGCAGCAGGACAAATTGTCATTGAAGATGAAGTTACAACTATATTAAATATTGTTATTCTATTTCTAGCTATTTTAATTGGAGTTGTATTGGTATTTTTATTAATATTGTGTTTCGTCTTCCGGGTAAATACAAAAAATACTGGCAGTGCTGAAGAAGTTATTAGCCTAAGAGACTCTCTAAGTCGAGTGCTTTTTGGTGGAAGAGCAAATAGTCACAGACATTTTATTGGAACAGCTAATGGAAAAGTTGCAGACATAGGACCGATACATAAATCGGATTTGTACATGGCTTATAAAAACCGTCATAAAGACACCGATTATGGTTTCCTCCGAGAATATGAAATGTTACCAAATCGTTTCAGTGATAGAACTACGAAAAATTCTGATTTAAAAGAAAATGCTCAAAAAAATCGTTATCCCGATATCAAAGCTTATGATCAAACAAGGGTCAAACTTTCGCAAATAAATGGTATACATGGGTCTGATTATATTAATGCAAACTTTGTAATTGGTTACAAAGAGAGAAAAAAGTTCATTTGTGCCCAAGGACCAATGGAGACAACTATAAATGATTTCTGGCGAATGATATGGGAGCAACACTTGGAAATAATTGTAATGTTGACTAATTTAGAGGAATATAATAAAACTAAATGCGCGAAATATTGGCCAGAAAAAATTATGGATTTGAAGCCATACGGCGATATAAACGTAAAATTTATTTCCGAAAAGAAAAGTGGAGATTATTTAATTAGGACTTTGGATATGTTTAAAAGAAATTCCATGAATGAAGACGAAGAAGAAAGCCGTCAGATTACCCAATATCACTATTTAGTTTGGAAAGATTTTATGGCACCGGAACATCCGCAAGCGTTAATCAAATTTATTCGTCATATAAATGCGGTCTATTCAGTACAGCGTGGTCCAATCTTAGTTCACTGCAGTGCTGGCGTTGGTCGAACAGGTACTTTAGTTGCTTTGGACTCATTATTGCAACAGCTAGACGAAGAAGATCAAGTTTCAATTTTTAATACTGTTTGTGATTTAAGACACCAACGAAACTTCCTTGTGCAATCTTTAAAACAGTACATATTTTTGTATCGTGCTCTCTTGGACACTGCACATTTGGGAAATACGGAAATAAATGCTGTTGGTTTGTCAAATTCAGTTGAACTTTTAAAATTAAAATCAGAAGACGGCAGAGACAAGTGCAAATTGGAAATCGAGTTTGAGAAATTGCTAACAATTAATGATGAGACGAGCAAATCCTGTTCTGTCGGCGACACAGAACAAAACGCTCTGAAAAATAGAAGTGAATTGGTAATACCATACGATCGTAATCGTGTCATCTTATCACCACTTCCGCACAAAGAAAATTCAACGTATATAAATGCATCTTTTATCGAGGGTTACGATAATTCTGAAAACTTTATTATTACTCAAGACCCATTAGAAAATACAAAAGAAGATTTTTGGAGAATGGTATCCGAGCAAAGTATAACAACTATAGTAATGTTGTCCGAGATTGGCGAAGGTAATCGAAGATGTCCACGATATTGGGCCGATGATGAAATTCAATTTGAACACATTCTTGTGAAGTATATACAAAGTGAAAGTTGTCCTTATTACACCAGAAGGGAATTTAATGTTACAAATTGTAAAATTAATGACACAATAAAAGTGACTCAATTCCAATATAATGGATGGCCAACGGTAGAAGGAGAAGTGCCAGAAGTATGTCGAGGTATAATAGAATTAGTTGATCAAGCATTAAATCACCACAGCAAAGAAAAAAATGTTGGTTATAAATCTCCTCTAACTGTTCATTGCAGTTTCGGTACAGATCGTAGTTCCATATTTGTTGCTATGTGTATTTTAGTACAACAGTTAAGAACCGAAAGATGCGTGGACATTTGCACAACAGTTAGGAAAATTAGGTCTCAAAGATCAAGGCTTATTGAAACATATGCACATTACGAGTTCCTACATAGAGGCATAGTCAACTACGCAGATCTTCATAAATTATCCGATTAAACCGAAAACATTGGACATAAGTAAATAATATAAGGAGCCATTTTTGCATATTAAACAACTACTATTTAAGGATTTATAACCATTTACTGTATTAAATATCTTTTAAGTTAATTTTGTATAATTATGATAATTTACTATAATATTCTACGTATTTGTAGATAACATACATACATACATTCATAAAATAAAAACATACATACATACATACATATTTACATAATAAGCGAGTAACCAAAGGAAAATTGAATGTAAAATTTTACATGTAAAGCTAATAAAAATGTTTGATACCACATAAAATAAAATTAAAATAATTTCAGATGGGCTGTTAGGGACTGTGCACATATTACGTAACGCTGTTTTCAGAGAATTTATACCCCCCCTTCATAACGCTTTTTACTAATTTTTCAGTGCAAATGTCCAATCCGTAACAAATCTTTAACCCCCCTCCCCCTGGAGCGTTACGTAATATGTGCACAGTCCCTTAATGCATTTGCTTGAAAACGGAAAAAAGAACAGGTGAGAGTATTAATTGATTAATATCAAACAGTTACTGCGATAATGTTATTTTGGAACTTTTTCTCAATAGAGGGGAGGAGTTATAAGCGATTTAATATTCAGGAAAATTTTCGTGGAATTATTTTAAAGAGAATTTTGAAATTTTACTTTTTCCGAGTTTTTAAACTTTGTTTCTATCCGAAACCTCCATCCATTAAAAAATTTTAACTTTGCTAATTTCCAATAAATTTTTAAAATTTAGTAGAGCTTGAAAGTTATATAATTTCTCTTTAATTCTGCTAATATTTACTTTAGATAAAACATTTACAACAATCATATTTTTATTAAAATAAATCTATTGAAAATGTAATAAAAATTTGTGTTAAAAAATAGCAGAAATAATTAAGTTATTAAAAATAAATAAATATGTATCATTTTGTATTTTTAGGAAGCTATTTTCTTGAATATTTCTCTAAAAATTCCGTTACATATAAAGTTATGTTTTTATTTTGTGAAGATATTTTTTGTTGAATTCACAATTTTAATAATCCTAAAAAAAAAATACATCCTGGAAGTATAAGGATATACATACATATATATTCAAAGACGTTTGCAATATATGTATGTATCTAATTTTAAATGCTACAAAATAATGTAGAAAATAGCGATACATATGTCGAAAACTCGAATTGAATGGAAAAAACCAATTTATTGATGTCTATTCCAGAAAACGCGTCGAAGAAGTGAAAATTTACATGGAAAACAAAAACAAAATTGAATACATTTAAAAATTTTGTTTTTGTGTATCAAATAATTTTTACTGCTTTTCATTGAGAGAAACGTGTTAAATTTCTCACGTATATTTAATAATTGAAATATATAAAAAGCAAACACGTTTGCAATATACATATCTAATTTTAAATGGTACAAACTAATATAAAAAATAGCGATACATATTTGGAAAACTCGAATTGAATGGAAAAAACAAATTTATTATAACACATAAAAATTCCGGACACCAAAAACACGGTTCTGCTGATTTATGTATGTATGTAGTATTGGGTTTTGTTTTTTGTTATTATTTATGTTTTGAAAAAATTTAATTACACTTTACTGTAAAGTTATGATAGCGAGAGTATTTATAAAATTATAAAGTAGTTATAAAACATGTGCATCAATAAAAAACTGATCTGATGTATATTGCACCTTTGATCTGATCTTTGCAAGGTGTCAAGTACTATCTTTACCAAAAATTATTTTAAATCGGACTATATTCAGCGGATTTGTTTAATAATAAATAATGCAGGGGTCAATTAATTTTCTATGGGATCAATATTTCGGGGGAAAACTTGTTTCCCTGATAAAAAAAACCGGATCAATAAATCTTCTAAAAAATATGGCTCCAAACATACTATACATAGTTCAAAAAATAAAAAACAATTATGAAAATCGGTCCATTAATGAAGTGATTATTCGATAATTAATGGTGTCTATTCCAGAAAACGCGTCGAAGAAGTGAAAATTTACATGGAAAACAAAAACAAAATTGAATACATTAAAAAATTTGTTTTTGTTTATCAAATTAATTTTACCGTTTTTCATAGAGAGAGAAACGCGTTAAATTTCTCTAATTTAAGAAATGTATGAAAAGTAAAAACAATTCTTGAAATTTTGTTTTTGTTTCCATGTAAATATTCACTTCTTCGACGCGTTTTCTGGAATAGATATGAATATCTTAAGGGAACAACTACCCTAAAATTCCATAAAAATATCTGTCCAAACTACAAGCAAACCTTTTTAAACAAAAAAAATTCGTGTGGCACTCGGGGACTGCCGCGGTAAAGCTATTGCATAGCATTTTTCTTATCAACTTATGCAATTATAATTATTTATATCGAGAGAAAATGGTTCCTCAGGCCCGTGGCCCACAGTCTCCATCGATTTGGACCATGTCGAGACCCAATTAAGCCACAATTTTAGCAAAAAAAAAAAAAATCCGAATAACGAAAAAAAGCTGTCAGCTGTGCAAAATAAAAAAAAAGTACAGAAATTTGATAACCGGAAATATCTTTGCGGGATTAGTGTTATTTATGGAATCAGTGTATTGTATTTGTGGAACTAGTCTTAAGTTTTATTTTCGTTACAGAATTTCTTGATTCGGTCGCCGCGCTCAAAGCCCGCGATAAAAGCTATGCAATAGCTTAAAAAAAAAGAATTTTGAAAATCGGAGTTATGGCATAATTTAATATTTTCTGGGCAAGATAACAACTTGCCCCGATTTTTAAAAAAATATTTTGAAAATCGGTTCATGAATAGAGGAGTTATTCGATAACATTCATTGAGGGTGGTGTTGGCTGAAGCGGTTAGCGCGTTGATTACTAAGCAAACAATTACTTGGGGCCTGGGTTCAAACCCTGGCCAGAGCAAGTCAATCAACATCATTAATTTCTCTAATGTACATAGTGAGGCATTGTATATTAATTGTTGTCGGACTATTTAAAAAAACTGTTCCGACAGCAATTGATGCTGTTCCAAGCTACTGTACACAACATCGCCCTCCTTCGTCGGTTAGCAAAAAAAATCAGCGAAGTAAAACAATTAATAAAATGCCTGCTAATTAATCTTAACAAAGTTAATCGTCTACTTAACACCGGGGGCGCCTCAACACTGATATAAAAATTAACATAACGCGCAAAGCAGAGTTGTAAAAGAGTTAAGCCTTCTAAATAATCTATCTATCTATCTTCTCTACTCAGTTCCGGCACAATGTATTGCACACGTAGGCGTTATCCCCTGAGTGCAGGTCCCAATTAAAAAAAAAAAAAAATCAATATTTTAGAGGAACAAATTGCCCCCGATTTCCAAAAAAAAATTTATGGGTACCCAAAATACAACCGAATTGATAAGATTGTTAAAACTCTTGAACACATACACCCATATGCATATACATGTGGTATGTATGTAGTACATATATAAACTTCTATTTGCTATTGATATTGTATATGTATGTATATCGATACCTTTTTGAGAATATATCGAAAAATTTTTTTTGCCAACTCTAATAAATACTTATGAATATATTATATACATACATACATACATACTTACATACATATTGGTTGCCGTTACAATTTTCTACAGGTTGTGAAGTGTTGTTAAAAGTGAATAAGATGAAAACAAACCCATTAACACAACAAAATATGAACAAAGCTGTAAAAGGGCAAGCAAAACGAAGCATCCTTAAGAAGCCAACACAACAACATCTGTTCAAAACCTCCCCTAAAGTAACTTTTTGACAACTTTTCGATATTAAGATTAACAATCAAAAAGGATATTGATTTTTCACTGAAAACGACAATAAACGAATGTAAAAGAAAAAACAACTTTTAGTTGGTTGAATCATCATAATTTTACAAAACTGGTCTTGTAAGCAAGTTGAGAAAGTAAAATTTTTATAAATGAAATAAATAAATATAACAAAAGTAAACATTAATGGCCAAATTAATCGAAGAAAAATTATATTAAAATAAAAACTAAATTTGTTGATGCCTTTAAGTTTTTTTTTTTTTGAAGAAAATAAGAGAAACTAAAAAATAGGGGACACAGAAATAAGTTCGATATTTTTTATACATATGTATGTACATATATAATTGCAAACTTCAGTGTTTAAACTTGTGCAATTCTGTGTGAAGCAAATTTATAAAATAAAAAAATTAAAAAACACAATGGCACTGGATTTTGTAGCCACTTATAAAGTCTTGGTTCTTGGCGATTCAAATGTCGGTAAAACCTGCATTGTTCACCGATATTGTGATGAAAAATACTATGACACGTACATCTCTACTATAGGTAAGTACACTATTTTATAGGTTTTTAATATATTTTAATTAATTTACATTTTCTTCAAGTTTGCAATTATGTATGTATGTAGATACTCGTACATATGTTTTTATATACATATGTATCTCCTGTTATGTATTGATACTTCTTCATACTTATTAGGGACAATTTTAGATATACTTACATGCATATTGACAAAACAGTAGAATTTGCTGTAAAATTATAAAAAAAAATTGAAAACTGATTGAACTTCCTGCTAATTTGAAACTCAAAACGCTAATTGCAACCACTAGTCGACTTAGATTAAATTTTCCGCGAATACTTCGATCTTTCCCAAGTCGTATGAATTAATTAGTCCAATATCTATATGTAGATAAACAGGGAACTCTTTTAATTTAGGAAATGATAATTCTCGTTTGTTTGTTTGTTAGTTTTAGAAAAATTTGCATTAATCAGAACTGTTTCCTAAAGAAGAAAGAACGATTTTTACTGCCGATCGGCATTTATAGTCTATTCTTAAGACCTTAAAAACTCAAAATTTGATAAAAAACTCGGTTAACTTAGACCCTGATTAAAAAAAAAAAAAAAAAAAAACTAAAAAAAGAATTTTGAAAATTATTCAAGAAAATTCATATGACCAAACCGGTCTTGAAAATAGATTCATAAATGGAGCAGTTATGCGGTAATCAATATTCCGGTGGTGTAAGGTTTTCTGCCAATTTTTCAGCAAATCAAACCATTCAAAAACAAACAAAAATTTTTTGAAAATAGGTTTATAAAGGGACCGATAACACTACGAGACAGTTTTTTGACCAAATGTATCTGACACATAATCTCTATGTAAAATTGTCCGCTGAGTCGGAATATGAAGCGAAAAGTGGGTTGTTTCACTAAATCTTCTGTAGCTTAGTCACTTTTGCACCAATCTGGGTCTTGTTTGACGCAAAATGTTCGTATTGAAATAAACTAATGTCCGATTTAATAAAACATTAAAAATGTTAATTGTTTGGTTTTATAAAATAAGTTGAAAAGAACAAACTTGCAAAAAAACATTAACATTTTTGTGAAATTAGAAATTTGGTCGACTGTAACTCAGTAGTTTCTTGAAAAATTTTTGCACACGACCCGTACATGTTTTAGTAATTTTATTATCTTTCCTTAAAAAAAATTAATTCATAAATCGACGAATATTTTTGAAGATATTTGCATTTAAGTGACATCATGTTTTTCTAAAACAGAAATAACGGTTATTTTGGAATATCTCGAAAACTGTTCTACTTTTGACCATTCTGACTTCATATTCCGACTCTGCGGACAATTTTACATAAAGCTTAGGTGTCAGATACATTTGGTCACGACTTTGTTCAAAATTTGTCTCACAATTTTGTCTCAATATTTTTTGGAAAATCGCTTTATAAATAGAGGAATTTAATGGAATTTCGTTTTCAGGCGCAAAACTTGAACGTTCGATTTCCATAAAAAAATTTACCAAAATGTACCTGCTAAGAAATGATTTCGAACAAAAAAATAGTTTTGAAAAGTGGTTTATAAATGAAGGGTTCATCCTCTAATCAATAATTAGGGACGAATAGGGTTCGAAAAACGGACTGACCCAAGGCACATTCATATCAGGTGGCCCGACAACTTACGAAACTGATTTCACCACTTGTACTTTGATTTAAAAATAATTTTTTTTCATGAATTGGTATTATAAATATTTTTATGTATTTAATAAATAGGTTTTTAGTTTGATTATGATGGAACTAAGCAAAGTACTTCGGCATTAGTTTTCTAACGTTGATTGCAAAAATTTGGCTACTAAGAACTGAATAGTTTGTGTCTTTTATTCATCCTGTAAAAAAAAAAATAAATTAAAAAATATGCATACCGTATTTTAAATGACGTTATGTATGCATAGAATAATTAACAAGCAATTTTTTTAAAATTCTTTCAACAGGCATCGATTTTAAGCAAAAGCTTATTAATTTAGATGGTGTTCCTATAAAGTTGCAAATTTGGGATACTGCTGGCCAAGAGAGATTTCGTACTTTAACAACAGCTTATTATAGAGGTGCCATGGGTATTTTGCTGATGTACGATGTTACCAATTTAGAAAGTTACAATAATTTATCGTATTGGTTAAGAAATATACAAGAGGTAATACAAAGATCTATAAATATCAACATTAAAATAAAATAATTAAATAATAATAAAATAAAATAATGCTTTGGATTTTAATCCAACATTAATAAGTTTTTCCTAAAGCTATTTTTAATTTTTTGGGCATTCGTTTGCATAATTCTCATTTATTGTCTGAAGGTTTTTACATAAGCATACGAGTTTAAAAACTTTTCAAACCTGATGTTTAAAATCTGCTGATAAGTTGGTATTAGCACCAATCGATATGGTCATAACAATTCAGAAAAGTTACAATATAAATTACAAAAAAAATTCCAAATTGACTTTTTGATTGATTATAATGCATCAGTTGATCTTTACAATGCTTGAAAAGTTTTCAAACTCATTTGATTATTTGTACATATAGAAACTCTTAAGCAATAATTTTTTAATAATTAATCGAATAAAATTTTTATAATTTATAACTATCAAATAATTATACATACGTATGTATGTATGTATATTAATGCAGAACGCTTCACCGGATGTAGTCAAAGTTTTGGCGGGCAATAAATGCGAATGTTCGGCTACACAAAGGATGGTCGATAAAGAAAGAGGAGAAAAGGTGAGCATTTCCATTGGATAATTTTTAATTCCTTATAGAAATAATTATGTATAATCAATCCAATTATAAAATAATAGTTTCTTGGCAATTTATCTCTTTTTTAATTTCTTCTATTAGTAATTGCGATTACCAAGAGCAGAAAAGGAAGTGTTTTAAATGCGAGGCCGAGGGAAATATTGTTACCCACCCTCACATTAAGAATATTTCCTAACGGAAATCGCAATTAACAATAGGAGGAATGAAATAAAGGGAAAAAATTCAACATGAATTATTTTTCATAATTGAGCCGTTTATTTTGAAAGTGGCACAAGTCACTTTTTTTGTTGATTGCAAATTTTTTACAAATGAAATAATACCGTTCAATTTTATTTATTGTTGCCATTAACTCGATTTTTTGGAAAAAGTGACTTATGCCACTCTCAAAATAAACGGCTCAATTAAACTAAATGTTATTTCGTTAAATCAATTCTTTCTTATTTTAAGATTGCCGAAAATTTCGATATGCCTTTCTTTGAGGTTTCTTGTAAAAATAACATCAACATAGAAGATGCTTTTCTATCGCTGGCACGCAAAATACGAGAACAAAGAGAAAGAAGAGTAAATTTATTAACAGAGTTCATGAAGAGTTTAATTAAAATTTATAACATTTTAGGGTGAAAATTTCGATAATGACGACAAACCTCAAGAGAAGAAATCACCCGGATCAAACGGTTTCGGTACATTTAGTCTTGCTAGTTTATCGGAAGCAAATCGCTGTTCCTGTTAAAATCATCATTTCACATAAAATCGTTTGAAATTAGTTCAAGCAAATAAAATACATCTGCCGAAATTTGAGGTGTAAAAATCATGTCCAAAGTTTTACGTTAAAAAGTTTTAGCATGTTGCATGACTTATACAACTAAATATAAAATTATAACGATTCGAAAAACAAACACGATATTATTTAACGTACAGATAATGCATTTTTTTCATTATAGTGGAAGATTAAATGATCAATTGTTTGCAAAATTTGATGAGTACACTTAGCGAAAACGATATTAAAATAACTTGTAAAAAGCGTATAAAGAATGTATCCATTTTTTTTTCTAAGTGTACATATTGCAATAGCAAAATTTATACTATAACACAAAAATTAACTAATTTATTCATAAAAACTCATCAAATTCAAGTATATAATTTGTTTTATAAACCATTAATAAGTATTATGAATAAGAGTGTAAATTTAGTATTAGAAAATAAACATTTTAATTTTTAAAGATTGCTTCTTACCAAGAATAGATAAACGAGTTACAGGTAAAAATTTGTATTGAACATTTAATTTTTTTGAGTATGCACGAGTTTGTATCTTCTTATGTACGTATGTGTGTAGTTTTAGCTTTAATTTTAGGGCTTTTTCTTCATTGGAATTGTTTGGAATTTTTAATTTTAAATTCGATTTTTATTCTATTAATTACATAAAAGACTTAACAATGTTTTATTATTGCCATACATTTATAAAATTTCCCTTTAAAAAGAGACATAAAATGTTTATTTTGATCTACAAACTAAGTCGGAACAAAGATGATATACAAAATTCGGGTTTCCCCATGTGGGTTGCAGTTTTTTTGCGAAAAACAATCGTTATGCCAAACATTAACAATTCTAGCGTTTTCAATATACTCGTATACACTTGAACAGAAATTTAAGTTAGTTTCAATAAATTTAGTTAGTGACAGGTCGGTTAAACCTCCAATCGGTGACTACTATAGGGAACTCAGTAATTGGGTAATTAGCAGAACTAACCATTCCTGGAGGAAAAGAGAAGCTTGTAGAGTCTCGGGGTCCATATGGACAGAACTAGGCTCAGGTAAATCTGATCTACTGCTGGGTATGAATAGAAAGGTTTTGAGAGTCTTACTAGGCGCCTTGACTGCCCATTGCTCGGTTAGAGCGAGGACCAGCATATGGGAAAAATGCACTCCGGATTGCTGTAGGATGTGTGGGGATCAAGAGGAGCCAGAAACTATAGAGCATATCATCTGTCATTGCCCAAGGCTGCAACGCCATAGGCCAAGATGGCTGAGCAGACGTTTCCATGAGGGCATTAGTGATATCGCGAACTGCAAACTTGAAGATATCACGGGCTTTATCATGGGAATTGGGAATGGCTGAATGATGGATGATAGCGGCTCTTTGTTTCTCCTTGGACAGTAAGGAAACTAATTAGTCAATAAATTATAAATGAAGGGAATCACAATGGATCCAATTGGGTCTCCGAGTGGATGTGTATTTCACACTACCCTTCCTAACCTAACCTTCAATAAATTTCGTAACTGAACCAACTGCACATGTTATCAAAAACAAAACTTTCTAAAATTTTTTAAAAAACTTCGGATTAATTGAAAACTCATTTTGGCTAATAACACGGTGCTACAGTGAAAATATACTTGGAAAGTGACCTAGTGTAAGTTATAGACCTTATTTAGTAGATCATAAATCAATTTTTAAAAGTTCGGAAACACCCTCAAATTTCGGAGTTATTCCGAAAAAACTATTTTCGGGTAGGTTCCAGTACTTATGTACACGTAACTCAGTTGATTTTAATCCGATCTTCAATTTTTGAACGCTTTATGAAAGACAAAGAATAGATCTTTCCAACCGTATACATTTTATGCTATATTAATTAAATATTGGTAGTAATTTTCGTAATAACATCTGCAATTTTTTTATTTTTTTATGTTTTTTTAACTTTGAGTTCTTTTTTTTATAATTTTTTCTATAAAAGCAGATGTATTTGTTTAAAAAATTTTAAATAGAATTTTATAACAAATAAAACGAACTTTAGTTTTTTTAAATCGGACAATATTTGTGAAAGTTATTAAACTTTATTTAAATTTAAATAGCACTTGATACCCCCAAGCGGAAAAAAATTTAAGTGAGAATAATTTTTTTTTTATACTTTTTTTAATCATATATTCTTAATTTCTAAATAAAATAATTTGAATACTGTTATTAAGATTATAAGATTAAAAAAATAAAGAAAATGTAGTAGCTATTGATCAATATTTGTAAAAGCAAAATTTTTAACTTTTGAAAAACCTTAATAACTTTTTTATTTTTTACTCGATTTTATTTATTGAAAGCTGGTTTAACTCAGAACTAAATTAGCTTTAATTAAATATATACATAAGGGTATGTTTTTGAACAATCTAATTTAAAAAAATGGCGCCAAAGTTGAAAAACCTAGAAAAAATAAAATTAAAATCAGATATAATTGAAAATATCACTGCAAAAAGTTAATATATGTATATACCAATAATATATATATATTTAGAAAAGCACATTTTTCTTCTTTCTGAAACCATTTAAAAATTGAAGATCGGATTAAAATCAACTGAGTTACGTGTTCATAAGTACTCGGACCTACCCGAAAATAGTTTTTTCGGAATAACTCCGAAATTTGAGGGTGTTTCCGAACTTTTAAAAATTGATTTATGATCTACTAAATAAGGTCTATAACCTACACTAGGTCTCTTTTCAAGTATAAAAAAAGTGCTCATTTGTAGCAGCGTGTAATTAATGAAATATCCAATGTGATACGATCGAACTTTATGGGCCAAATTAACAGTCTTTAGTTAACTAATTACAATAGTTTAACCAAAGAATTTTCATACAAATATAAATCAATAGTTAACTAAACGCTGTAAATTTGGTCCTAAGATGAACTTCAACTTTAACTTGAACTTGACTTTTTTCTGTGTAGACATGATTATAAAAATCTTTATGAAGCCAACTACATTCCAATTCCATGACATATTAAAATTTTAAGCTTTTTAAGACATGACATATTAAAATTTTAAGCCTGTCAAACGTGATCGTTCAATTTAAGTCTAAAGAAAAAACAGCTGATCTGCGTCAATTAATTTTAGTTATTTTTTATATATTTATATATTTTATATAATAATTAATTATTTATTCACTTACTAAATAAATGTATCAAATCATTATTTTCTGGATCAGATTTCTAAAATTTTCATTTATTCGAAATCGTGGAATAAACTACAGGCTTTCAAACAAATTTTTATTTAACTCGCTTGCGTATTAATTTAATTTAATATTGCATAAGTTAATTTGTTATATAGTGTAGAAATTAACAACAAAAAATTGTAGGTATGTATTAAACAAACTTAAAATACTTTATGAAAATCGCTCAGAAAATTGCACAGCACAGCATACAAATTTTTGTAGATAAATACAGCAACACATAGAATAATGAATAAATTTTTTTTTTTATAAAACATTTTTAAACAAAAATTATAATAGAGCTTCAATCCATGTATGTATGTATTATTAATGTACTTAGAGTTATTAATGCAATAAATGAACTTCGTAGAAAAATAGATTTTAATTTAAACTACTCAAAAGCATATTTTTGCTATGAACACTATTGTATTTATCTTTTAATAAACTTAATTGGTAAAGTGACATATAAAAATCCTTTTAAGTTTCGCAGCTTAAGAACTATTAATTTTTAATAAATACATACATACATAAGTACATAAAAATATTAAAATGAAAATCCTAGTGCTTGATTAAAATATTGAAATATATATAATTATATATGTATGTATGGCAACATATAAATATGTATATACTTATATGTATGAATATCAGAGCTGTAAAAGAATGATTCTTTTCTGAATGAAACTGAGAATCATTCAAGCATTGAATTAAAACTTTTATAATGCATTCATTGCGCCCAAAAAATTAATTGACTCAAAGTATAAATGGATTCATCATAAAAAACAAACTTTTAATTTAATTTATTTTACAAAATAATGAATTTAGTTAAAATTTTCGTCTTGAATTGAATATCTTGAAAGGATTTGTAATTCATTTTTTCATTCAATTCTATATTTGGGATAAACATTTCAAAAATTATCTCTACATCTCATACACTGTTCTACAATTTTTTTTGTAATTATGGTACTTAATTGATTGATTTTTTATACATACATACATGCATTTTGACAGTATCCCGCGTGGAATACTGGTGAATACAGTGAATCAAAAATGAGTTGCAATTCCTTTCCCTTAAATCATCGATAATGCATTCAAATTTTAATTTAATTCTTTTTTGTGAATAAAATGAATGAATTTTAGACTTTGTTTCATGTTAAATTCATTTACACGTTAATTCAAGTCAGTTTTTAAGTGATGTCAATGCTGCAAAAAGTTTTAATTCATGGAGAATTCTTTCGTGTTTCAATTCAATTCACATTTTGAGCAAAATGAATTAATTAAATTTTCTCTAATTCATTATGAATTAAAAATCAGATTTGAGTCATTCTTTTACAGCTCTGATGCATATGTATTTATTATATTGTGTATATATACATACATATTGATATGTACATATACATACATATATATTATATATACTCCAAATAAAACCAAAACCCATCGAATTATAGAAACTATTTTTAATTAATTTAAAACGTATATTTTGTTTTAAAATATCTTTCTCTCATTTAGTTGCACGTACATCATATACACTAATTATTTTGCTAGTTTATTAAAAATTAATTTATTATTATTATTTCTTTTAAATAATTTCTATGTATATAAATAATAACTTTTCTTTACATATTATTTAAGAGTCAATTACACTTCTGTCAAGAGAATTTAATAATAGTAATATATGCTAAATACACATACATATGTATATTGAGTATTAAAATAATAAAAAACAACCAATATATGTATATTTAAATATATATAAATTCTATATAATCTTAAATATACATACATATTTTAAGTGAAATTTTTATTAATTCTATGACAAAAGTGGTCACATAGATAATTTTCTAAAATCTATAACTTTATAGTTGTAAAGCATTTCAATAAAAATACATACAACAATTTAAGAAAATTTCAAGTTTGTTTAATTTTTACATTTATTTTCTGTAAAAGATTGTACAGAAGCTCTGTATCCAAAGAAGTAAGTTTTAACAAAGTAACTGTAACTCAAATCAAAAACAAATCCTAACAGATCGAGCCAAAGCTGTTTTAAAATTTCATCGTGACAGTTCTTAAGGTACGGTCAGATTTGTAAAACATTTGACCAAAAACATGAAATTTTTGATTGCCGTAAATCTGACCATAAAATATTTTTGAAGGCAAACAATATTTACAGAAAGCAAATTTGTTTGACGGCAAAAAAAAATTTCTCTAATGTGAACATAGTGTGACCACCCTATGTCAAACATTTTTCGTCTGTTTGGTCAAAAATTTATTTAATCTTACAAAATTTTTGTAAGAACAAACATTGGCAAATGACAGCTGTTGCCAACAGTGATGTTACTTCTAGCGTAGAACCATAATATTAAATTACGAAAAGTTTTGCTTCTTTACAAAACCATTTAGCCAGAAGTTAACTTTATTCAAAGATATGACGTGTCAAAATTTGTAATGTAACTTCTTTCCCAAAAATGGCAATAAGAAAATACATTTCAAGAAAAACAATATACATATGTACATGTATATGTATATGCATATATGTATACAAAAATTTTTTCGTAACAAATCTAGTTTTCCTTATGTTGTAGGAAATTGAACAATAATAAGAAAATGCAAATAAAAAATTTGCGCTTAAAGATTTTCTCATCCATGGTATTTCCCGACGCAGGGCTATTTAGAAAAGATTCCCTGTACATATCTTTTAAAAGACACCAATATTATCTCATTATCTTCTCAACTTTCATATGAAAACTTCATGGGGGTTATTATGCATTTTGATTCGAATCGAAAATGCTTTCGAAAGGAATTTATTGCTTTCCGAAATGGATTAAAACAATTTCCATAAATTAAGAAAGTTCGGAAATAAATTTTCGAAAATCGATGTAATACCATTCGTAAATTTTCCGATTCGAATCGAAATACATAATAACGCCCTAGAAGCATATTACTCGAAAAATATGGGTCGCAGCTAACTTAAAACATGATCTAATTTTTATTTCTTTTAAACCGGTTTGGCTAAACTAGCTTTGTCAACACATATCATCAACAACAAACATACAGTTGAATTTGATAATGTGAGAATTTTAGACAGAGAAAATATAGAGAGAAAAAGATACACAATTGAAAGCTTGCGCATACAAAAGAACATAGAGAGAACGATGAACATAAAAGAGGACACCGACAATATCGGCGCTAGTTATATTGTTGCAATCAAATAATAACACCAACTGTGTGCGTTTTTACAGTATAATTTTATTTATTAATTTTTTAAAAATTTTTTTCGGCATTAAAAAATGTCAAAAACAATTTTATATTGCAATTCTTTTTAATTCAACATTTGTATTATTGTAAGTAAATAATGTACGTTGCAAGGTATATTAATTATAAGGTAGTCGCATTAGTTAAAATTGACATCAGCTGATTGATTTTTTGTTGTCAAAACTTTGTTATGTTTTAATAAAAATATTGTGACATTTTTTTTATATAATTAAAATTCAAAAAAAGTGAAAAAACAAGCGTGAACAATTTTTAATATTTAATTAAAATTAAAAATATCGGTTAAAATGCGTGTATGTAGTGTCTGCAAAAAAAAATTTGCAAAGGGGGAAAGAAAGTTTTTCCAAGTACCCAAATAAAAGACACATCCTGATTTTATACATACATCTATCAACACCTTTTTGTTTTCTGTATTGTAAATAATTTTAACTTATATCTTTATTTTATGCAATTGATTTTTTTTTTAATTTAATTTTTGCTTTGTTTACACATCAAATTTTGACAACAGCCAAGTTTCTACACTAACAAAATGCCTGTTGTTTTTGTGACGTTGTATTTGTTTTAGGGACAAGACTACCTTATTTATTATACCATGGTACGGTGAAAAAACTTTTTCAAAATATACATACATATAATGTTTTTTAAATTTTAAATCGACGAAACCCCTGAAGAAGTCAACAAACAATTGACGAAACGTAATAAAGCTGTTTTATTAACATTAACTACGTTAGGCTTTATTAGCTTAAAGAAAAATATCATTATCAACAAAATTGCATCATTGGCCAAATAATTCCTACAACACATATGGCTAAACTAGATTTAAGTCAGTTATTCATATTAAAATAAATATATTTTTATTTACGTAACAGACAACTTTACAAATCCACCGAATATTGGAGTTGCAAGTATATCATGTCTGTTCTGCAATTCACAATATTTGTGATTTCAAAATCACAATTGCAATTTTATGCTGTTTTGCAAATCAAAAAAATGTTTACTTTTCGATGTGTTATTGGATTTTCGAAAACACAATAAAACAGCTGACTTTTGTTTTAATGTGGCGACATTTTTTATGGATTGAAAAATAAATAGTGTTTTAAACAAAATATTTTAAGAAAATAATATTTTAATATTTTTAATAAAATTTAAAATAATAAAATTCAAAAAGTTTTGCGCGCAGAAACCTTTTTTTGTGATTTCAAATCACTTCCACAAAAAGTGATTTGCAGAAAATGCAAATATAGTATGTGTAACAAATTTTTACTAAACTATCTGGGAAATCATATTTTTAAATTTTGACACTTTGGTTAAACCTTTGTATTAAATATTTTGTTTGACATAAGTGTGACCGCACAGAAAATATTTTTTCCCATGTTTGCACATGACACTATTTGATGGATGTTTTACCAAACAAAAATGGTCAAATAAATATGCAATGTGTGACCACAAAACAAATTATCTTTAATTTTGAAAACATTTTATTGCGATATGGGGAAACATATTTAAAGCAAATGTTTTCTCAATGTGACCGTACCTTTATAGATACGGAATTCTTGTGTTACTAAAGCTACGTTCACATTTATCAAATATTTGTCGAAAAAAACGTAACCAAGAATAAAAATAATATTTTATTTCCTTTAATACCACTATTTTTTTTTTAATTTTGGGTTCGCATTTTTAAAAAACTGTATAAAAGTACTCTTTTGGAGAATAATTAATATTATTTTGTAATATAAAACCAAGTTAAATGACAGTATCCTAAGCAAAACTAGTGGTTACGTTTTTTTGGACAAATATTTGATAAATGTGAACGTAGCTTAACAAACGTAAAACTTATAAA
This sequence comes from Lypha dubia, assembly GCA_947311025.1. NCBI lineage: Eukaryota > Metazoa > Arthropoda > Insecta > Diptera > Tachinidae > Lypha > Lypha dubia. Next base: position 125,002,200 of record OX371260.1, read on the forward strand.
ATGTGAAAAATCTGACGGTAGCCAATATCCACCAGAAATAATATCCCGAAAAATTCGGAATTTGTTTCATATGCAATGTATCCTCAAGTTTTAAAATAAAATAATACCTCGATGAAATGCAATAAGGGGCTGTGCACATATAACGTAACGCTGTTTTCAGAGATTTTATCCACCCCCCCCCCCCCCCCACCATCGTTACGCTTTTTACTAATTTTTCAGCGCAAAATTTCCAATCCGTAACAAGTCTTTAACCCTCCCCCCAGCGGGCGTTACATAATATGTGCACAGCCCTTAAGAAGCCATGTTACGAACTCAATTCCGATCGCAATAAGTTGATAAGTTGAGTCTTTGGAAAACTAAAACGAAAATGATGTTGGTAATCAAACCACTTTTAAAATTCCAAATAGAAGTGATATTAGATTTTTCTGCTAACTTCATTTGCACAAAACAAACACATCCATACTTTTAGGAGTGTTAGTAAAATAAGCTTTCCATATTAATAAAAAAGCTTAATGAGACATTTGTTAGTAAAAACAAATTTAAACAAAAGCCTATGTACATACATATGTGTATAAAAAACTTCATATGTATTTGTAAAATCTAAATACAAAGTAAACGGAATATGAAGACTGTAAATAAAAAACGATCAGAATACAATATCGGAATTGATACCATTCCGATCAGAATGTGTGACTTGCCCGAATATCCCAAACAAATATAATGGTGTCTATTCCAGAAAACGCGTCGAAGAAGTGAAAATTTACATGGAAAACAAAAACAAAATTGAATACATATAAAAAATTTGTTTTTGTTTATCAAATAAATTTTACCGTTTTTCATAGAGAGAAAAACGCGTTAAATTTCTCGCGTATATTTAATTTAAGAAATGTATGAAAAGTAAAAACAATTCTTGAAATTTTGTTTTTGTTTCCATGTAAATATTCACTTCTTCGACGCGTTTTCTGGAATAAATATGAATAAACAAAACCCCCCATTGCTTATACTAAAAATCACCCTAAAATACTGTAATCGATTTTGGGAAATATCTTGGTGGTGAAAATCTTCAAGTCAAGGAAATCTTTAGTAACAAAGTCTTATCCAGCGAGAGGTTAGGTTCAATAGTTTTTACCAGCATGCATATCCCAAAACGCTTATTTTACATATTCTGAGTTTTCGTTATAAATTAAAAATTAATTAAGCCCCTAAATATTTTCCTGAGACAATTATTGGGGATTATTTTTTATGAAATATTTCCCCAAGAAAAAATAGAAATAATAACCACGAAAATTAAAAAGCGCCCCAATAATCGTTGTTGTTGGCCACCATACATTACTTTGAGGGCTTTTGCCTGTTACCGAAATACCTACTTGGGTCAGATACTTGCCAGTAATACTAGAATAGTCGAATATCGTCTAAATGGCCCAAAAATCTTCAATTTTTTTTTTAATTAGGACCAGCATTCAGGGGATGACCCCAACGTATGCAGTGCATTGTGCTGGAACTCAGGAAGAGGGATAGGGTAGAGAAGATAGATGTTGAAAATTTAGAAGACTTAACTCTTTTACAACTCTGCTTTGCGCTGTATAAGCAGGCATTTTATTAATTGTTTTACTTCGCCGATGTTTCTGCTAACCGACGAAGGAGGGCGATGTTGTTTGTGTACATTAGCTTGGCTAGCATCAATCGCTGTCGGAACAGTTTTTTAGTGACCAGTGCTATGCCTTCATCACTTAAATAATCCGACAACAATTAATACAATGCCACACTAATGCACATTAGAGACATTAATGATGTTGATTGACTTGTTCTGGCCAGGGTTTGAACCCAGGCCCCAAGTCATTGCTTGCTTAGTAGTCAACGCGCTAACCACTTCAGCCAACACCACCCTCTGAATTGGTCATAGAATAGAATAGAAAAGTGGATAGATCTGGTCCAAGGACCGGCACTGCGACACCAATTGGATCTTTTGTGCCATGTATCTCTAAAATTAAACCAAGCTCTGAAAGACTCTCCTTATGAAAGTCAGCACAGAGCTTGGAGAAGTCCGCCTAATATCATCCGAACACACAAATTCAGAAAGAACAAGACGCCTTCTGTTATTACATACGACTATACATTCACAGAGAATGTGTGCCGTTGTCCAGACATAAACGGCACAAGGGTGAGCGAACTAGGATACTCTTCCAAAGATGGTAGTTCAGTCCAAAGTGACCGGCGAGGAAACCAGTAACTAGCCGTAAGTCGTTCCTGTTGAAAATTAGAATGCCACTGTATGAGAATGGCGGTATCAATGATTTGGCCTGCCTTAAACCAGGAGAAGCCACCCAAACTTTCTTTGCGATCGACATGTCATTCTCTCTGATTAGAGTTGTTACAGTCGACCAATTTACGCCACAAAAGGGCTCTGGGCCTGTCAGAGGAGCGGCAGAGGCCCTCTTGGCCAATTCATCCGCTACCTCGTTACCCGGATGACCGCTATGGCCAGGTATCCAGTAAATGGAAACCTTGTTCCGTATCGATAGCTTCTGTAGTGAGTCAAAGCACTCTAAGACAAGCTTAGAACAGAATTCCCATGAAACTAGTGACTTAAGGGCTGCCTGACATATATGCGCGCCTTTAATGCCTCTGCTCAAATTAAAATGAACACATTTGGTGATTGCCTGTATTTCTGCTTGAAATACCGTGGGCCATTTACCCATGGGCACTGAGATTTTCACGTTAGGTCCACAGACTCCAGCGCCTACTCCATCTAAAGTTTTGGATCCATCCGTATACCAACATAAACTTCTGGAATCCACAGAGGGACCATTACCCTCCCACGTGGCCCTAAGCGGAATTGTGACATTGAATCTCTTGTTGAACCTTAGTTCACAGATTATCCTGTCGCTAAGCATCCCTAACAGCTTTCTGCAGGACAATGTATTCAGGATCGATGAATGCCCGTTGCCAACACAGCGAGCAGAGGTACTGATACCCATCCGATAAGCAGCCAACGCCGCAGAGGATCTCATAAAGATTTGTATAGGTGTTAAACCAATCAAGGCCTCAATGGCCAAGGTTGGACATGACCTTATTGCACCTGTAGCAAGAACACACGCCATTCTCTGAGCCTTGCAGAGTTTGTTCTTCGCTGTAATCAATTGGTCTTAAATATTGTAAAATTGAGAATTCAGATAACTTATAAATGCAAATTAAAATTTTGTATGAAGAAAATGTTTTTACATCCCTTGCTAAAATAAAAAGTTATATAAATAATCACCAAAAACTTATTATATAAAAGAACATTTTGAAAAAAAAACGTTACATATAAACATTTTTGCAAATAATAGCAAATGTGATCAAATACGGAGCTACATTTCTGAGTGAACTATGTTTGAGGTTGACGAACCCACATCAAAATATTGACATGTGAACATACCGTTAGCTGGATATAAACAATTACGCCGAATAGTATACATATGTATGTACATACATATGTAGAATATTGTTTATAATCACTAGTTGCATTGTTGCTAAGCAACAAAATTGCAGTAGAAATGACCACAACTTTGTTGTAGTTAAAAATTTTTCTTTTCTGCTTTTAACCAAACGGGACATATTTTTTATTATAGAAGTCCTATAAATTAATTAAAATAAATGCAAAAAATTAAAGCAAAAGCATCCTCGCTGCCCATGTTTAATGGTCGTGTATCGGATTCATCGACATCAAGCACATCTTCATCGGTTATATTGGCAACGAAGAATAAAAAACGCGCCACTTTCAATGCTTTTCCTAAACCAACAGTGTTTTCTATATCGAATTCGGCCAGTAATTTAACACAGAATCATGGGGGGGACACTTTAGACTCTGGCGAGACAGATGTTATTATTATAAAAAATGGCGATTCTGAAAAAACCGGAAAATGTACACAAAAATCTTTGGGTATAGCTGGTACCGAGCTAAGCAATTATGATAAAATAAAAGTTGTGGGTCAGGGCTCTTTTGGCATCGCAGTTCTATATAGACGTAAGAGTGACAATCACAGTGTTGTCTTTAAACAGATAAATTTGAATGATTTAACGCCTCCGGAGAGAGATTTGGCTATGAATGAAGTTGAAGTATTTTCAAAACTGCATCATCCAAATATTATAAGGTAGAAAATATACCTGTACAAACATATCGTTAGCTTAATATAGAAATTCCCTAACTATTTTTTTTTTTCAAATTACGTTTTTTCGTTTGTATCGATAGGGTTATCCATGGAAATATAATAAATAAGCGATTTAAAAAATATTAATAAGTTGGGGTCTGTGTATATTAAGGTAACGACATGTAAATAAATAAATTTATAATAACAAAAAGTTTTTATTTTTTATTTTTAGTTATTTGGGAAGTTTTATCAAAGATAATACTCTATTAATTGAAATGGAGTATGCGGATGGTGGAACTTTAGCTCAAGTTGTAGGCGAACGTAAAATTAGAGATTATTTTCCGGAGCGTTATGTTATAGCAGTATTTGAACAAATTTCAAGTGCTATTAATTATATGCATTCCGAAAATATTTTGCACAGGTAAGTTTACATTGAGGGTAATCACTCTTGGTTGAAAACTCCTCTTGCATTCGTGGGGAAGATCTTGCAGGTCTAGCTTATTTACATATTTTGTTATTGCATTGCTGCAAACTGATGAAAATAAGCTAGACTTGCAAGATCTGCAATTATTACAATACTAAGAGTGATTTCCTCTATTTTAATTTGCATTTTTTAAAATGGATTTCATTAAATGGGTTTTTTTAAGTTAGTAGACCTAGAATTTTATTATATTGGTGTTGGTCTGTTACCCGAAATTAGTATGAGGAAAACCCTCCTTTTATAATTTATAATTTTTGATACATTTATGTACCTATTTTTATTTATAAGGGACTTAAAAACGGCAAATGTTTTTCTAAATAAACGTGGTATTGTGAAAATTGGCGACTTTGGTATATCGAAAATAATGAATACAAAAATTCATGCACAAACTGTATTGGGAACTCCGTATTATTTTAGTCCTGAAATGGCAAGTAATACAAGGTTTTATTACTACAATACAACACCTTTAATATGTTTTATTTTATTTAGTGCGAGGGTAAGGAGTACGATCATAAAAGTGATATATGGGCTTTAGGTTGCATATTGGGCGAAATGTGTTGTTTGCGCAAAACATTTGCAGCAACCAATCTGTCAGAATTAGTTGGAAAAATAATGAGCGTAAGTAAATACAAAATGAATGAGTTTAATGTACACCGGGAATATAATTTCTTACCTTCAAAGGGTTCTTACTTACCGTTGCCCAAGGGATATTCATCTGGATTAAAAAGTTTGCTAAGTAATTTATTGCAGGTATGTACGCTGTTATGAATTGTTAATTACGGTATTATTTTATTTTTGGCTCCAAAATTTTGTATTAAAAAAGAAAAAGAATAAGTGTCTGTTATGAGTTCCGAACGTTTTCAATTATAATGAAAATTTCCGAATCACAAAATAGAATATTTGCTGGCATACTTCCGAATATTTTTGCTCGATTGGTGGCTAATGTGGGAATTTTTTTTAATCTCCTTTTCCATGTGTTATTATCAAACATATATTGGTTTTTATTTCCGAATTAGGTAGATAAAATATCAAACTTGGGTTAGCTTAGGAAGGGTAGTGTGAAATACACATCCACTCGGAGACCCAATTGGATCCATTGTGATTCCCTTCATTTATAATTTATTGACTAATTAGTCTCCTTAATGTCCAAGGAGAAACAAAGAGCCGTTATCATCCATCATTCAGCCATTTAATTCCCATGATAAAGCCCCTGATATCCTCAAGTTTGCAGTTCGCGGTATCACTAATGACCTCATGGAAACGTCTGCTCAGCCATCTTTGCCTATGGCGTTGCAGCCTTGGGCAATGACAGATGGTATGCTCTATAGTTTCTGGCTCCCCTTCATCCCACACATCCTACAGAAATCCGGAGTGCCTTTTTCCCATACTACCTTGTAACAAGCTATGAGACTCTCAAAACCTTTCTATTCATATCCAGCAGTAGATCAGATTTACCTGAATCTAGTTCTGTCCATATGGACATCGAGACTCTACAATCTTCTCTATTCCTCCAGGAATGGTTAGTTCTGCTAATTACCCAATTACTGAGTTCCCTATAGTAGTGACCGATTGGAGGTTTAACCGACCTGTCACTAACTGCCACATCTAATGCTGACCCTATTCTTGCCAGCTCATCAGCGATTTCGTTTCCCTCAATATTGCAATGTCCTGGTACCCAATATAGCCTCACGCTAAATTTGTCCATAAGCAAGTTGAGAGATAGCCTACACCTGCTGACCAGCTTCGATTTGACACTATGATATCAAACTCAACTTCAAAAAAGATTTTTTTGAAATTAAATCAGTTTTTTTGTGTAATAAATGAGATTCTACTTGCTTTCACATAACTTAGTGCAGTCGAAAGTAAAACCAAAATATTCGGAAAAGATTCACTTTCACACGGATGTGAAACTCATGACAGACACGATAATGTCCCCATTCTTTTTTTCAACCCATTTTTTAATATTTTCTTTCTTTGGAACTTGTTTCTATTTTCCGATTTATTTTATTTCCAAATCGGAAAATAAAAACTAGTCCCAAGAAAAGGAAAAATTAAAACATTAAAAAATGGGTAAAAAAAACGAAAATGGCCCCATGTTGTTTTATTAAACAAATTTTTCCATTGAAAAAAAAAATTAAGTTAATTTTCTTATTTAATGCCATTCTACATTTTTTGTTGGGTACCATTTTTTCAATTTGGGGCCAGTTTTTAGTTTAGAATCATTTTTTATGGAGCCATTTTTCTTAATTGATGCCAAATGACCCCTAATCGGAAAAAGTTTTGCATAAAAAAAAAAATTAGGGTTATTTTTCCTATTTAGGTGCCATTTCACATTTTTGTTGGGGATCAGTTTTCTTGAAATTTGGGATAATTTTTTAAAAAACCATAATTTTTGTTACATAATTAATTAGTATTTTATTTAAAATTTATACAGGTGGACCCTACACGCCGCCCTAAAGCATCAGAAATATTAGAATACTGGATACCTTTAATATTTCGCAATCTCGGCAAACATAAAGGGTATCAAAGTTGCAGCAGTTCAACTTTTTAATTAAGTTAATTTTATTATTATATTTATTTAATATTTAGCTATTCTTACGAAGATGATATGAGCTCTACTACAACTTCAACGACCAGCTCAAAAGGTTTGCCTCTACATGAAGATCCTTTGCCAGAAAGTATTTCGGGAAGAACACCGTTGGTCGATTTAGCTACCGCTAAAACCGAAACTAGGGAAATTATGAAAGCAGAAACAGTTCATCCGGATGAAACTGTCGAAAAGAGGTGCTATAATATTTTTATAAATTCAAACATAATTCCAACAACTAGAGCTACATTTTGACAATATTTTTTTTTTTACTTATATGTAGATCTGTGTTATATCAACTTAAATCTTTTGGAAATAGTTTTAGTATGAGTCCAATACAATTGCCTTCAAAGTCATGCATTCTGTGTGTAGCAACTAGTGAAACTCATTTTGTGGTGGTTAATAATGGTATGTAATATGTGTTGTTGTTGGTCCTAGCAGGAAGGACAGCATCACTGGTCGGTGGCTTAGAAATACATATACATATATTTTTAATATTATTAAGATGGATCCGTTTACACGTGGGGAGAAGGAACGCATGGTCAATTGGGTCTCAGTTCTCTAGAAGCTTGGAAGCATTACCCCAGCCGTATGGAAAGTATACGCAATTGTCATATAATAAGGTAATTAAAATACTTGTTAATTTAATCATTTTTTATCGTCACCTTAAAGAAAGGCCTTACCTCATAATTTTTTTCAAATCGCATATTTATCATCTTTCGAGAAAAAGAGTTAGGCCCTTTTATATTAAGGCAACGATATACACATGTATGTATACACACTGTAATATATGGATTATTCCCTTTTGAAGTGCCTGTGCTGGTGAAGGCTTTACAATACTACTGACTCAAACAGGTTCCATTCTAAGTTGTGGCGATAACAGTAAATATGCTTTAGGCCATGATGATAACAAAACCTTTCATAGTCCGAAAGCTATTGAAAAGTTGGAAAATATTCCGGTACTGGAAATAAAAGCAGGTACCACACATGTATTGGCATTGTGTGTAGATGGTAGTATTTATACTTGGGGAACTAATGTACATGGTGCTTTGGGTCTGGGAAGTTTACAGACGCAGCAGTAAGTAACTTAAACAATCCATGCGTACATACATACATACATACATATGTATGTCACTATTAACACGTTACTAAATTTTAGAAAGACACCACAAAACATTTTAATTTCACACGTCAAGTCCAAAGCAAATCATATATTTTGTGGTCCTGATACATCAGCGGTTCTTTTCGAAAATGGCGAAATGCATGTGTGTGGTAACAATGACTGCAATAAGTTGGGATTTGAGAAATCTTCAAAAATAATGGCGTTGGTATGTAGGCTTAGTTTTAATGTGCTTTCTTTGTTTGAACATCATGTTCAATGGATGAGAAGTTTAAGTAACACGAAAAACATATTACGTTTTTATAAATGAATCATTTTAGAAAAAATTACAATTACCATATCCCATATTGGAAGCCCATTTTTCTACGACACTTTCAATATTTTTGGTTGAAGGAGGTTATGTTTTTACACTGGGCTCGAACTCGTCTGGACAACGAGGAGTTGGACATTGCAATAATGTAATGGAAACGGTTTCATTAGTAGAATCAATTAAGGATCGTTATATTGTGGTGAGTGCATTTTAAAATCATACATATCGTCACCTATAATCCAAAAGGCCGTAATAAACAAAATATTAAAAATTACGTTTATAAGAGGAAATAAAGAATATATCTTTCCTTAAAATTTTTTTGGTATATGTTTAGAAATATTGATTTTATTAAAAGAATTTATTTTACATATGAAAAGTAATATTATCAGGCTCAAGTTTAGTTTTTTATTGAATTAATGAAAAAAAAATGCAGAACGTATCAGTATACCGATTTCAAGGCCGTTACACCTCTCATCATCGTACTAAGTAGAGTTGTCAACCGATTAAGAATAATTCGATTAATCGATCAAACAGAACGAAACTCTTGTTCAAATAATTTTAAAATGTTGATTTTCGAATAACGAATAAATCGGTTAATTAATGTCAATTAATCGAACAAATTTTTTTTTTCAGTTTTAAATGCATAACTGAAAATTTTTTGAATTTGTTATTTTGGATGTTTCTAGTTGTTGTCGAACTGCGCATACCTACATAGTAGTCGTGCTATGTTGTGAATGAAACGTTAAAAATTATTCAAAAATGGGGTTTTTTTCACTCTCAGGTGATTAAATTAGAAATACACTAAAGCCAAAAAATTGAGCTCGTTTTGGAAGTATTTTACCAAGAACAAAAATGAAAAAAAAAAAAAAACAAAGTCACATGTAACAAGTGTATACAAAAGTATACAAAATTGTTGGATCAACAACAAAAAAATTAATAATTTTTTTGCAACAGATTTACTTAAACGTATTTAAATAAGAACAAATGAGAGAGGTATAAAATTTTTAAATACGTTAATATTTCTTAAATTCTGGAAATTTTTCGAGCAATTAAAGGTTTTTTGAAATATTCTTCAAAAAGTGAAACTAAAGAATATGCAAATGAATTATACTCCAGATTATTTTATGTTGAAAGTAACCACAATAATTCAGATGAAAGTAATGTTATAGAAGATGATACTAGTAATGAAAATAACAATCTTTTATGCGAATTAAATAATTATATTAAAAGTATTAAAAATTCAAAATATAAAAAAGACTTCAGCGGTGTTTTAGACGATATGGTATATTTCGAAAAATCTAAAAAAAGAACAGAAAAATTAGATAAACTATTTTATGCTCTTCTCACTATATCACCTACCTCGACAATTAGCGAAAGAGTTTGTTCAAAATTTAATTTAATAAAAACCAAAACCAAAAATCGTTTGAAAGCTAAAAAATTTAATCAACTTTTATTTGTTAAAGATTATTTCTTAAGAACAACCCAAATTGTCTGATTTAAAAAAAAAATCATTTGATATTTTTTGACTGAATGAAGCATGTTTATTTGAATTAATAGTTTTATGTATTTTTTTGTTAATAAAAATATTAACTATTTTATTTTTAAATTTTTTTTATGAAATGTTGTTTATTTTTGGTCAATAAATTTTTTGAATCATTTTTTATTCGTTGTTCTCATCGATTAATCGAATAATTTTTCAGCTTTAATCGTTTGATCGAACGAACAAAAACAATTATTTGAAATATTCGAACAAAGTGGAAAGGCGAATAATTGACAACTCTAGTACTAACCAAAATAATTCTCGTATTCTATTTCTGTTGAAAACTTGGTTAAATAGTTGATATTCTTCCCAATTAGTCTCCACTTTAAGAAAATTGTAAAGATGGACGCTGATGAGAGGTGTAGCGGCCTTGAAATCGGTATACTGATACGTTCTGTTAAAACTGATTGGATATAATAATAATATTTTTCAAACATAAAATAACTCTTAGTAATTTGAATTTTCATTAATTCAATAAAAAAACTGAACTTTGAGCCTGATAATATTACTTTTCATATGTACATCAATATAAGTTCAAATAATAATTACGTTTATTCGTAATAATATAAAAAAGAATTTATTTTAGTTTAAAACAAATACATAAACTAAATCTGACAACTGGAAGCGCCGCTTTGAGGTCAGGTGCTACTTTGTACTTTGGATTGAAAAAAAAAGCGCAATAGCAGAATTGATAAATTTAAAAGTAGAAGGCTTAATTCTTTTACAACTCTGCTATCGTGCGTTGGTTAATATTTAGAGCAGGGCCTCTTTGGCAGGCATTTTATTGTTTTACTTTGCCTTCATCAATTTAATAGCGCAACAACAATTAATTGTCAACGCGCTTCAGCCAACACCCCCCCCCCCCCCCCCCCCCCCCCCTTAACAATTTTTACATATTTCTAATAAATCATGTTTTTCCTTTCCAGAAATGCAAATGTAATGATCAATGTTGCATAGTGAGTTCTGATAATAATGTCATAACATTTTGGGGTACACGTAACGGTATACCCGAAATCGGCGGAGGAAGTTCAGCTAATATACAAGGAGAGGTATAAACACTTACATATATATATGTACATATATTAAAAACTTTTCGATAACGACAAATTTTAATGTTTTGAAGCTGCAAGACAACCAAATTGATTTAGAATTGGGTAACAATACAGCAGCATTTACAAATTTCTTAGCATCGGTATATAAATCGGAAGTAGTATTAGATCCACAAGATATTCTAGGGTAAGTTTAACAACTTATTTTGGATACAAAATATTCGGAACAGTATTTTATTTCAGACTGTATTCGTCAAATGAACAACTGGATAAAGGTTTTTATGTTGTAGTAAATGACATTTTCCCATTGCCCCATAGTATTTTGGTACTGGTTGATACTACAACACCTTTAATAGCATCTATAGAGGATTTATCATAGATTTATATAATAAAACACCCTACACTTAGGTTAATATATTTAAGTTCTTGTACTTTTATACAATATCGGTACCAATTTTAGATTCTTGTAAATTGAAACTACAAATTATTAAACTTTGTTTTTATTTGAAATTAAATTTGTATATAAAGATTTTTAAAATAAATACTAAGCGCCCTTTTCACAATGTATGATTAAAAAGTTAACGTCAACTTTAGCGGCAAGTTCGGCATGCAAAACTCGTCCTTAAAGTCGATGTTAACTTTTAATCGTACATTGAGAAAAGGGACGTAAAGCATAGTTCCCAAAAAATGGAATAAGTATTTTTGAATATATGTACATGTACCAGCATCTCGTAACCGTAGGTATATTATATTTTTTTTCTTCTCAAGACTGTCTCCGTTTCCCCTCGAAATCACAAACGGTCTTTTGATTTGATAAATGAAACTATGCGTTTTTTTTTTTTGGAATATATTAATTGATCATGTTTTTATTTTATAATGCGTAAGATGTTTCTTGCCATACAAATACTGTATTATGTTTATAAGGTAAATAAAAATCCAAATTGTTTTGGAATAAAAATTGTTGAGAAAGTTTTAATTTAAATCCAAGCGACTTAAAAGTAAAAAAAAAAAACAAAAATATCTATACAAGACGAAACATCTTAAAAACACGAAAAAACGTTGTCTACAATAGCGTTTCATTAAATTCTGAATTAAAATGTTTTTCAATAACGAGATGACACTGGGCCACCATATCGATCTTGTCCTGGACGGCCGCCACTACTATACAAGCCACCACTACCACTACCGGTATTGGGATAGCCAGAACGTTCATTATAGGTGCGATCATAACGATCTTGTGATGAAGGAATGGGACGCCAGCTACTATCATCTGATGGATTGGGTTTAGGCCAACCTGAGCCAGAATTATGTAGTCCAGATGACATTCCGTTGGAGGAATATTTCATAGATGAACTAGTGGCGCCACCCATGTGTGATGATGACGATGAGGCCCAGAGGGAAGGATTGCCATTCGAGTTAGAGCCATATCCAGTGGAGCTGTCGTAGCGCTTGCTGCCACTGAAATGGTGGATTTATACTTTCAGTGAAATCAATAATTATAAAAGTTAATTCTCATACACTTTACCTGATGTCATCCATACGTCTGTAGCTGTGGGATGAATTGCGATCATCATAACGTCCACTTCCTCCGGAACTCTTATGTAGAGAAGAACTGGCATGGTACGAGCTTCCCACCACAACACTAGATGAAGGCATATGGCGTATTTCAACTTCACGCTTATAGTCATCCCGTGATGTTTTGCTTCCAGAACTATAGTCATCAAGCCCACGTTTAGAAGAGGATGACGCCATATAATCAGAGCCACGTTTGGTATAATCATCTGATCTTTTTGAAGGTATAGCTGTATAGTCGTCAATAGCTGCGCGTTTACCTCCTACAGCACTGGTACTATAATCCATTCTCTTTGATGTGGACGAACTATAGTCATCCATACGTTTACTGGATGAAGTAGTGGTGTAATCATCTCTTTTGTGGCCGCTAAAATATCCGAAAATTCATATATATTGTAAAGTTTTCTTCTACTCTTATTTATGTACCTTCTTGTAGTGGCCAAAGAAGCATCAAATCTAGGAGGAGGGGGTGCGTCATAGCGTTCTGATCCAGAAGTGCGCTTACGATCATCCGTATAGCGATCATCTGTGCTACGTTTGGTTAAACGTTTAATAGGATCATCACGAGTCTCCATAATTCTTCATGTAAAAAAGCACGGCAAAAACACACAAAAAATGTAGAAAAGAAAAAAAAAATAATATTAGAGAAGGTTTTTGAATTCCTTAACGATGAAGTCAAAACCTCATAAAATAGTTTTGGATTAAACAATTTTCTTTTTCCAAAGAGGCCAACGAAAACACACGTATTTAAAAAGCATATTATTGCAAGTCCTTCGAATATATACGAGGATTTTTCATGGAAATGTTTGAATGAAATATTGGGAAAGAAGTGAGAAGATCTATATCCTCTTCGAAAATAAAACAATAAATTCTTGTTACTGCGGCAAAGATTTGGTGAATAACTCATGGTTATTGGAAAAAAATTGTTGGAACGATTGTTTTCCATATAAAATATGTATGAATCGTTTCTTAAATCTAGGATATTTTTTTTTTTTTTTGGAAAAGTGGTGTGAACGTTACGCGTGTTATAAGTTTGTTTGTTCTTTTATCTTGTTTAAACAACATAGCATACTTCATCTGTTGACGTTTTATTTCAAGTCTTTCCAACTCTAGCTTTTCCCGCTCCAATTTCTGGCGTTCGCGTTCCAAACGCAGCAATTCGGCCTTTTCACGTTCCAAGCGTTCTCGTTCCAGTGCCAATTTCCTACGTTCCTCAGCAAGACGGGCTTCTTCCAGGCGCTGACGTTCTCTGAATTCTCTACGCCGCCTTTCTTCTTCGCGCATCTCACGCTCACGTTCACGCATACGCTGACGTTCCCGTTCTTCACGGATTTTTTTATACGATAAAATTTCTCTTTGCCGCAAACGCTCCCGTTCACGCTGACGGTGGTCTTGTAGTCGATCATTATTACGGCCATTGTGAATTTCACGAGCTTTTAAGGATGAATTAGTCTCTGACCTGCCTTTTTCAATGCGAATGGCTTCTTTTGTGTCATCTTTCTTGTCATTATCATCTTTGGGACGTGAAGTTTTATCTCTATCATCTTTTTTTATACCAGTTTCATCTTTCTTACCCGCTTCACTTTTATGTTTACCATCATCTTGTGACAATTTGCTGGAAGATTTCTTATCATCATCTTTCTTTTTAGATTCTGAACGCGATGCACCAGAAATCTTTCCACCACCATCCTTTGCAGAACTTGATGAACTACCAATTTCATTTTTAGTACGTTCCACAGATATAATACGTCCATGTAATTCTGTACGATGCAAATGGTCAATACAGCGGCTGGCATCATTCGAGGATGACATGGTTACATATCCATAACAACGTGTACCTGGTGTACGCGTATTTGTCACTACCTTGGCTCCAATTACTTTCCCATACTTTGAGAAAATAGTCTTCAAATCACTAGCTCGTGTCAATGAAGACAAACCGGATACCCACAAGTTGCGAGACGTATTGGATGATGTTGACGAACTTGTTGATTTACCACTGGCTGATTTTAAATTGGTAGTAGAGTTAGTTGCTTTTTCTGGAAATTCCATATAAATAATAACAGAGTAGAGAGAAGGTTGAGTTATTTATACATATTTGGTTTATGTTTTCTATTTTTGGAATAAATTAAATTATATTTTTATCACTTTAGCTGCCACTTTTACAGAAACACTTTTTTTGTGTATATGTATTTATATTATTAGTGTTTAAATATTTAAACTAAATCTAAACACTCGTTTTTTATTTTGTTTTTTTAAGAACAAAATGTCTATGCAAGAAAGTGTGAATTAAATAAGGATGAAGTTGAAACTCCAGCAAAACAAAAACATCAGGATCTATAGATGTGAAGGTGTAGGTATTTGTGCCTTTTGATGTATAACGATTTAATCTTATTTTCTTCTTCCTTATTTTGCATAACACTGTGAACATTGTGAATATAAATCTTAAATAGCATATCGAAAGTGAACCTTATTGTATCGCCTTGTCTTCGTTGTTTCTGTGTTCACATAGCAGCAATAAACACCTTCAGGCTAGAAGAATCTCGTAATCTCGTATTGTTGTCCACCTAAATAATAAAAACCCTTTAACTTCAGTTGATTATCGAATTATAACAAACGCATTCTTTTATGTAATGGTTTAACCCATAAGTTTCTTGGTGAATTCAATTCATTGCATATGAAATTCATTCCATTGACAACTCAAATTGTGTTTGTTTTATTTTAGATAAAAGTTTTTCTTTAAATAACCATTACTTTCTTTTTGCAATCTTTCAAAATATGTGAAATATATCACATGATTTGCAACGTTATCACTTGTAGTCGGTGTTACTTCCAATATCATGCGCAAATGTCATTCTACAGCTTTTTTATGCAAATAGTTCATGATCAAATAAAAATATCTTATTTATGTGTAAAGGCTTTACGTTGCCACAGCTTCGATATTTTATAGCGTTAACAAATTAATAAATATTGGAATACAAATTAGTACGGTCCGGTTTGTATGAATTTTATTCAGAATGAAACCGAATGAACAGATCAATCAAGGTGTTGCTGGCTACTATTTTACCTCTTTTTATGCACTTTGCAAACATCTTTCGGAAAAAAATATTACTCGTTTTTATGAAACAATGTCAGTTAGGGAGTAGGTTTCGAAGGCCGTCACAGCTTAAGAAGTGACGCAAGTGGATCCGCTATTTTCGGTCCCTTTGCAATACCCTACAGCAGACAAGGCAAAAGTCAACTGCTTATTGAATAACCTACAGGTGCCCTGTCGCCGATGCAAACCACTCCGATCGTATCAGGAAGGCAGTTAGGATTAAGTTTTCGATTTTTGCGAAATAACAGAATTACTAAATGTTTTTTTTCTCTATTGTTGCGAGAGTTATCATGCAGAAAAATATGTTATATATGTTTGTATTCCGGTCGGTTGAAAAGATCAATCCGCGTTGATTTTAATGTTCAGGTCGATGACAGCAGTTTGTGATTCTTCGCGTTCTCTAAAATGTCCATCTCACATCACAATAAAATACACAATTTTGTTGCATTTAAATCAGCTATCTTCTACAGCGTCTCTCTGTTTCAGTTGTTTAAAAGCATAAGAATTATTTCCATTTGTTCAATAGTAATCAGCTAATCCTGCATATTGTCTAGTGTTTTTACAGAAATCATCCGTTTATGTTGACGCTGTCGAGCGAAACTTTTCAGCTACACTGACATGTTGAGTTGATCAACCGACTGTCCAGTTAGAAATATTCTCACCAAGGCCGTTTAATAATAGTATTTCGTTTTCAGGTCAATGGGATCTTCAACCCTGAACGACCCCGAGTCCAAATCAGCTAAAAACTGTCAACTCTCAGCGACAAACGAAAATTATTCCTCAGGGAAGAATTCCCAACAACGGCAGAGCTGTTACAATAACAAATATTTCTTATGACGCTAAATTAATAAAATTCTTTGTTTCATATTCAGCACATTAAATAGAAGAGATCCGTCGGAAATATAAAACGATATGACCTTAATATTATTGATCGATGTGTCATCTTTTCGAAACAACCGAAATCACCGGTCACCACAAAATTCATAACAGCTAGAACACGGACCGAACTAACAAGTACATACATTATTTTCAAATCTTCCTTGTCTCTCAGAATGTTCCAAATTAAATTTAAAAACTGATGGATTTTTTGAAAGTAAATTCATTGATCTCAAATTTTCCAATTATATCCGTGTTGCATGAAAAATTTTATAAATTTTTACGAATTTCGTTATTTTAGTTGGATGTTCATCAATATTTTCAATATTCCGTCTTAGTAAACGTTGCTCCAGTGGTTATCATATATTTTACAGCTTCCCCTTAAATATAATTCTATTACTTAATTTCACACTTTCTTGCAATTATACACTTTTTATACTTTTTCTTAACCTAAATTTAGCACTGTCACTTTAATAAGATAATTTTTAAAAATGATATATCTAATTTAAAAAATTCTATGCTCGATATTCATATTCATATGTTATTTATTCCCTAGCTTTCGCATAAGTTACCTTTATCTTCCTTGGACTTTGATTTATCGCTGAAAAATATTATGAAAAAAAGAGTAAAATAAATGATTTTAAACGATATTTGTGCAAAGATAATATGTAGGTATTATGTTTATATATGTTGGATAAGTTTTCATCAGAAATATTTATTAAAATACAAGTATATTTCTACTTACTTTTCCTTTTTGTCACCAGATTTATCATCTTTCTTTTTATCATCTTTGTGGCCAGACTTTTTGCCATCCTTGTTTGATGATTTTTCCGATTTGCCATCCTTTGTGGAACCCTTGTCTTTGTGTTGTGAAGCTGGTCAAAAATGAAAAATTTTATTATAAATAATATAACATATTAGTAATTTTCAATCTCAAGGAAGTACAAAACCGGAGGTATATAGAGCAATTTCCTTATCAAATCAGTTCATAAAAATTTCGTTTGTGAAGAGCACTCACCAGTTTTTTCTTTGTCATCGGGGGCCTCATCATGTAATAATTGTTGTTCATCTTCTCCAATTGTAAGATTAATACCTTCCTCGTTATCATTATTACCAGCATCGCCATTAGTTTCATCTTCATTATGTAGTATCTCATCCGATTCGTTGTGTTCATTATTTTCATTTTCTTCCTCATCATTGTATTCTTCATTTTCATTGTATTCTTCTTCATCCTCTATGTCATTAACAATGACACATTCATCATCAACATCTCCTACTTGATCAACTTCATCGTCATTTTCATTTTCATATTCATCATTTTGAGGTTCATCATCTGGATCAATTGGTTCTTCTTTTATATGAATTTCTTCTACCGGTGGTTCTGGTTCTGGTTCTGGTTTTGATTGTTTACTTTTTGCATTTTTATCGACGGTAGTAGTAACGCTTTTAGCAGTAGAAGTTTTCTTTATTGGCGTATTCTTGCCAGGACCAAAAACATATTTAGCCGGATCTAAGCCATCTCCTTTTAGAGCCTTAAAAATTTTGAATAAAATTTTAATTGTCAAACACTATGAGATAGACTTCCATTACAGCCTATTTATTGTTTTAAGAGTTACACACATAGAATTAATATATGTACATATATTGTTTTACAAATTACCAAGAAAAATTCAATTTAGATGTTAAAATCTCATTTCTATAAAATAAAACAAGTGAAGTTGTAAATAAATAACAGTTGTGAACTGGAAACAGTTACAAATCTTTCTCTTGGGCAATAGTTATTATTCAACAGTAATTTTTCTGTCCACCATCTTATTTTCGCACTTGAAATTTGTGTTTTAATAAAGCTTAAAGTAATACTATTAAAAACGAATAAGGACATGTAAACTTAAACGAGGATATATAATACCATTTATTTTTTTAAATATTTCACCAGATTTCGCTTATTAAATAATTACGTGATCAAAAGTTTTTCCAAACGATTTTAAGATTAAACGTGACCCGTAGTCAGGCTGATTTATAGTACGTTTAGCTGTAAATGAAGTTAGACTAGTCTTTGTCAATTCCGTTAGTAATATTTAAGTGGTTTATTATCAGTGATGCCAACTCTTGCAACATCATAAGCACTTTGAGCCCATGGAAATAGGGTAAAAAAAGGGTAAAAATGAAAAAAAATTTCAGGTACAAAAGCACTAACTTAATTTTGTTTTGGGTCTGGTGGATCAAAAGACAGCCTTGGCTGCAATGAAAAACTTTCATTTGGATTTATTGCTTTTTCATGTTTTCTCTTGTGCGACTTTGTCAGAGTAAATCGCTTTATCGTGAATCGATTTCACATTTACAACAAATGCAATATGCTTTTAGTTCATCTTTTGCTAATCTAAGCCACATTTTAAAAGCTCGGTCATTCTCCCAAGGTTTTCTATATATTTGTTTTTCAATCTAAAGGAAAGCCATTGTTAGATTATGAACTTTAACACATATAAAATCAATGAAGAACTTCCTTTTAATTACTGTTCAGCTTTATAATAAACAAGGTACTTTCTTGCTTAAATTTGCACAGCAAACAAATCAACGGATATGTTTATTAAAAGTAAATCACAAAATTTTCTGCACGAATTTAAAAAAAAAGATGTTTGAGAAATTATAGAATTCAAACTCTTAACAGTTTGCGAGTACTAATCAAAATATAGATGCACATAATACGCAGTTGGTAAAAAAAATATTAGGTGTGTTTAAAGAATAATAGGAAAATGGTTCAGTGCCAAAAATGTTATTTAAAACGCACCAAAAAGCACTGTGAGAAATTGTTAAAAGCACTATAAATACCCGCTTTTCAAAAACGGGTATTTAACAAAATTTCGGGTATTGCTTAAGTAAAAAAGCACCAAAAACTACCCGAAAAGCACCAAAAGGGCAACGCTGTTTATTATAAATAAAATTTAAAATTTTTATGTACGCAGAGCTTTTTTCCATCTTTAAGCCATGGTGTTGGGTACCATTCTTCTCTCCCCTCTCACCAAAACCGCACTTTCAAGAAAGAAAACTTACACTTGTGAACAGCCTAATATACACTTATACATATGGACGGCGAATTCGCATATTTCCACCATGATACGAATTCGCCTTATTTCCACCCAAGTCGAACATGTTACGAATTCGCCTCGTAAAATTTTGAGAACGGAAAATCGTTAAATCTGGCAGCCGTTTCTATAGTTACGCATGTTATGTATAGTCAAACCTTTGCTACACAGCCACGCCTCCATAAGGTAGGCGCTATTAAGGGCCATAGGCACGACCAAAATGCTGAAAAAGTGCTGTGTGTTTGACATCAAGCATACCCTATATCTAAATTTTTTATCAAGCGTCGTCGGTGTCACACATACAAATTTTTAACTCATACTAGCAAGCATTTTGAAAGTGTCTGAAGCCCTTTAGGAATCACATTATAAGGTTTATAAGAGAAATGTCGCCAAACTACCTATGTAAGTCATATAATTTTAAGTAGATAGAATTACCTTTTCCAATCTTTCAATTAATGCAGACTTTGGTCCAATAGTTTCCAATTTTCTTCTTTCCAATTCATCTTTTAGATCGCAAACACGTAACTCATTTATTTTTTTGCCAACTTCGGACATTTTTTAGCTTTCCTTTACGAACCTTTAGTTTTCTTTTGAATGCAAATTGGTATATTATTTTTCAAGTTTTTTTTATAAATTTGTATAAAATACTTTGCCGTCTGCACTGATGTACGAAAAATTTTTCATCAAGAATAAAAATGGCGATTGCGATAAAAAGTGATGCCAAACTTTCATGGCTGCCAGATTTTTTATATAAAAAAATGAGTGTGGCCAATTTTGTTAAAATGAGTCTCCACATACTAATTTTATTTTATTAAGTGTCGTGTTAGTCACAATGTGGGTATACTAGAAATTTATTTACATGGGATACTTTTATTGCCGAACATATTTAATTCACTTTTGTTCTTGCCTAAAGCTTATATACTATGGATTTTAATACGTGGATAACAGTTTTTTTTTAATTTGTTAAAATGGTGTTTCGAGGAAAATAGAGCAAAATTAAGTCAAGCTGTCAAAAACATTTTTTCTTAAAGGGCTATTAGACACGCATACTTGTCTGCAGACATGTATGATGGCAAACGAAAACTCACTGTGTAATAGCATGTATGTCGATTACGTCTGACATGTATGTATGTTGGTTTTCAAATATTTTTGATTTTCTGATGTCTGTTGCACACCAACATACACACAACATTTATGTGTACTGAAGTGTGCCGTCAGCGTTAGATAGTGTAATAGCAAAATGCAAAATATGCCATCGTACATGTCTGCAGACTAGTATGCGTGTCTAATAGTCATTTTAGAACAATAATTTCATATGACATATTCAAGCTAATAATTATAACAAAGCTCGGCGCTGCCACCTGGTTTAATACAACATGAAATAGGTAATCGTCGGTTGTACTCTTATCGATAACAAAGGGAAAACTTGGTTGCACTTATTACGATGACGTTTAGCCGCCATATTGGCCTTTCTTTCTTTTTCAGACCACGTTCTCTACGAGTCGTATGAAATAAACATGAGCCTCACAATTTCTAAAAAACGCAAGGTAATTTATATCTTAAAACGTTTAATTACACATAATGTTCGGTGTTATTGTCGGCATTTTTAAAAGTGATAAATTTTTGTGTGAAAGTTCCAATATATTATGAAAAAAATTCGAATTTTTACTAACCTCAATCTTTGAGGCTTGAAGTTTGGAAGTGTCAAAATTTGTTGAGTCAATTTTTGAGGAATATGAAGTTTTAATATAATCAACTGTTGAGAAATAATTAATTAATAATCAAATGTGTTTGTTTATTTTAGTTTGTTGCCGATGGCATGTTCAAGGCTGAATTGAACGAGTTCTTGACTCGTGAACTCGCTGAGGATGGTTACTCCGGTGTTGAAGTGCGTGTAACTCCCGCCCGTACTGAAATCATCATTATGGCCACCAAAACCCAACAAGTTTTGGGTGAAAAGGGTCGTCGTATCCGTGAATTAACAGCTATGGTTCAAAAGCGTTTCAACTTTGAACCTGGCCGTATTGAATTATACGCCGAAAAAGTTGCTACCCGTGGTTTGTGCGCTATTGCTCAAGCTGAATCCCTCCGTTATAAGTTGACTGGAGGCTTAGCTGTCCGTCGTGCATGCTATGGTGTATTACGTTTCATTATGGAATCTGGCGCTAAGGGCTGCGAAGTCGTTGTATCCGGTAAATTGCGTGGTCAACGTGCTAAATCCATGAAATTCGTTGATGGTCTTATGATCCATTCTGGTGACCCATGTAACGATTACGTTGAAACCGCTACTCGCCACGTCTTGTTGCGTCAAGGAGTTTTGGGTATCAAGGTTAAGATCATGTTGCCTTACGATCCTAAGAACAAGATTGGACCCAAGAAACCATTGCCTGACAATGTGTCTGTTGTCGAGCCTAAAGAGGAAAAAATCTATGAAACGCCTGAAACGGAATACAAAATGCCAGCTGTAGCACAGGTTTTTGATGATGCCGCTGAAATCTAGAGATTTTGTAACTTTAAATTTAATTCAATTTTTTTTTGCGTATTTTCACAATTTTTTTGGTGATTTTATAAACTTCAAAAAAAGATATAAAAACTATTATCAAAACCAACAATTTTATACGAAAGATGCATATTTAATTAAAAGGCATAGTAGTGCAAGTTCTCAGGTCTATACATAAAGTGTGTGTTTTACAAAAATTTATTTTTGCTGGTTCTAACACCTCTAGTTTGATTTGTATAATCACAAAAAAATTTTGGAAAAATGATACTCCAAATAGGTGACATTAAGGTTTTACCATGAAAGCTTAGCTTTTTTGTATAGGGACTAGGGTATCCTCAAATTTGTATTAGACACTTCCACAATTGGGAGTGCTAAAATTTGGTAAATAGGTAAAATATTAGTGAGTATCAGAAAAATGCGAACACATACAGGTTTTTTTTTCATCTAAAAAATAATAACTTTGAAAAATGGTGTCAAGTTGTAACATTTCCACAATATATGTACATATAAAAATATTGGAATTAATGAAAATGAAACTTTATTTTGTCTGTTGGTTATGTTATTTTCGGTAAATATTTGATAAATATAAACGTAGCTTTTTAACCTTAAGTATACGATAGTTTTATTATAGACTTCAATAAATAATGCCTCAAAGCACTTTAATTGATTTCCAATCGTCAGGTTGACCGGCTTTAAAGAAAACACTTAATAATGATAGAACTACAGATTATCCCACATGCATGATTTCTTGTTTGATGGCGTACATTAACCCATGGAAGGGTTGCCTATTCTATATACATATTTCCAAATCATTTAGGGCTATGTTATTATTGAAAACTTTTAATTTACGATTTAAAATGAGAATATTTTACATTTGGAAGATAAATATGAATGTCATAATCTGTAGTCTGTTGAATTTGAAGGAACCTCACCTGACATAAAATTAATAATTTATTTACAAGACCGAAAAATTTTTTGTCGGTCCGCATTAGCTTCAAAGCTCCAAGATAAAAATAATTTCCTTTGTATGTAATAAATTTAGACGAAATGCATAGATACCAAATAAAAAAATTCTTTAACAAATCTGAAAATCTATGCAGATTAATTTACACTTTTTTCTGATAAAATTTATATGTGATGTGAGACTTAGCAATCCTGCAATAAAAATTACTTTGACAGTTCACCAAAAATTTATTTTATGGGATATCGTTATACGAGTAGATGAAGAATTTTAAGTTTAAATTTATAAAATATACGTGTCTGTCATGAGTTTCACATCCGTGTGAAAGTGAATCTCTTCGGAATATTTTGGTGTCCTGACATTCACTTCCGAACTATTTTTTCGTTTTTCTTTCGACTGCACTAAGCTGTGTGAAAGCAAATAGAATCTCATTTATTATAAGGTATGGTCACGTCTGCCAAAAAAATACCAATGAAAAACTTTTTGAATTATGCATTTATTTATTACGTTAAACAGCATATAATAAGATAAGATTATAGGTAGTACATTTTCTATAAATTATATAGGAAACTGTTTAACGTAATAAACAGGTATCTAAATCAAAAGTTTTTTCATTACTATTTAGTGGTTACGCTTTTTTGGGCAAATGTTTGGCAGACGTGACTGTACCTTAAGTATATATATTAATATATAAGTATCTCACGTTCGGAACTCATGACAGACACGATAGTGTAAAAAAATTATTATAATAACCATGTGTGAAGTGTGTTTAAAAGTTTTAAGTGCAAAAAAAAGTTGCTCAAAAGTTTGAGGCAAATTGTAAATATTAAGTTCGCTGTAGGCAAATGTATACAAAATGATGGGAAAAAAATTCAAGTGAGAAATTGTGATCAAAAAAAGCTTTGGATAAAATTTGGCTATCTTTGGGACACTATTAAGATCCTTAGGGAGAGAATTTGCACGTTACATTTTAAGCATTACGATTTCGGTAGAAATTTAAAATATGAAATGGGTAAGTTAGAATTATTTTGGCCCACAAATGGCCAAATTCCAGTAGAGCTTATCAAAATTTACACAATTTTAATTTTTAAAATTTTATAGAAAAATTCTCAAATACAATTGAGAACTCGGACTTACATAGTCAATAAGTATAAATCTTTGGCTTTAATTTCCCATTGGTCTAAATGAGTGACAAAGAAATATGTGCCCACAAATGGCCGATTCCCGTAGAGATCATCAAAAATTTACACAACTTTAATTTTTAAAATTCTATAGAAAAATTCCCAAATACAATTGAGAAATCGGACTTACATACATAGTCTATAAGTATGGATCCTTGGCTTTAATTTCCCATTGGTCCAAGTGAGTGACAAACATAAATGTGCCCTCAAATAGCCAAATTCCCATAGAGCTGAACAAAATTTACACAATTTTAATCTTTAAAATTTTATAGAAAAACTCTCAAATACAATTGAGAAATCCGACTTACATACATAGTCTATAAGTATGGATCCTTGGCTTTAATTTCCCATTGGTCTAAATGAGTGACACACATAAATGTGCCCTCAAATAGCCAAATTCTCGTAGAGTTGAACAAAATTTACACAATTTTAATCTTTAAAATTTTATAGAAAAATTCTCAAATACAATTGAGAAATCGGACTTACATAGTCTACAAGTATAAATCCTTGGCTTTAATTTCCCAGTGGTCCAAATGAGTGACAAACATAAATGTGCCCACAAATAGCCAAATTCTCGTAGAGTTGAACAAAATTTACACAATTTTAATCTTTAAAATTTTATAGAAAAATTCTCAAATACAATTGAGAAATCGGACTTACGTAGTCTATATGTATGGATCCTTGGCTTTTATTTCCCATTGGTCCAAATGAGTGACAAACAAGTGTTATAGAAAAATTCTCAAAAACAATTGAGAAATCGGACTTACGTAGTCTATAAGTATGGATCCTTGGCTTTTATTTCCCATTGGTCCAAATGAGTGACAAACAAGTGTTATAGAAAAATTTTCAAAAACAATTGAGAAATCGGACTTACATAGTCTATAAGTATGGATCCTTGGCTTTAATTTCCCATTGGTCCAAATGAGTGACAAATACATTTTATCTATAAGTATGGATCCTTGGCTTTTAGTTCCCATTGGTCCAAATGAGTAACAAACAAGTGTTATAGAAAAATTATCAAATACAATTGCGAAATCGGACTTACGTAGTCTATATGTATGGACCCTTGACTTTAATTTCCCATTGGTCCAAATGAGTGACAAATACATTTTATAGAAAAATTCTCAAATACAATTGAGAAATCGGACTTACATAGTCTATAAGTATGGATCCTTGGCTTTTAGTTCCCATTGGTCCAAATGAGTGACAAACAAGTGTTATAGAAAAATTATCAAATACAATTGCGAAATCGGACTTACGTAGTCTATATGTATGGACCCTTGACTTTAATTTCCCATTGGTCCAAATGAGTGACAAATACATTTTATCTATAAGTATGGATCCTTGGCTTTTAGTTCCCATTGGTCCAAATGAGTGACAAACAAGTGTTATAGAAAAATTATCAAATACAATTGCGAAATCGGACTTACGTAGTCTATATGTATGGACCCTTGACTTTAATTTCCCATTGGTCCAAATGAGTGACAAATACATTTTATAGAAAAATTCCCAAATACAATTGAGAAATCGGACTTACATAGCCTATAAGTATGGATCCTTGGCTTTAATTTTCCATTGGTCCAAATGAGTGACAAACAAATGTTATAGAAAAATTCTCAAATACAATTGAGAAATCGGACTTACATAGTCTATATGTATGGACCCTTGGCTTCAATTTCCCATTGGTCCAAATGAGTGACAAACAAATGTTATAGAAAAAATCTTAAATACAATTGAGAAATCGGACTTACATAGCCTATAAGTATGGATCCTTGGCTTTAATTTTCCATTGGTCCAAATGAGTGACAAACAAATGTTATAGAAAAATTCTCAAATACAATTGAGAAATCGGACTTACATAGTCTATATGTATGGACCCTTGGCTTCAATTTCCCATTGGTCCAAATGAGTGACAAACAAATGTTATAGAAAAAATCTCAAATACAATTGAGAAATCGGACTTACATAGCCTATAAGTATGGATCCTTGGCTTTAATTTTCCATTGGTCCAAATGAGTGACAAACAAATTTTATAGAAAAATTCTCAAATACAATTGAGAAATCGGACTTACATAGTCTATAAGTATGGATCCTTGACTTTAATTTCCCATTGGTCCAAATGAGTGACAAACAAATTTTATAGAAAAATTCTCAAATACAATTGAGAAATCGGACTTAAATAGTCTATAAGTATGGATCCTTGGCTTTAATTTCCCATTGGTCCAAATGAGTGACAAACAAATTTTATAGAAAAATTCTCAAATACAATTGAGAAATCGGACTTACATAGTCTATAAGTATGGATCCTTGGCTTTAATTTCCCATTGGTCCAAGTGAGTGACAAACATAAATGTGCCCTCAAATAGCCAAATTCCCATAGAGCTGAACAAAATTTACACAATTTTAATCTTTAAAATTTTATAGAAAAACTCTCAAATACAATTGAGAAATCCGACTTACATACATAGTCTATAAGTATGGATCCTTGGCTTTAATTTCCCATTGGTCTAAATGAGTGACACACATAAATGTGCCCTCAAATAGCCAAATTCTCGTAGAGTTGAACAAAATTTACACAATTTTAATCTTTAAAATTTTATAGAAAAATTCTCAAATACAATTGAGAAATCGGACTTACATAGTCTACAAGTATAAATCCTTGGCTTTAATTTCCCAGTGGTCCAAATGAGTGACAAACATAAATGTGCCCACAAATAGCCAAATTCTCGTAGAGTTGAACAAAATTTACACAATTTTAATCTTTAAAATTTTATAGAAAAATTCTCAAATACAATTGAGAAATCGGACTTACGTAGTCTATATGTATGGATCCTTGGCTTTTATTTCCCATTGGTCCAAATAAGTGACAAACAACTGTTATAGAAAAATTCTCAAAAACAATTGAGAAATCGGACTTACGTAGTCTATAAGTATGGATCCTTGGCTTTTATTTCCCATTGGTCCAAATGAGTGACAAACAAGTGTTATAGAAAAATTTTCAAAAACAATTGAGAAATCGGACTTACATAGTCTATAAGTATGGATCCTTGGCTTTAATTTCCCATTGGTCCAAATGAGTGACAAATACATTTTATCTATAAGTATGGATCCTTGGCTTTTAGTTCCCATTGGTCCAAATGAGTGACAAACAAGTGTTATAGAAAAATTATCAAATACAATTGCGAAATCGGACTTACGTAGTCTATATGTATGGACCCTTGACTTTAATTTCCCATTGGTCCAAATGAGTGACAAATACATTTTATAGAAAAATTCTCAAATACAATTGAGAAATCGGACTTACATAGTCTATAAGTATGGATCCTTGGCTTTTAGTTCCCATTGGTCCAAATGAGTGACAAACAAGTGTTATAGAAAAATTATCAAATACAATTGCGAAATCGGACTTACGTAGTCTATATGTATGGACCCTTGACTTTAATTTCCCATTGGTCCAAATGAGTGACAAATACATTTTATAGAAAAATTCTCAAAAACAATTGAGAAATCGGACTTACGTAGTCTATAAGTATGGATCCTTGGCTTTTATTTCCCATTGGTCCAAATGAGTGACAAACAAGTGTTATAGAAAAATTTTCAAAAACAATTGAGAAATCGGACTTACATAGTCTATAAGTATGGATCCTTGGCTTTAATTTCCCATTGGTCCAAATGAGTGACAAATACATTTTATCTATAAGTATGGATCCTTGGCTTTTAGTTCCCATTGGTCCAAATGAGTGACAAACAAGTGTTATAGAAAAATTATCAAATACAATTGCGAAATCGGACTTACGTAGTCTATATGTATGGACCCTTGACTTTAATTTCCCATTGGTCCAAATGAGTGACAAATACATTTTATAGAAAAATTCCCAAATACAATTGAGAAATCGGACTTACATAGTCTATAAGTATGGATCCTTGGCTTTTATTTCCCATTGGTCCAAATGAGTGACAAACAAGTGTTATAGAAAAATTTTCAAAAACAATTGAGAAATCGGACTTACATAGTCTATAAGTATGGATCCTTGGCTTTAATTTCCCATTGGTCCAAATGAGTGACAAATACATTTTATCTATAAGTATGGATCCTTGGCTTTTAGTTCCCATTGGTCCAAATGAGTGACAAACAAGTGTTATAGAAAAATTATCAAATACAATTGCGAAATCGGACTTACATAGTCTATAAGAATGGATCCTTAGCTCTAATTTCCCATTGGTCCAAATGTGTGACAAAAATAAATGTGCCCACAAATAGCCAAATTCCCGTAGAGCTGAACAAAATTTACACAATTTTAATCTTTAAAATTTTATAGAAAAATTCTCAAATACAATGGAGAAATCAGACTTACATAGCCTATAAGTATGGATCCTTGGCTTTTAGTTCCCATTGGTCCAAATGAGTGACAAACAAGTGTTATAGAAAAATTTTCAAAAACAATTGAGAAATCGGACTTACATAGTCTATAAGTATGGATCCTTGGCTTTTATTTCCCATTGGTCCAAATGTGTGACAAACAAGTGTTATAGAAAAATTATCAAATACAATTGCGAAATCGGACTTACGTAGTCTATATGTATGGACCCTTGACTTTAATTTCCCATTGGTCCAAATGAGTGACAAATACATTTTATAGAAAAATTCTCAAATACAATTGAGAAATCGGACTTACATAGTCTATAAGAATGGATCCTTGGCTTTTAGTTCCCATTAATCCAAATGAGTGACAAACAAGTGTTATAGAAAAATTATCAAATACAATTGCGAAATCGGACTTACGTAGTCTATATGTATGGACCCTTGACTTTAATTTCCCATTGGTCCAAATGAGTGACAAATACATTTTATAGAAAAATTTCCAAATACAATTGAGAAATCGGACTTACATAGTCTATAAGTATGGATCCTTGGCTTTAATTTCCCATTGGTCCAAATGAGTGACAAACAAATGTTATAGACAAATTCTCAAATACAATTGAGAAATCGGACTTACATAGTCTATATGTATGGATCCTTGGCTTTAATTTCCCATTGGTCCAAATGAGTGACAAACAAATTTTATAGAAAAATTCTCAAATACAATTGAGAAATCGGACTTACATAGTCTATAAGTATGGATCCTTGACTTTAATTTCCCATTGGTCCAAATGAGTGACAAACAAATTTTATAGAAAAATTCTCAAATACAATTGAGAAATCGGACTTAAATAGTCTATAAGTATGGATCCTTGGCTTTAATTTCCCATTGGTCCAAATGAGTGACCAACAAATTTTATAGAAAAATTCTCAAATACAATTGAGAAATCGGACTTACATAGTCTATAAGTATGGATCCTTAGCTTTAATTTCCCATTGGTCCAAATGAGTGACAAACAAATTTTATAGAAAAATTCTCAAATACAATTGCGAATTCGGACTTACGTAGTCTATATGTATGGACCCTGGACTTTAATTTCCCATTGGTCCAAATGAGTGACAAACAAATTTTATAGAAAAATTGTCAAATACAATTGAGAAATCGGACTTAAATAGTCTATAAGTATGGATCCTTGGCTTTAATTTCCCATTGGTCCAAATGAGTGACAAACAAATTTTATAGAAAAATTCTCAAATACAATTGAGAAATCGGACTTACATAGCCTATAATTATGGATCCTTGGCTTTCATTTCCCAATGGTCCAAATGAGTGACAAACAAATTTTATAGAAAAATTCTCAAATACAATTGAGAAATCGGACTTACATAGTCTATAAGTATGGATCCTTGGCTTTAATTTCCCATTGGTCCAAATGAGTGACAAACAAATTTTATAGAAAAATTCTCAAATACAATTGAGAAATCGGACTTATATAGTCTATAAGTATGGATCCTTGGCTTTAATTTCCCATTGGTCCAAATGAGTGACAAACAAATTTTATAGAAAAATTCTCAAATACAATTGAGAAATCGGACTTAAATAGTCTATAAGTATGGATCCTTGGCTTTAATTTCCCATTGGTCCAATTGAGTTACAAACAAATTTTATAGAAAAATTCTCAAATACAATTGAGAAATCGGACTTACATAGTCTATAAGTATGGATCCTTGCCTTTAATTTCCCATTGGTCCAAATGAGTGACAAACAAATTTTATAGAAAAATTGTCAAATACAATTGAGAAATCGGACTTACATAGTCTATAAGTATGGATCCTTGGCTTTAATTTCCCATTGGTCTAAATGAGTGACAAACAAATTTTATAGAAAAATTATCAAATACAATTGCGAAATCGGACTTACGTAGTCTATATGTATGGACCCTTGACTTTAATTTCCCATTGGTCCAAATGAGTGACAAACAAATTTTATAGAAAAATTCTCAAATACAATTGAGAAATCGGACTTACATAGTCTATAAGTATGGATCCTTGGCTTTAATTTCCCATTGGTCCAAATGAGTGACAAACAAATTTTATAGAAAAATTGTCAAATACAATTGAGAAATCGGACTTAAATAGTCTATAAGTATGGATCCTTGGCTTTAATTTCCCATTGGTCCAAATGAGTGACAAACAAATTTTATAGAAAAATTCTCAAATACAATTGAGAAATCGGACTTACATAGTCTATAAGTATGGATCCTTGGCTTTAATTTCCCATTGGTCCAAATGAGTGACAAACAAATTTTATAGAAAAATTCTCAAATACAATTGAGAAATCGGACTTAAATAGTGTATAAGTATGGATCCTTGGCTTTAATTTCCCATTGGTCCAAATGAGTTACAAACAAATTTTATAGAAAAATTCTCAAATACAATTGAGAAATCGGACTTAAATAGTCTATAAGTATGGATCCTTGGCTTTAATTTCCCATTGGTCCAAATGAGTGACAAACAAATTTTATAGAAAAATTGTCAAATACAATTGAGAAATCGGACTTACATAGTCTATAAGTATGGATCCTTGGCTTTAATTTCCCATTGGTCTAAATGAGTGACAAACAAATTTTATAGAAAAATTTTCAAATACAATTGAGAAATCGGACTTATATAGTCTATAAGTATGGATCCTTGGCTTTAATTTCCCATTGGTCCAAATGAGTGACAAACAAATTTTATAGAAAAATTCTCAAATACAATTGAGAAATCGGACTTAAATAGTCTATAAGTATGGATCCTTGGCTTTAATTTCCCATTGGTCCAAATGAGTGACAAACAAATTTTATAGAAAAATTCTCAAATACAATTGAGAAATCGGACTTAAATAGTCTATAAGTATGGATCCTTGGCTTTAATTTCCCATTGGTCCAAATGAGTGACAAACAAATTTTATAGAAAAATTCTCAAATACAATTGAGAAATCGGACTTACATAGTCTATAAGTATGGATCCTTGGCTTCAATTTCCCATTGGTCCAAATAAGTGACAAACAAATGTTATAGAAAAATTCTCAAATACAATTGAGAAATCGGACTTACATAGTCTATATGTATGGACCCTTGGCTTCAATTTCCCATTGGTCCAAATGAGTGACAAACAAATGTTATAGAAAAATTCTCAAATACAATTGAGAAATCGGACTTACATAGCCTATAAGTATGGATCCTTGGTTTTAATTTCCCATTGGTCCAAATGAGTGACAAACAAATGTTATAGAAAAATTCTCAAATACAATTGAGAAATCGGACTTACATAGCCTATAAGTATGGATCCTTGGCTTTAATTTTCCATTGGTCCAAATGAGTGACAAACAAATGTTATAGAAAAATTCTCAAATACAATTGAGAAATCGGACTTACATAGTCTATAAGTATGGATCCTTGGCTTCAATTTCCCATTGGTCCAAATGAGTGACAAACAAATGTTATAGAAAAATTCTCAAATACAATTGAGAAATCGGACTTACATAGCCTATATGTATGGACCCTGGACTTTAATTTCCCATTGGTCCAAATGAGTGACAAACAAATGTTATAGAAAAATTCTCAAATACAATTGAGAAATCGGACTTACATAGCCTATAAGTATGGATCCTTGGCTTTAATTTTCCATTGGTCCAAATGAGTGACAAACAAATGCTATAGAAAAATTCTCAAATACAATTGTGAAATCGGACGTACATAGCCTATAAGTATGGATCCTTGGCTTTAATTTCCCATTGGTCCAAATGAGTGACAAACAAATGTTATAGAAAAAATCTCAAATACAATTGAGAAATCGGACTTACATAGCCTATAAGTATGGATCCTTGGCTTTAATTTTCCATTGGTCCAAATGAGTGACAAACAAATGTTATAGAAAAATTCTCAAATACAATTGAGAAATCGGACTTACATAGTCTATATGTATGGACCCTTGGCTTCAATTTCCCATTGGTCCAAATGAGTGACAAACAAATGTTATAGAAAAATTCTCAAATACAATTGAGAAATCGGACTTACATAGCCTATAAGTATGGTTCCTTGGCTTTAATTTCCCATTGGTCCAAATGAGTGACAAACAAATGTTATAGAAAAATTCTCAAATACAATTGAGAAATCGGACTTACATAGTCTATATGTATGGACCCTTGGCTTCAATTTCCCATTGGTCCAAATGAGTGACAAACAAATGCTATAGAAAAATTCTCAAATACAATTGAGAAATCGGAATTACATAGTCTATATGTATGGACCCTTGGCTTCAATTTCCCATTGGTCCAAATGAGTGACAAACAAATGCTATAGAAAAATTCTCAAATACAATTGAGAAATCGGACTTATATAGTCTATAAGTATGGATCCTTGGCTTTAATTTCCCATTGGTCCAAATGAGTGACAAACAAATTTTATAGAAAAATTCTCAAATACAATTGAGAAATCGGACTTAAATAGTCTATAAGTATGGATCCTTGGCTTTAATTTCCCATTGGTCCAAATGAGTGACAAACAAATTTTATAGAAAAATTCTCAAATACAATTGAGAAATCGGACTTACATAGTCTATAAGTATGGATCCTTGGCTTTAATTTCCCATTGGTCCAAATGAGTGACAAACAAATTTTATAGAAAAATTGTCAAATACAATTGAGAAATCGGACTTACATAGTCTATAAGTATGGATCCTTGGCTTTAATTTCCCATTGGTCTAAATGAGTGACAAACAAATTTTATAGAAAAATTCTCAAATACAATTGAGAAATCGGACTTACATAGTCTATAAGTATTGATCCTTGGCTTTTATTTCCCATTGGTCCAAATGAGTGACAAACAAGTGTTATAGAAAAATTCTCAAATACAATTGAGAAATCGGACTTACATAGTCTATATGTATGGACCCTTGGCTTCAATTTCCCATTGGTCCAAATGAGTGACAAACAAGTGTTATAGAAAAATTCTCAAATACAATTGAGAAATCGGACTTACATAGCCTATAATTATGGATCCTTGGCTTTCATTTCCCAATGGTCCAAATGAGTGACAAACAAGTGTTATAGAATAATTCTCAAATACAATTGAGAAATCGGACTTACATAGTCTATATGTATGGACCTTTGACTTTAATTTCCCATTGGTCCAAATGAGTGACAAACAAATGTTATAGAAAAATTCTCAAATACAATTGAGAAATCGGACTTACATAGCCTATAAGTATGGATCCTTGGCTTTAATTTTCCATTGGTCCAAATGAGTGACAAACAAATGCTATAGAAAAATTCTCAAATACAATTTTGAAATCGGACTTACATAGTCTATATGAATGGACCCTTGGCTTCAATTTCCCATTGGTCCAAATGAGTGACAAACAAATGTTATAGAAAAATTCTCAAATACAATTGAGAAATCGGACTTACATAGTCTATATGTATGGACCCTTGGCTTCAGTTTCCCATTGGTCCAAATGAGTGACAAACAAATGTTATAGAAAAATTCTCAAATACAATTGAGAAATCGGACTTACATAGTCTATAAGTATGGATCCTTGGCTTTAATTTCCCATTGGTCCAAATGAGTGACAAACAAATGTTATAGAAAAATTCTCAAATACAATTGAGAAATCGGACTTACATAGTCTATATGTATGGACCCTTGGCTTCAATTTCCCATTGGTCCAAATGAGTGACAAACAAATGTTATAGAAAAATTCTCAAATACAATTGAGAAATCGGACTTACATAGTCTATATGTATGGACCCTTGGCTTCAATTTCCCATTGGTCTAAATGAGTGACAAACAAATGTTATAGAAAAATTCTCAAATACAATTGAGAAATCGGACTTACATAGTCTATATGTATGGACCCTTGGCTTCAATTTCCCATTGGTCTAAATGAGTGACAAACAAATGTTATAGAAAAATTCTCAAATACAATTGAGAAATCGGACTTACATAGTCTATATGTATGGACCCTTGGCTTTAATTTCCCATTGGTCCAAATGAGTGACAAACAAATGTTATAGAAAAATTCTCAAATACAATTGAGAAATCGGACTTACATAGTCTATGTGTATGGACCCTTGGCTTCAATTTCCCATTAGTCCAAATGAGTGACAAAGAAATGTTATAGAAAAATTCTCAAATACAATTGAGAAATCGGACTTACATAGCCTATAAGTATGGATCCTTGGCTTTAATTTCCCATTGGTCCAAATGAGTGACAAACAAATGTTATAGAAAAATTCTCAAATACAATTGAGAAATCGGACTTACATAGTCTATATGTATGGACCCTTGGCTTCAATTTCCCATTAGTCCAAATGAGTGACAAAGAAATGTTATAGAAAAATTCTCAAATACAATTGAGAAATCGGACTTACATAGCCTATAAGTATGGATCCTTGGCTTTAATTTTCCATTGGTCCAAATGAGTGACAAACAAATGCTATAGAAAAATTCTCAAATACAATTTTGAAATCGGACTTACATAGTCTATATGAATGGACCCTTGGCTTCAATTTCCCATTGGTCCAAATGAGTGACAAACAAATGTTATAGAAAAATTCTCAAATACAATTGAGAAATCGGACTTACATAGCCTATAAGTATGGATCCTTGGCTTTAATTTTCCATTGGTCCAAATGAGTGACAAACAAATGCTATAGAAAAATTCTCAAATACAATTGAGAAATCGGACTTACATAGCCTATAAGTATGGATCCTTGGCTTTAATTTTCCATTGGTCCAAATGAGTGACAAACAAATGTTATAGAAAAATTCTCAAATACAATTGAGAAATCGGACTTACATAGCCTATAAGTATGGATCCTTGGCTTTAATTTTCCATTGGTCCAAATGAGTGACAAACAAATGTTATAGAAAAATTCTCAAATACAATTGAGAAATCGGACTTACATAGCCTATAAGTATGGATCCTTGGCTTTAATTTTCCATTGGTCCAATTGAGTGACAAACAAATGCTATAGAAAAATTCTCAAATACAATTGAGAAATCGGACTTACATAGCCTATAAGTATGGATCCTTGGCTTTAATTTTCCATTGGTCCAAATGAGTGACAAACAAATGTTATAGAAAAATTCTCAAATACAATTGAGAAATCGGACTTACATAGTCTATATGTATGGACCCTTGGCTTCAATTTCCCATTGGTCCAAATGAGTGACAAACAAATGTTATAGAAAAAATCTCAAATACAATTGAGAAATCGGACTTACATAGCCTATAAGTATGGATCCTTGGCTTTAATTTTCCATTGGTCCAAATGAGTGACAAACAAATGTTATAGAAAAATTCTCAAATACAATTGAGAAATCGGACTTACATAGTCTATATGTATGGACCCTTGGCTTCAATTTCCCATTGGTCCAAATGAGTGACAAACAAATGTTATAGAAAAAATCTCAAATACAATTGAGAAATCGGACTTACATAGTCTATATGTATGGACCCTTGGCTTCAACTTCCCATTGGTCCAAATGAGTGACAAACAAATGTTTTAGAAAAATTCTCAAATACAATTGAGAAATCGGACTTACATAGTCTATAAGTATGGATCCTTGGCTTTAATTTTCCATTGGTCCAAATGAGTGACAAACAAATGTTATAGAAAAATTCTCAAATACAATTGAGAAATCGGACTTACATAGTCTATATGTATGGACCCTTGGCTTCAATTTCCCATTGGTCCAAATGAGTGACAAACAAATGTTATAGAAAAATTCTCAAATACAATTGAGAAATCGGACTTACATAGTCTATATGTATGGACCCTTGGCTTCAATTTCCCATTGGTCCAAATGAGTGACAAACAAATGTTATAGAAAAATTCTCAAATACAATTGAGAAATCGGACTTACATAGTCTATAAGTATGGATCCTTGGCTTTAATTTTCCATTGGTCCAAATGAGTGACAAACAAATGTTATAGAAAAATTCTCAAATACAATTGAGAAATCGGACTTACATAGTCTATATGTATGGACCCTTGGCTTCAATTTCCCATTGGTCCAAATGAGTGACAAACAAATGTTATAGAAAAATTCTCAAATACAATTGAGAAATCGGACTTACATAGTCTATATGTATGGACCCTTGGCTTCAACTTCCCATTGGTCTAAATGAGTGACAAACAAATGTTATAGAAAAATTCTCAAATACAATTGAGAAATCGGACTTACATAGTCTATATGTATGGACCCTTGGCTTCAATTTCCCATTGGTCCAAATGAGTGACAAACAAATGTTTTAGAAAAATTCTCAAATACAATTGAGAAATCGGACTTACATAGTCTATAAGTATGGATCCTTGGCTTTAATTTCCCATTGGTCCAAATGAGTGACAAACAAATGTTATAGAAAAATTCTCAAATACAATTGAGAAATCGGACTTACATAGTCTATGTGTATGGACCCTTGGCTTCAATTTCCCATTAGTCCAAATGAGTGACAAAGAAATGTTATAGAAAAATTCTCAAATACAATTGAGAAATCGGACTTACATAGCCTATAAGTATGGATCCTTGGCTTTAATTTCCCATTGGTCCAAATGAGTGACAAGCAAATGTTATAGAAAAATTCTCAAATACAATTGAGAAATCGGA
The DNA here is from genome assembly GCA_947311025.1 of Lypha dubia. Lineage (NCBI taxonomy): Eukaryota > Metazoa > Arthropoda > Insecta > Diptera > Tachinidae > Lypha > Lypha dubia. Next base: position 125,039,701 of record OX371260.1, read on the forward strand.
CTTACATAGTCTATATGTATGGACCCTTGGCTTCAATTTCCCATTAGTCCAAATAAGTGACAAAGAAATGTTATAGAAAAATTCTCAAATACAATTGAGAAATCGGACTTACATAGTCTATATGTATGGACCCTTGGCTTCAATTTCCCATTGGTCCAAATGAGTGACAAACAAATGTTTTAGAAACATTCTCAAATACAATTGAGAAATCGGACTTACATAGTCTATAAGTATGGATCCTTGGCTTTAATTTCCCATTGGTCCAAATGAGTGACAAACAAATTTTATAGAGAAATTCTCAAATACAATTGAGAAATCGGACTTACATAGTCTATATGTATGGACCCTTGGCTTCAATTTCCCATTGGTCCAAATGAGTGACAAACAAATGTTTTAGAAACATTCTCAAATACAATTGAGAAATCGGACTTACATAGCCTATAAGTATGGATCCTTGGCTTTAATTTTCCATTGGTCCAAATGAGTGACAAACAAATGTTATAGAAAAATTCTCAAATACAATTGAGAAATCGGACTTACATAGCCTATAAGTATGGATCCTTGGCTTTAATTTTCCATTGGTCCAAATGAGTGACAAACAAATGTTATAGAAAAATTCTCAAATAAAATTGAGAAATCGGACTAACATAGCATATATGTATGGACCCTTGGCTTCAATTTCCCATTGGTCCAAATGAGTGACAAACAAATGTTATAGAAAAATTCTCAAATACAATTGAGAAATCGGACTTACATAGCATATATGTATGGACCCTTGGCTTCAATTGGTCCAAATGAGTGACAAACAAATGTTTTAGAAAAAATCTCAAATACAATTGAGAAATCGGACTTACATAGTCTATATGTATGGACCCTTGGCTTCAATTTCCCATTGGTCCAAATGAGTGACAAACAAATGTTTTAGAAACATTCTCAAATACAATTGAGAAATCGGACTTACATAGTCTATAAGTATGGATCCTTGGCTTTAATTTCCCATTGGTCCAAATGAGTGACAAACAAATTTTATAGAGAAATTCTCAAATACAATTGAGAAATCGGACTTACATAGTCTATATGTATGGACCCTTGGCTTCAATTTCCCATTGGTCCAAATGAGTGACAAACAAATGTTATAGAAAAATTCTCAAATACAATTGAGAAATCGGACTTACATAGTCTATATGTATGGACCCTTGGCTTCAATTTCCCATTAGTCCAAATGAGTGACAAACAAATGTTATAGAAAAATTCTCAAATACAATTGAGAAATCGGACTTACATAGCCTATAAGTATGGATCCTTGGCTTTAATTTCCCATTGGTCCAAATCAGTGACAAACAAATGTTATAGACAAATTCTCAAATACAATTGAGAAATCGGACTTACATAGCCTATAAGTATGGATCCTTGGCTTCAATTTCCCATTGGTCCAAATGAGTGACAAACAAATGTTATAGAAAAATTCTCAAATACAATTGAGAAATCGGACTTACATAGCCTATAAGTATGGATCCTTGGCTTCAATTTCCCATTGGTCCAAATGAGTGACAAACAAATGTTATATAAAAATTCTCAAATACAATTGAGAAATCGGACTTACATAGCCTATAAGTATGGATCCTTGGCTTTAATTTCCCATTGGTCCAAATGAGTGACAAACAAATGTTATAGAAAAATTCTCAAATACAATTGAGAAATCGGACTTACATAGCCTATAAGTATGGATCCTTGGCTTTAATTTCCCATTGGTCCAAATGAGTGACAAACAAATGTTATAGAAAAATTCTCAAATACAATTGAGAAATCGGACTTACATAGTCTATATGTATGGACCCTTGGCTTCAATTTCCCATTAGTCCAAATGAGTGACAAACAAATGTTATAGAAAAATTCTCAAATACAATTGAGAAATCGGACTTACATAGCCTATAAGTATGGATCCTTGGCTTTAATTTCCCATTGGTCCAAATCAGTGACAAACAAATGTTATAGAAAAATTTTCAAATACAATTGAGAAATCGGACTTACATAGCCTATAAGTATGGATCCTTGGCTTCAATTTCCCATTGGTCCAAATGAGTGACAAACAAATGTTATAGAAAAATTCTCAAATACAATTGAGAAACCGGACTTACATAGCCTATAAGTATGGATCCTTGGCTTCAATTTCCCATTGGTCCAAATGAGTGACAAACAAATGTTATAGAAAAATTCTCAAATACAATTGAGAAATCGGACTGACATAGTCTATATGTATGGACACTTGGCTTCAATTTCCCATTGGTCCAAATGAGTGACAAACAAATGTTATAGAAAAATTCTCAAATACAATTGAGAAATCGGACTTACATAGTCTATAAGTATGGATCCTTGGCTTTAATTTTCCATTGGTCCAAATGAGTGACAAACAAATGTTATAGAAAAATTCTCAAATACAATTGAGAAATCGGACTTACATAGCCTATAAGTATGGATCCTTGGCTTTAATTTCCCATTGGTCCAAATCAGTGACAAACAAATGTTATAGAAAAATTCTCAAATACAATTGAGAAATCGGACTTACATAGCCTATAAGTATGGATCCTTTGCTTCAATTTCCCATTGGTCCAAATGAGTGACAAACAAATGTTATAGAAAAATTCTCAAATACAATTGAGAAATCGGACTTACATAGCCTATAAGTATGGATCCTTGGCTTCAATTTCCCATTGGTCCAAATGAGTGACAAACAAATGTTATAGAAAAATTCTCAAATACAATTGAGAAATCGGACTTACATAGCCTATAAGTATGGACCCTTGGCTTCAATTTCCCATTGGTCCAAATGAGTGACAAACAAATGTTATAGAAAAATTCTCAAATACAATTGAGAAATCGGACTTACATAGTCTATAAGTATGGATCCTTGGCTTTAATTTTCCATTGGTCCAAATGAGTGACAAACAAATGTTATAGAAAAATTCTCAAATACAATTGAGAAATCGGACTTACATAGCCTATAAGTATGGATCCTTGGCTTTAATTTCCCATTGGTCCAAATCAGTGACAAACAAATGTTATAGAAAAATTCTCAAATACAATTGAGAAATCGGACTTACATAGCCTATAAGTATGGATCCTTGGCTTCAATTTCCCATTGGTCCAAATGAGTGACAAACAAATGTTATAGAAAAATTCTCAAATACAATTGAGAAATCGGACTTACATAGCCTATAAGTATGGATCCTTGGCTTCAATTTCCCATTGGTCCAAATGAGTGACAAACAAATGTTATAGAAAAATTCTCAAATACAATTGAGAAATCGGACTTACATAGCCTATAAGTATGGATCCTTGGCTTTAATTTTCCATTGGTCCAAATGAGTGACAAACAAATGTTATAGAAAAATTCTCAAATACAATTGAGAAATCGGACTTACATAGCCTATAAGTATGGATCCTTGGCTTTAATTTCCCATTGGTCCAAATGAGTGACAAACAAATGTTATAGAAAAATTCTCAAATACAATTGAGAAATCGGACTAACATAGTCTATATGTATGGACCCTTGGCTTCAATTTCCCATTAGTCCAAATGAGTGACAAACAAATGTTATAGAAAAATTCTCAAATACAATTGAGAAATCGGACTTACATAGCCTATAAGTATGGATCCTTGGCTTTAATTTCCCATTGGTCCAAATCAGTGACAAACAAATGTTATAGAAAAATTCTCAAATACAATTGAGAAATCGGACTTACATAGCCTATAAGTATGGATCCTTGGCTTCAATTTCCCATTGGTCCAAATGAGTGACAAACAAATGTTATAGAAAAATTCTCAAATACAATTGAGAAATCGGACTTACATAGCCTATAAGTATGGATCCTTGGCTTCAATTTCCCATTGGTCCAAATGAGTGACAAACAAATGTTATAGAAAAATTCTCAAATACAATTGAGAAATCGGACTGACATAGTCTATATGTATGGACCCTTGGCTTCAATTTCCCATTGGTCCAAATGAGTGACAAACAAATGTTATAGAAAAATTCTCAAATACAATTGAGAAATCGGACTGACATAGTCTATATGTATGGACCCTTGGCTTCAATTTCCCATTGGTCCAAATGAGTGACAAACAAATGTTATAGAAAAATTCTCAAATACAATTGAGAAATCGGACTTACATAGTCTATATGTATGGACCCTTGGCTGCAATTTCCCATTGGTCCAAATGAGTGACAAACAAATGTTATAGAAAAATTCTCAAATACAATTGAGAAATCGGACTTATTTAGCCTATAAGTATGGATCCTTGGCTTCAATTTCCCATTGGTCCAAATGAGTGACAAACAAATGTTATAGAAAAATTCTCAAATACAATTGAGAAATCGGACTTACATAGCCTATAAGTATGGATCCTTGGCTTCAATTTCCCATTGGTCCAAATGAGTGACAAACAAATGTTATAGAAAAATTCTCAAATACAATTGAGAAATCGGACTGACATAGTCTATATGTATGGACCCTTGGCTTCAATTTCCCATTGGTCCAAATGAGTGACAAACAAATGTTATAGAAAAATTCTCAAATACAATTGAGAAATCGGACTGACATAGTCTATATGTATGGACCCTTGGCTTCAATTTCCCATTGGTCCAAATGAGTGACAAACAAATGTTATAGAAAAATTCTCAAATACAATTGAGAAATCGGACTTACATAGTCTATATGTATGGACCCTTGGCTGCAATTTCCCATTGGTCCAAATGAGTGACAAACAAATGTTATAGAAAAATTCTCAAATACAATTGAGAAATCGGACTTATTTAGCCTATAAGTATGGATCCTTGGCTTCAATTTCCCATTGGTCCAAATGAGTGACAAACAAATGTTATAGAAAAATTCTCAAATACAATTGAGAAATCGGACTTACATAGCCTATAAGTATGGATCCTTGGCTTCAATTTCCCATTGGTCCAAATGAGTGACAAACAAATGTTATAGAAAAATTCTCAAATACAATTGAGAAATCGGACTTACATAGCCTATAAGTATGGATCCTTGGCTTCAATTTCCCATTGGTCCAAATGAGTGACAAACAAATGTTATAGAAAAATTCTCAAATACAATTGAGAAATCGGACTTACATAGCCTATAAGTATGGATCCTTGGCTTTAATTTTCCATTGGTCCAAATGAGTGACAAACAAATGTTATAGAAAAATTCTCAAATACAATTGAGAAATCGGACTTACATAGCCTATAAGTATGGATCCTTGGCTTCAATTTCCCATTGGTCCAAATGAGTGACAAACAAATGTTCTAGAAAAATTCTCAAATACAATTGAGAAATCGGACTTACATAGCCTATAAGTATGGATCCTTGGCTTTAATTTTCCATTGGTCCAAATGAGTGACAAACAAATGTTATAGAAAAATTCTCAAATACAATTGAGAAATCGGACTTACATAGCCTATAAGTATGGATCCTTGGCTTTAATTTCCCATTGGTCCAAATGAGTGACAAACAAATGTTATAGAAAAATTCTCAAACACAATTGAGAAATCGGACTTACATAGTCTATATGTATGGACCCTTGGCTTCAGTTTCCCATTGGTCCAAATGAGTGACAAACAAATGTTATAGAAAAATTCTCAAATACAATTGAGAAATCGGACTTACATAGTCTATATGTATGGACCCTTGGCTTCAATTTTCCATTGGTCCAAATGAGTGACAAACAAACGTTATAGAACAATTCTCAAATACAATTGAGAAATCGGACTTACATAGCCTATAAGTATGGATCCTTGGCATTAATTTTCCATTGGTCCAAATGAGTGACAAACAAATGTTATAGAAAAATTCTCAAATACAATTGAGAAATCGGACTTACATAGTCTATATGTATGGACCCTTGGCTTCAATTTTCCATTGGTCCAAATGAGTGACAAACAAACGTTATAGAAAAATTCTCAAATACAATTGAGAAATCGGACTTACATAGCCTATAAGTATGGATCCTTGGCATTAATTTTCCATTGGTCCAAATGAGTGACAAACAAATGTTATAGAAAAATTCTCAAATACAATTGAGAAATCGGACTTACATAGCATATAAGTATGGATCCTTGGCTTTAATTTTCCATTGGTCCAAATGAGTGACAAACAAACGTTATAGAAAAATTCTCAAATACAATTGAGAAATCGGACTTACATAGTCTATATGTATGGACCCTTGGCTTCAATTTCCCATTGGTCCAAATGAGTGACAAACAAATGTTATAGAAAAATTCTCAAATACAATTGAGAAATCGGACTTACATAGCCTATAAGTATGGATCCTTGGCTTTAATTTTCCATTGGTCCAAATGAGTGACAAACAAACGTTATAGAAAAATTCTCAAATACAATTGAGAAATCGGACTTACATAGTCTATATGTATGGACCCTTGGCTTCAATTTCCCATTGGTCCAAATGAGTGACAAACAAATGTTATAGAAAAATTCTCAAATACAATTGAGAAATCGGACTTACATAGCCTATAAGTATGGATCCTTGGCTTTAATTTTCCATTGGTCCAAATGAGTGACAAACAAATGTTATAGAAAAATTCTCAAATACAATTGAGAAATCGGACTTACATAGCCTATAAGTATGGATCCTTGGCTTTAATTTTCCATTGGTCCAAATGAGTGACAAACAAACGTTATAGAAAAATTCTCAAATACAATTGAGAAATCGGACTTACATAGTCTATATGTATGGACCCTTGGCTTCAATTTCCCATTGGTCCAAATGAGTGACAAACAAATGTTATAGAAAAATTCTCAAATACAATTGAGAAATCGGACTTACATAGCCTATAAGTATGGATCCTTGGCTTTAATTTTCCATTGGTCCAAATGAGTGACAAACAAACGTTATAGAAAAATTCTCAAATACAATTGAGAAATCGGACTTACATAGTCTATAAGTATGGACCCTTGGCTTCAATTTCCCATTGGTCCAAATGAGTGACAAACAAATGTTATAGAAAAATTCTCAAATACAATTGAGAAATCGGACTTACATAGTCTATATGTATGGACCATTGAATTCAATTTCCCATTGGTCCAAATGAGTGACAAACAAATGTTATAGAAAAATTCTCAAATACAATTGAGAAATCGGACTTACATAGCCTATAAGTATGGATCCTTGGCTTCAATTTCCCATTGGTCCAAATGAGTGACAAACAAATGTTATAGAAAAATTCTCAAATACAATTGAGAAATCGGACTTACATAGTCTATATGTATGGACCCTTGGCTTCAATTTCCCATTGGTCCAAATGAGTGACAAACAAATGTTATAGAAAAATTCTCAAATACAATTGAGAAATCGGACTTACATAGTCTATATGTATGGACCCTTGGCTTCAATTTCCCATTGGTCCAAATGAGTGACAAACAAATGTTATAGAAAAATTCTCAAATACAATTGAGAAATCGGACTTACATAGTCTATATGTATGGACCCTTGGCTTCAATTTCCCATTGGTCCAAATGAGTGACAAACAAATGTTATAGAAAAATTCTCAAATACAATTGAGAAATCGGACTTACATTGCCTATAAGTATGGATCCTTGGCTTCAATTTCCCATTGGTCCAAATGAGTGACAAACAAATGTTATAGAAAAATTCTCAAATACAATTGAGAAATCGGACTTACATAGTCTATATGTATGGACCCTTGGCTTCAATTTCCCATTGGTCCAAATGAGTGACAAACAAATGTTATAGAAAAATTCTCAAATACAATTGAGAAATCGGACTTACATAGTCTATATGTATGGACCCTTGGCTTCAATTTCCCATTGGTCCAAATGAGTGACAAACAAATGTTATAGAAAAATTCTCAAATACAATTGAGAAATCGGACTGACATAGTCTATATGTATGGACCCTTGGCTTCAATTTCCCATTGGTTCTCAAATACAATTGAGAAATCGGACTTACATAGTCTATATGTATGGACCCTTGGCTTCAATTTCCCATTGGTCCAAATGAGTGACAAACAAATGTTATAGAAAAATTCTCAAATACAATTGAGAAATCGGACTTACATAGTCTATATGTATGGACCCTTGGCTTCAATTTCCCATTGGTCCAAATGAGTGACAAACAAATGTTATAGAAAAATTCTCAAATACAATTGAGAAATCGGACTGACATAGTCTATATGTATGGACCCTTGGCTTCAATTTCCCATTGGTCCAAATGAGTGACAAACAAATGTTATAGAAAAATTCTCAAATACAATTGAGAAATCGGACTTACATAGTCTATATAATGAGTGACAAACAAATGTTATAGAAAAATTCTCAAATACAATTGAGAAATCGGACTTACATAGCCTATAAGTATGGATCCTTGGCTTTAATTTCCCATTGGTCCAAATGAGTGACAAACAAATGTTAAAGAAAAATTCTCAAATACAATTGAGAAATCGGACTTACATAGCCTATAAGTATGGATCCTTGGCTTCAATTTCCCATTGGTCCAAATGAGTGACAAACAAATGTTATAGAAAAATTCTCAAATACAATTGAGAAATCGGACTTACATAGCCTATAAGTATGGATCCTTGGCTTTAATTTTCCATTGGTCCAAATGAGTGACAAACAAATGTTATAGAAAAATTCTCAAATACAATTGAGAAATCGGACTTACATAGCCTATAAGTATGGATCCTTGGCTTTAATTTTCCATTGGTCCAAATGAGTGACAAACAAACGTTATAGAAAAATTCTCAAATACAATTGAGAAATCGGACTTACATAGTCTATATGTATGGACCCTTGGCTTCAATTTCCCATTGGTCCAAATGAGTGACAAACAAATGTTATAGAAAAATTCTCAAATACAATTGAGAAATCGGACTTACATAGCCTATAAGTATGGATCCTTGGCTTTAATTTTCCATTGGTCCAAATGAGTGACAAACAAACGTTATAGAAAAATTCTCAAATACAATTGAGAAATCGGACTTACATAGTCTATAAGTATGGACCCTTGGCTTCAATTTCCCATTGGTCCAAATGAGTGACAAACAAATGTTATAGAAAAATTCTCAAATACAATTGAGAAATCGGACTTACATAGTCTATATGTATGGACCCTTGGCTTCAATTTCCCATTGGTCCAAATGAGTGACAAACAAATGTTATAGAAAAATTCTCAAATACAATTGAGAAATCGGACTTACATAGCCTATAAGTATGGATCCTTGGCTTCAATTTCCCATTGGTCCAAATGAGTGACAAACAAATGTTATAGAAAAATTCTCAAATACAATTGAGAAATCGGACTTACATAGTCTATATGTATGGACCCTTGGCTTCAATTTCCCATTGGTCCAAATGAGTGACAAACAAATGTTATAGAAAAATTCTCAAATACAATTGAGAAATCGGACTTACATAGCCTATAAGTATGGATCCTTGGCTTTAATTTTCCATTGGTCCAAATGAGTGACAAACAAACGTTATAGAAAAATTCTCAAATACAATTGAGAAATCGGACTTACATAGTCTATAAGTATGGACCCTTGGCTTCAATTTCCCATTGGTCCAAATGAGTGACAAACAAATGTTATAGAAAAATTCTCAAATACAATTGAGAAATCGGACTTACATAGTCTATATGTATGGACCATTGACTTCAATTTCCCATTGGTCCAAATGAGTGACAAACAAATGTTATAGAAAAATTCTCAAATACAATTGAGAAATCGGACTTACATAGCCTATAAGTATGGATCCTTGGCTTCAATTTCCCATTGGTCCAAATGAGTGACAAACAAATGTTATAGAAAAATTCTCAAATACAATTGAGAAATCGGACTTACATAGTCTATATGTATGGACCCTTGGCTTCAATTTCCCATTGGTCCAAATGAGTGACAAACAAATGTTATAGAAAAATTCTCAAATACAATTGAGAAATCGGACTTACATAGTCTATATGTATGGACCCTTGGCTTCAATTTCCCATTGGTCCAAATGAGTGACAAACAAATGTTATAGAAAAATTCTCAAATACAATTGAGAAATCGGACTTACATAGTCTATATGTATGGACCCTTGGCTTCAATTTCCCATTGGTCCAAATGAGTGACAAACAAATGTTATAGAAAAATTCTCAAATACAATTGAGAAATCGGACTTACATTGCCTATAAGTATGGATCCTTGGCTTCAATTTCCCATTGGTCCAAATGAGTGACAAACAAATGTTATAGAAAAATTCTCAAATACAATTGAGAAATCGGACTTACATAGTCTATATGTATGGACCCTTGGCTTCAATTTCCCATTGGTCCAAATGAGTGACAAACAAATGTTATAGAAAAATTCTCAAATACAATTGAGAAATCGGACTTACATAGTCTATATGTATGGACCCATGGCTTCAATTTCCCATTGGTCCAAATGAGTGACAAACAAATGTTATAGAAAAATTCTCAAATACAATTGAGAAATCGGACTGACATAGTCTATATGTATGGACCCTTGGCTTCAATTTCCCATTGGTTCTCAAATACAATTGAGAAATCGGACTTACATAGTCTATATGTATGGACCCTTGGCTTCAATTTCCCATTGGTCCAAATGAGTGACAAACAAATGTTATAGAAAAATTCTCAAATACAATTGAGAAATCGGACTTACATAGTCTATATGTATGGACCCTTGGCTTCAATTTCCCATTGGTCCAAATGAGTGACAAACAAATGTTATAGAAAAATTCTCAAATACAATTGAGAAATCGGACTGACATAGTCTATATGTATGGACCCTTGGCTTCAATTTCCCATTGGTCCAAATGAGTGACAAACAAATGTTATAGAAAAATTCTCAAATACAATTGAGAAATCGGACTTACATAGTCTATATAATGAGTGACAAACAAATGTTATAGAAAAATTCTCAAATACAATTGAGAAATCGGACTTACATAGCCTATAAGTATGGATCCTTGGCTTTAATTTCCCATTGGTCCAAATGAGTGACAAACAAATGTTAAAGAAAAATTCTCAAATACAATTGAGAAATCGGACTTACATAGCCTATAAGTATGGATCCTTGGCTTCAATTTCCCATTGGTCCAAATGAGTGACAAACAAATGTTATAGAAAAATTCTCAAATACAATTGAGAAATCGGACTTACATAGCCTATAAGTATGGATCCTTGGCTTTAATTTTCCATTGGTCCAAATGAGTGACAAACAAACGTTATAGAAAAATTCTCAAATACAATTGAGAAATCGGACTTACATAGTCTATATGTATGGACCCTTGGCTTCAATTTCCCATTGGTCCAAATGAGTGACAAACAAATGTTATAGAAAAATTCTCAAATACAATTGAGAAATCGGACTTACATAGCCTATAAGTATGGATCCTTGGCTTTAATTTTCCATTGGTCCAAATGAGTGACAAACAAACGTTATAGAAAAATTCTCAAATACAATTGAGAAATCGGACTTACATAGTCTATAAGTATGGACCCTTGGCTTCAATTTCCCATTGGTCCAAATGAGTGACAAACAAATGTTATAGAAAAATTCTCAAATACAATTGAGAAATCGGACTTACATAGTCTATATGTATGGACCCTTGGCTTCAATTTCCCATTGGTCCAAATGAGTGACAAACAAATGTTATAGAAAAATTCTCAAATACAATTGAGAAATCGGACTTACATAGCCTATAAGTATGGATCCTTGGCTTCAATTTCCCATTGGTCCAAATGAGTGACAAACAAATGTTATAGAAAAATTCTCAAATACAATTGAGAAATCGGACTTACATAGTCTATATGTATGGACCCTTGGCTTCAATTTCCCATTGGTCCAAATGAGTGACAAACAAATGTTATAGAAAAATTCTCAAATACAATTGAGAAATCGGACTTACATAGTCTATATGTATGGACCCTTGGCTTCAATTTCCCATTGGTCCAAATGAGTGACAAACAAATGTTATAGAAAAATTCTCAAATACAATTGAGAAATCGGACTTACATAGTCTATATGTATGGACCCTTGGCTTCAATTTCCCATTGGTCCAAATGAGTGACAAACAAATGTTATAGAAAAATTCTCAAATACAATTGAGAAATCGGACTGACATAGTCTATATGTATGGACCCTTGGCTTCAATTTCCCATTGGTCCAAATGAGTGACAAACAAATGTTATAGAAAAATTCTCAAATACAATTGAGAAATCGGACTTACATAGTCTATATGTATGGACCCTTGGCTTCAATTTCCCATTGGTCCAAATGAGTGACAAACAAATGTTATAGAAAAATTCTCAAATACAATTGAGAAATCGGACTGACATAGTCTATATGTATGGACCCTTGGCTTCAATTTCCCATTGGTCCAAATGAGTGACAAACAAATGTTATAGAAAAATTCTCAAATACAATTGAGAAATCGGACTTACATTGCCTATAAGTATGGATCCTTGGCTTTAATTTCCCGTTGGTCCAAATGAGTGACAAACAAATGTTATAGAAAAATTCTCAAATACAATTGAGAAATCGGACTTACATAGTCTATATGTATGGACCCTTGGCTTCAATTTCCCATTGGTCCAAATGAGTGACAAACAAATGTTATAGAAAAATTCTCAAATACAATTGAGAAATCGGACTTACATAGCCTATAAGTATGGATCCTTGGCTTTAATTTCCCATTGGTCCAAATGAGTGACAAACAAATGTTATAGAAAAATTCTCAAATACAATTGAGAAATCGGAATTACATTGCCTATAAGTATGGATCCTTGGCTTTAATTTCCCGTTGGTCCAAATGAGTGACAAACAAATGTTATAGAAAAATTCTCAAATACAATTGAGAAATCGGACTTACATAGTCTATATGTATGGACCCTTGGCTTCAATTTCCCATTGGTCCAAATGAGTGACAAACAAATGTTATAGAAAAATTCTCAAATACAATTGAGAAATCGGACTGACATAGTCTATATGTATGGACCCTTGGCTTCAATTTCCCATTGGTCCAAATGAGTGACAAACAAATGTTATAGAAAAATTCTCAAATACAATTGAGAAATCGGACTTACATAGTCTATATGTATGGACCCTTGGCTTCAATTTCCCATTGGTCCAAATGAGTGACAAACAAATGTTATAGAAAAATTCTCAAATACAATTGAGAAATCGGACTTACATAGCCTATAAGTATGGATCCTTGGCTTTAATTTCCCATTGGTCCAAATGAGTGACAAACAAATGTTATAGAAAAATTCTCAAATACAATTGAGAAATCGGACTTACATTGCCTATAAGTATGGATCCTTGGCTTTAATTTCCCGTTGGTCCAAATGAGTGACAAACAAATGTTATAGAAAAATTCTCAAATACAATTGAGAAATCGGACTTACATAGTCTATATGTATGGACCCTTGGCTTCAATTTCCCATTGGTCCAAATGAGTGACAAACAAATGTTATAGAAAAATTCTCAAATACAATTGAGAAATCGGACTTACATAGTCTATATGTATGGACCCTTGGCTTCAATTTCCCATTGGTCCAAATGAGTGACAAACAAATGTTATAGAAAAATTCTCAAATACAATTGAGAAATCGGACTGACATAGTCTATATGTATGGACCCTTGGCTTCAATTTCCCATTGGTCCAAATGAGTGACAAACAAATGTTATAGAAAAATTCTCAAATACAATTGAGAAATCGGACTTACATAGTCTATATGTATGGACCCTTGGCTTCAATTTCCCATTGGTCCAAATGAGTGACAAACAAATGTTATAGAAAAATTCTCAAATACAATTGAGAAATCGGACTGACATAGTCTATATGTATGGACCCTTGGCTTCAATTTCCCATTGGTCCAAATGAGTGACAAACAAATGTTATAGAAAAATTCTCAAATACAATTGAGAAATCGGACTTACATAGCCTATAAGTATGGATCCTTGGCTTTAATTTTCCATGGGTCCAAATGAGTGACAAACAAATGTTAGAAAAAAATTCTCAAATACAATTGAGAAATCGGACTTACATAGCCTATAAGTATGGATCCTTGGCTTTAATTTCCCGTTGGTCCAAATGAGATACAAACAAATGTTATAGAAAAATTCTCAAATACAATTGAGAAATCGGACTTACATAGCCTATAAGTATGGATCCTTGGCTTTAATTTTCCATTGGTCCAAATGAGTGACAAACAAATGTTATAGAAAAATTCTCAAATACAATTGAGAAATCGGACTTACATTGCCTATAAGTATGGATCCTTGGCTTTAATTTCCCGTTGGTCCAAATGAGATACAAACAAATGTTATAGAAAAATTCTCAAATACAATTGAGAAATCGGACTTACATAGTCTATATGTATGGACCCTTGGCTTCAATTTCCCATTGGTCCAAATGAGTGACAAACAAACGTTATAGAAAAATTCTCAAATACAATTGAGAAATCGGACTTACATAGCCTATAAGTATGGATCCTTGGCTTCAATTTCCCATTGGTCCAAATGAGTGACAAACAAATGTTATAGAAAAATTCTCAAATACAATTGAGAAATCGGACTTACATAGCCTATAAGTATGGACCCTTGGCTTCAATTTCCCATTGGTCCAAATAAGTGACAAACAAATGTTATAGAAAAATTCTCAAATACAATTGAGAAATCGGACTTACATTGCCTATAAGTATGGATCCTTGGCTTTAATTTCCCGTTGGTCCAAATGAGATACAAACAAATGTTATAGAAAAATTCTCAAATACAATTGAGAAATCGGACTTACATAGTCTATATGTATGGACCCTTGGCTTCAATTTCCCATTGGTCCAAATGAGTGACAAACAAACGTTATAGAAAAATTCTCAAATACAATTGAGAAATCGGACTTACATAGCCTATAAGTATGGATCCTTGGCTTCAATTTCCCATTGGTCCAAATGAGTGACAAACAAATGTTATAGAAAAATTCTCAAATACAATTGAGAAATCGGACTTACATAGCCTATAAGTATGGACCCTTGGCTTCAATTTCCCATTGGTCCAAATAAGTGACAAACAAATGTTATAGAAAAATTCTCAAATACAATTGAGAAATCGGACTTACATAGCCTATAAGTATGGATCCTTGGCTTTAATTTCCCATTGGTCCAAATGAGTGACAAACAAATGTTATAGAAAAATTCTCAAATACAATTGAGAAATCGGACTTACATAGCCTATAAGTATGGATCCTTGGCTTTAATTTTCAATGGGTCCAAATGAGTGACAAACAAATGTTAGAGAAAAATTCTCAAATACAATTGAGAAATCGGACTTACATAATCTATATGTATGGACCCTTGGCTTCAATTTCCCATTCGTCCAAATGAGTGACAAACAAATGTTATAGAAAAATTCTCAAATACAATTGAGAAATCGGACTTACATAGTCTATATGTATGGACCCTTGGCTTCAATTTCCCATTGGTCCAAAAGAGTGACAAACAAACGTTATAGAAAAATTCTCAAATACAATTGAGAAATCGGACTTACATAGCCTATAAGTATGGATCCTTGGCTTTAATTTTCCATTGGTCCAAATGAGTGACAAACAAATGTTATAGAAAAATTCTCAAATACAATTGAGAAATCGGACTTACATAGTCTATATGTATGGACCCTTGGCTTCAATTTCCCATTGGTCCAAATGAGTGACAAACAAATGTTATAGAAAAATTCTCAAATACAATTGAGAAATCGGACTTACATAGCCTATAAGTATGGATCCTTGGCTTTAATTTCCCATTGGTCCAAATGAGTGACAAACAAATGTTATAGAAAAATTCTCAAATACAATTGAGAAATCGGACTTACATAGTCTATATGTATGGACCCTTGGCTTCAATTTCCCATTGGTCCAAATGAGTGACAAACAAATGTTATAGAAAAATTCTCAAATACAATTGAGAAATCGGACTTACATAGCCTATAAGTATGGATCCTTGGCTTTAATTTCCCATTGGTCCAAATGAGTGACAAACAAATGTTATAGAAAAATTCTCAAATACAATTGAGAAATCGGATTTACATAGTCTATATGTATGGACCCTTGGCTTCAATTTCCTATTGGTCCAAATGAGTGACAAACAAATGTTATACAAAAATTCTCAAATACAATTGAGAAATCGGACTTACATAGTCTATATGTATGGACCCTTGGCTTCAATTTCCTATTGGTCCAAATGAGTGACAAACAAATGTTATAGAAAAATTCTCAAATACAATTGAGAAATCGGACTTACATAGTCTATATGTATGGACCCTTGGCTTCAATTTCCCATTGGTCCAAAAGAGTGACAAACAAACGTTATAGAAAAATTCTCAAATACAATTGAGAAATCGGACTTACATAGCCTATAAGTATGGATCCTTGGCTTTAATTTTCCATTGGTCCAAATGAGTGACAAACAAATGTTATAGAAAAATTCTCAAATACAATTGAGAAATCGAACTTACATAGTCTATATGTATGGACCCTTGGCTTCAATTTCCCATTGGTCCAAATGAGTGACAAACAAATGTTATAGAAAAATTCTCAAATACAATTGAGAAATCGGACTTACATAGCCTATAAGTATGGATCCTTGGCTTTAATTTCCCATTGGTCCAAATGAGTGACAAACAAATGTTATAGAAAAATTCTCAAATACAATTGAGAAATCGGATTTACATAGTCTATATGTATGGACCCTTGGCTTCAATTTCCTATTGGTCCAAATGAGTGACAAACAAATGTTATACAAAAATTCTCAAATACAATTGAGAAATCGGACTTACATAGTCTATATGTATGGACCCTTGGCTTCAATTTCCCATTGGTCCAAATGAGTGACAAACAAATGTTATAGAAAAATTCTCAAATACAATTGAGAAATCGGACTTACATTGCCTATAAGTATGGATCCTTGGCTTTAATTTCCCATTGGTCCAAATGAGTGACAAACAAATGTTATAGAAAAATTCTCAAATACAATTGAGAAATCGGATTTACATAGTCTATATGTATGGACCCTTGGCTTCAATTTCCTATTGGTCCAAATGAGTGACAAACAAATGTTATACAAAAATTCTCAAATACAATTGAGAAATCGGACTTACATAGTCTATAAGTATGGTCCAAATGAGTGACAAACAAATGTTATAGAAAAATTCTCAAATACAATTGAGAAATCGGACTTACATAGCCTATAAGTATGGATCCTTGGCTTCAATTTCCCATTGGTCCAAATGAGTGACAAACAAATGTTATAGAAAAATTCTCAAATACAATTGAGAAATCGGACTTACATAGCCTATAAGTATGGATCCTTGGCTTCAATTTCCCATTGGTCCAAATGAGTGACAAACAAATGTCATAGAAAAATTCTCAAATACAATTGAGAAATCGGACTTACATAGTCTATAAGTATGGATCCTTGGCTTTCATTTCCCATTGGTCCAAATGAGTGACAAATACATTTTATATAGAAAAATTCTCAAATACAATTGAGAAATAAGACTTACATAGTCTATAAGTATGGATCCTTGGCTTTAACTTCCAAATGGTCCAAATGAGTGACAAATAAAAATGTGCCCACAAATGGCAAAATTCTCTCAGAAATCAACAAAAATTAAATAAATATTAATTTTCAAAATTTTATAGAAAAATTCTCAAATACAATTGAGAAATCGGACTTACATAGCCTATAAGTATGGATCCTTGGCTTCAATTTCCCATTGGTCCAAATGAGTGACAAACAAATGTTATAGAAAAATTCTCAAATACAATTGAGAAATCAGACTTACATAGTCTATAAGTATGGACCCTTGGCTTTAATTTTCCATTGGTCCAAATGAGTGACATACAAAAATGTGCCCACAAATGGCAAAATTCTCTCAGAAATCAACAAAAATTAAATAAATATTAAATTTCAAAATTTTATAGAAAAATTCTCAAATACAATTGAGAAATCGGACTTACATAGCCTATAAGTATGGATCCTTGGCTTCAATTTCCCATTGGTCCAAATGAGTGACAAATACATTTTATAGAAAAATTCTCAAATACAATTGAGAAATAAGACTTACATAGTCTATAAGTATGGATCCTTGGCTTTAACTTCCAAATGGTCCAAATGAGTGACAAATAAAATTGTGCCTACAAATGGCAAAATTCTCTCAGAAATCAACAAAAATTAAATAAAAATTAATTTTCAAAATTTTATGGAAAAATTCTCAAATACAATTGAGAAATCGGACTTACATAGCCTATAAGTATGGATCCTCGGCTTTCATTTCTCATTGGTCCAAATGAGTGACAAATACATTTTATAGAAAAATTCTCAAATACAATTGAGAAATAAGACTTACATAGTCTATAAGTATGGACCCTTGGCTTTAACTTCCAAATGGTCCAAATGAGTGACAAATAAAAATGTGCCCACAAATGGCAAAATTCTCTCAGAAATCAACAAAAATTAAATAAATATTAATTTTCAAAATTTTATAGAAAAATTCTCAAATACAATTGAGAAATCGGACTTACATAGCCTATAAGTATGGATCCTTGGCTTCAATTTCCCATTGGTCCAAATGAGTGACAAACAAATGTTATAGAAAAATTCTCAAATACAATTGAGAAATCGGACTTACATAGCCTATAAGTATGGATCCTTGGCTTCAATTTCCCATTGGTCCAAATGAGTGACAAACAAATGTTATAGAAAATTCTCAAATACAATTGAGAAATCGGACTTACATAGTCTATATGTATGGACCCTTGGCTTCAATTTCCCATTGGTCCAAATGAGTGACAAGCAAATGTTATAGAAAAATTCTCAAATACAATTGAGAAATCGGACTTACATAGCCTATAAGTATGGATCCTTGGCTTTAATTTCCCATTGGTCCAAATGAGTGACAAACAAATGTTATAGAAAATTCTCAAATACAATTGAGAAATAAGACTTACATAGTCTATAAGTATGGATCCTTGGCTTTAATTTCCCATTGGTCCAAATGAGTGACAAATAAAAATGTGCCCACAAATGGCATAATTCTCTCAGAAATCAACAAAAATTAAATAAATATTAATTTTCAAAATTTTATAGAAAAATTCTCAAATACAATTGAGAAATCGGACTTACATAGCCTAAAAGTATGGACCCTTGGCTTCAATTTCCCATTGGTCCAAATGAGTGACAAACAAATGTTATAGAAAATTCTCAAATACAATTGAGAAATAAGACTTACATAGTCTATAAGTATGGATCCTTGGCTTTAATTTCCCATTGGTCCAAATGAGTGACAAACAAATGTTATAGAAAAATTCTCAAATACAATTGAGAAATCGGAATTACATAGCCTATAAGTATGGATCCTTGGCTTCAATTTCCCATTGGTCCAAATGAGTGACAAATAAAAATGTGCCCACAAATGGCATAATTCTCTCAGAAATCAACAAAAATTAAATAAATATTAATTTTCAAAATTTTATAGAAAAATTCTCAAATACAATTGAGAAATCGGACTTACATAGCCTAAAAGTATGGACCCTTGGCTTCAATTTCCCATTGGTCCAAATGAGTGACAAACAAATGTTATAGAAAAATTCTCAAATACAATTGAGAAATCGGACTTACATAGCCTATAAGTATGGATCCTTGGCTTCAATTTCCCATTGGTCCAAATGAGTGACAAACAAATGTTATAGAAAAATTCTCAAATACAATTGAGAAATCGGACTTACATAGCCTATAAGTATGGATCCTTGGCTTCAATTTCCCATTGGTCCAAATGAGTGACAAACAAATGTTATAGAAAAATTCTCAAATACAATTGAGAAATCGGACTTAGATAGCCTATAAGTATAGATCCTTGGCTTCAATTTCCCATTGGTCCAAATGAGTGACAAACAAATGTTATAGAAAAATTCTCAAATACAATTCAGAAATCGGACTTACATAGCCTATAAGTATGGATCCTTGGCTTCAATTTCCCATTGGTCCAAATGAGTGACAAACAAATGTTATAGAAAAATTCTCAAATACAATTGAGAAATCGGACTTACATAGCCTATAAGTATGGATCCTTGGCTTTAATTTCCCATTGGTCCAAATGAGTGACAAACAAATGTTATAGAAAAATTCTCAAATACAATTGAGAAATCGGAATTACATAGCCTATAAGTATGGATCCTTGGCTTTAATTTCCCATTGGTCCAAATGAGTGACAAACAAATGTTATAGAAAAATTCTCAAATACAATTGAGAAATCGGAATTACATAGCCTATAAGTATGGATCCTTGGCTTTAATTTCCCATTGGTCCAAATGAGTGACAAACAAATGTTATAGAAAAATTCTCAAATACAATTGAGAAATCGGAATTACATAGCCTATAAGTATGGATCCTTGGCTTCAATTTCCCATTGGTCCAAATGAGTGACAAACAAATGTTATAGAAAAATTCTCAAATACAATTGAGAAATCGGACTTACATAGCCTATAAGTATAGATCCTTGGCTTCAATTTCCCATTGGTCCAAATGAGTGACAAACAAATGTTATAGAAAAATTCTCAAATACAATTGAGAAATCGGACTTACATAGCCTATAAGTATAGATCCTTGGCTTTAATTTCCCATTGGTCCAAATGAGTGACAAACAAATGTTATAGAAAAATTCTCAAATACAATTGAGAAATCGGAATTACATAGCCTATAAGTATAGATCCTTGGCTTCAATTTCCCATTGGTCCAAATGAGTGACAAACAAATGTTATAGAAAAATTCTCAAATACAATTGCGAAATCGGACTTACATAGCCTATAAGTATGGATCCTTGGCTTTAATTTCCCATTGGTCCAAATGAGTGACAAACAAATGTTATAGAAAAATTCTCAAATACAATTGAGAAATCGGACTTACATAGCCTATAAGTATAGATCCTTGGCTTCAATTTCCCATTGGTCCAAATGAGTGACAAACAAATGTTATAGAAAAATTCTCAAATACAATTGAGAAATCGGACTTACATAGCCTATAAGTATGGATCCTTGGCTTTAATTTCCCATTGGTCCAAATGAGTGACAAACAAATGTTATAGAAAAATTCTCAAATACAATTGAGAAATCGGAATTACATAGCCTATAAGTATGGATCCTTGGCTTCAATTTCCCATTGGTCCAAATGAGTGACAAACAAATGTTATAGAAAAATTCTCAAATACAATTGAGAAATCGGACTTACATAGCCTATAAGTATAGATCCTTGGCTTCAATTTCCCATTGGTCCAAATGAGTGACAAACAAATGTTATAGAAAAATTCTCAAATACAATTGAGAAATCGGACTTACATAGCCTATAAGTATGGATCCTTGGCTTTAATTTCCCATTGGTCCAAATGAGTGACAAACAAATGTTATAGAAAAATTCTCAAATACAATTGAGAAATCGGAATTACATAGCCTATAAGTATGGATCCTTGGCTTCAATTTCCCATTGGTCCAAATGACTGACAAACAAATGTTATAGAAAAATTCTCAAATACAATTGAGAAATCGGACTTACATAGCCTATAAGTATAGATCCTTGGCTTCAATTTCCCATTGGTCCAAATGAGTGACAAACAAATGTTATAGAAAAATTCTCAAATACAATTGAGAAATCGGAATTACATAGCCTATAAGTATGGATCCTTGGCTTCAATTTCCCATTGGTCCAAATGAGTGACAAACAATTGTTATAGAAAAATTTTCAAATACAATTGAGAAATCGGACTTACATAGCCTATAAGTATGGATCCTTGGCTTCAATTTCCCATTGGTCCAAATGAGTGACAAACAAATGTTATAGAAAAATTCTCAAATACAATTGAGAAATCGGACTTACATAGCCTATAAGTATAGATCCTTGGCTTCAATTTCCCATTGGTCCAAATGAGTGACAAACAAATGTTATAGAAAAATTCTCAAATACAATTGAGAAATCGGAATTACATAGCCTATAAGTATGGATCCTTGGCTTCAATTTCCCATTGGTCCAAATGAGTGACAAACAAATGTTATAGAAAAATTCTCAAACACAATTGAGAAATCGGACTTACATAGCCTATAAGTATGGATCCTTGGCTTCAATTTCCCATTGGTCCAAATGAGTGACAAACAAATGTTATAGAAAAATTTTCAAATACAATTGAGAAATCGGACTTACATAGCCTATAAGTATGGATCCTTGGCTTTCATTTCCCATTGGTCCAAATGAGTGACAAACAAAGGTTATAGAAAAATTCTCAAACACAATTGAGAAATCGGACTTACATAGCCTATAAGTATGGATCCTTGGCTTCAATTTCCCATTGGTCCAAATGAGTGACAAACAAATGTTATAGAAAAATTTTCAAATACAATTGAGAAATCGGACTTACATAGCCTATAAGTATGGATCCTTGGCTTCAATTTCCCATTGGTCCAAATGAGTGACAAACAAATGTTATAGAAAAATTCTCAAATACAATTGAGAAATCGGAATTACATAGCCTATAAGTATGGATCCTTGGCTTAAATTTCCCATTGGTCCAAATGAGTGACAAACAAATGTTATAAAAAAATTCTCAAATACAATTGAGAAATCGGACTTACATAGCCTATAAGTATGGATCCTTGGCTTTAATTTCTCATTGGTCCAAATGAGTGACAAACAAATGTTAGATGCAAATCTAGTCTCTTGTTTCCGGTTTTGATTAAATTTATTACAAAAATCCTAGTTTTAGCACATTCAATAGGGAATAATAAAAGTGGAGAATTCTCAACAGGTAGCAGTGTAGGTACAGAAAGAAGTTTGCAGGCCAACTTTAAAATTTGGTACATGATTTAGATAATGAGGCGTATTACGGTTCTCGAATCGACTTCGTCTGTTGTAATAGATTAAGAGAATTCGCAATATTATATTTTAATCTATTACAACAGTTGAAGTCGATTCGAGAACCTTATTAAGTCCCAATGTAAAAAAAAATTGACGTTCGTTAAGCGAGATTCGTAGGCTTATTGATGAACAAATATACTATTTATAATTTTTATACATAATTTTCGATTTGACTGTAGTTTAAATTTTTTTGATTAAATTAATGTTTTACAATTCTGGTTACGTTTTATTTTCATTCTTAAATAAATAACAACAACATAATCCGTCTTTATATGTATATTAACGAACTTTTTAAACACTCACTGATTATCATCATCTACATAAAACATAAAAGGCAAACGAAGACAAATATGTATGTATGGATGTGTGATCGAGCAAAAAAAAAAAAAAACAAAAAAGCAGGAGAAAACACTAACGATATTTAAATTATTTTTCTCGTTAAATTACAATTATGTTGTGTTCAATACAATATTCGGATAATGTTTGATTCGAATGTCATCTTAGGTTACCACCGACCATGTTTTATAATGTAACCAAACATGTCTCAAATAATATACATGGGTTTTTTTTGCTGCTGAAAGAGCTTAAGAAGATTATTATGCGTAAATAAAAATGTAAAGAATTGAGAAAACAAAAATACTTTGACATGTTTATTTTTTATTTTGGAATCTGCAGTTTATATGGTAATCTGGAATGACCCACATATTTATCAAATCAACAAGGGATATGCAAATGCAATTAATGAATGAAAGGTAGATACGCATACTGTGGAGAATTTTACACATTGACAAACATTTCATTTTATATATTAATCATCAGAGCAAGTTTAAATATGCACAAAATTAAAGAAAAACAGCAAGCAAAAAAGCACAAAATAAACGCAAAATAAGCCCAAGAATAAGCCAAAAAAAAAGCTCAAATATGCTTCCAAAAATTAAACAATGTAACCACTTTTCATTTATTTTATTAAATGATTTTTTATTGCAAAGCACAATCATATGTTTTTTTTTAATTTTCAAAAAGAAAAGATCGATTATCGCATAAAACTGTAGAATAATTTTGAAATAATTCATTCAAAATCATTGGATGTAGTAGGAGCGAACGTAAACAATAATAATTTGCTTGGAGATAGCGAATCAATGTATTCATCAGCTTCGCTTTTGTTTAAAATAAATATTATTTTTAATTTTAACTAATATTTGAATTTAAACGTTTCGATTCATAACTTTGTTGAACTTTTCAAAAAATATTTTGTTTTCAAAATTTTTCATCTTTTCTTCCACTTTTTCTATAATAGACAAATTTTCTTTTAAATAAAGTCCTTCTTCTTTCTAGTTTGATTATATTTCGGCAAATACACTCGAAATTATCTTTTATGTACGGGAGATCAGATTTTAAAGATGCAGTTTTAAATAGAGCTTTTGAATATTATCAGGCTCAAGTTCAGTTTTATTGAATTAATGAAAATTCAAAATTACTAAGAGTTTCTTGTGTTGGGAAATATTATTGTTTATATCCAATCAGTTTTTAGCAGAACGTATCAGTACTGATTTCAAGGCCGCTACACCTCTCATCAGCGTTCAATTGTCCATCTTTACAATTTTCGTAAAGTGGATACTAAGTGAGAAGAATATCAACTATTTAACCAGTTTTCAACAGAAATAGAATATGAGAATTAATTTTTAATTCAATTTTTATTCTACAATGAAACAATTTTCGTAAAGTGGATACTAAGTGAGAAGAATATCAACTATTTAACCAGTTTTCAACAGAAATAGAATATGAGAATTAATTTTTAATTCAAAATACAAAGTAGAATACTTTGATGATAACGGACTATGAGTTTGTGTTGATTATTAGTTCCAAACAGTAATGAGGGAATTCCGTACTAACCAGCACTGTTTCAAGGTAGAATAAAAAATGAATTAAAAATTAATTCTCATATTCTATTTCTGTTGAAAACTGGTTAAATAGTTGATATTCTTCTCACTTAGTATCCACTTTACGAAAATTGTAAAGATGGACAATTGAACGCTGATGAGAGGTGTAGCGGCCTTGAAATCAGTACTGATACGTTCTGCTAAAAACTGATTGGATATAAACAATAATATTTCCCAACACAAAAAACTCTTAGTAATTTTGAATTTTCATTAATTCAATAAAACTGAACTTGAGCCTGATAATATTACCTTTCATATGTAAACCAATATAAGTTCAAATAATAATTACGTTTATTCGTAATAATAATAATATAAAAATATAATAGAGCTTTTGCTTTATATATTGATTCCACATCATCATCGGAATGTGCATTTAACACATTACAAATTTCTGTATAGTTGTCACAATAACAAATAACACCTTTAAGCCAATCTAGTTTGCAATATCAAGAGTTAAAGAATAGAAAATTGCATGTGTGAAAAAAGGACAAACTTTTGTTTATTATTTGCAACAGAAAGATTCAAGAATTATTTTCAAGGGCTGCCAAATAAGCAAATTCAAGCAGAGTATATCAAATAAAGCAATTTTGCAAAAAAAGGTAGAAAATAAGCGAAATCAAGCTTTTCCAGCAAAAAGCTTGAAAAACTTGCCCTGTTAATCATATATGTACATAAGGGCAACTCACACTCAGTGTAGCCAGGCGTGGGGATTTGTCACCAAATTGGGGATTTTAGCTGATTTTTTTTTGGACATATTATCGTGGGGAGGGATTTGGGGATTTTTCATTTTCAGTATACCTATTATCAATTTTGCTTTATTTTACCATTTTCTTTCATACATATATTTACATACATATTTGTTTATGTATCTTGGCGTTTTTCTTCTCCATATTTCGATTATTTCAAGGCGATGGTATTGAGGATGTTGGTTTTTATAACAACTTGTTCAAAATTTTTAAAACCAGAATTTATTGAATTCGATATTGCCAAAATGGATGTACATACTAATTGACGATAAGGAAAGTAATTTGGTTGTTGCTAAAATTGATGTTGGCATAGAATGTTCAAAGGAACTAGAAGTAGAAGGTGTTCAAACTATTTTTTTTAGATTATTTAACTGCACTAGCAAAAGAAATGCTTATACTATTCACTGAGATTATGGAAAATGTTGAGTTATTTATAAATTTACAACTCGAAAGCATTTAAAGAACAGTAAATTTGATTTCATGTATGGAATTTTAAATTATTCTATGGATTCAAAGGTTCCATTGAGCACATACGAATGCATGAACTTAAATAAATGTATGTAATAAAATTAATAAAAAAAAAATAGTTTTTTATGATGCTTAAGATATGTATATATATATTTATTGGGGACAAAATTGGGGATTTCCAGTTTTAAAATGGTGATTTTTGGGGGACAACACTCTTTAATTTGGGGACATTTGGACTATTAAAGCCAAAATTTATTCATCTTTGCAACTTTAAAACAAAAAACGAAACTAAATTCATGTGTTCACGATGTTCAAAAATATGCATGTACATACATACATACATATGTATGTACATAGTTACACTACGTTTTTTCTCAGCGCAATGTAATTTATAGTTTTGAAATAATTTAAAAAAATTTGAGAAAATCGATTTATTTTCATTTTAAAGTGTGCGAGTATATTTTTAGATTTTCTCACCAAAAAAAAAAGTTATGTATTTGTGTGTATGTAATACGTAAATGTATTTAAATCTATTTATTTGAATTTTAAAATTTTTCTTCTTTATAATTTGCTATAATTTTCTTTTAAGTTTTCCAAAACATAAAACATGCACTGACAGGTTTCAAAGTAAACATATTTATGTGCATATGGATGTACATACCTACATGTGAATTAACAAACATTGTATTAAAATTAAAGAAGATCCATTTATAAAATTTTTACTGAAGCAATTACAATTTCAGACATTTTTTGTGCTGCTCTCTGTTTGTTAGTATGAGTACAGTAATTCCTCGTTTTAATGCACTTCGCTGTAATCAGCTCTTCCTTTCAAAGCAAATTATTTGGCGGAAAAGTCTACGAAGGCGAAAATCATTGTGATACAACAGAGTCTTTAAGGGATATAGAAGAAAAATCCCCTTATCTCAATATCACTTAAATTATATAGCATCGTTTTATCGATCAAAATTATCCGTAATTTGTAATAATGAAATTTTGTAAGACGGATTGCATGTGAGCCAGATTGAAATTAAGAATACTTTTAAAAAAGGGTCAAATAGGTAGTTATGGTACATTTTATTTTTGTACTAATATTTCATAAGATTTTTATAAACTAACATACTTTCTGGGTGCTAAATTGGGAAAAACTTTTATTTTTGGTACTCTTTTACTTATAGTATTTTTTAAGTGATTTTTTACTTTTGGTACCTTTTTTCTTGAGAAATTCTCTTAATGGATTTGAATGAAATTTGGTAGACGGATTGCATGTGATCCAGATAGAAATTGAGGGATCTTTTAAAAGGGTAAAAAAGGACAAACTGGTACTTTTTATTTTTGTACTAATATTTCATAAACTAATATACTTTCTGGGTGCTAAATTGGGTAAAACTTTTACTTTTGGTACTCTTTTACTTATAGTATTTTTTTATTTTTGTGACTTTTTTGCTTTTGGTACCTGTTTTCTCGAGAAATTCTCTTAATGGATTTGAATGAAATTTGGTAGACGGATTGCATGTGATCCAGATAGAAATTGAGGGATCTTTTAAAAGTGTAAAAAGGGACAAACTGGTACTTTTTATTTTTGTACTAATATTTCATAAACTTTTTATAAACTAACATATTTTTTGGGTGCTAAAATGGGAAAAACTTGTACTTTTTGTACTCTTTTACGTATAGTATTTTATAATTTTTGTGAATTTTTTACTTTTGGTACCTTTTTTCTTGAGAAATTCTCTTAATGGATTTGAATGAAATTTGGTAGACGGATTGCATGTGATCCAGATAGAAATTGAGGGATCTTTTAAAAGGGTAAAAAGGGACAAACTGGTACTTTTTATTTTTGTACTAATATTTCATAAACTTTTTATAAACTAATATATTTTCTGGGTGCTAAAACGGGAAAAATTGGCCACGTTTGGCAGTTTTTGTATGGTGAGTTTTTACTTTTGGTACTTTTTCTCTATATATAAAATTTTCTGTGAAATTTCTGATTTTGCAGTATAGTTCGCTCTTCTTTTTCTTCTCATTGTTACAAACGTTGGATATAAAGGAAACATTGTACCACTTTTCCATTCAACTTTCCTCTACACATCTAAAAACTTAAAAGCTGCGAAGCAAAAGTTGAATAGGCACTACAAATCATTTGGGATTTTACGCCCAAAATTTTCAAAGGCACATTTTCATATTTATCCAAGGAGTACTGTACATAATACAAGATCACGCATTAAATATCGAAAGCAAAAAAAAAGCAATAAATCTTAATTGGATCCCACAAAAGGAGTCATTACTTTATGAGCATTTAGTTAAACCACAACTCAAGTAGTCGAAAGGGTGATGCAGTAAGTGACAAACATTCTTATTTCACTTAAAATTTCGAAGAGTATCTTCCAGAAAATTTTGGATTTCAAACAAGGGTGCCAACCGTGACTATTTTATGTCATTTGGACGACTTTTCAGACCGAATTCCAGAAAATGTCCATTGACAATTTTATGGTTTTACTTTGCCGATTTGTGGTTCGTATTTTATTTCTTTTTTATTTAATGTTGTGGTAAATACGCTGTACGCCAAGTTAAAAAAAAAAGAAAATATGTAAAATATAAAATCTGCTTTGGAAAAGCAACCTCTATTGCTAGGTGGCGAACGAGACACAAAAGTAGACTTTTCTGTGGAAATGCCCATATACACACATATAATTATTTATTTTAAAAATCTATTGCATTTTCTAAGACCAATGATTTTTGTGTGATGAAGTTTTTGTGATTTTTTTAAATCTTGACGAATTTACTTTAAAGATTTGATGACTTTTTCAACAGTGCTGTCAGCTCATTATATGAATTTTACACTCGATGTTTAATAGCTACTAAAGATCGATTTCTTTACAAAAGATTTCATGTGCTATTTTTTGGAAATTTAATTAAGTCTTTTTTCTTTATTTGTTTTTTTGTGAAATGAAAGCAGTTTGCATTTTGTTCCATTTTGGGACTAAAACTTTTAGTACCAAATTTAAAATTAACAAAAACTATCTATCAAATTACGAAAAAAATCAAGGAAAAATATTTTGGCATTTTGGCTTATTGCATATGCCGAAGCCAATTGACATATTAGGCCGATAGTGGCATCTCAGGTTAATAATCTTATGGGCTATGCACATATTACGTAACGCTCCAGGGGGGAGGGGGGGTTAACGATTTGTTACGAATTAAAAATTTTGCACTGAAAAATTAGTAAAAAGCGTTACATAGTGATTTGGGGGGGTGGGGCGGGGTTGGATGGATATAAAATCTCTGAAAACAGCGTTACGTAATATGTGCACAGCCCCTTAGAATGACGATTTCCGACAACTAACTTGTCAAGACTTGAACTTTTACATACTCGTATATTTATGTGTATATAATTTTTTAGTCAACAAAAATAACACTATATATTTACTAAACCCTGTTTAGACATTAAATCCGATCTTATTTTTTTAATATTTAAAAGAAATTCCTTTCTGTGTCGTTGTAACATCACAAGGCACCTGTTTTTCATTGCAACTGCAGTTACTTTTATTGTTGTTTTGAGTTTCAAAAACGACCGTGTTGGTGTGGAACATGAAAATTAAAAAAAAAAAAATTAATGTTTAGTTGCTCGGTGTAACAACAAACACTAAAATTGTAACAATAATGTAATAAAAACGTGAGCATACCAGAAGAGATCTACTCTAAGCAAATCCTGAGAAAATATTTCAACTGAAAAATTAAATAAAACCATGTCTGTAAATACTATTGAGTGGTTTGGTTGCCAGGAGCGGCCTTTTCGAAAAGTATTAAATATTTTATGAGTACCTTGGGGGCAGAAAAAATATTTTTATCTGCAATGTTATCTAAACAGAAAAAATAGTACCAAACGTACTTTAATCAATCCCAAGCGCTGTCAAAAGTATGCTTAGCCCTCTACGACTGATGTGGTAGTCTAGAAGACACCAACAAACAACAAACTCATGCTCACTCTCTTCCTCGAACCAATGTCGTATTATCTCATCGCGGTTTTTAACAGACCAACCTAAATTACGACAGCGCTTTAAGAAGTGAAGTTGGCTGCAAAAGTACAGTTGTTGTTTTTTAAGTAATGTAACTATAGCTACTTTCAGCTCAATTTAGCGTCTTAATCTGTCTTTCTTATTTTTATTTACAGTTTTTCATTAATTAAAGTGAGTAAACATCACAGTTTCTGGCGCAACGTTAACGCTCTAATTTAGGTTACTCATTTCAGCGTAAAAGCTAAGCGCTTTATTACGTTGCGCTTTGCGTTGTAATTTAGGTTGCACTGTAAAAGTTACAGATGACGTTCTCTTAGAACAGTGTGGAACTTGTGATGTTTTTGAATGCTCCATAATAACAAAACTAAAAACTAACAATTTTATTAATTAATTTATGAAAATAAAACAATAACACTGATGTGATTGTCTCTCAGACACTTACCTTAATATTGATGTGGTTGACTTGGACACTTTTTGGCTCACGCTGGCACGTGTGCGTTCATCAATCGATCCAAACACAATATCATACGCATGAGTACACAATCGGAAGGTACAGAGAACGCGAGAGTAGATGTTTGGAAAATAACTGCACAAAATACTCTTTTGTGTTTGTTGGTGTCTGCTAGACTACCACATCAGTCGCAGAGGGTTAGTACGGATTTTTTTAATCAATTATAAAAAGATTGATTCAATTACGGATTATTTAATTCCTAAATTTTTAATTTAATCGTAAAAAGGATTTGTGTATGTCCCATTGCTGGTATCGAACAGAGAGTCACACGTTTTGTAACACATCGCGTTAGACAACTCAGCTTGATTTCGAGAGCAGTCACAGCTTAAGAAGTGACGCACGTGGATCCTTTAGTATGGGCCGCTTTCTCATAAACAACTCAGCTACAATTGAACAAAAAAAAAAATAAAAATCCTCATATAAAAGACAAGAAAAAAATTCATTTGTTCTTTCCTAGTATTGAATACAGGCAACTGGAAAAGTGTTTAATCACTCTTAGGTATAGATTCAAGTACCTTTAAGGGCACTATACTCTGTCAAAATGCTTCACATTAAGCGTGTGTACGTGTGTTTGACATCAAGCATACCCAATATGTAAATTTTTTGATTTTTCATCAGTCGTCGTCATACAAACAAATTTTCACTGATAAAACTTTAAATACTTGATTTAATTTTGACGAATGTGTAGTGCCCTTTAGTATTACAATTTTGTGTTTTAAACACTCGTTTACGAGTTTGTAATCGGTTACATATGGAAAACAAATTTACTTAATCATTTTTTAAAACTCCTGACACTCACTCAGCATGATATGCACCGACATTACTACTGTGCAATAAGAAAATAAATTCTTTATTTACTTGCTTGTGTAACTTCTATAAAGTAATGCAGACGGTAAAATTAATTTCTACAAATGTATACATAAACTACGCCACTGTTTTTAATGCTTGTACTGCTCGTGTAATAAATAGTTCATGAAGTTAATTTCTAATGTGGCCGCTTAAATCTTTCTTTGTCTTCGCAAATGTGTGCCTAAATGCACGTTAGATGTTGTGCCTAAGTTTTTAATGAATTTCAAAAATTTTGTCTACTGTGTTGTTAAAATAAAAACTACAATTACACATAATGTATAAAAAAAATCTGCAACAACAAAGTCGTACTGTACTATTCACTTTACTTAAGTGAATCTTTAATAAAACCAAAGATGAACATACAAACAACCATATGTACTCACAAAATAGCTAAAACCACAAATTTTCTTTATTGTGAAAAAGTTGCATTGTTTTTAAATATTTTATTATTTTAGTTTTTATTTACGCTATACGAGTAAGATGGAGATGAGTTCTTGTAAGTCTTAAATGATGTTTGTAATTTTTACCAGAAGGAATACATGAAAAAGGGCAGTGCCACAAAATCCCCAAACACTAAATCCCCAACCTAAAAAAAAAATCCCCAAGCACAAAATCCCCAAAAACCAAATCCCCAAATTAAAAATCCCCAAAATCCAACTTAAGCGAAAGTGCCAAAAAACCCCAAACTGAAAATCACCAAAGTGAAATTAAAACTAAAAAAAAATTTATGATAAATTAACAAATATTTATTAGGTACGAGTAAATTGAACAAAAAGTTAATTCATGAAAATATTATTGAAAATATTATATATAAAGTTCATTTTTGGTATTTAGCCATTTAATAGAAGTTCTAATTCTATTTTGACATTTTATTAAAATTCTTTTTATATATTTTAGATATGTATCTTGAAATTTTGTAAACATTCTAATTGCATAGTGATAAACTATGTGAAATTGATTTTAAATATGTTATTTTTTCTAATTCACCTCGAGCTTTTACAACTTTTTTAATGTGTTTACGGCGGTAGATGTTTTTTTTTTATTTTTTCGAATGGATATGCCTGAATGTATCTTATCTATATTGGCTTGGATTTCTATATATTATTTCTTTAATTCTTTTATCAGAAATAAGTACAAACACAAATTCGCGGCGATTTTAAACCTAATTTAAATGTGTTTCACACAGAAAGTGGAGATTTTGTGCTTGGGGATTTTGTACATGGGGATTTTGTGTTTGGGGATTTTGAATTTGGGGATTTTGAATTTGGGGATTTTTTTTTTGGGGATTTTGATTTGGGAATTATGTTTTTGGGGACTATGTGGTACAGCCATAAAAAAGTAACACTTTTTTTTAGCTTTAATAAAAAAATAGCAAATTACGCTCTATTTGTATTGCGAAGGAAATGAGCCTTATTTTTCATTTATGCGTTTGCCATTATCACTGTGTAAAAGATCCATTTTAGGGAAAATACCCCACATGCTATCGCCACAAGATTTTGTTGTAAATTGTATTTTGTTCTTGGAATAACCCACAGCCAATTTTAAGACTTTAATTGCGTTAATTGCGCAGAAATGTGAATATTAACGGCCTGGCCCACGATTTCCTCGATAACGATCGCTGGATTAAAAAATTACCTTGCGTTTTATTAATAAACGATGTAATTTAACTTATTTTTTCTTTACGGGCACAAAAGCTCATAAAATAAATAAAATCTATGGTTGGAAGGTCGTAAAAGAGTTTTTTTTTCTTTTAAAATTTCAGCATTATCGAGCGATCGACATAAAAAATTTTATGCGATGAAATGTGAATATTTATATTTAGATACTTTGTATGGTGGTAAAGGGTACCCCCATGGCTTGTTAGAATTGCCCTGACATCATTATTAAGGTTCCTAAGTTTTAAGACGATCGATCTTACTGCTTGTATTCCTATAAGAAAGATACAAATAAAAAATAGTCGCTTCAATTCGTCTTAAAAAATACCTTCTTGGGATGTAAAAATAAATGAACTTAAAAATTTCATTGGACATCTGAATGAGACGAATAATTCAAGCGAAGACTGTAAGCGAATCACCTCGACTTAAACATCAACAGCTCGTGTTAAAAGCTAACACGATCTTTATTATTTAAGCTAAACATGATAACCAACAGCATTTTTTCTCACACTTTTTGGATAAAAATTAAATCAACTCAAATACGAAAACACTGCAAAATTTTTTTATTTTAACCTGTAGCAGTCTTACAGATCGATCAGGCTTCACATAATTTCTTTACTTGTAATTTCCTTTTAATTTTAGCCAACTAACAACCCCGACAAAAGTAGCGAATTTGCGATAAAAAAAAACTTTAAAAATAGAAATTGTTACCTGTCAGTTTCATACGAAAATCAAATGCAAAATACATTTAACTCACGATATTCACATAAAACACTTTTATATTGCGATGCATTATGATGTCGTATGTTTGTATTACAAACTTATTTATTTGATGGATACACTATTTTATGTACGAGTGCATACGAACGAGTCGAGTCCTACAAACATGTTGTGCATGATGTTGTATATATACTGAGTATTTATGAAAGCATACTTACGTCAAATACTGTATTTAAACCAGATACAATTTACAGGCAATAAAATAAAAAAAAAAAAAACAAATGAACCGAAAAAACAACATTAATTTTCGTATCAAGATGCCGAAGACTTTGTTGGAATTAGTATGTATGTATGTAATATATATAATTAAAAGAAATTTATTGCTTGAAAAAATGTGTGCAAGAAATTTCAATTTAGTGTTTTCTCTCCTACCAAAAAATTGAAATATTTGTGGAATGAAGGAGTTTTTGTATTGTGGCATATCAGAAAAAAAAACACTAATGATAGTTTTTTATAGGAAATCAGAACATTTTTAACAAAATAAACAGCCCTGTCACCGAACTCAATTGCGATCGAAAGTAGTTTCAATTCCTCCAGTTCAGTCTCTAGAAAACGAAAAACTAAAATTTACCTGCCGTTTACACATGCAAGTGCAAGTGCGAAAAACTCAATACACTCACACTTTTTCACTAACACAAGCATAATTTTCGGACTTGCAGGTCTACTTACAAGAGAATTTGCTTGTAAGTAAATTTTTGACACTTACGGCAAGTAAAATGACAAGTAAAGAAACAGTGCTACCAAGGATAGTTTTATATCAATTAACCAGTATTTAGTAAAATAAAAGTAATGTTTATAGCTGATTTTCTGTGTATTTATAAAAAATAAAAAACAAAAAAGAACACATCTATACAACAAAGCATCTTAATATGTAGTATTTTCAAGCATTAATTTCATGCATTTTGAAAAAAAATTTGTTAAACAAAATATTCTTTTCAGTAATTTTATGATATCGACAACACGGCAATACTGGATTCACATATTTTTCATAGCATGCTTACGCCTCGAGAACATTTTGAAAATGAACTTACAACTGACTGTGTAAGCGCTCGATCAACTTGCAAGACTTTTGGCTATAATTTCGACATTTTCGTTGATAATACGTATACACTACTTCCAAGTAATTACTTACATGTGTAAATGCAGGGTTAGTTTGTTATCAAAACTTTTTTAAAATTCAAAAATGGAATTGAAATGAATTTTTTTTTAACTTCTTTGTAGTAAAAAAAATTAAAAAAAAATGCATACTTTTAGGAGCGCGAGTAAAAAAGCTTTGCATGTTAATAAAAAAGCTTAATTTGAGCTTTGCTAGTAAAAAAGACAAAACAAATGCTTGTGGGTATAAACAGGTTTATCAAAAATGGGCTTGACCTACAATACATAACGCCCATTTATTTTTATATATCTCGGGGACTAATTTTATGCCTTATTCTTAAGAAAATAATCAGAATAAAATAAGTGGGCGTGCCATCTCCCATATATAAAAAATAATAATTTTGGAATAATATTAATTCAGTCAAAAACTTGAAAATTTTTCTCTGATTATTTATTTTTTACATTGAACATTGTGTTGCAAAAGAATGTACAGATAGGTCATGTGGGTGTGGCGCCTTCCACAAATAAGTAATATTTATTTTAAGATGTCTTGAAATCTAATTAATGGAGAAACTTGAAATTTTGTAGGACTAGCGCCATTCATATTGTGCATTACCCGAGAAAACAATTATGGAATTAAACAAGTGTAAAAAAATTAAGTAGTAGAAAAGTGGGCGTGGCTTATTTCATATATGACACAACAGTTTTTTTCTTACAAATGTATATTGGGAGCTAATAAGGTAAAAGACCAGAGATTTTGTAGGAGTTACTCCAGTTTTTTTGTGCACTATTCTAAAAAATATAGTCAGAATAAGATAAGTGGGCGTGGCAGTTTCCATACAACAAAAATATTATGTTGAAATACTGCTGAAGGTAATTCAGTAAGATGTGTCAGTGAGTAACATATTTTTACAATGATTGTTGTGCGACAAAATCGGCGGACATGTGGGTGTGGCACCTCCCAAAAAGAAGATATATTTTTTTTTTAACATACTCGTAGAATAGGTTAGTTTAGGAAGGGTAGTGTGAAATACACATCCACTCGGAGACCCAATTGGATCCATTGTGATTCCCTTCATTTATAATATATTGACTAATTAGTCTCCTTACTGCTCAAGGAGAAACAAAGAGCCGTTATCATTCATCATTCAGCCATTTAATTCCCATGATAAAGCCCCTGTTATCGTCAAGTTTGAACTTCGCGATATCAGAAATGCCGTCATGGAAACGTCTGCTCAGCCATCTTTGCCTATGGCGTTGCAGGCTTGGGCAATGACAGATGATATGCTCAATAGTTTCTTGTTCCTCTTCATCCCCAAACATCCTACAGAAATCCGGAGTGCCATTTCCCATATGCTGGTCCTCGCTCTAACCTAGCAATGGCCAGTCAAGGCGCCTACTAAGACTCTCAAAACCTTTCTACTCATACCCAGCAGTAGATCAGATTTACCCGAGTCTAATTCTATTCTTGCCAGCTCAACAGTGATTTTGTTTCCCTCAATATTGCATAACATATCTTGAAATCCAATACAGTGATAAACTTATAATTTTAGTAAAATGAAACTTTTTACCGATGATCTAAAAGGAACATAGCAAATGGACAAAAGAGCAAATCAGCCGTCAGAACAGATGAGCGAGAGATGAGAGTCCAGTCCGGAAAACTTTTATATTTAGTACAAGTTTTATTTTTGAATGCATACATACATAAATTCTAAATGCCTTAAAATTAATTTAAATCTATTTTCCTGCTTAAAACTTAAAGTTTAAAAGCGCCATATCCGTACTACTTTTGTTATAAATAAATATTTAGCAGACATTTTGGCGGCTTTGTTTATGGCATCGTGTGTTGTGGGTTCAATAATATAACATGCAGCACAACAACAACAACAAAAAGACAACAATGTAATATGTATGTATGTACATAATAGCAGTAATGCGGCTAAACATTAACATAATGGTAACACATGTTAACGATCATTGTTAACAATGTTTGCTAATATTTTGTTGTTGACTTAACAAACCAAAAAATGTTTGTTCTGATGATATACGATGCCATTATGAGAGCACGAACCAATTTATTAACAAATTATTATGAAATCTTTTCGTAAATGCACATATGCATCATATAAGATGATACAATGAATCTGCATTAAAAATATTTTACTAAAACAAAAAAAAAAAAAAAAGGTTGTTACGAGAACTTTAAGCGGCCTGTACGGAATTAGAAATGTACCGCTTTTTGAATGGAACAAAAGCACAATATAGCAAAATATATTTATATTTTGTAGCAAAAGAGTTTCATATTATTAACGTTTATAATTGTAGTCTTAATTGGGGTTAATAGAACCGTTTAATCATACTCGTAATAGAACCCATTAACTGCTCGATTTTTAAAATTCTGTAATTTGCTGGGAAACACATGATGAGCTTTTAATTGCTTTTTTTTTCCTTTACTTTGCCACCGTATGAGTATGGAGCCCTAAGTTATAGTATATTTTAGTCGTAGGGATTTTGTTTTCAAATTCTTACATTTTTGTTTCATAAAAATTATTTCTCTGTAAAAAAAATCTAGTATTTAAAGAGCGCTCTGGGACAATACGACAAATTTAGAGCTAATCGCCCTGTCAAACTTGAAGGGCACAACATATTCGTTGCTGCCAAATATAATCTTTTGCTTGCAATTTATTTAATTAATTGCTGTTTTCATTTAAATGATCTTTTAAATTCTCATCAATTTTATTTTTTAATGTATTTCACAAGTTCATACATTTATTTAGTCAAATTGAGTTTAATTAGTTTTTAGTTTTGCAAGCAATTTAAATGATGGTTTATGACGTTAATTAAGAAGATCTAACAACTACGAAACTAGTAACTGGTATTTATTTCTTGGCTATTAACCTGCATATAATGACTAAATAAAATTTATGAAAAAATAAATACAGTTTCAAACATTTTTATGAAATTCAATTATCAATTGAGACTTGCAACTTGCAACTATACTCGTATGCTAAGAGCAGCACATAAATTGACTTGGTGCATCATATTATGCACTCAGCGAAAGACTATAATGATTATTATAAAATTCTTCAAAAATATTTTTTTTAAATGGAAGTAAAATGTATTTTTTATATTCAGTAGTTTTGTTATTAAAATCGTTAGCTAAAATCCAAAATGACGTAAGTGACAAAAAACTCAAAATTGATACGGTTAATGTAATTAACAAGAATACATCCTTTCTTGTATATTATCACAAATAACGAGCTTATTAATATAGTAAATAAATAGTGCTAAATTAATAAAAAATACTAGTAGTCGTATAAACAACGGGCGACAAAATCGACCATATTCTAGATAAAATAAATAATTTTTTAAATAAATAAAGTAAATATTTTTTTTGTTCATAGGGAAATTATAATAATAACCATAACTTAAATTATTTAATGGTAGATTTGCACGAATTCGCATACATTAAAAATTAAAACATAAAAATTAAATGCAAAAATGAAATAACTTCTAATGAGCTGAATCTAAAAAGATTTTTTAATGACATCTCTTCTGTTTTGATCCCTTAGCATTCGTATTATTATTGTTGCTTTACTGGTTTTGCAAACAGTTGGAGAAAAACACATGCATGTTTAGTTTGTTTGTTTTTTGTAACTTCCACACAGAAAAAAATATTCATTTTTTTTCAATTAACGCTTTAATTAAAAATATAAAAAAAATTGATTAAATATTTAATTTATTTAATTAAATTTTTAATTGTAATAAATAATTTTAGTTAATAAATGTATAAAAATTTAATTGATACTATTAATTTGTTTACTGGTGCAAATTTAATTAAATTTTTAATTGATATCACAAATTTTTTAATTGAAATAAATTTTTATTTTTTTTTCTGTGCATGCGTGCCTTATACATGTGCATAAGTTAGTAGCAACTTTAAAGGCCAATAACCCACTATATCTTGTTCACTTCTGCGGATAAATAGTTTTAATTTGGAATAATTTTTGTCAAAATCGGTTGAATAATGTGGCTATAAACTCCATCGCAAAAAACGGTCTTGCCTAAAAATTATATAGATTTTGCTACTCCTGTGAGATAATAATAAGTACAGATACGGCATTTTGGATTTTAGATGACGATATATATATTTATACCAAAGAAATTTTAATTATTCACGCTTATGGTCGTATAATTTATTTTTCAATTAAATAAATTTTTTATTAGATAAAATAAATTTCCAGAGAAAAAAATGAACAGAGAAAGAAAATTTTGCCTGCGCGGAATATTGAACTGACATCATGATTTTTCGAGACCAATCACGTTTGCATCATCAAAGTATTTGTTCGCTTACACTTCACTGCCAAGTTTATCAATAGAATTTTTTGGCAGCACGAAATAAAACAGGAAATATTCCAAAAAAAAAAAAAATGGGAATAAATGGCAATAAATTTCCAATTTTTAAAATGAACTAAGACCCCAATAAAATAAAAAATGTATCCCAATATGCCACTGTGTTTCATATATTTTTATTATTTTACATATTTTTGGGCTTTATTTTATTATTGATCCTGGAAATTATCGTCGTTGTTGTTGGTCTCCATACGTTACTTTGGAGTATTATTTATTATTTTTCAGTGTTATTTCCTGGGGGCTATTGCCTACCGCCGATTTTTCCATATTAATGGTATGGAAATTCACTAAGCTCCTATGTGTTGTTCAATTGAGCTCTTTATTTGATAACTAGTTGCCAACCACCGGCTGATATTTATTTAACAAGAACACTATGAAGTATATTGTAAATTATTTTCCGAACATATGAAATTTTTACTATTATTTTTTTGTGAGCTTTTGCA
The DNA here is from genome assembly GCA_947311025.1 of Lypha dubia. Lineage (NCBI taxonomy): Eukaryota > Metazoa > Arthropoda > Insecta > Diptera > Tachinidae > Lypha > Lypha dubia. The sequence continues at coordinate 125,079,612 of OX371260.1, forward strand.
AATACATATAAGTAAAATTATCAATCAATAGTATTATTTAACGTAAACATAGTACACACAAACATATCCGTTCACAACCACTCATAGAAGGTAGATCTTGATACACGCATGAAAAGGAAAACATTGTAGAGCCTCATCATCATCATCGCCATCGACATCGCCATTTAGATCAATGAGCTTTTGTTTAATAGAAACACATACACAGCTGTCTATATAAAATGCATACATATATGTACGTATTCATTTATTGATTATTTACTAGTTTGATCATTAAGTGCCATTATGAAATGCTCGTTCAAGTACAATACTCGTAGTTACAAAATCAACATAAAAATTCGTTTTTATTTTAGTTTAATTTTCTTGTATTGACATAAAATACATTTTTAATACAAGACTATTTTTGGTCATATTTCCTCAGTTTTTACTTTTTTTTTTTTGTTTTTGCTAATAATGATGAGAACATGAAGAACGCAGACAATAAGTTAAACCTTAAGTTGTAATTGTGGGTTTTATGTGGCCGGAAGAAATTTTAATATGAAATATTTTATTGCGAGCATAGAAAAAATTTGTACATACATATGTATTTTCATATATGACAGCGATGGGCATTTGCGGCCCCATTGTACTTGAAAAAATCATATTATTCTTTTTTGTGAATGCACATGATATTGTGCCTCAAACTCTTGAATTCTACATATTTACACTTGAAATCTATATATTTATATACAAACGAAACGTGAAATGTTTGCCACAACATCACTTGAGAACTGGTTGTTCGATATGTCTGATTTTTTCTTTGGTTTAAAATTTTCCGGAGATAGTTTGTATGAAAAAAGAGCGAGAACATTTAGCGCAAAACTCGGAGATTTAAATTATTTATACTTAAATGTAGACAGCGTTTAAAAAATTCTCATATGTGTGTTTGCTTTGTCTCCAACTGTCTTATACACAAACAAGACCTTCAACACTTGACATGTTCGAACCGATTTTGCTTTGACTGCAACATTTAATAAATTCCAAAGTAAAAACTGTAAAGCCTACAGTACACGGCATGTAAAAAGCCACATTCGCATGTGGCTCTGACGTCACGAGAATTTGCAGCATTTTGTTTACATTTACTAAACATGCAGAAGTGTATACATGCTTCAAAATTTTGGTAGTACATGAAATGTTGTTTTGTCCCAAAATTTATATGTGAAGCGTAAACATTTGCAATGGCAGCATATGTGTGAACTTTTGATTGGCTACATATGTATTGTCAGTACACAGCATGTAACATATGTACACATTTTTCATATTAACATGTACAACAGTCATATGTTTATGGCACTTGTTTAATTTTTAACATTTTGTGTGAAGTCAAATTTATAAAATGTCGAAGAGAAAGAAGAAATAAAACAACATCTGATAAAAAGTAAAATAAATTCACTTTTATCGTGAAATAATTCCCATGAACACTAAAATGGTGAAAAAAATTAAATAATACTGCACTGACACAAAAACAACGCAACAATTGGCGATCACAGTTGTTTTATTAATTATTGAATAAATTTACTATTTATACATGAATTTTTACATCTTAGCTTTGAAAGTATCTTTTGCATGGTTTAGAACAAGAACGAGAAATAATAACAAAAACTCAAACTAATTAAGCTGTTAATTAAGATATTAATTAATAAAAGAAAAACCCCAAATCAAAGATAAATACAAATAATTGCATAGAAACGAGAAAATATGATAATATTTCTACCCTTCTTTTATCTCTACCCCGCACGCAAACCCAAAAAATTATCATGAATCTCAGTCATCGTGTGATTAATAATAATAAAAAAATTTTTTCGTCATTAAATTCCTACCACATTTTGTTGGAGAAAATCAACATTGGCAAGAGTGCCATTGGCTACATACTATTGAAAAATGTTGTGTCAAAAATGTTTGCTGCCACATGTTTGGGACTGCTACATGCGCATGTAAAAATATTACAAATGTCAAAATTCAAATGTACCAAGCTAGTACACGACATGGCAAAAATACGCATGTTTGCATGTCTCTACAAAGGAACATGTGGCACACATATCAATGTGTGCTGCATGTGAGTGTCACAAAAAGTGGAAGTACACGACATGTTGCCAATTTAGCTTCATGGTGACGTCAAAATTACGTCAGAGCCACATGCGAATGTGGATTTTGACATGCCGTGTACTGTAAGCTTAACTATGTTTTGTGTGTTTTATACACACGAAGATCACATCAAAGGAAATAAACAGATAAAAATACACAACATCTTCAACTTCTGTCAAACCAAACATTTTTCGAACATGTCAACCAGAGATCGGCAACGAGTACATAATTTTCGAGTATACTTGATCATGCACATTTATTTTTATGATCTAATCGTTTTCATTCAAAAGCAAAAAAACACTTGTTTGCCCAACCGCTCGTTTCAAACATTCAGTCTTATTCTCTTGTTGTTTTAGGCAACAAGCATGATCGAGCCTAATTATTCCCTTACACTGCAGTCACACGGTCAAGTTTTTATTCAATTCTCTTTCAAGAAATTTACACAAACTGCTTGTCAAAATTCACAAAAATTGAAAGCTGTGACGTAGGCTGCACGCAATTTTAAAGCAATTTTCTTTCAAGAACACAAAAAATTATGGCGGCAGAATATATGTACTTATGTATGTATATGAAAACTAACGAGAGTTTATAATCAAAATGGCAATCAGCTGCTTTCTTAAAAGCAATTTGAAAGCAAATTCTCAGCAAATTTTAAAAGTGTGAGTGTATTGGTAAAAATATGAGAGAGGATTGAATCTTGAAACAAAAATTGAATGAAAACTTGATCGTGTGACACCCAAGTAACGTTCAATTTTAAGAACAGCACAAACATGTATTATTCAATTTTATATTCGTTCGCTTTTTATGCACAAGCAGAAAATTCATCAACAAGTATAAATCATTTCGATCATTTGATGCGAATGTACATGATCTGATTGCTGATACAATGAACATAAGTTATGTGCAGAAACACAAACAACACCAACTCTATGTATTTTGTTGTTCTGAAAATTCAACGTTAGGAAATAAGTAGTCTCGATCATGATTGTTGCAGTTCTCTGATGTCAACTGATGAAATACTTCATTGTTTGAAGTTTCTATTTTTTTTTTTAATTTTACGTCGACGATATGCAAACTTCCATTTGTAAACAGCTTCCGTGCGAAACCGGTACGTTAAAATTGTAATAAATAAAATGTACATGGGTAAAATTTCTCATGACCACTACGTATACTTTACATAGAATGTATATAACTTATACGCCACAGTATGATATTATACTAAAGGCGAATAATCTTTGATCAAATCTATCCTAATATAAATGTTGTGAAGCCATTTTCATTGGCGGCATTCAGTGTTTAGTGCAAATGGTCTTGCGACAGTGTAAATGGGAATTTTCTTATAAATCCTATAAAAACCATTGATAAGTATATTAAACATTTTATTGTGCTCCCTTAAAGGTTAAATATTATTCGCCAAAACCAAAAAGTTCATTAATTTTAAATAACTAACCACGAAAAAAAAAAATATATATTCTTCTTATATTAAATTGAAGTCAAATTATTAGTTTATTACCATGTAAACAGTTCTTTAGGAAAAAAAAGAACAAAAAAAAAAAAACAGAGCTCAACAAGAAACCATTAAAACATTGAGAAGAACTTGTACCGATGGTATGTGGATGCTTTTTAAAGCGAAATTAGTTTTGTTGTCTTCTTTATAAGCAACAAAAAAAAAAAAAAATTTTGTTTTCCGAAATCTAGCGCAAGGTTGGCAGTATCAAGAAGTAACACACATGCAACAGAAACACTTGCAACTTTAGTTTTCGACTTTTTTTTGTGTCAACAAAACTAAAAAGACAAATGTTGCAACATTTCTTTTCAATTGTGGTCACACTGGTCGATCGGTCGCTTGTGAAGATTGCATTTGTTAATTTAGATTTTGTGATGTGAGCTGCATGGCAAAAAAAAAAAAAAAATTTTTATATGTGATAGCATTGATTTGGTAGATTGCAAAATATGTGGTTATGAATAAAAGAAAAATTCAAGCATTCAATATTGAGCAACCATGAAAATACATGGAAAATTTATACAATTAGCACATCCTAATATATTTTCATTTGACAAATATAGATCTCGCCATGGAAATTTTAATTAGCTTTAAAGGTATACTTAATTTTGTATATGCTTCATTGTCCTTTGGGTATTGATTTAATTGATTTTTCTACCAAAAAATCATTGTCCCTTGGATATTATGAAGGACTAAATTAAATAGATTCAGCAGTGTGTTGGGAACACGGACATACTTTAAATTAATTTTGTGTTTTAGAAGAATATTCACTTGTTCTCCCTTTTCACAAAATTCCTAGGTGGTTGTATCCTACACCCACAAAGAAAAAAATAAAATTTTGATTGAAAAATTTGTGATATTAATTAAAAATTTGTTTGAATTTGCACCTGTAAATAAATTACTAATACTAATTAAATTTTGATTATTAATTTAATTGAATTTATTTTTAATTAAATATTAATTATAATTAATTAAAAGTTTAATTCGCAATATTATCACGACTTCAATTAAAGTTTTAATAATATTAATTAATTACTTAATGAAAAAAGTTTAGTTTTGGAGTACCTCCTTCTAATCTTTTCTCCCCTTGGAGTGGTTTGCATTGTTTGTGGTGGGGGCAAAAGTTTGTGACAATGCCGAAGAGTGGCAAATGTTTTTTTATTCTGAAATTTAAAGTACATACAGACAAATGCAATGTATATACGAATTTTTATTAATGCGAAAAGTCGATTTAAGGAAATTAATTTTTTTACCGGCAATCCTTGCTTCTGCCTTGTTGAAGACTTTAATAGTTGCAGAACAACGGGATCTATTTTTAAATATTTAATATATTATTTCCGAATTACAGCCAAGTGTCCTTTAAACGTGTTGCTGATGGATATTTTAAAGCGAAGTCTATATTCTGTAAATCTGTAAATCCAAAAAATATATATTAAATTTCTAATAACAACTTAATTTTGGTTTTCTTACAAGTTGAAGAGCTGGTGGCTTTGTGTACTCTGGCCACAAATCAAATATTTCACAGGTTGTTTTGAATCCTCGATTTGCTTCGAAAAGTCACGGACTTATTGATCCGCTCTCGTAGTTTTGTTTAAATTACGTTGGACCTACAAGGAGATGCGTTTCTACATAAAATATTTTCTGCATATTTTAGTTATTTGATTTAACTGATTTTTCTCTGTGTAGATGATATTTCAAAACACTGCCGTTTTAAACAAAAGTTTTCTTGTTAAGATCAAATATTTTGTCACATATGACTACTTATGTCATACAACAAATGTTAGCTTAGCAATTCACCTAAATATTTATGACACATATTCTTTTTTTTATTAATTTATTGTGAAATGATGAAATCAAAACATTTGTGCTTGAGAGTTTGTTTTTCGATTATCCCAGCATTTGCTGGTCAAAACTCATTAATGTTGCATAGTTAACAAACTAAAGTGTCTTTTTTGTTACATTCTTAATAAATGTTAACATGAATTTTTCTATGTACAATGTACCAATGAGTGAGATATGAATACATCTTCCTTAGTTTAGTTTCTTTAATATTTGTGTGTTTTTTTCCCAAAATAAATACTTAGATTGTGCAAACAAGTCATATTTTGTTGAATTGAATTTTTGTAGGGCTTTTCAAAACCACATTTTGCTGATAGAATCGTGTTCAATTAAATTATGTAAACAAATATTTAAAGGCATCCTAATGGATCACGATTTTCTCGATGGTATTACTGTATGTAAATTATTCATACAACAAAAACTGAATTCATATTCATATGTAACAAATTCATAATAAAAAATTTAGAGATTTTTTTTTGGATTCTCATACAAAAAACCTATTTTTTTTGTTTTAGAAATCATAAAGTACTTAATTATTTTATAAGTTCAAATATGAGATATGTTTGAGAAAGATTTTAAAGATTTTAAAGGGTAGATACGAGTATATGTAAATGTTACAACCTTTAAATATTATGAGAAATTAAATTTTTTGTTGTTGTTGTTGTGGGTTATTTATTAGTGCAGTTAAAAGTCATTAAGAGACATGTATGTTGTGGTGGTTGATGAAGGGTGTTGTTTGCTGTTTCAAATAGATTAGATATTTGACAGATATCTTTGTGACAACAAACTATTGTACTTTAAGAAATAATGTGAACTAAATTTTTTAAAATTTTACGAATTTTGAGTTCAAAATGGTTGTCGTATGGCGTCAAAGCTGTTTTTTTTGCACAATTCACAAGCCTAGTTGTACCACTCTTACGTTGTATATGAAAAGAGAGATTCTAACAAAATTTCTGTGATAAAAAAAAAAAAAATGTTTTAACATTGTTTTTGTTTTAAGAAATTTCGTTTGAAATTGTCTTTTCATATACAGTAGTCGTATTTTTCCAAATTTAACGAACCTAATTGTTGTCAGGCATGTTCGTTAAACTGAATTGTACGTTATATCCAGTACTAAATTAAATAAGAAAATCGTCGTCTATTTTATTAAAAACTCAAAAAGTTTGTGAAAGGGAATTTTTCGTACTGAACAAATTGTTTCGACATGTAAAAATAGAATAAAAATTCATTAAATTAATTCTCGTATTCTATTTCATTTGAAAACTTGGTTAAATAGTTGATATTTTTTCCCAATTAGTATCCACTTTACGAAAATTGTAAAAATGGACAAATGAACGCTGATTAGAGGTGTAGCGGCCTTGAAATCGATATACTGATACGTTCTGCTAAACTGATTGGAGATACTAATGTTTTTCAACATAAAAAACTCTTAGTAAATTTGAATTTTAATTAATTCAATAAAACTAACCTTGAGCCTGATAATATTAATTTTCATATGTAATATAAAATATGTTTAATATTATTTTATTAAAATTGTAATAATTAAAATAGTTATTTCACTAATAATATGAGGAACGGAAGAATTAAAAAAATTAAGACAAAAATCATTTATTTAAAAAGCTCTCAAGAGTTTCCTTTGATTTTACAATTGTACTAATGGTGAATTTTTGCTGCCCATATATTTTGAATAAATCTGTCATTCGTACACTATTTCTATACACAGAAAAAATAGTTCTTAATTTTTTTTCAATTAAGTGATTGCTTAGAAAAATTTATATATTTGATTAATATTTTAATTAAATTACTGTTTACTTTAATTGAATTTGCTGCTTTATCAAAAAAGTGTTAGCAACAGATTTTTATTCAAAATGAAATGAAGTAACAAATTATTATTACGTATTATTTGTATGTAAATAATATAATTTTTGTTTTTATATGAGAAAATCGTTAACTATTTTAGAGTATGCCACATTGTCTCCAAAAATATTTTCAATTAAAATTGTCAATATCTTTTTTAGTTAATTCAATTAATACTTTAATTAACTCAATTAATATTTTAATTGGTTTTGCTACTTCACATCTAAACAGAAAACAACAAGCATGACCATAAAGAGCAAACAGGGATGGTAAAGTTAATACGGTTGTACTTTTCTGTACCATTCAAACTCACTTGAATTTTGACTTATAAAGTTTAAAATGTTTACATATATTTGGACCATAAAGTGCATTTCCGAGAAAAGCTAATACCAAGTACGAGCTTGCACTAATCTTGATACATACCGTACCAACATTTTTCGAAGAATATACGAGTAAACTGGATTAAAATTCAAAACGGAAGGTCTTAAATATGGGTTTTTTTAAAACAGTCTAAAACAAAAATAAATATGGTCTGGTGCAATTATGTTTAGGCACTCAATTTTAGAAGCCTATCATTACAACTCCAATATACAATTTGACATTCCTGCAACAATTATATTTCAAGTTGTTAGCTATTGTCAAGTAGTAGGTTTTTCGCAGTTGAAAATAAGTATGTATGTATATAAAAATGAATAACTGTTGTTGAGTATTATGGAGGTAACCTACCAAACAATAATTCAAGCCTTCGATAAATTTTTTGGATTAATTTTAAGAATCATTACAATATGTTATTTATTAGCAAACACCTAATTATGAATTCGTTCCATTTGCTTTAGATGAAAATACACACATCCATTTGTATTAGACGCACAGGCCTTGATTACAGTGTTCTTGAATGTCAATAAGGCATTATTTATTATAAAATATTTTTCGTACATCATCTTCAATTTTAATTTAAGCACTTGTGTTTGCTGAATACTTATTGTTGAGTGTTGCTGTCTCATGAATAGCTGCCAGATTTTTTGAGGTGGTGAATTCCATACAAAAGTACACAACAAAGTAAAACTCTTTTAACTTTTTAACTCATTTTAATGTAACTGCACATCTTCAAAAAAGAGTTGAAGCGCTAAAATAAATTTATTTGTAATTCCAAAAATTAAATTTATCAAAAACTGTATAATCTTAACTTCATAACTTTAACTTTAACTCTTCATATTATTTAGTGTCGTGTAAGTCACAATTTGTATGTCGTGTAAGTCACGCGAAAAAAACTATTTTTTGTGAAAAATAAAATATATTTCACTAAGTTGAAGCCATTTTGTCGTTGTTTGTATTTCTCAAATACTTTTGGTGCAGTTTAAAAGGAATCGGACTACACAATTAACAGAATTTTTAAACTATCTGTGATTACCCTGAAATCAATGGATTTGATGTCGTGTAAGTCACAACTAATTAATTATATTAAAATTAAAAATATGTAATCGCAAATCAAAAATCAAAGTGCATGAATTAATACGTATGTTCGTGTAGATGTTATTTCCTAAAACGAATAAATTAAAAAAATTATGATTGTACCAGAAATTTTATCAAAAATGACAAAAGTTTTGCCTCGTGTCGTGTAAGTCACACGTGGAATTCACCAGGTAATATCGTCATATATTTGGGCAAAAATCGTCATTATCGTCAATATAGCTTATTGAAATCGTCATAAAAACGTCAAATGAAAAAAATATTTTAAGTTCTCATTGCCGTACCATTTATATTATATTGGCACCTTTGTATCAGCTTATTGCTGCTTATGAAAATAGAAATTAGTCTAATTTGGCAGCAACCGCAAAAGTAGCATAGACAACAACCTGCCTTGCTGTCGTCAAAATAATCAACTTCATATAGGCTCGTGTATTTTATTTTTGACACATTGCTGCCTGCTGCTCGCTGTGGTCTATGTGTTTATAGCTTTATTAAGCAAACTAGTTTTTAAAAAGTTGCTCATTACAATTTTCAGCAGTTCAAGGTTGCTTTAATAGTACATATAAATGTTGCAAGCTGGAATTATTTAAAATCGTCAAAATGAGGTTATAAATCGTCCCATTGTCACCACGTCATTTTTAGGACCCAAAATCGTCAAATCTGGCAGCTATGGTCTCATGCCATTTGAGTAAGTAAATTTTAACAAACAAACATCATTCTGAGTTCGTCCAGTTAAGCGCGTAGTTGTTTAAAAAAACAAAAAAAGAAAAAAAGAAGTAAGTTTAAAAAATTAATAGTATTAAATGCTTTTTATGTGAAAATACTTTTGACACTCCTGAAAAACTATTCGACCATGTGAAAAGTTATTTCCTACCTCCTAATGTGGTTCATGTGTGCACTTATAAAAATTGCTTTCAGCTTTTTAACTAACTAATAAAGAAATTATTTCATTGAAAATTATTAGCATTGTTCAAAAAATTGTTAATACTAAAAATTTAATGGGCATTGTTTATAATATAAGTCAATGCCAATGAAATCGACAATTTATTAGTCAATTTATTTAATTACTCCCATGTATGATAAATATATTAAATTGTAATGTAATTATAATAAATTGAAAAGAATGTATGGAAATAAATTATCTAAAAATTAAATAAATTTAATCATAAAAAATTGTTTTATTTCTGCAAGTGACTTTAATTCATAGTTTGATTGTATCCTTAAAAATATTTCAATTAGTTTCTTAATTGTGTTTTTCAAATATTTCAATTAATATTTTATTTGATTTTGTTATATATTTCAATTAAAAATTTAATCGTGTCTGTAAAAATTTTTAATTAATTTTTTAATTGAATCTCTTACAATTGTTCATACAATTTTTTAATTGATTTTTTAAAAATGTTTCTATTAAATTTTTAATTATATCTCTTAAATTTGTTTAATTAAATTATTAATTGAATCTTTAAAAATTGTTCAATTAATTTTTTAATTGAATCTCGAAAAATGAATCAATTAAATCTTTATTTAATATAATATTTTTTTAATTGAAAAAAACAAAAAAAAATTTCAATTAAAACTGATGTGTTAATACCACAATTTTCGTAATTGGCTGAAAATCAAATAATTTTTTAATTGAATCTTCGGATTTTTTAATTGAATCATGTTTTAAATTTTTTCTGTGTAGATGCCTTGTTGTTGTTGATCTCTTTGCTCCGAAATATCTATTGTTGTTTGTTTGTTTTTTTAACTTACATGCATGATTACTACATGCGAATGTATTAGTAGCAAATTTAAACTCTTATAGCCCTCAAAATACTGAACCGACGATAACTTTTGTGATAAAATATTTCCAATGTGGTATGAGTTTTGGCAAAATCGGTTGAATGATGTGCGCACAGTCACCTGCACAAAAAACCTTATTGTCTATTACATATTTGTAAATAATTTTGCTTTATTTCGTACATTTGCTTAGCAAAATTACAAGGTTTTCAAATAAATTAATTAAATTTATTTTTTAATAATTTAAACTTGTAGCCTTCACAAATGATTCATATAAACAAAATGTTTTAATAAAAATAAACTTTGTATTATATTTGAAAATATTTTAATTATTTTTCAAAATTTTAAAAACTAGATAACATTTCCTTTCCATTGATGTATAATATCTAATACCTTGCATTTTACAATACCTTTGAATAATATAAAAACCGCAAGAATTTACTGTTTATAACGTTGTTGCACTCTGGTATTTAATTGCAAACGCACAAAAGTATGCTTTAAATAATATTTGCAAACACTGTACAACATATTCGTGATTCGTTTCATTACGAATGTGTTGCGCTCGGTTGGAAAAAGTTTACGTTGGAGGTCAATTACAGCAAGCAACCAATAACAGCAACGTACAAAGTACGCTCTGTGTCGACCACATTAATACATTGAGGATAATAATAGAACAGTCCGTGGAGTTTAGAACCGCTCTCCAACTTGTATTCGTCGATTATAGCACAGCATTCGACAGCATTAACAGAGACTGTATATGGAATGCTTTAATACAGAGGGGTATTTCACCAAAGCTTATAATACTGATAAAGGCACAATACGATGGCTTCAAGTGCAGAGTTCTGTACAATGGTCGCTTATCTGCGGAGTTCAACACCATTTCTGGTGTTCGACAGGGCTGCCTCATGTCACCTATACTATTTCTGATAGTGCTGGACGATGTTTTAACACGGGCTATAGACGGAAAAAACCGTGGTATCACTTGGAACCTCCAAAGCCAATTGGAAGATTTGGCATATGCAGATGACATATGCCTGATATCATCAAGGCATGCCGATATGCAGGATAAAATTGACAACCTTATCACCGAATCTAACAGTGTTGGCTTAAAAATTAACTCCGCAAAAACCAAAACGTTAAAAATAACTGCGACCAACTCTGACGCAAACTTTAAAGCCGGTGAGAATGCTATCGACAATGTGAACTCCTTCACCTACCTCGGGAGTGTCATTTCCCCAGATGGCGGAGCTGCAACCGATATCCATAGTAGAATATCCAAACCCCAAGGCGCTTTCTCACAGCTATGGAAAATCTGGAGGTCATCATCAATCTACACCCGCACCAAATTACGTATCTTTAATTCAAACGTAAAATCTGTTCTTTTATACGGATGTGAGACCTGGCTTATGACGAAAGCACTTGAAAATAAACTTCAAATTTTCGTAAATAAATGCCTCAGGAAAATTTTGAAGATCTGGTGGCTAAATACCATATCCAACAAATCACTTCTCGAGAAATGCAACCAAATTGAAATACAACTCGAAATTAAAAAGAGACGATGGAATTGGATTGATCACCCCCTGCGGAAATCACCAACAGAAATATGCGGACAGGCTCTAGAATGGAACCCGCAAGGTAGCAGGAAACGAGGAAAGCCAAAGCATACATGGAGACGAACTATTGAAGACGATATGAAAAAAATGGGATACAATTTCAACAGGGCAAAAATCATCGCTCGAGATAGAGGAGAATGGCGAAATTACGTTGAGGCCCTATGCTCCACAGGGAGCTAAAGGAAATAAGAAGAATACAAAGTACGCTCTATTATACAGTGGGCCTGTGAAATTATAAAAAGTGAATAGTAGGGACTGCTATACATGAATGCTACTGTAAATGAGTATTGCAGCAGTTAAAGACAATATTTTCATGTGCTAAGAAAACCTAAATATCAAGTATTATATATCACTGGAACGGTAATTAAGTGTAGTTTGCAAAAATTTACAAATAATTAAAGATTTTTCATGGAGCTAGAAGTTATTTGCATAAAAAAATAGAGAAAAAACATATTAACCCATTTTTATCCCTCCAAAATTATTAATTTTGACTGGTTAATTTTCCTATTTTTTTTAACTGTTATCCATAACATCCTCAGGCAAGCTACAAAATTTATAAATAAGAACAGGAAAAAAAGATATACCCAATGTAATTGCTAGACGATATAAACAAATAATAAACTTACGTGCAGTAACAATGTACATACATATATATGTATAAAAGCATATGTCAAACGACTTTAAAATTGAGTTTTATACATCACATTAAAAGTGGCCTCAAGCTCGAAAATTCGTCTTCTTTTTATTTAACATAAGTTACTAAAGGCTGAACAAAACTATATTATATGTTATCCATAACTTTTTAAAGTTATAAGTTAGTATGCATTCTTAATTTAAATAAACGATAGTGAAAAATTTTAGTAATTATATATCGATGGCTTAATTCCAGAGTATGCTAAGTCGACTTAGCATGTTTTGAAGGAGTTTGTTTATTTGAATTTGGATCGATGTAACTTGAGTCCTGTCGAAAGCTCGAATTTATCGGACAACCCTATCAAAAGTTATGCTCACAATTGTACTTAGCCTACGACTAAAGTTTTAAAAAACTTCCATTCCGAAAAGGGCTAAGTACAGTCAGTCTTGTTTGGAAGAGAACTGTAAAATTTTTTTGAAAACTAAGTTAACATAGCATTCTTTAGAAAGGGCATTTATTGTTGTTATGCTTTCTAAGCCTACTTAGCATTCACTTGGTACATTTTTGAGTGTCGCTATGTGTACTTAGCATGTTATTCCCTGAATAAACAAAAACAGTTCGCGCGTGTAACTAAACATAGAACGGTTTAGTTTGGAGAAAGTCGTCAGCGTATAAAAAGAAAAAGATGCTAAGTCCACTTGGATGAACAACGCAAAAAGTTTGTACATTCTAAATTGGCCTAAGTCATTTGTAACCATGTTCTACTACCAGTATTTATAATTCGTACACACTAAAAAATTCTACAATAAATATGATTTTAACGCCGAAAAAGGTGAATTTCTATCTTATACGGCCTTTGAGAAATTCCAAATAAACTTTGAACGCGTCTCCTGTAAAATTCACTTTTTAGACTTAGCGTACTCTGGAATGAAGCCATCGATATATATTTTTTAACAAAATTTTACATTTATATGAGCATGTACTCAAGTATTTATGTTTTAAATTATATTTATTTGTTGCGGGTTAGCAATATCTAGATATATATTTCGTTGGTAGCTATACCAATTCATCAGTAGATGTTTTAACGAAATATATATCTAGATATTGCTAACCCGCAACAAATAAATATAATTTAATACATAAATACTTGAGTACATGCTCATATAAATGTAAAATTTTGTAACGGGGAGATTTGCTTTTCATTTTTGCCTTATAAAATACTTTTAATGGCAACCAGCGGTTGTCTAATCGTATAGGTGTAGAAAAGTAAACACATTCATAATGGAAAATTATTGTTGTGTGTGTTTGAGAAATTTTTTAAAGGCTATTTTTATGCTTTGTAATTCACAAAAATATATTTGTGAGTTTTTGTATAAATAGATGAGCTTTGGAATTTTTTAAACATAAAGGGTAAAACATCTACTGATGAATTGGTATAGCTACCAACGAAATATATATCTAGATATTGCTAACCCGCAACAAATAAATATAATTTATATTTTTTAACTATAAACGATTTTTCTACACCATATTTTTTTAGAGGTACAACAATTATTATTGTAAGTATGCAGTTATTTTTAGTAAAGAATGAAGTAAATAAAATCAAAACTAAAGCACGCAAATTATCACAACATTGCTGTTGTAGATAAAGTTAACATTGACTGCTAATCAACATAAAACATTAATTTTTTGCTGCATTAAGTATCGGCAGGAGCCGTGGGAGGGAAATTATCATTTGGCAAATATAAAAATCAGATTTTGAACAAACAGGTGTGTGATAGAAACCGATTAGTTTTGAAATTAAATCGAACACTTTATCCTTGGAACTACGAAAATTGTAAAAAAAAACCAAAAGGTTTTTTGTATGCGGTATCAACAGTGTACCCTAGTGATGTTAGGAATACTTGTATTCGTATTCGATTATTCGACTATTCGCCTGTTTTAAGATATTCGTATTCGTATTCGCCAAATTTAAGCGAATATTTCTCGAATAATTTTCATATACATTTTCCCAAAAAAAAAAAAAAAATCATACAAAAAGTTTAAAAAAGTACATAAAATGTACAAAAATATATTAATTTATAATAATTTTTATTTAAAGAAAGCCCTTTATCTTTGACACAAGATAATAATCTTCTTAAAAAACAAAAAAAAAAAAAAAATAAAAATGTTCAGTAGTCGCCTTCAAATTCGGCATCACAATTTCATATTAATTATTTATACCTAAAGTAGTGTGACAGTTTTTTTCAATTTATTGTTACTGACACAAAAGGAGGGACTTTTTCTAATTAAATTAGAAAAATTAAGTGGCTTTAAACGTTAAAAATAATATTCGTATTCGTATTCGGCAAATACTGTTTCAAATATTCGTATTCGTATTCGCGAATACTAAAAATTGATGTTCGTAACATCACTAGTGTTGTTTACCTGGTGATGTAGTGGTTGTTGTGATGTTGTGGATGATGATGGTTTTGACGATCAACTGATGATGGTGGTTGTGGTGATGAAGCTGGTGATGGAACTATTGTTGAATTGGAGCAACAATATATTTTGTTGCGATAGGTCAGGTTTGTCTATTGACAATCTGTGCCGTCACCGATCTCACTCACCCTTGCCTTCGTTCGCTTTTCTTTCGATTTAAATAAAACCCTTTTTTCTTATATTTTATTAGAAGATACGTTTAATTTAATTTAATTTAATTTAATTTAATTCAGTTGGCTTTATATTTCATTTAACACAGGTTTTTAGTTTTAAACTCTTAATTGCGCACAGCAGCTTGTTTTCCTTTTGGTTATTTCGCACGAGTGTTAGTTGACAAAAAGAACATCTTAGTCATCGGATTTGTTGACGGCGGCAGCTAACAGACGGCTAACCTGGGGGCCGTTTAGATGATCAGCATCCACAGCAGCTACACGGGCAACGCAGTTTTACCGTGCAAACATAC
This sequence comes from Lypha dubia, assembly GCA_947311025.1. Classification (NCBI taxonomy): domain Eukaryota; kingdom Metazoa; phylum Arthropoda; class Insecta; order Diptera; family Tachinidae; genus Lypha; species Lypha dubia. The sequence goes on from OX371260.1 coordinate 125,095,373, forward strand.
CGCCAGCCTTGCAGCGATGGTGCAACAACACAATTGTTAATATTAATATGAATCACAAGCAACTATATTTAGTTAATTTATTCAGCGAAAATAAACAAAAGAAGGAAATGTTTAAAGCGAAAACATTTGTAAACAAAAAAAATTCATATTTAATTCAATTGTGTAAATAAAAAAAAGGAGTAAAAAAAAAAATGATATATATATATGATGAGGTTTTATAAAAGGTGGCGCAATTTTTTAATTATTACATGGCGGTAGGGCTACTAATTTATGGATTGGACGTGTTATTAAACCATTTTGCGTTTTGATCTCGACTACACGTACTTTGTTGTCTGTCCCGTGAAAAGTTTTCATGATACGCCCTAGACGCCATTCTGAGGGGGAAGTAGGCTCATTTTAAGAGCTACTAGATCATTTAATTTTAAATCGATTTGTGGTTGTTTCCACTTATTGCGTTTGTGCAATTCTTTCAAATACTCCTCCTTCCATCGACGACACATTTCTTGCTGCAGAGCCTTTACCTTTCGCCACCGATTGGTTATACTGAGCGGGGACGACAACTCTTCAGGTTCGGCTGGAGAAAGTAAAGAAGAGCCTATCAGGAAATGGCCTGGAGTGAGAGCCGTTATATCATCGAGATTATCAGATAAAGGGCCAAGGGGACGAGAATTGAGACACGCTTCAATTTTCGCTAGAAGGGTGGAAAACTCTTCAAAAGTGAATTTCATCAGCCCAGCTGATTTTTTAAGATGAGTTTTGAGGCTTTTGATACCTGCCTCCCATAAACCTCCCATATGAGGTGCCGCAGCTGGAATGAAATGCCACTCTAGGCTATGATGGCCATATACATCGACAGCAGAATCACGTAACTCTTTTACAACTTTGTTGAAGTTGGTCTTAATTTCACGTGCGGCGCCTACGAAGTTTCGGCCATTGTCCGAAAAAATACGACTAGGGCACCCACGACGCGCAATAAAACGAGCTAAGGCCGCCAGAAAAGCAGGGGTAGACAAGTCACTAACGGCTTCAATGTGGATTGCTTTAGTAGAGAAACAAACAAAGAGACACACATACCCTTTCGTAATACGGCAATAGCGACCGGTAAAACTCTTTACTTCAAATGGGCCGGCAAAATCTACTCCAGTATTAGTAAAGGCCCGATTTAAAGTTGTTCTTTCTAGCGGTAGTGATCCCATAATTTGTCCTTGAAGTCTTTTGCGGTGCAAGACACATATTTTACAATTATGTATCACAGTTTTGATGAGATTTTTCACCTTAAGTATCCAGCATTCTTGTCGGACCACCGACAACACCAGACGAGGGCCACCATGATGGACGAGCTTATGTATGAACTCCACGTAAAGACGAGCGAGCCTACTGCTGTATGCTAGTATGATGGGGTGTCGTTCATTATAAGATAAACAGCTGGATGAACTGAGACGGCCATTAGATCGAATGATATCATCTTTATCCAGAAAGGGCGTAAGGGTCAACAAAGGGCTTCGAGAATCAATTTTATTCTTCGCTTTTAGCCTATCGAAATCGTGCGCAAAATGTGACTGCTGAGACAGTGAGAACAGACGATTTCTGACGAAACGCAATTCATGCGCCTGAATACGTAGCGTATTGAAATTATGAGCTACACGCCTAGATTTGCAGGATAGTGTAACAAAACGAAATACGTAGGCCAACACATGTAACGCTCGAGGTAAATCGGAAAAACGGTCCAGCAAATCTTCTTTTTCAGCCGATATAGCAACGAATACTTGATTTTTTCTGGATTCTTCTGATGTTTCTGTCTGAGGAGGACCTTCGGGCCATTGAGACTTTTCTCGACGCAACCATTCAGGACCGTGCCACCAGATTATATTTTTACGCAACTCCGCAGGAGTCATCCCCCGGGTTGCTAAATCGGCAGGATTATCCTGGGATGAGACATGAGACCAGTTTTTGTTACCTATCTTTTCTAATATTGTGGCCACTCTATTTGCTACAAAAGTTTTCCAATTACAGGGCGGTTTTCTAAGCCAAGCCAACACGATCGTCGAATCAGACCACAAATAAATTGATTGAGTATTTAGCTTAAACGGGGGAATCACACTATCCATAAGGTTGGCTAACAGCACTGCTCCACATAACTCTAAACGAGGCAAAGATGGCTTTTTTACTGGAGCCACTTTTGTTTTACATACGAGCAACTGTGTTGATATTTTATTCCCTAAGCTGACTCTTACGTATATTGCAGCTGCGTATGCCAGCTCAGAAGAGTCACAGAAGCCATGAAATTGTACTTCACAACCTGGCGTATATTGAACCCATCGTGACAGCTTAATTGTCTCAATATCTGCATAATTTTTAATGAAACTTAGCCATTTTTGTAGAGCTACTGGCTTTATCTCTTGATCCCATTCTATTTTATCAAGCCACATTTGTTGTAATAAAATTTTCGCCGTGATTACTACAGGTGCTAACCAGCCTGCGGGGTCAAAGAGCCTAGCAATAATTGATAAAACTTCTCGCTTGGTGTACGATTGTTTTATATGGAATGCCTCTGCTGTGAAGAAAAACACATCTTCAGCTGCATTCCAGTGAACGCCTAATGTCTTCGTGGTACTTTTATCATCGAGAGACAAGAATGAAGAGTTTAGTAAATACTCGTGGGGCAAATTTTTTAAAATTTCTTTAGAATTTGAAGTCCATTTTCTTAGCTCAAATCCCCCCATCTCTAATATACCAATTAATTGGTCACGTGCCTCTACTGCGTTTGGAATTGAGTGCGCGCCCACTAGTGCATCGTCGACATACATACACTCGCGTAAGATTCGAGAGCCAAGAGGGAAACACTTTTCTTCATCATCAGCCAATTGAAGTATTGTTCGGAGGGCTAAATATGGGGCACAATTTATACCAAAAGTCACTGTATTGAGTTGGTAATCTTCAATCTCGCCGCTTTCCGAATCACGAAAAACTATTTTCTGAAAGGGCCTTTGATTTGGTGTTAGTAAAATCTGGCGATACATTTTTGAAATGTCCGCATTAAATACAAACTGAAAAAATCGCCATTTTAATATTAGATGTACTATTTCAGCTTGCAGAATAGGGCCAGTGTACAGCAAATCGTTCAAGCTTTTGCCGTTCGAGCTTGGGCTGGACGCATTAAAAACCACGCGTAGTTTTGTTGTTGTCTTTTCTGGCTTAAAAACACCATGATGAGGTAAATAGTAACCTGGGCCACTTGCGTTGCTCTCAACCTTTTCCATGTGCCCTAGTGTTAAATATTCTTTTAAAACCTCCTCATACATTGTTTTTCTTTCTGTGTTTTTTAGCAATGAGTTTTCGTTGCGTAAATATTGGCTTACAGCCATTTTCCTATTTTGACCGAGCGACAGAATGTTTGACTTAAAGGGCAGACTCACAATATATCTCCCTTCAGCATTTCTTGTAGTAGTAGAACGATAGATCTCCTCACAAAGTTTATCTTCTTCTGATAACACCCGTCTCCGAGAAACTTCTTCTAACTCCCAAAATTTAGTCAACTGGTCGTCTATAGAGCTTTTTGTTAAATGTGACCTCGTCACCATACGTGGAGAGACACCGCTGGTTGGGCCTGTTATAATCCAGCCAAATATAGTTTCTTGAGCCACGAGAGACTCAAAAACACCATGCTGAACTCCTCCACGAAGAATTAGGGGATATAAATCACCACCTAATAAGATATCTATTTCCCCACTTTCATAAAAGTTGGGGTCTGCATAATTTAATTTTGGCAAATTAAATCCTTTTAAGGGCTTAAAGGAATGTGTTGGCACATTTCCAGTGACTCGCGGAACTACGATAGCTTGTAATTTGAGCGAAATGCTTTGGCATGATATCGGCTCAATTACCAACGTTGCCATCTTTTTTGATTTGCTAATAACCTCACCACCTAAGCCTGTAACCTCCGCTGAGATTGCTGTAGTGGGCAACTTTAATAATTTTTGTATTTTCTCAGAGATAAAGCTTTCATCTGAACAAGGGTCGATTAACGCACGCGCCTTATAAAAGGAACCACAATGAACAATATTTACCCAGGCAGTAGCAAGAATGACTTTTTTCGCGACTGAAGCGTGATGAGATTGAACAACTTCTGGTGGAGTTGTATTGTTAGTGGACTGTATTCTGCTTTCTCTATTCTCATTCCTACTTTTATTTTGGGCCACAAAATCTTTATGTATAAGCGTGTGATGTTTTCTACCACATTTGCCACACGTGTTTTGGCTTTTGCATTCACTATATAAATGACCAGTTGCTAAACAATTAAAGCAATAGTGAAATTTTTTCAAAACCGAAACACGAGCTCTGTAGTCCATGCTTAGAAATTTACCGCAAACGTAGATCTTGTGATGTTCATTACATAAATTGCATTTTGTAGGGCTAAGTTTTGTATGATGGGCTTTATATTGTTTTGGTTTTGTCGAAACTTGATTATTACTGCTTTGCGAAAATGTTTGGGAACCACTGGCAGCAGTATTTGACGATATTATGTCCGAGACACTTTCTAAAGCATGAAACCGATCAGTGAGAAAAGAGTTCAATTCATCCCATTTGGGAACCTCTGTTTTATTTTTCACTGATTGTTCCCACAGATGTAAAGTGCTTTCTGAAAGTCGTGATGAACATTGAAATACGAAAATAGGGTCCCAGGATTCTATATTTACTTTATATAATTTCAGAACCGCAATACAGTTATTAATTTCCCTTTGTAGTTTTTTAATTTCTGGGGCAGAATCATGTAAACAAGGGGCCAAGTTGAAAGGAGTCTTAAGCTGACTATTTATCAATACGCGCTTATTTTCGTATTGATTTTTTAAATTGTTCCACGCTATCTCAAAATTGTCACTGGTTAAAGCCACGTTTCTATTTATATCACGTGCTTCCCCATCAGTTTTTCTAAACAAGTAGAATAATTTTTCAACTTGGCTAATTTTGCTATTGTTTATATAAATTGCCGTAAACATGTCTCTAAATGTAGGCCACGATACATAATCCCCATGAAAAACACCAGTATCACACGGAGGTACTGACACTGAACTACAAACGTTGAGAGTGTCCGAACTATTCTTAGTTATTTCTACTTTTGCTTTGGAAATGGCATTCAAACAACGAACGTAACATTTTCTCACTTGAGCATATTTTGTCTGAACTACCACTGAATCTTTTTTCTTTCCCGCCGTATCTATTAAACTTTCCTCATACAAGCTCTTAAATTCTTCCCATGCCTTGTCTACTTCATCTTTTTCAAATTGCAGGGCCTCATTCATGTATGTTGACAAATTTTCTTCATTTAAGTTGGCTTCCAACGTAATTAGTCGGTCTGCTGCCTGTATATAATTTTCAATAATCGACATTTTGAAATGAAAATTTTATTGAAAACCGCAATAGAAAAAGGGACACTTTTTTAAAACCACAAAGTTCAGCTAGTATGTTTGAGAAAAATATGTATCGCACAGCAACAATAAAATTCGTGCACCGTAATGAAGGTCACGATATTAATTTCAAGGGCAAAGAAAAGATGGCTGCCAAAATTTTGATCAGTCAAAGCAATAAAAGATGGAGCCCAATATAACGGACCGCAACACTTGTGTGAAAAAAATAATTTGCGCGTTTTTATTTTTAGGTTTTCTAACCTCACTTTCACCGAGCCACAAATTTTGAGCAACACAGTATCACCAAATAATTTCTTAAAAAATTTTACGCACCTGTTCTGCTTTTTTCCGGAGAAGGACCAAAATGTTTACCTGGTGATGTAGTGGTTGTTGTGATGTTGTGGATGATGATGGTTTTGACGATCAACTGATGATGGTGGTTGTGGTGATGAAGCTGGTGATGGAACTATTGTTGAATTGGAGCAACAATATATTTTGTTGCGATAGGTCAGGTTTGTCTATTGACAATCTGTGACGTCACCGATCTCACTCACCCTTGCCTTCGTTCGCTTTTCTTTCGATTTAAATAAAACCCTTTTTTCTTATATTTTATTAGAAGATACGTTTAATTTAATTTAATTTAATTTAATTTAATTTAATTTAATTTAATTCAGTTGGCTTTATATTTCATTTAACACAGGTTTTTAGTTTTAAACTCTTAATTGCGCACAGCAGCTTGTTTTCCTTTTGGTTATTTCGCACGAGTGTTAGTTGACAAAAAGAACATCTTAGTCATCGGATTTGTTGACGGCGGCAGCTAACAGACGGCTAACCTGGGGGCCGTTTAGATGATCAGCATCCACAGCAGCTACACGGGCAACGCAGTTTTACCGTGCAAACAAGTGTACATATGTAAAGTTTATAAAATAAACACAATTTAAAAATTTACTCTTATGTAAATGTTAATATATGAAGAATATAAAAAAATAAAATAATAGAACTAAGTAAATATTTAAACGAGAATCTATTCCCAATAGGAAATTGCTAGGAAAGTCGAAAAAAGTTTATATTTATCTAATTCAATTAAATCCTCTCTCTCTCTCTCTCTGTTGTTGTTAACACTATACTTTTAAGATTCAACAAATAGCCAACATGAACATTATATTTTATTAACGAATATATATAACCGATCATTAAAATTGTCTACATAAATATTTTCACAAATTATTACGGCAATTTTCAAACCAAGAAAAAACGCCCAGATCATAGGAAATACAGAAAAAAAAAACGCTAATACAATAAATATTTCACTGAAGCCCACACAGGATGCATTATATTAAATTTACACTCTATTCTTATTCACAAGCTATAAATTTGTATTAAATTCACCCATTTATTATACAATTCCTCCTGCAATGAGTTTGAAAAACAAAATGGGGAGACAAACGAGGCAAAAAAAAAAAAATAAAGGAAATCACAGGCTGAAGAAATTTAATATGAAACACTTTGCTGGTGGTAATTGATTGCTGCAGTTGAAATAATTAAATATTTTTAAACAAATCACTTTGGCAAAGTGGACTCTTGAAGAAGTGCTAAAAAATTTAAGATTCAAATTATAGACGAATTTTAAGCACTGTAAAAACAAACGTTAAAACTGATTCAGAAGCATTTGAATACAAAATATCCAAAAAAAATTTTAATAACAGGGCGGGTTACTCATTTCGATCGGAATGGTCTCAACTCCGTTATTGCATTGCGATCGTTTCTGATTTACAGTCTTTGGGTTGCGTTTATTTTTTATACCCACATAAAGCTTTTTTTGAAGGACCAGCACTCAAGGGATGACCCCCACTTATGCAATGCATTGTGCCAGAACTTAGGAAAAGGGAAGAGAAAATAGATATTCAAAATGTAGAAGGCGTAATTCTTTTACAGCTCTGCTATGGCGCGTTTTGTTAATTTTTAGAGCTTTGTTGAAGCGCCGCCGGTGTTAAGTAGACGAAATCAATTTCTTAAGATGTGTGAGCTGTCATTTTTGTTTTAGTTCGTCAATTAATGCATCCAATCGGACATATTTTAGAACAAAAAATTTTTTTTTTAGATTGAATCAGGTGTTGATGTATTGAATTAAGGTTTTGGGGACTAAATAATCCATACTTAAATCAATCTGATTATAATTGATTCAAGAAAATCCGTACTTAGAGTATTTTTGACACCGCTGGGAATTGATATAAGTACATTTGGGATTATTTTCTACATAAATCTACTACTTTAGTGTAAAATTGAGCATTGTCGTGCTAGTCGCTCTATGGGTATTCAAAAGAATTTATGCGCTTTTTTTTTTATTTATTATGAAGACATATTCAACTTCTTGAATTGAATATCTTTCCCTGGATGAGTTTTTCGCGTCAATTACTCAGATTACAATTTTTAAAATTATAACTTAGCTCAAAGCAAAAGATCTCACTGCGAAAATCGAAATTCCCTATCCCGAAACACCTAACTCCCCCCGTCTGTTTAGAATAAGAGAGTTTTTAATTAATTTCACGGGAACTCATTTTCTCAGGAATATTCATAATTGCGCTGTTTTTGATGTAGCGTACCAATAAAACGATGTAGAATTTCCGTTTTAAAGGCGACAACACAACTCATACGTTGTTACACGTCTGCCTAACAGCATTCATTCCATGGTGCATGAGTGAGAAATATGTAGTTGTAGTAGAGATGAGCGTGAACTGAGCTCAGTAATAAGAGTGAGTAAAAAAAACGAATTAATTAAATTTTTTAGTTGAAAAATTATAATTAAAATTTCTTTTGAAAAATGATTTAAATTGGTTTAGTCGTATTTTTAATACTTCCTTAACTGTTATAACATGTTCTTGTGTTCTATTAACCAACTGTTCCATAAACGTTAATAATTTTGCCGGGGCACATATAAAATAATACAAAAATTTGTTTTTATTTTCAACATAAATGGACGATTCAAAAATTTTTATATATAAAAATAATCTATAGTCTTCTCCAAACAGGCAGTCACAAAGAGCACAATAGAAGAGTTGTAAAAGAACTATGCCTTCTTCTAGATTTTCACTATCTATCTTTTCTACCCTAAACATTTTATTCTAGTTCTGGTACAATGTAGTAAATAAGTAGGGATCTTCCCCTGAGTGCTGGGTCCTAGAAAAGCTATTTAGTTTTATTTAAATATTTCATAGCTGTGAGACTTCATAAACAATTTATTTCACTCTCACGTAGGCTTGCATGACCACCCTCGAAAGGCAGAATTTTTTCCGTAAGATTGCATGAGTATGTGAGTGAAAATAACTAAAGATTTCATCTCCAATCACTGTTATGCGATATTTAGTTGTAAATTGCTTGTTTGTGTGCCAAACGTTCATAAGTATGTGCAACATGTGCAACTGTAAACGTGTACAAAGAAGCCGCCTCAGTTAAACATAAATACATAGACGCTTAAAAATACTTACATGAATGTAAATACAAGCATACATATGAATGTATGTATGTACCTATAAACTACCTATTAACATATATATGTATGTATGTAACATTAAGCTTTAACTGATAAGCTTTAAAAACGTCTCAAATATTTGAATTTATAGAAATGTAAAGGAGAAAAAAAAGCGAAATAAATAAAAAAAATTGCTTTACAAAAATTGTTGTAAATTGTTAATAATAAAAACAAAAAAAAAAAAAACTTCTAAAATTATACATGCAAGTGTATGCACACGACATCGCACTAGACATCAATTGAGTTTCAAACGAATAATATATACATACATACATATGTATGTACGAGTATGTACATAAATTGTTAAGAAAAAGTCCAACTGATTCTTCAGCATGTGATGAGATGTAGAAGAACAGGCGCCGTTTTCATACAAGTTAGAAATAGGTACAAGTTAACCGTTTATTGAATAAAATTATTCATATGGGTGTTTCCATAAAATGGTATGACATGTGTGTATGAAAGATTTCACGTGTGATTATGGCACAATTACGAGGCATGGAATTCTATTATATGACTATTCCTTGTACAGTTCTTAGATGACTCAAAAAAACTGACAATCAGTTCAATAATAAAAGGTCACTAAAATCGATCGCTAATGAATATCTTGTTGTGGCATGCCATGTTCTGAAGTGATCTACGATTATGTAAAGTACGGGTAAGTTATTATTATTTAAAAATATTTTTTATATTATTATTACGAATAAACGTAATTATTATTCGAACTTATATTGATGTACATATGAAAAGTTATATTATCAGGCTCAAGTTCAATTTTATTGAATAAATGAAAATTCAAAATTACTAAGAGTTTTTTTTTATGTTGAAAAATATTATTATTTATATCCAATCAGTTTTTTAGCAGAACGTATCAGTACCGATTTCAAGGCCGCTACACCTCTCATCAGCGTTCAATTGTCCATCTTTACAATTTTCGTAAAGTGGATACTAATTGAGAAGAATATCAACTATTTAACCAGTTTTCAACAGAAATAGAATACGAGAATTAATTTTTAATTCATTTTTTATTCTACATATTGAAACAATTCTGGTTAGTACGAAATTCCCTCATCACTGTTTGGAAATTACTAATAATTTGGAAGTTTTTTTTCATAAAAAAATTTGCGGAAAATTTGCATAGGATGAGCTCAAAACTGCGGAACACTTGAAACACTTTTATGCATCTCAAGAATAAACTTAACACGCCGAACAGCTGCACTTGTGAAAATATGTTTGAGACAAGTGTAGAAATATAAAAAAATGGCTAATCGAATGTACGTAAACGGCAAAATTTTTTGAAAATTCATCATACATTTTAAACAGAATGCGACTCGAACGTAATAAGCGCTTTTATTTTAGGGTTTTTTTTTTTGGTTTGTAGATCGCGACTATTGACGATTTTTCTAAAAACGTAAGATCTGTCAATTAATTTTGGTTTTATAAGACGGTCTTACTCACCATAAATGTCAAAGTTGGGCGAAAACAAAATCATGCTCGTCCAGAAAAGGCTTGTATAAATTTGATTGAGTGGGAGTCCGACATAGGTAGAATTTGCAATATTTCAGCTGCTTAATATTTAAAATGAAATAAATCCACTTCTCCTCGCTTGTGTTTTAATAAAATACTTCTTAAAAAACTAATGTAAAAAAAAAAAAAAAAATTTTCAAAATTATTTTTGTTTTATTCAATTATGCCATGTCAGCTGTGTTTCAAGTTTGCACAAGAATAGGGTTGCAGGTTTTTTAAGCTGAAAACACGATTTAATTTTAACAAAAAATATATTGTAATAGGTTGGCAACACTATGAGGTCATACATATTTGATACATACACGATTTGACGTAAGTTGAGCGACACGACCAGGTCGCGTTATACACAACGGTCTCATTAAGTAGTCGTCCATAAATTACCTCGGCGCGAGTGAGCTAAGTCATGTTCTACAAACAGGCTGTGCAATTGGAGTTCTTTCCAGTCTCGACCGGCAAGGAAGACACTAAAATCACAGATGACCTGTCGGCTAAAGGAGATGATGTTCGTCTCTCTTTCTCCTCCTATGAGTAAAAGTGCGCATAAAGGCTGTTAAACAACTAATAGACAAATAAAAATAATTTTTAATTAATTTATCACTGTCAACTAAAACCGATTATATATCGTTTAAAAATTTTCCAAAAAAATTTTCCATTACGTTTTATGAACTTTGCAACGTAAACGACCATATCCTAATCATAATTATCAGTTTCGTCCTCATCTTCAGCAGCAAATATTACTCGTACTTGTGAAAATGTTGTGTGATTTCTTTTTTTTTTTCTGTTTTGTTTTTGTTTTTTTTTTTTTTTAGCACAAACAAACATTAAATTTACACTGTTAAATTTGTGTAAAATAAACGTGTGGAGAAACTTCCTTTTTCTTATTCACAGAATATCACAAACAGATGTAAGTAGTATGTACATACGATTATGTATATATAGTACGAGCTTAGCATACTAGACATGTATCGACATATGAACAGACACACTTGGTGTCTATTAAATCAAAAATTACACATAAACGTAAATTATTTGCACGGATCGTGTACAATGTATATATTTACTACATCACAAACTAAATAGCAAGAATGAACTAACTAAACACTTTTACAATAAAATAGTACAATAACACAAACACACACATACACATTTATATTCAGTAAATTGTACATACAGTAGATTGTTTATTTCGTTGATTCTTTTGTAAAGCCTTAATGTTTACATGTTTACTTGTACGACTTAGTTGTTTAGTGGCATAAAAATGAGCAATACTTCAACTACAATATGAATATGAAATAAATGCAAGGAGACCAGACCACTTTATTTGGAGGAGAGATTTTTGTTAAAAAAAATATGATTCCATGTAAATACCTGCCTGCAAAGGTTTTAAAAAGCTTTTATTCGAAAACTTGGAATTTTTTTTTTTTTAAATATTGGAAATAAACCAAGAATTTCTTTATGGATAAAATGGAGTGGTGGTACATGGCAATATCAGACCATTATTCCTATTTGTTTTGTCATAGAATGAATATTGTAGATTTATCAAGAGCGCAGCGATAGGACGTTTCGGGTATGTACAATTTTTTCAGGGTTTTTGGTTCCTTTTAATTGATTGCAAAAACATTTTATTGTTATTACATCTCTTAATTCAATATTAAAATTTTGTAAAATACGTATAACTGATTTGTAGAATAAGCTTATCATAAGAGATTTCCAATAACTTTTTATAAGCATAGCTAATATTCGGTTATCTAAGTACAACATTTTAAAGGCTACAAGAAATGATTCACTGGACAATAATTTTTACAATAACTCTTGTTATACACTTAAGCTACGTTCACATCTATCAAATATTTGCCCAAAAAAACGTAACCAATAGTTTTGCTTAGGGATAGTGTCATTTAACACGATTTTTATATTACAAAATAAAATTAATTCTTCTCCAAAAGAGTATTTTTATGCAGTTTTTAAAAAATTCGAACCCAAAATTAAAAAAATATTGGAATTAAAGGAAATAAATTATTAGTTTTTTTCTTGGTTACGTTTTTTTCGACAAATATTTGATAAATGTGAACGTAGCTTTAGTTTAGATAACAATTTAACATATATGTATGATTGCAAATGACTTATGCTTCAGACATCTGCAACAAGTATGATCGATCGATTTGTCAAAACGGAATCTTATTGATTCTAATTGAATGCTTGTGCGTAACCGTCAGCCGTGTAAACCAATGATCGATCCTACTTATTCCATAACGTTGAATTTTAAGAGCAACACAAACAAGTATTATTCAATTTATACCAGTTCGCTTATTATGCACAAGCAGAAAATTCATCATTTGATCCGAACTGATATGTATAAAAACCAAAAAGTCTTGTTCATAAACAGTTTGTTTTTTGCAGGACGGCTTTGTTCTGCATGATCTGATTGCATGATACAATGAATACAAGGTATATATATATATATTTTTTTTTTAATTAGGACCAGCACTCAGGGTATGACCCCTACGTATGCAGTGCACTGTGCCGAAACTCAGGGAGAGGGATAGGGTAGAGAAGATAGATGTTGAAAATTTAGAAGACTTAACTCTTTCACAACTCTGCTTTGCGCGTTATGTTAATTTTTATAGCAGTGTTGAGGAGCCTCCGGTGTTAATTAGACGCCATAACTTTGTTAAGCTGTGTTAGCAGGCATTTTATTAATTGTTTTACGTCGCCGATGTTTCTGCTAACCGACGAAGGAGAGCGATGTTGTGTACATTAGCTTAGAACAGCAACAATCGCTGTCGGAACAGTTTTTTGGTGACCAGTGCTATGCCTTCATCACTTAAATAGTCCGACAACAATTAATACAATGCCACACTAATGTACATTAGAGAAATTAATGATTTTGATTGACTTACTCTGGCCAGGGTTTGAACCCAGGCCCCAAGTCATTGTTTGCTTAGTAGTCAACGCGCTTACCACTTCAGCCAACACCAGAAATACAAACAACACCACCTCTATGTATTTTGTTGGTAGAAAATTTGATTTTGGAAGTCAAAAGTATAAAGGTGTAATTCATAAATGATTATTAAAGTTATTGTGGCGTTAATGTACGAATTTTGTATGAGAAAACCGGTTTTAATGTGCACATTAACTTTATGAATCGTTTATGAATTTCACCTTAAATATGTATGTGTGCATGTTTCAAACTGTGACAAAAATATATATAAAAATTATTTATTCAAATACGAGTACAAAATTACAAAACACTTGTTCCGCTAACAAATCGTTGGCTTCGATGTAAAATGAGTTTCGTACACTTGACGATCAGTCAGAATGTTCATGTTAGCACAAAACAATTGAATACAACTGAATGTTTGAAACGAACGGTTGCGTAAACAAGTATGTTTTGCTTTTGAACAAAAACGATTCGATCATAAAAATCAATGTGCAAAAGTAAGTGTGCCCGAAAAAATAGCACTAATAGCTAAATAGCACTTGTTGCAGATGTCTGTTATGCTTGATACAGTTTCGCAAACGCTGTTCCTGACGGATGCCAGATCTTTGTATTACATAGTTGTAAAAGCTAAAAATGAGCTTTTAAATAATAACAAAAATATATTTCAATTAAAACAAAGAAATTTCTTAATTTCAATTACCGTTTGCTGTTTCCTAATTTCAGGACTATAGAGTCCTTAACTCTTAACTCCTGAATTTCATCATATCCAAAAAGATATATATAATAATTGTCTGGTCACCTCAATTCAACTGCTTTCGAACATCATTCCGTTCCATCATCTTCGTTGTACCGCAATAGGCTGCAAACTGCAACCTAATGTTGTGACCAACATACAAACATAGCTTTAGCTATTATTCTCTTTCATCTTCTTCAATGTTCATAACTATTTAAAGATATTTTTCTTCATCTTAAGCTTCACTATTTTACCTCGTTGTGTGACGCTGTCGATGTTGCAAATTGCTTATTGGTAAATTGATTTAAATATGTTGTTTGCTGCGTGGTTAATAACTCATTTGATGTATTTTCTGTTGTTGTCTTCAACTAGTGCCTGTTCACATCTCCTTCAATCATGTCGTACGTCCATAATTTACCTACGCATTGAGGCCACATACAGTTGTTTTTTTAGTATTTTGCAAGAAACGGCAAACTACACCAAACAACATCAACAACAAACTAGAGGAAAAAAACAACACATTTTTAAATTTCTAATTGTAGCATTTGTTAACCGTCTTAGTTGGTTAAGAAACCCATCAGTGGTGTTATTATGGTTATTGGCAATTAATGTTAGTCATTTGTCACTTATGTACGTTTTACTTTTTGAATGCACTGTATACATAAGAATTATTGTATGTACTTATAAATCTAAGCGTTTGCCTGTGATTTATAAAATATTGTTGTATGTTTTTTTTTTTTTTTTTGGTTACACATGTGCAAGTTTGGCAGTTTAGAAAAATGCCTATTGCGACATAATTAATGGGTAGCTGGCAGTTGAGCTTTCGCGAAAGGATTAATTTAATGGCTTAAATGAAATTTAGATTAAAATCTATGATTTTTATTTAGTTTCAAATTGTCATTAACATCTTTAAAGCTGTTGGAGAAATTTTCAAAGAATTTCTACACAAATTATTATAAAGACAATAATTATAGGAATTTTTGCGGAATTTTTTAATTGAGTAGGAATTCTTAAAATTTAATTATAGCTTTTAATATGGACGTTTGTTAAGTGAAATTTTCAATTTTCCTTTTGAGTTTTCTTTTTCTACTTATTCATAAGATGTGCACTTAGCTTTGTGGGTTTTGACAAAACAGGTTAAGTATAATTTAAAAAAAAATTTCAAGAGAACATAAAATTATGGTAAAAGTCTTAACTGGTGTTTGGCGATTTATATTGAGTTGTTTCTCATACAAAGACTTTTTTGAAATTCTTCATTAATATGCAGTAATATTTTTGTTGCTAATTATAATACACCAAAAAAAAAGACATGTACTAAATCTTAGTAAAAAAATTTCCTTCAAAATAGTTTCAAAAATTTCTATATTTAAATATAATTTTATTAATTTGTAGAAGTTCGATTTAAACAAATAAAATTTTCTAATGCACCCCAATTCTAAATGACAATTCCCTGGGAATTTTTTCCCTATTCCCAATTCCCTTATTCTAAACAAAATTTCTTGGGGAAAATTTTCCCTTTTTTCTTTTCCCTTATTCTAAATGAACTTCGAATTGAGAAACTCTTCCCCGGGAATAAAAGTAGGTATTCCAAATATGAGAGAAAGGGAATAATTGTTGCGGGTTTTTTCTCCAAACATTTTGAAGGGAATTAATACTAAATTTTAAATTCCAAATATTTACACTAAAAAATTCAAAAGGAATAGTGCAAAAATGTAAGTATTAAATATATGGTTTTTTAATACGATTAAAATAATATTTTTTCGGATTGAAATACAGAAACACAAACAGACAGCAAATGGAAATTCTGTTAAGTACGATGGAATCATGTTCAGAAATTGCACGCGGGTGGTTCAAAGGAAGCAAAGAAGAACTTAAGAGAGTCTGGACTAATTTGGAGACAGAATTGAATCGTAAAGCTGCGTTCAATTTTATTATGGGGGAAACTCCAAACGACTTCAGCTTTGGCCGTATGTTTGTCGTTAGCACTTCTAACAGATACTTGAATGTCGGTTTATTTACTCGATAATATTTTTCAAACCTTTAATATAAACATGTTAAAAAATAAGTATCTAAACATAAACAAGTGTCTTCAAGTACTTACAAAGTTTGCGGCAACTCCAGTGGGTTGCTGGCATCCCGTAGATATCTTCTTTAAATTTTTTCCTTTTACTGGTTTTCAGCGTCTTCCATTTCACCAACATTAACAATAAACGCACCACTAAACATTTTGTTCCTTTTTTACTTTTTTTTATTATTATATATTTATGAAATTTAATTGCAAATTTTTTTTACAAAACTAAACAGCTAAAGTAAAACAGCTGATTTCGATTTTTCGAATTCTCTTTCCCTTATTATTCCCTTCCCAAACTGTATAGAATAGGGGAATTGTATTCTTGGGAAAAATTAATTCCCTGTGAGCTTATTCCCTGGGAATATTTAGAATTGAGGTGATAATGAAAGATAAAATCAAATTTTCTTTTTTCAAAATAAATATACTTTAAAAAAATTTTTTATTTAATTTGAGGGCTTATTTTCTTACAGTAAAGGCTTCATAGTCTTGACTTTTACTTTCTGTTCTGTTCTGTTCTGTGCCATTCTGTTGTTGAATTTTTGTAGTTAGAAGTTCTGTAAAAACGTATCAGCTGTTTCTGGCAGAATATACATATATATTTTGGAAGCGGCGGCAGGTTTCACAAATTTAAAACGGTGCTCCATCTTAATTATCAGGTTGAATAATTTTAAAGAAAATAAGTAAAAACGTCATTTAATTGAAAAAAAAAAATACTCACTATAAATTTTTCATGAATATATTTTTTTTATATTAAAAATCGTTTTGTTTTTAATGTGCTTTAAAGTCGATGAAAATTTATCAGTGTTACGCGGCAATTTTGGGCCGATCGGCTTGGGTCACTGAAACAAGCAGCTGTCTCTTGCTGTCACTTAGAGCTGTAAGTAAAATTCTGTTTTTAACAGAATGGCCCGTAACAGAACGGAACAACTAATTGAAAATACATGTTTTCCATAAACCAAAAACGAACAGCTGATACGGAACAGAACAGAAAGTCAAAACTAATTCTACCTTTAGAATGTTTTTTTTACTAAATTTAAGTACATTTTATCATACAATTGAAATTGTTTTATTTAAACTATAAAAAAAGGATTTAGGATATGGCGTACTCCTGAATAGTTCCTAAAAATTTTAATACTTAAAAACGGACAACGGCTGTCCTCAATTTAAGTTCATATATTTTTCTCATATTGGAAATTTTTTCAAAATTGAAAGAAAATAATTTTTTAAATTATTTTTAGTTCATGACTAACTAATTTCAAAAAAAAAAAAATGCATCAATGTTAAGAACTACGAATGTAGTATTTATGTGTACTTGCTATTGAGAGATAGCAAGGTGGAGTAGTTAGGTATTTGTAGTGCCTATTTACAAAACCTAAGTTCCTTGGTTCGAGTCCCAAAAGACGTAAGTTTTATAAAAAATGTTTTCATCACTCCTCATTTTAGACAACACAAATTTATGTTGTAAATAAGCATTTCGGGCGTTCCAGACATTGACGCTCTGATGACATTGAAAGCTTTTTTGTAGCATATGGCCAGTTCCGAAAAAGGTGTCGAAGTAAATGAAAAATGTTGACGATATTTTTACTATGTAGTTTTTAGTAAAAATTTCATATTAAAGACGAAATTTGTATTTCCTAACATCAAGGAAAATTTTACTTAGTTTCTGTAAAAAACGGCATTGGCACCATACGACAACAAATTTGAACTCAAAATAAGTAAAATTTCCAAAATTTTAGTTCATATTTTTTTGAGTCTTGAGACTATAAGCAGTCAAGTTTATCGTAACGTGTTTTGACAATTTAAAAGGGTCTATTAACAGGTTCTCTGTTCAGTGTATCACAGCCGGTACACATAATTATTTTTTTAATAAACAAGACAATTTTCTAGATGAATAAAAATCTTGAGTTATAAAGTAATTTACGGGCACAGTACAATAGAAAATTTTTAATGCCAAAAACAATTATTTCCGTATGAAAAAATATATTTTTTTTCTAAAAATATTTAAATCACAAGTATGTAATAAAATTTCAAGAGCAAGGAAGAAAACTATATGTTCAAAAGTTGTTCGCACGGAAGATGTTAATAAATCCAATGTACAAAAATACGAGGGGACCGAAATGTAACAGCACGCAATTAGCACACTGTGGCATGCATTCGTATCTAGAAGGCATCTGCATGAACAAAAACAAAATCAGTTGCCACTACAGCTAACGGGCAACATGTTAAGTTTTCTGCTATTTATAATAATTGGAGTAAATGTTGCAGCAACAGCAACAACAACATGTAAAAATTTCAAATTGCAAAAACTCCACAAACTACAAAACAACATTAGCAACATCACCAGCAAACACAATATTGATGATAAAACATTTGTAAAAACAAAAAATTTTGAAATATATAAGCCAAGAGCAAAGTTATACAACAATTGTTGTATTGACAAATTGCCAATGTGCAGCAAAAAACAGCAAGAACGACAACAATTGCTGCAGCCGCTACAACATCCACAAACGAACAAAAATTGCTATTGCGTAAATCTAAAATATGATGTTGAATATATTCAACATTCTGTGTAAAATCGGCATCAGTATGCTTTAATATCCGTACCAATATTGTAAAAACAACTGGACGCTTTACAACATGCAATTTTTGAAGAAACTCTATAGTGAATTTGTAACGATTATTTGCTTATCATTTCGGCTTCCATTGACACAGTGACAGGTCATTTGAAAGGTTATACAAAATCATTTATTATTTAATCTCTTAGAAGAAAGATCGCTTGTATTGACATAAAAACCTGCGTCGTTATACGAGTGGAGGCAGCATGAAGGTGAATATATGCAAAAAATATTAAAAAATATTTTGATACAATTTTATATGAAACTAATTGTAAATCGAATGATAATTTTTCATAAATTTCACAGTGATGCTGATTATTACAATTTCTAAAGCTGCAAACAGTAAATGGTTTATTAAATCACACAACCTTGAGGGTTATGTACGAGTAAGTGAATGGTAGAATACCTGGCTAAGTTCGGCCCAATTTACACTGTGTGTATGTTAAACGAAACCATACCAGATGGTCTCCTATTCTGATATTTCTGGAAATTGGACATTCTATTCTCGAGTCATGGTGAAGTATACTGCTGTACCTGATGGAAAAAACTTTAGGAATAAAAAAGTCTCATATTTAAATGACTTTATGTTTGCACTCTACCTGCAGCGAAAACAGTAAAAATAAAATCAATTTTCATGATCAGGGATAAAAAGCTCCATCAATCTTTTCAAATTTATCGTGTACCAAAATTGCTGTTGATGGGCAGTATGTGACCAAAATGAATATATTTCGAACTTTTTAAGGGCTAAAAGGGTACAAATCGGTACTGTTGGTACTTTTGGTACTTTTATTTTTATACATTAACGTACATTCTGCTTTCAAGAAGCTGAAATTAAAAAAAAAATTAAAAATTTTGGTACTTTTTTTATTTTTGGTACTTTTTTTTCTAAACAATAAATTCGCTATTAAGTCTTTTTATTGCCTGCATTAACGAAATCACAGTTAAAAGCTTGTTCTATAAAAAAAAATAATTTTCTTCAAAATATGAATACTATTTTTGGCCTAACAGCTCTGATGATGATAAAATCGTGATTGATCTCGAAATATTTTGATGTCAGTTTAACCTTTCGTGCAATCTAAGCAAATAAACAGATCATATCGAATAAAAAAGTGTTTGTTGTATTATGTGTACTTTTTTTTTTTTTGTAAAACTTATGTGCTTTAATAATTTTCAGTTATTGCTTATATTTTCTTAATTTAAATAAGCTCAATATTTTATTACTAATAAATGCACACATGGTGCACATCCGCATATTCGAAGGGACCTGGGCTTGTAAGGCTAATCAGTATCATTATTTGGATAAAGTGCGTATTTTCTTTAAAAATTATAATATTTATATATTACACTGCTGAATATTGTTGTTCTTCTAAAATAAATGTAGATCGATCTACTTGGATTTGTAATATAAAGTAATATCAACACTATTAAATACCGACACTGTAACATTAATTCGTTATTTACAAACACACACACACACACAAAGCTGCTGTGTGATTTAAATTTTTCAATTTTGCAATTATAAAATTTCTGCACGTTTTTATTGAATCGAAAAATTTTTGTTCTGATAAAAGTGTATTGATGTTAAACGTACATTTGGACTTGTTTATTTGAAATCTTTCCAATCAACTTTAGTTTATCGAAATCATAAAAAGCGAAATGTTTTTTTTTTTTTTTTCAAATATCTATAAACTTGTTCATTTATTACCACTTTAGTTATGGAGATCGCAAAATTGATAAAATTTCCAAAGTTAATGATATTTAATAAGTTGCAGTTAATTTTTGTTTGTAATAAAGTAATCTTTTAGCAGCTGAAGCTCGATCGACTTCAATAAAAATTACTTTTTCTGAAATTAAAATAATATCAATATTCTTTAGGCCGTTCGTGAGCTGGACGGTGTGTCAAAAAATTTTTATACAATTAATTTATTGCCCTTAAACTTATATTACTCACTGTTTAATAAATTTTGTTTTAAATTAAAAGCTTGCAGTGTACGGTGGGGCAAAATCGAAACTATTTCTAATCCAAGGGGTACCCACAGAGATTAGTTGCGAAACTACTCTATATTTCTACTCCATAAAGCACTCACAGAGGTTAATTTTGAAATCATTCAATAGCTACATACATATGTATATTATGAACTCACTGTTGCTAGCATAGACCCTAGAATTCCTCGCATATCATACAAAAGTTTTCTGTGTTTCTTTAGCGCTTCCATGAATTTGTATTAATTTAA
This sequence comes from Lypha dubia, assembly GCA_947311025.1. Taxonomy (NCBI): domain Eukaryota; kingdom Metazoa; phylum Arthropoda; class Insecta; order Diptera; family Tachinidae; genus Lypha; species Lypha dubia. The sequence goes on from OX371260.1 coordinate 125,116,425, forward strand.
ACAGGGGAGCTGCAACAGGTTCAATTTAATTCCAAACATTTTTAGTGTTGGCAAATGGTATTTAACTATAAATGTTTGTGTACAAATGAAATGGTCCACGGCTGCATTACATAGGAGTAGTCCAAAAACTACTCTTTTTATCTAAAATGGACCATCTACTTCAATAATTTTTGTAGGGTTACTAGTGATGTTACGAATATCAATTTTTATTATTCGCGAATACGTTTACGAATAAGATTATTACTTTTAATTTTCAGAGCCACTTAATATTTCAAATTTAATTGAAAAATCTCTCCATTTGCGTCATTAAGAATAAATATAAAATAACTGTGACATTGCTTTAGGTATTTATTATTATTATGACATTGAGATGCCGAATTTGAAGACCACTACTGAACATTTTTAAATTATTTTACCTACATACATATTTTGAGATTTCGTTTTTTTTACTCTGTTTGCGTTTTTAATTAGTAGTTCACTGTTGTTTGGTAGAACATATTTTCTTAGATTGTGCAGTCACATGTCTCGGTGGTCTTTCACATATTAAAGTTTAGTTCTTCCATTTTTGAAGTCCAACATTCATCTACTGAGAATTGGTTACTAACTTAACATGATATGAATTCACATATAAGACTTTAAATTTTAAATTATAGTTACGAAATATAATTTTTTATTTTTTAAGAAGATTATTATCTTGCGTCAAAGATAAGGGGCTTTCTTTTTTTAAACTTTTTGTATGAATTTTTTTTTTTTCGTTGGGATAATGAATGTGCAAATTATTCGAGAAACATTCGCTGAAATTTGGCGAATATGAATACGAATATCTTAAAATAGGCGAATAGTCCAATAATCGAATACGAATAGGAGTATTCGTAACATCACTAAGACTTACATACAAATGTATTCACTAAACAATATGTTTTCCGTTGTTATAGAAAAAATTACGTATACTTAATAAAATATTAAGTATACGTAATTGAATTTCAAGGCCAATTAAAGCAATTTTAATACAAGTTTTTTTTTACTTAATACATAATTAAATAATCAGAGTCATTTGAATTATTTTGAAATCATTGCGATTCTGCCCTACTGTGCAGTGGTATTATTGCTTGTTAATTTTTTGCTTGGTTATTTTTAGTTTGTTGGTCCTTAACCATTTAATCGATTAATTGCTAACTAATTAACTTGTCGATTAGTTAAAAATTTGCTATTTTCCATTAACGCTCAAATCGGTTATTTTCATGGGATTAGTCGAATAATCGATTAAAAAAAAATTTTGGTTTTACAGTATGAACATACATATACGTATATCTATACACATATGTTGTTCGAGGAAAGTTCTATATTTTTGTGGCTCCGTCCTTGTAGCAACTTGTCAAGGTCCCATACATTTAAAGCAAGTTATTTTTTCAAAATATTCTCTAAATATTATTAACTCCAAATAAAGTCGATTATTAATCTATTGAGTAAAGCGATTAGCCGATTAAAACTGAGACTCGATTAAATGAATACGCTGCCTGATACACTCAAGAGTTTATGTATGAGAGCTTATGTATGTACTCGTATGTGTTAAAGTTGTTTTCTTTTTTTTTTTTTGGCTGATTATCATTCGAAAGGTGTCAAATTTTCATATGTATTTAAAATAATTGGCCAATAGTTTACCACTTGATATTTAAAGCTGCTCAAAATTGGTTGCAAATTAAAAATTAATTGCAAATTTATTGCTTTTAATTTATTTGTCAATGATTTATGCTGTTGGCAATATTAGTTACTAAGTATTTTATACCGTTTTTATAATTGTGCTTTAAGGAAGGGTAGGTGCTGGCTTTGTAGCAATACAAACTATTAACAGTATTGTCTATTATTTCTTTCGTATTTATTTCATACTTATTTTGTCAATTTGTTGCAGATTTTATTCAAATCATTTACGTACTAATTTTTTTTATTCCATTTATTTATTTGTAACAATTTATTGGTGATCATATATTTTGCTTTATCCGTAGGTGTTTGTTAATAAGGAAATAACTAGTTTACTACGTAAAGTTTGCCAGTATGAAACATGTTTTTAAATCATAAATTAGTTTTTACAACAAAGTTTTCATTTAGTTTTTTTTTTCGAAATTTAAAATATGATTTCAGGGTAAATTTCATCAAGTAATTTTATAAATATTGATCCTTAGTTTTATAAATCTTTATCAGCCATGTCACAGAATACCATTCCGAGGTAAAATTTAATTTGTCATTAAACGACTTTTAAAATTTTAAAATTAAATTTCCAAAGACTTTATCTGTTATATTCATTTTCTGTAAAGACGAAATAATTTGCATATTTTTGGGAGCACCATTAAAACATAAACCTTGCATACTTATTAAAAGCTTAAAGTAAGCTTTACAATTAAAAACCATTTAAACAGACTCCTATAAGTATTATTAAAGCTTTATCACTTTAAGATCGAAATATTCAATAAAAAAAATTTTGAGGACTATAGTTTTCTAATTTTCTTGACCTTTTTAATTTTAATTGTATAATAATTTTTTAAGCTTTAGGTAGTTTTTATATAACAAATGTTTTTAATATATTTCGCTATAAAATAAATTAAAATTAACTCAATTTCTCCTGAAGAAGCCAACCAACAGTGTGGCGAAATATCGAAAAATTAATATATTAAAAATATTTTTTATAAAATTTTTACATTTATTTGAGCATGTACTCAAGTATTTATGTTTTATATTTTATTTATTTGTTGCGGGTTAGCAATATCTAATAAGGCTATTTTTATGCTTTGTAATTCACAAAAATATATTTGTGAGTTTTTGTATAAATAGATGAGCTTTGAAATTTTTTTTAAACATAAAGGGTAAAACATCTACTGATGAATTGGTATAGCTACCAACGAAATATATATCTAGATATTGCTAACCCGCAACAAATAAATAAAATATAAAATATTTTTTATATAAAAACGACCTAAAGCTTTAAAAATTATTATACAATTAATTCTGAAGACTGTAAAATAATGGTTCGAAATATAAGTACGGATGTGAAATCAGTCCCATCGGAAAGAATGACATCTAAAATATGTTGTTGTAATTAATTATCTACTGAATTTGAATTTTAGTTTTAGACCAGCATTCTCTTGCAAATTAATATTCTCCTAATTAGAACAATATCATTTTCGTTGAATGGCTAGATTGCCTACCGCACCAATTTTGTGGATTTACCATCATTAATCACCGCCACCTGATGATATCAAACAAATCATTAAAACAATTAAATGTTTACAAAAAACTGAAATTTAAGAGATTTTATTATTTTAAAAAGCCATTAAGTCTAATTGCAAAACATCCCATATTTATTACAAAATTTTATCAACAAATAAAACAACAATGTAATGAAAAGTTTCACTTTTCACGTGATCATAATTTGAAGCCAGCTTTTGAAAGCCAGTAAAGAAAGAAAATAAACAAGAAACAAGAAACAAAACCGAAAAATACGAATCCTTCAACCTGATGAGATGACCATAAATAAGCTTAATGCATTTTAAACATTAAGATATGAAACAGATTTTTTGGTTTATTTGTATTTTACAGTGGTGGGTTGTAAATAAATAAATACAATGCTGTTGATTTTGCTGAACTATTTAACCTAAATTGTGCGCTAAATAAGGTTTTTGAAATAAATTTTCACAAAAAATTATAATGAATACAAATTATGCTCGATGATTGTTGAAAAAAATCAAAAACGAAAAGAACACATTTTGTGGTTTTAATACTGATAATATATTTGTTTATGATGAAGTTTAACCACAAAGCAGAATAAATATGATGGTTTAAAATTTTGTTTAAATAAAATCCGTTATTGTTATTTTAAAGTAATATTAAAGGGAGCACTCACCTGCTTTCCAATGGGAGATATATTGTTAAAAATATTAAAATATAAAAAAAAAAAATATTGAGAAAATATTTTACTAACAAAATGTACTTACTCTTGTTTCTTAAGTCTTTCGTTTTAGGACATACAATTCGATTTCTTCAGAAAAATTTTTTCAGATTAAATTTAAAAAATTTTATAAATGCTTGACATTGTGTTCATTCCTAGAAGTTCTAAATAATTTTTTAAATAAAATACTTCCGTCACCCCCCAAGAAATCAAACTTAATCGGCACATACTAGCAGGCAATGAGCAGACACCATTTTCTGTCTTAGCACTTTTCCTTTACAGCAGTCCCCACAACCCCCCTCCCCAGCTTATCCGGCATAATGCTATGCTCAAAAGTACCTTCGCTTAAACAACATTGTAGCGAATTGATTGGATTGGCTTAATAAAAATATAATAACGTTGCAAATCTGAAACCATAAAGATTACAAAAATACAACAAAATAAAAAAAACCCAAGTAAATTGGTATCTGTTTGTTATTAAGCAATTTTAAAATTACTTGTAAGTAATTTAATTAATGAAAAAAAAAATAAAAATAAAAATAAAAGATAAATAAATAAAAAATAAACTCATTAGTGGAATACATTTCTTCGTCTTCAATTGGTCAGTGGTGTCTTATTGTTGATGTTGATGTTGCTGTGTTATTTGTTTTATTCGCTTTGAAAATGGTCAAAGACAAAACAAAAACAGCAACAACAACAAGTTAATTTTTTCGACAAGATATCACGTGCCATAAAAACCAAAAGCTTATTGAACATTTATCTAAAAAAATTAAAAAACAAAAACAAAATATAAACAAAATAAATAATGTTTGTATATACCTTAAGTTAAATTCAAAACTAAACATGCTCAGAGTCTTAAAAGTATGCAATGTTAACATTAATTAATTTAATAGTAAAAAGCAATTGCTGATCTTAGCTCATGCGAACAAGGTTTTCTTCCTGTTATTCCATAGTTGGCATGGGGGTTCTACAAAATATTTTCATCGTAAACAGCTTGTGACTCTAGTGTTTGGTTTTTTTGCATGTTAAATTTTTTTATTTTAGTTTTTGGAGTATAATGCATCTTAGGTAGTTTCTTTGTAGATCATGGTATCTTCAACCTCTATGATCCAACTCCTGTGATGGTATGGTCAATCTACCTCCATTTCCTGTTCTTAATCTGATTCAATATGGGTTCCTTATTAATCATGATCATGATCTACAGTTCTGTGTAGCCAGATTCATAGCAAAGGGTGTATTTATAAAGTGTCATAACTTTGAGTTGGCATAACTGCTTTATTTGACCACCCATTTAATAGCTGATAGTTGATTTTTGTTTAGTTTGCTTTAAAATTTCGTTATGAATCGACTTACACCATTGCAAATCGTTGAAATTTTTAATCAAAATAATTGTTTTATTCGTCCAAGTCATCGCGCAGCGGGACTACAATTGATTTACTCAAAGAAACTTTAGATGAAAAAATAATTTCACGTAATGACCCAACTAATTGGGCACCAAGATCGTGTGGTTTAACCCCATTTTCTTTGGGTTATGTTAAGTCACTTATCTACGTCGATAAACCACAAACAATTGAACAACTGGAAATCAACATGCGAAGAGCTATCGGCGAAATACGGCCGCAAATGCTGCGAAAAGTTGTTGAAAATTGGTGTTTCAGGATGAGCCTTCTATGCGCCAGCCGTGGCGGCCACATGACAGAAATCATATTTAAACTAGGGATGTAACGATACGCCATTTCACCGATCCGATACCGATACTCAAAAATAAATATCGCCGATACCTATTCCGATACCGATACGCATATTGAAATTGAGCTCAAGTAAAAATTAGCAAAACTCAAGTAGAGTAATTCTTCTATTATACAAAATAACAGTGTTTATTAATGAGCCATTCAAATCATCAAAATTTTCAATACATTTCAGTTTCTAAAATTCAAATTTTCAAACTACAAAACGTCTGCCATATTTAGGATTTTACAAAATAAACGATGGCGTTCAGTTTAGATTGGCTCAAGATTTAAAATTGATATTAATAAGACTTAAAAAAGAAAGAATTGAATTTGAGATCATGTTAAAATTAAATTAAAATTATAAAAACAACATTGCAAAAGATTAATATTTAAAATTGATATTAATAAGATTTTTGTTTAAAAAACAAGGTGTTGTCAAATTATGCGGAGATAGACGATTTCTCAAATCTGTTTGAAGCAGACCTGCAGTGGAAAATAGTCTCTCAGATGCGACAGAATTCATTTGAAAATTTAAGTATTTCTGCGAAATTTTCTTTAAGTTTGGGTAGGATATGTCAGTCATTGCGGCAGTAAACAATAGGGTCTGCGTCTCCAGGAATATTAGGAGATCTAAGGTATCTTTCGACTTCTTCGTTAGCAGAACCACAGCTTAGGATGGATAGAAGCTCATCCTCCTCTGATTCTTTTATAATTTTTTCACATACGCTCCAAAGGCGAGTACTTCTCGTAGACTTTACAGAACTTTTGCGAGGTGTAGGGAGGACTGTGTCTTCAACACTTTCGGAATGTAGAGTCATGTTAAGCAGCTAAAAAAGACTTTTTTTCGATAGGATTGAAGTCGATTGTCTTTGAAATATTCGAGCTTTGTATCGAGGTTCAAGAATTGTAGATAAATAAGAGGTTTCATTATTCTCTAAACCCTCAAATCTTTCATTCAGAGCTGATGCTCAGTTAGTCGCAAATTTTTGGGACTCCGAACTACTCTCCATCTCCGTTGATTCGTGTTTTATGTTTTCTAATAGTGTTCGAAGACTGTTAACTGGCGGAATAGCGTCAGACAATGTTGCAGTGGCTTTGCTTATGAATTTTGTAGCCTCCAAATTTGTACATGTTGACTTAGGGGCTGAGATGTCAGTTGTTATTTTAAGTTGTAATTGTTATACAACACATACAAGATTTAGCATTGAGAGATCATTTCATTACTATGGTGCAAAGCAAAAAAGAACAAACAAATTCATTATGTATTCTGTTTTGATTTTATGTTCTGCTTTTAATATGTTATTTCTCATAGTTGTCATGCAAAAAAAAGAGTTGAAAATTGAATATTTTGTTCAAAAAACTCTAAAGAAAAATATAAGAAGTATCGGCGTATCGACAGTAAAATATCGCCGATATCGATATATCGGAAAACCAGAGGTATCGCCGATATATCGGTATCGGTATCGGTATCGGTTGCATCCCTAATTTAAACATTAATTTCATTAAATTTTCTTTGCAATAAAGCCCGTTTCATTGATATTAAAAATACATTTCCTTGTTTTGTTATGATTTAAACTTGTGTCACTCTATAAAAAACACCCTTTATATATAATTTTTTTGAATCTGTTGTTGCTCCGCCATTTGTAATTACTATGCTTCCCAGGTGGCAGAAGCCATTTACAAACCCGCATGGATCACCTTGTAGCATAATGTTTTCTATGTTTTTGTCTTTTTTTATTGCTTTGAGACTCCTGATATTTACACAGAAAAAAGAAATATGATCCCAAACGGTGTCAAAAATACGGTATGTACGGATTTTCTTGAATCAAGCATAAAATCATTAATCTAAGTACGAATTATTCAATTAAAAAAAAGGCTCTTGTCTGGCTTGATTTAAGCGGATAATTAACGACTTTAGATTGGAAGGATGAATCCACGTTCCAAGTCATCTTGTATCCAAATTCGTTTTTTTAACTTAAATTAATCCTTCCACATACTTGACTCAATCCCTAATCAGCTTATGGCCATTTTTATCTTGAAACAAAACTGAATTAATTTTAATTTTTTGAAAATTGTTACCCTCCCCCAAATTAATTAATAGTTAATTTTTCCCTTATGAAAATCTCAAAAAAGAAAATCTCCAGAAATTATTATTCATATTTGCCGCGATTTTAAAATAATTAATTTAACAGCGAACCAATTCCATTACCGATCTTTTTCATTTCACTGCATTAAAATGTTTTTATATATGTGATATTACGTGTGTAGTAGTCGAATACACATACTGTGTTGTCATGCCTTAATTTGTTTATATACGGTACCGTCTTTGGTAAACTTTATAAGGATTTTTGTTACATTTTCCATACATGATTGCCATGAACAATAAATCATCCGGCATTGTATGTATCACTCAAATGACGGTTTCGGTTTCTCGCCTTCCCGCCGCTCACCGCAATGACTCCCTCTCTCTACTGTATTGTCTCTTTATCTCATTTATACATTCAGGCATTCACTCTCTTTGGTATTATTATTATGTTAAATTTTTTTTTCTTCCAAATTGTTGTAATTCTGGCTATTGTTGTTTTTGTTTTCGCCGGCCGCCCCATGCAATATATTTTGGTCTGTTATTTAATTTTTTCTTTTTTTTTAGCACGCTGTCACTTAAAGTACTCGTACCGTTTACATTTGACTGAAAAAGAAGGAAATGCACATAAATAAAAAGTTGTTTATTGTTAAAATTTATTTCGGTTTATTTTACTTATTGTTGTTGTTGTTGTGGTCACATTATCTTACTCTTAATTTATTTTTATTTGTTTGGCAAATTTGTTATGAAATCCAGAGATAAAATGAAAATTCCATGTAGATTTCGTAATATATTTTGCATAATTATGCCACAGGTTGTTTTGTTACAAGTTTTAAAAATGTTATATTTTTTTTTTATTAAAATGGCAATTTTATTCTGACATCTTGAGAAATTGAGAAAATTTATATGGACATCATGGGGAAAACAAACAAATTTTAATAAGAAATAACGTGCTGTCAAAACAAAGGACTTAAGACACAAACTTTTAGGATTTTTAAGCTTTAAAAGAGCCAACAAGTGCTAACAAATTTGTAGCCAGGGAAATTTATTTATTTATTTATTTATTTATTACAGATCCTCACGTAATACAACTTCCAGCTGCTTAATTTTAACCATTTATTTTCTTCGTTTGAGGGTAGTATTGGCTGAAGTGGGGCGCGCGCTGACTATTAAGCAAAGAATGACTTTGGGGCCTGGGTTCAAACCCTGGCCAGAGCAAGTCAATCAACATCGTTAATTTCTATAATATACATTAGTGAGACATTGTATTAATTCTTGTCGGACTATTTAAGTGATGAAGGGATAGCGCTCTGGTCACTAAAAAAGTGTTCCGACAGCGATTCATGCTATGCAAGCTAATGTACACAATTAAAAAAATGCCTGCTAAGGGTCTGTGCACATATTACGTAACGCTGTTTTCAGAGATTTTATACCCCCCCTCAAACCATTTTTAATAATTTTTCAGTGCAAAATTTCCAATTCGTAACAAATCTTTCAATTTTAAATTATACACAACAGTATGAAAATGATTGAGTGTTTTATATGTTGGATGTAGAAAAATATCTGGTTTGATTTGATTTTCTTAAAAAAAAAGTAGATTTTTTATTGGAAATCTGTAAAAATTAATATTCCAAAACATTTTGTTGTTGAGAACATTTTAATTCCTTGGGAAACTACGGAATGGAAAGGATATCGTGCTTCAATGTCCAGACGATCGTTTATACGGTAAGACTGGATATATTCCTGCGATTTCAGCAACTTAATTATATTAAGCGCCTGTCGTTAGGACAAAGCCACATCTTCCGATATACCTAACATATACTCAGCTTTCGTTTATCATTTTAAAGGTAGTGTTTGATGGTATTGTTTCTAAAAATGCCAAGCCACATGGCTACCAATTCAGTATTGGCGCATTCAGAGCCCTTTCTCATGCTCATGCTTCTGTTCGTTGGCATTGAAGTTGTATCCTGCGTTACTCTATATGGGACTAACAACAGTCTGATTACCCAGTCTGGATAGCACATCTTTAAAATGGAGTAGAAAATTTTATGATTGAGTGACATTTGCCACAAAAGTGCTGCCTCGTTGTCGATAGAAATATCCTTAAACACTGCAATCAATAATCATAATCGCTATTTCAGCCCGAGTAGAAAGTTTAGGGAGGAGTCTTAACCCAAGAACTTTCGGAAACATCATCTGGATCCAATACAACAGATCGTTCTTGATCTATTAGTGTATACTCTGGTAATTGATACAAGAATCGGGCATGATCTGCATTACCCGAATGTAACTAATGTAGATTGTAGCATTGCTTGAGGCTTCATCCAAGATGAAAACTTAAAGATCATTTGGAATAAAGTGTAGTGTAGCATTCAGAGCCTTTAAACAGCAATAAGTAATAAATAAATACTTCCTCTTTGTGGGAGGTGCCACACCCATATGTCCTCTCTCTTTTTTTGGGAGCGCTACACAAAATTTCATTTCTTACTTAATTATATCCAAATATATTCCAATATGAGTTTGTATTATATGTTGAAGGTGCCACGCCTACTAATATTATTATGACAATGTTTTTTAGCATAATGCACTAAATCAATGGATGACATCCTAAACAAATTCGGGTCATATACTTTATTAGTTGCTAAAATATATCAAAACTATTATTTGGGTGGTGTCACGCCCACTTGTTATATCTTCTTACTTTTTCTTAAAGTTAATATAAAAAGGGCAAAACGCAAGAAGTTGCAAGTTTCATAAGTATCATACAATCAAGAGTTTCTTTTAATGCAAAGTGCCACGCCTTAAGTTATATACATATATTATTAGTTCCCAAGATATAACAAAATTATTATATGGGATGTGACACACCCACTAATCCAATTTTAAATACATATTTCTTCTTTAAAAGCAATGGGAAACGCGCACAAAATATAAAATTTTTTAGCAGCACTGATTGCATAAATATCATCACATAATAAAGTCCTTTAGAAGAGAACTGCCACGCCCAGTAATTTGTTTTTTAAATTAATTTTGTTCAGAGTTATGCACTAAATCAATGGAGTAGATCCTAAAAAGTTTTAGATTATCTACTTCATCAGTTCAAATATATTTTGTGGGAAGTGCCACACCCACTTGCATAATTTGTATGTTATTTTAAAGCAATATTCAATGGGTAACGCGCAAAAAATTTCAAGTTTTTAGCATTTGTACCATAAATCCTTTGTGATCATGGAAAATGTACTGTGAAAACTTTAGAAAGATTGGTTTCACAAACTTTCAAACATACAAACAGATATTAAAGAAAACTCCATTAAAATGTATAATAAAGTACATAAAATTCGACTCCACTTACATATTTGGGTTTGAATCTTATATTTCTTCATTGCAATTTTAACTCGTTAAAATAAAAATTCCAAAAATATTTTGTGTGCACCTACATTTTTGCTGTTTTAATCATCTTCATTAAGTTGACGTTGGTTGTTGATCAATCGCTCATTGATCAATCAAACCAACAAACAAGCAGTTAAACACATAAAAGACCAATAACAACAACGGCAATAATAAGGAGAACAACATGCGACAACCCAATTGTCAAGTTGATTCTTATAAATTCGAATCGTTTCGATGCAAGTCGCGACAAGTGATGTCAGTCAGTCAGTCAGTCATTCAGCCAATCCATAAGCATGTGTAACTTAAAAGGCGCTAATGCTACTACGCTTAATTTATTTTTCTATGTTGTTGTTGTTGGTGATTTTTCTTTAATTTTCTATTAAATGTTGTTGGAAATTGTTGTTGTTATAAGTTGTGTTTTTGTTGTCGTGTAGTTTGTAAATATTTGAAATATTTTGCTATGGCTGCTCTGTAACTTTGTTTGTCTTTGGTGTTTAAAAATGTCTCTGCTTTATTTTTTCTTCAGCGATATTTCTAATTTTGTTCATTTCATCTCAAAAAGGGAGCTTGTTGCAATGGCCATCTTATGTCTGTCTATCTATCTATCTGTCTGTCTGTCTGTCTTTCTGTCTGATTAACTATGGGCTTTAAATGTATACACACTTTGCTGTTCGTTCGTTGACAAGAGCAGCCTTTGGTGGTTCATTTGTAGTTTCTTTTATTTGGGCTTTTCTTATATTAATCATGTTAGAAGTAAATAAGAAAAAAAAAAAAAAAACAAATAGAAGACAACAAAAACAACAAAAAATCATCAACAATGTGTGTAAGTATTTGATGTTATTGTTAGTTAAGTCGTCTTACATGAGCAAAAAATATACATCAAATATATTTTTATATTCGTGTTGCATCAGTTTATAAAGTGTGAATATTCAAAATATTTTTCAGCTCTTCAAATGGCAAACAGGTAATTAATTTTTACAAAAACGGTTATTTGGTGGGAAAATTGTACGCCAAGCACTCAAGGAAAAAAAAAAAAAAAAAAAAAAAAAAAGACGACAGCTTCAGCCATCTACAAGAAAGATGTTACTAATTAGTTGCCACTATTCCTTTGGGGATTTTGTTTGAACACACTTTAGTGTTTAAAGTAAAATTAAATAAATAATGAGCCCTGCCAACAGACAAGAGTGTGTTGTAATCATTTTTCTAAAAGTAGCTTCTTTATATAAGAAACACGATAAAAAAAAACCGGCCCAGAGTTATTATGTTTTAGTAGACTTGTTTGTGCAATTGCTTGAAAAAAATAGATGTGACGGAAATAGAAATATTTTTAATGAAGTTGTAACAATTATCTTAATAAATAACCTTTTTTTATTGCCAAATCTGTGATTTCTGACAATTTTGTAAAACTAGAGCCTGTTTGTTGCAGGAAAAATTTACGAAAATGTTTGGAAGATTAGATATTGAACAGAGTAACATTGTCTTCATGTAAAAATAATAGGGGAAATCACTCTTAGTATTGAAATCATTGCAGATCTTGCAAGTCTAGCTTATTTTCATCAGTTTGCAGCAATGCAATAACAAAATTTACATATTTTAAGCTAGACCTGCCAGATCTGCAACAGGCGCAAGAGCAGTTTTCAACCAAGAGTGATTTCCCTCAATATTTCCTAATCTAACCCAATTATATACTATACTTTAAGCGTTGCTTATACATATTAATAACTTCCTGTAAAATATTACAGCATACTCCGATCGGCAGTTTTGTTTTCAGGGAAGTCAAAAGAGCATGATGTTTCCCAAAATTCTTCATGTGATTAGTTTCACTACTGTGTGTATGTGAAATACACAATTGTGCTATGAAATGATCACCAATGCTCCAAACTACATTCAACTCTTAAAAAGTCCAAGAGTGCTTTTTATTCGTTACTTCAAAAGGGCTTGTCAAATCGATTTCGAAAATTTATGATTTATGTTCTTGACATTGCAAAACTACGTCAAATGCTGTTAACTTTTTAAATCTCTTGTATTGTTCATCGATGCCTCTGCATAAAATATGAAGCAGGCACACGATGGCTAAAGTTTTGAGTTCCAAATTTTGAAATTTAGTTTAAAAATAAGTCTGAATATTTCAAATTAAGTTTACCATTTAGTTTTTTAAGTCAAAGAAATTTTCGTATAATTTATGTCCTGTTTTCACATGATGAACAAGTGATTTGGATGCTTTTCAGACAAATTTTACACTCAAACTACTCGTTCGTCATGTGACACCAGCACATTAATTTTTAATTAAATTATTTTTATCAAAAAGGAATCTCCAGAAGCTCATAATAATTTAACAGACAAAAAAAAAAAAAAAACAATAGACTGCACACAAGGTTGAAAGTTAATGTTTCGACATCAGCTGAATTGTTTACAGCTTAGACTCTTAGACCGCCAATCACTACAGCTGCCATCAAGTAATTGAATATCCTGTATCATTAATTAATTCTGTTGACTCATAGGGAAATGTTAATACACTCAACCAAATACTGGTTCTTTGATTCAACGTATGGCCATTCATTTGCTTGTTGAATCCAACGTTCCAGTTCGTTGAAGTTAAGAAACCATACGTTGATTTTTAAGAATTATTTCTTTGATCCAACGTATACATACAACAAACTCAACGTATATTACTTAAAATCAAGAAACGGGTTCTTTGAATCAAACTATTTGTTCATTTTGTGTTTAAATAAACGAACGAGTTTCTTAAATTCAACGAATTATATGTTAAATCAAAAAACAAGTTCATTTTTTAATTCAACGAATAAAATCAAATAATGGTTTCAACGTTGAGTTCATAAATACATAAAATTTTACCTTTGAATTTCAAGGAATATTTTGCTGAAACAACGTATAATACGTTGAATTTCAAACTCACGTTCCTTGAATTTATGTAAAACTCTTTTTTCAGTGTAGGAAATTGTTGCATGTTAGGTGTGTTCCATATGATTCCGGGAAATTTCAGACTAATGAGAGGAAACTCAACATTACCTATTTCAAATTATAAAATTTTTGATTCAAAGCACCTGTTTCTTGATTTTAAGTAATATACGTTGATTTTGTTGTATGAACATGATGGATCAAGAAATAAATTCTTAAATATCAACGTACGGTTTCAACGTATGGTCTGTTAACTTCAAAGAACTGGTACGTTGAATTCAACAAGCCAATGATTGTCATACATCGAGTTCAAAGAACCTGTACCTTGGGTGAAAAATAAGAAATAAATTCGTTGAATCAACGAACTACACTCAAACCAAGGTTTTGGTTGAGTGTAGTCTTTTGAAATAAACCAGATTCTCTTCAAGCTTTACAAGTCAATATTGAACGTGCCATTCTTGAAACACGATTTGATTTAGTGGAAAAATTGCTCGAAAATTGAGTTCATCGAATTCGTTCCTGCAGGAACGAAAGAAGTCGTAGAGGCCATTTGAATGACGTTTTATTGAGATCTTAATTGTATCACATTAAATAAAAAAACTTTTTAATTTCCTTAACAATAAGTGTGTTTATTTTTTTTTTAAAGAAATCATATCACTCTTATTGGAAAACCTTAAACTTATAAATTTAAGTGACTATTAGGCGACATTGTCAATAAAGCGTCTACAAATTTAAATTTGGCTTTGATGACAAAAAAATTTGTGGTGGTGAAAGATGGCAGATAATGTGTCGGTTAAGGTGAAAAAATATGCATTTTCACTATCGACATCTGCTTTAGAAAAGCACCAAAAGCGTAGACTATAATTTCTTAATTGAACTAGTAAATCAATGGTTCCAATGTCTACTTATGGTCCCAAAAGAACTACCTAGTCAATAGTTCCAATGTCAGTAGTGGATTTTCAATGACACGCAAATGTTAAATGTCTATAGTAAATAACATTGTCTGGGGTATGATAAGTCACTAGTACTGGTGACAATGTCAGTAGTGAATCAGTACAGTTTCACTATAGACATTTCCTGCAGGGTTGTATCGGCTTGAAAGTTGTATTGATGGACGAAAGAAGAACAAGCACCATACAAATACTCTCTGAGAGTATATACATATACTCTCTGAGTATTGTATGAAATACGATTTTTGCAAAACATATGAAATAAAAGTGTAATGGTGTATTTCCTTTTTATATGAAAATTATCAACAACAAATTTTAAACTATTGTATATGATACTATAATACACTCGATACAATGATACAAGAGGTTTTGTGAATTCAGCAACTGTTTTCTTTGTGTTGTAGACAGCTGTTTTTGAATTTTATTGTTGTACTTGTAATTGGACCATGGTTTCAATGAACTCCTAATTTCATATCGTATCCAAGGCTTATGGTGAAATGCTTTAAGTAATTATATATAATAAGGAAGTGTGTTTTTTATAGTTATTACTAATTACATACTAACATCAATATGCAATATAACCAATATTTAATAATTGTTTCTTCACTCAAAAATAGAACAGTCTAAAACACAATTTGTATTGTGTTTTTATACAATCGATGCAGTGTCGCCAAGTTTGTTTATTCTATTATTTTTGTAAAAAGTAATTTTTTTCTTCTTTAAATTTCCAGCTTCAACTAAAGATCCACTTCCTAATAAATTTATAAAATTGCTTAAATTCTCTATTTGTTGCATCCACTATATAAGAAATATATACTCGAAAAAAAATTTACTCAACGATAACCCTGATCTAATCACTCTTTCTATTTGGAGTAAGCCAAGTCTATTCTAGTAAATACTGACTCTTTATGCTTTTCTAATGACTTTTCTTTATGTTGTTATTTCAGCTGTTTCCATAATGTTCATGAACGTTTATTTCCAACATAATTTTTATTAAAAGTAAATAAAATGATGTACGTCTTACAATATCGGCTTCTACAGCACTAACAATAATCATAAGAAAAAAGCTAGAAAGATTTTCTTAAGCATGCGTAACTCATGCAAATATACTTAAATATATTTACTATACGAGTTGTTCTTTAATTTTATTGTTGTTCATCTTCTACATTTTCTTAATAATTTTTACACGCATGTTAAAACATTTAATAAAAACACGCAGCTGTGTTACTAGAGGATCAACATGCAGACAATGCAAAAAATATAAAAGTGTAAAAAAAATCATACATCAAACATACATCATGCTCATATACTGATAACTACCCATAACAATATTAACAACCGCAACAACAATCTGCAAGTTTTCAAATAAAAATAGAAAAAATAAAACAAATCTTAAGAAGTTAAACATTGGCATTCATCCTCTTTAACATCGAAATGAATGAAGCAGCAGCATCAGCATAGAAACACGGCATATACGCATCACAATCAAACTGATCATCATCAGCAGCAGCATCATCATTCTCAAGCTTAAGGAAAACCAAAAATTACGCGTACAAGTATTTTTTTCTTTTACCCATGATGTGGATTTATTTAAGCTTAAACACAGAGTTATTCTAACACTTTTATACGTACAGACATACATACGAGATCCAATGAATGTACGCACTAAAGTGTGCATGTGTTAGTGAATGGATCTCATACTAATGCCAATTAATATTCGCATGATCAAATGTTTAACGCTTATTTAAGTCTTCTAAATAATCAACAAAGCAATAATGTAGTAAAGATAACTAAGAGTGTTATAGTCAGTCGGTTGTACCGCATCTTATATACCCTTCATTAAACAAATTTTTATTATGAATTTTTTTGTATATATTATGAAGAAGCATAACGAACAATGAGCTGTAAAGTTTGGGTGGTTGTTGTTTAGGATGGGCGAAAAAAATTATCTATAATACTCTAGTTGTGCTTTTCCATTTCATACACCAAACAAAATTTTTCATTTTCCATTCTTGACCACTTCCTTCACTGAGGTTTGAGGTCACGAAAGTAACTTTTTAACAAAAAAAAAAAAAAAAAAAAAATTTAAATAAAAATCGCGCCATAAATCGAAAATCAATATATCGAGGGGCAACTTGAGTCTTTAGATTTTCAAACATATTTACTACCAAAATTTCAATCAACACCCATCTAAAAAGTAAAAATAAAATAAAAATGCCGGTGATCAATATTTCAGGGGCACAAGTTGCACATTTTCTCGAAAAAATTTTATGGAGCAAAACTGGAAAAAAACAAAACGATTAAACAGAATTAGCAAATCGGTCCGTTAGTGAAGTAAAATTGATTGGAAAGGGCTTGGGACGGCGGGTGGTAAGAAAAGGGCATCTTTTAACTGAAAAGTAAATTCAGTTTTATTGAATTAATGAAAATTCAAAATTACTAAGAGTTTTTTTATGTTGAAAAATATTATTATTTATATACAATCAGTTTTTTAGCAGAACGTATCAGTACTAATTTCAAGAATTAAAAATTAATTCTCGTATTCTATTTCTGTTGAAAACTGTTTAAATAGTTGATATTCTTCTCACTTAGTATCCACTTTACGAAAATTGTAAAGATGGACAATTGAACGCTGATGAGAGGTGTAGTGGCCTTGAAATCAGTACTGATACGTTCTGCTAAAAAAACTGATTGTATATAAATAATAATATTTTTCAACATAAAAAAACTCTTAGTAATTTTGAATTTTCATTAGATCAATAAAACTGAACTTGAGCCTGATAATATTACTTTTCATATGTACATCAATATAAGTTCGAATATTAATATAAAAATAAAAATAGGAAAATTATTTGTCCAAATTGCAATCAGATAGTTTAAAATAGAAATAAAGAATTTTAAGAATTAGACCATAAATATATTTTGGGACATGGACAACTTGTCCCCTCCCCCGAATTAAACCACTTAAAACATATGACAGAATTTGAAAATCGGTCAAGAATCAGTAATTTGCGGGGATTATTTGCCGCCGAGTTTCAAAAATATTTTAGAAACAACAACATGTTTTGGGGTAATTTTTTATATATTTGGGGTAATTTTTCATTTCAAGTTTTTTTTTATTTTGGAGCCAAAAATATTGATTATCTCACAAACCTAAAATATTTTGTCGCATTTGGAAAATAATTTTTTTTTGTTTGAAAAAGATTACTCACATATTTTTTTTAAATTTTTGTGGGGAGTGGTTGCGGGGGGACCGATTTTCATAATTCTTTTTTGTTTAAGCTGATTTGCTTGCCATTTAGTTTCATATATTTTTTTTTTGGCGTTAAATCGGGGCAAAGTGCCTTCCCCCATAAAACGTATGGATTATCCCACAACTCCTTAATTTGCCTACCTATATTTTAGAGTTTTTGCCAGAATTATTGTGTATAACTTCACGAATTTTAGCAATAATTTTTATCCAAACATTTTAAAGAACAGTTTTATAGACTTCTATCATATATGACGTGTAGGGTAATCATCTATAGTCTTAAGTGCTTTATTAGCTTTATTCAATTTCATACGAGAATTGTTCTTCTAAATACTATTTTTACGGTTATATTTCGCACCCAGGCACACACACATACCCACACAGCTATGTAAGATTAGTTCTTTCGGTATTAATTCTGATTATACAAAAAAAAAATTTTTTTCCTTTGTTTTACTGTAAGTTTTTTTTTTTTTTTTAGCTAATAATTCTTAGTTTAGAAATTTTGACAATGAGTTTTTCCACAAGTGTGGGAAAATCTTCTTCAAGGTTCACAGGTATACAAGTATATTTTTTTTTTTTAAATTTATTTTCATGTGTTAACAATCATTGATACGTGGTGTCAATTGCAAATGTTAACGTGATTTGCTGTTTATTTTTTTCTTGTTTAATTTTGGTGTTTCTTTGCAAACTTTGACCAACCAAGTAATGATGCATGAAGTGACATGCAGCGTAAAGCGTAAAGCTTTAAAGATAATGATTAGAATTATAATGATTCAACTTTAGTGGTTTGCAGCAGACTTTGATATATGATGTATGTATGTATGTGTGAAAGTATGCGTGAATTCAACACAAAAAGAAAAGAGATAGAAAGAGAATATATTTTGTAAAATATTTTTAATTTAAAATCATATCCTATCAAATTCATATAGAGTGGAGTTGCACAATTGCGTCTTAAGAGAGACTAAAATATAATAAGACAAAAAGTTCTTAGGTTGGTTTGTGATACTCGTCTTATGAAAAATTCTATTCGAGATAAAGTTAGGCCGTAAAATGTATTATCATTTCATTTGAGATTTTTTTTAGAAATCTGTTATTTGCGGAAATTGTTATTTCAGTTCTGCAAGAGTTTAAGGGAAACCAAACACGGCTGCTTAAATTGCAATAAATAACAAATTTTTCAATCACAAATTCAGTAAAACATCCAAAAACTTGTCTATGAAGAAAACTGAATTCCTTCAAAATTATTCCAATTAAATCGAATAAATTTTAAAACTGAAAATTAGTAGAATATCTGGAACAAACTAAATATTTTATGCGATTGTTTGCGAAAAATAAAAATCTCAATTTGTCTTAACTGATTAATCGAACATTTAATTTTTTTTTTAAATCGTGTTTTATGACCACATGAAGATTTCAGATGAATATCTTTCACGAATTTTTATTAAAAAAATTGAATAAAATATAACAACACTTAGTAGTGACTTTATGCAAAATTTTATTGAAATATACAGCAACACATACAGAACATTTTTCTATTGAAAATTTTCCATAACAAATGTTTTACAATTAAAAATCTAATTTAGATATAAAACACTTTGAGAGATACGACCGCCATATCAACTATTTTAAAATTTACAGATCTTTAAAGGTATTCCGTATAATTATTTTTTATCGAATTTTGAAAATGTAAAATGTTTAGCGCCTGTAATATTTTATTTCTATTAAAATATGATAAATACTTAGACCATGTTATTGTTGTCTACAAACATATTATGGTTAAAAAAACATGTAAAAAAAAAATTAAATCAGACAACAATATTATATTTCAAAAAACAATTATTTTTAAAATATTATGATTGGCCTACAACCATATACTTTATGAACACTATGTATGCTTGTCTATTATGGCTTGGCTTCATAATTCCCATAAAATGTTTTCTTCTTATTAAGTTCTTTTAAATGATATAAAAATTCAAAAGATATCAATTTTTAAACTTCTGACTATTGATCTTTTGCTTAATGAAAAATGTCAACGCATTGAAATGTTATCAATTAAAATACGCAGAATATATTTTATAACAACATTTTGCATACTGCCTTGCCTGCCTGCCTCGTTTAGTTGTCATTCAAAAACAACTACACATACGCACGCACTCACATGCACACTAACACATTTGAAATACATAGAAAATAGTTTTATTTTGTAGCAATGCAACATTTGAGTGGAGGAAAAAATTTGCAATTCTAGATCAAGGTCGAAAATTGCATAAAAAGCTATAAAAAAACAGAAAAAAAAAACAACAATGCGTGTGACATAGCATGTGTGGTGTTAATGTGTGTGTGTGTGTAATTTTAAATAAACCAGATTAATAAATGGCAGGTTTAAATTCATAAACACGCATTATGGTAATAGATTTATGTGAGTATGTACTGCGTATTTATTTGTCGGTTTGCACTTGTATTTAATGGCAACAGTAGCACCGCAAGACAGTGCAATCAAACAAGTATTATTACCAGGGCTATAAATATGAAGTAATCCACAAATAATTTAATTTATAAAAGGGGGGTTTTATAAAACATGAGCTTAAAACAAAAATTTATTTTGAGAAAAATTTAAAGGAAATCACATGGCTTTTTCGAAATGCGAAACGTTCAAACATACATTTGTCCAGTTTAATGCTCCAACAGAGAAAATTGGGAATTATGTGGATTGGCAAGATTTCAACTTCAGGATGTATACTGACGGATCAAGAATGATCTGTGGTGTGGGCTCTGGAGTACTCTCGAAGGACCTTGGAATAAAGCTCTCATTCCTACTGTCTGATGAAGCTAGTGTATTTCAGGCGGAAATATTGGCCATATGGGAGTCGTGTAGGGTTTTGATTGACAGGGGTGTCCAAGGAAGAGTCGGCATCTTTGTCGATAGCCAAGCAGCACTTCTATCTCTAAGGTCACACACTACTTTTTCTACTTTAGTTAGCCAGTGCAAAGACTCGTTATCCAGACTAGGTAGTCAGACTGACGTTACCCTCATCTGGGTTCCCGCACATTGCAACTTCCAGCGCAAAGAACAGGCAGATGAACTACCCAGGGCTGGATCTGCCATGGACGTCTCCACTGCTGAATCGGAAGCCATGCCGTTTGGCAATATTAGAAATCTCATTCTCAATTATTACTGGCAGAAAGCTGAAGATAGGTGGTGCAGGTTGAGCACGAGCAAAGTGTCATAATAAATGTGGTCTTGCTACGATCATAAGCGCACAACACAACTAATTAACAGACATCGCAGGCACATCTCGAGGCTCGTCGCAGTATTGACGGGGCAATGGGTAATCGAGAGATACGCTAGCAGGATAGGCCTTTACTACAATGCGTTCTGCCGTAGTTGCCGGGATCATAGCAAAGAGGAAACAGCATTTGAACCACAAATTCTTAGGCAACAGCATCTTATACGATCTCTCGGAAGTGTCTAGGAAAGATCTAGGTGACCTAATTAGTTACCTCAATTCGACGGGATGTATCTAGTATCTTATTGAATCTGAGGCCTGGATTCCGATCTAAATCAAGTTGACACTGACGGGTGAAGTGGTCTGTCAAACCGGAATCTTACTGATTCCACTTGAATGCTTATGCGTAGCAGGCAGCCACGTAAACCAATCAACCAACCAACTAACCAACCAACCATGTGGATTGGCATTGAAGAAAGATCGCGAAAGTACTCGAATAAAATCACATGGATTATCGTGGTCACTTGGTACGTTTTCGCTATTAAAAACAAAATTTCTTTGAAAATTTTTGCAGAACTTAATGAAAGACTAATTTACCAAGTTTTGTGTTAAAAAAAAAATGTTCAAATCTTAAATCTAAATAATAAAAAATGTTAAATATGTATATGTTTAGCCAATACTAAACAAAATTTTTAGTTTCAACGGTTGATTTTTGTTGATTTACATCTTTCGTGTACGGCTGAGAGAATGAGTATCCCTCCTTCTCAGCCGGGTGTGACCTCTATACTGTAGAATATTGCGCGCAAGTGGATTTGGGTGCAACTCAAGTTTTTTTTACATATTTTTTCGCGTGTTTTGAAAATACTGTCTTCACCAACGGAACTTCTAGATCTTTATGAATTCGATGGTTTCTGACATACCAGGGCGATGCTGTAATTGCACGTAAAATTTTATTTTGTCGCCTTTGAATTTTTTTACACTCGATGCTGTGCCCCATAACTAGATTCCTTAGGACCATATTGGTTTCAGGATCGCGTTGTATACTAGAAGTTTACGGTCTAGGCTTAGTATAGAATTCCTTCCAATAAGCAAATTCATTTGGGCTGCTTTTAATTTCATTTGTGTCAACTTTGCGTCTATATGCGGTTTCCACGTCAAAGGACGATCAAGATGAACGCCTAGATATTTTACTACAGTATGTTGTGGTATAGTCTCGGTGTTGATTTGTATAGGCGGGCATGTGTTCCTGCGCAATGTAAAAGTGAAGTGCACACATTTCTGCTCATTAACTTTTATTCGCCATTGTTTTAGCCATGTTGCCAGTTTTGATACGTACCCTTGCAAATTCCGGAAAGCTTCTACAGGATTTTCATGAACGCTTAGAAAAGCTGTATCATCAGCAAATGTTGACGTGTGAATGTTAATGCTTAACGGTAAGTCACAGGCATATATATTAAAAAAAAAGTAAAGGACTGAAGATGCTGCCTTGAGGGACTCCGGCTTCGATCGACTACGGAGCGCTCAAAAAGTTACCTTCTCGAACTATAAATTTTCGTTCCATTATATAGCTTTTTAAAAGCTTGACGATGTTTGCGGGTAGATTTGGTTTTAATTTTGTGTATTAGACCTTCATGCCATACTTTGTCGAAGGCTTGTGCAACATCAGTGAAGAGTGCGGAGCAATATTTCTTTTTTTTTTTCAAAAGTGTCTCTAACAGCATTCACAAGTCTGTGAGTTTGTTCAATAGTGTTATGCCGAATTGATGATCTAGAATGCATCCATTACTAGTCACTATAGGCATCAGCTTGCTCATATACAGCTTTTCAAATAGTTTTGAAATATTGGGCAATAAACTAATAGGCCGATAGGATTCAACCTTCGTATGATCCTTGCCGGGCTTTGGTATCATAATAATCATCGAAACCTTCCATTCTGCAGGATAGTATTGCAGCCATAAAATACCATTAGAAATGAATAGTATTATTCTTTTTACAATGAAAGGCAATTCTTGAAGCATTGCGTTGCTTATTTTGTCGACACCTGGGGTTTTTTTAGTATTAAGACTTTTCAATCTCCACAATGTTGAATTTTAGCGATATTTCTGGTAAAGAAACGACTGGTGGTAGTTCAACAATATCAGCAGAAATATTCGGATTGACTACTTTTTCTAAGTGTTTAACAAAAAGGGCACCTTTTTCAGCATCAGTTCTTGCCCAGTCACCATTAGGGGCTCGTAATGGGGGTTTGCATATCACCGGCCTTTTAAGACCTCTGGCTGCACGCCACAGCGAATAATCTGTTTGAGGTGTTGCATCGAGTTCTTGAAAAAATTTTTGGAGGGAAGCTGTTTTTTGTGTTTGCAAAAGTTTTCTTAGCTGTTTGGTACACTCCTTAAGCCTTAATTTTAGCCGGGGCGATCAGTAACGTTGCCATTCTCGTCGAGCTCTACGTTTTCCAGTCAATAGCTTTTCTATATTCACACAAAAGATATTGTTAAATCTCACTGTTGACATATCTTTTAAAATCAAAATTTTAAATATAGCCATCCTGCCGAAAGTAATTCAAATAAGTCTAATAAAAAAGTTCGCATCTTAAGTCTTTTGTTTATATTTTGGTTTTTTTTTAATTTTCGAGCTGCAATTTTAGAAACATTTACTGCCGTTTTCACGATTTCGAAAGAATTTGAATTTGAATTTTATTTTTCATTCGTACAAATACATTTGATACAAAAGCAAAAGTTTAGAATTTGTTTTTACAATAAATTCTTTCGACATTGTGAAATAGGCAATTAATGATGATGAGACATCTCGAGACAATCTTCAATCTTCCCTACTGTCTAAAATTTTTTTGTCGCTATTTAATTATTAAGAGCTTCTAGAGTTTTCTTAAAAAAAAAAACCAAACCATTTAATTAAAAATTAAATTATTTTTAAGTCTGAATAACTAAAATAGTTTAAGTGAGAAACATTTAATTTTATTTCTGTGGGATTTTACAATGAAACTTCCTTAAAATTAAAAACTTATATTTTGCACATGAATACTGACGAGGTTTAGTGGCTTCTACCGAAAACAACGTTTGTTCTATTCAGCCAGTGCTATTGAAAAATCTACAAAAGGGATGTATAAATATTAAATTTTTCCTTTGTTGCTCGAAATATGTTAACAATGTCTACCTAATATTTCTCTGATTATAAACATTTACGAACTTAAGCCTGTATAAATATTTACATATATTTATTTTATTTTATTTTACATAAAAGACGTTCTTTAATATCCCATCGTCATATTTAAAATAAAATTGTTTATCAGAATTAAAAACAAAAACTGAAATGCATATATTTTTAGTACACCCTGTACTATTAATTACTTGTAACAACATTAATATGTATATGCCATTTACAAATCGTATGCTGTTAAGAAAATGCGTAAAATAGTTATAGTTTTTGAACAAAAGAAAAAACACGTTTAAATTATGCAAAATGTGAATAAAATAATAGTAAAATAATAAAATCAATTATTACGTATTTTTTTTACGAGTATTTTACTAATATTTATTAATAAAACAGATTTTTTTTTTTTTTGTAAAATTCTTTATGTACGTTATTGAATTGATATAAAGGAAAAAACAAAGTAATTAAAATTTATTGAATTTTATTGGACAAGAAAACAGCTTAACAATGTATGGCACATTCCTTTTTTGTTTCGGTACAGAAAATTTCGGATAGAATAGGAGAAAGATCTGTTCCAAAGATCGGCACTGAGAATTTATTGGGCCATAGATCTTTCTAAAATACGTTAAGTACGGATTTTCTTAAATCAACCGTAAAAAGATTGAATCAAGTACGGATTATTCCATTCCTAAAAACATAGTTCAATCCCAAAAATGATTGCAGCAAAAAAAGTACATACAAGGGAAAAATTATCGGCTTTAGAATTGATGCACGATTCCACATTCAACAACATCAGACATTCAGTTGGAGGCCTTACACAAATTTTATTTTTACCTCAAATCAGTCCGGTCGCATATTTGAGTCAATTCCGAATCGCAATTATTTATGCTCAGTTTTGTCCTAGAACGTCTTATTGGCCAATTCTATAAAAATTTTAACTGATGCATCTCTGCTCTTTATTAAATGGAGATACAAACGCATTGGAGTCTCATTGCTATGAAAAATTCTCTGCTTAAATCTTAATTACGAGGAGATCAAAATGGCTTAAAATTGTTAATGAAAAATCAGTATTTTAAAAATATTCATTATGGGCAGATCTACATACTGGATATAAATTCACTATAGAGAAGTTCGACTGTATATATTTAAACCCGCGAAGGCCAAATCGACACATTTATGTCGAATATCATTCGGTTTTTTATATGTAGATTCTCTTTTACTCTCTTTTTGGCCGAGACCCCAGCGGCGAACTTTGCATACCACATCACATCTCTCCGATGAAGTTTGTCACATTATGTATTCAATGAATTCTAGCTTACAATGTGTGTGAAGTAGTGGGCAATGCGATTTCTACTTTCCCACGAATTAATCGAGATTGTGTATTGAGTGCCTACTGCCCACTTACAAAGTATGTGAAACAGTAATGAGCTTTTTTATATTTAGTGAAAGAACACTTCACTATCCATCTTACATTGTGTGCAAGTGGTAGGCGATCACACCAGGAATGTGGCAATGCATTCGAAAAAGTATACTAGGTTGTAATTGAGATGGTGTGCGTTACCGTCTTACACGTGTGCATCACATCATTGCTTCTGTAATCGAAAAATTCGCCCCTGGGACTGATTTAAACATATCAATTGACTAGAAACTCCCTACAAAAAATGAGACTAGTCCATACTCCTTTTATCTAAAATGGACCATCTACTCCAATAATTTTTGTAGGGCTGTTTCCATATAACATGATGCGTATGAGCAATTATTATCCATTTCATTTAATACGTATACGCAATGTAATACATACATATTAGTGATGTTACGAATACCAATTTTTAATATTCGCGATTACGAATATTTGAAACAGTATTCGCCGAATACGAATACGAATATTACTTTTAAGGTTTAAAGCCACGTAATATTTGAAATTTTATTTAAAAAAATCCCTCCCTTTGCGTCATTAACAATAAATATAAAATAACTGTGACACTACTTTAGGTATTTAACATTATTATGACATTGCGATGCCGAATTTTAAGACCACTACTGAAAATTTTTAAATTATTTTACCTACATACATATTTTGAGATTTCGTTTTTTTTTTACTCTGTTTGCGCTTTTAATTAGTAGTTCACTGTTGTTTGGTAGAACATATTTTCTTATATTTTGCAGCCACATGTCTCGGTGGTCTTTCACATATTATAGTTTAGTTCTTCCATTTTTGAAGTCCAACATTCATCTACTGAGAATTGGTTACTAACTTAACATGATATGAATTTACATGTAAGACTTTAACTTTTAAATGATAGTTGCGAAATATAATTTTCTTTGTTTTTTAAGAAGATTATTATCTTGCGTCAAAGATAAAAAGCTTTCCTTCTTTAAATAAAAATTAATATATTTTTTACGTTTTATATACTTTTTTAAACTATTTGTATGATTTTTTTTTTTGGAAAATGTACACAGAGCCAAAACTGCCTAATAGAATCAATAAGATTTTCTCTATAAAACGCTTTTAGGCTAAGGGGTATCCCAGCAGAAAGAAGCGAAGATTTTTTCGAAAAGATTCCTTATTGTTTTTATGTGGTAAATCTTTCTAATTTTTCCAATAAGGAAACCACATAAAATCAAGAAGAAAACTTGTTATATACAATTTTTTTTACCCAATTTCCGTTATTTTTGGCACCCAAAAAAAAAAAAAAAAAAAAAAAAAATCCATAGAGAAAAACTTCTTGATTCTATTAGGTTTTCATATAAATTGTAAATAAAAGGGATTTCTTATTGATTTCATTAGGTCATCTTATTGTTTTTTCCAAAAGTTTTCCTTATTAATTTCATTAGGTTCCTGTATGATCATGTGTAAATCATCTTCTTAATTTTATTAATAAGAATATCTTCTTGATTATATTAGCTTGCTTGTTATTTCATACATATAAATCAACATAGGAACAATATTTTTCATAATTTTTTTGTGCTACAATAAATCATCTTCTTAAACTGGCTGCTAACATGTATACTATAGTAGTGTAGTAGTGAGGTGGTTAGAGTGCCAATCTACTAAACCGAAGTTCCTTGTATTTCAAAAAGGAAGTCTTATTATTTTAATAAGGAAAACCTTTTTGAAAAAATCAATAAGAATACCTAATAAAATGAAGAAGAAAACCTTATTGAAAAAAACAATAAGAATACCTAATAAAAACCATAAGTTTCTTTCTTGATTTTTTCAATAAGGTTTTCCTTATTAAAACAATAAGACTTCCTTGTTGAAAAAAAACCATGCAGATATCTTATTAATTTTGTTCTATTTTATTAGGTATTTATTAGGCACTGTTTTCTCTGCGTATGTAAAAATTATTCGAGAAATATTCGCTTGAATTTGGCGAAGACGAATACGAATATCTTAAAATTGGCGAATAGTCGAATAGTCGAATACGAATACGAGTATTCGTAACGTCACTAATACATACGTTTTCTATTCTAATATTATAAAAGAAGTAATATGTTTTTATTAGTCCATCTGCTCACACATTCCCTGTTTGAAAGCGAAAGCAACATTTTTTGTTATACGGGTAAACGACAGAACCGATTTTGATAAAACTCAAAATATAGACCGGTGTCTATAAGAAATCAAAAAAAGAATACTTGAAATTTTCAAACTAGGTCCAGGAGGCAGACAGGAGGTAAAATTTTTGCCCCTTTCAAATTGTGCAACTGATTTTGTTGAAACTTTAAACACATATAGATCGGCTGCAAAAAGGACATTCATATATAATTTTATTTAAAAGATTTTGTTGAAATTAAAAACACAGATAGATCAGCTCTGAAAAGAATAAAAAAGCAATTTGTGTTTAGGATCCTGAAGGTGATAGGGAGCGGTTTTCACTTTTTTGAAACTATTCAAAAGATTTTGATGAAATTTAAAACACAGGCAGATCGACTCGAAAATGTATACAGTAGCAATATGTTTTTAGAATTGTAAAGCTTCTCCGAAAATAACTGTGATGAAAATTAAAGCTTATATGGATATGCGTCTAAAAGAACACAGAACTTGAATATATGCATGTCATATATATATATATATATATTATCACCAAGAATGGTGAGATGGTGGATAACATCTGCCTGCTAAGTTATCCAATAGTTTGACATGAAATTTTACTATCGACTGATCTTTATTTAGTTGGGCAATTTCTGCCTCAACAATTTTTTTTACTGATTATGATGAAATTTTAACTTGTATGCTGTATACTTTTTCTAAGCTGGATGCAAGAGGTGTAAAGTGTGGCAGTGATTACATAAAATTTAGAATATAGATGGGAACTTCAATAGAAAGAAATATCGATCGATAAGTAAATTGCAATTATTCGTAGCTATGAGAGCTGATAATGCAGTCAGTTGTTGTTATAAAAACATTTGGAACCCAGACATTAATTAAAGGATGCATATTAAAATATGAATAAAATATCGTTTTTGAGGATATTCGAGTTGTCGTGGTGGCTGAAACGTGGGAGTAGAAAGTAGAGTTTCACGCTGTCAATCTAAATATGTGTTTCAGGTGAATGATAGAGGTGGCAGAAGCAAGAGTGAAACAGTTTAAATAGATGTTTATTTTGAAATCTTCAAAAATATTATAGCAATAACGAGGTATCATTTAAATATCAAGGGGGCAACTAGAGAGAGTCTATTCTGCAAAAGATAAACGTTGTGAGTAATTAATTAATACATAGTGGAGGGCGAGCTACGCCGTAGATTTAAATGATGTTTTTTAGAAAATTTATTCTTTTTTACTATAAAATAGTTTCTATAAAATTATTTTGTTGGGACCAAATCTTATTCTCGATCAAGATGTTACACGATCTACAATTTGCGTAGTTCGATTTTTTTATTATTGTATTTTATTAAAAGCTTAGTTCACGTTAATTCATTCATGAGAAAATTAAAATTAAATATTCACAAATGCTATCCATGCTAATTTGCTATGAAAATATGTCGGAAAAAATATCTTGCATTAGAAGGGTGGCCAACTATTTAGTGGTTGTCTAAATGAAAATGTGCTTTAACGTTAAAAACTTAATAAATTGGAGGCTGTTTGCAGACGTGTTAATGTGAAAAAAATAACATCAAATTAGATACGGTTATATTTATTTATTTAACTTTAACACTTGTATTCTGTGAGCTGTGCTGTGCTGTATTTGAAAATAAAACACCTGTAATATTATTATATGATCATACGTATGTATGAATGTACATTTTTATATACTGATGCCAATAGACAATTATTTATTACTTCAAATATTCAGATCTTATTTTAGTACACTGGAAAAACTGTTTTAAATAAATTTAACGAACTCCTGTTCCTTGAATTAAATTCTTTGAAATTCAACGTATTATACGTTGTTTCAATAAAATATTCCTTGAAATTAAAAGTAAAATTTGATGTATTTATGAAATCAACGTTGAAATCATTATTTGATTTTATTCGTTGAATTAAAGAATGAACTTGTTTTTTGATTTAACATATAATTCGTTGAATTTAAGAAACTCGTTCGTTTATTTAAAACACAATGATCAAATACTTTGATTCAAAGAACCTGTTTCTTGATTTTAAGTAATATACGTTGATTTTGTTGTATGAACACGTTGGATATAAGAATAAATTCTTAAAAATCCACGTACGGTTTCAACGTATGGTCTCTTAATTTCAACGAACTGGTACGTTGAATTCATCAAGCCAATGATTGCCATTCGTCGAGTTCAATGAACTTGTTCCTTGGGTGAAAATATGGAATAAATTCGTTGATTCAATAAAATATGGAATAAATTCGTTGATTTAATAAAATATGGAATAAATTCGTTGATTCAAGGAATTATTTCTTATTTTTCACCAAGGTTTTGGTTGAGTGTATGAAGCTTTAAATTAATTTTTTTCATTCGGTTTAATATAAACAACTTTAAAGATGATTACTCGTATTCATTAGCTAAATGATGTATGTCGTGCAAGTAGGTAGGCCAAGACACCCATAAATAATACTATGCAACAGTTGTGATATTTATTGGTGGATAGCGAGGGGGAACCAGCTGCCGCAACTACTTTGCAACACGAGGTTAACGTGTAATACACGCAAAATTTATGCAAAACTTAAATTAAAATAAATTAATAAAAAAATAAATAAATTACAAGCATTTGAAATATATTTTTATATAACGATGCAACCATGTGTGTTGAGGTGATGCATATTTTACGAGACATCTATTGAAAAAGACTCGATCAGTAAATCAACAGATATTCTACGTTTATCGATGTGTACTGAAAAAAAAAAAAAAAATAGCAACAGCTAATCAGAATTGATATTTTGCTGTGTGTGTTTGTTTGTGTACGAGTGTGTGTCGTATTTGGAAATTAATTAATGACATTTAAAACAAAATTGATTTGTGTGTAAATTGATGTTAAGAGACATTAATTGAAATGTGTGAGGTTGGACTATTGAAATAGTTTTACAAAAATAAATTATAATTTGGCCGGTCGTAATTAGAATATAATTTTTTTTTAATTTATTACAAACATATTTCACAGTATATTATCTTTAAATGTAATACAAATATAATAAATTTTGTGCAACATTTAATGATTTTATCAAATCATTTTGGAGCACAGTGGATCACAACTGAATAGCGATCATTTCTTTGTTGCGTTTGCAGGAGCAAATATAAATTAATTTGCGCACTCGTAGAAATTTTTTGCAACTTGCCTCTTAAATGTAATTTTATTTATTTAAATGTTTTATTGATTTATTGTTTCGGTTCATGGACAAAAAAGCCTGTTTGCAGAAGACGATTGAAGATTCGTCTGCAATCGCACAGTAAATGGTTACGAAGGTTCAATGTGTTGAATTTATATTTTTTAATTTTTCAAGTAGGCGTGGCATCTATCATTTAGAGTAACTTTTTATATTATGATGTTTATGAAACTACTACAGCAAATTTTGTGCCCTTTTACAATGGCTTTAAGGACAAAATATTATAGAATGGAAAATGGGCAGGGCACACGTGTTTATTTTGATATACATACATAAATTCGATATGGTAAGAGATAGTTGTAAATTGTATTAAAAAAAATAGTCTAAATAAAAGGTCCAAATAGTTCACTAAGAAACTTAAAATTTTATATGATTAAATATTTTTATAGAAAAGAACGTATGAATTGGACGGTGGGTGTGGCACCTCTCACAAAGAGCTATCTGGAAAACTAATATATAGGCCATATATTTATTTTAAAATTTATTAATAATTAAAAATTACGCGAAAACCTCTCAATGGGTTTGAATGGAATTTGGGACAAATTGATAGTTTTGGTATCTTTTCTTTTTATATGTACACAGAGAAAACAGTGCCTAATAAATACCTAATAAAATAGAACAAAATTAATAAGATATCTCTACGGTTTTTTTTTCAAGGAAGTCTTATTGTTTTAATAAGGAAAACGTTATTGAAAAAATCAAGAATGAAACTTATGGTTTTTATTAGGTATTCTTATTGATTTTTTCAAAAAGGTTTGCTTTTTAATAAAATAATAAGACTTCCTTTTTGAAAAAAAAAACCGTAGAGATATCTTATTAATTTTGTTCTATTTTATTAGTTATTTAATAGGCACTGTTTTCTCTGTGTGATGTTAGGAAATACAAATTTGATGTCATCAGAACGTCATGGTACGTCCCGAATGCTTATTTACAACATGTATTTGTATTATCTGGATGGAGGGGTGATGAAAACATTTTTAGAAAACTTACGTATCCAACGAACTTCGGTTTAGTAGATTGGCACTCTAACCACCTCACTACTACACTTTACTATAGTATACATTTTAGCAGCCAGTTTAAGAAGATGATTTATTGTAGCACAAACAAATTATGAAAAAAATTATTCCTATGTTGATTTATATGTATGAAATAACAAGCAAGCTAATATAATCAAGAAGATATTCTTATTAAAAAAATTAAGAAAATGATTTACACATGATCATACAGGAACCTAACTCCACGTCTCCACGTTCAATAATTATTTCCGAACATAAGCAACAACGTCGGCAGATTAACTGCATAATTATGTTCATTTGTAAGCTTATGTTGAGAGCTATAGAACACGTATTAAGTGATGAACATAAATTAAACAAATTTGCTGTGAATGGTTGTATGAAAATTTAATAAATTACCTACTTTTTGTTTGAAAAATAGGAATCTATTTGCGGATATCAGTATTGTTAGTAAAGTGCTTTTTTTATTTTTATGAACTTCGCATGAAATGCATATTTCAGAAAACTAACATCCAAATTTGACAGTTTATGTTCAACATAATTGCTTGGAAATAAGTGCGAACAACTATTTCTCAATAAATGTTTAAATATATGTTTTTGCGGTCCATACGTGGACATATGGTGTTGGAAATAGAATTTGACAGTTGAGAACATAATTATTTCCAAGTTTATTGAACGTGGAGACCCCCAGTAATGAAATTAATAAGGAAAACTTTATGAAAAAAAAAACAATAAGATGGCCTAATGAAATCAATAAGAAATCCCTTTTATTTACAATTTATATGAAAACCTAATAGAATCAAGAAATTTTTCTCTATGGATTGTTTTTTTGGTGCCAAAATAACGGAAATTGGTGAAAAAAAAATTGTGAATAACAAGTTTTCTTCTTGATTTTATGTGTTTTCCTTATTGCAAAAATTAGAAAGATTTACCACATAAAAACAAAAAGAAATCTTTTCGAAAAAATCTTCGCTTCTTTCTGCTGGGATACCCCTTAGCCTAAAAGCGTTTCATAGAGAAAATCTTCTTGATCCTATTAGGCAGTTTTGGCTCTGTGTACTAATATATTTTATGTATTTTTTATAAATTAACATACTTTCAAGGGGCTGAAATGAGAAAACACTCTTGATTTTGGTACTTTTTTACTAACGGTACTCTTTAACTATTGGTGCTTTTTTGCATTTTGTACTTTTTCTCTTGATGGATTTGGATGAAATTAGTTAAGCGGATAGCATGTTATCTAGATGCGGGGTACTTTTTTAAATAATAAAAACGGCACAACTTTGTACTTTTAACACTTTTTGTTTTTCTACTATTTTTTTTTAACATTAATATGCCGTGTACTTTCTGCGGGTAAAATGAGAAAAATCTAGTAGTTTTAGTACGTTTTATTTTTGTACATATATTTTAAATTACCATACAGTGCACTTTGTGAGGGCCCTGGTGGGTGAAATGAGAAAAAGTTGGAACTTTTGATATGCCTGTGTTTCTTCAATACATTCGGTAGACTCACAGTTTATGCCTTCATTATCAGTGACGAGAAGGAAGTTTGTAGTAGAAGATAATTTTAAATATAAAAAAACTATATTAATCTAATCTTTCAATTATAATTTTGGCGATTAAGAAATATTGTTTTGGTATTTAGGAGCTCTATTATGAAAATACTGAATCCCTTTACTTCCACGTATTGCATTTTTTTCGTCAATTTTACACAATGTTTTTGTTAAAGTTGCATGCGAAAAAGATTCATAACATTTTATGTCTGGCTAATGTTTTTCTAATAAAAAGTCTTTTTTTTTTTTTTTTGTTTTACTGAAACAAAATTATTTCTACTCATATGCGGTACGGCTATTCATAAAAGTAATCTGCATAGCTTTACATCTGTATACTAGTTACTACACTTACGAACACACTAATAATCTAAGTTTTTGCAACATTGTACTTAATTTTATTTTCCGTTTTTTTCATATGGCCGTATATAAAGTTTCTTTTCATTGCATTCATAAATCAAGGTTGCAAATTATGTTATTTTTTTTTCGAAATATTAAATTCAATTTTATTATAAATAATTTCATTTTGTTTTACTATATAATTTGACACAAATTTTACGCTAGCGGTCATGTTTTACAAAAAAAAAAAAAAAAAAAAAAAATTCCATACACACACTGATGTTTGTTGCAAGTTTTTATTGTTAAAATAAATCATTCTTACCTGTTTTTTTTATGTGTGTTAGAAAACAAAAATAAAGAAATCAAAATTATTATTCAAATTATTGCTGGCAGGTTACGTTGTATATTATTTATGAATTTATATAAATTTAATACAAATTGGCGTGTAATTTTTGGGAAAAATAGTTCCAGTTTTATTTATAAAAATTTGGTGTTTCACAGAGAAAAGTGAAATTGAATTGTTATCGCAGGAACATAAGAAATAAAACAAACAAGCAAATTCCATACTAAATTTTTATGAAAATTAAACAAAAACTATAAGCAAATAACGTACAAAGTAAGCAACAGCGATTAGTTTTATCATCTTTTTCTTAAATAACTATTTTTTTTATTATATTTCGTTCAATCAAAATTTCCAATATTGAGTAAAACTTTATAAGTCGATTAATCGAAGACCTTGAAAGGAGAAAATTATTTATGTAAATTTAAAGTTTTTAAATTTATTGTTAAGTGTAACGAAACAGTCCTCTCACAACAAAATCTTCTTTGTACCACTGTACAGTTCAGGAAACGTCATCTGAGGTGAAAAACACATAAATGAAAAGCACTTAGCAAGATCACAACTATTTGGAAATTAACCACGATTATATTAAAAAATTGTTCCTAGCCGCGGTAGATGACACATCATGACTTTATTTTTTACTAATTTTTGTATAAATACTGAAACATATAATTTTTTATAATTATGAAAAATTTTCTATTAAAGATGAAATTTGCAAATTCTGACATTAATGAAAATTTTACAGAATTTCTGTAAAAAACGGCATTTTTAAACACGAATCTAGTAAAATTTCCCAAATTTATTATTTTCGAGTGTACAAGTATTTTGATGCTCCTAGTCCGATTCTGTGGTGCATTTCTACTGTACAGACGCAAGGTTATAAAAATGTCAAATGTGAAAAAGCCGAGTGTATTCGCAAATTTTTCGAATAAATAGAATATTTTTCAATAGTAAAAATTAATCGAATATCTCGATGGATGTGAATGTTTTAAATTAGTTTTCGATTAATTAAAACCCTCAATATCGAGATTAGTTGACTAATTAAATCGCTGCATCCCTAAGGTATGCTTTAAAATTTTCACCAAAAAAATTTAAGGATTAAAGGATTTTTACCTCCTTTCCTGGCCTACGATAAAGAGCAGAAGTATAAAAGTTTAATAATTAAAAGCAAAAGTTTTTTGCTCCTTTATATCCCTAAAGTATGCTTTAAAAATATCTCTAAAAACAACTAAAAGCGATTAATGTCTCGTGTTGTTACGTTTTTAAATTTGAAGCCTTCATAGACAAGCACGTTGCACAGAAGATGTGGTGGGTTCAACTCGCAGCTAAGGCTCTGGTCGATATCGCTATACTGAGTGAAAGCTTTCGTTTCTATCCTCGCTTCTTACTTCGAAAATTTAATAATTAAAAGAAAAAGTTTATAGAACCTTTAGCCACCCTTATCACAAATTGATTATACTGCAATTTATTATTTTTCTGGCCATTAGAAAAATGCAGCATGCTTCAAATCTATGATTAAACGTTATTAAGCGTATTGCAGAAATATATTTAAAGCCATTTTAGCCGTATCAAATTGTTGAGCAATTTAAGCCACAAAAATGACACCTGTATAGCTATTATAGATTTCAATTATACTATAGCAAAAATGCTCTGTGCAATTATGCGCAACAGCTTGAAATTAAAAAATTTTGAATTTTACAAAAAAAAAAAAAAAAAAAAATACATATGATGCCCTAAAGCTTGAGATTGTTGTTTGGTTGTTAATAAATGTCATTAAAAGTTTCTGTTGTATAATTTAAACATGTTTATTAATATTTAACTATTTATTTTTTTATCAATAACTGTAAAAATATAATCTGCAATGACCCACATTTTTCAAAAAAAAAAAAAAAAAGAAAAAAAAAATGATATTATTTAAGAAACTTTATGTGCATCTCTGGCTTAATAACAAATTTTAAGCAGCTGGTAGAAAAAAAAACCTACAAAACAAGTGCAAGATTTTTATCGCTAAGCAAATTATTTTAAATTGTTTAAAAACCATTATTTTAAAATTAAAAAAAAAAAAAAAAAAAAATTCTATGCTTTAAGTTTTAATTTTTTTAAGTTAAAAGATTTTCACAGATTATCTTGGCTAATTGTGTCATATTGTGATTGAAAGTGGCAAATGTTAAATTCAGACCTAATATTTGACTTAAAATGCAAGCAGAAGAAAAATATAAACTGCTACTTTAATAATATATTTCGTACAAGCTTTTGGCAGCTTTTTTAAAGCTTTTGCCAAAGAGTTTTATTAAGAAATAGTTTTTAGGATGGCGCAATACTTTTTCCATACGTTTAAACATTCTTAAATTAGACCAGGTTATCACACAAACACATACACAAATAAACAGAAATACATCCATAAGGGATCATTGTAGTCAGAATCGATTCCATTGACCGAAAAAGTCGAGATATGATGAATACGCGATATTTGAAAATCAGAATTAAATCAATTACAATCTGTTTTTGACAGAGGAATATTAGAAATTTTTAAATATTTTTTTCCAGTTAAGTTAAAAGTCGTTCGCAAAATACTTCTAAAAGAAATCTTCTTTAAAAAAGCTCTCATTCTATTAAATGTTACAAGCTGATCAATAGCCTTCTTTGGCCATCTTGAAATGAAGCATTCACTTGAGCATAACGCTTTTTAGTGACTATAAATTATAATTATAGTACATTTGAATGTGTTTATGCAATTCTTGTGTATCGGTAGGTGCTGCATGTCCGCATTTTAGTCACTGACTATGACAGATATTCATTCCACTTTTATGTAACACAATTATATTCCAAAAAATATATACATATACAATACATTAGTATTAACCAGTGGTAACAACAATAAATAAATAGGCCTGCTGCAAGGGCCTATTTAAAGTTTTTCACACAGTCCTAAAAATATTAAAAACTTGCTCAAATCGAAAATAAATGCTGATTACTGTGTAGATTTTTCAACAATTTCCTAATAGAAAGAACTGATGCAAAAAATACAAATTTTTAGGAGGACCAGCCAAACAAGTTAGCTTCGGGGGGATCCCAAATGGGATAGATCCTTTGGGGTTGGACACATTGGCATATTCATTCCCATTCATTAAGTTGGATTTTCATATCTTTATCAGACAGGCCTTTAACAGACACATACGTCTCGTGCTGTTAAACGTTGATAAGTTGTTATGTGTATACAAACATCCACACGTACAAAAGTACTTACTTATGTATGTATGTATGCAAACATAAAAATGCATTCATATTAAGCATCTATGCATGTATCTATGCATGTGTGTTTGCATAAAGCTTTTTCACAAAATTATTTATACAATTAATTGAAATTTGTCAGATTATTATCGAAAATTTTCAATCAATCGTTATATTGTCTGTTCTACACATGCTAATATTTGAATAGATAAGGAAAAAAAATATATAAACGTTTTATTTTTTATTAATATTTAGTATGAAAAAGATTAAGATTTGGAGTAAATATTTGATATGATTAGAAAATTTACATAAAATTTATGTTAGCCTTTAATGTTTAGTTTTATTTATTTATTTACTTAATTTATTTTTTCTGGTTTGTATAGCAGACAGCCTAAAGTGGTTTAGGTTAGAATATTTAACCCTCGCCAAACATAAAGGAACAACTTTAATATTCGATTTTTTTGAGAGAATAAAAATGTTCAAGAATGTAAATTAATTTTAAGGCTTTCGTGATAAAACTCTAAATGTCTTTGTTAGAAATATTTATTTACAGCTGATTTCAGAAGCCGACGGCTCTACGGCTCTACGGCTCTACGGCTCTACGTCTCAATATGTAACACATAACGTGAGAAAATCTAGGAAAGATCCAATGCACTGTTGCAATACTTTGTCTTAGAGTCTATTGAAGCGAGGACAAGTTTTGTCTAATTGGGAAACGATGAACTTGAAAGCTTGATAAAATGTTAATTAATTATACCGGGAGTCTAACATCTCATCAAAACACAATCTCCAACTCTGAACTGGTGAGAGAGCTGCTGATGGTGTAGCTAACAAAGACGCCTTTTGCACCCTTTCCAAGAGGCCATCAACTTCACGTTCTCGAACATGATGAAGGTGACGCAAGTCTGTGTTTGAACATTGCATTGTTATTTTGAGTTTTTAACGCAACCTGTTTTCATGCTCTCGCAGAAGCTTTTCAGAAGTATCATTTTAAGTCTTTTTTAATTTTTTTTTAATTAGGAGCAGCACTCAGGGATGGCCCCTACGTATGCAGTGCACTGTGCCGGAACTCAGGGAGAGGGATAAGGTAGAGAAGATAGATGTTGAAAATTTAGCAGACGTAACTCTTTCATAACTCTGCTTTGCGCGTTATGTTAATTTTTACGGCAGTGTTGAGGCGCCTCCGGTGTTAAGTAGCCGCATTAACTTTGTTAAACTGTATTAGCAGGCATTTTATTAATTGTTTTACTTCGCCGATGTTTCTGCTAACCGACGAAATAGGGCGATATTATGTGCATTAGCTCGGAACAGCATCAATCGCTGTCGGAACAGTTTTTTAGTGACCAGTGCTATGCCTTCATCACGTAAATAGTCCAACAACAATTAATACAATGTCTCACTAATGTACATTAGAGAAGTTAATGATGTTGATTGACTTGCTCTGGCCAGGGTTTGAACCCAGGCCCCAAGTCATTGTTTGCTTAGTAGTCAACGCGCTAACCACCCTCAACACTCTACTCTACTCATGATTTACTAAAAGCGCCAACGAAATTCATACACGCATTGCTTAACCACCAATAACTTTGTAACATAAAATTTTGAGAATATCTGAAATAATAAATTTAATGCATGCTAAAATTTTTTTTAATACAATTTTTATAAAAAAAATTTACAATATAAAAATTTGTCTGAAAAAATACGGTCCCGTTTGTAACTCAATTTCGAAGAGAAGTACTTGCAACTCATTGGATTTCTTTAAACAAAATGAAATGAAAATATAAAAGATAGAAGTACGTAATGAATTTTATTTGAAAGCTTTAAAGCTTTTTTTACATACTTGCTGTATAACTTCCACGAAGTATTATAAAAAGTATTTATGCTTTTAAAACACATGCCATTAAATATTTAACATTGACTGATTAAAATTACTATAAATAATACTGAAATCTTTTTTTGAGGGTTAAAACTAAATGTCGTTATTTCATTCATAGATTTTTTTTTTTTTTTTGGTATCTGCTGCTGCGTCATGCAGTTTAGTTCATTTGTTTAATGCATTTTTAATCCAATGTTATATATTCAGTTAAGATTTATTCCATGAAAATTATTTCATTGAATATGCTATGAGTTGTATGCGCATGCATATGTTTGTATATTGTCTGCTAAACGCATTATATATGTATGGGTATATTTATATGTTTAACTAGAAACAAATAAATACACTTAAGTTGTTTTGGTTTTTTTTTTTTTTTTATTCAGTTTAAATGCAAAAGTGTCATTATTATGTTTTGCACGTAAACTGGAGCAAGTGCTTTAGATTTAAATGTCATTTATATTATTTTGCGCAGTTTATTTATTTTATTTTTTTGTGTTACTTTTCACAAAACTGTCGTATGGTTTTGCATTATTATTTTAATGGCTCCGAAATGTCTGTATATGATGGATAAAATATTAGCCTTCATATGTGTAGGTTTTGGTTACAGTGATTTTTAATACACAATTAATGAGTAATAAGACTGTTGTTAATATCAGACTTTTTAAAAATAAACAATGCTCGATAAGAAATATCTTTGAATTTTAAGAAAATGGGATTATAACTTCTATTCTCCGGTTTCATAGTATTTTACTGGTTTGACGTTCTTTCGATTAATCGAAAACTTCTAGTCAAATAATTTTCGACGAACCAAAAATAAACAGATTCAAATAATGATTCTTTCAACTAGAGATTTATGCAGGTAACTTATGGTGTTTTCTTTTCTACAAAAAAATGCTACATTTCCATGCAGAAAATGTACTTTGGTGTTCGTTTCTTAAAAATGTTTTGCTCTCTAAAAGGGCAGTGTGTTTGATTCTAACGAAATCGCCCTCACTAAGGGTGGAAGGCATTGCACTTTTTGCCCCGTAAAAATCGACAGTGTAGATAGTGCCCTGTAGCTGTCAGCTGTTGAAAACAGGGCGTTCCTCTTCTTCATAAGTTGTGTTCAGTTCTAGTGAAATAACAAGCTGCATTATTACAAGGTTGGTAAGACATTTTATACATGTGCCTTTCAATAAGGTGCCATTTTGTGTGTAGAAAAGAAAACACCATTAGTCTGTTTATTCGACAAATCTGAGTTATTTACAAATTGTATTAAAACAAGTTTTAGCTACGCAAAAAATAAGTGTATAAAAATAAATTGTATACCAGCTTTTCTATTTTTGTTGTTAATTTTCTAGAAAAAAAAAAGTTTCTTTCCTTAAATTAATATTAAGATGAGAACTTTTTTAAAATAAAATTAAAAAAACTATAACAAGTACCATTAAATGCAAAATTGTTATCTTAAAACTTGAAAATGTAAATTAAAAACAAAAGTCGTAAGGCACGAACTTTTTAAATTACATAGATGTATGTATGTACAATGAAACACGGACTGCATAAAAGAAAAAAATATTTTTTTTACCGACGATGAAATATCTTTTAGCGACGAATCCTTTTAATCGTAATAAATGCAACTGATAATATAATCCTCATTGTGCAACTTTGTTAGTCACTAACAAAAGTAATTGTATATTATTTTCTTTATCATGTGTGACTTTATATATTTGTACATATGTATTATTAAACTTAAAAAATGTCAACGGCGAAGGTAGGTGTTTTGCGTTTATTCATAGAAACGAACAATAAGTTTCAAGTTTCAATGCCAAGTTCGGCCACACAGTGTGTATATTTACACGAAACCATTCGAGCTGTTTTCCCCCCCCTCATAACTTTGCTGCCCCTGATCATAATATAATGAAACTTGAAACAGAGGTGACCTCACAGATTAAATTTGAAAGTTCTACCATAAAAGCTTCCCGAGATATTAAGGTATGAAAAGTCCATATTTTAGTACATATTCACTGACTCACTGACTCACTTACTCACTGACTCACTGACTCATCAATATTATTGGGCACTTCCAGTAAAGTTAGAGGGCTGAAACTTGGTACACAGGTAGGTCTTGGTGAGAAAACAACCAGAAAAATCTGAAAACGGACACTTTCCACCCGGGGGGGGACTAGGGTACCCTTCTTTGTATGGGTCACTTCCAGTATAGCCAGAAAGCTGAAATTTGGTACGCAGGCAGGTAGTGATGAGAAATTAACGAAAATTATATTTTAACGGGCACTTTTCATCTGGGGGGACAATCATGCCCCTTTTTTGTATGGGACACTTCTAGTTGAGCTAGAAAGCTTAAATTTCGTACACAGGTACGTCCTGATGAGAAATTAACAAAAATAATTTTTAAACGGGCACTTTTCACCTGGGGAGACTAGGGTTCCCTTATTTGCATGGGGCATTTCCACTATAGCTAGAAAGCTGAAATTTGGTACACAGATAGGTCCTGATAAGAAATTAACGAAAATAATTTTTAAACCGGCACTTTTCATCTGGTGCGACTATGGTGCCCCTTCTTTGTATAGGGCACTTCTAGTATAGCTAGAAAGCTGAAATTTTCTACACAGGTAGGCCCAGATAAGCAATACATATAAATATTTATACAAAAACAAATTAGAAAAAAGAAGTGAGATCCACACAAAAACATATGTAAATGTGAAAATAAGGCCAAGTTCCTATCCAAAATCTTTCGGCCGTAAAAAGTACTGAGATCAAAATAAGTACCAAGTTCTTGATAGGTACAATTCCATCTCATTTCTAGGCAACCTGTAAGCTGTAACAGTTCGTAATTGTTTTCGCAAAGCCGGAATAGTTCGTGGCAATGAAGAGAGCTTTAGCGAAGAGTGTGTCATATTGGTGTTCTCTGAAGCTTTAGAAGACCAAGTTCTTAATCTGATTGATATTGATAGTGATATTAATTGTTACGGAGAACTAACTGACCAAGACATTATAGAGAAGGTATTGTATGTGGAAGAAAATGAAAATGGAGAATAATTTTAAAAAGCCTACTACGAAGGAAGCATTAGAATCCATCAGTGTTTTCAAAACATATTTTGAAAACAACTTTGAAACAATAATTAAAATAAATGATCTCGAGCAAATAATGTATTAAACACATT
This sequence comes from Lypha dubia, assembly GCA_947311025.1. NCBI lineage: Eukaryota > Metazoa > Arthropoda > Insecta > Diptera > Tachinidae > Lypha > Lypha dubia. The sequence continues at coordinate 125,159,383 of OX371260.1, forward strand.
TAAAGAATCTCAATCAAAGAAAAATAATTGAATATTTTCATACATTAGATTAATTTAATTTCTTTCTTAATGAACGAATGAAGCTAATATTACAGCAAAATACTATACATATAGTATTTTTAATTAAATATAATGAACTATTTTTTATTTTTAAATATATGTAGTTATATATATGATTATACAGTCGAACTTCCATAACTCGAATCACCATTATCCCAAAAAAAACTTCGACTTACGGAGACTTCGAGTTACAGAACTTTTTGTCAAAATAGAATAAAAGGTTTTTGTAAAAGGTGTTGGTTTTAGAATGTAAAAGAACAAGCATATGTAATTAAAAAATTACAGTTAAGTAAAATATTCTGAAATAAGTGACTGACTGAAATAAGTTACTGGGTCCTTACTCTTTTACTACATAAACGAAATCCAGATTCAAACGAGTTGATATCGATTCCTTATTTTTGAAAATTGTTGAGACCGTGCTTGCCGGGATACCATATTTATCAGCTGCTTCCCTTTTCTTTAATCCATCTTCGACGTCTTTTATAAGTTTATATTTTTCTTCAATTTATAAGCATTTTAAAACACGTTTAGTTGTCATAATAATAAAAAAAATCGATTTCACCATTTATCAGCTAGCCCGAATTATGCATAGAACTGATACTTACGCAAACAAAAAGAAACAAAATTGTAATTCCCCGAAAAAAAATAAACAAAAATAGCATGTAAAATATACAAACCAGCTCAAGCAACAAAAGAGAGTTAAACAAACAAGCCATAACTAAAACAAAAACAAAAAAAAAAACATTTAAACAAGAAGAATTCTTCGAGTTATAGAGTTCATGTGTATGTTTTTTGTTTGAGTTATGGAGAACTTCGACTTATGGAAGTTCGAGTTACGGAAGGAAAATTGTATGTGATTTGTTCTTTTGACGCTACTGCCAACCAAATTAGTTCGAGTTAGAGAAAATTCGAGTTATAGAAGTTCGAGTTATGGAAGTTCGACTGTATTTCAGTTTGTTAAAATTAATCGGAAATCAAAATCAATCAAAAAATTAAAAAAAGCGATTAATATGTCTTCGATTTATGTATATATCAATTTTGAAGTTCTGAATTCGGTTAAAAGAAAATGTTTTTCACTTAACCGAACTTATTTTTATTGAAAATCTCGCATAAGCGGAACAAAGTGCTTGCAATTTTACATTTTCGCTCCGAAGCAAATCGCGTCATAAAAATCTATACACTTTTATAAATAATAAAATTAAAATTATGTTCTTGATTCAAGCTCCGTTTTTTTTTTAATTGTATGGGTTCAAAATGGGAGCACTAAACCAATAAAATGAACAATAAAACCAAAGACTTAAGATGCGAACTTTGTATTACAAATTATATTTTTTTATTGAATCAACCATTTTTTTTTAAATTCGTTGAATATTAATTAGTTCGGTTTCAAGTTGTGAGCAATTTTAAAAATGATTTTATAAAAAAATATTTGCTTTTAAATTTTCAACTTGCTGCTATCAAAAGCAAAAAGGTTACTGATTTTAATACGATTTTCGAAAAATGATTTTTCATCAGATATCGACTTTTTAAGGTCATGTAAATCTTTTGTGAAATACTTTTTTAAATTGTCATACCTTTAGTTTTTCTGAACGCATGTAATTAGATTACTTAGTTTTACAATATTAAAAACATGGGACAATGTAAACCTTGAGGGGCATCTCTGAATATTGGCCGCTAAAATTAATCCTTAGAAAAATTTCAAGCTTTCGTAGATGTCTTCCAGTCTTGGAAAACTAGATCAAAATAAATATTACAAAAAGTTTTACAATATTAAAAATAAAAAAAAACTTTCCTTTCGAAAGTTTTCAATATCGATATCACCCAAACCTTTTAACCGTTTTTGATAAAATTTACAGCAGTCGATACAACTTTTCCTAGAGACAAAAGAATACTCTAAAATTTGTATTAGCTGCCAATAATTCCAAAATTGCTTATCATGGATCATAAAACTGAGCAGTTGTACCAAATTTTATTACAATAGAAGATATCAACTGCAATTGAGTTTCCCTGCGTTTGCTCATTTCTATATATCACGTGAATCTGTATTTAAACAATTGCACAAATTAATATCTTTGTTTTTATGGGAATATTTTAAACGAAAACTTACAGAAAGAAAAATAAAAAATAAAATTGTATTTAAGCATATAAATTAATAAATGAAAATAGATTTTTTTATAGACGAGTACTAATCCCCATTTTCCACAGGATAAATAAGAACATCATATTCTCTATTAAAATTGTTTGTTCGTTACTAGCATGCATATTGTTAGCAAATATTACATGCATCTTCTATTAACTTTATGCCCTGCAGCTGTGTTTATTTGTTGTTGCACTGCACAAAATTCGCCACGTAAACAAATACATAGTGGAATATGAATAGAAAAGAAAAAAATAAAAATAGCAACAAAAACATATAAGAACTGCTATGCGAATTTGCAAATGATTCGGCTAATGATATTGCAATTTATTTTATTTGTAACAAAAACAATAACAGCAAGAATACAAAAAATTCGCAACACAAATAAAAACACCATCGTCATTTAACATAAAAATTGCATGAGAACACTTAAATTTTCCAACGAATTATTGGGTATATGAAGAGGATTGAAATGACCATTGAAAGACAAAAAGAAATCCAGGGAGACAACAAGATATTTTTTTTTTTTATTTTTTATTTACTATATTGCCAAATTAAAAACTTTGTTTGTAGTACATACACACACATACACACACATACACACACATGGCTAAAATTTTCAAACTATTTCTATTTCGAAGAAAAATATAAAAAATATAAATAAAGAAGAAGGACCTAGTTTTTAGTCTTTAGCATAGTAAGAATTTTTCTGTATTAAGCAAAAGCAATTGTCATTATTGGAAAAATATTTTACACTCGAAAAATGTCAACTATTGCAGTGTTTAAATAACTTTTTACTATCACTAATGTAGAATTTAATTCTTCTGCTTACATCCACCGAAATGCATGATTGACGCGATAATACAAAAAATACCCCCACTTTCGATCGGACTGTATAAAATATAACTATTATGGGGATCGGATGGAGTGAAGTGCCTCTAACACCGTCAAAAAAAAAATTATCAGTCCACCATCGATCTTAGCACTGAATTTTCGTGCAAGAACATCAACAGCTGTTTTTTGTTAGGATCACTACTCAGGGGATGACTTCTATTAATGAAATTTATTGTGCCAGAACTTAGCGAAAGGGATAGGGTAGAGAAAATAGTCAATATCTAGAACGTTTAATTCCTTTACAACTCTGCTATGGCGCGTTTGTTTATTATTCGAGCAGTGTTTCGGCGACTCTGGTGTTAAGTAGACGCATGTAGTTTCTTAAGCTGTATGAGCATGCATTTTATTAATTGTTTTACTTCGCCGAAGTTTCTGCGAAGAAGCGAATGAGGGCGAAGTTGTGTACATTAGCTTGGAACAGTATTAATCGTGAACAGTGGCAACACCGCTTATCTTATTGCTTTTTGCAAGGCGATTTCACTTATCAGGGGGGTTACTCTGTATTGCGATGCGAAAGCAAATGCGATGCGAAAACAATGTAAATAAGATACAAATGCGAACAGTTTTCTTATCGCATCGCAATACAGAGTAACCCCCCAGGTGGTGTTATTAACACCCCATTTATGCGATGCCATTTATTGCGTGCAACTTATCACGTCACTTTTGGTTTGGTAGCGAGCGGTGTAGAGAAGAAAGAGGGGTAGAAAAATAGACTCGTTTTCTGTTTTCATGGGATTTTTTCATATTTCTTTTTACTTTAATTTCATATTTTTCTTGTTACGTTTTATTCTTATTCTATGCTTATTGGATTGGCGTCATAAATCAGTGTTTGAATTTAGACGAAGAAGAAAAAGAAATAAAAAAAAAAATCCTTTCGTGTTTTTGTGTGGAATAATTTTACGAGGTGACAGCACAGCGGCAAATAAATACAATTAGGTGTTTTATTTGTCAAACGCATATATTTTTATTTGTTTAATAAATTAATAATTGTTTGTTTATTGTATGTATTTTACTGCATACAAGTTAATTTGTGCTTTATTATACATAAATATAATATCCTGTGGAAGCTCAGTTAATCTTTAGCTGAAGAATAAAAATAAGTTGCAGCTTAGTTGTAGGGACAAAACTTAACTCTGCAGTTACACGTTCAAGAAGTTGCTTTCAAGTTGAACACACTTACTGTTTGTCAAAATTAGTTTGAATTGATGTTGTGACGTAGCCTGTAAGCAACTTGATAGTAATTTTTATTTTCCAGATGCCATCGGCAAAGAAACAATAAAAAAAAAAACAATTAAATCGCAATACATCATAATTTTTATTAATTTCATTAATTTTCTATTTCAAATAATATAATAAACGAAAAATTATTTCCAACAACTCTCATCAGCTGTTTACTTGAAAGACAAATTGAAAGAAAACGTGAAAGCAAAATTTAAATGGTAGTGGTAACCAACACATGTGTGTGAGTGAGTGTTTAGTAAATTGAAACAAATCTTGATCGTGTAACCCCCAAATAAGGTGGAATTAGTAAAATCATATCGCCTTGCTGTAGAAAAATCGCGTCGTGCAATTTTTGAGGCATAGTTACTTAAAACGTATATTTTTATTGTTCTTTTTGCTAAAGTTTCACGTTTGATACATTAAAATCTCTTTTCTGTAGATTTCTATGTTGCAAAAGTTACCACTAATATGTTTTATGTGTGCGACAGATTTTATCAGCTGATCCGCAACATCACGGCACGATTTCACTAATTCCACCTTTAAAATTAATCCAATTCAACCTAAAATTTTCTTCCGAAAAAATCTATTCACTTCTCCTATCTCTCTCTCAAAAAGACAAACGTCAAAGTTCATATATGCAAAATTTTTTTTTGGGCAAAAAAATTGTTGAGAACAATGGATTAATCCACCTTGAGAATGAAGGAAAGGAGCAACATTTCCCGGGCAAATTTTATATAAGCGAACAGACAATAGGATTAAAACTCCCGGGAATTATTATTCACGCGTAGCATACATTATTTCCACGATTTTTATGCACGGTGTTTCTGGCTCTGTCTAAAACAAATGTTGCATATCGCATACTAAATCATAAACGGTCACAACTAAGAAATCACAAGATTTCAGGTTAACTGCATTTTTCCAGTTAAGGATAAAAGAAATGAAATATGATCTATGATGGTCGTAAGAGATGTAATCAGTAAACAGGTCTATGAAATAGAAACAACATTTCTCGGATTTTAGATGAAAAATCTCATCTCTAACCACAATTAACCCCTTGAAAAAAATGCATGCTATAGTGGTTAAGTGGCAACTTTGCCCTTATTTAGAATTTATTTCCCTCGTGGTCGTCGATAACACCAGTCTTATTACATTCGTTGTCGTTTGCGTTAAAGTGCGTTAAAAGTTAATAGAAGTGTTTTATAATTTGAAAAATTCATTAAATATTTTTTAAAAAATCAAGTTTTATAAAAGTGCTTTCAAAATGCATTTAAATCTTAATAATATCAATAATATGTAAGTGAAATTAAAAGTAAAGAGAAGAAATAAGTATATGTACATATGTATGTAAGCATTGTGTTATTGTTGTTTATAGCGGCATTTTTGGTTGTTATTGTTTTGTTTGAAAAGAGTGCTTGTGTTTGCATGCTCATATTTTGGCAAGTGCGTAAATTGATTATGTGTATGTAATAGTGGCTGTTTGTTGTTGTTAAAATCAAAATTAAATTAATAGAGTAAAAATTAATAGCAGAGCAAATTGAAATGAATTGCAGAGCGAATTAAATGGATTCGCCCTGTTTAAATCATAATACGTATTTACAAAAATCAAGTGTTGTTTTCATGCGTAGAATGTAAATATCCACATACCTGGTAGCAGAGCTGCCAGCTTTCAAAATAATAAAAAATAAAACGGTAATCGGTTCGGTTATATAATCCACATGATTTTATATGTAGTACGTGTTAGTGAATGGCAATGAAGGTGAGTGACCTTTTGTGGTATATTTATTCAATTCAATGATTTTTTATACATATTTATTTATGTGAAAATATGTACATACCCAAAGTTTATATGTATGTATGTATGTACTTTCCAAAGAAAAGTATGGGGTCAAATTACCGCATTCGATATCGATCGAAATTTACATTTAAATTGTATTGAAATTTCGGTCGATATCGAGTGGCGTAATTTGGTCCCTGTTTTGTAAAGAATAGTGTGTTGTTAGCAAGTATTTCATACAAAGAAATGATTTTTTTTTGTTGCTTTTTTACAATATTATAATTTACCCTTCATATGTGACTTTTGCTGCTCTCTTGTTCATGTGATAAAAGTGAGAATGATGTTCTTCCTTTGATAGCTGGTTTAGTGTGCAAAGGCCTAGAATTTCATGCAAGTATGGAATAATATATTCTTATTAAGGATTAAATTTTCAATGAAATCTTGTTGCATGCAAATTTTATTTTAGCTGAGAATGCTGAAATACATACAATATGTATTCTTTTTATGTTTTGTGTCTCTCTTTCTCACAGAAAAAGGAAAGTTGCATTTGAAATTCTGTTTTGTTTTGTAATTCGTAATTGTCAACACATACTTTTGTTGTTGCCTGTTGACAATTCATATGAAATTAAAAGTATAAAAATGTTTAGTTTCATGAAATTAAATATCAGTGTGCCGACACGAATAAAATTTTAAAAGAGAATTTCAGAAATTTTGGAAATTTCATGAAAGAAAACTTTTATTTACGAACCAGGACTAAATGCCGTGATAAAGTTGGTTTTATTGCATTAACAGCAACTGGTGGTAACCGATTTTATTTTAAAATAAAATGTTAGAGAGTGTTCGCATTATTACATAAGGTGGGTCCTCATCGATTTGACTTAAAAATGGCTCGTTGGGATGTCAAAAATATGTACTGAAATATTATTTATGACATCTCTGAGAGATCAAAAATACAAGCAGCGGAAGTAAGCGAATAATATGAATTCGCCTTGAAGGTGAAATGCATAAAGCTATAAACACATTCGCCACAGCAGACTACACGAACACAAGACTACAAATGCTGCTAGCTACCCTTGTAGCCGTTTAGCCAGCTACGTAATTATTTTGGAAACGACAGATACACAGTAAACAGTTGATCCTGGGGGGTTACTCTGTATTGCGATGCGAAAGCAAATGCGATGCGAAAACAATGTAAATAAGATTGCTTTCGCATCGCATTTGCTTTCGCATCGCAATACAGAGTAACCCCCCTGAATTGTTGCAATGATTCATTTATGTATATTACAGGGGTGCATATTTAGCGGTTTTTTTTTTTTTAAAGTTCACTGGGGCGAATTTAATTCGCCACTCACATCACTTTGTATGGATTTGCTTTGACATAAACCGAAAAAATTCATCTCATGGATCTCTTTTGTCTCCGGAGTTACGGGGTTCAAAACTTATTTTTTTATTGGCCATAACTCCTAGAATATGGAACAGATATGAGCGATATGGATATCACTCTAAACTTCTCTAAAATACCTTTATACTGGTACATATACAAATTTTTTAAAACAATTTACCCAATGCGAAGGAAATTAAATTTTAAAATTTTTTTATCTGACTTTTCACTTTTACAGAGAACTTACCATGATGCTTTTATTTGGTGTATACTTGAAAGCTTCTTTAATGATGATTTTAAGAATTAAATGAGCTATTTAGAGCATTTTGAAATGATACCTATGTCGTTTATATTCGTTCTATATTGTAGGACTTATGATCAATAATATATTAAAGTTTTGAACCCCGTAACTGCGGAATCAAGAGAGAGCGCCGAAAAAATTACACAAAAATTTTTAGGTAAAAAAGGGCTATTACACTGTGAGTTTTTTTTTAAATTTTTAACAATGTGTTTTGATTTTTGACTCAAGCCAATATTCTATATACTCGTAACAGTAAAGCTAATAAAAATTCTTGATGCAGATATATTATAACATTTAAATTTTCTAATTTTCTTTTACAACAAAAAAAAATTTTCTAATCACTAATTTGCTTTACATATTTTGTTATATTGTCAACACTGTTTTGGTTTTGTGGCCATCAGAAATAGAAATTAGTTTAATTGGACTACACGACAAAATTAGCATGGACAATAACCTGTTGCCGTGTTGCCTTGCTGTCTTCAATATAATCATTCTCATATGCCCACATGTGTTCTAATTTTTACGGCTGGTAGTCGGTAGCCTGCTGTGGCGAATGTGTTTATACCTTAAGATCATAACCAGACTTCCGTGAACAATATTTTTTTTGTGCAAATTATTTGTTTTCAACTTTCCCGATCTCTTAAAAAATATACAACGTTGCAAAAATTTATTATGTTCTTTTGCTTTATTTTTTGTGGTTTAAAAATGCAATTTTTTTTATTATATAGAATTTAATTGACTGTAAACAATCAATTTAAAACTTGATATCAATAATAGATTGACTTTATTCTTTGAGTGTAATTAATTCAATTGAATTTTATTGCCAGTTTCAATGTTGTAGTTAAAGTCTGATTGCCTTCGGCTTATAAACTGTATTTTAATCATGTCTGTATAATGGTAACAACACATTTCATTTGTATGTATGCCATACATACATAAGTACATTTACATATATGCCTACAGTTACATGTATTTTTCTTACAACTTGCAAGTTTAAGTTACTGCAAGCGCTGTTCAGCTTTTGTTTTGACCAATTGAGAGAGAGAGAGGAAGAAGAAACGTTAGAAAATTTATGCGCTGCACCAAATACCGCCAACATAAGCAATAAATCTCATTTCATGCACCATCCGCCATTCAATTTAGCATCTAGTCTGTTGTGGAAATACAGAAAAAAAAGAAAAAACGAAACGAAAAGAAAAATACAGACAGAGTAAAAACAGAGCAAAAACAGTATCAACAACAAAATGCATCTGGTAACATTGACCATTTATAGTTTATACGAAAACCCTTTTATAGTTAACGCTAATGTGGCCAAAATGAACTTGACACTTGAATGCCCAATTAACAGTTGCAGTTTTTGCCGGTCAAAAGAAAACGAATTTTAAACCTAAAAATTTCTTTAGCTAAAGTTTTCTCAAGAGTGGAGGGAAAACAATTGAAAACAAAAGAATTTGTTAATATTCGCATTCATAGAGAAAACAAATATACACAGAATTGTATTTCTACTTTTTGTTTGGCTTTATTCACTTTTGGGAGGTAAAATAATGTAAATTTTCTTTTTAAAATAAAACAATTAGGTGAACTATTAAAATAATTCACTTCGGTTTATTTTGGTTTTTCAACTTTAAAGCAAAAAAAAAAAAAAATTCTTCTTAAGCAACATGTGTGCAACTTAATATGCTTTAGAATCAGAAATATAAACTTTCGAAAAAATCTTTCTTTCATAAACGATATTAAAATTATAAACAAAATAATAACAACAAAATGAAAGGTACTTTTCTGTGTCATATTTAAGTTTGTTTAAGCATAAAGGGAACCAAATTTTTGGTGACCAAAGAAAGGACTATGCACAAATTAAAATCTTTGGTATACTTTGTAGTAAATACAAAAATGTACATTGAGGTTATTATGATCAAAAAAAGGGTATTAAATATAAAATAGTAATTTATTGTGAGTAAAATAAAAAAATTCAACATTATAATTTTACTATTAAACGATAATAAAAATAATGAAAGTTATTAAATCAGGTCAGAGCTCGTTAATTTAAATATAAATAAAAAGCTATCGGTAGTATCAGCATCACTTTCCTACCCAATCTGTGAAAAACTTGAGTTAATACTAAATGCATATGAATGGCATATGCTGTTCAAATACGGTTAATAGTAAATATTTAACCGATGTTATGTTTTTGCTGATTTTCAATACGAATCGTCTTAAGACAAATCCTTACACATCAGTCCACAAATCTCCAACTCTTGGCTACGAAAGGCTGTGATCTTTAAAGAATACACCGTCATAATAAAAAGCTTCAGAATTTTAATTTTTTGGTTCATTATTTGTTTTTATTTAACTTAATTCAGTTGTTTATGTATTCTTTTGTATTCGATTTGTATGTGTTTTTTTTTTTTTTTTGTTAAATAAATGAAAACATTTTCAGAATGCTAATGAGAATTTCTTTTTAATCTGATTTATTTTACAATAATTGTAAGGATTATAATGATTTCTTACATAGTTTTCATTAGTTAGTTTATATAAATATTTAACAAAAAAGATCTAATTCATTATTATTTTGATAAAGTACTTTATAATAAAAGGTACAAATTTTGTTTAATTTTTTCTTTATATTAAAATTAATTATAGATTTTTATGTTTTGTTTGTTAATATTGTATATTTTATTAAATGAAGAATATTTGCACCATAATTAATTTATAAAATTAAATGAAAAAATTACACCCTACATTCATTTAATAATAAAAACGCAGAATTTTATTTAAACACTTCAGATTATATGCAAGGAAAATAACATAATTGAGCGAGTCATATGTTCTTAATATAATGTAGTTGTCTATTGGGCAGGCGAATAAATGTGACAATAAACTGAGTCCTTAAAAGTCCTTAGATATCGAAATTATGGCCAATATCTTGAAAGATAAAATACCAACTCATTTGTAGGCAAAGCATTCACAAAAAAAAAAACTACGAACATAAAAGCTTATTTTGTAAAAAAAAAATATTTTTCACATGCGTCTTTTAAATAAACTTTTGCAATTTTTCACAAGTTTTCGAATAATAAGAATCTTATCTGGCTAATCTGATCTGGTCCAAAATAACTGAAGGTTTAAAATTTTATTTTCAAAACTTTACTAATTGTTTTTATATATTTTTTCCCAGTCTTGCACGATTGTTTTTTTTTTTAGTAATTTTTACATGATTTTTGAAAATTTGTTCACAAGAAAAAAAGGTTTTTTCAAATTTTAAAAATATATAGCATGTTTTTTTTAGACTGTCACAACTTTGAGTTGGCATCACTGCTTTATTTGAGCTCACATTTAACAGTTGCTTTTTCTTTAGTTTGCGTTGAAATTTCATTCTGAATCGACTTACGCCAGACAGAGCAAAGCGTGTAAATTGTTGAAATTTTTAATCAAAATAATTGATCTATTCGTCAAACTTATCGTGGAGCGGGCACTACAATTGATTTACTCAAAGAAACTTTTGATGAAAAAATAATTTCACGTAATGACCCAATTAATTGGCCAGCAAGATCATGTAGTTTAACCCCGTTTTCTTGTGTACGTCGATAGCACACAAACAATTGAACACCTGGAGATCAACATTCGAAGAGTTATCGGCGAAATACGGCTGCAAATTCTGCGAAAAGTTGTTGAAATTTGGTGTTCCTGATTGCGCCTTTTATGTGCCAGCCATGGCGGCCACATATCATAAATCATACTTAAACGATAATTTCATAAAATTTTCTTACCAATAAAGCCCGTTTCATTGATATAAAAAATATATGTATTTCCTTGTTTTATTATGATGCCAACTTGTGTCACTCTATAAAAAAAACACCCTTTAGTTGAATTCTACTGATGATTTAATATAAAGCAGTAGTGAAATTCTTGTATACATACAATATATATAAAATTATATTGCAAATTACCCTGTTATAAGTGAAACTATTTATAAACATATCGAGCCTTTATTTCAAAATAGTCGTAACTCAAAAAAAGTAATTTTGCAGAATATCAGTTTAAAACTTTCAATTTGCTAACAACTAAAAGGAAATGTTGTTTCCCCTCAAAAGTTTAGTAATCAAGATATTTGTTAGCAATTTTTTCACATAATAACCAGTGTGAAATATATCTGTGGCAAGAAGAAAAAAGTGCTTAAGTCATATCTTATAGTTTTCTAGAAAAGCAGTTTTAAATGTTGAAGTGGTTTGATAAAAATGTAATCGCGTTGTACTAAAAGTTGATCATTCGTTTTTCGATTCTTTTGATATTTTAAGACATGGTTCCGTCCACTATAACATATATATATATATATATATATATATACATATATATATTCAATTTGAAATTTAATATGTTTTAAGATAAAATAATATGTTATTCCAAAATGGATAATTATTTAGAAAAAGAAAAGCAGCAAATAATTGTGCCAGAACTCAATCGTTCAATATAAATAAAACTTTGTCCAGAGATACTTTTGAATATGGAGAATATGATGGTGATATTAACTCAAAATCAGCTTATCTCGACTTAAGCACTTTTTCCTTTTTACCACAGATATAAAACACTTTTTGAACAGTTTTTTCGAGGTAGTGAAGATGTATTTCAATTGACTCGTAGAACAAGAAATTAAAGTTTTGAACTGAAAGTCAAAATATTTAAAAATCGATTAAAATGAATAAGCAAGTCTCTACCCCGCGAATGAGTGATATGATCTAATTACTTTGTGTACTGTTGCGTATACTTTACATAAAACTTTGTATTATTCTATGTGACGTATACGTAGGGCACTTCTCTTGTTTTATTTACAAGAAATTCTTTGAAAACGGCAGATAAAGTTTTTGATGAACTATTGCAGAACAGGATAATACTAGAAATCAACAAAATGATATTTTCACACAGATGACAACTTTTGGCACACGACAGACTTATCATATGTTGCCTGAAATAATAATGTCACTATTAGAAAATACACATTGTGTTTTCTAAGATATTAAAAGTTTATTTTTATTTAATAATAAAATTTATAATGTATTTCTGTATGCGCCACTGTTTGCAAATTTGCACAAAAGGTCACAATAAGTTTCACTTTTCTTTTACGTAATTTTGATAAGAAAGAAAGTAATTGAAGCACAAAGAAAATTAAATAAGGCCCAAAATTGGAAGGAGCCATAACAAAAGTACAATGGTGATGGCAAAACAAGCTTATTATTATTCACAACGGGAAATGATATTTATTTTAGTTAATTATGCTTTAAAAGACTTTATCTATTTGCTTGTCTTAATCCAGCTGAATAGAGAGACTGATGACAAAGGCACTTCTCTAACTCTCTCTTTCTTTCTTTATTTCGGCAGCATGAAAGAATAATTATAAAATATTAACTTGTATGTTCACAACGCGTTACTTTGTTAGTAGAAGTTGCTGCACAATTTTCAATACTATAGGGAACTCAGTAATTGGGTAATTAGCAGAACTAACTATTCCTGGAGGAATAGAGAAGATTGTAGAGTCTCGAAGTCCATATGGACAGAACTAGACTCAGGTAAATCTGATCTACTTCTGGGTATGAATAGGAAGGTTTTGAGAGCCTTAGTAGGCGCCTTGACTAGCCATTGCTCGGTTAGAGCGAGGACCACCATGTGGGAAAATGGCACTCCGGATTTCTCTAGGATGTGTGGGGATGAAGAGGAGCCAGAAACTATAGAGCATATCATCTGTCATTGCCCAAGGCTGCAACTCCATAGGCAAAGATGGCTGAGCAGACGTTTCCATGAGGGCATTAGTGATATCGCGAAGTGCAAACTTGAGGATATCAGGGGCTCTATCATGGGAATTAAATGGCTGAATGATGGATGATAACGGCTCTTTGTTTCTCCTTGGACAGTAAGGAGACTAATTAGTCAATAAATTACAAATGAAGGGAATCAAAATGGATCCAATTGGGTCTCCGAGTGGATGTGTATTTCACACTACCCTTCCTAACCTAACCTAACCTGCTGCACAATAAGCTAATTTGAAAAAAAATAATGTGTAAATAATTTTTTTTTATAAAAGTTCAAAGAACATCGATCATATTTTTGGAATGAAATCTAAATTATTTCGCAGAAGTCTGGTTAAAATATATAATGAAAGTATGTTGTTCTAAGATTATGGTTACGTCAATCATATTAAATGTTTGCTCTTGTTACACACTATTGTATTTGCTACTTGATCCGAAGTTGACGGGACATTTATTTAAATTTTTTTTTTTTTGTAATTTCACATAATAATTGAATCAAAGTAGACTGCGAGTAACGTAAATAAGGAAACAAAACGAAATATTCGTTAAAAAAGCGTCGAAAGAATTAAAATTTATATAATATATAATCGGATTGGCATGCCATTAATAATGGAAAATAAGGTCAGCCATTTGGATACGCTTAAAGGACTTTATTCTTTCCATCACCAATTCGTTAATTTTCGGCTGAATGTCCTCAATAACATTACAAATTTGATATTTGACCCTTACATTTCACGTAGCCCCGTAAGACAGAAGTTTAAAGTGGCTAAATCATAATATCTGGGTGGGAAAATGTGATCACCTCTTGGGGAACTCATACGGTCAGAAAAATTTTCATACAAAAGATCGTTGGTATCGTTAGTTGTGTGCCACGTTAATACAACTTTATTAAAAATAAACACATCAATATTTTTCGATTCCGGCCATATAAAATCGATTGCGGAGATCGAAGAGAAATAGATAAATCTGGGTTTTCCTCAATGCTTGCTATCGGCTACAACGCAGCAGTTGTTATTGAATGACGTGCAAAAATTACATTTTTCACCTCACTTACTTCTTCCAAGAGCTCATATTTCTTTACCAGTTTTACAACTGCTGGCCGAAAATTCGATTCATGACGACTCAAAAACATATTAATTTTACGAACTGTTATCCCAAAATATTCAAAATAGTATATAAATTTTAATTCTTTCAACGCTTTTTTAAAGAATATTTCGTTTTATTTCCGATGATTTCACTTTAAAATAATCTGTGTTTTTTTTACAAACTATAAAATTGAAAACTCTTATATAAAGGGTGTTTTAATAGAGTGTCACAACTTTCAGTTGGCATCACTGCCTTATTTGAGCCCCCATTTAACAGCTGATAGCTGATTTTGGTTTAGTTTGCTTTGAAATATCATTACGAGTCAACTTACAGAAGAGCAACGCGTGCAAATTATTGAAATTTTTTATCAAAATATTGTTCTATTCGTCAAATTCATCGTGCAGCGGGCGCCACAATTGATTTACTTAAAGGAACTTTTGATAAAAAATAATTTCACGTAATTTCGTGTGAGGGGTTAACCCTTTAGACTATTTTCTTTGGGGTTATGTTAAGTCACTTGTCTACTGTCGGTAAACACCTGGAAATCAACGTTCTAAAAAATTTTTCGGCGAAATACGGCCGCAAATGCTGCGAAAAATTATTGAAAATTGGTGTTCCATGGCAGAAGTCGTATTTAAACGTTAATTTCATAAAATTTTCTTTCCAATAAAGCCCGTTTCATTGATATTAAAAATATATTTCCTTGTTTTATTATGATTTAAACTTGTGCCACTCTATAAAAAACACCCTTTACAAGCATTTTTCATTAGAAGCTAAAGATAATCTATGAAATTTTAACACAACGAAGTCAATAATCGTCATAACCAGAGGGAAAAATTGTTAAACTCGGCCATACACCGGCAGGGGAAACGTTTTTATGCCACGAAGTCATTGTTTTGTAATTCCCAAGACGGAACCAATTGATAGTATTTCCATCTTAAAATGGAAATAATGACCAAGTACGCTACTTTCCCATTTTCAAATGACATTTTTTTTTTGTTGTTAATCAAGCTGCTCTTAATGCTTCTTCAAATCAACCAAATCAACAAGTAAGATTCAACAACATTTCTTCTGTAGATATAGAAAGGCTATTGACTGAAAAACGGAGAGCGCGACGAGAATGGCAACGTTACAGATCCCCCCAGCTAAAGTTAAGGCTAAAGGAATGCACCAACCAGCTCAGAAAAGTTTTACAAACACAAAAAACAGCTTCGCTGCAAAAATTTCTTCAAGAACTCGATGCA
Organism: Lypha dubia; assembly: GCA_947311025.1. Lineage (NCBI taxonomy): Eukaryota > Metazoa > Arthropoda > Insecta > Diptera > Tachinidae > Lypha > Lypha dubia. The sequence goes on from OX371260.1 coordinate 125,175,276, forward strand.
ACACCACAAACAGATTATTCGCTATGGCGTGCAGCTAGAGGACTTAAAAGGCCAGTGATTTGCAAACCTCCGTTACGAGATTCGAATGGTGACTGGGCAAGAACTGATGCTGAAAAAGGTGCTCTTTTTGTTAAGCACTTAGAAAATGTATTTACACCGAATATTTCTACTGATATTGTTGAACTGCCACCAGTCATCTCTTTACCAGAAATACCGTTAAGATTTAACATTGTGGAGATTGAAAAGGCCATCACTAGTCTTAACACCAAAAAAGCCCCAGGTGTCGACAAAATAAGCAACAAAATGCTTCAACAACTGCCTTATATTGCAAAAAGAATTATACTATTCATTTTTAATAGTATTCTACGGCTGCAATACTATCCTGCAGAATGGAAGGTTTCGATGATTATTATGATACCAAAGCCCGGCAAGGATCATACGAAGGTTGAATCCTATCGGCCTATTAGTTTATTGCCCAACATTTCAAAACTATTTGAAAAGCTGTATATGAGCAAGCTGATGCCTATAGTGACTAGAAGCGGATGCATTCCAGATCATCAATTCGGTTTTCGCAGACAACATAGCACAATTGAACAAACTCACAGACTTGTGAATGTTATCAGAGACACTTTCGAAAAGAAGAAATATTGCTCTGCGCTCTTTATAGATGTTTCTCAAGCTTTCGATAAAGTATGGCACGAAGGTCTTATACATAAATTAACGCAAAATCTACCCGCAAACATTGTTAGGCTTTTAATAAGCTACCTAAGTGAACGAAAATTTGTAGTTAGGGAAGGCAATTTCTTAAGCCCACCGCAGTCGATCGAAGCCGGAGTTCCCCAAGGCAGTATCTTCGGTCCATTACTTTATTTAATATATGCCTCTGACTTACCGTTAAGCAATAACATTCATACATCAACATTTGCCGATGATACAGCTTTTCTAAGCGTTCACGAAAATCCTGTAGAAGCTTCCCGCAATTTACAAGGGTATATATCCAAATTGCAAAATTGGCTCAAACAATGGCGTATTAAAGTTAACGAGCAGAAATGTGTGCACGTAACTTTTACGTTGCGCAAGGAAACATGCCCGCCTATAAAAATTAACACCGAGACTATACCGCAACACACTGTTGTCAAATATCTAGGCGTTCATCTTGATCGTCGTTTAACATGGAAATCGCATATAGACGCAAAGTTAACACAAATGAAATTAAAAGCAGCCCAAATGAATTGTCTTATTGGAAGAAATTCTATACTAAGCCTAGACTGTAAACTACTATTATACAACGCGATCCTGAAACCAATATGGTTCTATGGAATCCAGTTATGGGGCACTGCCTCAGCATCAAATGTCGAAAAAATTCAAAGGCGACAAAATAAAATTCTACGTACAATTACAGCAGCTCCCTGGTATGTCAGAAATCATCGGATTCATAAAGACCTAGATGTTCCGTTGGTGAAGACAGTATTTTCAATAAACGCTAAAAAATATATAAAAAAACTTGAGGTGCACCCAAATGTACTTGCGCGCAATATTTTAAATTATAGAGGCCACACCCGGCTGAAAAGGAGGGATACTCTTTTTCTCAGCCGTACACGAGAGATGTAAAACAACATAAATTAACCGTTGAAATTAAAAATTTTGTTTAGCATTGGCTAAACTTATATTTAATATTTTTTAGATTTAAGATTTGAAAAACTTATTGATAATTCAATTTTAATAATTAAAGATTCAATAAATAATAAAATTATCACAAAAAAAAAAAAAAAAAAAAAATTTTTTTTTTTAATTTTCCACTATAACTTAGACGTGAAATTGTTGTGTTGTTCAACAAAATTTTATATAAAACTAAAATTTTTTTCTATAAAAAAGAAACAAAAATTTATTAACATTAAAAAAAAAGACTAGGCTTGTGTGAAACCAATTTAATATTATTGCACTTTTATATTTGTCTAAATAAATAAATTACTGATAAAAACTATACATTAGTTATTTTAAGTACTTTATGGAAAAAGAAAAAACGTTTTTGATTTTTATATCTATACTAATTAAGTAAAATTTTAATAGAGATTTGTAAGCTTTACTTGCGCTTATAACTGGATTTTAAATATATTTATGTTTTCGTTTTAGAATTTATAATAAATACCAATTTTAACATGTTTTGTTTTTTGTTTGTAGTAGTTGATTATATTTTTTTTTTATTTAATTTTTTCTAAAGCCAATTTATGTTTGTTGTCTTAATGTTGTTTTTGTTTTGGGGGTAATACATATTATTTTTTTCATAATAGAGATATGATAACTAATTGCTAACGTTTATTTTAAATTCTTTTGTATTTTTATATGTCATTTTTTGTTTTCTTGAAATGAGTTTTGGAATTTTTTATGAGATTTAAAGGTTTTTTTTCTTATAATTTTTTTTTAATAAATATTTAACAACAATTACAGTAAACTTTCGTTATCTTGTTTAATAGGTTTCATATTTTTGGTGAATTTGTTTTTTTTAAGTAGTTTACATGAGCATAAGTTTGAAGACTAAATTTGAATGAGTGGTATTCAGTGTTCAGTGGTGCAAATCGTTTTGTGAAATTGCAAATAAGCAGTATGCCAGGGTGTCTTGCTAAAATTCAACAACAAAACACTTGGCGATGCCAGTAGATTTGATAAAAAGTTAAAACTGCATTAATAACACTGTGATAGTTTTTGACCCGAAAAAAAATGAACTTCGATGAATCCTTTTCGAGTTATTAGAGGGGAGTCCCCTGAGTACGAAAGTACATTTGGAAGTGAAAGATTGGCTCCAGTTTTTGAGAAATCGGTATATATCCATGAAAAATGGATCATTGGAGCCAATGGGACACTTCCAAATGTACTTTCGTACTCAGGGTACTCCCCTCTAATAGTTCGAAAAGGATTCATCGAAGTTAATTTTTTCGACTATCACAGTGTAATTTTTCCAAACTATTTGCTTAAAACACTGAATACCTTGACGTCGAAATATTTCATGAAGTTTTTTTTTTATTAAACTTGCATTGTGTAGAAAATATGATGATCACAGAAAATGAAAGGAAGACAGGAAAGAAAGATCCCAACCTAAATTTCATTTTATACCTTCTAATTTGTTTTCATGCTCCTCATCTTAACAAATTTCATGAAATATTTCATTGGGAAACTTTTGTCCAAACTTTTGTTTTTCTAACTTAATAATAATTATTTAAGGAATGTTGTTATATTTTTTATATTTTTATTTTAGTAAATTTTTAATACGTTTTATATTTTGCGTTTTTCTATCATCGAACTATAATTATTATTTTATTACCGGTTTTATTAAATGCTTATGTTTCAATTAGATAATATTTGTTTTAAGTATTTTTCTTTTTTTTCGTAATATTTTAAAGTTTAGAGAAATGCATTTTTAGCCCTTTTTTCTATTTCTTTCACTTTAAGGGCATTAAAATTTGGTGGGGTTGTTAGTATATCGTCTCCATTTTATATTTTATTTATGAGTTTTATTTGTCTTTTATATTCCTATGAAAAAAGTATGTTGAATGTGAATAAAAATATTTGTGGGAGTTTGAAAACAAAATGTTGTTGTCTTTTTTTGGCAATTTTTAAAATAAAATTTTCTTTAAGCCCTAAACAAGTGACATTAGTTTTCAGAAAGATTGCATTTTTCAATAAGTGGACCAAACATAAACGAGAATATCATATCTTTCTAAGATGGTCTTGTTTTGGGTATAAGTTCTTATCTCTATCCAACGTTTTAGAGCTGTTTGGGCAGACCACATCTTAGTTCGATGTTGCTTATGTCAGTTGGCATATGTTTGATACAACCAGACATAATACTAAAAATATTTCACTACACTTTTTTCATTGTACAAAAAGCTTAACAGTCCTATTTTGCGCCTCAAGTTTAATAATATTAATAATTAATTTAGAGTAAGAAAACGACAAGGAAATAAGAAGTTACTTTAGTACCGGAGATGACCCTTAAGTATGCAGTGCACTGTGCCGTAACTCTGGGAGAGGGATAGGGTAGAGAAGATAGATGTTGAAAATTTTAAAGACTTAACTCTTTCACAACTCTGCTTTGCGCGTTATGTTAATTTTTATAGTAGTGTTGGGGCGCCTCCGGTGTTAAGTAGACGCATTAACTACTACACTACTACACCTTGCTACATGTTACCAGCCAGTTTAATCTTTGGTGCATCTTAAATTTTCTTTGTCTACTCAATTTTTTTCGATGTTAACTTTTTAATAAAATGGCATTTAGGTCTAAGCGGATAACAAGTAATATCATGATATCAGTTTAATCTTTTTTCTTTGTCTACTCAATTACTCTGAGCTTTTGATGTTAACTTTCTAATAAAAAAAGTAAATTTATTAAAAATTATATTATATGGCCTGAATAGTTAAAGGTTCTTTAGATTAAACATCATTCAGTTTGACTAAAAATTCATAACCAAAAGACCTTTACTTACAAGGTAGTGTTTATATTAAAACAAATACAACATTAGAAAAACAACATGGTGTTTCATTGTTGTTTCTGCCTGCTCGTGTCGAAAAATTATATGAGCTTTTTTAATTTTCTTTTCTAATATTTTTCTCGTAACAACTAGTTCGTACAAATTTGACAGAAGCAGGCAAAGTTAATGAAATCAGCTGTGCTATTAACACTACCTTCTAACGGCCCGCCCCACGATGTGGATCGATCGATAATGCGGAAATTGTAAACGGAAAGAAACTGATTTGCGACTTTCTAAACACCCATTTTATTTACATATTTGTTTAGATTATGTGCCTCTAAAGAAATAATAAGTTAAATAAAATACGTTATTAGTGGAACGCAGGTTATTTTTTTTAAGTCGAGAAGTCCAGCGATCCACATCGTTCGATATAGTGCACCAGGCCGTAAGTAAATGTATCGTGATCATAAGTTAATTGTTCAAAAATATTTTCTAATTTCACATTATAATTAAAAAAATGCAAACTATAATATTGTGTTTTATGATATATTGACAAAAGCTTTTAACTAATACTAACTTTCATGGTAAATTTTGATGTAAAAGGCAAATTTTCCTTAATAAAGAGCAAAAGTCAACACTGAATGTAGAGTGAATGATTTCGGGCCTTTGAATACTAAAAATAGACAGAATGAGAAAAAAAAGAAGATGGAAAAGGAAAGTAAGCAATCTAAATTTAAATATAAAATTTTGTAAATTTATTTCAAATCAATGAGGGAACATGCATTTCTCTAAATACTTGAAGAAAACCGAAAAAAACACACATTAAGAAAATAAAAAAAAGAAGGTGAAAAGAATGTGGAGAAATAAGGTTAAAAAGGTTTGATTGTTTTAAGCTCAATAATAAAAAATAATTGTTTCTTTATAATTTAGATGTTGTTGTTCTTGTTGTTCTTGTAGTTGTTTGTGCAATTAAAAACATTTTTGTGCTAAAAAGTTTTATATAAAAAATTCTATATATAATAATTTTGTAAAAATTGTTGTTTGTAATTTGTGCAAAAAATTTCAATTTGTAACATATCAACCTTTTTTCCGCCCCTTTTTTTTTTTTTTTTTTTTTGTCTATGATTAAAAGTTTCTAAACACAGTTCATTTGTATAATAACTTTAAGTATAATTAATATTTTTGTTTTCTTTTTTTTTTGTTATATTAAAGACTAGAACCACCATCGTTATTAGAATAATATCTTTTTTTTCTTTGTTGTTGCGTCAAACATCGACTTAAATTGTTAACTTAGGTTAAAAACGATTTGATAAATAGTTAAAAAAAAAACGAAACCACAAAAGAATAATGCTACACATATATTTGTATTTTGTTAGTTTTTTTTTTAATGTGTATTTTTAAGTAGTTTTGGTCATCTTACGCTTCTTGGGTTGTATTATTAATCGATGCCTGTTGATTAGTAAATTCAAGACCCTTTAGTATACTGTGATTTAGTGTTGTTAAAGGTAAAGCCGTAATGCCATCACGCAAAGCCAACTGATAGGCCACCTCGAATGCTTGACCCAAGGTCAGTATTATATCGGAAGCCAAGTCCTTAAAACATTTAATAAAAAAAAAAAAATAGTTAAGAAAAATGTATTAATTAAATCTTTTAACTGGACATTTGCAAAAAAAAAAAAAGAAAAATATACAAACTTACCGTACTCTCAACATGAAAAACATGACAATAGTGAACATCATTCTCTTTAGTGATGTAGGCAAAATGTCTTAGATCAACTGCATCTTGACATGCACAGTTTATATTTTGTATTTCATGTTCACAAATGGTGTTCTACAAATCATAAATGGAAGAGACAAAGAGAGAGAGAGAGAGAGAAAGAGAAAATAACAAAAAAAAAAAAAAAAAACAACAATCAAAAAGAAAATATTTAATTGGATGGAAATTATTCATGAAACGTGCAACAAAACTTTACCTTGCTGTTCACATCTATAAACTCTACACCCCTGTGCGAGATGGCCAATGACACAAGTATACGTTTTTGTTTATTAAATGATTGATTACGGTCAGCATTTGTATCTGACTGGGAAGACATTAACATATTGGTAGCAGAGTTTGCATCGTTGTGGTGCTGTTGCTGTTGATCTTGTTTTAGTTTTTGTATGGATTTGCGTGTCGATTCGGTGCCACGTAATTCTTTCACAACCGTTGAGCCTAAATACTGCAATTGAATTAATTGGATTTTTATTAAATTTTTTGATCACAAAATGATACATACATATACACATACATAAATATTATTTGATAAGAAAAACAAAAAAACCATTGTTAGAAAATATTAGAAGACATTAATTAAAGTAGAAATTTAGTTTTCTTGAACTAGAACAAAATTCACAGACACGCTTACAAAACTGCATTTAGTGAATTTGTTGAATATAAATTTATCGTTTGTGGGGTGGGTGAGTTAATTTATTGTAATTCCATTCACATTGGGTCGAATTTTATTCAATTTCGATGCTCTAAATAAGAACATGTGAAATAAAAAGAGTTGAATGTGCTTTGAGAGTTTTTATGTCGTACAGATTTTTATTTTTCGAAAACTTATGAATATAATTTCTTGATACGATCACCAATTGCGTAGATTTTCGCGAGTTGTTGTCGAAAAAAGTAGTGTATACTTAAGCGTAGTGGTTTCTGAATAAATGACGATTAGTGGTTTCATAGAGTTATAATTTTAGCTGAGAGGAAAGCATTGAATCAACGAAGCCACTCTTCGACATACAAAAAAAAAGAAAAAAAAAAATTCTTAAGACCTGCTGACGATTGGCTATTTATCAAGACTTAACTCTGTAAAGCAAACGCTTACTTCCCTCTTTAAAAGAAAACAGTTTCTGCGGATATTAGATTCCTTTTAAAATTTGATATAATATTCTTTTTAACGTGAACATACAAGGTTTTCCAATAAGAGTGATATGATTTCTTTTAAAAAAACACTCTTATTGTTTAGGAAATTCAAAAGTTTTTTATTTAATGTGAAGTATAATCGATACAATTTTGTTCTAAATAAAACGACATTCAAATACACTCCACGACTTCTTCAGCAGGAACGAATTCGATGAACACAGTTTTCGAGCACTTTTTCTACTAAATCAAGTTGTATGTCATGAATGGCACGTTCAAAATTGACTTGAAGAGAGTCTGGTTTATATCGAAAGACCAATGATTTCATATATAACCCCACAAGAAATAGTCTAATGGTGTTAAATCACAACTTCTTGGAGGCCATTCAATATCACAATTTCTTGAAATAATCGAATCTGCAAACTTTTCTCGCAATAATTCAATTGTTACATTTGCTGTGTGGCACGTAGCCCCGTCTTGTTCGAACCATATGTTGTAAAGATCAAATTCTTCCAGTTTCGGCCATAAAAAGTTGGTTATCATCGATCTATACCGCTCTCCATTGACAATAACGGTGTTACCAGCTTCATTTCGTAAGAAGTACCAAAAACCACACCAAACTGTTAGTTTAGGTGAATGTAGTGGTTTTTCATGAATAATTTGTGGATTTTTGTCGCATCAGAATCGACAGGTTTGTTTATTTACCGCACCACTCAAATGAAAGTGAGCTTCATCGGATTTTTTTTTTTTTTTAATTAGGACCAGCACTCAGGGTATGACCCCTACGTATGCAATGCATTGTGCCGGAACTCAGGGAGAGGAATAGGCTTTAGAAGATAGATGCTGAAAATTTAGAAGGCTTAACTCTTTCACAAGTAACTTCAAAATAGATTTTGAAGCACCGGCCCATACATGAGAGTTGTACTCCATTTTCGGTTGGATAAAGGTGGTATAAATATTAAGGAGATCAGATGGAGTGAAGTATGTCCTACACCGTCTTAGAAAGCCGAGGCACTTGATTTGCTTCTTTTGAGACATGAAAAATGTGATCATTCCATCGAACATCACAATGAATTTTCATGCCAAGAACATCAAGAGCTTCTGATTCCTCAATATCTATACCATCCATGTTTACAGATGGAGCAGCATGTCCGGTCATACGTCTATGTGTGAGCATAGCACATTGGGTCTTTCGTGCGTTAAAATTTACCCTATTAGCATGACACCAATTTGAAATTAACAGGAGATCGCGATTTAGCGTATCATTCATATTTTGCCGCATTGCCCGGATCTCCGACGGTTGTGGCCTGTTGCTGAATGAATACGAATGAACTAAGCTGCTGTCATCTGCAAAATAGTAGATAGGGTTGGAAGTTTGACGTAGAAGGTCATTAAGAAAAATAAGAAAAAGGGTAGGAGAAAGAACGGAGCCTTGCGGTACCCCTGAATTTAACTTGAACTCGTTTGATAAGACCCCATCTACAACAACTCGTATAGTGCGATCTCTGAGAAAGCTCGATACAAATCGAGTGAAGCCATCACCGACACCAAAAGCAATCAGTTTTCACAGAAGTGCTCCATGCCACACTCTATCAAATGCCTTGGAAATATCTAGAGCCACCACTTTACTTTCGCCAAAGTGGTGTATGCTATTACACCACTTCTCCGAAAGGAAAGCAAGTAGGTCCCCCGTGGAGCGGCCTCTACGAAAGCCATACTGCCGGTCGCTAAGTAAACTGTAGAGCTCCAAATACTTGCAAACATTTCAGCCAGAAGGTTAGCTTTATCATTTCTGCACGTCTGATTGAACCAAGACTTAACTTTCGGTTTAATCAAAATTTGCTTAGATGGAATGAAAGTTTTCATTCCCAGCAAAATGATATTTTCTACCATTTTCGCCATGGCATCGACGTTATTGTCTAGAAAGCATAGCTTCCAATTAAAATGCCGGAAAAACTCGTTGAGCTCAGCCCAACGCGCCTTTTCGTACATATATTTTAAACGCCTCGTAGCTGATTAGGAGACGTTGCGAAGATTCGAGAACGAAAAGTTGGCGGGAATGGTATAATGATCCGTATATCTGTCCATGATGAAATTGTAAACACTACTGAATACAATGAACAACAAATGACAGATCATGAAATATTACAAATGGCCGAAACGTCACTTCAAAATCATATCATTCCTATTGGAAAACCTTGTAGCTGATGATATTCCAATACTATAGCAATATTTTTTTTAAACTATTACATTTGCTTAAAGTCATCTTTAGCACTTTGTAGCATGATCATAATTATAATCCTACACTTTGTAAAACTTTAAGGAATGTCTACTACTTACATAAACTTCATATTTAATTTGTTCCTTGAGCAAATCGTTGGCAGAATGACGCCATTTTGTGCGCAAATTATCAGGTAATCCTAATTGTAATTCCGAAGGAGCACGTATATCTAAAGAGGCTTGGGCCGTCATTGCAGTTTGTTGTGTTGCCTTTTGTGCAGGCGGTTGGGGTGCAGGTCTTTAAGTAAAGAAACAACGTTTTAATAACTTCAAAAGTTACTTACAAAAGTTTTTGTAACGAACCTATTTTTTCGATAACCCGTTACGGATTGTCTTTGAGTGACTGCTTTATTGTTGGTGGTGGTGGTGACATTTAATGAAATCCTATTTGTCTCATTATTTTCGGTCAGTGGTGTTTTGGCCGATCTCGGTTCACGCATATGTTTGATAAAACCAATCGATTGTAAAATGCGACGACGATGACCCAATTTATTAATTTCCAGCACAGTTTGTAGTTCAACATCCCAAACGCCACAAATACTGTCTAGAGTGTTGTACAAATGTTTGCTTTTTTTTTAAAGACAGATAAATACATTAAAAAGGCTATAAAATAATTTCAAATACTTTTTATTCACCTGAATGATTCGTTATATTGCGGCAATTGTATACTGTGCAACCATTGCTGGAGAGACGAGACACCTTTTAGTTCCGTTAGTGATTTATTTTCTTGTTGATTTTTTTGTGTTATTTGTGGTAAAAATTCCGCTTTAGGTAAAGTGTTTATAAATCTCAGCAATTTTACGCCATCTTGTTGGGAAATTCTTAAATTTTCTACATCAGTTTCTTCAAACACACCATTCTGAAATGTAAAAGGAACAAATTTAATTAATCTTATTGCAAGTTGTTAATGCAGTTCGAATTACCATGAATTTATAGTTATCATAACCCTGCTCGAATAGTTTCTTTTCCAAGTGCATAAGACCCGCTCGTTTTAAACGACTCACCAATTGTTGCCTCTCAATGGGCATTTCATTTTCATCAAAATCCAAATCGTTTGTAGGCGAAATATCTGAATTAAGAATACTGCTGCCAAATGATTCTAAAATTTCAGAAATTTTCTTTCTAGCCTCTTCGGCATTAAAGGGACTAAGAATACTACTCTCATGTGATGTGGTTGAATTGGCCGCTATGGAACTGGTATCTTCATTAGAACTTTCATTTGTTGGTTGCGATAACGTCAGCTGCGATTGTTCTTCATTTGATGAGCTATTAATGGAGCTCTGATGGCTTAAAATATCGCTGGTTTCATTTTTATTTTGGTTCTCTTGTTTTATCTCTGACGGCTTACTAACATTATTTTCTACAATAGTTTTTGCTTCTAAAATATCCTCGTATAAATCTTCAACATCATTTTTCATTTCATGATCTTGACTTTGTATTTCGTTGTTGCAATTGATCGTTGGTTTTTGCGGCTCTGCTATGGGCTGTTGTGGTGTTTGTGCCTTAAATAGTCTTCTTTCGGGTACTACCGGCTTGGCCGGTATCGGAGGCCTTGACTTTTGCGCACTTTGCTGTTCGGCGGCTTGAGCTGTTGTTGTTATTCCCCGTTTCTTATGTATTGTTGCGTATACAGGCACCTGAGCTTGGGGAGGCAGTTGTTGCTGTGGTCTGGGTGGTGGTAACTGCACTTGAGGTGGGTTGATTTTGATGACTTTATTAATTGTTGCATATGCTGGTTCTACTTTTAGTTTATTTCCATTTTGTACAGCTGATCCTTTTAGAAGACCTGCAAACGGCTGATCTCCAACAAATTCTTCAACATTTTCGGTGGAACCACTGTGATCTGATAGAGAAATACTGGAACTTAAAGAAGCTAAGGAACCTTTTATAACACCTGATCCAATAGTAGAGTAGATATTAGATGATATATTGTTGTTGCTATTAAGCTTAGTAGGTGAGGGTTTTATGTAGGCATAATCATAATTGGATGTTAGATTCGTATTACTGCTGGTGGTGTTGGTATGTAGTTGCCTTAGCGGTGAAGTGCCCATGTCAACTAATAACTGCTGCTGTTTTTGTAATTGTAAAAGAGCCGAACGGCGTTTGTATTCCTGACTTAAAGGTCTGATGCGTTCATGTATAAGTTTTTCCGCCTGGCTAGAAGAAGGTGGCGGATGATCCGGTGTAGGTGGTTGTTTATAGTTTGTCGGACTTTGGGGTATTTTTGGTTTAGTATCATCCAACTGTTCATCGTTTTCGCCCAAAGAAATCGAACTATTTAAATGTTTCTAGATTAATGAAATGCACATACATTTTAGTTTGCCTTCATTTACTTACTAACTATTACGATTCCTTTTTAGTTTACGATTCGGATTGTAGGATTTCAGTGCGCCATTATCCCTACTTGTACTATCCTCATTAATATTATTTATGTTTCTTGGTGCTGGTTTTGGTCTCTTCATTGAATTGGTTATGTCCTGATTTGAATTTGGCACTAAATTCTCAACATCTTCACTATGATGACGCTTCTCTAACATATCACCTAAGGGAGAAGGAAAATTTAATTAAAAGTCACATGCAACATGCTGTACTGCATTGAAACTTACTACTGGAGCTTAATGATATTCCTCCCGATGTTCTTGCAGTTTCTCGAGCACTTGCAAATAATCGATTTCCTCTTTGACGATCCGTTAGTTGCGTTTCATCAAAACTCATTCCACTTACACTGCCATGACTTTGATGCGAATAAGGACTGTCATTTGATGGACTCCGCGTCTGTCGCCTTCCATAATTATTTTGTTGTTGATGATTTGGCGAAGAGTAACTAAATGGTTGACCACTGTTTGTGGGCGAAACAGAGAGATTACGTCGCGGTGGTTTTTTGGGTGGTCCGCCGGGACCAAAGCTACTCATGTGCGTTGAATTGCCAATGAAACTAGAGACGCCACCTAAAAGAAAATAAAATAAAATTGTAAATGGTTATTTTATGTCATATTTTAGTACTACATTTCAAGTTCTAAATGATTTCTGGTGAAAGTGTTAAGTCAGTATGTTTCAAAAATATTTTCGTCGTGCCTTACATACATTCCATTGCTGAATCAATATAACAATTCGGCAATAAATCTGTGTGTCAAAGTCCGCTGATTACTTTGAATTGATGTATGCTTCACAATTATTTATAAATTTAAAATTCACAATTTTCGAACTGGGCAAGAAAATCTTTAAATTTTCGAAAAATTTGAGATGAAGTGAAGCTCCCTAATGTGCGTCTGTGAAGCCCCGCTTCTAATTTGTGAAATTCAGCATCTTCCGTATATTTGTGTGCAATATTCCAACCGGATTGTATGAAATGGCTTCCTACGGATGGCACAGATCTGTATCTTCGTAACTGTGCTGTGATTTCTTGGGAAAAACATCACTTTTGCCAAATGCCCAAAAACCTTCTCTGTACCTACCGGGTTTCAGAAACAACAGAGCAAGAGGAATGCACATACGATAGAAACGGAAGTATATTGAGTAAACAGGCACCTACCTTTTCCTAGGACAACCTTATGTTAAACATCACTCTATTTTTGAAACTCCTTCAAGCTAAAATTGAGCTCATAGATATTAATGGGTCAAGTCCTGACACGTACTCAGAACAGGGGTATAGAGTATGCTAAAAAAAGTTAAGGCAAACCAATTAAAAGAGTGAAACCATGGACCATATTAAAGAAAGAAGGGATGTGGAAAAGAGATGAACAATAGGAAGGACGGAATACCAAAATCTTTATCATCGAGGGTGTTTGCTGAAGTGGTTACCGCGTTGACTACTAAGCAAACAATGACTTTGCGGCCTGGGTTCAAACCCTGTCGAGAGCAAATCAATCAACATCATTAATTTCTCTAATGTACATTAGTGAGACATTGTATTAATTGTTGTCGAACTTATTTAAGTGATGAAGGCATAGCACTGATCACTAAAAAACTGTTCCGACAGCGATTGATGCTGTTCGAAGCTAATGTACACAACATCTCCTTCGGCGGTTTGCAGAAACATCGGCGAAGTAAATCAATTAATAAAATGCCTGCTAATACAGATTAACAAAGTTAATGTGTCTACTTAACACCAGAGGCGTCACAACACTGCCTTAAAAATTAACATAACGCACAAAGCCGACTTGTGAAAGAGTTAAGTCTTCTCTACCCTATCCCTCTCCCTGAGTTCCGGCACAGTGCACTGCATACGTGGGGGTCATCCCCTCAGTGCTGGTCCTAATTAAAAAAAAAGTAGTATAACCTCTTTAATCGAGAATTAAAACGAATTTTAAAATGTGACCATAGAAAATTTGAAAGCTATAAAAAACCTGGCTGCAGCAGCACAAAAATCCAATGAGCTGGCCACAGATCCGCTTAAATGAGATGCCTGCGCAATGCCAATAGTGAACTAGACAACACAGAAGAAGGTCAACTTCAAGTAATGAAAGACAACTTTATAAATATCCTCGATTGCACACTAAACACTTTGAAGAAAGTTATATTATTATCCAACCTCCCAACCACGGTAAACACAAAATATCGTTAAATAATCACAAGGCTGCAAAGCCAGGAAACATAAATACATATGTATGTAAATATATGTCTTTCTTACCAGTTGAGCATCTGGATCTCGGTGAAATTGAAGCGGGTTCAAAGCTGCTCATCGATGATGAGGGACTTATACCCATATCGCTAAAATGGCGGAAAAATAATTGATCACAATGAAAACTTTAAAATTTCCCTTAAACTTACTTTTGAGAAGTATTCGAATGACTGCGTACGGGAGAATTTAAAGTATCATGATAAAAACGATTATTGCTACTACCGCCACCTCCCGTACTGGTCGAATTTTCATCCAATTGTAAGCCGCTATCTAAGGACTTGCCGCCAACATTAAATGTGGCACCGGAACTAAATCTTTGTTTGTTATAGGAAGATTGTTGCATAGACAACGAATGATTGAGCAAATGATTATTCGAATTAAAATGATAATGATTATTATGGTGTTTTTTCTGTTGCTGACCAACAGAATTAATATTGCGTCCCTGTCCCAGTTGAGCTTGTTGCTGGTGATGACGATATATCACTTCCTCACCATCATCGGTATCCATTTGATTGCGAAAATCTAAAATATTAAAATTTATATTCTATTTTATTTGACCTTTTCTTTATATATATTAGAATGTTTGTTTAATTTAAGAATTAAAAAAAAAAAAATAAAATAAAAAAAAAAAAAAAAAAAATTTTCCTGAAGATGCTAACAAATTGTTAGCGAAATATCGAAAATAAATATAAATAAAACAACAATATATATATATTAAATCAAAAGACCTATTGCTTAAACAAACATTCTAATAAAATATTAAAATTAAATTAATAAAGACAAAATTTGTAACACTCAGCTACTGAAATACTACACTTACTATTGATCACATCTATAATGTGTTTGGTTACATGAGCTGGAAATTCTTTAAGAATATCCAAAACAGTACGCTCTTCAGCATCTGTAGAATTAAGATCAATACCAGCTTTAAGTAGTGTACGCACCACAGACTCTTTGCCACATAAGGCTGCCTCGTGTAAAGCCGATCCTGATGGTGTCAATATATTGACATTTACACCAGCCCCTAATAGCAGGTCAACAACTTGCTTATGGCCATTACGGCTGGCCAAGTGTAGACAGGTGTGTGGAAAAACACAACGTGTCGGTGTAGCTGGTGACGATATAATCGATGGCGAGGATGGTGAAGGTGTTGATATTGAGCCAGAATGTGGCAAAGGTGATGAGTGTCTTGATCTATTGTTGACATGATTTTCAGTGGCTTGTTTTGTATACGGTGCCAATAGTTCAGGATGAGCTCTTAAAAGCATTTGTACTGCCTGTAGGCGACCATATTGGCAGGCCAAATCTAAAGGTGTTTCTCCTCTGGTATTTCTCATATTAGGATCAGCCTCGTGAGCGAGCAACATTGACAACACTTCCGTATGACCATGTTGTGCGGCACAATGTAATGGTGTCTCTTTCTCTATAGTCTGTAGATTAGGATTCGCTGGTCTATAGGGATGTTTCAGCAACATTTTCACAATTTCTTCTTCTCCCGCCCACGAGGCCAAATGTAATGCCGATGATCCTCTCATATCGGGTAGATTGGGAGAGGCTTCATGTGACAGCAGTAACTTTACAATATCGGTATGGCCATTTATACAGGCATGATGTAAAGCAGAATAGCCACCACTATCCTGTACATTTACGCCAGTACCTCGTCTTAAACTTGCTAAAGGACCAGCACGTTTGGCTTTTTGGCTTAGCACCTTTTCAATATACGACAAATTGCCATTGCGAGCAGCCTCTAAAAATTCTTGATCTTTACCCATTTTAGTGTGAACGTTCTTTCTCAGCTAGAATGTAGCAGCACTTTAAAGAAAAACTAAGCGGCGACTATGAGCTGTGCTAATGTTTTGCGACACACAATATGAAGATTATCTAAAAGAAACAAATAAAATTTATATCTCTAAATGTTCAGAATCTTTTATTTTTATAGCTTTAAAATTATACTAATAATTTTAATTCTCACTATAAACCTACACCACATGCTTTTTCTTTAAATGGGAAAAAAAGAAATTTCATTAAATATATTCCTCGTACACTTCCTCATCCAGCAAAGCAATTGTAATTAAATTTTCACTTTTTTGTTAAACCTACAGATATAAACTAATTAAAAAGACTTTTCGCACGAACTTGCTTTTGTTTACTTCTTTTCATTTTGTCTTTAACCACGCAACCTTTGTACGACAAATACAATCTCGAGTTTAATTGCCAGTAGTAATTACGTCATAAGAGAAACTAAAAATAAAACAATTCACAAGTCCATTATCAAAGAAGACATAAGTTTTTATAAGGTTTTCCTTAATTATATGCATTTTTTTCCTGTCAAAACACACACACTTGACAAAAGATTTGAAATGAATTTTAAAAGAAACTTTTGAGTTAGAAAACAAGAAAAATAACAGCAAAATTTACTTCTTTTAAAAAAAGAAAAAGTGAATAAGTAAAAAAAGCACCTCCTTATATGATTTTTCAAAAGCTTAAGTATATTGATCTGAAATTAAATAAATTAAGGGGCCAGTGGTCGAAAATTTTCTTGGAGAATAATTTTAAACTGAGAGTTCTTATTGTAATTAAAACAAAACATTTCTAAATCCAATTCAACATTATTTTAAGGGTCTCAAAAGGTTTCATTTAAATATTATGCAAGTAATCGGGTTTGATTTATATCATAAACTACTATGAAAAGAAAAATATTTCTTCCTATTATAAAAGGTTTTCCAATAAGAGTGATATGATTGAAAAAAAATTACACTTATTGTTAAGGAAATTCAAAAGTTTTTTTTATTAAATGTGAAGTTCAATCGATACAATTAAGTTCTAAATAAAACGTCATTCAAATGGCCTCCACGACTTCTTCTGCAGGAACGAATTCGATGAACCCAATTTTCGAGCACTTTTTCCACTAAATCAAGTCGTATGTCATGAATGACACGTTCAATATTGACTTGAAGAGAGTCTGGTTTACGAGTATTTCGAATGACCAATGACTTCAACTTACCCTACAAGAAATAGTCTAATGGTGTTAAATCACAACTTCTTGGAGGCCATTCAATATCACAATTTCTTGAAATAATCGAATCTGCAAACTTTTCTCGCAATAATTCCAAAGCAAAATCGACGAATTTACGACGCTTACGGTGATCCAATGGCTTTAGTTCTAGAGTGAGAATAATTTTATGCGGATGCAAACCCAAGCCCTCTCTCAAAATCCGCCAGGTTGTGATTTGAGACAGTCCCAAGTGTTGAGAACATCTTGGAATCGACAAATTGCGGTCTTCAGCAACACTTGCCTAAACGGCAGCAATATTTGCATTTTTTTCGAGCGGTTCTTTGTCTTATTGGCACTTGAACATTATGTAAAGAAAATGTATGCTCAAAATTTTCAACAATTCGACGAATTGCGATCACACTTGACCGATTATTACGACCATAAAATGCAAAAGCGCACGAAAAGTTGCAATTGGAAAACGATTATTTTGATAATAAAACTGAATAATTTGTAAACGTTAAATATTTATTGTAAATATAGTCAAGATCAAATCCATGTTTAGCGTTCGCAAGGATATTCCCATCATAGAATTGTGCGAGAAATTGGGAGAAGTTAAAAAACTTTACTGGGATACTTAAAAGATCATTAAAAGCTGAATGGAAAAAATTAAAAGAAAGGAAGTAAAGAGAAAACCCTTAATAATTGCGTCAAACTCTTTTGAAAGAAAATCAAAAATTTGCAGAGAAAATTGTCACTTAAGTTGATATCGTGGAAACTATTTATATAAAAAAAAGATCCTTGCACGATGTCAATAGTTTAGATAAGGTTAAGTAGGCTGTCACTGCATAATTGTGCTCAGAATTACGTACCTTTGTGAAGAGTAAAGAGGAAGATCTAAGGCAAGTTAAAGATCAAAAAGGGAAAGACAAAGTGTAGATGTAAAAGAAGAGTTGAGTTGGCTGCAGTCGAATGCCATAAGGAAGAACTGATTAAGGATGGAATCAGCCCACTTCTGCTAATGAAGGAGCTAATATTTTGATGATTTTGACCTCCGCCAACTCATAAAAACTGGCGAAGGATGGCCGGCCCATAAATGCCATTCGATAGTCTTCCTGATAAGTAAAAAACCAAAAAAAGATGGGAGATTGATGCCTTCTCATTTAAGAAGTTTTTGCAGAATTCATACAACCCATTTGCTTGGGATGGTTGTCGAACTTACAGTCATACGTTCTAACTGTGACTAGGCCTTGCAGGAGCATGTGCGGAAAAATTAATAAAAAAAAAAATACATGAAATTAAAACAATCAAATAAGAAGTCATCTTGTTTTTTTTGGCGATTTAAAAAAGGAGGTTATCGTTGGCGTATTATTCGGGTTTATTTTCTTGAATGTTTTGTTCGAAAATGATTTGATTTCAGTTGGGACATTGACATTTTTCGGAAATAGGAAGTCGCCCATTTATGGACAGCTGTTCACTTTTTCGTTTGAACGGGATCGCTTCTAGTTTACTCCCATACAAATTTTATGAAAATCAAAGAGCAACTTTGCCCCTCCCGCCGATTGACCGATTTGAAAAATGCTTTTTTGTGTGATTGCATTTGCTTGCAGTTTGATCCTATCCAAAAAAATTTTTTTATTAAATTATGAAGATCAATATGATTATCGTATTTCTAAGAAAACTTTTATTTGCCGATTTTTAGTATAAGTTTTTTTTGGAAAATTAGCGGCCAAGTTGCAAAAAATTTTTTTTATTTTAATTTTGCTTTTAACAAAAAATATACGATTGAAAATTTTTAAATCGTCTTCAATCGTTTTCTGAAAACAGCCAGTTAAAGTGATCTTGAGAAAGTGCGTTTTCCGGTGAAAGTAAAATTTTTTGCTGTCGCCAATGTTTAGAGAGATATTTTCAGTTTATGAACAAATTTTGTATTTGACATCAATTTGAAGTTCAATAATTTCTCGTATTAGCAGAGAAAATATCAGCGATCAAAAAGTACATGCCACATATTTACTGCATTTCTTTATATGAGTAAAAATATATCAAATAAATTTTTTATGACACATTGTGGAATATTTTACCAAACCAAAAACTCTTCAAACAATCAAAAATATAAATTTAAGACAATAAAAACAACATACAGCATTAACTAAAATAAAGTCTTTTATTCCAACCGCAACAATAGACACAGACTGGTGCGCGCACAAAAACAAAAATATGCAGGCGCATACAACATTTACACCCAAATATATACACTTACATACACACACACATATATAAATATTTATGTATGTGTAAGGATACTTTGTTTACGCCAAAGGTAGGTTATGTATGAGCGTGTCCTGTGCTAATAGATAAAATCTCTTAGAGAGCTAAAGAGAAGAAAATTGAAGTAGTAGAATATAAAACAATTTTTACGCGCACCACGTTTTGTGTAATTTTTGTTTGTTTGCCAACAAAAATGGTATTTACTACAACTTTATTTCCTTGCTATAAAAGGACGCCACAAATACTTGAACGAGATGGTAAAACGAAAAACAAACAACAAACAGCGTAAAAAAAATATGGCAATAGTAGACAGATTATAAATAAATTGGACGCAAGAGTTGTATGTATATACATATACAAACATGGCTCCTAAGAGTATAAGGAGACAACTCCCAAATATATGTATATGCACGTAAGCTACATTGCTATGTGTGTGTGTGTCTTGTACACATAAGAATATACTTCCCTTTGTTGTTTATACTAATTTAACTTTTGGTAGGTATAATTCTACTAATGGAATTTGCCTTTGAACATACACTTAAGTAATAAATAAATTAGACATGAATTTACAAGCGAAATTTTGTTTACACAGTGATGAGGAAATTAATAGAAAGGACATTTTAAAAATTGCAAACGATGCAACGAAAAACGAAACGAAAAATAACAAAAACGTTAGAATACAAAGTAGAATACTTTGATGATAACGGACTATGAGTTTGTGTTGATTATTAGTACTTTCCAAACAGTAATGAGGGAATTTCGTAATAACCAGCACTGTTTCAAGGTAGAATAAAAAATGAATTAAAAATTAATTCTCATTTCTATTTCTCTTGAAAACTGGTTAAATAGTTGATATTCTTCTCAATTAGTATCCACTTTACGAAAATTGTAAAGATGGACAATTGAACGCTGATGAGAGGTGTAGCGGCCTTGAAATCAGTACTGATACGTTCTGCTAAAAACTGATTGGATATAAATAATAATATTTTCCAACAAAAAAAAAAAAACTCTTAGTAATTTTGAATTTTCTTTAATTCAATAAAACTGAACTTGAGCCTGATAATATTACTTTTCATAGAAAAACTTTAGTTTTTTTTATCGTAATTATTTAAGCGTTAAAGGAGTCAATAAGAAAATATTATTTAGAACTTGACAATTCGTACAGCAAAGCAAAATGTCCTTTATATAAAAGTTTCAAAAAAGGATATCTAATGTTTGCTACAATTATTATAGACCTTCTTTTAAATCATGCGATGTGAACATGAGAGAAAAATATTTATAATGCAAAAGGATAAAGGCTTAAAATTATCAAACTCATCGCTTGAATTCTAGTATTGAAATTTATATTTAAATAGCGTGCATGCATACGCATGGTATATTCCGGTTAATATTTCGAAATGATATTTTTACAAAATTAACAACAAAATCAGCAGAGTAGAGATTAAGGAAGATCTGCCGATCCGCTAAACAAGAATGTTCGGAAATCATTTCATATCTATAGGTTTGCGTTCAATTACATTAAAGTAAGCTTTTATGCAAGTAAAGCATTCCTTTATATAATGAAAGTTATAGTTTCAAATCTTATGAAAAAGGCCTCTTAAAATTTTTGAACAAAACTATTGGTTCACACAAAATATCACAAAACTTTTTACTGATTTCTCGCTTGTTGAGCGTAACTAAAAATCTTTTAATGAAAATGTTCTCTAAAATCGGTCAGTTGGTTTTTGTTGATTGTTTAGTTGGCTTAAGTGAGTCTCCACTACGGGCATTCAAGTAAGAAATATCACTCTTTCGTAGGTGTCTACCTACATATGTAGGATTGGATTCAAGTTCTCCGAACACTCATATTGATGCGTGTTATCAGTTCACTTACACTGATTTGTTAGAGCTCTGAAAGGTCGTCTAGTACATGATTGCCGAGGAACTTGTGTCTGAAGAGCTGTAGAGCTGAACACTCGCGAAGAAAAATCCCTTTTTTGTTTAAGACAACTACGGAAAAACTTACTATAGGACTCCCCTATACTAGTAGCATATCTGATGACCGCCCAGTCTCTTTTCTTTACCATGAGGATCACCTCGAGATATAGATACGGTTTCTAATTGTTAATTGTGTTGAACGTCTAACACTGTTCGTCTTTTTTGTCCTGAGAAAATGCTTGAAGATGTTGTATTTGAAGGTACCAAACGTAATAGCAACCGATTCAATGTTGGAGCCGTACAAATCAGAGCCAGTTCCATTTATGTTATCCGCCTTTTTGGTTTTCTGAGAAGTTTGTTGTGTGCTGGAACCCAAATGAGTGTTCGTTTAGTCTGACGACCAAACCTAGTTATCACATCCTTGCACTGGTATATAGTAAATAAAATGCTATTTATTCCTAGGGACAGAAGAGCTACTGGTTATCGGCAAAATGTATACGAACATTCCCCTCTACCTTACTGTGGCGTTACGCCGTCCCCATCACCTCTGCATACAGAATTACGGCACAAAATACACTGGTTTCGTCAGTTAGTCAGAAGGATTGTTTTACACAAAGATCATCTAATCAATATATTCTCTGGCGCCCTGTTATTTTTCTCTTTCGCCTCCCTCTAATTTTTTAAATATTGTAAAACTCCATCTGAAAAACCCTGTAATGTAAAGGTTTCCTTAGTGTAGGCAGATGTCGCTAATATTGCCGCACTACTTGAGGACACAGCCTAAACATGAAGCTCCATAGAAATTAAGTATTAAGATCTGTGCGAAGAATTTATGTACCGAGAAATTTTATTACTGATATAAATTCGAATAAAATTTGTTTACTATTCAATTAAATTATGAAAAAATTGTATGTCACATTCTATTTGCTCAGCACTGTTTATTCTTGCCTATTATTATGTCCTTTTCTTTTTGCCTTTCTCAACTGGCATCAAATAATCTATAGGGACAGTTTTAAATTGAGCAAGTCAGGCTGATGTTGATGTTGGCACCAACTGATAAACTATTTTCACAGAATTTGGGTTGGGTTTTATAAAAAAAAAAACAAATTAAAAAACCTAAAAATATATAAAAAAAAAAAAAACATGAACAAACAACCTCAAACAGAATAAATAACATTTTGGCAAATAATCATCACAACATGACCATATTTTATAAAATAAACCCTATCTTGTACATATTTACTACATAACTGTATATAACTTTATAAAAACATACACAAGTACTTATGTATGTATATTCATACAGATTTTTATATACTAGTGTACGCAAAAGTTCAAGAGTCTACCATAAAAGCCATCAGCTGCACAATGATGTGAAACAGCGTTACCAGAAATCATCATTTGGTGAAAATAAATCACATATTTTTAAATATGTCTGTTGCAATAAGAAATAATAAGAACATTTCATGTTTTACTCTTTTTAGTAGCGGTGAATTTTTAAATATTCAAAGTTTGTTTTCTTAATTTTTTAAAATTAAGTTGAAGATGACAATTTATTCTTCGACTTTTTTAGGTTGTTAATAAATTTTACTATTTTCTGTCACAAAAAGATTCTACTTGAAATTCATCTATCGAAATAAATAAAACGTGAATATTCGGAATTTTCCGCTGCTCAGGATTTCAAATTTTTGCTTCCTGATATTTTGCCAAATGTCACTTTTTAAATACAATATTTTTTGGAAACGTCCTGTTAAAGATCTTTAAGTAAAAACTTAATAAAGATCCCCGTGTATAGACTTATAGCAACTGTTAGAGGTTTTTCACTTCTTATTTTACAACAGCAAGATAAGGTTGAGTGTCCTGCCTGCGGCAGTGGTATGGTATATAATTAGCGTCGTTTTCAAAAACTTTAATTGATAAGGTAACAAACAATATTTCATTAATAAAAAACAGCCTAAATAAAGCAATTTAAAAAAAAATGAAGCAAATAAGATATTGTCTCAAAACTGGCAACACTATCGCGTATAATATACAATTGAGAGAATAATAAAATACCATTCAAATTAAGCATATAGAATTTTTAAAATCTTTTATATGCGACCAATCTCATACAAAAGGCAAAGAATCATTCATATAATCACTCTCAAATATAAACTTGCTTGACACACACATATTAACACACGCTCACATACATCCGCAAAAATATATATTTAGGTCAAAGGATATTGACCGAGGAAATGGTTATAATAAATTTTTTTTATGGTTATTTGTTTAAAAAAAAATATATAGGAAATTTATGAAAAAAAAATATTATTAAAATTAAGTGCACAATTTTGAACTACTAATTTTTATTTAATAAATATTTTTTTTGTGAACTTAAGCATTTCTTAACGAGCAATTTGTCATATTAATGAAGATAAGTTGGTTAAGTAGAGACTTTAGAGCGGAACTTAATATGTGGATGGGACATTTTAACACCTTTTTTTGCTTGCTACACGATCCCATTCTTAACATGGGAAAATCCAATAGCTCTTTGGAAGAATCCTATATCCCATTTAAAAAATAAATTAATGAAATTTTTCCTTGCCATTTTGGAATATTGAATAAGCTCAATTAATTGTTACTCTTATCCTATTTCGTAACTTCGCATTCAATAGCATTTCGATCACTAGATCAATGAAAGTCTGTCCGACATATGTATGCACTAGTCAGGCACATAACAATACAGGAAGATAGATATCTCTATAAGTGCAATTAGTTTATCAGACATTTTCATTTTATATAAAGCAGAGATCTGAGAGAGGATTATCCGAGACGTTTTAAACTTTTGATTTATTTTGAAGTGAATGATAAAATAAGCATACGCTAAAATAAAAAAAAAAACAATTCTTATTCTGAAAAGGAACCAGTGGCTGAAGTACATTTCATGTCTTCAAGATGTTCACCACATTTGATTCAATGACAGCCTCTTAAAGGAAAATAAAGATACGGATGATGGGAAACGAGCAAATATCTAACGATATTTAATTTTTGTTGGAGAATATTTGAATAACAAATGTAAATCTTTTCGATTCTACTTGATGTCAGATAGTCAGGCTTGAGTTCCACCTTAATCTTAATTACATTTGTGACTGGTGTCATGGATTAATTTACGTCCTTGAACGAAGTAGGCGCTCAAAATATGTTATCCGTTTACTGACTGACTGGTCACTAAAGCAATGATCATATCGAACGAGTTGATGGTTAAGATAAAACTATTTTTTGGCAATCCACGGATAATTCCAATCCTAACATAAAAATTTCCTCGTATTAGAAGAATAGTGTTGTAGCAGACACTGCCGTCTGTTAGATCTGAGGACAAATAGTCTAGACCCTTTTGTGTTAACGACCCTCAGACTAATTTTTCTTTGAAAATCTGAGAGAAATATTAATCATTTCAGGTCAAGTATAATATTTCCCATCGTTTTTTGCACAGCCTTAACATTCTTCAGTGAACACTTGTTCTGCGTAACATTTGCTTTATATAGCTGTGCTTATGGTAGTATTAATGATTTGAATACGTTTTTCTGCCTTCATACAACAGATAACCAGCCTAATGTGCTTGTTTTGCCAAATCCAATATGTTTTTTTTTTTTAAATATTATATTTCAAGGGGAGTTAACGTTGGGCAGTCTGAAAAGTTCAGATGAGACTACAAAATTTCTTCTACGAGCAGTTGAAGTGTCATATATCAGCTGCTTTTGACGATACAAAAATAAATATTTCACAGCAAATTCTTTAACAATTTGGTATTGTTGGTTTGAGCTGCGAGTCCATTTTTTTTGTTGTTTTCCAATTTCGTAAACAAAATTTTCTAGCAACTTTGAGACACTTTTCCTGGGATAGAGACCAGATAATGATTTGCTTAACTTTAAATCTGATGTGACCGGTGTCGATAACAGTAAAGTGCTCTGAGTTTTTTTTTTATCTTATAACCGAAAGCTTATGTTTTAAGTTTTATATTAATTTTCAATAAAAAAAAAAAACTTTTTATTGTGACACAATAATTTAGCATTAAATTGTGGTATTTTTGTTGTTGCAATTAATTGCCTGTGTGCAATTGAAAAGTTATTGTATTCGAAAGATGTCACAAAAGGTCTATTGAAGTGTACTGTAACAAATTAATGGCATCCATAATTGCAGATTCATAAGCAAAAGATTAAATAAGACCAGTCGCAGAGGAAGACAGTTAAATCAACATAAAATTTATATAAAATTTTATATAATTTATAATCAATTATAACGAATGTTAATAGTTGTAGAAGAAAGAATGTAAAATTTCTTTTTTTCAAATATTTTTATACCAACCAAATTTTTATTATTTGAAAAAAAACATTCGAGATTTTTGTACAAATATTTTTTAAACTTTTTGCTATAATATTCTTTTTTTTAACTGTTATTTGTAGTGAATCACTTTCAACTATATTTTATGTATTTATTTATTATTGCTTTTTATATCTATAAATATTAAAATTTTTTTCACATATTTTTCATTTTTGCAAAAACTTCCATATAGAAAAATATTCTAACGTTTTTTTTTTTCTATTTTCATACTCGTACATTTTATATTTTGTGTATGCACTTAAAAGGCGTGTACCCGTTTAACATTTCACTTTTTTCACAGTCGCTCATATACAGAGATAGAAAATTTTTTCACTGACAGGCAAGATTTTCTTTAAGAATTTCTTTCACACATATTTTCATTAGACTTTTTTAAAGCAAATTCATACCTTTTTGTTAATTTTATGAACTCATTATTAATATAATATTTTCAACACTAATATTTATCATTTGATAATATATTTTTGTAGTTCATGAAGCAATTAATTCTAATAATTTTTTTTCTTCTTCTAAATAATTTTTGTACATTTTGGGGTTCTTATTAGCTGCTGAGTCGTTGCAATTCTATTTAAAATTTTATTCATTATATTACTCAGTCAGTCAAACACCCAGCACACAATAAACAGCCCAATCAGCCAAATAAACAGTCTTAACACACAGTGGCATTAGCTCCAACTATGGATTCGTCGTATTTGTATATTTCCAATGTCTGTCTAATATGAAAAATATTAAACTAATAAATGTATGGAAATAAGAAGAAGATGAGGGAAGAAATCGCATTGCTACTCATTTTTTCTTTTATAACATGCGAAACTAATTTAAGCATTGCTTTCACTCACTGTGAGAACAATTTTGATAGCGGGTTTTTTTCTTTTCGGAAAATTACAATAGAGAGAGAAAGTTTTTGTTTTCTAGCGAGTGAATATTATGTGAGACTAAAAAACAAAAGCACATGGAGAGGAAGAAAGTGCGAGTATAAGTTTATTGTAAATATAGGAAGTGGTTGTGAATTGAGTGGAAGGATTTACAAGTGATTAATAACAAAATCAGTGTTTTTTTATAAAAAATTAAAATTTTAGTAGAATTAAATTTTTAAGTTGTTTTTACTAATTCACTTTTTTTAAATTTTACAAAAGAAAAAAAAAATACTAAAAAAACTTAGTACACATATAAATTGTGTCAACGAAAAAAAATATTTCCTGAAAATTTACATGTAAAATTTTAAGAAATGATGTATTCTTGTTAAATACATCACTACTTATCAAAAACTAAATTTTGAGTTTTTTGTCAGTTACGTTATTTTGGATTTAGCTGACGTTATGTATATAATTCACAATATTGTACAAAAGCCATCGTGAGCATTTATTTATATGTTCATATCGAGACGCTCCAGGGCTGAGGTTAAAGATTTGGCGGGGTAATATGTGCACAGCCCCTAATGCGTATTGCAAAAGATTAGACGTTTAACCTAGATATATGGGCATTTCCATATAAAAATTTACCCTTTGTTTTATAACCTCACCAAACATTTAAACTTTTAGTTTATAGCCATGCTTTTTGCATTTCTTTCTTCTTTCACTTAATGTAGAACTAGTTATGACGTTGACATTACGTGGCAAAATGTAGACATTTCTGTGGAAATGACCATATGTGACGCGCAAAATAGAAAGGGACTTAAGGGTAAAAACCGGTTTTGTTCAGGAGAGCCATTTTAAAGATTTAAATACGTGTATCTTTGGTGTACCATCACTTTCATATCTCTGGGAGGGAACACTTTTGAAGCATGGGATCGGTCTCATTCGATGCTCAGATGTTGTCCACAAAAAAAAAAGTGAAAATTTATTTTTTACCCTTAGGTACGTTTCTCTATGCGCTGTCACATATGGGCAAATCCCAGAAACAGTCCACCAACCAACATTTTTTGAAATTTATCCAACTTATTTTTTATGTTTTTTTTTATGGAATATTAGACTAGATACTATATAATTTTATAAATAGATAAATAAATAAATATAAATTAAATTATAAATTATAAATATAATTTGTTAAAATAAATACAAATGTGTTTATTTGTATGCTACTAGAAAAAATGTAGCATGCGTCACGTAGCGTGCGTCACAAAGGCTTCACGTCTTTTGACCAAAAAACGACAAATTTTTTTGGCTGCAAATAAGTTATTTCAGAATTCTTTTATATTCATGATTCATTTAGAAACCATATGTTGTGTGCTTTATTATGAAAAATTCGCTAAAAATTACGAAAACACACTTCAAGTTTCAAAGTTACTTCCGTTGTTTGTAGCGTGCGTCACATGACTTTGTGATCAATTATTTTGCAACACATATCTGCTAAAAAATTATGTTTGGTGCCATTTGAAAGTACACTTATAACCTACTAAACACCATGTATAAGTTGAAGGTACCTCTTTTGAAAGACCAAAAAATTTGTATATATTAATGTGAAAATGCATACGCCCATATGTAAATTTTTTTATTAAATTAAATTTTTTTATCAGTAAAAAAGGAACATCTTATTGCATTTTGGTGCTTGAAAACTAAAAGAATATTCTATGCAAAAAAAAAAAAAAAAAATCATTTCCACCCTGCTCTATAATAATGGTGGTGGGTTCACACAAAATTCGATGTGACAAATTTTGATAGTCATTTTCTTTTGTATTAATAAAATAAGGGCATGCGGTACACGTTGTTTGGATATATAAAAATTTCTTCACACAGGAAACTCTATATACCCTTGTAAAAAGAAGATTGCGTGCATGAAGTAATCATTGAAGTTTTTGCTGCTTACTTTTTAATTTAATATAATTTGAATAAATATATAAAATCAGAACTATTATGAGTCTACGTAGTATGTTTAATGCATAAACATTTTTACTTTCTGCAAGTCTGAAAAATATATGTGAAAGTTCTAAGCTGCTGATAAAATTATTTCTGTAACTTAAAGAAGTAGCAAAGATTTTGCAATAATGTCTACTAAATAGAGAAATGATTGCCTTAATTTATGGTAAGCATTCCATAATTTTAAAGAATTTTCAATTTACCTACTTACAAGCAATTTGTATAATTTGCAATTATTTTAAAGAAATCTAAGCTATTTTAAAAACTATATAATTAAAAACTAGTTTTTCAATTTAATAATATAAAAAAAAATAATTAGAGAAATTTTTAATATTTCAGCCAATAACAAAAAAAAAAAAGTAAAATTACTTAAAATGTATGACACAATTTTGTCTTCAAGTTTACTCAACGTAAACAAAAAATGCACTACGATTACAGCCGCTGTCTATTTTTTTTTTTGTGCTTCTCAAATAAATTAAATTATTTGAACTGCTCATTTAGATCTCTCAGACATACATATCAAATACCCAAATTGAAAGCGCTCTCACAAAG
Source organism: Lypha dubia (assembly GCA_947311025.1). NCBI lineage: Eukaryota > Metazoa > Arthropoda > Insecta > Diptera > Tachinidae > Lypha > Lypha dubia. The sequence goes on from OX371260.1 coordinate 125,204,506, forward strand.
CAATTCTGTTCTGGCGCAGGTCCAATAGATATTGTTTGCATTAGAAAAGTTTATTAAACTCTCTGCAGTAAACAGTAGCAAGTGTCAAAACAATAGATGATGACGAGCAAACACCAATAAACAACACAACACAACACAATAACATTAACATTAACCACAACCAACCACCACAATGAACAGTCATAACGAAATGGAAGCATAAACCAGACACATAATTTCAAAAACACTTGAATAATTCTATTGTTTAAAGCACAATCCAAACAAATCATTTGCCAATAAAGTGTGTTTTTGTGTCTTGTTTCTGAGTTTGTTTCTTGTTAATTGGCGCTAAAAAACGCAGCTCATATTCTCATATGATTTTTTTAAACACAAAACAGATGTTTTGCAAATAAAAATTTGTTTGCATAGAAGAAGGTCATTTAGATGTGTTTCATGAGTACTGCATATTTTTAAAACAACATCGTTAATAAGTAGACATAATCGAGCAAACGGAAGTGGTGGAAAGCTTCTTTCTGTAGGGCTTTTTTTTAACGGTTGAAAATTTTTAAAAAATTTAATATTGATATTGGGAAATACACCAAATTCAAAGCACATTTTTTTGGAGATGTTCGCAGCTAATATAAAATTATCATTCTACTTCATTTGGAAATTTTTAGATTTAATTGGATTTATAAAAGTCTGTTCGAATATAAATGTATAAGAAAAAATATTTTTTTTATTATTATTACGAATAAACGTAATATAATAATGTATAAGGTTTTCCAATAAGAGTGATATGATTTAAAAAAAAAAAACTAACTGTTAAAGGCCGTGCCGCCAAAACATCTGGTTGACAATAAATACTCCTCTGATCGCATGAAAACTATCATTTTATGAAAATTTTCATAAAATTTTACAAATCGTAACTGTGTGACAGATTTTTTGGCAAATCGTGCGATTTGTAAAATTTTATGAAAATTTTCATAAAATGATAGTTTTCATGCGATCAGAGGAGTATTTATTGTCAACCAGATGTTTTGGTATCAGATTTGTATGATAGTGTGGCACCTACAACACCATTTTGAAACGATTTTTTAAAGTCCGTCAGATTTTTGCAAGATTTTCCTGTGAATGAATCGTACGATTGTGTAGGATATTGTGTAGGAAGTCAAATCAAGTCGTATGTCATGAGTGGCACGATGTTCAATATTGACTTGTAAAGCTTCAAGAGAGAAGTTTAGTTTACATATGAAAAGTAATTTTATCAGGCTCAAGTTCAGTTTTATTGAATTAATGAAAATTCAAATTGCTAAGAGTTATTTTTTTTTTTGTTGAAAAATATTATTATTATATCCCATCAGTTTAGCAGAACGTATCAGTTCCGACTTCAAGGCCGCTACACCTCTCATCAGCGTTCAATTGTCCATCTTTACAATTTTCGTAAAGCGGATACTAATTGAGAAGAATATCAACTATTTAACCAGTTTTCAACAGAAATAGAATACGAGAAAAAAAAAATACGAGAGCTAAAAACTGACTGGATATGAATAATAATATTTTTTAACATAAAAAACTCTTAGGAATTTTGAATTTTCATTAATTCAATAAACCTGAACTTGAGCCTGATAATATTACTTTTCCTATGTACGTCAATATAAGTTCGAATAATAATTACGTTTATTCCTAATAATAATAATATAAAAATAAAAAAAAATTTTCAAGGTAAAAAATTATAGCCCTGTGAGTTTTTTTAATTTTTAACAATGTTGGTATTTTTGACTCAAGTCAATATTCCATATAACAATAAAGCTAAAAATTCTTGATGCATATATCTTATAACATTTAAATTTTGAAATTTTACAATAAAAAATATTTCTAGTCACTAATTTGCTTTACAAATTTTGTTATATTGTCAACACTGTTTTGGTTTTGTGGCCATCAGATATATATAAATTAGTTTAATTCGACTACACGACAAAATTAACATGGACAAAAACCTGTTGCCGTGTTGCCTTGTTGTCTTCAATATAATCATTCTCATATGTGTGCATATTCTAATTTTGACAGGTGGTAGTCGGTAGTCTGCTGTGGCGAATGTGTTTAATACTTTACTGTGACTCTGGAAGGAATAAAAGGCTATATGAAGTTTTGATTGGACAAAGGGGCGTGGCACCGCCCATATAACCCAAAAATTTAAATCGCCATATTTTGGGCATTTTTTGACCTAAGTCGACGATATTTGGTACATATGGTATTGGCATAATTTGGAATATGTACCAAAAAAAGTGGGTGGGACCACGCCCCTTTTTAGGAAAATAAAAAATCGTTATATAGTCTTAACTACTGGACCGATCGTCATTAAATTTTCACAATAGGAATTTTATTTTATAACGAGGGGGGTAGCGAAGCGCACCGGGTATATCTAGTTCTTAATAAAATAAGGAGACTTTGTGCTTAGATTTGAAATAAAAATTGCAACTGTGTTGTGTTCCAATACAAATTGCAATTTTAATTAAAATTTTCATTTATTTTCCAGCTTTTAAGTAAAATATTTCTTCAAATTTATCAAAGCCAATTAACAGACTGAAATGAAAATATTTTTATTTTGAAATCTATATTTCCCACACTTTATTTTTTGTGATTGAAAAATTGTTGGCAATTGCATTTAAAGCTCTTAACAAAATGTTTTTAGATTATTTTTGTTTTTTTGTTGCTCGTTTAACAAAAAAAAAAAAAAAAGCTATGAAATGCATGCAAATATTTAAACAAATCAGTAGTTGCAAAGTGGTGGCATTAATATAAATTTGACAAATTAACAAAGCTAAATTTTTGTTTAAATTCTATATATTCAAAATCAGACATGCAATTTATTGTAACTCGCAAACAATCTTAATATGACTGATTGCCTCTAGTTATAACAAAACAACAAAAACAACAGAAACAACTATATTATTGAATTGAAAATAAACAAGAAACAAAAAGACGTTTTGAGTTATTGCAAAACAATATCTTTAGAACTGTTCCGAGTACACGAAGAAAATTTGTTTTAGCGGATTTATCCAGAGTTCACAAGTTGGATAAACAACTTGATAAATTTATGCCATACAGTGGCTATCAATTGTGGTAGGAAAAATCTAATTTCGTTATATAATGCGTGCCTCAAAGCCATCTTTTTTTCTCAAAGTGCATAATATTTTTCTAGAATGCTATTTTTAAATTCGTTGTTAACAAAAATTTGGAATTTCAAAACAAAAAAACCAATAACAAATTGCATAACTTTGTTTTTATATATAAAACACTTGAATTTTAAAATATTTTTCTGTCTGTCCATCCTTTTGTATGTCATGAATTTTATGCAAAAATAAAAAATGCTTCAAAAAATATAATAACAAAATTAAAAAAAATTTTTTTTACAATAAATGACAAGAAATGAAATTTGTTAAGGCAACAAATGTATGTTTGTAGTCAAACATATACATGTTACATACACATGACAAGAACCATTAAATAAATGGGTTATAATGCACTTCGTATATAAAGTATTGTAGCTGTGCTGTGAGTCACAACAGACGGTTGTCTCCAATACACATAGAAATCAAAAGCCAATACGAAAAATCACCAAAAAATTCTATTAAAATCGAATAGAATAGAAACGTTTGAGTAACGCTCCTTTTTTGTCTTGTTGTTGGGCAATTTTACTTATGTTTAACATGTCATTAGGGAGGTGCCACTAATGCACTCCACACACTAAAAAACAACAATCGATACCAACCATAAACATTTCAATGATACTCAAACAAAAGAATACAAAAAAATCTAGATGGTGTATTTGTAATTTAATTTATATGAATAACTGACCACCTTAATTTGGTCGAATGTCTAAAAGACTGTGCAAAGTGTTTGTTCACTGTACGTTTATTAAACCTCAAAGTGCGGCGGGGGTGAATAGAAACTTTACTTATCTAGATTTCAAGGTGTATGTCGCACCATCTACACTAATGAAAAAATGATGTAGCACTAGTGATTAAAACAGTAAGACATTGTGTCCACAAGACGAACGTCGATTTGAGTGTAAAAATTGTATGGAAATCATTAAAAACAACTGAGTGCTTTTCATAAAAAATATATTCTCAAATTATTCGTCCGTCTTTTGGAAATAGCACATGCGAAACTTAAGTATTGTAAGCTACTGAGAAACATCCCTGAATAATCTTAAATCCTTGCTGGCGGCTATAAAATTTTTTTTATGTATCCAAAAATATTTATTGCCGGCCTTTAAGGTATTAAATGCTTTTTAACACGACACAACTTCTTTTTCCATTTGCATACATTGAACTTCATTTTTGTTTTTAATACTTTTTGCAAATATGTAATTTACTCGAAATTTACAATAAAAACCATCTATCACACACTGTGTGACATGTATAGTCAAGAGTTGTACGAAAAACTGCCATATTTCGTTACAAACAAGTAAAAAAAAAAAAACAACAAAAATTTGAATTTGATATAGAAAATAAGTACTTTAAGGTATAAAAAAAAGTTTGTAATGTATATTCGATTTGTCGTTTTATTCAAAATTTGACTTTTAACCGACTTCATAAAACGATTGTGAGCCTTCAGAACTCTCTCATTTATTATGGACTGACTTAAATAAATTCTTATTTTTGAGGTGAAAGGGGTTTCTTTGCAAATGGGTCCCATAAAATTCTGTTTGATAATAATTTTCAATTTACTTCTCGCATTTACTCGATTTAAAAAAAATTTTTTAGATGGATTTTCTCGCAGTTTATTCCTATATTTTCATTTAATCGGAGAGACATTGTTCTCCAGAAATATTGGTGCCATAGAAAAGTAAGTGCTGACTCCTGAGATATTGCTTACTAAACCAACTGAACCGATTTTTTCAACCAGAATTATTTAATTAAAAAGTTCATTTAATAAATTTACATTTAAGTTTTTAGAAAATATATTTCATTTTTATGACATTCTTTTAAAAACTACTGCTTACGATACATATAGATAGTATCATTCAATTGTGCATTTCGTGTAAAGTCTAAAATTATTTCGCAATTTGACGCCAACTCTATAATTGAATGTTAATAGTTTTTTTTTTTGAAACAACTGATTCGTTTCTGTAACTCTGTAAAAGTTGTCACATCGAAAAATCTTTTATAGGATGACTCATATAATATTAGTAGGATTTTTATATGAGTCGCCCTGCAAACCAAGTAAAAATATGAAAATTTACATTTTTATTCTCACTCATCCTTTTTTTCACAGTATGATAATAAATTTTTTCAATGGGAGAAACTCTCACAATCATTACAGAACCGAGACAAAGATTCTTAAAGCAAATATTTTAATACATGTTGATTCTATAAATCGCAAATTCTTATTTAGAAGACTTAAATATAGTAATTATTCCATGGAAAAGCAATAGTTTTCAAAAGTCGCCATACAATTATCATCAGTGCTCAAGTGTAACATGTTTATTGATTCAATAGATCTGTTACTTCCACTCACTACAAAAGCCATCGATATTTAACAATGATTCCATTGGATACCTGGTCAGAATGGTCATCTAGGTAGCTTGAAAGCGGTTGAAGTGCCCAAAGGTTTGTCTGCTGCTCCGCTTCTGCGCCCCGAGACATTTTGTAGCACTAATTCGTCAAGCGTAACGATTTCAATCGGGGAAAATTATAACGGGTTGCTGATGAAAGCTGCTACCAAAAAAAAAACACAATAATTTTTTTTTCTGTGTAACCAACCTGTTCCATTTTATTTAATTTTATGGAGGGTTGGTGTTGGCTGAAGTTAGCGCGTTGACTACTAAGCAAACAATGACTGGCCAGAGCAAGTCAATCAACATCATTAATTTCTCTAATGTGCATTAGTGAGACATTGTATTAATTGTTGTCGGACTTATTTAAGTGATGAAGGCATAGCACTGGTCACTAAAAAACTGTTCCGACAGCGATTTATGCTGTTCCCAGCTAATGTACACAACATCGCCCTCCTTCGTCGGTTAGCAGACACATCGGCGAAGTAAAACAATTAATAAAATGCCTGCTAATACAGCTTAACAAAGTTAATGCGTCCACTTTACACCAGAGGCGCCTCAACACTGCTATAAAAATTAACATAAGCAGAGTTGTAAAAGACTTAAGCCTTCTAAAATTTTCAACATCTATCTTCTTTACCCTATTCCTCTCCCTGAGTTCCGGCACGATGCACAGCATACGTAGGGGTCATCCCCTAGGTGCTGGTTGTAATTAAAAAAACAAAATACGCAAAAGAAGCTTCCTGATGCAGCCATTTTCATGCAGCAACTTCCTGAGTTACGCCTAGTGATTGGTTTTCTCTCTGATTACTTTCGACTAAACTATGCTCTGTTGAAAAGTTATCTAGTTAGTTGTGTCCTTGTGTAGATTTTTCTTGGAAGAGGAATATACATTGGCTCACATTTTTTGTGAGTCTATTGTCTTATTTAACAATAGAAAGCTAATTTTTCAATCTGTGATTCCATGATATCAGGTCGACTTCTCCAAGCTCGATGCTCTTTCAAGCTGAGAGTCATACAGAATTTAATTTAATTTAGTTATCTATGGCACTAAAGATCCTCTAGGCGGCGCAGTACCGGTCTTTGGATTTGAAATTACTTTTATTCTATTCTTGGTAGAGCTGTTTTGCAAATTATTTGTGAAATTTTAATACGAGAATTACTTGAAATTGAATTGATTGAATTTGAAAGTTTTTGCTGTCATCCCACGTCAAATTTAGTCGATAAACAGACCAATTTCAGGAGAAAACTATCGAAAAAATAAGCAAACCGTATCTATGCATCGGGTATGTGATTTGATACAAATGGAACTGTTCTGAGAGACTAAACATAAAATTAAAATCAATTGAATATCTTCGAACTTTCTTAATAAAATTTCCAAATAACTTTATCTATAATCGTTAGGTGAATTGTTAAAAATAAAGACGTTTTTGTTTTTTGGTAAAGGGTAAATTATATTCGTCAATGGCTTGATGTTTTTACGTGTTTGTTGCACCTCACATAAGAACAACATACATACTTACAGCAAACATATGAAAAGCTGTCTTTACAGAGAGGGGGACAAAGTGAAAATGCAGAGAAATAAAGTAAACTTCATATGACTTGTCATATTTATGGCCAATAGGTTTATAGTTGGTAGGTACTATTTATTTATTCCACTGAACTGCTCTACCTCATGTCCGTTTGGTATGTGCGCTGGGTGATTGATGAATGTTAAAAATTTTGTCACTGTTGGGTGCCATTAGTTGTTGTTTAGTTTATTTAGCAGCCTGGTCTCACACACAGTGTGATTTTGCAAATGTTTTTCCATATATATTTTTGATTCTTTTGCTGGTTGTATATTTTGTTCTATCGTTCGTTTTTTGCTGGATGTTTTTTGTCACTGAGGCTTGCTTACTTAGAGAGTTTGTTTTTTTATATTTAGATTTTTTCTTATTACTTCAGTGTTGATTTGTAATTTGCATATATTTTTGGTATATAACCATTCGTTATTTTATTTTAATGAAAAAGTTTTTTGCTTACACTTTATAAAAGTAATAAATAAACTGTCATTGTACTGTTTTTCTATTTATTGTGTTGTTTGCACGATGAAAAAGGATTTAAGCAACAACTATAAAATTGAAAAAAAACAAAAAAAAAATGTATGTAAATGGTGTCAAATTTCGACTTATTTTTATTTCTTGCAATTTTACTTTTATTTCCTGTTGTTTTTTTTTTCTTTTATATATTCTAGGGTTTCTGGGTGATCGTTTTTTTTTCTTTTTTGTTTGATGTATTTAATAGCTTATTCGGGATTTTGTGGAATAATTCCACTACTTGTAAACACTCTTTATGTGGACGGATATCCGTTATTCATCATGTAAAAAAATATTTAATCTATATAAAGTTTTTGCTTTACACCACTACATGCATAAACTCTGATACACATATATATTATGAGTATGTGTTAAAAAATATTTGACAAAATTTCATCATCGAAACCCCTTGAATTGCTAATATGTACATATGTACATATTGCATCAAATATTTGTCAATACTCTGACTACAAAAAAAAAAAAAAAAAAACACACAAGTTATGAAACTTCAACAGTCATTAATTAGATTTGGCTTAATTGAATTACAAAAATATTATGATCATGTTTGAATTTTGCCTGCAGATTAAATGAATATGGCCATAATTTGTAATACTTCGTCATACAAAATGTTTGGCGTTTAAGTGGCAGCATTTTGTTGTTCTTTTAATAAAATCATTTATCATAATTTATAGTTAGATAAAAGAGATTTTTTTTTTCTAAAATATTCCCAAGAGAAAATAATATAAAAAAATATTACTACATAATTTCTGTATTTTATAACCTGAACCATTTCAATTTAAGTATTCTTTACTCCTACGGAATAATTTTATTTGTTGATATTTTTAAAATGGAATATGTTGTAAAAACGTATAATTCATTTCATACCACCCACCTAATAATATTATTAATATGGTGTTAAGTGTTTAAACTAAATTATAGATTTTATTCTTTTAACTTCACATAAATGATACCAAGTAATTCACTTCTTAGATCATTTGTTTGTAAAGAAGCAGACTGTGGTTTAAGTTGTCTGTATTATTTTTCCTTAATACTTATTTATTAATTGAAATCAGTTATATTTGTAAAATCAAGTTCAAGTTAAAGTCTTATAAAAAAATAAAAAGTTATGATTAATAAGAGTCATATCAATTAAGAAAGTGACTAACTTTAAAGATATTTTAACGAGAAAAACAAATTAAATAAAACAAAACCTTCCCTAGAGTTGCGGTTATGCATTTACGTGACTAGCCACACCTTGGTGCTGCACTTTCTGGATCAGATGATAATTGACTTTTCCTACATATTACTTTTTGCCAATTAACTATAAAACTTATATGTCACTAATCAATATCTAAAACAACAAAAAATATTTATAGTAATATTATAAAGAGGTAATGTTTGTATGTTTGTTTGAGTTAATCTAAGGCGCCACAAGTTCGATTTCCGAAACATTAAGTCTCAAACTGTATTTATTTTCCGTTAAAGTGGTTATAATAGGGTCAAGGGGAGAGTAGCTTCCCATACTCAGGAAATATTTACTATGGTGTTAGAAGGTATCTATTAAATTATGGATCAATAAAGTAAAAACAGTACCTACAGTTCGAAATCGAAAGCAACAGTCTTTTCTAAATTTTAATGGGTAAACGACTCTTGAACCGAATTTGATAAGACTCAAAACATAGATCCGTGAATAAGATCATAAAAGGTTTTTCAATAGGGATGATATGATTTTGAAGTCACATTTCGGCCATTTGTATTATTTTATGATCTGTCATTTGTTTTTCATTGTATTCAGTAGTGTTTACAATTTCATTATGGAGAGATACACGCAACAACAACGTTTGGAAATTATTCAGTTTTATTATCAAAATAATCGTTCTCCATTTGCAACTTTTCGTGCGCTTTTGCCATTTTATTGTCGTAATAATCGTTCAAGTGTGCTCGCTATTCGTCGAATTGTTGAAAATTTTGAGCTTACATTTTATTTAAATAATGTTCAAGTGGCAATAAGACAAAGAACCGCTCGAATTAATGCAAATATTGCTGCCGTTTAGGCAAGTGTTGCTGAAGACCGCAATTTATCGATTCCAAGACGTGCTCAGCGCTTGGGACTGTCTCAAACCACAAACTGACGGATTTTGAGAAATGATTTGGGTTTGCATCCGTATAAAATTGTTCTCAATCAAGAACTGAAGGCATTCGACCACCGTAAACTCGTGAATTTGCTGATTTTGTCACACAGCAAATGCAACAATTAAATTATTGCGAGAAAAGTTTGGAGATTCGATTATTTAAAGAAATTGTGATATTGAGTGGATTCCAAGAAGTTGTGATTTACCACAATTAGACTATTTCTTGTGGGGTTATTTGAAGTTATTTGGCTTTCGAAATAAACCAAACTAAGAGTTTGTGTTGATTATTAGTAATTTCCAATGGGGAATTTCGTACTAACCAAAGTTTTTTTCAATGTATAAAAATAGAATAAAAAATGAATTATTTTAATTATTATTATTATTTATTATGACATGTTCATATTTTATTTATTAAATTATAAACTTAGTCTATTTACAAAGGATTTCCATTCATTTCTATTTCTTGCTATATATCTTAACTGGTCTATTGATTTGTCAGTTTCAGTATTAATTGTCTTACGCCACGTATTTCTTGGTCGCCCTCTGGATCTGTGACCTTGTGGGTTCCATTGATGAGCAGAGTGTGATATATCGCTTACGTCCTTTCTTAGAGTATGACCGAGCCAGCCATATTTTCTTTTGATGATCTCATTGTGTATACTCTTTTGATGAGTAATTGTCCATAATCTTTGATTGGAGATAGTACGTAGCCACCATATTTTTAAAATGGACCGTAGGCATCTATTAATAAAAGATTGCAGTTTATTAACTATGGCAACAGTCGTTAGCCATGTCTCCGACCCGTAGAGTAAAACTGATTTAACACATGCGTTAAATATTTTAATTTTTGTTTGCAGTGCTATTGTTTCTGACATCCATATATTTCTAAGAGATCCATATGCCCTTTGCGCTTTCCTTATTCGATTGCATATATCTACATAGGCACCACCATCCCGTTACCCAGATACTCAAATTCAACTACATCAGCTATCTGTTGTCCACTAATAACAAAAGGCGTAGCATTGCTTGTATTAATCCTCATAGCCTTGGTTTTTCGGCTGTTTATTTTTAAACCCAATTTAATGAACGCGAATCCATTAAATTATTTTAATTCTCGTATTCTATTTCTGTTGAAAACTTCGTTAAATAGTTGATATTCTCCCCAATAAGTATCCACTTTACGAAATTTCTAAAGATGGACAATTGAACGCTGATGAGAGGTGTAGCGGCCTTGAAATCGGAACTAATGCGTTCTGCTAAACTGATGGGATATAATAATAATATTTTTCAACAAAAAAAAAATATAACTCTTAGCAATTTGAATTTTCATTAATTCAATAAAACTGAACTTGAGCCTGATAAAATTACTTTTCATATTTAAACTAAACTCCTCTCTTAAAGCTTTACAAGTCAATATTGAACAACGTGCCACTCATGACATACGACTTGATTTAGTGGAAAAAGTGCTCGAAAATTGGGTTAATCGAATTCGTTCCTACAGAAGAAGTCGTGGAGGCCATTTGAATGACGTTTAATTTAGAACTTAATTATATCGATTGTACTTCACATTAAATAAAAAACTTTTGAATTTCCTTAAGGCCGTGCTTCACTATCCTACACAATCGTACGATTCATTCACAGGAAAATCTTGCAAAAATCTGACCGACTTTAAAAAATCGTTTCAGAATGGTTTTGTAGGTGCCACACTATCATACAAATCTGATGCCAAAACATCTGGTTGACAATAAATACTCTGGTTTCCTGATTCACTGTTTTACTTAAAGACCTAAAACAAAATACAACTTACAGCTAAAATTTGTGGCAGTAGGAAGTGTGTATACGGGATATCGACCCGAAAACAACGTAATCACATATTTGCTTAACTAAAGTTACTCCAAGAACAAAATACAACTTGCAGCTAAATATAGGGAAAGTGCTACCTCCCATATAAAGTCATTATAAAAACTCACATAACCCGAGAAACAGTGATAGTCTTAAAATTTAATGTGGTTTATTCCTAAATTATAATAAGTTTTTCTGCAAAACGTTGAAGCATATGAGGGAGGACACGCATAATCTCAATTTGAAGAAAATCTCAAGAAGGAAACCTAATAAGTCAATACTTGATAAATAGATGGCGCCATTTATGCAATTAGGGTTTACACAAAGTTCACGCGGGCGAAACTGGGCGGGTCAGTTACTTCACTTAATTCACATGATAAAGTCTCTGATATTCTAATATTTGAGGTTCGCCAAATCACAAATGCCTTCATGAAAACGCCTGCTCAGCCATATTTGCCTATTGCGTTATTGCCTTGTGCAATGATAGAAGATATGCCTTCTACAGTTTGTGGCTCTATTTCATACCCGCATATCCTACAATAATCCGAAGTGTCATTTTCCCATCTGTTGGTCCTCGCTCTAACCGGCGCAATGGCGAATCAACGCGCCTACTAAGACTCTTTTATGTTTGTAAAAACATAAGAGATGTTTTTTTTCTGTTGCATGCAAATCTTATGCAAAATGTTTTATAGTACATTTGTTTCTTATTGCATCTTCCACGATATCAAAAAAGTTGAAATTTTCGTACAAAAAGAGACGAAAAAATTAAAAGTTCTTGAATTTTTTTTTTGCAAATTTTGAAAGAAAAACAATAAAATTTAATAAATCTGCAAAAAATTCACATTTATTCATTACTCATTTCGAGATACTCATGTCCAAAGTCAAGCAAGTGAAACTTTTTTTTTAATTTGAAGAGCAAGTTTTGTTTTAAAAAACATTCTTAGTGCTAGTCATTATAGATTGAGTTTTTCTCTCTTATATCTCCGTAAGGACATCAAGAGTTAGAAATTAATGCATAAGATTCAATACAATTAAAAAATTACTATAAAATTTTGCTTTGGATTATCCAATTTGTATCAATACATCGAAGCATCAGAAAAATTTCAACATCATGATGGAAAAAAAATGTCCCATACGTAAGGCTCGTATCTGTACTGTTTTTCGCAGTATTGTACTGTTTTTCGACATCAAAAACTGCGTACTGCTTTTCTCCCTCAAAATACTGTTTTTCGATACATAATAGAAATAAAAACGGCGAACAGCGAATTCATGCAATAATATTGTTTACTTCAAAAATAAGCATTCTCCTCGAGAATGTTTCGATTGTGGATCGGTGGGTGGAGATATTTTTTCATCTCAGTAACGCCGATTGCGAATTCAAAGAAATGGCCACGATCGTTGAATATATTTTATGTTTGCCAGGAACTTCAGCATCAGTGGAACGAATCTTCTCTGCAGTGAACAAAACTTGGACGTCAGACAAAACTTGATTAGATGTGCAAACATTGAAGGCAATTCTGACCGTCAAATGTAATTTGAAGTACAAATGCTTTGATTTCTACAATTACCTCAAAACGGAGCCGGCATTGCTTATTTAAATTGCTTCAAACGACAAATCCAAAACAACAAAAGCTGATTTTGATGGAAATGATTCAGATGATGGAAATGATTGTTAATTTTTTATTTTTTTTATATATTGAATAAAATATATACTGCGAAAAGTACTGTTTTACCAAATCGATTTACTGCTTTTTTAAAAAATTTCAGTGAAATGTACTGTTTTTGGTTCAAAAAAATATACGAGCGTTACCCATACGCCATGTCCCGTACTACCATACTTAAATTTTAATAAGGAAAAAACTATTCATATTTTATTAGTAAAATCTAGCCCATTTTAAGAAACATTGACTCACATTATTAAAAAATTAATCACATTAATTTACTGTTTCAGGTTTCGGTGAAATAAAAATATTAATTGTTTGCTGCAAAACCTACTTCCTTTTTTTGTCTCGTACGACAGTCTTAGTTTTTTGCAATTATCTTTAAAACTAAAAATTCTTTATAATTGGATTTAGCACCATCAATAGGGCTAATCAGGGGCCATAACTTAGGCTAATAATCAAAACAAAAATCTATTTTATATTGATCTCTTTTCCACCTTAAATGCGTACGACTGTCCCGTACGACAGTATATCCAACAAAAACCTATTTTAATATTAAATATTTTCGATGCATTTAATTATTCTACAGAATTTGGCGAATTTTGTTTTTGCACCTGCTCTTTTTATTAAAGCTGTTACTTAGTGGCCTTGTAGCATGATATATTGATTAAATATTCCTTAACCCATTTTATGTTTTATTTAATGCCTTACCTCGTTTTAGTTTAAAATGTGAGAACTTTTAGCTTAAGTTTTGCAGTAATTTGTTTAACAAATATGCAGACATAAACAATGAAGTACGAGTTTATGGATGGAACTCCCATCTATAGAAACGGTAGACACAGAAAAGAAGTTCTATGTATGACTTTCTTGTACCGCATCTCAAGTGATTTAGAATTTTCTTTAATGATTTATAATGGTACTATTTTGTTTAAATTTTTAAAAGAAATATTAAAGAATGATTTCTTAAGAGAACAAATGTTTGCTTAGGCTTAAATTAAATGGAGATTTGTAAAGACTGAAACGATTGATTTAATAGCGATTACACTATTTTGCACCACTGGCCCATCTAGGTGCCTGTCTGTCCATTTAAACGCTTCTCCTCCCTTTCGACAAAACACGTACAGCGTCTTGCTTGTTTTTTTTTCGTGTTGTTCTCTTTAACCTAAAACGAATTTCATTCATATTGAGATAATTATAATTTTCATAAATCTTCATCACATTTAATTGTGTTTGATAAGCGTGGAATATTCTTTTGAAAAGATTTAATTTTTAGTTTGCAAGTCGCAAAAAGTACACCAACCAAAGCACTACAGTGGAATGAATATAAATAGTTTTTCATCTTGTTTTTGTGACTTGTATTCCTGTTCTTTCAGAGAGATCGAGTTCATTTGCCGCCACATTTTGTGTTATGAGTTCTAAGGGATTTTTTTTTCTGTTTTACTGTTTTATGGTCACGAGAATCACTGATTGATGCAATTTAGTAGTTGCATTTGATTGTTTAAGATAAAAGTTGGTAATATGGTTCTAAAGATATACTTAGTTGTACTTGTAGTAGTACATGGCTAAAACATTTATTAAAGTACGTTGTATATATGTATGTATATATGTGTTGATCTTTTGTACCATAGAGAGCAGCAAATGATTTAAAAATGCTTCCTGGTAATTATTGGCATTATTAAACGATCGATTGATATCGTTCTGTTAAAGTCATTTTTATGAGATTCAAATCTTTAAATGTACAAACACGTAGTATTTTTTAGTTTTGTTTACTAACCTGACTTGGGTGGTAAATTTTTGTAAAATTTTAATAAAAATTTGACACACAAGCATGTAGTAATTTTTTTAATTTTGCATAAAATTCACATTAATTTGCATGTAGATGAAATCAACTTTTAATAAATTTTCTTGTTCGAATTTTGCATATTATTCACAGGCCTACAGTGCACTGACCCTTTTCCCCAGAAGGCACAGCACCAAGGTGTGGATATCACCAAGATGACAAAACGTACCGCACCGGGGGGAAAGTGTTATGACAGTACCTCGTATTGTTTCATTTTATGGAAGTTGATAGAGGAAATTAAAATTTTATTTATGTTATTACGTATAAACGTAATTATTATTCGAACTTATATTGATGCACTGATGCACCTATTTTTTGTTAATTGTTAGTAATTTCTAACCAGTGATGGGCAAATTTCGTACCAACCAGCACTGTTTAAATGTAGAAGAAAATGAATTAAAAATTAATTCTCGTATTCTATATCTATATCTAAAACTGGTTAAATGGTTGATGTTCTTCTCAATTAGTATCCACTTTACGAAAAATTGTAAAGATGGACATTTGATACGTGCTGATACGTTCTGCTAAAAAATTAATTGGATGTAATAATATTTTCAACATAAAAAGCTTTTAGTAATTTTGAATTTTCATTAACTTAATAAAAAACTGAACTTGAGCCTAAATAATATTACTTTTCATAGGAAATTAAAATTTTTAACGGAAGCACAAACAAAAGTAAGGACATCATTGTCGCAACAGTATCGCACATTAGAGGGTGGTGTTGGCTGAAGTGGTTAGCGCGTTGACTACTAAGCAAACAATGACTTGGGGCCTGGGTTCAAACCCTGGCCAGAGCAAGTCAATCAACATCATTAATTTCTCTAATGTACATTAGTGTGGCATTGTATTAATTGTTGTCGGACTATTTAAGTGATGAAGGCATAGCACTGGTCACCAAAAAACTGTTCCGACAGCGATTGATGCAATCCAAGCTAATGTACACAACATCGCCCTCTTTCGTCGGTTAGCAGAAACATCGGCGAAGTAAAACAATTAATAAAATGCCTGCCAATACAGATTAACAAAGTTAATGCGCCTACTTAACACCGGAGGCGCCTCAACCCTGCTATAAAAAAGTTAACAAAACGCGCAAAGCAGAGTTGTAAAAGAGTTAAGTCTTCTACATTTTCAACATCTATCTTCTCTACTCTATCCCTCTCTCTGAGTTCCGGCACAATGCATTGCATACGTAGGGATCATCCCCTGAGTGCTGGTCCTAATTAAAAAAAAAATTAAGCAAAATCTGCTCCCGTTCGCTACAATATGCGAGAAGTCTATCAATCTGTTTAGTATTGAAGAAATTAACTTATTAGCCCAAAATAAAGGTAACATTGTAACTACGAATGTAGAGTAATTCACTAGACAGAAGGAAAATTTCCAGACTCCCCTGAGAATTGAAGAATATCAAAAGTGTTATAAGAGATCATAATCTACAAAAGATCCATCTCTGGATAAAGTACGGATTGCGGTACAGAAATATAAAAAAAAAAATTAAATCAGCCGACACCGAAAACCTTCTTCCAGAGCTTTGAAAATACGCACTGGGTTTAATTACATACTTATTGTCAAATAACACATCGTACGTTTCGGTACGACACCTATCCCGTCGTGTGGTGCCATGCCGTACGTTTCCGTACGACAGTGATTGTTTTTACTTAGAGCCTGTAGTTCTTTTATATACGATACTGAGTGGAATTTGTTGCGATTTTTAAATAAAGAATATTTTACTGAACATTTTTGCAAAAGTCTAGGATGATTTTTTTTGGGTTTTATGAAGTTAAAAATGTATGAAATGTACAGAAATGTACGACAAAAAAAAGCCTATATAAAATAAAAAGTAAAGGTTAGAATGGACTAGGGACACTCATTTAACAAGAAAACAAAAATGTTTGGCCTCCTGGAAAGGTTTTCGTCAAAACTGCTTGGCTTTCAATGTGTTGAGGAGGAAATTTTCAATTCTGCTGATTTTTCCTTGTAAGTAGAAAGACGTACTACACTCAGAATATAAAAAAGTATATTCAGTTGTAACTGAGGAAGGATAATGCCACTTACCACCTCTCAAAAGTAAGTGGCTTTTGTAATCCTTGACTGTATCTCTGGCACAACAGAGATTACCTTATGCAGCGACCAGATAGCTTTTATGTCGTTGGAATCATTATGGAAATTTGTGTGGAATGGGGTTCACTACTGTTCCTTGCTTTCTTCGATTTCGAACGTGCGTTCTGTAATAATAATCACAACGATATTTGACAGAGGTTTATGAGAACTGTGATACCTGGCAAAAAATAATAAAAATTATACGATTTTTGTACAGTGATGTATCGTGCCGAGTATACTTCAGAGGCTAGAACAGTGAAACATATACGGAGTGTGGCAAGTTTACGTTCTATCTGCTATTAGACTTGTTCAAGGCAAAAACTAATGTAGAGACAATTTAATAATCAGCTTCATGATATGAAGTTCTCAATGCAGAGGAACAACGCACTTACAGTGGGCTTTAAAATATATAGCGTAAAACCTAAGATATTGCGAATATAAGCTAGTAAAGCTAAGAAACAGAATGTGGCCTTCATAATTTAAAATATTGCACGCAAGTGAATTTGAGTGCAATTCATGTTTTTTTATATTTTTTACACATGTTTTCACTAGCGGGACATCTAGATCTTTATAAATTCGCTGATTTCTGACATACCAGAAGGCTGATGTAATTGTATGGAGAGTTTGGTTTTTTATCGCCTTTGAATTTGTTTCTAGCTTTGAGGACCGGATTCAGTAAGATCATATTGGTTATAGGATCGCATTGTATAAGAAAACTTTAAAGTCTAGGCTTAGTATAGAATTTCTAACAATTGCCTGAAAAGCATAATGGCTTTATTTGGGCCAATTCGACTGAACTTCAATTGACAATGAAGCTTGGCGAAAAAATCTGCACTGGGTTGATCACATCCCGGGAAAGGATAATTCTGATATCGGCTAATAAAGTCTCAAATAGAATCCACAAGCCAGGAGCAACTGAGGACCTCCCTAACTACAGTGACGCACATCAATAAACGTTGAAATGTATTGTAATAGATGGTTTAGGCAACAAATAATATAATTTGCGCTAAATGAAGTTATCGTGATATTGAGGAGAAGAAAAGTGTTTAATTAAAAAAAAAAATCATAATAGTGATCACAGATTTAACAATATTTCTGTATTATTTAACAAATATTTGAACAAAATAAAAACAAGAAGATGAAAACACTTGGTGTTACTTCAAATCATTTTGTTTATGGAATTGAAAGAATTATTGTTGATAAAAATATTGTATGCAAATGTTTCCCCGATGTGAATGCGCCTTTAGTAATTTACACTTATGGTGTTTTCTTTTCTACAAAAAAATGCTACATCTCCATGCAGAAAGTGTACTTACGTGTTTGTTTCTTAAAAATGTTTTGCTCTCTAAAAGGGCAGTGTGTTTGATTCTAAAAAATTGCCCTCAATAATGGTGGAAGGCATTGCACTTTTTGCCCCGTTAAAATCGGCAGTGTTGTAAGTGCCCTGTAAAACATATGGCAAAGCGATTTAATACCAAGTGGCCTTATTAGTACAACAAGATCTATCATTCACCAAACTGTAATGTTAAATGCATATACAAAAAGTTGTTGTTTAGCTTTTCATATAGAGATTGACACTTTGGTTAGAAAGCTGCAGATAATCTCCACTAATAACGCCACCTGGTATTAATTCGCCTTAACATGGGGTTTTTGTTTATAAATAGTGTTACCAGACGAAGTTGAAAAAAATCGCCTGGAATTGGGAAGTAAAAAAGTTAAGGTTTTAAAGTTAAAATTTCTATTGTTTCATAGGCCAGCCATGAGAAAACATTACATTGTTAATGCTAGATTTTCAGTAATATAGAATCTTACTGGATTCGGTGTTATAAAATTGCTCTCATAACAAAATCTTCATATGAAAAAATCGTTAAAAGTTCAGATCGATAAATCAGCTATCTGGCAGCTGTATTTTCATGTTTACGTATTGTATGAAAATAAATTGGTGAATTTTTTAACATATTCAGCAATTTTAAACAAAAATGTTAAAAATAATGATATTGCCGCATCTATTATATGTGCAGAAATAACTGTCAGTCAATTATTGGATTCATTCTCCTCATGTGATGAGGAAGATATGTTAAATTTATTAAGTCGTAGCCCTCATCCGCGTGTCAAAGGATTTGTTGAATTTTTTTTAATTGTGTAGAAAAAGCTTCGCTGTCAGCTGTTAAAAACAGTGCGTTCCACTTTTTCATAAATCGAGTTTTATTCTATTGAAATAATGAGTTGCATTGTAACAGGGTTGGCAAGACATTTTATTCATGTGCCTTTCAACAAGGTGCCATTTTGTGTGTAGAAAAGAAAACACCATTAAATTAAAAAAAAAAAATATATTAACAGACCCATAGAAACTTCACATCACTGTGACGTTATTGCCAAAGTGTTTTTAATGTTATTTAATGATTTTTTTTTTTTAATTTTTTTATAGTCATTTTGTTTAAATTATATTTAATCCTTAAGGCAAATCTTATGTCAATATAAAAATGGTTGAAATACAAAAACGTGGTCATATGTCATTACAAGTTCATGTGTTATTGTCAGGAAATGTTCATGATTCTTTTATATCAAATACGAGCTTAGCAATTTAATTTCTTTTTTTCTTGTTTTTATTTTGGCATTTGGAGAACAAATCTTATAGAAAGAAGCAATAAAATTGTTTAAAACAGTAGTTAAAATCTAACTTTATAATAGTAAAAAAATAATAGCAGCAAAAAAAAAAAAAAAAAAAACAAACATGCTGACTTAATAAAACTATAAAGTATATTGGCAATCATTTATCTATTATACATATATACATATAAACATATCAGTTAGACGTTTGTTTTTTTTTGTTTAGTTTGTGGTGAAGTTACACCCCATGTTTATGTATGGATTTGGGATGGGCTAATGCTCTTTCACTTACTTACTTACTTTATAGAGTAGAGACAGCTAAACAGACAAACCGATCGACAAATATATGAACTAATATACGTTTGAATGTGTGTATGTATGTTTGAGCTGATTGTATATAAACAAACATTTCTGACCAAACCTATCTACCTGTTTCAAATTGACATTTCAATGCATTTATGATTTTTATCTTAAACTTGTACTGGATATAAATATATAAAAGCAAAAAAAAAAAAAAATCTCTAAACATATAAGCAGCCTAAACTCACATATACACATACATATTACGTATGCATGTATAGATAGATGTATATTTGTATTCTTTTGTTTTGTTTTTTTTTCTAGAATTGCTATTGTCAAGTGCTGCTGCTTTAAATTGAACTGATTTAGATAAATTGTGCACGATTTCACGTGCAACTCTTCTGCTTATATTTATTGAAGTTTTTCTTTGGAAATAAAAACGAAAGAAAACATTTTGTTTTTTTATAATTCTGCCAAGAAAATAAGTTAGACATTATTAAGATGCTTAAGGCTGAGTAGCTACCAACCCTCCCTACAATATTTTGAATAAGTTTTAAATTATTTCATAGTCATAAAAACATAATATAACGATATAGAACTTACAAGTAATGCAATCAGTGTTTAAAATTAGTTTTTTTATTTTTATTTATTATACTGGCGACTAGTGAGAAAATATGATCCGTTTCCATTTTTGATAGTAGAGAAACTAAAAATATATACCTGATAACAAATAAATTTCCAGTTTTCTAAAAAAAATTTTGTACTTGACAACTAGTAAAATTTTTTACTAGCACACAAAATAAAAATAAATTCTCTGTAATATATTGTATCGTATTACGAAGGAGATTTTCGGCCATAGCTACCACACTATTAAGCCACTATATTGATCTATGCCAAAGATCAACAGTTGGAGCTGTGGGAGAATTATTACACTAAACTGTTGTCGGTTAATCCGACAGAATCTACAACAATATGTGATTGCGAGCCAATGCATCATATGAATAACGTACGAAACGATATAAACATAGCAAGCCCCTCATCTGAAGAAATGATAGCTGCAATTAAACGTCTGAAGTCCGGTATATCTGCAGGCCCTGATGGAATACCTCCAGAGATTTTGAAAATAGACATCACACAAACAGCCAAATTACTAGAACCCCTTATTTCATATTTTTGGTTAAACGAGAAAATTCCTGATGATCTTAGAGAAGGCACATATGGCAACTCTAGTGCCTGAGTAGACATAAATTTTTCGTCAGCTGGTCTTTTTATTACTTTTCAAGTTTTAACTCACAAGAATATATTATCTAGCTAGTCCTGGGAAATAATCTTTGACTTATTTTGTAAAAAACATCAAGTTTAGTTTGGTGATTATTTATACCCTCTATTACAAGTGTTTTTGATTAAACCTTTGGTTACTGCTGCTGTGAGCCATTTTGCTGTTTGTTGAGTTGTTGCATGCTTGTTGTTGCACGCCATTTTGCGAAAACATCAAGTTTTTTTAATTATACACATCGGCTACAAGTATTTTTTGCTGAAACCTTTGGTTGTTGATGCTGTGATCCATATTGCTGTTTGTTGAGTTTGTTGGAGCCTGTTGTTGCTGTTGTACACCGCTCTGCGAAATAAATCGTTTTGCAATATTTCTTCTGGAAATCTCATCCTGATTTTGATATGGCTCCGAAAAAGAATGTTCATAAGTGCGGTATGTGTGCTATTAGTATTGGGAATCAGGCGTGCATCATGTGTGACCTGTGCTCGCTGTGGGTGCATGGTACTTGCGCAGGCATATCTGATGATGATATGAATAGAATTGGTGAAATTGGCTCTGCTTCTTTTATTTGTGCTTCATGCAAGAGCAATAACTCGCCTGCCGGTCTGCGTGGGGAAATCTCCAGCTTAAACACAAAATTTGATAAACTTAATTCTAAATTGGATGATATCATGTCAAAAGGAATAGACGATCGTGAGTCTTTTAAGCAGTCTCTTATTGATGTTGTTGCCGATGTTAAGAAGGAATTTGCTGCCTTTGCTAAAGATCTGAAAGTGGATATATCTCAATGTAATGACCTTATTAGAGAAGTTGAATCAGACACAACAGCTAAAATATCAGCCTTGAAGGCTGAAAACAATGCTTTGCATATGAAATTTAATCGTTCTGACATAGTCATTAGGGGTCTGCCTGATTGCTTACATGACCTATCTGAAGTTGTGACTCATTTGGCATCTGCTTATGGAATCCAGGTTAATGAGCATGATATTAATCAAGTGTCATATATTAACTATAAAAAAGCAATACTTTTGAAGCTAAACAGGGTATCCCTCCGTGATAAAATCATGGAGTCCTATTTTAAAACGATTAAAACTAAACCACTTAAAGCATCTGACGTTGTGAAGAATGATTTAATTCCCTCTAACCTTTTGGATCGACGGGTGTTTCTGAATGAACATTTTTCCCCTGAGGCTGGTAGGTTAAACAGTGTATGTCTTAAGCTACGACAAAACAAGATTATTAGCAAGTTTAGAGTGGTGAATGCGTTGAAACCTGTGGCTGTGCTTACGATGTGTGATAAGACTACGATCGAGCGGGATGCAAAGGGATGTGAGGAGCTTCTGAAAGGAGGTATCGTTCCGGCATAGCGGGAGAGACTATGATATGTATGCCGTTTATTCTATTCTTTTTGTTTCTTTAATCTTTTTATATGCATGCTTATTGATCTATTCTGGTTATTTCTTTATTTCCCTAAAAAGCTGTCGCTGCAATAACTCATTGACTGTTTTTCTGAATTTTTTCTTGGCTGTTTTTTACGCCCATTCATGTATTTCTGATTTATTGCAGCTAAATGCTTCTGAACGTTAACCTTTTCTTATATTATCTTTATATTCTTGTTTTTATTATGATCTTCCAGTTGATAAAATAGACTGATTGTTATTTATTGTGTAATATGAATAATATAAATAATTTTTATTGCTATGAATTGCTTTGCTTAATGCTTTCACAGCACTCTTTTTGGTTCCCCGCTTGTACTTTTACTCATGTCGTTGCCTCTTAATGGTAATATGGGCCCTGTGATTAGTGGTAATTCCTATATTAAAAGTGTGTTTCAAGATTCTGATAATAAGCTTAAAGTTGGCCACCTTAATTGCCGAAGTATTAGGCCTGCATCAAAGTCGGTTAAACTCGATGAGTTGGGGACTATTTTAAGTGATGGTGTATTTGATGTATTTGCGGTCTCTGAAACGTGGTTAGATGGTACTGTATCTGGTTGTGCTGTTACTTTTCCTGGCTATATGTTTTGTAGGAGTGATAGGCCTACTAGAGGTGGTGGCGTTGGTATCTGTCTCCAGGAAACTTAAGTTCAAGTCTCTCCGCAGAATCTATGTTGCTGGGCAATGTGAGTCTTTATTTATCGAGCTCCACCTTTTTAATATCAAACTTTTATTCGGCGTAGTATATCTGCCTTATGGTAATGTGGCTATGTTCGAGGAGTGTCATCGTGATATTTTCTCTAGGTATGTGAACACTATTGTTGTTGGTGATTTTAATTGCAACTTATTTAATGTCCCTAGATCAAATAGCATGAGGTCTCTATGTGAGGGTCTTAAACTGCTTATTGTTCATAATTCTATGCCCACCCACTATGATTTGGCCAATGACTCGACATCGTTGTTAGATTACTTTCTGGTTAGTGATATCTCTTTGGTTAACTTTACTGGTCAATTACAATGCCCTACGATATCTGATCATGCTTTAATTTTCGCTGCCTTAACCTTGAATTTTTCGCCCCCCCAAGAATTTATTGAATATCGTGACTATGACTTTATAGACTGGAATGGGTTATTTTTGCATCTTTCTAACTTTAATGTTGGTCTTATTGTAAACTCTACTGATGTCAATACGAAATGCGATTTATTTTCATCTCTACTTACGGAACTGTTTTCGTTTGTTCCTGTTGTTAGAAAGAGGTTACGCTTGAATGGCAATGCGTGGATGAATTCGCGTGATATTTTATTCGCTAGGTCTTTAAGGGATTTGGCTTATTCGACTTTTAGGTCGAATCGTTCTGTGGAAAATTGGACTATATACTGTAAACTAAGAAATAGGGCCAAGAGAGTGATAAGACGCGAGAAGAGGAAGCATTTTTTAAGAAATTTTCAGGGTGTTGATTCTGCATGCTTATGGCGGATTTTGCGTAATTCTGGATGTACTAGTGCTGATAGTGACGTGATCTGGGATGGTGATGTTGGCTCCCTGAATGACTATTTCGTCGGAGATCAACATTCTATTGATACTGCTGAATGTGATATCGGAACGTTTGTGAATTCTACTGACTCGTTTTCTTTTTCCTGTGTCGATGAGCTGGAAGTTATTGAGGCATTAAATAAAGTTAAGTCTGGATCTACTGGTACTGATGGTATCCCTATCAAATTTATTAAGCTTATATTTTCCCATATATCTTTTATCTTGTTGGATATTATAAATTTTATTTTTATGTCATCCCATTTTCCTAGATCCTGGAAAATAGCTCGTGTTGTTCCGCTACCTAAAACTAAAATTGTCAATAATGCCGAAGATTTCAGACCGATATCTATTCTTCCTGCTCTATCCAAAATGGTTGAGCATCTCATTAAGAATCAAATACTTCGTTCCGTGAGGGGAGCTATCTATGAGTCACAGTATGCTTTCCGTGAAGGTCATAGTACCGCATCGTTGCTACTTAGTTTGACTGACTCTATAAGGGATTATATAAATTGTGGCAGACTCTGTGCTCTGATATCGCTGGATTTATCTAAAGCTTTTAACTCTATTTCCCACACAACTATGATATGTAAACTCAGAGATCAATTTAATTTTTCAAGTTCTGCTTGTAGACTTATTTTTTCGTACCTAGTAGATAGGCTACAATTTGTGGAGTTTAAGGAAGCTAGGTCTGGTATTTTGCCCCTTCACTCTGGTGTTCCCCAGGGATCGGTCCTGGGCCCCCTCTTATTCATTCTATATGTTAATGATTTGTATCTACAGACAAATTCTGATGCGTGTGAAACATTCTTGTTTGCTGATGATGTTCTTCTTTTATTCAATGGGGACCGTTCCCTGTCTCAGAGGTTGCAACATAGTATAGATGGCTGTCTGGATCGTGTCCTGAAATGGACCTCTGAAAATTCACTTTCTATTAATCCTTCTAAAACTAAGGCTATTTTCTTTGGAGCTTCTGACTCTACTTCTCACTCTTTTAGACCTCACCTTGGGCATGCCGATATTGAGTGTGTTTCTCGGCATAGATGTTTAGGTGTGGTATTAGACGGTTGCCTTTCTTTCGAAAATCATATTAACACTGTATCTGGTAGGGTGTGGGGCTCGCTACGTAGGATATATTCCTCCAACTTGTATTTGCCTTTTCGGGTTAGGCTCAGATTAGCTCATGCTCTTCTTATGCCGCAGGTTCTTTACTGCCTTGAAGTGGTGTCTGCTGCTTCTGTTGAAATGTGTAATAAGCTGCGACGCATAGTTAATATGATTGTCAGATTCGTGTATAATGTTAGGCGTTTTGACCATATCTCATCCTTCGTACGCGAATTCCTGGGTTTTACGTTTAACGATTTTATAAAGTATCGGAGCCTCCTTTTTTTCTATAGGGTAGTGCGTAGTGGTGCTCCATCTCCATTGTATGACAAATTTATCTTCCTGCGATCTTCTAGAAATCCACAGATTTTCATTCCAAGAATTTCTAGACGTATTTTTGAAAGATCTTATGTGGTTAGAATTGCTCGCTGGTGGAACTGTTTGCCCTATGAACTTCGCATTTTTTCCCATTCCAATAACGTTTTTCGTGTTAAACTTAGAAGGTATTTAACCAGTATCTAGTGATGCGTTTGCCTATATATTTATGTATATATATATGGATGTATGCGCAATTGGGTATAGACTCTAAAATCCTGATTTATTTTCTACATACTTACCTAATATACTTACTACCGTCTAAACTAGTTTTTGAGACATCAGATATACATATTTAAATTCCAGTTATTTGTAGTATGCTTATTCTTTCCCACTCCAACGATTTTTTCGTTGAATTGCTACTAATGGGACCATGTTACCTTATACTTTGTGCTTTTATTATTACCTTTAAATCTTTTCTTTAAGGCTGGGGAGCCAATAAAGTAATGTGATTATAAATTAATTCATTATTGTTTTTATTCTTTAATTTTTAGTTAAAATGTTTAAACAAATTAGAAGTAAGAACTCGGGATTTTTATTACTATGTAATACATATTTATATTTTTGGCCAAAATAAGGCTTTGTATTACTCTATTGAATAAATAAATAAATAAATAAATAAATAAATAAACTTGCAAAAAAAGGAAACTTGCAAGATTGCTCCAATTGAATATCGTAAACAAAATCATAGCTCACATCCTGCACAACCGCATTTCATCCATTATTGAACCACATCAAAGACGAGAACAAGCGGGCTTTAGGCCACACAAGTCATGTATTGATCATATCAACAGCTTGAGGGTAATTGTGGAACAGTCGGTTGAATGGCGCTCACCTCTGTACTTAGTGTTTGTTGACTTCAGACGTGCGTTCGACACTTTACAACACTATGCGATATGGGAAGCTCTAAGATGCAAAGGAGTTCCCGGAAAGTTAATCAATCTCATTAAGGAGCTATACAACAACTCATTGTGCTCCATACTTCATGAGGGTTCAGCAATCAAACCCATTAAAGTAAACGTAGGAGTTCGTCAAGGCTGTGTTTTGTCTCCACTACTGTTTAACATAGTACTTGACGTAGTTATGAAACACTGTATGGATATGCATCATGGTATTTTCTGGGGCCTTCATGATAGGATAGATTATATTGATTATGCAGATGACGTCTGTCTTCTATCCCACCGCTTCTCAAGCATGCAATCCAAGATTCAAGCCTTTGCTACGCGTGCTGCCAAAGCGGGCTTACAAATTAATATCAATAAAACTAAATCAATGCGCATAAACTCCTCATGCAATACGAACTTTCAGCTTTCGGGCCAACCCATTGACGATGTTGAAAACTTTTGCTATCTGGGGAGTATTATTTCAAAAAGCGGGGGCAGCAAAGAAGATATACAGAATAGACTGTGAAAGGCGAAGCAAGCATATGGCACGCTTAATAAATTCTGGAGATCGCAAAATATCTCAAATCACACCAAAATTAAAGTTTTTAATAGCAACGTGTAATCTGTGCTTCTGTATGGCTGTGAAACCTGGAATATTTCGAGTCGGGAAATGAGTTGTATGCAAGCTTTTGTAAACCGCTGCCTCAGGCGTATTCATAGGATATTCTGGCCTGTCACAATATCAAATCAGGACTTGTGGAACTTAACTAATCAAGTCCCTTTAAACATGAATATCCGATTGCGTAAATTCAGTTGGCTGGGATACACAATGAGAAAGCCAGCGAATGTTTTAACTCGACAGTCCGTTGAATATAACCCCCAAGGATCCAGAAGACCTGGCAGACCTGCGAATACTTGGAGACGCCAAATTGAAAACGAGTTGAACGAGCATGGTGTGTCTTAGAGTGAAATGAAAACGATGTCTACTGATAGAATACAATGGAGAACATTGTTGCGGCCCTATGTTCCACTGGGAATTAAAGGATTATATATATATATATATATAATATATTGTTAAGCAACAATTTCTTGTCAATGAAAACTAGCCATACACACGAAAATGTAAAAACACACATATACAAAATATTCTTTTTATACAATATGCCGCTATCAAAAATACCAAACAATAAAATATATGCAAATCCAATCAAACACAACTTCGACTAGTTGACAAACATGCCGATCTTACAATGACTGGTATTTAAAAATTTTTCTCCTTGAATCAACAACCAGCAACCCAAAAAATTTTTTAAAATATTTGTCTAGTTTTCACATAAAATTATGGAATATGAGGGGAATTTTTACTAAATATATTAGTTTTTTTAAACCCTGAATGCAATCATATAACGAAAGCTTAACATTAAAACAAAAGACTTAGAACACAAGCAGTCTTTTTGCCCAGCTCAACAAACTTTATATTTGAATGTTAGTGCTTTTATTTAATATAGTTACTTCTTAAATTCTAAAGGCCACTAAATATCGTGTAGGGTGCACAAGCATTACATATCTATATACACACACATACATAAATATTCGTATAGCAATATTCTTAAGTATAAATAGCTCATATACAATATCCATCTCTAACTGTAATTCTTTCTGTTGTGATTTGAAAGAAGTCTTTCGATGATGCGCTGTATGTCAGTAAATCTATTTGTATAAATAATTTTTTTTTTCTATTCTATATTTGCTTTTGCAAAATGTTTGAATGTTTGGTCTTTTGGCTTCAATAAACCATCACATGCAAGATTCGTTTTTCTTTTGCGGTTTGTGGTTTGTGTATTAATTCGTTATTAGTTTTTTTCTTTTATTATATTGTTTTATTTTTTTGATCGATGGTTGTTTGTCCAAATCATTAATATTTGATATATTTATCATTTTATATATATATGGCATATTAGTGATTTGATTATGTCACTATTATTGTTTATAATTGACATTGTACGCTAAATCAAAAAGTCACATCTGCAAAACGGTCAATAATAAATACATACATATCATTCAAATTGATTTATTTCTTTTTTAAGCGTTTTTCATGTTCTATAAGTTAATTATGTATGATTTATTGAAAAATGTTGATTTTTAAATATTAAATGAGATGAAGATGAGATAATGATGATGATGATGATGATGCTACAAATTAAATTGCTTTAAGTCAAATATAAAGATAATAGACAAATGTGCGGCTGGCTTGAGATAAGTTTTAAATATTATTCGAGGTCGGTAGTCTTTTCAATCTACTTGGTTTGCCTAATCGTGATCAATAGCCGATTTTAAAATAGTATTGGGTTAATTAAAGAATATTTTTTCATATATTTAGATTGGCTATCAGCCAGGTGTCCACTTACAGATGGAAAACTCAAATAACAAGAATAAAAGAATAAAAGAATAAAATTGAAGTTTTAAACTGAATCTAGGTTGATTTTAAATCAACAATATCAGCTCAATACACTTGCTTTATTTATATATGGCCCTTTTGGTTGAACCATTCAAAGTGGATATCTTTAAAATGATACGTACCTTTTTGTAAAACTTTTTAAAAGTAATAACAAATAAGAAACGAATTTTTTGTCACCTTTAACTGCATAGTATATATTTTGATAGTAAAAAGATTGGTTTATTAAAAATGTATAATCGACTTAAATTCATTCGATTATTCAAGAAACATAAATGATTGGACATCCTAGTGTACCTATAATAATGTAGGAAGTTCCGGTCAATCTGCTTTTGTCAGAACTGTTTTTTTTTATATTATCGATATCACGCAAACTAACCAAGCAAGGATTATACATTCAAAAAAAGTATCTAATGTGAGTTCAAATTGGTTGTCGTATGGCGCCCATACCGTTTTTTACAAAAACTCAGTAAAACACTCCTTGATGTTAGAAAATACAAATTTCGTCTTTAACAGGAAATTTTTACTAAAAACTAGAAAAATATTTAGTAAAAAGTACTCATCCCAAAATTAGTAAAAATTTCGTAAAACTTAAAATTTTATAAAACTTACGTCTTTTGGGACTTTGGAACAAAGGAACTTCGGCTTAGTAAATAGGCACTCTAATCACCTCACTACCACATCTAGATACCTCTTAGCAGCCAGTATTTCATAATCTCTTACAATAAAAAAATCATGAACTAAAAATATTTAAAAAAAAAATATTTTCTTTAAATTTTGAACAAATTTCCAATATCAGAAAAAAATAAGAACTTAAATTGGGGACAACCGTTTTCCGTTTTTAAATATTCAAATTTTTATGAACCATTCTGGAGTATTCTCATTTCCCAAAATAATTTTTTTTACAAATAATTTCTGTTGTATTTTATAAAATGTTCTTAAATTTAGTAAAAATGCTCTTACTTTTAGAAAATTCGCACTGAAATAAAATTAAAATATTCTTGTTGTAGATTTTTTTTGAAGTAACATTATGAAAATTTGATTTTATTTTTTATTATAAGAAAATTTTATTTAAACAAATTATACTTAAATTAGAAATTTTTTACTATTTTCAAGGAAATTTTTTTTACTAAAATTAAGTACTTTTTTTTTTTAAGTGCAAATATACCACCAATTGATCCCCTCAACTTGTAAGTCCGTGCAAATGGTATAAATCACTTTAGCTAAAAGTTAATCGCTTAGCTAATCCACCCCTGGGTCCATAAGAGAGTTTTATTACAAATTGATCAATATTTTAATATTATTCATTTGTATAAATTTCATATGTGAACAAAAACAACTTCGTGATCAAGTTAACTTTTATAATATCATCATTAAAAAGTTGACATTTGATGTTGAGCTATTTTTAGTTTTTTTTTTATATCTGGATAAAACGATTAATTTTACTTTTTGTTTTTTACGCTGCAAAGTTACTTATTTCAATGTTGAGAAAAATAAATTTGTGTAGAATTTCTTTGCTTGGATCTATGTTTAGTAGGCTGGCCCTTATATGGAAGTGTTTTTTTGATTAGGTACAAACATTATTGATTTTTTTCAAAAAGGTTTAATTTTCAATAAAATAATAAGAATTCCTTTTTGAAAAAAATTCGTAGAGATGTCTTATTAATTTTGTTCTATTTTATTAGGTATTTATTAAGCACTGTTTTCTCTGTTGTGATGTTAGGAAATACAAATTTGATGTCAACAGAACGTCATGGTACGTCCCGAATGCTTATTTACAACATGTATTTGTATTATCTGGATGGAGGGGTGATGAAAACATTTTTATAAAACTTAGGATTCATGGAGTTGAACCAAGGAACTTCGGTTTAGTAGATTGGCACTCTAACCACCTCACTACTACACCTTACTGTAGTATACATCTTTGCAGCCAATTTAAGAAGATGATTTATTGTAGCACAAAAAAATTATGAAAAAAATTGTTCCTATGTTGATTTATATGTATGAAATAACAAGCAAGCTAATATAATCAAGAAGATATTCTTATTAAAAAAATTAAGAAGAGGACTTACACATGATCATACAGGAACCTAATGAAATCAATAAGGAATACCTTTTTGAAAAAAACAATAAGATGGCCTAATGAAATCAAGAAGATATTCTTATTAAAAACAATTCATATGAAAACCTAATAGAATCAAAAAGTTTTTCTCTATGGATTGTTTTTTTGGTGCCAAAAATAACGGAAATTGGGTAAAAAAAAATTGTGAATAACAAGTTTTCTTCTTGATTTTATGTGTTTTTCTTATTGAAAAAAATAAAAAGATTTGCCACACAAAAACCATAAGGAATCTCTTCGAAAAAATCTTCGCTTCTTTCTGCTGGGATACCCCTTACCATAAAAGCGTTTCATAGAGAAAATCTTCTTGATTCTATTAGGCAGTTTTGGCTCTGTGTACACACAACACATTAACAAACAAGCTTCAGTACCACTGCTGTAGTGTTTAAATTTTAATCCCAATAATTAAAAACACAATACTGCGGCGCCGTCATTTAGTTCTTAAAACTCCAAGCCTTCGTGGCTTCGGAAAACCGATGTCATGTGCATATGGACAGACTGACAGACATACAGACTGACAGGCGGATATGGATAATTCAAGTTCCCCATCTTTAAGGATCAAGAATATGGCTGACTTCCTAAACGTATATTTACAATGTATCAATACAGTATTAATACCAAACTGATACATTGTGTAGCTTCTTTCTTAATACGTTGCACACTAATACTTTGCAACCCTGAAATTGTTTAAGAACATATATTTGCAATGTATCATTCATAATAAATCGAGCAATGGCGGAAGAGTATATTTTATGGAAAATTTTTTTTGATTTTTGCGAACAAGGAAACTCCAGCTCCAATACGGCTTTAAACGTTATTAAAAGAAAACATAAACGACATGCTGTCTTGTGCTGCGTGTTGCATTTATTTTGCATTTATCTTAATCTATTTGGATAGCGTTCTTGCTTTTTCTTGCGTATTAACTAAAACAGAGTTGCAAATGGGAACAAATTACATTGTTAAAATTTTCAGGGTTGCATTTATGAACACGCTACAATGTGTTATTTAGAAAGTCAGCCTATATCCTTGCTTTATGGGTTTGAGATTAATATTGTGGAAATTACACACGGAATTACAAACCTATAAATACCCTTTACATATTTGATGAAGGGTATAAAAAAAAATTAAGTATATTTTGTTTTGAATAAATCCAAAAATTTTGAATTACGAAAAAACAGAAATTGGACAGCACCAGCGTAACCGTCTAATTTTAGGTGACACAAAAAAAATCTGTTAGCAGAAGTCTTTATTTCCCGCTTGGTTGTATTTAAAGGAAATTTTCATTGTAGAGCAATGTACATTTTTTTTTAAGTCGTTTAAGACACCACTACAATATGTTTGCAATCTTCTTGGTTGTTGCATTTTCTTTTTTGCAAATTAATATTAAATAAAATT
The DNA here is from genome assembly GCA_947311025.1 of Lypha dubia. Taxonomy (NCBI): domain Eukaryota; kingdom Metazoa; phylum Arthropoda; class Insecta; order Diptera; family Tachinidae; genus Lypha; species Lypha dubia. The sequence continues at coordinate 125,237,174 of OX371260.1, forward strand.
GTTTAATTTAACACCACTTTCTCTCACATAACACAGAACGGCCCCCTAATGAACAAATAAGTACACACATACATTGTACATATGTGTGTAGGTGGTGTAAAGATTTGTTAAACAAAAAAAAAAAAAAAATTCAAATATGACATTAAGGTTTTGAACCAAAAATATTTCTTTTAACATGAACTTCATTGTTAGAATATGTGCATTATGTATTTGTAATTTTATATAAAAAAACATAGTTTTTTTCTTCTTTTTATTGCAAAAATTTTGTTGTTTGTATTTTATTATAATTTTTGAATATTTTGAGGTGTGTCATTTGTAGGTTTCAATAAAAGCGGTTCAGTTTCTTTAAACTTTTCTATCTTTTTTAACTCTCTTGATTGTTGTGTTTTTCTATAAAATATTTTTGCAGCACAACAAAAAAAAAAAAAAAAAAAAAAAAGACATGAAATTAATACCATGGTATTAATGTCGTTTGCTTATTTGAAGGAAAAACAAAAACTCAACAATTATTTATGGTAATAAAGTTCCGCTGTTTAAAATATTTGAAAAGTCATATATGGAAAGGATTCCAAATAAATTTGTATAAAATATCTGCATTTTTATATTTACACACACACACACATATGTACACAAATTTTATAATTTTTAATTTTAAATTTGCATAAAATATGATTTATTTGCCACACTTGAATGATTTCTTAATCAAATTACATACAATTATTATTGTTTATATTCTTAATGGTTTTGTTTTATTTTTTCTTATTATTATCGTTATTGTGTGTTTATCGTTATTGTACATTTCCTGGTTAACAGTAACCATTTACAATGCGATTATTTCATATTTTGACCATATTTTCGTTTAATGTTTGTCTCATGGAACAGCAACAATGTGAATTTTAAATGAGCCTCCCAAGAAAGAAAAAAACAAATAAAGAAAAAAATGGAGACAAAATGAAAAATAAATCTCAGAAAAATCACCATATAAACTATTATTGTTATTATTATAAACGACCACAACAATAAATATATTCATACTAACTAACAGTGAATTATTTAAATACTGGACGTCCTTGTTGAAGTTTTCTTTTTGTTTTATCTTTGATCGCGTAAAAAAATAATAGCTTTTTAGTAAAAAAAAAAAAAAAAAACTAGTAAGATAAGCGTGCTCAGTTGATGCGTTCTCGATCATCGAAAGTCTTTATATAACGAATTATGAAAAACATTGGAATATTGATATTTGCTTAAACATTATAATAAATCCTCAATAACGCATCGGTCATTATCTAACAGCTTAGATATTGCAGAATTTTAGTAATTGAAGCTTTGTTTCAGACGAAAAGCAATAATAAAATAAATAAATATCAATGTTTTTCCAAATATGTGTTGAATGGTTTATATGGACAACCCATGACCAGGGTATGACCTCTACTTATGCAGTGCATTGTACTTGAAGTAAGAAAAATTGTTGTGGGAAGAAGGCTAGACACTCAACCAAAAAAGCAATTAAATTTAAGGAAAAAGTTCGTTGATTCAACGAATTTTTTCCTTATTTTTCACCAAAGGAACAGGTTCTTTGAATTCAACGTATGGCAACCATTGGCTTGTTGAAATCAACGTACCAGTTCGTTAAAGTTAAGAGACCATACGTTGAAACCGTACGTTGATTTTCAAAGAACGGGAGTTCGTTGTATTTATGTAAAATTTTAGTGTTTGTGGACATTGTGATTTTAACTTTATCATCCTACTAAAGGCGACTGGAAAGACCTCAGCGGAGAGTTTATTTCACTTACGAACGGTTCGGCTAAAACAAGAATTGTAATGCGTACAGTGAAAAAACAGTTTAAAATGTTATCGAACTCCTCCGAAACGGAGGAATTGCGGGCAATTCCTGTATTTACTAAACTATTAACCCAATTCGTATTTCAAACAGAAAAAAATCATTTTTTTGTTAAATGAAAGATGGCGCTATGTCCGCCTCATTTACGAGAAGCGTCGCATCATATTGATAGAAAGATGTCGCTACGTTCGCCTCATTCACGAGAAGCGTCATCGTTCGTATTTTAAGTAGAACAAAATTATTTTTGTTATTAAATGACAGATGGCGCTATGTCCGCCTCATTTACGAGAAGCGTCGCAACATATTGATAGAAAGATGGCGCGACGTTCGCCTCATTCACGAGAAGCGTCATCGTTCGTATTTCAAGTAGAACACAATTATTTATGTTGTTGAAGGACAGCTGGTGCCTATCAAAATTGGAAAAATGGGTTGATGAGTGGGGAGAATGGTTCCCCCATAGAAGAAAATAGCTGCCGGATAATCATCGTTGATTCAACAAATTATTCCTTTGGTTGAGTGTAGCGCAATTCTCTGGCTATTGATCACAAATGGAAGCGTCTTTAATGAAGATCATGTTGTATGTGAAAAATGCCGAGTTTTAGAACAAGTTCCCTCATATCATTAGAGACATAGCGTTCTAGTAACGATAGAACAGTGAAATGCATTTCACATTGCGTCGATGCACCACTGAGTCAATACAGTTGGGCACCTATCTACTGTCACCGATAAGCTTCTTCAGCATCTCCTGCACACGGCCGAGTAACTTCAAAATAGCTTTAAAAGTATCTGCCTATGTCGGCGGTATAAATATTAAGGAGATCATCTGATAGAGTGACGTATGTCTTACACCCTCTTAAGAAATCGAGGCAATTGAATGCTTCTATTGCGATATGGAAAATCTGATGATCAGTTTAACGTTTTCATGCCAAGAAAATCAAGAGCTTTTGATTCCTCAATATCACCATACTATCCATAATTATGCAAAATAGTAGATAGAGTTAGAAGTTTGACGTAGAAATTCATTAAGAAAAGCTTGAAAAAGGGTAGGAGAAAGAACAGATCCTTGTACGGTACCTCTGAATTAATCTTTAACTCGCTTGATGAAATGCCATCTATAAGAGCTCATATTATGCGATCTCTGCGAAAGCACGATACAAATCGAGTGTACCCATCACCATCATAACAAAAATATTCATTTATCTTTTATTTGCAGGCTACACTGTAAAATTTCCTATTAGACCACAATGTAGCCGCAATACGGCCTTTGGTTATAAAAATTAAATACACTTGTTTGTGAAATAATCGCAATTCAAGCATTTAATAACAAATTCAAATTTTGCAAATCGTTAACGAGATTTATGATTTATTTTATAAAAAACTATTTACGTATGTTTGTATTTATGTTTAATCGTTTTTAAAGCAGCAAACTTTACAATACATTTAGAGGAGAACCCTTTTAAGTCACATGATTTATAGTCCAAATTTGGAATAAATTGCAACGCAAGTACAGAATTGGAATTTATTTAAGCAATTCAATGCAAATGTTTTTGATTTTGTGGTGAAATAGAATCAGAAAAATAAAAATAAGAAAATAAGAAAAATAAGTATAAGCAAATGAATAATCTGAATCAGGACAGGACGTTAGTGATCGTAAGTACACATAATTTAAGTCATATCTAAAGTAAGATGTATGATCTAAAAATCTCGGCTGTTGGGAATAATTACACTGCAGAATAATGAAAAGAGCTGATTCTTATATATTTTCATTTGTTAAATTAAGAAGTCATCTATAAATTTCCGAATGCTTGCACTTTCAGAGTTCATAGTCCAATATTTTCCTAACCATAATGCGTATCTAAATGGGTGCATTAGATGAATAATGATGAATAAATTTTTTTTATGGAAATGAGAGACCGCCTAAGCACCATCAACAGTTGAGAATGGCTTTTGTTTTATTAAAGTGGGATTTTTTTTTTCGCAAAATTTTTAGGAAAACCTAATATTTATAAAAATGTTAAAATAGAGGCAAACATTTTTTTTCTCCATTCATTATCCCCTATAGAAAATAAACATAACTTGACACTATTGAATTTTAATTTTCTAAAAGTAAAAAATATTTTTTTCCCCATAATTTTTTTCACTTCAATCAATTTTTAAGTACATAAATTTCAATGTCTGTGGTAATTTGCAGTAAAAAATAAATTTTATTACCCTTTTAGTAATATCTTTGCCACTCTTCGACACTTAAAGCTTAATTAGAAATTTTTGTGTAATTTTTTGACAGCAAAAAGATAACAGCATCACAAAAAATATTAGATAACTTAAGTACGTACATTGAGTTGCACCGATTATTAAAAGCGCTACACTAAAAAGGAAATAAAAAAATATTGGTGAAGTGAAAAATATTTTCAATTAGAAAACAAAAAATTCAATAAAAACGGATCTACAACAGTTTAACAAGAAGCATTCTATGGAAACACATTTTTTTGCATTAAAACAAAAAATTGTCCCACTTGTTTTTGTGAAAAAGAATAATAAAATAAAATAAGGATCTGGTCCAAAGATCGGCACTGCGATACCAAGTGGATGTTTTATGACATAGATCGAGTTTTGTAGGACTTTCTTTATGTTAATCGGCACGTATTATCCGAACAAACAACCAAAAAAAAAAAAAAAAAAATCACAACTTAAAGTGCTCTGAAACTACCTTGCAACGGAATTTCTGTGAAAGTAGGAACACAAGAACTGCATTGATTTCGGAAAAGAGAGCAATATGCGTGGCTTTAGTGCTTCTAAAAAGATTTCCCATAGGGATGATATGATTTTGAAGTGACGTTTCGGCCATTTGTAATATTTCATGATCTGTCATTTGTTTTTCATTGTATTCAGTAGTGTTTACAATTTCATCATGGAGAGATAAACGCAAGAACAACGTTTACAAATTATTCAGGGGCCAAATCACCACATACGATATCGATCAAAATTTATCGAAATTTTTCATTTTGGTATTATCGCATACGATATCGTATGAATTGTATCGTAATTTGACGCATCGTATGCCATAATTTGCTTATTCGACACGTATCGTAATGTTATTCGATACGATAGTTAATTCGATATCGTATGCGGTGATTTGGCCCCAGTTTTATGATCAAAATAATCGTTCTCCAATTGCAACTTTTCGTGAGCTTTTGCCATTTTATGGTCGGAATAATCGTCCAAGTGTGCTCGCTGTTCGTCGAATTGTTCAAAAATTTTGAGCTTACATTTGCTTTACATGATGTTCAAGTGTCAAGAAGACAAAGAAACGCCCGAAGTAATGGAAATATTGCTGCCGTTTAGGCAAGTGTTGCTGAAGAGCGCAATTTGTCGATTCCAAGACGTTCTCAACACTTGGGGCTGTCTCAATCTACAATCGATCGATGATAACCAACTTTTTATTGCCGAAATTGGAATAAGTTGATCTTGACAACATTTGGTTCCAACAAGACGGGGCTACGTGCCTCCCAGCAAATGCAACAAAAGAATTATTGCGAGAAAAGTTAGGAGATTCGATTATTTCAAGAAATTGTGATATTGAATGGCCTCCAAGAAGTTGTGATTTAACACCATTAGACTATTTCTTGTGGGGTTATTTGAAGTCCTTGGTCTTTCGGAATAAACCAAACTCCTCTCTTCAAGCTTTACAAGTCAATATTGAACGTGTCATTCATGACGTACGACTTGATTTAGTGGAGAAGGTGCTCGAAAATTGGTTTCATCGAATTCATTCCTACAGAAGAAGTCGTAGAGGCCATTTGAATAACGTTTTATTAAGAACTTAATTGTATCGATTGTACTTCACATTTAATAAAAAACTTTTGAATATCCTTTTTTTTTTTTAAGAAATCATATTGCTCTTATTGGAAAACCTTTTACTTAAATTATTATAAACACACATTGTGATCGCCTATATATCGTCCTGAAACACCATAAGCTATTTGTTCATGCGAGATTTTAACAGCGGGCCCACAAACTTCAGCGTCAACTTTAGCTGCTGTCTACAGGATGTTGTACTTATGCGCGAGTGGTACTACCGGCAGAGTTCCCGAAACCTCTTTTGTAAGCAGTCATTCTAAGCACAAGGATCCTAAAAAGATTTATAGGTATGCTACTCCAATCAAATCCTCAATAACCAAGGCAGGACATGATCTCATTTCGCCTATAGTTGATCGCCCATAGGCTTTCTGATTTACGCAATCAATATTTCGGCTTAAAGTTAACTTGTTACCCCCGGTGGAATAAGTGAAAATAAGAAAACTATTTTTTTTTATTTAGTATATGTGACAGCGCATAGAGAAAGGGACCTAAGGGTAAAAAATCAATTTTCACTTTTTTTTTTTTTTGATGTGGACAACATCTGAGCATCGAATGATACCGATCCCATGCCCCAAAAGTGTTCCCTCCCAGAGATATGCGCGTTTTATGAAAGTGATGGTACACCAAAGATACACGTATTTAAATCTTTAAAATGGCTCTCCTGAACAAACCCGATTTTTACCCTTAGGTCCCTTTCTATTTTGCGCGTCACATATCATGTTGCAACAAATATTTGTGTAAAAGTGTTGTAAAAAATGTTTTCTAAACAGTTTTATTTCAAAGTTAATTTTTTTTTAATTGATGTGTATGACAATTTACATCTAACTTAGCAAAATGATGTATGAAATCATATTATTGTTACATAAGATCACCATATTTTGTTTGAAACAAATGTATTTTATAACAAAATAAGTTGAAATTAGGCTCATAGTTTAACTGTACATGTTTTTTTCAACCACAACCATATTTTGTTCTTGCGTTTTTCAATAGTCAAAATGTCCCATGCAGTTACAACAGAATCCTAAAATGTTTGGATTAAAAATGGCGTTTCTGGTAAATTTTTTTTTGTACATTTAGGCACTCATTTTATGGTGGAGTTTTGTTCAAATATTAACAAACGCATGATTGTTAGTCAGGAATGGGTACTTAAAAGCTTTTACGATTTCAAGTATCATTTCTTTGTGGTTAAGTGAGGCTGGTGTTGGCTGAATTGGTTAGCGCGTTGACTACTAAGCAAACACTGACGTGGGGCCTGGGTTCAAACCCTGGCCAGAGCAAGTCAATCAACATCATTAATTTCTCTAATGTACATTAGTGTGGCATTGTATTAATTGTTGTCGAACTTATTTAAGTGATGAAGGCATAGCACTGGTCACTAAAAAATTTTTCAGACAGCGATTGATGCTGTTCCCAGCTAATGTACACAACATCGCCCTCCTTCGTCGGTTAGCAGAAACATCGGCGAAGTAAAACAATTAATAAAATGCTTGCTAATATAGCTTAACAAAGTTAATGCGTCTACCTAACACCGGAGGCGCCTCAATATTGCCATAAAAATTAACATAACGCGCAAAGCAGAGTTGTGAAGGAGTTAAGTCTTCTAAATTTCCAACATCTATCTTCTCTACTCTATCCCTCTATCCTTCTCTCTGAGTTCCGGCACAATGCACTGCATACGTAGGGGTCATCCCCTGAGTGCTGGTCCTAATTAAAAAAAAAAAGTGCACGAAATAAAAGAAGAGTTAGTAACAGATCGAATTGACTCACTATTCTATTGATCATATGACACACCGATGGATAAACTTGTGCATACTATTTCTTTCTGTATAAATATCCCTCTATCCTTCTCTCTGAGTTCCGGCACAATGCACTGCATACGTAGGGGTCATCCCCTGAGTGCTGGTCCTAATTAAAAAAAAAAGTGCACGAAATAAAAGAAGAGTTAGTAACAGATCGAATTGACTCACTATTCTATTGATCATATGACACACCGATGGATAAACTTGTGCATACTATTTCTTTCTGTAACAAATATGGCAATAATAGTATATAATTTAATTTGTAGGTATTTATTAAAACGGAAATTACAAAAACAAAAAAGTCAGTTAAAGGGAAAAAATGATGAACGAGTTTGCTTCGTTAATTTCAAATCTAGAATAATTTACTAGAAAAACGAATAAAAGAATATATAAAAATGAGATTTAGTAAAATAATGAAAATAATAATGCCATTCTAAGATTTGTATGTGTTATATAGTATGTATGTATGTATGTATGTATATACTCGTATGTACCATATTAAAATATAAAAATAGTTTTGCATGCTGAGCAAACTAATTTAGTAATAAAAAATTTACCTTAATTTCTCTGCTGAAGCATTTGCAAGACTCGCTACATGTATTTTAACTCTATTAAGAATAAAGTAGTAAATAACTTAATTTTCCGAAAAATAAAAACATGAAGAAAAAAAAAATCAAGGAACTGCTAACTACGGATACTAAAACTAAGAATAATACCTGCCGCAATGCTTCATTACCAGCTAAACATGCAAATAAAATATTCACTAGAACTTAAAAAAAACAAATACTATTCTTATATTTTCAGCACAAGTTTTGTTTGAAGCAGCCAAACGGATTGAAAATAATGACTGAAATAAGCGCTACACAAAAGAAATTTCAAAGCAGAATATATACATACATCAAAGTAAGGTAAGTAAAAGCCTCTTTAACTCAAAAGTATTTACTCACACACAGTGATTAACAAAAGTTTTGATATGATTATTTAAAAGGGGAAAGGGGATCTTGCAAAATATATAATAGAAACATATATTTATGTTTATTCATAAACATATCTTAATGTTTCGTAGGGTATATGTAATAACTAATAGAAAAGTGCAACTTGAAATTATTGACAAAAAAATAAAAAAAAAACAGGAGTTTGTAGAAAATAAAAACTTAAACAGCAAACTGTTAAAAATCACATTTCCTGCACTTGCAAAGGTAATTATCGCATTAGTCAAAGTTTTCTAGATGCATATACATTTGGCAAGTGCAACAACACCATAGATGTTATTGTAGTTAGAAACATCAGTAAATGAAGCTTAACAGCAGAAAATAACGAAAGAAAACAGTAGCTTGCACAAAAAATGAAAAATAAAAGAATGGCCTCAAACGTTTTTTTAGTACCTCGACTTTTGGCAACAAATAATAAAATTGAGGGAAGTTGAATTTAAAAGTCAGTGAAAATTTTTCCTTAACAACATGTGAACTTAATGAAAAACGTCGAAACATTTACTTTGAAAAATGTGTTTCAAAATATTGAATGTGCTGATATGTTATTTATTTTTAAATGTACAGTGAAACTTTGATATAACGAAGTTGGAGGGGATAGCAAAGAGCTTTTTTATACCTATTTTTTTTTTTGTTGCACATATGTAACAGTCAAACCTTATTATAAGGAATAATGAAGAAAAACGTTTTTAATCTAAATTCGATACTAATCGAATATGGTATGTAATAATATTCACTATTCAATTTGTTTAAAATTTAAATTTGCTTTATTCAGACTTCATTGTGTAGAGGTTTTTAGCCCTTGTGTTAATACGCGGGTACCGGGCTACCCATCTAGGTATATTTACATGAAAAATATGTATTAAAAATTACAATTTTTAAACAAGCTTCTGGATCGTCGTTATTTTACTTAAAAGAAAGCGAATTAAGATTATAGATTTAATTATTTGCTGCGTTTTTACTCAAAAAAAAATTTGCTAAAACTTAAACCATCGCAACATGCGTACCCGGGTACCCCGGTACCCAAAACAATTTTTATGGAAAATATGAATCAAAAACTATTAAAAATATTACATGAAATTTTAAAATGTTATTTATTTACAAAATTATTTTTCTATATTACATTCTATACTTTTAACAACGTCTTCAGAGTGTTTAGCACAAACTGGCCGTCCACATTCCGCGCAGCTTTTCCGAGTTTTGCGTCTTCTTTTTTCTATTTGCTTGTAGCTCACGTGACAAGATCCCGTAGATTTTTTCTTCCCGTTTTATCCGCCTTGTCAAATTTATTAGAAGTCTCTGCAATGGGAGATACTTGGCAACCCAAGATATTGTGTAAGATTGGTGTAAGATATTGTGAACAGCAACTTGATGTTCATTTGGTGGCTTTTCCTTCCATACAGTACTGTCTTTTGCAACGTAATTTCCAGTTACTATAAAAAGGTTTTAAAATATACATTCAGTATTTTATATTGGCACGTACGAAATTATTTTTTTATTTTAATCGCAGATACAAAAAAAGTTTTACTACCTTCTGGCTCCGCAATTTCTATTTCACTGTTGTCTTCACTGTCACTACTATCGTACTCAGCATCTTGGTATTGTACCTCACATTCATAATCAGAAATTTCATATTCCTCATTATCTGAAGCTGGAATTTTAGAAATAGGCTGCGGGAACCACTCCTCCCTCATCTGCAGATACTTCGCTTAAATCTGAATCACTGCCACCATCAGACATTTCTTTCAAATAAGCCTCTATTTCTGCTCAAAAAATTCAATAAAGTAAATTATGTATCATACAATTACTTTGGTTTAGCTTCCAAAGCGTTAGTATTATAATACGGGGAAGTCCTATTTATATATCATATGACCAAAATATGCAACTGTGATACTAAAAAATACTGTCCTGGTTAAAAAATTTAAAATTTTGGCCGTTATGCAATTCAAAGTTATAAAATTATATTTTAACATAAATATCATTTAATACGGTTTTAAAAAGTTTAAAATTTAGATTTTATTTCATAAAAACATTGATTATTAGTATATTATAGCATATGGGTACCCGAGTACCACGGGTGCTAAGCAATGTGGAAAAAGTAGTTAGGTATTAACACAAGGGTTAAATGAATACTTTGCTATATAGAAGCTTTACACCGGCACTTGTATACACATTTAGTCTTCGTTTACAATGGGATTTTAGTATTTTATTTTATTCTGAATTCGTTGTTGTGGAGAGGCTTTTGAATGAGTATTTCGTTGTATATAAGTTTTATTGCTCCGAATTTCTTCGTTATAGCTACTGAGCATTTTTGTATGAAAAACTTTGCAATAACAAGGTTTTTTCAGGGGACTCAGCAAAAATGCGCCTAATAGAGGTTTTCGTTAGTTTTAAGAACTTCTACAAACAACACCACAAATAATTTTTAATCGATATGAAGCTGTTTAAAAATATTCACAGTGAAAATCTTGAAGAATATTTCACACAAATTTTTATACTCTATATGCTTTTTAGTCACCCTTTTCGATTTTCCACTTTTTAGAAGGAAACATTTATTTCATAATTTTATTACTAAAATTCCTGAATTTTGCTAACATTTTTATATGCACTACTCTGATAAACACTTTGAACCACAAGGCTAGAACTTCTTAAATTTATTTAGTAGGTCATATCCTTTTTAGTTTGACTAAACCTGCTAAATTTATTTCAGAGTAATTCTCAAACGATTTTTGAATGCCACCACCAAACCTTTTTAATTTGCATCAACAATTAAATTTGCAGCTATGGTTTTACATGCACTAAAAAATGCATACAAATGCAACCACTTGTGCACACATACATACATATAAATTTCCAAGTAGTGGTAATGACGATTTTAAAATGCAAAATACCTTTTAGATAACAACATGAATAAATTACATGAAAAACAATTAAAAACTTTAACAATTTACGAAATGAATGAACAACAACTGACTTTAAACAACAATGCAAAAAAAAAAAAAGAAAAATTTAAAAAAAGTAACAGCAAAACATCATTAGCCCGGAAAAATATAAAAATAAAAACAACAAGATACTCAGACCATCAGCGTCATCATCATCATCTTTTAAGTATCAGGTGCATAATGCACTAAAACGGCAAAAGATGTTGATGCAAAATGAATACAAATAGAAGAAGAGTTAAATATATGTACATTAGCATCGATGTTTAGTAACAATAAAAGTATATAAATAAAACAAAAACACAAACTCTTTTTGAGAATTAAAAGGTACTCAAGTTGAAATAAACTATTAAAACAAATCACAAAAACCTAAACATACAGACATACATAACTAGCAGACATATTATGAAAGGAAAAAAACTGCAAGAAAAACACCAACAGACGACATTTGTGACAGCATATAAATCAAAATAATGGGTAACTACTGTCGTTTAAGTGAAAAACTATAAAAGAAAATGTTACAAAAAGTTTAAATAAAAAAAAAATATTTAGCATTTAATGTTTGTTGAATGGTCAGTTTGTATAGAAAATGTTTTGTAGAGAAAGAAATAAAATAAAGTCTAGGTTCGTTTCGTAATTAATTTAAAAACACTATTAATGACCTAATTTGAAAATTCTGAAAGCTTTTTTTTTATAATATGCGAGTCCAATAAATCAGTACAATTGGTATACGAGTAATGGAAAATGCCATAAATAAAAAAAAAACCATAAAACGAAAGCTTGTCTTCAAAATTATACGCATTTTTTTTTATAAAATATCTCGCCCAAATTACAAATCAAACAAAAACAACGAAATTAAGTTTAAAATTAAAAAAGTTACATACTTCGCAAAAACCTTAAACTAAAGGGGCTTGCTAGCGATATGAACTATCGAATAGCACAAAGGTAGGTAGATAGGTTAGCAACCTACTGCATACTATGGATCCAGATCAGTCATATTTGTGATACCTGTGGATGTACAGAAAAAAATTTAAAATAAATTAGGCAAAGTAAGCTAAAGACTGAAAAGGCAGTGAGAAGATAGGAAAGAACTTGCTTTACTGTTGCATGTTAGAAGAGAGAGCGATGGTTATGAATGAAAGACCCATCCCAGGTCTCAAAGAAGGCGATAACTTTGATAATTTTGACCTCCGTTAGCTCAAACCAGGTAACGAAGGGTTGTCGGACTATGAGTGCCATTTGTTGCTCTTTCAGAAAAGAACACAGGCAGACAACATGTCAGGTTGATTCCTACTCATACTTTCTCTCTCTCTCTCTCTCTCGCTCTCTCTCTCCTATTTGCTTAATCAACACATTTCATTCCATTAATTCTTGTGCAGGCGAATTTCGGGATAACAAGAGACCACTTTTAATTATGACGAGAAATGGCTTCGTTGATTAAATATTTTTCTTTCCTTCTGTACCTTTGTAGGGCCCTAATTAGTCTGCCGTTTCGATGTGTCAAAAAGTAGCTTTGATAAGAAAAAAATTTCATTCCTTTCTAAAGTGTTTTCTCTTTTTACTGGCATTAGAAAACTAATCCAGACTTCGTCTAAAAATTTCATGGACACATTTTGAGAGGAAAGTGTTAAAGCTCAAGCGAAGGCTGATAATATACATAAATCTTTACTCGGTGAAGCTATTTTTCGCCAAATCTTAATTCACTAAAGCAATTATTCGACGACAGACAAAAAAATTGAGGACGGAAAGGCAGAAATATTTATTCATCGAAGAAGAGAAAAAAAAAATAGTCTCGAGTTGAAATTTCCAATCGCATCTAATTTAAATCCCTCTGAATTTCCAATTGGCTCTAAATTGAGGTGTTAAACTAAAACGTTTTTGGAACACAATAGAGCGACGATTCTTATGAAATGCTTTCACTCTAAAATCACAATCGAAAACTTCTGAAAATTATCAAAAATGTGATCCTGAAACCTCCTCAAACTGTCGAAAAAGAACGGCTAAAGCTGTCAAAGTTAAAAGTAATAATAATAAGCGAAAAATACTGTATAATTGTTTTCGGATTTTCTTAACAAGTTGAAAATAGTCCACCATTTGAAAACAACTATGATTGTGTGCTGTATATATGTATGTTCATGACATCAGACAGAATAAAATATTTATGGTTTATGGTTAAGCATTTTCCTTAGTACGGTGTTTCAAACACTGGTTGCGCCAAAGGGATTTTCTATAACTTTTGAAGTTTTTTTTGCATATTTTACGTGTTAATTTTTGGGACTTATGTAGCTTTTTAGAATTGATGTTACTTCATTATAACATATACGTGTTTCTATTCTATTTTATTCAAAGTAATTTTCAAGGGGTCTTATTTTATTAGCATTTACTGCGATCACACAACTAAATCTATATATATATAAAACAGGATGTGTGTATGTATGTAACGTATGAACTCCAAAACGGCTGGGCCGATTTTGATGAAATTTTCAGGGAATCATCAGAATATTTAGGCGGGTGACACTGTAAAGTCTGATTTTTAATTTTTGGTCTGCGGAAGGAGGGGCGTGGCAATCTATATATATAAAAGAATATCTGTCTGTTTGTTTGTTTGTGCTTTATAGAAGGCCAAACCCTTTGACCGATCTTGCTGAAATTTTCACAGCATGTTACTGAGACTCTGGAAGGAATAATAGGCGATATGAAGTTTTTATTGGAAAAAGGGGCGTGGCACCGCCCATATAACCCAAAAATTTAAATCGCCATATTTTGGGCATTTTTTGACCTACGTCGATGATATTTGGTACATATGGTATTGACATAATTAGGAATACGTACTAGGGGAAAAGTGGGTGGGACCACGCCCCTTTTTAGGAAAATTAAAAATCGTAATGTAGTCTTAACTATATGACCGATCGTCATTAAATTTTCACAATAGGATATTCTTACGAAATAATAAATTCTTGACTATAACGAGGGGGTAGCGAAGCACACCGGGTTCAGCTAGTAAATTTATAAAAATCTATATAAAATCATTTAGATTTCCAATAAAAGCAAGATCATACGTTTGATTGATAATGTAAACCCTTATGTGGAATTTAAAATTTGAATTAATGAATTAATTATTGATACTTACTTTCTAAATTTTCCTCCTGTTTAATTCAAATCTTTACTAAATTACTTCTATTTCAAAAGCTTTCTTTTAAAATAGGAATGAATGAAATTACTTCTCACAGCAACAAAGAAGAAAATGCCATAGCTCACATTCGATCGAATTTTATTGGCTTTAAACAATATCCACTTAACATATTCCTAAAATACATCTAAAGAAGAATTTCTAAAAATACCTGACGAAACACAATACCAGAGACTATTCTAGACAACGAAAGCAAATTTTTGTTGCGGCTTTTGCATTGTTTTAATGACTGTCGTTCGTTGCATGCCTTTTATTTAATTTTGTATTTGTAATTTTTTACAAGCACTATATAATTGTGTTTTATATGTAGCGGTGACCCCAAGACACAAAGGTTACTATGAGTAGCAATTGGTGTCTTACGAAGGCAAGTGAATGTGTTGCAAGAGCAGCATAGTGATACATATTTTTTTTTTTAATATTTTTTAGAAAACGTGATTTTTTTTGATTTTTAAAATTAAAATGTAAGATATTTGGGTTGTTATTCCAAAACAAGGATTAAATAGTTTTTGCGACTGTGAAAAACACTTAAATAAAAGCCAACTTTGCAGTGGAGAAAGGTTGCGCTGTCCTTAATTCGAGTAAAAAGAAAAGCTGCGGAAAATTTCTTTTCAGTACAAGGAAAACTTTCTGTTTTCTACGTATTTAATTTTTTCTAAATGCTACAGATATTTTCCAATAAGACTTTGTAGATTTATGGGAATTTGTTACTTACAGATAACACTCACTGCTCTGCAAAAAATTACTTTTTGTCTCTCCTTTAAATAAAACTATGTGTACTTTATGGATTTTGATGTCCTAAACTCAAATCCATTTTCGGTTTTTCTCTAACACGTACGGTTTTTTGAAGTGAAAACTTCAATTGGCGCGGTACGAAAGTTTTGGGTGAGACAAAATCTCAGAACTCGCGACACCGTCACGCTTTTTGACACTTGTAGCATCTCTGTTTGTGCAAATGCCTACCAAACAAATTACAGCTGTAGTAACGCCCGGACATTTGACACTTAACAGACAACTACATACATACCAGACATGGTAAAACTATCGGGTTTGCGCAGTTCGACAACAAGTACAACAATCCAAAAACAACATGTATTTTGTTGATATAAAGCACTCACTTCATATCAAAATATACAAACAAATTTAAATCATTTTCTAACGTATGCATACCAAACTGTAACCATTATTTATGTCTACTTTTAAAACTTTATTAGTATGTATGATACAATTCATAAATATATGTATTCACTTCTGTCGGCAGTCCCGGAGTTTTACCCGTAATTTTTTTTAATGGGCGTGGCATTTTTTCCCCTCTAAATTAGTCAGGTACGAAGACATATTTCAGCCTAACTCATCCGATTTACAGAAACAAAACACCAAAAGATGCGTAACAAAATTATAATTAATTTAACTTAATATAGCCAATATTTTATATTTTACACATTTTTCTGAGATCTAAATACCTCAAGATTAAAATAAGGTAGATATAAATCATGAAAATCGATTACCAAATTTTATTATCAATTTACTGCAGGTACCTAATATTGAACGAATATGGTCATGGCGATGAATGCGATAGCCGGGCGATAGAAAAACACTACAACGTTAAAATTAGGCCTGCAAGAGTTAATTTCATTCCAGGGGAAAAAAATGTATCTGTATGTATTTGGTGTTTTGTTTATGAAAATCGGATGAGTCGTTCTCGAGTTAGGCTGAAATATGTCTTCGTACCTGACTAATTTAGGGAAAAAATTGCCACACCCATAAAAAAAAACCGTACGTGATGGAGAAAAACCGAAAACGGATTTGACTTTAGGACATCAAAATCCGTATAGTCCACATAGTTTTATTTAAATCGAGGATTTTGCTGCTGAGCAGTGTAATCTAGGCATTCCTCAGTATGCATTTAGTTCCAATAATTATTCTTTAATATAAAAATTCGATAATGCTTTCAAAATTACGGATTATTGAGCGTCTAAATTAATTAAAGTTTAAGATATTCAGTAAAACGAAAAAAATTACATGACATTTAAAAATAAATAGTATGAAACAATTTCTATAAAAATCATTGAAATGAAAATGCAATTCGAACAAAAAAAATATGAAAATTAGCAAAATCTTGCTTGAGGCTTAATTCTCTTATTGGGGGTGGTGTTGGCTGAAGTGGTTAGCGCGTTGACTACTAAGCAAACAATGACTTGAGGCCTCGGTTCAAACCCTGGCCAGAGCAAGCCAATCAACATCATTAATTTCTCTAATGTACATTAGTGAGACATTTTTTAATTATTGTCGGACTTATTTAAGTGATGAAGGCATAGGCACTAAATAACTGTTCCGACAACGATTGATGCTGTCCCAAGCTAATGTACACAACATCGACCTTCTTCGTCGGTTAGCAGAAACATCAGCGAAGTAAAACAATTAATAAAATGCCTGCTATAATTCAGCTTAACAAAGTTAATGCGTCTACTTAACACCGGAGGCGCCTCAACACTGCCTTAAAAATTAACATAACGCGCAAAGCAGAGTTGTAAAAGAGTTAAGTCTTCTAAACTTTCAACATCTATCTTCTCTACCCTATCCCTCTCTCCCTGAGTTCCGGCACATTGCACTGCATACGTAGGGGTCATCCCCTGAGTGCTGGTCCTAATTAAAAAAAAAAAAAAAAAAAAAAAAAAAAACTACTGAAATCTATAAAAATGTGTCTGAAAACTTATAATTTATGATTTATATTTTTATAAACAATATTTAACTTTGCATATTTCGAATGTCTGATATTTTTCGTTAAATATGGCATGTGATAAAAGATGTGATAATTTAAATCTCTATTGAACATAAATCGTATTTTAATTTAACAATAATTGTATATGGTCTCATCTAATCCTAAAAAATAATTTTTGTAGGCTGCTATTAAACATTAATTTGCCTTTCAAAAATGTTTTATTAATTGAAGATGTAAATTGCAATCAATCGTAGCAAATTAAACGATTGAAAGGAAAACAACACAACTCTAAAGTAGCTGCTGTATGTATTATGAATAGTCAAATTAACAGTTTTATTACCAAAGTATTTAGTAACATTTTTAAATTTTTTTTATAAGTACTTTGCATACATATTGGTTTGTGTCTGCGGTAAATTAAAGTAACTGACTGTTTTATTATTTTTATTAAAAAAAATAATTTTTATTGTTTTCGTTTGGAATTTTATATTGAAAGTAAAAACTAATGTGAATTTATTTTTATTGCTTTTTAAATATACAAACACACATACTAAAATTCTCAATCGAATTGGCAGTAAAGTTAAATATTTAACTCACTTAAGTAGTTTATTTCAATTGTAGTTTGTGTAAAGTGATTCGGAGACTCTTACTAGACAGTAAGGTGCCGCCGTGGCTGATAGGTAGCAATGCTAGACTAGTAGTTCGGAGGTTATCGTTTCGATTCCGGCCTGAGATCGTGGGTGTTTTCTGCAGACAAGCTAATCGCTTTGCGGGGTTGTGTTTGTTAAAAAAAAAACACAATTTATAAGTACGCATTCACACAATGACAAAATATGGTTAAAAGTACATAAAAAAAAATTAGAATATTGAAGCCATCAGGATTCCTATTTAGTTTATTTGAAATCTGTGGACACAGTGTCGAGCAGATAAGGTAATTTTGGTAAAAGTGCAGTTGGTGATATCTGTGACAGAGAAGGCAGACGGATAAACTGGATCATTTCTTACTTTATAATAAAATTGTCTGTAGGGCTACGGTAAGAAACAGCCCTTTTGATAACAGCTGCGTTCAGCTCAACTCCATCTAAAAGTAATCTTCATCAAGTTAATTTTTTTTCGAAGCATATTGTGGTCCTAGAACTATCCTTATTTCAAACCATCAGATTCAACGCTTCATGCTAATGGTAATGAACCAACTATAGATATGAAAGGATTTTATAACAAAAGGGTATCGTATCCACGATTATTTCGACTATTGCAAACCGGAACCTTATTTCAGTGAGCTCGTTTTCTGTAATTGTTCTCGATAGGGAACAGAATATTTGATGCTAATGCCGTAGTGGATCAAACAAGGTGTTCAAAGATGATTTCAAAACAGGGCTAGTGGATGTTTATATGTTAAACATACTTTACGGGTAGAATTCCAGTTAGTCTTTAGACAAAATTTTACATTACACGCATTCAGATTGCCTTGACAGCAATATTTCAAAGACGACTGCTGAACACAACATAATATTGAGCAACTTAATAATCTGCTCCAGGTAATTATACTAAATTACTTTTCGTGCACCGAAAGTTATTGCAAAGGAATAAAGTTGGTATACCCAAGTGAGTGCTTTCTTAACTTTACTTGTAATAATAAGGCCTTTTGTAAGATAACAAGATCATATATCTGTTAGTTGGATGGCATATACATACATACATCCATATATATGGTCGCAGTGGTATAATTACGGTGACCATCCGTTCTTTTTTAAAAAGGACAGTACTCTTTTTTGACACAACGTCCTTTTAAATTTAAACAAAATAAATTATCCTTATTTTAATTGAATTGTCCTTTTTGTCCTTTCTTTTTGATGGCTAATGTTATTCTTTAGTTTCCAAAATTAAAAGTTTTATTTTCTCAAAATACCGAAATTTTAAACTCAATAAAATATAAATTTATAACCACCCAAGACAAGAATTGCCTGGCAACACTGAAAAGTGTATGTTCAATGTGTGAAATTTTCTGTCGGCTTTCAAATGATCTGTGCAGAATTTAAATTGTTTTTATCAAATAACATTGATTTAATAAAAAAATACATTCTTCAGAAAAATATCAATAAGAGATTATTATCTATTAGGATTATGATCCTTAAACTATTGTTTTTTAGTTATTTTTATTTATTGAATTTTGTTATTTTTGTATTATTGGCTAAATTTAATTCTTTGTTAATTTTGATTAATTAATTAATTTTTTGTTTTAACGACGTATGAACTTCCAGGCATATTTAATTTCTGTTTTAAACATTAAAGTAAGTACATACATACATATGTAACTACTTGTACTAGTCACTAGTATTACATGGTTTGAATTATATTTTTATTTTTTTGATATAAAACATATCTATGTAATTAAGTTAATACCAATAATTTTAATTTAATTTTGAGTGTCCTTTTTTTTTGTCGAAAAATATGGTCACCGTAGGTATAATGGACTACATCAGTACGTGGAGATACTCTAGCTACCTTGGCACCACCTCTAGCCTCGCTACAATTTACATTACATGAATTTAAGTGGCGAATTTAAAACGAACTTGTCATTACTGATGGCGATTGAACCGTCTCTGCAAACCCTTTAGCCACCCAAATTGTTTCTATATAAAGCACCAGTCTAAAAGATCAGGTGCTTTACTAGTAGGATAGTAGTTGTTAGACCCTACCCACTGATGTAGTAGTCGAGTGACATACCCTTTCGCTACCGTTTTAGTGATATAGAGAAAACACCCTCAACTTCGCTGAAGTGGTAGGCGTGTTGACTACTAAGCAAACAATGACTTGGGGCCTGGGTTCAAACCCTGGCCAGAGAAAGTCAATCAACATCATTAATTTCTCGAATGTACATCAGTGAGACATTGTATTAATTGTTGTCGAACTTATTTAAGTGATGAAGGCATAGCACTGGTCACTAAAAAATTTTTCCGACAGCGATTGATGCTGTTCCCAGCTAATGTACACAACATCGCCCTCCTTCGTCGGTTAGCAGAAACATCGGCAAAGTAAAACAATTAATAAAATGCCTGCTAATACAGCTTAACAAAGTTAATGCGTCTACTGAACACTGGAGCGCCTCAACACTGCCTTAAAAATTAACAATTAACGCGCAAAGCAGAGGTGTAAAAGAGTTAAGTCTTCTAAATTTTCAACATATATCTTCTCTACCTTATCCCTCTCCCTGAGTTCCGGCACAATGTACTGCATACGTAGGGGGCATCCCCTGAGTGCTGGTAATAATTAAAAAAAAAAAAAAATTTTGTATTTGTCTCTGCTTATACCACTGGGCTGTTCAAGGATTTAAACAACATAATGACATCCTCATGTCTTGCTGGTCTATCTTAATTTTTTTAAATATATAATTATAAAAGGTTTTCCAATAAGAGTGATATGATTTCTTTAAAAAAAAACACTTATTGTTAAAGAAATTCAAAAGTTTTTTTATTTAATGTGAAGTACAATCGATACCATTAAGTTCTAAATAAAACGTCATCCAAATGGCCTCCACGACTTCTTCTGAAGGAACGAATTCTATGAACCCAATTTTCGAGCCCTTTTTCCACTAAATGAAGTCGTATGTCATAAAGTTCAATATTGACTTGTAAAGCTTCAAGAGAGTTTGGTTTATATCGAAAGAACAAGGACTTCAAATAACCCCACAAGAATTCGTCTAATGGTGTTAAATCATAACTTCTTGGAGGGTATTCAATATCACAATTTTTTGGGACAATCGAATCTCCAAACTTTTCTCTCGCAATAATTCAATTGTTGCATTTGCTGTGTGACAAAATCAGAAATTTCACGACGTTTACGGTGGTCCAATGGCTTCATTTCTTGCGTGAGAACAATTTTATACGGATGCAAACCCAAATCCTTTCTCAAAACCCGCCAGGTTGTGGTGTGAGATAGTCCCAAGTGTTTAGAAGGTCTTGGAATCGACAAATTGCGGTCTTCAGCAATACTTGCCTAAACGGCAGCAATATTTGCATTACTTCGAGTGGTTCTTTGTCTTATTGGCACTTGGAAATTATGTAAAAAAATGAAAGCTCAAAATTTCCAACAATTCGACGAATAGCGAGAACACTTGGACGATTATTACAACCACAAAATGGCAAAAGTGCACGAAAAGTTGCAATTGATGAACGATTATTTTGATAATAAAACTGAATAATTTGCAAACGTTGTTGTTGCGTTTATCTCTCCATGATGAAATTGTAAACACTACTGAATACAATAAAACAGAAATGACAGATCATAAAATAATACAAATGGCCGAAACGTCACTTCAAAATCATATCATCCCTATTGGAAAACCTTATATAAAGTATACTCGCCACATTTCGCCTTAATATAATCAACTGAGCTGTCGGCTCCAGCTGGTATGCATTTGCCTTCAGTACAATTCAAACAGGCCTATTTTATAAGGTCACTATCGTTTATTGAAAAGTAATTGTTTATTTAAGAAATCATTTATAATAGATTACTTTAGCGTTTAATGGTCAGAGCTACTTAATGTTGACTATGCAAATAAATTTATTAAGTTATGCTTCACTAAATAATGAAATATGTTCGTTTATATTTCAAGCATACTTTGTTTTTCATCCTGTGTAAATTAACATATAAACGATTTTGTGTATATGCAACAAGACTTATATTTTCATATGAAAATTTTGCAAAAGATTTAATTTAAGCATATTTGGATAATTTTTATTGTCTATGGAATCCCCAAGGTGAAACACGACAAACGACAGCATATCTTTTTTTTTTTTTGTTTTTGTTTTTTTTTTTATTATTTAAATTATGCAACTAGTGTGAATGTGCAACAATGTAACGAGAAAACTTCAATAACTTTAATATATAAAATTTAAACGACAACAACAACAATGAGAAAGAAAATACCTTCAACAAAAATGTTTATACAAATCAAAACAGTAGTTGTTGCTGTACGAAAAGTAAATAACAGAAGAGAGAAAAAAAAAAAAGAATTAATACTACAAAATAATGGGCAACATGTGGAGTAAGCGATCAAAAGATAGAAATCTTAAAAAATAAACTTCAAACCTTTTAAAGTGGAGGCCAAGGCTGTATTAAATAAACTGCTACAATAACGAAAATAAAGAAGTGAACAGTAGTAGAGAAGAAGAAGTAAAAAGATGGTTGAACCTTAAGGTTGGTTGTTAGTAATTTTAAGTTGAGGTTGCTCGTTGCCATTGTGGTCGCTTTGTTGTGTATTTTAATGACGGCGCTTGGTTAGCCAACAACAAGCCAATAAAATGCACTTGAATTTGAAACTTTGTAAAGCACAGAAACAATCACAGACAGAACTACAGAATAAAAACCAAAAAAAAAAAAAGAAAGCACAAATGACGTGAACAGTAACAAAAGTGGCATCGTGCAAATTCCTTTAAACGACATTGAGATGCGGAAACAGAAGCTTTTTTTTTATTATTATCCGTTATCGCTGGTGTTTTCTTGTACACTACACTACTCTACACATACTTACACACATATTTAAAATTCTAGCATTTGGTTTTCGAAATAGTTACATGTTTGTACGTACTCGTCTTTAGCTCAACTTAGAAACAAGAAGTCTGCAGCTGTTTAAAACAAAAGTCTGGTATTAAAAAACTTTTTATTTGTTTGTTCGTTTTTGGCTTAAATTGTTGCAACCGAATGTGATGTGTGGTACAAATGAAATAAAAACCCCTGCCCTTGTCGCATGTCATAAAAATCTTAACAGCATATTAATTATTTTCTTCTTTTGACTTGTTTTTAAGCACACGTTTGTTTCATATATTCAGTTAGCTTCAGATGGCTCATAGCAAGCAGTAGCCTTTAATTCACAATTGCAGTGTATTGTGTAGCAGCAAGTGTTCTTTTTTGTTCTTTTTTTTTTTGGTATGAATCACAACAATGACTGCTAAAGTTAACAAAATTATTGTGGGGTTTTTTCTTCCTTAAAGCTACCGTGGTTTAATGAAGTTTTAAATTTTTTTTCTAGTATTTATGTTAATTTAATTTAAGAAAATCGGTGTTAATGAATGTGATGAAAAAGAATTATTAATATTTACAAGACTTTATCATTCATTAATTTCTCGGCAAAACCAGTTGGAGAAAAAATTTTCTTTGTTCTTTTTTTCAACTTACATGCATGAGTACTACATGTGCATGCATTAGTAGCAACTTTAAAGGCTTATATCTCCCAAAATACTGAACCAATAATACTTCACATTACCTTGTTCCATTCTATGAATAGTTATTTTTAATTTTTTTAAAGTTCTCACTAAATCAGTTGAATAATTTTGGCAGAAATTCTATCACAAAAAGTGGCATTACCCAATAATTATCAAGATTTATAGTCACTATACGTTAATAGTACTTAGTGCGAGTCGTTTCCGGTTTTTATTTTCAAATAAAATATATACATTGTTACAAAAATTTTATATGTACAGTGGATACTTGATAAAGAAAAAAATAAATTATATATTAACAATTTTTCGCAAACACATTTTAAAGGATTAACAAATGTTTTGCGATGTCAACTCCATATTCCAGAAATTAAAAAAAAAAATTAAAAGCTGGAAAACATGCAAAAAATTTACATAAAATTATCTCCAAATGCAAAAGAAGTCCCATTATTGGTATTTTATTAAATAAATAAATAAAATTCAAATAAATTAGAATTTTGTATATGTATTTTTTTCAAATATTTCTCCTTGAATCCATTGAACTGTACCACTGTTTCCACATAGAGTGGCATGAAATTATGCTTGTGGTTAATATTTTCTTACTGCTGTTCATATATCAGTAAAACTACAAACATACTACACCCGTACTTTTGTTGATCTTGTTGGCTGTTGCCTGTTGCTGCATTTGTTCTTATTATTATTATCGATGTAGTAGTTGTTCTTGTTGCAAATGTTTTTGGTGGAGATGTTATACTTATAACTGTTTTTACTTACAACAATTTTGTGAGCAACAAAATGTTATGTTTGACCGTAGGCCATTTCAGTTTTGTTTTTCTTTTTTGTCTAAACGAAAAAAAGTTTACATTTAGTTTTTTTCGGTCAAAATTGGAAAAGCACAATCAAAAAAAAAAAAAAAATTTGTCATGTATTTTTCTTTTTGCCACCCATGGTGGAGTTCATTGGGTTTTTTGTTACAATTTACCAGCAAACTGTTGGAAATTTTTTTTTTGCCAAAATTATTTTTCTTTACTTCTTCAGCCACATAAACCGTTTTTTATTTTCTCTAAATGAAACACGATAATTGTAAAAACTGATTGTTAAAAATCGGGGAGAAAAAAGTTTGTAATTTTTGCCAGGCTGTTGCTTAGATTTCACTGGAAAATCATACATATATACACACACATAAACATATATACATACATCTTTCTATGTATATTATCAAAGATTTTTCAATTTTCTAAAGACGTCTCGCAAATCACAGTTATATCAAAAAATAAAAAATTAAAACAGAAAAAAAAACACAAAACAAAACTGTTAATTCGTTGTAAAAACAATTGTTTGATATTTGTTCTGAAATTTTTATAGCTGCTGATGATCAGACTATTGCTACAACTGTTGCTGCTGCCAATGCTACTGGTAATGTTGCAATTGTAGTTTTTTTTTTTGTTCTACTGCCACTGTTACTCTTAAATAGTGCATAAAATCAATTGACATTTCTTTTGTTTGTTTGTCTTTTGTTTTTATATTTTGTTCCATTTCATTTGAATTTTTTTTCTTATTGTTGTTGTTGTTGTTGCTTTCCTTATTAGAATTCAATTTTAGAGCAGTTTCTCGCTAGTTTGCTGTATTATTAACAATTGATTTGTTAGTTTGGCGTCACGGTTTCGATGTTTAATTTAAGAGACAATTGCTGATTGTTTAGCTTTTGTTTTTTTTTTTTTTGCTTTTTTATTTTGTTGTTTTCAATTGTGTTTTTGTTGTGTTGCTGTTGTTATTTTTACTGGAATTTTGGCTACTGTTATTTGAAATTGTTCGAAATAAAATAAGATAATAAAGTTTTGCTTGCCGCTTTTAATGCTGTTTTGTAGAATGATAATAAAAAAAATTTCTAATTATTATCGCTTTTCCTACCACTGCTACTTTTGCTGCAACAGCAATAGTTGCCGAAAACAAAAGACTTAAGACACAAACTTTTTATTTTTAAATATGTTGTTATTTTGTTACTCATACGTCATGTTGTACAAATTTTGTTTCGTTTAATGAAAATGAATATAAATTGTATTAGAGATTTGCAAAAGTGGTGACTGTTTTTGCCATCTTCTAGTCACTTGTTAATAATACGTGATCGTGATAAAATTAACACTTGATTATATAAATATAATACTCACGAACTCAGAAATTATCTTTCTAACTTTAGTATCATCAACAATAACTTATCAAATGATATACATACATATAATTTTCTCTACATTTAACCATACCAAATTGTAATTGATATTCACATATTTAAAAAACCATATAGCAATTATCAATATTTAGTGAACAGAAATCAATTAGTGATGTCATTTCAGGATATAAATTTTAAAATTGATAGCAACTTGCAGTATGTTAAAAATGTAAGCATTTTAATACAGAGCAATCTAATTGAATTTTAATCATTGCCTTAAACACCTGTATAACATTACCAATTTTATGATAATTTTCTTCAAAAGTCAAGAAAATCCAAACAAATTCCATTATTAGTCATGTTTGAGAAATCTAAATTCATGTTTGAGAGAAATTTCAATAAAACAAATCAGTCAGTAATAAATCAAAAAATCGTTAGTTTACTTTAATTTGTTTATAATTTTTAACAAAAAATCTTACAGCAAATATATTTAAGAATATGTTTAAACAAAAACTAAAAAACAAAAAAAAAAAACTACCTGTTTCGATACTAAAATTCTTTTGCAAAATATTATGGTAAATAAATCAAAACGTTTATTGGCAAAAACCAAAAAAGAAAATCTCAATTAAAAATTTCATAAATACATTTTAGCACACATACACAAAAAGCTGTCATACAATTCATGAAATATTAATTGGAACTGAAAATAGCCACTATGCAGTTGGAAAATTCAATAAAATCATAAATATTGTATATTTATTTTTCCAAAAATTATTCTAAGCTTTTAATGTTTTCATTAAACCGAGTTACTTGTCATTTCAGTTTTAATATCTCTATGATTTTATAATTAATATCTACTTATTGTTGTATAGAGTTTTAGTTAAACATATTTATTTTGTTTTGTTTTGTTTTGTTTCATAAGAGAGACATTGACTTCACGTATTTTACACATACATATGTCTTTTTTAATGTTTTTAATGTTTTTTTTTTCAAAGATAAATAATTGACATTTTCTTTTATATTACAAACTTATGATTTTTTGTAACATAAAATGATGAATTTTTTTTTATGATTATTTGTTGTTGTTACTGTAGTTGATTCTTAAAAAAATATGTGCCAGCATTTACATTTCTTTGTAAAAATTGGCAAAAAAATATCAATCATCGAAATGAATAAACAACAACGACCACATTTCATTGATAAAATAACGGGTGTTTTTTAATAGAGTGTCACAACTTTCAGTTGGCATAACTGGTTTATTTGAGCACCCATTTAATAGCTGACAGTTGCTTTTTGTTTAGTTTGCTTTCAAGTTTCATTATGAATTGACTTAGAACAGAGCAACGCGTACAAATTGTTGATATTTTTAATAAAACTGTTAACTGTTCTATTCGTTAAACTCCTCGTACAGCGGGCGCTACAATTGATTTACTCAAATAAACTTTTGATGAAAAAATATTTTCACGTAATGGCCCAATTGATTGGCCACTAAGTTCGTGTGATTTAAACCCATTAGATTATTTTCTTTGGGGTTATGTTAAGTCAGTTGTCTACGTAGATAAGCCACAAACAATTAAACACC
Organism: Lypha dubia; assembly: GCA_947311025.1. Lineage (NCBI taxonomy): Eukaryota > Metazoa > Arthropoda > Insecta > Diptera > Tachinidae > Lypha > Lypha dubia. The sequence goes on from OX371260.1 coordinate 125,264,469, forward strand.
TGGAAATGAACATTCGAAGACTTATCGGCGAAATACGGCCACAAATGCTGCGAGAAGTTTTTGAAAATTGGTGTTCCAAATACGTGTGTCTAAGTCTTGAACATTTCCTGTTGCACATTTTCTGAATTTCGTCTAGAAAGAAAAAAAAAATCAGATGAATTTCTCCAGTTGATGATGATTAAAAATTCTTACAACAGTTTATAATTATATAGAAAATACAACAAATTATTTATTTAATTTAAAATGCAATTTATGGATTATTTTGACTCAAGCAAAAGTTTCACAGTCGTATCACTCTTTTAAAATTCAAAGAAATTACATGCTTTTTTCTTTTCTTTTTAAAGTAACCAAAATTGGAAATCGACATTATTATTAATCGTATTATTTTGCTTTCTTTTTGTACACCACTTCACTGTTCATATTTGCTCATCATAATTTTCTATGATTAAATAATAAAAAATTATAAAAATATTTCAAATGATCAACATGTTGGAAAATCTTTAAATCCATGTAACAACAAAGACTCAGTCTGTTTGCTATTTCACTTCCTTGCCACACTCATTCTCATCAATCAATCAACAAGAAAATGTTGGCGTGCCAAGTATGCGTGTGCACGGATCGTGTCATATTGTTGACAACGTATATCAGCAAACATTATGACGTGGTTGTTGGCTGTATGTATGCTATAAATGTGATCTATCTTAAACCAGCAAAGCAATTATAAATGTAAAATACGAATACAAAATAGTACATGCGAGTACATTAAAATATGGAAAAATTATTAAAAAGAAATATGTTTCAATTTAATAACGAATACTTAGAATGCAGCAAACGGGGAAGCGATGAAATATTTTAACTATTTCTAAGTGTTGCTGTACAGCCACAGACACAGACACTTATAAGTATGTGCATCAGTGAAGAAGGCATAATTGATGATATTCTACAGAGTTTAAGTTAGATTTAAACATTTATCATATTTCATGATGGATTGTTAGAATCTACACGCAAATAATGCAGAATATAGATTAAGGCTTTCTCGAATTATCTGCGTGTGCATTTTACTAATAAAGAAATTACTTTTATAAAAAATAGCAAATTTTCGTCTCCGATCGGTAAGTTGAAGAAATGACTGGAATATTTATTATGTAAATAAAAATTAAGACAAACATGTTAAACCACTTGCTGTTATGTTAAAGCCATCTATTGATTTGAAATTGCTTTGTTTTTCTTACGCACTTTTATTTTACCAGTATTTAACAGTCAATCAGCCAGTTGCAACATCTTGCATAAATTTACCACTTGTTTTTTTTTTCTTGCATAATTTACCTTGTAGGCATTTTAAGCAAATCAATTTTTCAATTACTTTGGCCATAATTGACAATTTCTTATCATCATCAAATGTATTGAAAAGTTTTAATAGTCAATAGTGTGTGGTTTTTTTCTTTACTACTTCTTTCTATTCATTTACTATTGATGGGCAATTTAACTCTAAAACTCTGGCTGGCTTGAAAAAATCAAAAAACAGAAACAGCGCTACTTGTCATCACTTGCTAAAATGATCGTAAATTTTCAATTCTCTCTCTAGTTTCAAATGGCAACGCAATCTTCATCAACCTGGAAAACAAAATAGAGTTAAATGTAAAGAAAATGCGTTGCACTTACTTTATTATTTATTCAATTTTATAAAATACGTGATATTGAGAAATTTATGAAAATTTATCACTTTTAAACGCATATTCACAAAATATTTTTTATATATCAAATGACGTTTAATTTTTCCTATAAATTACTAATATGACGTCCATAAATAATAAAAATCTTAAGATTTTATAATTATATATTTAACACTATAATGTTTAATAAAAAATTGCATGTTTTATTATTTATAATCTATACGTGACTAAAAAAATTCTTTTTTACTAAATGAGAGTTAACATAAACATTATTTCCTTGTAGTTGTAAGCAATAAATTCCAGCTTAAAACAAAAGACTTAAGACACATATGTACATACATTAATTTTCAATATTCATTTATAAATTTTTTGGTTAAAAGTTTTCCATATTTATGCTGACGATAAAAATCTTAAGTTACAAACAGATTTAAAAAAAAAAAAACTTTTTTTGGTTTCTTTAAAAACTATAGAAATAAACTTCAACATTAATTGCCACAAATTATTAACAAACTGCATAATCATGCTAATAAAATTACTTAAAATCGAATATTATTGTTTATATAAAAGTGAAATACAGTCAATGGTATTGTAGTTGAATACAAACTTAATGCAAATTATACCACCGTAATGCATAATTTATTTTTGATAGCTTTAAAAATAAAATCGAAAGTACATTTTAATTACAAAATATATTCCAAAAGACCTTAAGGAAGTTTCAACCTATTGCATTCATTTTATTGCGGGCTTTGAGCGTGGCTTTGAAAAATTCCGTAACGAAAAAACCTAAGACTTCGTATGTTTCTTAAGTCTTTTGTTTTCTAAGTATTTAAATCGTCCAATGTATGTTAACCCCTTAAGTATGCTATAGATTTCATTAACATACAGTATTGCCAGAATCACAACCGAGTTATTAAACAAAACGTAATAATGTAATTGCATAAGTTGCTAAAAAATGCTATGCAATAGCTTTACCGCGGCAGTCCCGTGTGCCACATGTCTTTTTTTATGGAAAACCCAAAGAGAAAACCAAATCAATCATTAAGATGTATGCATAAGCATTGAAATAACTTTGACTATAAATTTACTTCACTATCTTGTGTTTTAACAGAACTTTTATCAATACTTTTGGATTAGGTTGTTCCTGATATTACGGCACAAGTTCGTTCTGATATTTGAAATTATGTGCATAACTATGCTTCTCAAATTGGTTACTTTATGGCTTTTATCAAGAGCTAATTACGCCAATTATGTAAAACTTTGATCATACGGTAATGAATTTTTCGACAGAGAATGCCAAATTTCTTAACCACTCTTGGCATTTTTTTTATATAGTTTTGTAGAATTTTCATTTCACATGTTTCTTGTGATGGCATTTTAATAATAACATTTTAAAACACTAACTTTATATTTTAAATCTTTAAGAAATTCAATTTTTTTTTCTGTTGAGTAGGAATGGGCTCTAATAAGGAAGTGCAATTTACTGGAGAGGAAGTAGTGTTTGTGGACATTAGATTTGATTTTTACCATAATGAAGGCGACTGGAAAGATCTCGGTGGGGAGGTTATTTCACGTACTAAAATTTCGGTTAAAGTACGAAATCTCTCTGTAACGTGTAGTGCGGTTCACTGGCATATCCACCACAAATAGATATGCTCTTAAGAACGAGTGTGATATATGCAGAAAATTTCGGTATTTGGGAACAACTTCACTGATTTCTGCGCCTATTGCGGTTGACAACTTTGGAAACAATTTGGTCGTAGTTTATAAATTCCCATTGCCATTCTCAACTCAACTCTTGGTTGACTTTTTGGTTGTGTACCCCATTTTTGTGGTATTGTCATTTGCAACTGTGCACAAGTTTGGTTGACAAAATCGATAAATACACACAACTGCTTATTAGTAGTTTGGTTTTTGTTCGTTTTAGTTTACTTCGACATAAAGTGCAGAAAAATGGAGAGATCGTAAGTAAAACAATTTTTTGTGCTAAATATTGTATTTTTTTAGCATTTTTATATATATATTTACAGATCTTTGAAAATTACAACGATAGCCTAGTTTGAGAGACGTGTTCAGCTAATGGAAAAAAATCCAGAGATTGCTCGTGGGAAACCAAAATTTGGTGTGACTAAATTTGCGCTGCTCTAGCACATCTAACACTTCTTTTCAAATAAGTGACATTGTGGATTGAGCTAATCCTGTATTGAATTTGTTGCCACTGCACTTCTGGTAGCTCCCGTCAGCAAAAAATCTAAGGGCAGCACAAAGTTTCACTAGAGGTGGTATAGCTGACATACAGGTTTCTTTAATTGATCTTTTATGTCATCCAGCAGATAGCAAAAGGCTTCTTTACCAGTCGAAATCTTTAAAAATTATTTCCTTACTGTAATTGTAACTTATATTTTGAATATTTTTACTTTGCAGTTGGTAGTTCAAGAGGGTTGGATTCATCACGAATTTTCCTCCTTATGAGTAGCACATCTATTTTACCATCTTCGTTTCCATCTTCATAAAATAAATCTACACATATATCCATTTTAAATTATTTGCTTTCGAATAAAACATTTAAAACACTTTTTCCTTCTAATATATATTTTTTTTTAATTTTTACACGAATTTGTATGCTTTTCTGTCAAACAGGATATTTTAAGTTCGTAACGCTTTAAAAATTTCAACTAAAAAATAGTTGTGTATTACAATACAAAAAAACAATTTGGTGCTTAAAGTTGAGTCAACTCGTACACAACCGAACTGAGTTGAGTTGAGAACGACAATAGGGGCATTCATTAAAACACACACCGTTGTAGTAACGAAAGAAAAGTGAAACACTCCCCACATTGTGACCATGCTCCAGTCCATCAATAGAGTTTGCTACCCCACTATCAGCGATATGATTCTTCACCCTCTCGTGCACGCGGTGAAGTAACTAGAAAATAGCCTTTGAAAAATCTGCCTATACATGACATTTGTATGCCATTTTCATCCCAATATAGGTGGTATAAATATTGAGCAAATCAGATGCAATGAAGAAGATTGTCTTAAGCCGTATTAAGAAACAGAGGCACTTAAATGCTTCTTTTGCGATATGAAAAATGTCATCAGTTCAAATAAAATCACACTGCTTTTTCATTTAAAGAACATCAAGAGCTTCTAGTTCGCCAACACAACCTTTTCCAGCCATTAATACAGATGAAACAGTATGTGCATTACATGGAGTCTTACGTGCGTTAAAATCACCCCTATTCCCTCTTTCTGTTCTTCATACTTAGCGAGATCGTTTTTAATTTTACTATTTTTTTTCCTCTCTCTTTTTTGCCAATATGTGTTCCATGATCCTAATTTAAGTGCTTAAACTAAAAAAAAACATGAGTGGACATTTTAAGTTATTTTGAAAATACTTTAAACAAAAGAGGGAAATGATTAATGCAGGCTTAAAAGGATATTTTGTTTTTTAAATTAATTTCTAAAATATTCACAAAATAAATGCAATAAACTATGTAATCTTTTCATAGAATGTATCAAATATTGGTTTTATGGTGTTTTCTTTTCAACAAAAAAATATTACATCTTCATGCAGAAAGTGGACTTTGGTGTTCGTTTCTTAAATATGTTTTGCTTTTTAAAAGGGCAGTGTGTTTGATTCTAACAAACTCACCCTCACTAAGGGTGGAAGGCATTGTGCACTTAATGCCCCGTAAAAATCGACAGTGTTAAAAGTGCCCTGTAAAACTTAGCTGTCAGCTGTTAAAAACAGGGCGTTCCACTTTTTCATAAGTTGTGTTTTGTTCTAGTGAAATAACAAGTTAAATTATTATAGGGTTGGTTAGACATTTTATACATGTACCTTTCAACAAGGTGCCATTTTGTGTGTAGAAAAGAAAACACCATTAGTGTTTATTTGAAACTATTGAAATTTGTATTAATTTTGCAACACAAATTAAGTTGAGCTCAAAGCTCTTGTTGTTGTTGTCTTATGTCTCTCATGTACGATCACATTTATCAAATATTTGTCGAAAAAAAAAACGTAAACAAGAATAAACTAATAATTCATTTCAATAATTACAATATTTTTTTTATAAGGCGTTAGAATTTTTAAAAACTATAAAAACACTTTTTTATAGAATAATTAATTTTATTTTGTAATAAAAAAGGCAAGTTAAATAACATTTTACCCTAAACAAAACTAGTGGCTATGTTTTTTTTGCACAAATATTTAATATATGTGAACGTAGCTTTAGCCGAGTAAGAGATCTATAATTAGGAATATTTCGAACTTGTCTATTTGGATGCATCGGACGTTTTTTTTTCTTGATGGCACATGCTTTAAAAATACAGTCCGTCGGCAATTTGAGTCAAAGACTTTAACTTTATCTCATAATATTTCACATATCAGCATCCAATTTAAAATATGTGGAAAAATTACTATGAATTTAAATAAAACTTTATGTAATTCTTAATTATGCTAAGGATCAATATTCCAAATTTCCAATACGTAAAGTTCAGATGTTAACGGATAGATAATTCGGTTTTCATTAGAAATAAAAATGAACGCAATGATAAAGGGAGGAGAGTTTCGTACCTTAAACTATGAACAGAATACCTATACAGGTTGCCTAGAAATATTTTGGATAGGAACTTGGCCTTATTTTCACATTTGTGTTTTTGTGCGGATTTAGCTTTCTAAGAAATTTTTCGTATCGCCCTGCAAAATTTATATCTCAATTGTTTTGCTAATTGTGTTCACATATAACTTATAAAGTTATAATTACGATTTTACTCATCATACAAATCAAATTTCCCTTTATTAATCAACATGTTTAAAACAATTTATCGCACTTTTTTTAATTATTGTTTGTTAGATTTGGATCTGTTTTTTTTTTCTGCTTAATTAAAGATCATAAAAGTTTTATATCAATATTTACATTTTGTTGTTACAGACAACATCAATTTGTCTACATACACAAATAAAATAATAAAAGAAACCATAACAAGAAGATAAATTTGCATAAAAAAACAGCTTCATACAGAGCTTTCATCTTTAATGTTGTAGTTTTTGTTTTTTGTTTTTTGTGAATCAATAGTGAGATTAAACCAGTTCATGGCATAGCAGCCTATAAAATATGAATTGGCATTTTGCTTATATTGTTTTGTACAGCTCTAGATTTATTCTGTTAAGTATATTGAGGCTGCCTCACTTAAGGCATCTTCAGTTAAACACCTACACAATTAACATTGTATCGCCCACAGCTGAACGGAACGAACAGAAGACTGGTTGGTGGTGTTGCTTCTTAAAATATTCATCGGTAACTATATTACGGCTGCTGTTCATTCACTGGTTTAGCGGTAGTCGCTGAATATGAAAATTGGCGGTATTTGGAAATTACAGTCAGTGTAAATTGTTCACCATATATATATGGGACTTGTTAGCATATAACTAAGCAGATGTTGTATGTGGTGATCATATGCGAAAATGATGAACGTTAGTTTAATTAAAAAGAAAAACAAAAAATATATAAATTTTTCATTTACAGTGTGCAAAGAAAAGAACACTACAAGATGGATACCTAGACGAACAAGCCATACAAAATTTGTAAAATTAATTTGAAGATATCAGGATCGTCCAGTAGAACAAATCTCTCTCTTTCTGTTTCAGTAATTGAAAATTATCACGACACATCTTGAGTGCAATATGTACTTGCTTCTTGGTTTCAGCTCTCAACTATAAATTATTATTTTTTTTTCTGTGACTGGATTTCCCTGTTCGGAATATTTTTAAGAAAAATCACTTTAAAACAGGACAAATAATAGAAATAAATTCTTTTTAAAAAATTTCCCCATAAACTTCACACACACTATCTTGATCTTGTGCATCTCTTAAATGATAAACAACATTTTTATTTTTTTCTTTGTAAGGACTTTAAATAACTGCACAGATTGGTGGCATTAAATTTTTTTCACACTGTAAAAACATATAAATATACGTGGCCTGTATCGGCGTTGGTAGCTACTATCGAGACGCTGCTTAGAAAATATATATAAAAATTTATATTGGCGACGTGTTTATTGATGCCACACAACACATAAACTTGCTTACAGAAACTAAAAAAAATATATTAAATAGAGACGGAAAAAAAGTAGCATTTGGAGGCGTTTAAGTTGCTGCAACGCACATTTAATGCCCGCCACAGACTTACCACTCATTCGGCACTAACACACGTGCACAACTGTGAATATTGGTCTAAATTTACTAATTTTCAAGCCAATATTCTGATTACTTTTAAATGCAGTTGTATGTTCCCGCTAGTCTTGATGTTTCGCAATAATTTTTATGTGTACAAATAACATACGCTGCAATTTTATGTTTTGGTCTTTTGCCTCATTCTTTTTTTTTTTTTTTGCCATTAAATTCATCAATTTTTATATGACAAGATGGTGTTAATACGAGTGGCATGTTTGAAATGAAAAACTATTAAAAAAAAAACAACATGTTGTTTTACTGCAAGTCTTCGATTGAATGAAGAGCACCGGCCAGCCGCATGAATTTTTCAATTATTTTTTATATCTGTACAGTTAATATGACAATGTTGTTGTTTTATTGCGCAAAAATCAACCGACTTAGGACACATGCTTGTTTTTATTTTTAAAAGGAATTGAGCAAAAGTGGGTGAAAATTTGGAAAAATTATGCCGCAAGTGTTAATAAAATTGAAAATGGAAAACGAAATTTTGTTTTAAAAATAATTTCTATATTTTGGTATGTATAAAATTGCATCTGATAGCTGTCTAGTTACAGTTTTCCTAAATTTAAAATATTTATTTTTGATATTTTAATTAAAAAGCCATTTCAATTTTAAAAATTTTTTTTCGGAAATTAAAAATACTTTATAACAAATTTGTGCAAGATGTTTTCAGAACTATATGTTAGAAAACTTTCATTTATTTGTTATTGGTTAGCTTATCCATACGCTGCATTTCGTTGGGTACTAATGGCAATTTATCAGTAGATCTTTTACCAAACGTTGACAAATTCTATAAAATTTGTTTGAAAAATAAAGAGATTTATATAAATAAAAATTGTTTACTGTGTTGTTTGTATAATTTTTCATATTATTATGCTTTTAAAACTGTGATTCTCGTTTCTTGTTTGAAAAATTGTCTATAATTTGAGTATAAAAAATTTTCAGGCAGACTAAAGCTTAGATCCCACTATCGGCAAAATGTACCGATTTTCGTCGGATCACTGAAATAAAGTTGTTTGTGAAAATTGATGTTCCAGATTGCGCCTTCTACGCGCCAGCCGTAGCGGCCACATGGCAGAAATCATATTTAAACATTAATTTCATAAAATTTTCTTTCCAATAAAGCCCGTTTCATTGATATTAAAAATATATTTCCATGTTTTATTTAGATTTAAACTTGGCTCACTCTATAAAAAATGCCCTTTAGAAATAATCCCTAGGCAGTGACAAAAAGACGTGCTAATTGTGAATGAAAATTTACTCATGACTTCACTTCACTAGAAATTCCGAAGTCATCAAATCTTTTATCTTTTCATATATTTAAGAGTTCATTACATTTCAATGTTTTTATTGTGTTGTGATTTTAAAATAAGGAATTCATGTGGTCGTATCAAAGTATCAAAAGTACAGAAAAATCTGTACTCAGATAATGTAGACCATAATTTTTCGTGCACTTGTGCCTGAGAAAAAAAAAACATCTTTTTTTTCAGCACATTCCAATTAGAATGTAGTCATGCCACATTTTATAAATTTCTAACACTTTCTTGAAACGTGTTGGTCTCAAACACTGCCACTAATGACTTAAAATCCCACCATTTCGTCTTAATTTTTGTAATCAAGTGGATAACAACTTACAAGACATGACAAGACAAGACAAGACTAAACAAAAGCAAATAAAATCTTCTTTTATTCGACTACAATTGATTTTTTAACATTATGACCTCACAACTCTTTAGCGTACACAAGAAAATTTGTCAAAGTTCAGTAATTGTTTTGTCACCCATGTTACGTACTCGTACCAAAATCCAAAATGGAAAGAAAACAAACAAACAAACAAACTCCACAACAAGTCAAAAGATAACACTTTAAGACACGATTATCATTTTTTGAAAATCGTAAACCACTAATAGACATATAAACAAACATACATAGCGGTGCATATCCAATAGTATATTTATAAATACATACAAACATACACATATAAGAAATTTTTTCATCTCTTTACAACCCACCATATACGTTTTTTTATTCACGTCTTTGAGGTTCTGTCTTTAAATATATTTTTTTCGTATTTTTTTTAGACACGTACTCATACACCTCCATGGTTGGCATTACAATTAAATTGTATGATGACTTGAAAATAGCGTGTGAATATTTGTTTAAATGAAACAACAACAAAAAAAGCAATATTTATATACAATCTGTCTAATAGTTTGTTTGACTATTCAAGCTTTATTATGTGTGCCTATGAATTTAACATGACTGTCTGTCTGTCTGTGTGTCCGTCTTCTAACTCTTGTAAATATGATTAACATTGGACATTTGCTTATTTTGTTTTATTATGTTGTTTTTACTTCCCCGATAACCTGACAAAAATTTACAAGATTTTCATATTTATTTTCATGTGTAATTTTTTTTATTTTCGCAAAAAAAAAAACACAAGTTAATATGCAGATATTTATGTCCACTTAAACAAATATGGTATTGTAATAGACATACACACATACATCCATAAATACATATGTATGTATGTGAATAAAAAACAGCAATGGTGGAAATATATTTACATACTTTTTCATTAAAAAATCGAATTAAAATAATAAAAGAAAGATAATTTCTATTAAAAAGAAATAAATTCAAAGCTATTGAAATTGTAAATTGTAATTGTAAAATTTTTCCAGAAATTTGTAAAAAAAACATTGATGTTTTATGTACATACATAACTAAAACTTTATTTATTTAAAAAATTTAAGGAAAAAATATGTCAGTCAGAAGACCTCTTGAACTCATCTCGCATAAGTACACTTTGTTTCTGGATTTTTTTCAATTTCCTTGGAAAATGTCTTCACAAGGACTTTCTCAATATAATGGAATATTTTGTCTAGCATAACCGAGAGTAACGATTAAGGATCAAATTTAAATATTTGCAATAATTAATTTTTAGCAATAAATAAAATTTGACATGAATATTCTAAACTGTTTCGTGTTTCGAAACTGAAAAGCTACCGAGCAAAAACTACAGCTTCGGCCAAAGCAGGTTTGTAAGATAAAGATGCTTGTTGTTGTTGTGCCTCCTGCTGCGAAAAGCGCTTCAATGAGAGCGCTCTTTTCTAATCGTCCAAAATGCGCTAAAATCATGTTTGAATTATGCCTTCGTTTTACCTACTAACATACATACATATGTAGTTCAGCTGTAGGCAAATACTCAAGTTTAAAAAAATAAAAGAGAGTGAGAGAGAGAGAGAAAGGAAGGGAGAGCCTATAAATTAAATTTTATCTTCCATTCCCTGTTTTATTTTTTATTCGTGTCAACTAAATGTAAATAGCCGACCAACTTCAACGTGCTTAAAAAGAAGTTGAGCGATCGCTTTGCCTTATTTTTGTGCAGCTTCGGAAGCGCTTTAAAACTGTGCATCTCGAAAGCATGAAATTTTGTTACTGCTACCAGAAACATAACAATTTTTTGCTGGATAATTTAATGCAAAAATTATTAGCTGATCGTTTTCGTGATCAGACCCCACCATAACACTGTGTAATATTTTAAGACCTTTCGAATTGTTAATCACTAATGACTGGCAAAAATTTATATTTGCCTGAGTTTTCCTAAATATACAGCAGTTGGCGAATGACCCTACTTTTCCTCGAAAAATCATATACAGTGATTAGGCCTACTTCTGGATGAATGGGTAAGTGAACAAAGAAAATTGTCGACTTTTGCTGGCGGTGACATCGGTCTGTATTTCTTTGAAAACCACATTGGCCACGTCATCATTGTCAACGCCGATCACTATAGATCTTTGATTAGCAACTTATTTTGTCCTGAATTGAATGATCTGAACACCAACGACATGTGTTTTAACAGGACAGCGCTACGTGCCAGTCAACTCATGCCACATTGGATATTCTGCATGAGCGGTTTGAGGGCATGGTCATCTCACGTAAACGAAGTGATAATGATAATATCTTACACACATTTTGTTTTATTTAAATTTAAAAAAAGGAAGAATTTAATGAAAGACCCTTTATAATAATCAGTGCTCCTCAAAAATGTTCAGAGTCTGCTATTTTGATTTTAAACCGGCCAATAAACAATTTTTGTTTCTGTGTCTTAGAAACTCTACAAGTTTTTCTTCTTCATACGATACAAATATTTACTCCTTTTGCTAATAAGGCTGAAGGAGACAAGTTCCCGCTTTCTTAATTTCGTTATTTTTCACGTAAAATTTAATAAATTGTTTAGGAATCTTACAGAGTATAAAAATTATTTATGCCAGATAGATAACTTGATAGATTTTTGACCAGTAGAAACTATTTGATTTGAAGTTGAATTCCTATCAACAGATATGAAGAACAAAAAAAGAATAAAAGTGCCGCTTCAGTTGTGGCAGCTGCGAAGAGCTATTAGAAAAGGATATTTATAATTCTTAAATGACATTCAATTGAAATTATAATTATAATACGAATACATACATACTTATGAACATCTATAATATTTTTAATTTTTTAAACAAATTCATAATGCTTAGCAATACATCTGATGTGCTCTATTAGCCAAACATAAACCAAATGAACCAGCACGGCCAGCCAAAATAAACATGTGGCACAATAAATGGCAAGGAACCTGCAAAGTATCAACATATTTGCTGCACCATAATCTTTTTCTATTCTTCTTGTGTCGCGTGTGTGTCTCTTTTGAGGGGGGTAAACAAGTTTTCTATAACTTTGTATTTTATTTGTTGTATTTAGTTTGCATTTCCATTTTAAATTTTTAGCATGCACCATTACTTTTTTGTTGTTATTGTTATTTATGAAGCTTTACATATTTATTAAATAAGTGCTGATATTTAGACACTAGACGTTTTAGTTGTATTTTTGCCAATTTTTTTTTTTTTTTTTGGCAAGTCTACTCCACAGGAGTTGGTTCAAGTTTATCGCAGTGGGAATATCTTTGAGTACAACATAAATTCATATTCTTAATAATAATTCTTTATATTTTTTTCTTTTTAGTAGTTATTCTAAATTTTTTTTAAGAAAATTATTTTAAAAATGCTCATAAATGCAACACTGTGTAAGTTATGTAAATTTTGGTCAGTTTGGGTCAATCAGAGAATCTCATGCAATAAAGAGATTAGAAGAAAAAAAAATCAGAGATTCACATGGGGGTGACTAGAAATGTTTGTGTTGTTTTTTTCGACACTTGCAAATTAGTGATAAGTTTGTAACAGATTTGCATAAAACAAACTGTGATTAATTGCAAAACTCTTTCAGTTTTTGCCAATTACATTTAAAGATGTGGAATAATTAACTGCTTAATAAAAATGTGATTTCTATTAAATATATAGACAGCAATCAAGTAATAGAATTTTTAGTTACAAAAACTAAATCTTTATACTTTTAAAAGATGTTATTTATATGTTGTGGGTTAGCAAATCTATATGCATTTTGTTGGTTGCTAAATACCAACTCATCGGTAGATCTTTACCATTTATGCTTGAAAAGTTACAAAACTCACTTAATCATACATGAAATCGCAAAAAAAAATTGCGAATTACACAAGCACAAGCAAAATAGCTTTTCAAAAAAACTTTACAAACATCACAACAAACAATTTTCTTCAGAAAAAGATATTAATAATGAATGTGTTTAATTTTCTACAAACCTATATACAATTGGACAACCGTTGTTGCCAATAAAAGTATTTATAAGACAAAATGAAAAGCAAACCTTTCTTTTACAAAATATGACATTTATTCGAGAAAATACTCAAGAATTTATGTTTTTAAAAAATTTTATTTATTTGTTGTGGGTTAACGAAATTCATATATATTTGCTAACCCAATAAATAAATAAAATTTTTTAAAAACATAAATTCTTGAGTATTTGCTCGAATAAATGTCATATTTTCTAAATCTTTGTATTAAATTTTATTTTTTTGTTGCGGGTTAGCAATATCTAGATATATATTTCGTAGGCAGCCATACCAACTCATCAGTAGATGTTTTACCCTTTATGTTAAAAAGTTTTAAAGCTCATCTATTTATACAAAAACTCACAAATATATTTTTGTGATTTACAAAGCATAAAAATAGCTTTCAAAATTGTTTAAACACATACAACAAATAATTTTCCATTATAAATGTGTTTACTATTCTACACCTATAATTCTATAAATATGCGAATATTATAAATGGGCGAGGCCACGCCCCTTTGTCCACTCACAACTTTATATAGTCAAGAATTTATTATTTCGTAAGAAAATCCTATTTAATTATTGCAATGCTTTAGGATAGACAATATGGGCGAGGCCACGCCCCTTTGTCCACTCACAACTTTATATAGTCAAGAATTTATTATTTCGTAAGAAAATCCTATTTAATTATTGCAATGCTTTAGGATAGACAATATGGGCGAGGCCACGCCCCTTTGTCCACTCACAACTTTATATAGTCAAGAATTTATTATTTCGTAAGAAAATCCTATTTAATTATTGCAATGCTTTAGGATAGACAATATGGGCGAGGCCACGCCCCTTTGTCCACTCACAACTTTATATAGTCAAGAATTTATTATTTCGTAAGAAAATCCTATTTAATTATTGCAATGCTTTAGGATAGACAATATGGGCGAGGCCACGCCCCTTTGTCCACTCACAACTTTATATAGTCAAGAATTTATTATATCGTAAGAATATCCTATTGTGAAAATTTAATGACAATCGGTCCAGTAGTTAAGACTATATTATGATTTTTAATTTTCCTAAAAAGGGGCGTGGTCCCACCCACTTGTCTCCTGGTACGTATTCCTAATTATGCCAATACCATATGTACCAAATATCATCGACGTAGGTCAAAAAATGCCCAAAATATGGCGATTTAAATTTTTGGGTTATATAGGCGTTGCCATGCCAAGGGTTTGGCCTCCTATAAAGCACAAACAAACAAACAGACAGACAGATATTCATTTTTATATATATAGATGAAGCCTCAAGCAAATGAATAATTCAGCAGAGATTATTAACGGGATTTTCATTAAATTACCGATCGTCAATTATTTATAGTTAAGTGCGTTAAAAAAAAACAACATTTTGTTTAAATCAAAATAATCAAAAGATGGCTATGCAACATTGTTGCATATTATAGTTTTCATGGGATTAGTACCGATTTCTTTGTTTTTTTTTTTTGTTTTTTTTTAACTATTAACCAAAACTGCATGTTAATTTAAATGTTTGCCTAAAATTAAAAAAAAAAAAAATAGAAATTAAAAAGAGAAAACAAACAAGAAAAATCTAACAAAAGTTTTTAAAACTTTATTTATGATATTCATACATTAACAATTTAATGTAAATATTTGTCGAGATTACCATGTCGAACGTGTGTATGTGCAGACCAGACATACTTATTTTTCATCGATGTTTGCCTGTGTACAACCTGCAGTTAGTAAATGTAGTAATAAGCCAATGGCATAAATTGCATGCAAAATAAAAATAATGCTTATTGCTTGAAATGTGTTACTTTTATTGTATACAATCAGGAAGACAAGACCAAAAACTATTCGTACTTTATTCCAAACATGCCAACTAAATTGAAGACCAAATGTTGGTGTACGAGTATGCATGCATGCTTGCATGCATGTTTAGTGCCATCATCGTTGAATAAGAAGGACAAAATGGTGGTGGTAACACACACACACACACACATGCATATTCCAATGACAAGTACTAATATATTATAATATATTGAAACATCACCAGTGTATGCTTCCCATTAGTGCACGTTTGAAAAAACTATTCTATGATTAAATCATCATTTATGAAATTAGGCAAAATATTTAAGGAAAAAATTCTTCACAATATATTTTTTAACACAATATGAAGATCAATAATTCAATAATTTCATTCTGCATTCAAAAATCTTATTTAATTTTTTATTAATTAATCTATAGCAGCATAGATTCTACAACTACGAATGACAATTTTCTCCTTTTATTTGCTTTACCTGTATTGCAATAATATCACTTGTTATTGTTAAATAATCATTTAATTTGTTAAAGCTGGGGTGTATATTGTATATCCTTGCCGAACATTCTGCAAGATTTAAAGTTCTTTATTCATCAAAACTCTTCGAAAATACATCTTAATCTCGTTATTATTTCGAGCAGATGTACAACATTTTATCATTTCTGTAATCAAGCTTCACATCGCAGTTGCATTTCAAATACTTTAGCATGCCCGAAGAGGTTTGATACTTATCGTTTTTCTTGTCGACGCTTTTCTGAACTTATTCTACATCAGATTCAGTCGAAGTTATGCCGTTTTCTACACGCATATATAAAGTTTAATAAATGTCACCGTTAAACAAAATTTCGAAAAAATTTGTTTTCATTATTCACAAAATTACTGATTAGACACTGTGTGCATTAGAGTGATTAAAAAAATTGCGCCAATCACCCCCTAGGATTACATATAATGTAAAAACGGTTTCAAAAATAATTTTTTTTTAATTTTTGCCACGCCTACAAATACCGCCCTTTAAGTATTTCGTTCACTGTGTCGCCATTTTTAGTCCGATCATAACATTTTGTATACCGGTGTTCATGGCTCTGTAAGGTCTACATTTCTTTCAGAGCCACGAAGAGCGGTATACAAAATTTTATGATCAGACTTAAAATGACGACACAGTGAACAAAATACTAAAAGGGCAGTATTTGTGGGCGAGGCAAAAAAAAAAAATTTAAGTAATTTTTTGGAATTTTTTTTTTCATTATATGTAATTCTAGGGGGTGATTGGCACAATTTTTTTTATGTATAGAAGTCGCACCACTCTACTGTTCATATATTTTGACAAATTAATTTTTACAATTAAAATAAATACATACAACTAATCCTTATAAGATTTTTAAAATCATGCTAGATTTATTCACATAAACTAATACAATACAATATAATAAACTACCCGCCGTTAGAAGAAAACATCAAACAGATCATTACTTAATGTTTGCCTTTATCGGCTTATGCAAAAGAATATTTGCCATTAACCATTAACATGTTATACTATTTGTCAAAGCAACACAATACATTTTTATTTTATTTTATTTAGTTCTCGAACAAAACTAATCACACCAAACCTAACGTCATGTGCTGCGCTCCTCCATTTTAAATGTAACTTTACTGAGTAAATGCAACAAGTTAAGCAAAAAAAAAAAAAAAAAAAAACATTAAGAACATTAAGTTTAAAATAGAATCGTATATGTGGGAGTTCGATTTCTTACGCTGAAATTCAATTACCAAAAAGATTGTAGGGTATGGAGCCAAGATTTATACGGTGAGTATCAGACGTCTGCAACAAGTGCTAAATTTTCGGGCATACTTGATTTTTATGATCTAATCGTTTTTGTTCAAAAGCAAAAAACTGTAGTGTAGTATATTTTGGTGCTCATAAAAAAACAATGTCCGTTCGTTTTTGATTAACAATACTGTTTGTTGTAATAGGTCAGTAATTAAGTTTGCATGACTCAAAAACAAATAAATGATCAAAATTCAACGCAGTTAAATTTGTTTAACAATTCAATGAACTTTGAATTATTTGAATATGAATATCGGACACTTGAGAAACCAATACACACACAAACCAATGTATTTTTAATAAATATGTTGTTCTTCTCTGGTTACAAAATACTTTCATTCTTCTTGTCTTCTATTGAATCACAATAAATAACAAAATTAAAGTAACGAATAAAATATGAAACCGAGTAGTGACCCAAATAGATGTGATGAAAGTGCAAATTTGGGTATTCAACTCTTTAAAAAAAATGTTGTTATGTAGATAAGAATTAATAAAGAAACTTTGATTGTAAATAGTATTTAAGCGAAAGAAATTTTTAATAAAAGAATAGACTATCATGAACACTCAAACTAAAATCTTGTGTTTCAATTTTTAACAACATTTCAAAACACTTGTTTACGTAACCGTTCGTTTCAACCATTTAGTTTTATTCACTTGTTGTTTTGTGCTAACATAAATGTTCTGACTGTGTCGTTAAGTGTATCAAACTCATTTTGCATCGAAGCCGACGTGTTGTTGGCGGAACAAGGTTTTTATTCAGTTGGTAAAGTAATTTTGTACTCGTATTTGAATAAATAATTTTTATATATATTTTTGTCACAGTTTGAAACATGCACACATACATATTTATGCTTTTGACTTCCGAAACCAAATTATCTCCCAACAAAATAAATAGAGTTGGTGTTGTTTGTATTTCTGCATATATCTTGTAATCATTGTATCATGCAATCAGATCATG
This sequence comes from Lypha dubia, assembly GCA_947311025.1. NCBI lineage: Eukaryota > Metazoa > Arthropoda > Insecta > Diptera > Tachinidae > Lypha > Lypha dubia. The sequence continues at coordinate 125,282,676 of OX371260.1, forward strand.
TACATTCGCATCAAATAATCGAAATGATTTACACTTGTTGATTAATTTTCTGCTTGTGCATAAAAAGCGAACGAGTATAAAATATAATAATACTTGTTTGTGTTGTTCTTAAAATTCAACGTTAGGGAATAAGTGGGCTCGATCATACTTGTTGCAGACGTCTGGTCAGTATGTAAATGCTGGTAAGCCACAAAAAAAAACACCCATGGAAACATACGCTGCTGTAAAATAACTTCAAAAAGTTCTAGAGTCTGCAGAAGAAGAAGAACATTGTTAAATCGTCCGAAATACAAAATGATGTCAGATGTCATCTTAGCGAAAGCCTCATTTGAATATGTTGAACATTTTAAAGAAAATGTTTTGTTGCTTAACAAGTTTATAGTTTTAAAAAAGGGCAATTTGACCAATTCATTTATGATTAGAACTGTTTCTGTATGCCATCATCGCCATCGTCATCTAGCATATTATCGAAGTAATAGTCATTGTGGTGTAAGTTCTTTATTTATTTGTATGCAGCACAGTGGAGCTGATTGTGAATAAAATGCATAAAATGGAAATTGCCTAAATTACTTCTCCGAAAGTATGAGCGTATATGCTGTACACTCAATTACTTGAAGTTCTAAACACAAAAGTAACTTAAACATTTTTAACGAATTTGGAAGTATCCTTGATTTTAGTTTTCGTAAAATATTCCTGATTGAAACGTTTTTTTTCCATTTAACATTTCTACACTTTTTTTCATGTTAATAAATTTGGGAGTATTATAAATCCGTTTTTTTTTCACAATTTGTAACTTTATAAAGTTGTTTTCATTTTTTGAATATGTTGCACATTAAGAGAATTTTATTAAAAGCCTTGTCCGATCTCAATAGATATTAATGACTTGGAAATGGTTTTTTAAATTTATTCATTTACATATGAAAAGTAATATTATCAGGCTCAAGTTCAGTTTTATTGAATTAATGAAAATAATAAAACTGAACTTGAGCCTGATAATATTACTTTTCATATGTAAATCAATATAAGTTCAAATAATAATTACGTTTATTCGTAATAATAATAATATAAAAATATTTATTCATTTATTAATTTTTATACAGCTTTCGATGACCGAACTTGCCAAGGATCTATTTTAAAATTAAAAGCTTTTCGTACACTTCTAGCAGATGATTAATTACAGGGTATTAGTTTACAAAACATTCAACGCCACAATTTCCGTCCCAGTGTGCTGCAGTACGTCGTTTAAAAATAAACTAACAGAAGCCACCGCACTCATGATTGGATTAAGTCGAATATTTTTAGCTCTACTCATATATCATGAAAGAGAATTTTTTTACCGTAAAAAAAAAAAAAGATTTGAAAAATTCCCGACAATAAATAATAAGAATATTTTATTCTTCAATTAAAGTTTTTGCTGTTAGTTTAAAGCTCTTTACTATCGTAAAATGCACAACACAAATTTAATTTGCAAACTGAAACTACATACATATAAAGTAGACTTGTAGATGATGTTGCAAAGTAACTCCTTTAACTTGTTGCATTTACTAGAACGTATCAACATTCGTTTACTCGTTTACAGACAAAATAGTGTTAATGTTCAGTGCAACACCGTTTGTGTTGTTATTGCTGTGACACTGTTACCAATAACATCACCATCTTTAGGAAAAAAACAAAAAAACCAACACTCAACAAGGAAGATTTGTTTTGCTGTTGTCGTTATTAAGCTACGGGTGTTAATGTTATTGATATTTATTCCACTTTTTACAATGTGTTTTTTTTTCGATTTTTATTATTCTAAATCTGCATTTATTTAGTGGTTTTGAAAATATTAACATTGATTTTTTTGTCGTATTTTTTAGTCAGTTAACTAGAGGTGTGTGTGTTGTTTGTCTCGTATTTAAATCATTGATATCGTATTGTGGAAATATTGTCATTACTTTGCCAAAGTAGGAAGTAATTTGTACATTGAACATTTTTCTTGTATGTATATGGGATTGTGTATTTAAAATATTAATTTATTGGTGAGTAATAAATAAACTTTACTTACTTATAAAAGGATTATCATATTTTTCACATGTCCATTACAATGATTCTGTTTTAAAGATCCTGCTGCATTAAAGTGACGACTCTCTGATAATGTATATTAGAAAGGACCTCCGAGTTAGAAATGAAAACGTAATAAATAGCTTCATTTTATAAAAAAAAAAATCGTTTCACAACATTTTAAATTTGTATGTCAGATAACGAAAAATCAAAATTTTTCCATATAAAAATTTCAAGCGTTCAAATAAGTATACAAAACCGCACCCTTGAATACTACTCGACTTTAAAAAATTCAAAACGGTAGCGGTACTTTTATATGGAAAATTCTTTGGGGTTTCGGTGGCAGGTTTTCTTATTGTCGATATCATATCACTCAGTGTTTTGAAACTGTTTATTTAAAAAATGATAGAAAAATTAAAAGAAAATACTCCGTAAAATTAAGGCGCAGGTGTAGAAAGTTAACAGTAGCAATTAAATTTAGCAACTGTACTGTAAATTATCGATTACCATTCCCATGGCTTCATCCACACTCACCGCATATATTTGTCTCAGGTTTTGTTCACACATCCCATTCAAGATAGATAGCAATTATCCTCGAGTCCATTCCGGAATATCGAAGCAGGTTGCTAGCTGAAGCTTTCGTATTCTATATATATATTCTGGCTATAAATATAGATTTCTCTTTAGTTTGAATAACATTTTTGTTCACACAAATTCTTAGCAGACCCCTTTTTGTTTGCTACTAACATATTAAAAGATCATGGTGGATGCTTTAACTTTCCTTAAATATGGGGTAACATTTTGTTAAAAATGTCATCGTCTGAAGTATCCATTTTTGGTAGTTTGTCTCTGGTCGGGTCAATTGATGAAAAAAAGGAATTTCCCTAATGTATATTAGTGCTGTTTTGAGGAATAGCACTGGTCACTAAAACTGTTCCGAGACAGTGATTAATTTATTTTGAAGCTACTGTAGACCATGCATGCTCCTTCTTTGAATAGCAGAATTCCCGACTATTTAAAAATATTAATAAAATGTTTGTTTTACAGCTTAAGAAATATAATGCGTCTACTTTACGCCATTTGCACTGCAAAAGCAAAAGCCCTATTCACAATCTTGTGCAAATGGTCTTGCATCATTGCATTTGCAAAATGGTGTAGTATATTTTTAGTCTATACTTTTGCAAATAAGCAACACTAGAAACCAATAGCTTTTATTTACTCTACTTATGCAACTATTAATGGCAAAACGACAGCTGATATGCAGTAAACTAAGCTGATTTTGCTTATTCAAATTTTAATAATTTTATTCAAGCAAATGTTTTGATACTTTACTAATTTCTTAGACATACATGTGTATGTATTTTTTACGCCAAAACTTCAGTGGGAAATAATTTTTTTATCAAACAGCTTTGAATTTTGTTTTTTGTAACAAGCATTGCAACCTAATCCAAAGATATCATTCACAATTGATAGAATAAATTTGCAATCTTAAATGCACAAGATTTTGAATACGGCTAATGTCTTGATACCAGATTATTATTATACTTAGTGCTAAGCTGAAATATATCTCCTTCAAAACTTCATATTTTGTATGTCCTTTAAGTACAGTTCTCAGTTCTCGCAAAAAGCTTTATACACCACCAATACCTTGCAGTAAACGCACAACAAACCAACAAACCAAACCATGTAATTAAATTTTTAATGAATTTTATATTTTTGCAATAAAAACAAAATTGCTTATTTTTAGAAAAAAGAAATTAAGAAAATATTAAGCACAATACTATTCACGAGTATAAATATTTATTGTTAAATACCCAACAGTAAATAAATTTCTGTTTTATTCTCATTTGCTTGCAAACATTATTTCCATAGATTTCAAAGAAATTTAGTTATTCATATTAACAAATAAAACGAGTTTTCGTTAACAGTTCTAAAATTCGAATTTGAATGGCCGTTAGTATAATAAGTAAATAAAAATCTAAAAAAAATCTTTAAAAAAAAATCCAAAAACTTATCACATCTGTTTGGATGATTTAAATAGATTTAATAGATTTATTTTTGCATACAAAATTTTTCATATACAAAAACAAGTATTTTTCTTTCAGGATAATTTTTTTGTTGTTAGATTCAAAGGCTATCAAAACATATATATATTACTTATTATAAACACTTAACATTAAATATGCAAAGTCAAATGAATTAAGATTAAAACCAACAAAGTATGGAAGAAAAAAAAAACCCACTAAAAATAAGCTTTTCTAAAAAAGTTTATAAACGAAGAAGCAACAATTTCCATAGAATCATACCGTTGACAATTTCGGAGAGACACATAAAAAAAAACACACACACACAGGTACACTACCAGCTACCTGTGCAATAAATTATTCATTCATAAGATGAAAAAAAACTTTAAATTTTTATTAAAAAAAGAAAAATCTTTTATAAATATGTTATGAAAGAGAAAAAAAAAATGCTATAAAAGTTGCCAAAGAGACTCACAAGTAAATAAATGAAAATCTTAAATAAAAAAGAAAAACGAAAAACCATCATCTAAAGTTGATGATATGCAATCACATAATGAAATGGTGCTGCTTTTATGGGACAGAAGACACAAATGTTAAAGATGTTAAGGATATGTGGTTTATGGCAGACGTCTTTTGAATGAAAACTCTTTTTAAGCATATTATTATTGTTTATGCATTATAATATGCTTGACTACAAAGAAATGGAAATGATTTGTAATTCGTTGCTTGTATTGTGCTTTTTTTATTTCTTTTTTAAAATATTAACCCATTGAAAGCAACGAAAATTTTTGTGTACTGGAAAAATGTTAGAAATCTGTTTTGGACCCAAGGCTGCCTGTTGAAAATGTGTCCTTAAAAATTATGACTTATTTATTGTTTCTTAAAAACTACTTTAGTAATATGAATTTCCAATAATTCAATAACAACTGAACTTTTTCAATTACATATATAACTTTTTTAAAAATACTTCTGAAATAATTTTTTCTCATTTACTGAAAAATGGTCAGAAAAACTACCAGGCATTACATTCAGTTTGACCCCTACTAATGCAGTTTATTGTACCAGAACTTAGGGAAAGCAATTGAGTAGAGAAGATAGATGTTGAAAATGTAGAAGATGAAATAATTCTTTTACAACTCTGCTTTTGCACGTTTTCTTAATTTTTTCAGCATTATTGAAGCGCCTTAGATGTTAAGTAGACGCATTAACTTTCTTAAGCTGTGTGACCAGGCATTTTATTAATTGTTTTACATCACCGAAAATTCTGCTAAACGCTGAAGCAGAGCACTGTGCTGTGGTGCTCATTGGATTCGAACAAAAACAATCACTATTAGAAGAGTTTTTAGTGACCTTTATGCTTTCATCACGGGAAATTAATGATATTAATCAATTGACCTAATCAGGGACAGATCACTAAAAATGGCTACTTTAGACGATTTTTTTTTCAAAAATTTCACGCCGTTTTTTTTTTTCAAGCTAAGTTTTCCGATCATGATCTTTTCATATGTTGTCATCAACCAAAATGGATCTGCTAAAAACTTTTTAGAAAAAAAAGAACAAAAAACGCCGACCGTTCTGCTAATCGATGAAGAAGGACGCTGATGTCTACAATAGATACCTTGGAAAAGTACCACCGCTGTCTGAACAGCGTTTAGTTACCAGTGCTATGCCTCAATGACTTAAACAGTGCAAAAACAATTTATACAATGTTAATGACTTGCCCTAATCAAGGATCTAATGCAGATCCTAAGTCACGAAAATCATGAAATTTGCATCGGCTTATTCCAAGAACATAATGCAACTTACTGCGAAATCTTGGGGTGATAAGACGGGGGAAAGAGATACCACTAATACAAACTTACTGTACATGTTCACATATCAGATGTAGGCTACTTCAAAAATAAAATCTTGAAGCAATAGAATGGGGAAAAGGTTACCAACATATAACAAAAATATTAGTGATCGCATAACTCCCACATAACGAAACTGACTTTGAAAATTATTTTTTGTTTAAAAGGATTTTTATTCTGTTTAATGCCAGACTAAAATACTAAATTTGTCTAAAATTATTTAGTTTCAAAAGTAGATAAAATTAAGCAATAATTATAATACGTATAAATGTTAAGTTTTATATTATGACAAAATGGGCACCGGGGCACACAGGGTTTATCTAGTGTTATATATTGTTTTTGCACAAGTACCTCTTAACGAAATTGTAGGAACGGTTCTTGAGAATTTGTGTTGTGGCTGGTTTAAAACGAGACCTGTGGATAAGGGTCTTATAAGCTAAACACTTCCTCGTTCTTTTTCTTGCATTAAAACGTCTTCGAATCTTCTTAAGAGCTTTCATTAATTTAGACCTCCACCCGGGCATTTAATGATTCTGAAGTTACCAACACGTTTGGGTGAGAAAATAATGTGAATTTATGATTTTTATCGATTCCTTACCACTCTGCCCTACAAAATATTTGCAAAATAAATAATATCACATTTTTTTTTTGAAATTTTTTTGATATCTATGCATTCATTTTGTGCTCATTAAAAATCCATAGCAAATCAAAATTAGGTGTGTATTACAAACAATCAAAATTTTTTTATATGGTTTGGTTAAAAAAAAAAAACAAAAAATCCTGAATACCTTTAACGTATTTCAAACCAATTAAGGGTTAACTAACGTATAAATCGTATGAATTAAACAAGAACTCATGCTGTGTTTAATTCATTTATTTGCACATTTTAATTTAATAAGATAATTTTTCAGCAGAGAAGAAACAAAAAAGAAAAAAAAGGAAACAAAAGTAGAATCTTGTACAAAATATTCATATAAGGAAAATATAATATAATGCAGCTTGCTTCATGCAGCATGCATGCAGGCTATTTTGATGTATGCAATCACCATATAAGAGCAGGCATGTGTATGTATATGAATAAATACTAAAAAAAATACTAACGAAGAAAAATAAATTATTTTGCACAACTAGACAAAAATTAATATAAAAAAAATTGTTAAAAAATAAACAAAGTCCACGATGTTCATCATCTAATCAATTCAAAGCAGATGCTTGTTTATTTGCTTGTTTATTTAACAGGCCTTTTTGTAAATTTACGCTAAAATATTTTTACCATCTTTTTTCGGTTTTCTAAATTAATTTAATTTTCACAGTACCAACAACAGCAACAAAATGTTAAAAAACTCATTAAATTTAAACATATTTTTTTTATATTGTATTAACGGTTAAAAATGAAATCTAAATGGTTTTTTTTTCTTGTTAAAATCAATCATTGCAAAAATAATATAGAAAATTTGAGTGAGAAATTTGGCTTCAACAATTTGGAAATAGATATTTAATAAAGTAGTATAACTATAATTGAAAGTTGGTATCAGTTTACACTTATATTGGATTTGTTTTCTCATTAGCAATCAATATAACGAAGGAGGCGTAAGAAAACTAGGAAGCGGTTTGTGTAGCATGCACCTGTAGCACCTTTGTTAAACCAAAGGAAAGCCTTTGTACGTAAAATAAATCCGCACAAAAATACATATGTGAAAATAAGGCCAAGTTCCTATTCCTATTGTACCTATCAAGAACTTGGTCCTTATTTTGATCTCAGTACTTTTTACGGCCGAAATATTTTGGATAGGATCTTGGCGTTATTTTCGTATTTTTGTTTTTTTTTTTATGCGGATCTCACTTCTTTTTTCTAAGTTGTTTTTGTATAAATATTTATATGTATTGCGTGTACCAAGTTCCAGCTCTCTAGCTTTACTGGAAGTTCCCCATACAAAGAAGGGGCACCCTAGTCCTCCCGGGTAGAAAGTGCCTATTTTCAGATTTTTCTGCTTAATTTCTCACCAAGACCTACTTGTGTGCCAAGTTTCAGCTCTCTAGCTTTACTGGAAGGGCCCAATAATATTGATGAGTCAGTGAGTCAGTGAATATGTACTAAAATATGGATTTTTCACACCTAATATCTCGCGAAGCTTTTACGGTAGAACTTTCAAATTTAACCAGTGAGGTCTGTGAGGATACCTTATGTGTCAAGTTTCATTCTATTATGATCAAGGGGAGCAAAGTTATGAGGTGGGTAAAAACAGCTCGAATGGTTTCGTGTAAATATACACACCGTGTGGCCGAACTTGGCTTGGAGCACTATCGTGCGCCTAGATTTTTTAAAGCACCGCTGTTAAATCAAGCGAAAGCCTTCGTATATATGAAATATTTTTTTAAAAAATTAAAATAATTTTAAACTCTTACTTTAGTTGAAGAAATTTTTGCACTCAATTTTTGGAAAACTCACTCATTGGTTATGAAACATGCAACAAATCTAGTAGAAACTTTTCGAGAATATCTATTATGCATCAAGTATTTGTTTGAAAAATAATTTACCGACTTGTAAACTGAAATGATATAAAAAAATTGCTAATTATAAACACGATACGATTTTTCAACGTAATAAAAAGAAAATTTTTTTAATTACACAGGAGAAGAAAATAGTCCTGTTGGTTTGGTGCTGCGAAAACTATACCGTTTAAGCCATGTATGGCATATAACTTATCAAAACTACCTTTAACAAATTCTCAAGATGAAATTTTAAATTACACATTTATTTTATTTATCTTCATAAAATTATCCTGCCTTAAAATATAATGGCTGATTCAGGATATCTATTGATATTACAAGCTTACTGCCCTCAGATTTGTCCATGCAAATATTACTTTTGATTGATATTTTGTAATATTTTTAGAAACCATGAAGATAATACTGCAACAACAAATATTTTTGCAAGAAAAAAGTACCGCAGCTGTGTTAAAAAATTCAATCCATTTTTGAGAGCTTATGTGTATATGAGCTTAAAAGCTTAAAAGTTTAAAAGCAAATATGCTTAAAAGATTAGTAAAATTATTAAAATGTATAAGAAAGGAAAATGGAACTAATTTGGAACAACATATTTCTTCTTTCTCTTTTCTTGTTACAAACAAAACAAACGAACGTAGTATGCCAACTTTATTTTAATGAAATATTTCAAATGAACACGTGAAAATAACATCTTCCTAAAATGAATTATATTAAATGAATTACATGCGCACTAACAAGCAAAGGCAGCAAAAAGAGTACAAAACAACTTGATGTTTCGAATATACTTGTACACATGTTCCAACAAGTGAAATAGAGATACAAAATAAAAACAAAAAATTTACAAAAAAAAAAAAAAAAAAAAACAATTTGGCAAGTTATTTTGCTTTATGTAGGCCGCTATTGTGTTTGACAGATGATCATTCTTAATGAGCTACAAATGCAACTTATTATTTTTTTTTAGAGCTTCAAAACTAAAACATTTCAACTTTGGCAATGTCGTTTTTTCTGTTGCTCAAAATTAAATTTTTCTGTTTAAGTTGATCAATTAATGTTGTGAAAACTTGTGGCGTGTCATCATCGGCAACATTGTAAAAATAACAAACCACCAGGGATGAAGACATACTAAACAGTGGTACTAGAAGGACGATATTGCGATGCAGTAAATTGACTACGTGTTCTATTGCTGATATTCAATTTTGTATGCAATTTTTGTTAAATTTATTCAATATGGGATACTTTTAGATTTTTTTTCCCAAAACGGATCATTCTGCATTTGCAAGGTTTAAGCATTTATATTTTAAACATATTCAATTAAACTAAACAACGACAACTGTAGAAGTTTTAGCGATAAAGAGGAAGAAGAAACAGTTCTTCATCTTTTATGTTAATGTCCGGCGCTAAATAGTACAAAGGACTACTACTCAGGGATAAGAAATAAGAATAAGCCATGCTACTCTAGTAGAATATGAAGATACAGTCTCTGCCCCAAAAACAGAGTCGAGAGAAAGTCTATTCTCTAGTGGTTCTCTTTCTAAGTTCTCTAATGCGACGGTTGGTCATAAAAAGTGCTCATTTATTCGATTCCCTTATATTCTGCAAGATAGATACCGATCCCTATACGCGAAATTATCATATGCTATAAAAATAAAATTTTACAGGAGTGTTTAAAACTTTCTGTATAAAAAAAAAACTTTCGCATAAGAAATCCAAATGCTTTTTGGTTTCTGCTTGGTTCTTTAAAAATATTGGGTTCCTTTTACAGCTTGTTCTACTTTGTATAGGGTGTTTTTTGTAAAGTGGCACAACTTTGAGTTGGCAACACTGCTTTATTTGAGCACCCATTTAACAGCTGATAGTTGCTTTTTGTTTAGTTTGCTTTGAAATTTCAACAGTAGCAAAAGTAGTAAATAAGCTGACAGAAAGTGGCGCATTAGAGTATACAACAGTAGAAGAGCAACGCATGCAAGTCGTTGCAATTTTTAATAAAAATAACTGTTCTATTCGTCAAACTTATCGTGCAGCGGGTGCTACAATTGATTTATTCAAAGAAATTTTTGATGAAAAAATAATTTCACGTTCATTAATTGGGACATAGCCACATGGCCACCAAGATCGTGTGATGGTTTTCTTTATGGTTATGTTAAGTCATTTGTCAATGTCGATAAACCACAAACAATTGAACAGCTGGAAATCAACATTTGAAGATATATTGGCGAAATACGGCCGCAAATGCTGCGAAAAGTTGTTGAAAATTGGTGTTCCAGATTAAGCCTTCTACGTGCCAGCGGTGGCGGCCACCTGACAGAAATCATATTTAATCAATCTAATATATAAAATTCTCGTGTCACGATGTTTGTTATCGAACTCCTCCGAAACGCCTTAACCGATTTAAATGTAATTTAATGTAATGTAATTAAATGATGAAACAGTACACGTCCGCAACTTCAAGCAAAAACGCCTCTCAGAGAAAAAAAGGCCCATAAATGAACCGACGTCTTCAACTTCATTCACATTTCCAATTTTTATACACAACTCTTGTTTTTGTATATTGATGACTGCAAATTATATATGAAATCATGTTTATGCACTTCTGCAATTAATTTTTCGACAATATCACTCATTTTATTTACAAATGTAGAAAATTATAAATATATTGCTTTTTAAAATGTTTTTTTGATTTTCTTTTGTTCTTATTTTTCTTTGGTTTTGTTTACAAATTGTATGAAATATAATAAAAGTGTGGTAGCATTTTTGAGAGCATTTTACTCTGAGAGTGAGAGCATAAGAAAAGTCGCTGGCAAAATAAAATAGATTATATCTCACGACTGCTTTCAGCCGCGTCTTTTATATGCCAAATTGTATGAAGAAAAACGTTAAGCCCCAGTTCTGTTTCGTCATTAAGTTTTAAAGTATATTTTAAACCGCCAGGGGCATGATGAGGGGAGGGAGGGGCAATTCCTGTATTTACTAAACTACTAACCCAACAGATGGCGCTATGTCCGCCTCATAATTATTTTTGTTGCTGAATGACAGATGGCACTACGTCCGCCTCATGCAGGAGAATCGCCGTCGTTTGCATTTCAAACAGAACAAAGTTATTGTTTGGTATTTTTTTCATCGGCGGTCATCGTCACACACTTATAATACATTCGCTATTTTTTATATAACACCCAAAATATGAACTAGAAATATTTTGTATGGCAAAACAAAGTTTGCCGGGTCGTCTAGTTATTTCATAAAATTTTCTTACCGTTTCATTGATATTAAAAATTTATTTCCTTGTTTTATTATGATTTAAACTTGTGTCACTCCGTAAAAAAACACCATTTAGAAAGTGTGCTTGCTTTCGCACAATTATGTACATTGCAATCAAAAGGATTCAAACCCATATTTGGAAATTTTTTTATTATGATCTTAAATCAATATTAAATTCGTAAATTTTGTGTTAAATGCATTTGTTCGAAAGAAAGAAGTCTCTGAAAAAAGTTTATCATACGATAATTTCGGGCACATGGGTCGATACGCTGGTGGCCATCTTGCTTTCCTCAATAGTGCTAGAATTATGTGACTGTGTATTGGTTACGTTTACTTCGGGAGACGCATGGTTGGGAAGGAAATCGTTGGGAACACTCAACTTCACACGGTGTTGGGTACAGTGCCAAGCTAGGCCGCAAGCAGGTACTGATGCTAAGTTTGTACTGCTAAAAATGCAGAGAAAGAAAAATGAAGAAGTACCTGAATTCAAAAATAAGTGTTATACTCAGATGCAACTTAAAGAAAATCAGGAGAAGTCGTATTCAGTTGTTATTAGAATGTTTTACTATAAAAGAACTTATCACGAAAGAAGTTAAAAATAAATTTAAAACAAAGTGAATTAAATAGAAAAAGAAAATCCTTTATTTATTTTCTTAATTTAAATTGTTTTAGTAACTCCAAGAAGAAAACTCCAATACATGCGGCAATAGCTATCATGTAATATAACCAAATCCAATAGAGATCTTTGACGTACAAAGGTTTCGGCATCTGAGAAAAAGTAATATTAATATGAATTTTCTTGCCCGAGTCCACGACATCTTTAAATGATTTACTAATCCAGTAATCAATCAATCCAGATTGTAATGTATTCATTATAATGCCATTTAAGCGAGACATAAACATTGAATTGGGTCCAAGAGGAAATTTGAATTGCATCATTGTATTGGGACACATATTGGTGGAATAACGAAACAATTTCCTTCTATAATGCAATTGCACGGCATTGTAATAGTAAAGTTTGGAAGAAGTTGTCGGATATGCATAACGTTGATCGAACTTATCACGAAAAATAGAATATTCCACAAAATTATCAAAAATAAAGAATTTCGGATATAAATAGGTAATAGAACCATTTGTCAGATCATTTAAAGTTTGAATTTCTGAAGCAGAAATAGCTATTTTAAGCGAAGATTTAGCTAGATCTTTGTAATTTCTTATCGCGGGCTCCAATGGAGGCTGCGTAAGAAATGATAACAGAAAAGAACTGAAAAACATAAAGTTTAAAATGCCAATCAAAAAGAGCATAAAGTAAATAAGTTTCAGTGATATTTTCTTATAAGGATAAAATATGAAAGCTTGTCCCAATACTCCTCGTATGGCCACATCATTTACCAAGAGCGCTGGCCATTTGTAATGAAACTGCACGGAGTACTCTTTGCGGAGTGTCAAGAACAATGCGACAGTAAATACACCCATTAATGCAATAGTCAGACCCATTATCTCCGAATATAAGACTAAGAGAAAAATATCTTGAAACTCCAATCGCTTTTCCATGGGTAGAAGTAAACACCATTTGCCCATTTCAAAGGGATACGAATAATCACGTGAATCATCATTTTCAAAAGCCGATATTGAGCTTGCCGGTATATCGATGGAATAGTTTATGACATAACCCATTATTTTCCGATAATCAAGTATGACATTATGTGGAACTTCCAAAGGAAAATCAAGTGTGGCATTTACTGTTTCACATATTGTGTTCAAAAAACGCCCAATATAACCGTTAAGTATGTTTTTCTTCTTTTTTTCATCATAATATTCCATTGCACGTGGTTCGGTATGATCGGCTATTGTTCGCAATTTATAACCATTTAGATTTTTAAATTGATCCGGAAACATAGAAAAATTCCAAGTATTTGGATGGTATATTTTTGATTCCATTTTGAATACGGGAAATATTGTATATTGTAGATATATGCGGTTTACATAAAAATCATTAAATATTATCACCACGTTTAACATTTTAAGTTTTTGAGCATGCTGAAAAAAATCAGTTATCTTTTCAGTATCGAAATCTTTTTCGTTTTGATCGATTATGACAATTGTACGTGTTGAACGCATATCATTTAAAATAATTGCCAGTTGCTGCAATGCACTGTAATTAACTGAACGAACACAAACTATAGATAATATTTGATTATTAAAGTATTCAGAATAAGAAAAGTTTCCGTTTCCAGTAATTAAAGTTGTGGGGATTTCTTGAAATTTTAAATAATCGAATAACATGTTGCAGCATTCAGTTTTATTAACTTTATTCAGTGCCAAAATTCCTGTATAAACTTGCTGTTGATAAAGCTTTTGCATGAGCTCTTTGTAAAACACCTTTTCCTTTTCCTTATTCGGAAGTGTGAAATTAAAGTTACTGCTCACAGTAATTACTTGTATTGCAAACAATATGAAACAGATAAATTTCATTATTTTGAAGCAAAGTTTTTAATCTTTTAGTACTTTGAAAACAACTGAGGCGATTTTGACAAAATTTTATCCTTAAATAGTATAATTTTTTTTTTTTTTTGTATTTTAATAAATATTTTAGGAATTGTAAATTACAATATCAATCAGTTGCTTAAGTATGTAATTAACGTGCTCTATTTTGTCATAATGAATTTTCTACCAAAAAGGGGGCGTATACGCATTATTTTATTGTATGTATCTTATGAAAGTAAGTACTCATACGTGATGATTGATGAAGATTTTATAATGCGTGTAGGCATGATACAACAGGGTGGTAGGATAGTATTCGTTATTTTGCAAACGGATTTTAGCATGAACTCCGCTCAAACAAGAGTTTTGAATATACAATGAAGAAAGGTGAAGTAGAAACCTTAACTAATGTAGAAATACTTTGTATGCCTAAATACTAGAGTTGTCAATTATTCGCCTTTCAACTTTGTGCAAATATTTCAAATAATTGTTTTTGTTCGTTCGATCAAACGATTAAAGCTGAAAAATTATTCGATTAATCGATGAGAACAACAAATAAAACATTATTTAAAAAATTTATTAACAAAAAAAAAAAAAAACATTTCATACAAAAAATTTAAAAATAAAATATTTAATATTTTTATTAACAAAAAAATACATAAAACTATTAATTCAAATAAACATGCTTCATTCAGTAAAAAAATATGAATTTTTTTTTGTTAAATCAATTTTTTAGCTTTCAAACGATTTTTGGTTTTGGTTTTTATTAAATTAAATTTTGAACAAACTCTTTCGCTAATTGTTATGAGAAAAGCATAAAATAGTTTATCTAATTTTTCTGTTCTTTATTTACATTTTTTCAAATATACCATATCGTCTAATATACCGCTGAAGTCTTTTTTATATTTTGAATTTTTAATACTTTTAATATAATTATTTAATTCGCATAGAATATTGTTACTTTCATTACTTGTTACATTACATCTTCTATATCATTACCTTCATCTGAATTATTGTGGTTACTTTCAACATAAAATAATCTGGAGTATAATTCGATTGGATATTCTTTAGTTTCACTTTTTGAAGAATATTTTAAAATACTTTCATTGCTCGGAAAATTTCCAGAATTAAAAAAAATATTATTAAGGTATACATATGAAAAGTAATATTATCAGACTCAAGTTCAGTTTTATTGAATTAATGAAAATTCAAAATTACTTAAAGTTTTTTTATGTTGAAAAATATTATTATTTATATCCATGTTTCAAGGTAGAATAAAAAATTAATTAAAAATTAATTCTCATATTCTATTTCTCTTGAAAACTGGTTAAATAGTTGATATTCTTCTCAATTAGTATCCACTTTACGAAAATTGTAAAGATGGACAATTGAACGCTGATGAGAGGTGTAGCGGCCTTGAAATCAGTACTGATACGTTCTGCTAAAAACTGATTGGATATAAATAATAATATTTTTCAACATAAAAAAACTCTTAGTAGTTTTGAATTTTCATTAATTCAATAAAACTGAACTTGAGCCTGATAATATTACTTTTCATATGTACATCAATATAAGTTCGAATAATAATTACGTTTATTCGTAATAATAATAATATAAAATTTATTAAGGTATTTAAAAATTTTATACGTCTGTCATTTATTCTTATTTTAATACGTTTTCGTAAATCTGTTGCAAAAGAATTTTTAATTTTTTTGTTGTTGATCCAACAATTTTGTTACATGTGACTTTGTTTTTTTCATTTTTGTTCTTGGTAAAATAATTCCAAACCGAGCTTAATTTTTTTGGCTTTAGTGTATTTCTAACTTATTCACCTGAGAGTGAAAAAACCCCATTCTTGAAAATTTTTTAAGATTTCATTCAAAACATAGCACGACTACTAGGTATGCGCAGTTCGACATTAACTAACTACAAACATCCAAAATAACAAATTTAAAAAATTTTTACGTATGCATTTCAAACTGAAAAAAATTTGTTCGATTAATTGACATTAATTAATCGATTCATTCGTTATTCGAAAATCAGCATTTTAAATTTATTCGAACAAAAGTTTCGTTCTGTTTGATCGATTAATCGAATTATTCTTAATCGGTTGACAACTGTACTAAATACTCCATTGCGTAAAGGCTTTAAAACACTTTCGTACTTAGCCGGTTTCAACGAATTGTATTCTGTAATAATAGTTATGGGTATCAATTAGATGGAATAGATAAAATGTCAATAAGAATAAAAGATTATTTGACAATTTCGTCCTAATCAATCATTTTACTACAAGAAATAATAGTATTTTCTTTTTTAGTTTTTTTTTAATTTGATCATGCAACTACTGTTAAAGGTGTTACATGTAAAAAAGTGTGCTATACTCATTCAAAGGTAATTTTAAACTTAAAGTCAGTAATAATTTCAAAACTATAATATATACGTGGATCATCAGGAGCTATGAAACAAGTTTAGCTTAAAGCACGAAAGTTATTCGGAAATATTGTCATTCACATACGATTTCTTCTATTCTCTTTACAATCAAGATATTTAGATTTTTGTGAGTACGCTGATTTCTCATATATCATATATATATTGTATCGAGAGTTTTATATTGCCACCCTACACCATAAATTGTAAGACTATTTAGGGGTTTATCACTCCATATGTAATTTCCATAATATTTATATAAGACCCATAAAAATGTATAAATATATTTCGGATCCTTATAAATAGGAAAGCCATGTCCGTCTGTCCGCCTGTCCATCTGTCCATCTGCCCGTATGTTTGTATGTCTGTCGATCTGTACATCTGGCCAACCTTTTGTACGTGAAAGCAGTTTTCCGCAGCAACAAGAGTTAGAGACTTCGGTCTTAAACTGATTTGTAAGGATTTTTCTGAAGACATTTAGTATTTAAATTTAGATAAAATTAAATATCGGTTCCAATACTTGATGTATTCATATATACGCATGTTTATAAATAACCAATTCGAAAATACTTTTATAAATATATGGCGGTGCACCAGTGTTGAATTTTGCATCATCGGGCCCAGAATTCAATACGGTGCAGCGGTGTTACTGATGCTTTTTAATGTGTTCTGTATATTTACTTAAAAATAGTATCATTTGTTCAAACTTCCTTTTTGCTCAGGGATGGAAAATGGAAAATTTTGTTTTGAACCTGAAATGAAAAATGGGAAAAAACTTTATATATTATAATTGTACTAGATGATTGTGCCGGCTTCGCCCGGAAGCTATTTTCTTATATGGGAGTACCATTCTACCCACTCATCAACCCCCTATTTTATGCTTGACTATTTGAAATCGAACAGACGTAGCACCATCTGTCTTTCAACAACATAAATAATTTTGTTCTACTTGAAATTCGAACTATGACGCTTCACGTAAATGAGGCGGACGTAGCACTATCTGTCATTCAACAACAAAAATAATTATGTGGCGGACATAGCGCCATCTTTTGGGTTAATAGTTTAGTAAATACAGGAATTGCCGCCTCCCTCCTTATGACCCTAGCGGTTTAAAATATACTTTTAAACCTAATATCATACCTACCAATTATGCATGAAAAATTTCATTAAAATTGGTCGAACCGTTTCGGAGGAGTTCGATAACAAACATCGTGACACGAGATTTTTATATATTAAATAAAAATATTAGACCAACCCAAGCATCGGGCGTCAATCATTTCAGCTCCTAATTTCTTTTATGCGTCTCAATGATATGGATATCAAGCGAAAGGGTTTTCTTGGAAGACAGCTGATGACAAATCTTCATCATTTTAAATTCAATATGGCGGCCCAAACGTTGCAGTGCATTGTTTTTATGCCGCTCCATAATATATAAAAAAAATTGGTATAAAAGATTTGCCACCGCCAAATATATTAATCTTAATTGGTTTTCTATACAATTGATAACGAGACAGTGCGTTTAAGCTAAATATCACAGAAAAATGTTGTATTGGAATCGATTTTTTTAACATAGTTTATAATCTATACTTAAGCTACGTTCACATTTATCAAATATTTGCCCAAAAAAACGTAACCAATAGTTTTGCTTAGGGATAGTATATATACAAAATAGTATATATTACAAAATAAAATTAATTCTTCTCCAAAAGAGTATTTTTATACAGTTTTTAAAAAATTCGAACTCAAAATTAAAAAAATATTGGAATTAAAGGAAATAAATTATCAGTTTTTTTCTTGGTTACGTTTTTTTCTACAAATATTTGATAAATGTGAACGTAGCTTAAGTCTAGAATTTATGAATTTTTAAACCGCTTAAAATTTCATTCGGTTCAAGTTTACGTTGGATTTTTTGCAGTATAGTCTGTCTATTGAGTTGTTTGTTAATTTTTATTCGCCATGGTTTTTGCTACTTGAAGTTTGCTAATTACTTTTGCTACATCCTTATATTTTCATGTTACATATATATTTCTTTTTTCGATTCAACATAACTCATCAAAAGTTATAAATAAATATTCTTTGCTACGGGGATTGTTTATTTAAATAATTGAACATTATTATCATAAAGTTGTAGTGAATTCGATAAAATCATAACAGTTGGTTTAACTACAGGCAATACTAATTAATATTACCATGCCTGCAATCACTGTTGCAATCTCTAAAAGAAAGCACAAAAACTCATTAATTGCAAATTGTATAAATATATTTTGCTTTTTTATTTCCAAATCTCATAAAACAGAAAATAAAATAAAATCAAAAGAAATGAAAAGATAAAAACACTTGTTGCTACAGAAGTCTTCAGTATTAATAAAAATGTAACAACGGAACTGCAATATGATTGTTATAAACAAAGTTGTTCAGTTAATTCATTCATTCATTTATTCGAAACAAACGCAATCAAGAGAATCAATGACAATTGTCTCTTGTTGTCATTGCCTGGACAATAATAACAATATTATTGTTGTTGTTGTTCTTATTGTTATTGTCATCATTTTAGCCGTTATCGTCAACAACATCATCAATTGATTCAAAAGCCAAAATACTGGTGCTACATTTAGGACGATCGTCTGCGAAAACAAATTTTACATTACACAGTGGTTTACAATGATCATTCGAAATAAATTATCAGAAACTCCTCGAGCATTGCCAGCAACAAAAACCAAACTATAATTGATTATTACAATTTGCACCAACAGAGTTAAAGAGCATTAAGGTAACAAAAAAAAAAAAAAAAAAAAAAATTAATAAATAACTTCAAACCAAGATGACGACATATATTTTAATGGTGCTACACTGCACAGTGGGGAACTTTGTGTTATAATGTAGATAATGTTGGTAATGTAGACAAATTAAATCTCTTTATTAGCATCCTTGTCCACTTAGGCTTCACTGCCAATCACGACAGCAGTCATCAAGTACTAAACCAGCAAATACTTGTAATAAAATTCGACAGACTCACTTGAAAATTTATTGTCAGTGCAGGATAGCAAGTGCAGTTCCTGTTTTGGATACATATTTTGCGATGTGATATTGCGAGATGAATATCTATTTTCTTAGGAATGGATATGCTGTTGGCACATTCCTCTCCTTAATCTCCATAATCTCATATCCATTGATTCCGTGACCGGTTACTGGTGAGTTCTCCTTCGGGAGTGGTGCCCGTGGTTGCTATCAAAAGCTGGGAGAGGTATTGGTTTAAGGACTGATGCTCCAGCAGTACCAGTGGCTGGCTGGACTTCGGTCTATCATAGTTAAGCCTCTATGTGCTGTCGCGAAACAACAGATAAAATAGATTAGATAGCTCGAACACTTAAGCAAGGTGTTTAGGTATAAAGGATGGACCATGCATAGCAATTTTGTATTATAGCATAATGTAATGGAGCACAAGAAGATATTAAAATAGTTAATGAATAAATCGTAAAATAATATGAATGAACAAATACGAGTATAATCAAGATTAGTGTTGAAGAAAAATACGATTAATGAGCAGAAAAACGATCATAAGGACCAAGTGCCAATTCTCGTGGTCAAAATCCTTACTATTTTTTAAACTTAATTCTATGCCAACTTCATTTGTGTCAAAGAAAACTTAAGGAATATCAATTACTTGACAGCCACGATATGATATGATTTCTTAAAAAAAAAACAACACACTTATTGTTAAGGAAATTCAAAAGTTTTTATTTAATGTGAAGTACAATCCACACAATTAAGTTCTAAATAAAACGTCATTCAAATGGCCTCCACGACTTCGTCTGGAATTTTCGAGCACTATTTCAACTAAATCAAGTCGTATGTCATGAATGGCACGTTCAATATTGACTTGTAAAGCTTGAAGAGAGTCTGGTTTATTTCGAAAGACCAATGACTTCAAATAACCCCACAAGAAATAGTCTAATGGTGTTAAATCACAACTTCTTGGAGGCCATTCAATATCACAATTTCTTGAAATAATCGAATCTTCGAACTTTTCTCGCAATAATTCAATTGTTGCATTTGCTGTGTGGCAAAATCAGCAAATTCACGACGTTTACGGTGGTCCAATGGTTTCAGTTCTTGAGTGAGAACAATTTTATACGGATGCAAACCCAAATCTTTCCTCAACATTTGCCAGGTTGTGGTTTGAGTCAGTCCAAAGTGTTGAGAACGTCTTGGAATCGACAAATTGCGGTCTTCAACAATAATTGTCTGAACGGCAGCAATATTTGTTTTACTTCGAGCGGGTCTTTGTCTTATTGGCACTTGAACATTATATAAGGAAAATGTAAGCTCAAAATTTTCAACAATTCGAGGAATAGCGAGCACATTTGGACGATTATTACGACAATAAAATGGCAAAAGCGCACGAAAAGTTGCAATTGGAGAACGATTATTTTGATAATGAAACTGAATAATTTGTAAACGTTGTTGTTGCGTGTATCTCTCCATGATGAAATTGTACACAATACTGAATACAATTAAAAACAAATGACAGATCATGACATTTTACTTTTATCTGAGAAAATTATCACATTGCTTATTTGCGTGCCTCTACTAAAATATAAATATATTAATCCCACTGTGATCTGGTTTGTTGGTTTGCAATTAAAACAAAATCATATTAAAATTCAATATTAAGTGCGCATAGTAGTGATACGGTCCACGTAAATTTTATTCGTTTTATAAGAAAAAAATTGAGAAACTTCAAAATAAACTTGCATTGGAGAAAAACCAAGGCTGACGTAGTAATTTTACATGATGATAAAATTACTATACTTTAAATAAACATTTAACATTTTTTATTAGGAAGATTAATATTTCAACAGTGAAAAAAATTTAAGAACGAGATGTTTTTTTCTCCACCTCTTTCAACTGAAGAACATACGTACTTGCTACTACCATCTTTATCATTTGAAGCGTTGATGAAAAGCGAAATGGAAATTTTATTAAAAAATAAAACGCAATAGTTAACATATTTACAGAAATCATATTTATATGTATATTGTTGCGGTGCCATCGCACTCCAAAAAAATTTAATTATTATCAGCACTAAAGTGACTTTATGACTTTGACGCGCACATTTTTGGTGGTTTGCTTTTATATGCAAAAAAAAAAGTATGACCAAAAATATGTTGGTCAAATAAAATGTTTTTTGTTTTTTTTTTTTTTTTGCCTTCAACTGAATTAAAATTGTCTGATATGGCCTCAGCAGCATCAAGTAGAACAAGAAACAAAATAACATGTTAACCAAGAGCTCTGATTTCGTAAATTTATGTGATGTGTCGCAGTATTTGGCGCTCAGCATTAATTTGTGACAAATAATCACAGTATATTTTTGTTTTAATTTTTATTATATCTTTACTTTTTTCTGTTTTTTTTTTCTTTTTGTTGGCTGCACAGCATCTTGTAGCCAATAAAAATTGGCAATTCCTAATGAAATTCAATGTAATTTAATGTTTGCATATAAATTTTATTATATGCATTTAAAATCAGCACTTGTTTCTGTGTAACGAGTATAATGTTAACTTTTATTAGCTTTTCTCTTGTAATTAAGCATTTTTGTTTTGTGAAGTTAAAATTTTGTCAGATTTTCTTTAGAAAATCCTAAAGAATGTGATACAAGGACAGACAGTTTGAAATTAAATTATTTAATCACTGAAGATAATCGAAGTTGCAAAGTAAGTAAGAGAAGGTTTAACTGCATATAATGAAAATGTAACTCATTTCATGATTTAAATGGCTAATTTGGTAGAAATTGTAGAGTTTTTTTGAAGTATATTTTTAATGGATTGATCATTTTAGTAGACGTTTATAATTTTTTTGATATTAATGAATTTATTTAACTTGAGACTAATTTCAACTAATTCAGTTTATGGTAAATAAAATGTGAAATTTGTGTCCAAAATTTTTATGACATGACCAAATAATAAGGTCCGGGAGGAAGGTAGAATATTCAACCATTCACCTAAATTTTACTTCATTCCTAGAGAAGTACTATAGGTGCCCACTAGATGTCTATGCTGTATTACTTATAGCATGAAATATATTTTGAAATTTTATCTGCTTTATCTCGTTTTGATTTTGTGCTAAAGAAGTCCCGTGTCACTGTTTTTTTTTTAATGATTACATAAATCTTGTCATTCTTTTAACTAAAATAAAAGTTTTACCCGATAATTTTACGTGCAAATATATGCGAAATATTTCATTGCAACATTTTATCTTGTTATCGTTTGCCAGTTTTTGTTTTAAACATAAAAAAGTCAACAAAACTTATTTAAATAGAGGGCTCAAATAAATGTCCTTCAAACACAGGAATAGAATAAGAAATATTTCACAATTTTTTTTACCAATTAAATCTTTTTATTGCAATAGAAATTATATTTCCAATTAAAGTATCCAGTTGATGTAATTAAATTTTTAAAATCATCACATGACTACAATAAGAAATAAAGAAAATAAAACTAATTTAAAGTTCAGAAAATTCACAAAAAGAATAATACCCATCGTCGAAAAGGAGTAGAAAAGGTGTAAGAAAAGCAGCTCTTCTGGAAGCTCTTATTTGTTTAAAGTTGTTTCAATTTACTTTGGTAAAAAAATTTTACTAGTTATTAGCAATTTGTTTAATGGTGCCTATTTAATAAATTTTTTAATTAATATAACGAATTGTTTAATTGATCAAAAAAGTTAGCAGGGGTTAAATATTTATTCCTTTATAACGCGAAAACCAACCGCACATGGGATTTGAATTAAATAAGGCCGAGGTTAAAACTTGGGGTACTTTTTAAATGTTAAAAACGGGATTAATTGTTAATTTTGATAATATTTGTTTGTTTGACTATTTTTGTATAAATGAAAATACAATGTACTTTCTCGGGGATGAAATGAGAATAAACTGGCACTTTTGGTACTTTTTTTCTCTTGGTACTTTTTTTCTTTTATAAAAAAATTAGATAGTTTATTAACTACATACGTAACATCTGGCGTTAATAAAGTCATAAATAAAAGCTTTGCTATGTTTCTGTCATTTCAACGGTTAAATTTTTTTATTAGGAATTTTAAGAATTTTATACCAAACCTCTCAAACCACTCAAAAATATCCAAAAAATTTTTGTAAAAGTTTTATATCTTGCTTTAAATAAATTTTACTTTCAGTAACAAAATAATGAAAAATTTAAAATAATAGACATTAATTACATTTAATTATAGTTCTTTGGCTGGAAATGAAATAGATGGCACCACACATAAATATGTTTAGTAGTCAGTCATAACTATTTTGAAAGTTGTATAAAAATATATGTATGCGTACTTATTTATGTATGTGGTTTTGGATGTAGCATGTGCGAATTAAATTAAGTTGAGATGCCTGGAGTGGTATATAAATTCATAAAATGGAGTTGTGTTCATGTACATCTAAAGTGAATTGTGTAGCAAGATGGTATTTAATAGATCCAGCAAACTATTTGATATTCGTTTTATGCCACGGTTATTCATACGACCTGCTACTTGTTATCCTTCATTGCCAAATGGTTCATGATCAAGACATTTGTACTTCATCTCTAAATTAGTAATTATAATTATAACAATGCAAAAATTTTCAATAAGTTTTTGTTATTTCGAAATGCTTTTTATATATAAGTGTTTTGGAAGTGATTTTAGTATTTCGTATTTTATGAAAAAAAAAAACTGTTTAGCTTAACTAAGTGACACTTAAGACAAATGTGATGTTAACTTAAGAAACATTTGATTTATAATCATAATGTTACCGTCGTGTTGCACTTAAATTTTCCGATTTATGCAATATTACGTTTTGTGGTTTGTACGAAATTTGTTGGAAAATATATCATAACTTTTTTCAAAAAGGTAATTCATGAGGCATATTGAATTATTGTTAATTATGTACGTACAAGTATGTTTAATTGTTATGCCTACCGCTACCGTGTTGCTGCTGTATATTTTTTATAAATTTTTTAAGAAATATAAAAATTACACTGTACAACAACCTCTAGTAAGAGAAAGCCTTTTTCGGTTATTATCGGATTTACATTCTTTTTTGCTTCACACTAGAGTCATAAAATCACCTTTCTTTGTAATAAATAACACAAAATTACGCTTTAATTTTATATGATTTCTGGCACTCAAATTGTGTTTGTAGCTCTTTGTTGTTTATAAAAATAAACAAAAGAATTTTACGACAACGATTTGTGTAGAATTTTACAACTAAACAGAAGCTGGCGGGTTGTATTTTTTTTAAAAAGATGGGAAAAGTTATGCAAAATAGGAGATCCAAAATGTTTCACTAAAATTTTCTTCGTGATTTTATACTTTAAAGATTTTCAAGTGCGGCTCTCTATGAAAGCCCTTAATACTGGGATTACTTTTACTCCCATTACTGAAAAAAATTAATTGAGAAATTTTAATTTAGTTTGAGCTAAAAATAGTTATCGTACGGCAAGATAATATTTATTTTAGTAAAAGAAAATAAATTTTATTTATTTGTTGCGGGTTAGCAATATCTAAATATATATTTCGTTGGTAGCCATACCAACTCATCAGTATATGTTTTACCCTATATTTAAAAAATAAATAAAATTTAAAACATAAATACTTAAGTACATGCTCAAATAAATGTAAAATTTTGTAAAAGGAAATATTTAATAAGAACTAGTTCGATGTTTACACAAATTATTAGTAAAATCATCTGACCGTTGCTAAAAACAACACATGATTGTTTAGGGGTTAATTTTATTTTTTTAATTAGGACCAGCACTCATGGGATGACTCCTACGTATGCAATGCAATGTGCCGGAACTCAGGGAGAGGGATAGGGTAGAAGATAGATGTTGAAAATTTAGAAGACTTAACTTAACTTGTTAAGCTGAATTATAGCAGGCATTTTATTAATTGTTTTACTTCGCTGATGTTTCTGCTAACCGACGAATAAGGTCGATGTTGTGTACATTAGCTTGGGACAGCATCAATCGTTGTCGGAACAGGTTTTTAGTGCCTATGCCTTCATCACTTAAATAAGTCCGACAATAATTAAAAAATGTCTCACTAATGTACATTCGAGAAATTAATGATGTTGATTGACTTGCTCTGGCCAGGGTTTGAACCCAGGCCCCAATTCATTGTTTGCTTAGTAGTCAACGCGCTAACTAGTTAAGCCAACACCACCCTTGCAATAAGGTTTGCGACCTTGCTGCGTACTTCTTACACTTCTTTCCACTTAGATTGCATTTGCTGAACTTCCATAGAATAGACGTGTGCGTTTTTGATAGCGGTAGTATACAGGAACAAACAAGGCTGCTTCTTTTTTAAATGTTGATGTATTGTCTGGATTGAGTTTGTATTTTCTATTTGGGTTCGAACCTAGATAATTCGAATTAGTAGATACACCACACTTCAAAACCTTCCCTCCTACTACCTACTCTACTTTTTTAAATCCAACCAATATTGCATCAAATTTCTGGTGCTGGTGCAAAAATTGTGTAAATCCTTTTGTTTGCTAAGGCATTTTATCAATTAAAAATTAAAAGGGCATACTTTATTGTAGATTGTAGTGAACATTTAAGCCTTTTATTCCTAAAGTTTCGTTTCAAATCTCTCAGTTTTATTTCCAAATTATCTGTTGTGACTCTTCCCACTTACACTGTTAACTGTCGATACTGCTGTTGACAAGGCTGTTGAGGCTCAGTTCCAATATAATTCTTTTCATATAACAAATTTTAAATATCTAATGAAACTGCACTAAAATTTCTTATCTCTATCAGAACTGTAAATTTATTAAAAACTTTTAATCGTTTAGAAATCTCTAAAAATAATATGTACCAAAAAAAAAAACATGTCCATCTAACCTTTCCCTTGTTACCAAATATTCCCAAACAACATATTAACTCCATTAACAAATAAATCAAAATATGCACAAAATTTTCTATTAAAATTAAAAAAAAAAGTGTTCAGCTGATAAGATAAAAACATTTACAACATGTTCGCAAAAATATGCTACAAAAAAAAAAAAAAAAAAAAAAAAAGACCTGCAAAGAAAACATTGAAATGCTTCTTTAGTTGCAATGTTTAAATAAAAGTAGCTTGAAAACTTTGTGTTAAACGTTACTAAAACGATAACAATCTTTTAGTTGCTAACTGTTGCGTATTCTGCTGATAAATAAAAAAAAAATCAACCTGTTCCCACACACACTTAAAAATTTAATACGGCATCATCAACAAGTTAGAAAATGTAAAATACGGGATACGAGAAAAAGAAAACAGAAAGACAAAGGACGATTGTGGAATACCTTATGGCCATTATTTAAATAATTTCAAAATATATTTATGAGCTTAAATAGTTAGAGTAGCTTGACACTCTTGTTGCGATAACGAAAATTTAGTTTACCCACATCTAATTTGTCAAAGGTCTTTTTTCATTGGCATCAATCTATAACTAGAGTCTTTAGTTTCTCCACACTGAAGTTACATACTCCACCTACAACCTTTGTTGCTCTCTCAATTATTGTACAACACACTTCTCACAGGCAACTGCTAATCTGTTCTAGCCAAACAAACTGATTTTCTAGCCAAAGAAAAAAAAAATGCGTTAAATGAAATTTTATAGCCCCAACCAACCAAATAACACTTGACTACTTAAATTACGAAGGAAAAATAACAAAAGCTGTTAAATAGTAGAGCAAACATTTGAGAAACTAAAAAGTGAACTTTACTAACCGAAACAAACACATACTCGTACACTTAGTTAGAGGCTGGCTGTTAAAAACATCCCACAACAGAGGAAACTTAATAGAAAAATTAAACGAAACAAAAAAAAAAAAAATGTAACATGAAATGCTGCACAAAAAAAGGAGCCATTTTCTACTGGAAGCAGAAGCAAACACACACTTTTATCTTAAATCATCTTGTAATCATTACTTATAAGTGTTGTTACCCACAAACTGAAAATACAGAAAGCGAAAGAAATTTGTGTGTAAAGAAAAATTGAAATAAAACATTAAATATAAAAAAAAAAATGGCAGTAGAAAAATGCTAGCAGCGATTTACAACAGAAAGTAGTTGGATAAATAATTTTTAAAACTCTTAAAACAGAACTACCAAGTTCTTTTCTAGCTTAATTACAAGAAAAGGCCTGCACTCAACCAAAAAAGCAATTAAA
This sequence comes from Lypha dubia, assembly GCA_947311025.1. Taxonomy (NCBI): domain Eukaryota; kingdom Metazoa; phylum Arthropoda; class Insecta; order Diptera; family Tachinidae; genus Lypha; species Lypha dubia. The sequence goes on from OX371260.1 coordinate 125,310,467, forward strand.
TTCAAGAAAAAAATACGTTGATTCAACGAATTTATTCCTTATTTTTCACTCAAGGAACAGGTTCTTTGAACTCAACGTATAGCAATCATTGGCTTGTTGAATTCAACGTACAAGTTTGTTGAAGTTAAGAAACCATACGTTAAAACCGTACGTAAATTCATTAATTTCAATTAAAAATTTAATTAAATTAGCATCAGTAAACAAATTAATAGTATCAATTAAATTTTTATACATTTATTAACTAAAATTATTTATTACAATTAAAAATTTAATTAAATAAATTACATATTTAAACATTTTTTTTATATTTTTATTTAAAGGGTTAACTGAAAAAAAAAAATTAATATATTTTTTTCTGTGTATATGTTGAATGCAACGAACTTATTCCTAGACCCAAGCTATCTATACTTTGAAATCAAGAAAATAATTCTTTAAATTTAAAGAACTTATTCCTTGATCCAATTTTAACTATGAATTTTAACCCAAGTTTAACTATTAATAAATATAATACTAAGTCAATTCATCTTAAAAAAAAAAAAATAATTCAATAATTATATAAAATAAGACATTTATTCGAGAATGACATACTCAAGAATTTATGTTAACTTTTTCAATTTTAAAATGCTCGCATTTCTGTAATAATGAAGATATGGCGATGAAACTCCAAATCGTCGTATTACAGAAAAAGAAAATGTTAATAATATTAACTTGGTGTATATTAAAAAAGGGTTCTAAATTGACACCTACGGGTACCCCGGTACCCCAACTCAATTTCTAGTTGCTTTGCTCAACAATTTACATTTTCTACCATAATATATTATTGAGAACACATTTTGAATTGTTTTTACCTTATTTTTCTTAAAGTTTTAATTTTAAAGTTTTAAGTTTTTTGTCACAGCGTACGTACGTACAAATCGCACTTGATCAACAAAATGGTATTAACTCAAAATATTTGATATATAAATTTTTGTAAGAAATTGATGTACAGTGGTCATAATAATCGATGTACAGTGGTGTAAAAATTTTACATAATTTTCTTTATTTTTTCGCCAAAAAACAAAAAAAAAAAAAAAAAAAATAAAAAAATACAGTTCTCTCTTTGTGATAGGAAAGTGATACATAATAAAAAGGTTTTTGCCTCTACGGATAATTTTAAAATTTTGACTTAATACTCTCTTGGTGATCAAGTGCGATATGTGGCTCGAGTTCAAATCCAAACTATGGAAATACAAGAAAATACCTCTTAGAATTTAAAGTACGAAAAAACTTGTGGCGTGTTCTTTTCTAAATAATATTCTGCATTTATTCTGCCTTTCACATTTCTTTATGTTCTTTTCTGAACAATATGTCACAAATTGGGTAGCCGTTCGTTTCTCATTATGTTAATTAAAGGCATATGAAAAAAGAAAACGTTACATGTACAACACTCATTTTAATTAAAGGCGCATGAGTGCAGGATTTTATTAACAGCTAATTTCTTTGTTGTTTCTTAACTTTGTTTTTCTATGCCGAAATTTTTGTTCTTTTGTAAACGTCAAATATACAAAATTTTAAATTAATTTTTAATTAAAAATGTTGCTGAATGTTGAGGGTGGTGTTGGCTGAAGTCGTTAGCGCGTTGAATACTAAGCAAACAATGACTTGGGGTCTCGGTTCAAACCCTGGTCAGAGCAAGTTAATCAACATCATTAATTTCTCTAATGTACATTAGTGAGCAATTTTTTAATTATTGTCGGACTTATTTAAGTGATGAAGGCATAGCACTGGTCACTAAAAAACTGTTCCGACAGCGATTGATGCTGTTCCAAGCGAATGTACACAACATCGGCCTTCTTCGCCGGTTAGCAGAAACATCAGCGAAGTAAAACAATTAATAAAATGCCTGCTAATAATACAGCTTAACAAAGTTAATGCGTCTACTTAACACGGCAGGCGCCTCAACACTGCTATAAAAATTAACATAACGCGCAAAGCACAGATGTGAAGGATTTAATCCTTCTAAATTTTCAACATCTACATGATATACGTTTTTTAAGTAAAGAAATCCCCATTAAAAACACGGTTTTTACGTCTTCAACTGACAGCAATATTGTTTTTTTTTATTGAATATCATCTCTGTATTATTATATATATTAGGTTGGGCAATATGCCCCGTGTCCCAAGGATCTTTTGGGTTGCACAAAAGTTCGGTTAACGGGGTAAGGTTAAGGCTACGAATAAATCAAGCCACCCTACTCGGTGAGAGATTGTAAACCTCATTGGGAGACAGTAAGATGCCTCCAAGAAATGTTGTTCTACGCTGCGTTACCGCCGGACAGTCACAGCTGATTTGTTCCGGTCTATTTTTACATTTCGCGGAATGACACTCTGTAATTTGTAGTGATGTTATTTCAACCATTGAAAAATTGACATATTTGTGAATGAGTAAATTGTTTTTACTCATTTAAGAATTTTTTTTTGTGGCATTTACGAAAGGCGCCACATTCCTTTCGCTTATATCTCGTATGGCAATTTACTAAAAAAGTATATAAAAAATTAAAAACGCTAGGCAGTGCCACCCCAGGAAAAATGTTCCAAATAAAAGGTCAGCTATTTTGTTATTTTTGTAAAGTTGGATTTTAGGTCTTTCGTGTTTTAACTTAATTAAGGATATTTGTAGCCAGTGATCATTCATCCGGGATCGATTGATTTTTTATACAACAACAATTTACAATGACCCAAAATTTTGTTTGTTGCCAGCAGTAATTCTAAAAACAAACCTAAATAAATATTCAAATCTTTAAAAGTAGAACATAGAGAGAACGATGAACATAAAAGAAGACACCGACAATATCAGCGATAGTTATATTGTTGCAATCAAATAACAGCACCAACTGTGTTTTTACTTTATAATTTTATTTATTAATTTTTAAAAAAAATTTTTAGCCATTAAAAATGTCAAAAACAATTTTATATTGCAATTCTTTTTAATTCAACATTTGTATTATTGTAAGTAAATAATGTACGGTGGAAAACTTTTTCAAAATATACATATGTGACCTGCTCCACGAAAAGGGACCTCTGCGCCGAAAAGAAGTTATTGAGAAATACGTGTTTAAAAAAAGCGCTTCGTTTTGAGCTACGTTTCTACACCGATGATTTTCATTAATTATGTTCATCTTTACAGGTGATTTGTAAAAAAACTAAAAGACTTAGAAACTTGCGGTTTGCGGCATTTGAAAGAGTCACTCAAAAAGTAAAAAAAAAAATTTTCGGCGCAGAGGTCCTTTTCGTGGAGCAGGTCACATATAATGTTTTTTAAATTTTAAATAGACGAAACCCCTGAAGAAGTCAACAAACAATTGACGAAACGTTGGGTAAAAAATGTAATAAAGCTGTTTTATTAACATTAACTACGTTAAGCTTTATTAGCTTAAAGATTGAAAATATCATTATCAACAAAATTTAAAAGTTTTTTTTATAATCACTTTAGTGACAATGGGAACAATCTTCCATCTGCATGGAATATTAAAACTTATCGGGACGAAAAGTGTTCCCTTTCCCTAAAATTGTGATCGGCAATTTTTGCATTGTTGTTCGATGGGAAATATTTCACGCGAATAAAATATCATGTTTGCCTTTTATTCGCGATAAGGGTGATTATTTATTACGTTAAAGCGACGTACACATTCGTTTTATGTAACTTTTTTTCTTTTCGTTCAGGAGTCATCCAACATCTACAGTATAATTTCTGTTATATATCAGCTGCTAATTGATATAAATATTATTCTCAGCTGGTTTCTCGAACTGAACCTCATGCAAACTATTATAGTGCCGATTTTTCAATAAAAAAGCAGTCTTAGACCCCATATTTATCATTCGGGGCTATTATTCTGCAAAAGCTTCAATTTAATTGAAATACAAAATCTGATAAATGAAAATAAATGTGTTTGTTATCTTCACACTCCACCTACGCATATTTAACTTTTAAGCAAAGTGGATTAAACAAGAGTTATTTGCCACTTTTATGTATACAAATATATATATATATATATATATATATATATTTTCTGCTGTTAGTGCATTGTTTAAGCCAACTCCATGTTTTCGTAGTAAATGGTTTGTTGGTAGTACTTTTTTTTTCTTATTTTTATTTAACAATTTCACTCCAGTACATGTGTTAGCTCTTCATTTCTCTTACATTTTGCTTTTGGGGCTTTCTAACAGGATGCAAATTATTAAAACATTTCAAATAGCCAGCGATATCTCTTGTTAAGTTCAAGATAAAGACAAGCAATATTTTTTCAAGCTCTCAAATCTGATACCAGAAGAAATTCAATGCAACTTGAAACAGCTTAAGGGTGTTCTATGTAACAATGTATTAATTCTATATACAGCAACAAAGAACACACATATCTACATACCAGAATACCAACTAATCGCTGATTTCTCACACAGATTTTCATTTTGTTATTGTTGCTGTTGTTTGTGAACCACACTTCATGCAGAGAAATCTTTATAGTTGGTTTAGAGCGCTGACTTAAGACTTTTAAAGCACATCGTAGGAATTTATGTTGAGACATTTGTTTAGTATTGGTTTCATTTATTTATTCACCTTCAACTGCAAACAAATTAATAGTGATATTGGTTGTAAGTATATCAAATGTAGTTGGAGTGTTTGCATATACATATAAATGTTGGCATGCTGCAATGTTGCATATGCCTATCATACACATACGAGTGAGTATGTAACGAGAATAACAGTAGCATTTCCTTAATGTCATGCCATGTCCACCATGGATGGGTTTGTTTGTTTGCTAGCTGGCTGGCTAGAAAAGCAAACTATTTCGGTTTATTATTATAAATAACGGCCATTTGTTTTATGGGAGTTGTAACACGTGTTCCTTATTTAGTTTTCTTTTGCTTTTATGACTTTTTAAATAAACGATATCAAATTTTTTGCACTTAATAAAATTGTTTATGAGATAGATTTTATTTGCTGTCTGTATAAAAAGATTTTTCAAAGAATTTCTGAATTATAAACTAAAATCCATCCATAAATAAAACATTTTTAAAAGTTTTTTTATTGTAAATAATGTTAGCAAATTCTCAATTGAATGCAATGATGGTATGAAATTGTTAGACTGTTTTGATGAAACATTTTCAGTCTTAAACATAATTTGAAGAAAACTAAACTTAATAATTGAGACAGAGCTGGTGTTCAAGCTTTTAGTAACTTTTATTTTATTATATTATAATTTTATTATTTTTTTTTGGTCATTGTATAATAATTTTTAAAGCTTTAGGTCGTTTTTATATAAAATTTTTATTAATTTTAATTTTTCGATATTTCGCCACATCGTTGCTTGGCTTCTTCAGGAGAAATTGACAAATATTTTTAATATTTTGATTGGTATTTGTTTAAATTATTATAAATTAGATATAACTAAATTTCTCCTGAAGAAGCCAACCAACGGTGTGGCGAAATGTCGAAAAATTAAAATTAAGAACATTTTTATATAAAAACGACCTAAAGCTTTAAAAATTATTATACAATTAAAATTAAAAAGGTCAAGAAAACTAGAAAACAATTTTTTTTGGTCAAATAGAAAGAAAAGCTTTATTTAAGATAAAAAGAAATTATAAGGAAATCAGTGTAGAACAACTGTTTGTATGAACATAATATAGTTGTCGAAACAATGTCGTAATTTCTGATTTTTTTCATTATAATTATTAGTCTTAATGCATATGTATGCATTGTTTTTGTATTAAAGTTTTGCTTTGATTAGAAATAAATTGTTTGTGCAGGTGTAAATATTTTGCATCAATGATAACATGACGGTATTCAGTGTTTGGTTCAAGTGGTCTTGTAAAAGTGCAAATGCAAAATATTGTAGCTTTTAATTAAATCTAGCAATAAAATGGATTTAATAAAAAAGTTACGATATGTTGCATTTGCACTTTTGCAAGAGCACTTGCACCAAACACTGAATACTGGAAATTTAATTCTAAAATCGTTGTACTCGCTTTAGAAATAAATCGCTTTTAATTATATTACAATGCGTTGTATAAAACATGTACATACATACATACATATGTATATAAAAAAATATTATAAATTTAAATTGTAGAAAAAACATACACACAATATATTAACTGTCATATTTATTGCAATGTTTAACATAAATTATCTATGCATATTTTTTATATATTTTAAATAGCCCTTTCATAAATTTATTTCAGACACACGTAAACATTAGGGTGGTTTTATAAAATTAATTATTGATTATCATAAGTGCTCACATCCTTAATTGTGCCATTTAGTGTAAAAATATTGTAGTAAAAGTTTTAACTCAATCAGAAATCGCCTTTCCTTGCCGCAAGAGCTGCGAAGTTTGGGAAAAGTAGTTCTGTTTTTCATAGAATTATTTGAACTTTTTCACCTTCTAGTAGAATCGTATCTTCTTACCGCAGAAAAATCGTATTATCATTCATATTCAGTAGATATGTAATTTTTTAAAGAATTTTTGGCGAGCTGGTCAACTTTCTCGTTTCCACCTATATTTAGGTGGCTAGGAACCCATGGAAGGGTAATTTTATGATTATGTAGAGAAGTTATTAATGTTCGTATTTGTTGTATAATCATGTTGTTGTTAAAAGGATCTTGTAGTCCTTCTGGGGCACTTTTACTGTCAGATATAATAAGTGTTTTTTTTAAAAACGTTTTCAAGATTTTCTAGACATGTTTTTATTGCTAATAATTCACTAGTATATATAGAGGAAAAATTATGAATACGTTTAGATATTGCGATATTCTCACCAAAAACTGCAAAACCAGCTTTCTTGTTCATAACAGAACTATCGGTAAAAAACTGACTATGATTTGGGTATTTGAAATTAACTAATTTCTGTTTAATTTCAAAGGAGGTCATATCTCGTTTATTTGTATATGCAAGGGAGAAATCTTTATTAATATTTGAAAAGCACCAAGGTGCTATAAGAGAGTACCTTATGTTTTCTATAGTTTTTATATTTATTGTATATTTTGAAATAAATTTGTTGAACTCTTCATGAGCCGTTACGTAAAAGGATATATATTTTTTATTTTTTTATTGAAGTCGAAATTGGTTACATTTTGTCGTATCAGAGATTTTATCGTACAGCGGATGATTTTGTAACGAAAATATTTTAAGTGTGTAATTGAGGAAAATCTTTAATCTTCTCAAGTTAAGGGGTGGGCATGAGCCTATAACTTGTAGGCTTTTAGCTGGTCTGGTTCTAAAGGATCCAATGGAAAGCCTTATTCCTCTGTTTAGGATTGGTTCCAATTTTTTTAAGTCTGTATTGATGGCAGATGAATATTTTATCGACGTGTAGTCTATAGTTGGAAGAACAATAGAGCACAATATTTTAAGAAGAGTTTTTGGATCAGATCCGTATTGAGAGCATCTTAGCATTTTAATTATATTTAGCTTGGAGTTAGCCTTAGCCTTAATGTTCTGAATGTGGGTCTTCTGCTTTATATTATAAGAAATTTATATTATAAGAAATTATATGTAATCAGTAATCAGCGTAAGCAGCCAAAATATAGAATTTAAGTTGAAATTACAACTTTTAAATCTTCAAGGATATTTCGGCACGGAATGCAAAGTCCTATTGAGCTAACAGTTATACAATAGTAGTTTTGCATTATATAATACATTTACAGATATGAGCACATACGAATTTAAAAAAAAAAAAAAAAAAACAACTGCCACACTATAAAAAACCACCCTAATGAACATACATAACAACCAAAGTAACAAAAGAGCAAAAAAAGCATGTAAATAAAACTAAAACAAAATTAGCAGTAATACGACGAACTAAAAGTGCCTTACAGCAAAATTAGATTTAAAATGTGAATGTATATTAACGTACTATTTTAAAAGATTAAATCACGTAAAATTAAATTTTAGTATATTAAAGTTTTCAAAAAACATCAATATGAAGATTGTCATCCTGACTTCTTGCTTTCATAGTGTAAGAACTGTTCTAGAAAACCATTCAAGACCAAGAGATTGTGATTAGAGTATTTTCGCTACCTGCTTGCCTTAAGGCCTTACTCAAAGGTGCTCTCAAAATCGAGTTAAATAAAGTGTTTACTGTTACCACCGAGCTTTTTCTATGATATACATGTGACTTGCAAGGAGAACTCAATTTCTTAATTTTTGCGCATGGATAAAATCTTCTTAAAGTGTTTTTCTTAGTTTTTAAGATGTGGTCAGTGATTTTTATTAATTGTTTGAATATATATCCTGTCGCATCGTGTTAAAATTATAGCAATTCATCCCTACCCATTTTAATGCCAGGCACAAGCTGCTGTACTTAATTCGATTGTTAGTCTATGAGAAACAGTCAAGTGACTTGTTGCATTGCAGGTTCTAGGATATTTCGTTATTTTAGATCTTTATTGGCTTTACATTCGGAATTACATTTGGAACAATTTTTTGTTTGTTTTAATTAAGACCAGCTTACAGGGGATGACCCCTACGTAGAGGGATAGGGTATTGAATATAGATTTTGCAAATTTAGAAGGCGTAACTCCTTTACAACTCTGATTTGCGAGTTATGTTAATTTTTATAGCAGTGTTGAGGCGCCTCCGGTGTTAAGTAGACGCATTACCTTTATTAAGCTGAATTATAGCAGGCATTTTATTAATTGTTTTACTTCGCTGATGTTTCTGCTAACCGACGAATATGGGCGATGTTGTGTACATTAGCTTGGAACAGCATCAATTGCTGTGGGAACAGTTTTTTAGTGACCAGTGCTTTGCCTTCATCACTTAAATAGTCCGACAACAATTAATACAATGTCTCACTAATGTACATTAGAGAAATTAATGATGTTGATTGACTTGGTCTGCCCAGGATTTGAACCCAGGCCCCACGTCATTGTTTGCTTAGTACTAAACGCGCTAACCACTTCAGCCAAAAATAGTGTCTAAGAAAATATGACCCTTACAGAAAATTAATTCTGAAAGAAAACAACATAATTCCTTTTTTTTTTTATATAAATTACATCAACTTCAAATACGAGTATATTCTTTGAAAAATATAAATTTTACTAAGTACCCTACACTTAAAACATTAAAACAATTTACATAAAGGATATTAACCTTCACACACATGGACCAACAACTGTTCATGTGACTTTTCTAAGTTAAAAATATAAAAATTACACTTTTACTTATTTAACTTTTTTAAGAGTGGTGGTTTGGAACAAAAAACATACTTTAAATTTATGCTTTTTTTAAACTTTTCAAATAAAATTGCATTTTTAAGCAACCGATTAAGGGTTAAGATACCGCCTTATATGGGCAAAATGCAGTAGCAAGGCAAGTCAGAGCACTTAATAATATTAAGGGGCCACAAAGTTTAAAATACAAACGAAACAACAATCATAACAAAAACAAACAGGGCCACAGTAGCAAAAAAATACAACACGAAACAATATACAACACATTATACACACTTGTTTCCCCTGTTGAACCCGCGTATATAATAGTGTGTATGTGTGTTTGTATAATGCTACAGATTTTTATGAGGACATTAGGAGTTAAGCGAAGTACCATTGTTTTTGTTACACGTAAAGTTTTTGTTGCAAGAACCATGCATGTGTGTGTGTTACTATTTGAATAACAATATGTTGCGAAAAAAAGGAAATATGCAAATTTAAATATATATTTATATGCATAATTTTTTTTTTTTGGTTTAAAGCATATTCAAAGTGGCTTAAATAGAAGATAAGTTTTTTACTTAAACTACTGTTTTTTTTTTCTCCTCATGCACAATTCTGTTTAATGTTTTTGCAGTTAATATATATATTTTTGTTAGTTTAAGGTGATTTTTAGTTGGCTGCAGCAACATAAATGCAAGTGCTTAAGATGCACTTAAATGTCCAATATTTCATGTTTTTATGAAACATTTTTGGTATCTTGACTTTTTTTCTTTTCATTGTATATTTTTTTTTTTATTATTGTTATTGTGCGATTTTCTTTTTTCCATTTTTCTTGTAATATTTTTCAGCTTTATTTTTATTGTTGCTGCTTTGTGCCGCTTCTACTGTAAGCCTCACTAAACACAGCTGTTTGCAACTTGTTTTTAAATATCGATGGCTTTTTCTTCATTTCCATGTCTTTTGCCATCGTGAAAATTAAAGAGGGTCGCGCCTGGTAAACAAATATTTGTCTAGAGGAAATTAAAATATTGTTTATTATACTTTAAAGGTGCCGCCGCAATAAATGTCTAATATTTATTTCATTTCTTTTAAAATTACATATTCTTAATAATTATTTAAATAATGCTTACGATACAATTTACTTTTAAGTTTATAAAGCGATAATGGATAATTGCTTAGAGACTTTAATAATGTTTTTTGTATCATTAAAGAGAAGATAAACGAAATATGTAAAATTAAATTTTTAGTTAAGTTTTTCACTGCATAAGTTCTCAAGTTATTTTTATATTTAATAGTAAAGTAGCGTTCATGCTATACAATTTGAAAGTTTTATCTGAGCTTATTTGAAATTATAATCTATGTTTTTGCCCTCAAATATAAGGAGAATTATCTGAATTGAAAACTATACATGCCTATTCCTTTTCGTGTTATTAAGAAAAACTCGATTATTATTAATGAAGTTAAAATAAATTAATTGATATTAATTAAATTTATAAATCTAATCCTTTTTTTAAGAGTAACTTTGACCAATTTTACTTCCCCGCCAATGAACACAGTGGCTGATTGCAAAAACAATGGCAGTTAATCTGTCTACCTGCATACATACTCGAATAATGCTTAACCGATTGAAACGACAATGCAAACCAAATAATGTTTGATCAAAGAAAAAAATCCTGATTACGGGCAAGTAGTGCTTCCGATCGGTTAATCGAACAACTCAAGTAAAAATATTTTGGGTTAATTTAGTTTTCTTTAAATGCATTTTTGCAGAAATATTAAATAAACTGAGAAAATTTTCACGTTGTATTGGGTGTTTTTTATTTTTTAACTGGATGAAAACATAAAATGATCATAAAATATAGAAATATTGTTAGAAAGAATATGTTCCTAATAATCTGATAGATAATTTTATTGCAATTATGTATGGCAGCTACGAGTTGCATGGTCACTTCGGATAGTGTAATTTTTTACCAATTTTTTCAATAAATCTGGCGTATTACATCCGTGCTGGCTTGAAGATTGGCTTCCAATGATTCAAAAGTTGCTAGTTTGATAAAAATATATTATTAAAAATAAGACATAAGTTGTGAACACGATCTGGTTTTTGTTGTTTTTTGGCTCACATGAAAGTAACGAATATTAACTAAAATCCCGAAAACCCTTGCACACAAAAAAAAAAAAAAAAAAAATTCAACTGATGGACTCTGCCTTACGCAATTTTCCGTCATTAAATGAAGTTATAGTCCTAGCACAGCATTTATAAATATGACGCATAAATAAAACGTTTTCCAATAAGGATAATATGTTTTGAAGTGTCATTTGTTTTTGATTGTATTCAGTAGTGTTTACAATTTCATCAGTTTTATTATTAAAATAATCTTTCTCCAATTGCAACTTTTCGTGCGTACTTTTGCCATTTTATGGTCGTAATAATCGTCCAAGTGTGCTCGCTATTCGTCGAATTGTTGAAAATGTTGAGCATACATTTTCTTTACATAATGTTCAAGTGTCAAGAAGACAAAGAACCGCTCGAAGTAATGCAAATATTGCTACCGTTCAGGCAAGTGTTGCTAAAGACTAGACTTGTCAATTATTCGCCTTTCAACTTTGTATACTTTGTGACTTTTGAATTTCCTTCCTCACTGTAAAGAAATCATATAACTCTTATTGGAAAACCCTTTTATGTCGCGTGGGCTGTTGAAGAAAAGATGAAAGTTGAAGATAGTGCGAGGAAGCTCATGACAATCGAAACAAAGACTTTAACTTTTCCGTAAAATATTTGTCGCAGACGCTTAGTGGAAATACATACAAATTTATTTAAATCTCCGATAAATTCTTTGCTGTTGAAATCAATTTTATTGCAACCCCTCGTAAGCACTTGTATTTTGCTATTTATTTCCTTAAATATTTTTTATTCTTTAATTCCAGTAAAAATTCGTTTTACTTATAACTGGTATATTTACAAATATTTCTGCTTCGTGTCAGCATCAGAAACACTAGTAGTTGTCGCAGTGGTACCACTATAGACATGCGGTATCATCTCGACTTTTTTTCTTGCCATGGATTTCGTGGTCTTCTCATCTCTAAAAACCACACACACCCTGGTCGCTCAACGTCATCTTTAGTGGCCATCATAATCACAACTGTTTGGGTCTTTTTTTAGTGACTTTTATTAGCGCTTTGTTTTCTTAATATTCCATTTAAACAAATATTTCTTTCCTAATATTGCATTTTGTATATGATTTTTTTCTTTGGCTTTCATTTGGTTATTGTTAGTTTGTTTCCAATATTTTTTTCAAGTTGTTTGATTTTAGTCGCAAGTTGGCAAACATATTACTTGCTGTGCACGGGAATGCTGCCGCAATGTCTACTCTTACGTTATTCTTTTTTCACCATTCTGTATACATACAAGCAAACATAAAGTCAAGTAGCATGTGCCATATACTATTTGAGTGAATGTGTTTTTTTTTTTTTGTTTGTTTTGTTTTCTTTTATTGAAGCATACAAATCCAAACGTTTTTGTTTATATTCTCTAGATACACGTGCTAAAATTATATATGCATGGATGCATTTAGTTAATATAGTTATGGTGGTGTACGCTACACCATATTGCCGTTATTAATAATTATTTTATGTAGCTTTTAACTTATTTAAGCTTAATTACAAATTGGACTTTACAATGTATCAGTTTACTGAATAAATTCTCTTTATGCACCCTACAAATTTCAATATATAGGATGTTTTTATGTAGAGGTATTATATATATATATATATATATATATATATGTTCCTTTAACTCCCACTGAAGCATAGGGCGCCAGAGATCTTTGAAATGGAATTAAACAGAGATGATTTTTTTTTTAATTGACATGAAATTTACTTTATTGGAAAGATAATCTTCTTTAATATGACTTCTAGAGTATGACCTAGAGCTACAGCTGGCTCAGACCTAGTCTAATCTGCAGGTCCAATTTGCGATGACTTTTTCCAAAATTTTTGGCTGTATATCGGCAATAACGCAGCGAATTTTGTCCTCCAAGTGGTCAATCATTTCAGGCTTATCGGCGTACATTACGTTCACGACGGATCCGAAACGTGAAAATATTCGGTTACCAAATATTTTCTTCAATAAATCAATGGGAAACTTTATGAAATAAAATTCGTTAAAGTTATTTTAATAAAAAGTAGTGACTGACCCCTACTTATGCAATGCATAAATAAATGTTCAAAATGTAAAAGGCCTTTTTACAAGTCTGCTTTTCCTCATTTTGTTAATATTAGACCAGTGTTGCAGTGCCTTTGATGTTAAGTAGACGCATTACGCTGTGTGAAAAGTTATTTTACTAATTATTTTACTTCGCCGACGATTGAAGGGCGCTGGTCACTAAAATAGTTCGTGTTTTGAGTGATACTATTCCCAGTAAATAAAGGGTTTTCCAATAGGTACTTCACAGTTTTGAATTTAATTTTTGAACGCACTATTTCACTAATCATCTAACTGGCCATATGAACGAAGTCGAGTTCCATTCATAAATGTTTTGATTGTATTTCAATTCGATCATAAAGTTTTGGAAATATCTCAAATGGTTTGCGTTTTATTTTAAAAAAAAAGTTGTTAAAAGTCCTTATTGGAAATCCCTTTATTAACTGGGAACAGTATCACTCAAAACCGGAACTATTGTAGTGACCAGCGCTGTCTTCATATCTCAAACACTTCAACAACAATTAGCATATTAGTACAGTAATGCACATAAGAGAGATTAATGCTAATGATTGACTTGTCTTGATCAGGGATCGAACCCAGGTCCTAACTCAATATTTGCTTTGTAAGCAACACGATAACCAATTCACCCAACTCCTGCCTCAAATAATTCATCATATGTATGATATCCTTCATCGTGTCAATGCGATTTTCTTATATTTTTTCGTCACTGTTAAAATGTTATATTGTGCAAACACAGTTTTTTAAATCAAATACATGTACATTTTACATTAAAAAAAATATATAATGTCCCTACTTCTCTCCTCTATGTCAAATGCAGTAAATATGTTTCATTAATGATAATTTAAGTCATAAGAAATATAAAACTGATAAACGGTGTGAAAAAAAATTTAGCCATTTATTGATTAAGTTGTTTGTATTTAAAGGTTTTCAAATCGAGTGGATTTAAAGAATACTTCATAGGATTGACAAATAAATTTGAAACGACTTGGGTAAGTTTTAATTCATAACTTTATTTTTGTAGTTTTAAACCAAAAATTCATTTTATATATAAGAAAGACATCAGTGCACATTAAACCTTAGGGTGTAGCAAATGGTCCCCTTAAATCATTTTTCAATTAAATTGCATGTTCATTTCAACTTTGTTGTTGTTCGAACATATTGAAGAAATGCTGCAAAAATAATAAAAACTAACTAACTCCATAGTCAAATAGTTTATAAAAAAATAATAGAAAAAACAATAATATTTCATGTACCGGAATATAATTTCACTTGTTTTGTTATAATAAAAATGTATATTATTTTCGTACGAGTGTATTTCGAAAATGTTAGTAAGCTTTTTAATAAATATTGTTTTCCATGAATTGACCAAACATTATTTGTTTTTATTTTTCATTCAATTTTTGTTTGCTGATTGGTGTTTAGTCTTTATTTTTTGTTTGTTTTCTGGTTCGATCGTTTTGTTTGCTGGTTAATGTGTGTTGGCGTTGTGTTGTTTAACAAAAAAAAAAAACAAAAAAAAAACATGTGTTGATCCACGTTTTCGTTGCAAAAAAAAAACGGAGTAAAAAAACTGTAGCAAAAATTAGGTTCGGCTATAAAGTGAAATCTGCATAAATTATGGTTTGTTTTTATAAAGACCAGACAGATATTCACATATAAAAATTTACAGTAGTTCAGTTATTGATTGTTTAAGGCGTACGACTGGATTATAAAATATACATATATATATATATATATAATGGTATATACAAACATTGTATATACAAACAAACATACAGGTTTTATTGAAGGTTCGAAGCGATGTGTTACATGTAAAATTTTACCGTGATCGTTTTTTTTTTTTTGAGTTCATGAAACTAACTTCCCTCGTTTAACCTGTAAATCGCACATAGACGCAAACTTGATCCAAATGAAATTAAAAGCAACCCAAATGAATTGTCTTATTGGAAAAAATTCTATACTAAGTCTTGACTGTAAACTTTTATTATACAACGCGATCCTGAAACCAATATGGTCCTATAGAATCCAGTTATGGGGCACTGCCTCAGCATCGAATGTAGAAAAAATTCAAAGGCGACAAAACCAAATTCTACGTAAAATTACTGCAGCCCCCTGGTATATCCGAAATCAGCGAATTCACAATGACCTTGATGTTCCGTTGGTGAAGACAGTATTTTCAGAACACGCGAAAAAAGACATAAAAAAATTTGAGTTGCACCTAAATCCACTTGCCGCAATATTCTAAATTACAGAGGCCATACCAGCCGTACACGAGAGATGTAAATCCACAAAAACCAACCGTTGAAATTAAAAATTTTTTGTTTAGCGTTGGCTAAACATATATTTATGTATTTTTAGATTTAAGATTTGAAAAACTTATTGATGTTTCAAATTGAAGATTCAATAAAAAGTAAACTTTTAAAAAAAAAAATTCAAAATTTTTAAGGCATTTTGTTTAACCACTTTAAGACCATTGTCACACATTGTTACTCTTAGCTTTTTTGAAACTTATTTACTCAATTCCAATTAAAACATTTTGTATAATAAATTTCACACAATTTCAATATCAATAAAACTTTTATTAAATTACCATAAAATTTGGCAAATCTATTTGCTAATTTTCTTAATCTTGCGAATTATATTTTTCAAATAATTCAAAATTCTTGTGCGATGAAAAACAATTACTTCAATCAAAAAAACTGAATTAACCAATAAAAACATGCAACATAAAAATATTATAACATACTGTAGATCATCAATTTTCATGGCCTGATATTCGACTTTAGCGCTCAAATCTTTTAATTTCAGTTTTTTGGCAGCAAGCAATTCAAAAAATCCCATGTCAGTCCAGTGATATAATAGACCAGATTGGCTTGCTTCTAATATCAATTGATTCATTAGAGAGTAGAATGGAGAATTTTCATGAATTGGAAAAGACGTTGGTATTTTCTTGGCAATACAAAGACTTTTTGCTTGTTTAAAAAGCGGAGTACTAAATATTTTTTGTTGTTCTTTGATAATGGCCCATTTTATACTGGGCACAATATAACCATATTTGATATTGAGAGAATCACGCAACTGTAAAAACTTTTCATAACCTTCAATTACATGAAAAATTGGTGCATATTTTTTGTACTTCGTTAACAGCATCAATCTCTTGTATTCATTTTGCCAGATAACAATTTTCAAGTTCGTCAATAATATATCATCCAATGAATTGAGGCTATGCTCTTTAGGTGGACTTGTGACATACGTAGAGAAATAAGAAAGATATGCTGTTGTCAACAATAAACCCACGATACAAATTTCCAAATAAATAAATCTTATGATCATGGGGGGATTGGCTATTTCGGTAAACGGTTGATTCAACACTCCTCTCAAGCAGTCATCATGACAAAATATATCAAAAAAATCAGCATGATGATTATGAATATATAGGGCAGCACTTAACACCATTGATAATGTTACGATTACCACCAACACAAGTACATAAGTGTCTCTCTTTAATACGGAGGTAAAAAATTTGTAACCAGGAATATTTTGTTCTACTGGCAGCATAATGCACCATTTCAAATCATTTATGGGATACGTGTAACCTGTAAAATTTTTTCCAGGAATAACTGTAGCAACTGAAATTTCTGCTGTACCATTTCTGATTGCATTTATTAGATCTATTGATGGTATCGGCTCGTTCGCTCGAAATGGTATCGATGCTATCAGTTTACAGTTGTGTTTCCTAGCGAACGATCTGATATAGTGACCCACATATCCACCAATGATCTCTTTACCTTTGTAAGTTTTATACCGTATTATACGAGGATCACTGCCACCGATTACTATGGGCAAGTTGAAACCTTTTAAGTCGCCCAAGCGATATGGATAGATTTCTGCTTTTCCGTTTGTAATGGCACAAAATTTTTTAACTTCTAATTGAAATGTGGGAAAATGTGTATAACTGTAAAAAACTCCAGTTGTCTGGAAATAAAATAAAAAAATAAAAAACATTTTGTTAATTGTTAATAAATCAGTTCTTTCTTATTGAAATTCAATTTACTGTCATCTCATTATTAACAAACTCTATATAAATTGAAATTGCTTTCGTCATTGAACCCTTATGAAGGAAACTAATTTTCCTTATCCCTTCAGAATCCAGAAAAAAAATTTATATTAAATTTTTACTTGAATTTTAATACGTAATAATCGACTACGGCGAATCAAAACCACCATTTATATCCCTTTGTTATGGTCTTGACTTAATTGGTGGTTGAAAGTCTCATACTCACGGCGAGTTGACTACAACGAATGTATTTCACATTTAACACAACTCTGTTTAATGTCAACCCACATCAAGGCCTAAAGGACACTACTATACACTGTCAAAATACTTGACATCAAGCTTGTGTACGTGTGCTTGACATCAAGCATAACCAATATCTAAATTTTTTGGTTTTTACATCAAGCGTCGTCGGTGTCACACGTACAAACATATTTTCACTTATGCAACTTTACATGCTTGATGTGATTTTGACGAATGTCAAATCGCTACTAAGAAATCTCCCGAATTATGGTGTTGGCAATACCTTTCCAAGTTGTCTGGGGCTAACAATTCAAAGCACCTTCCAAAACTTTTTTGACAAAAATAGTTGTAATTTGTTCAACAAATTTTCTTTTGTTGTAGATGAGGTTGTACCTGATTAGTATTTTATAAGTTTGATCCCATGGTACTGTTCTGCATCTTGGTCACTAACTATGTCTTTGTGATTTGATTTCTGTAGAAACACAATATGATACACAGTTTAGCATTTCAAGAGAAATGGCTGAAATTTGGGGTGGTCTCTTAATGCAAACGTGTAGGAAATTTGTCACTCGACCTTACTATTTCGCATTTATACGAGTATAGTGTAAAACGAGAGTAACTTTTCTGATAAAACATATAAAATATTTCTTGTTTCTTTATTGTTTTTTTTTTTAACAATTACATACATATATATATTTTAACACACATAAAAAATACATCAGATTCTTTTTCCATGACAAAATTTGTAACAATCAGTTGAAATGATAATTATTTCTTTATTACTAACACGATGAATCTAAGCGTAGCCATAAATATGTTCGATCAATTGTTTTTTTTTTTATATAAACTGGTGATCGTACGCTATAGATCTGTGCCTCGTTTCTGTAACTTGTGAAAAGTTCTCACATCGAAAAAAAAATGAAAGTTTATACTTGTCAGCAAATTTTTTGTAGGATGATTCATATAATATTAATAGGATTTTTGAATGAGCCACCCTGCAAACCTAATAAAAATACGAAAATTAAAAATTTTCTTCTCACTCATCCTGTTTTTCATAGAATGATAATAAAATTTTCGATGCGAGAAGCTTTTAAATTCGGTACAGAAACGAGGCATTGAGTTCAAATTTAATCCGCCAACTAGCAATTCGACTTTCGAATACTTTAATTTGGCGTCATTAGAAAATTTATTTAATACTGTAAGATTTATTTATCACTTAGGTACCGAAATTTTAAAGAACTGCAATTCTTAAAATATGTTTCTTACTTCTCTAGCAAATGTAATTAATATTAATAAATAGTTAATTATGTCGGAAATTTTTTCTTATATTAGCTATGTTAATATCAAAAAAAAAAAAAAATACAATAATAAAGTTATTATCTAAAATATCTACTTAGCCTGAATTAAATTAGTATCCGCCTAACTGCGTGAGATGTTGCTCTTATACATTGTTCTTGGTACATTACCTTGAAAGTTGTGGAAGTTGGAGCTCCTTTAATTCACAATTTTGGTAAAAAAAATTTTTTCGAATCAACTTCGTAAGATTTGTTTTCAGTGCGGAATTAATTTTTTTAAAATTAAATTCACAATTTCTAAGCAGATTATCTGTGTGCTATAATTGAGTTTACTGTGTATCCTAACTTTTTTTTGTATATAGAGGTAAAATTTCAGATTGTTTAAAAAGTTTTAAAAGAAATATTTCTTCCAATTTATAAAATATTAGAAAATTAAAAAAAAAGCAATTATTTGTATTAAGCGAACATTTAACTTTGTCGGAAAGGTGAGTAAATATGTGATTTGTATATATTGTTAAGAGAAATTTTAAATTAAAACAAAATACTTAAATACAGCAAATGTGCGTTATAAACTCTTTGTGATCGTGTCTTTTTAAGTCTTTTGCTTCAAAACATACAAAATCTAAATATCAATTACAATTAATTATAGTTGACCCACTGTAAAATTGTCAAGCAATAGGTATGATTTAAAATTGGAAAATAATATTAAAATTTATACAAAAATGTTGAGTTGTCTCGATCCAAAATCATTTAACTTCAATTTCTTAAATCCAACAAAGCAAGATGGCTATCCAAGATTATTTTAAAGTTATGAAGGTTTAAAGTTTAATCCAAAGAAATTTGAATTATTCTGGCTTAAGTTTGTGTTATATTGAATTTATAATAAATTATTTTTTAATATAAAGAAATCTCTAGAAGTGAGCAATCGCTGAATAGACAAAGAATATTTTTGAAATCATGACGTTTCGAGACCAACTACGGTATCAACAAGTTTTTTTTTGCTTAGACCTCATAACATACAGCTGCAATCAAATGGTTTAATATTTTTTATCATTAATTCATTTTGCTGATTCACTTGAAAGTTTATCTCTAAATTTTTCATATTAATGGTTTTTGTCTTATTATTTAATTGACCTTTTAATTGTTTTTTTCACACGCAAGTGGGTGGCAAACACCGCCTGCCGATGTAGTAAGTAGGTGAATATTTGTGTTTATCCTTTTTAATTTTTGAAGAAACACTGCACGATTTTTAAAGAAGTTAAAACAATTTTAAAAGATTATGGAATTGATGAAATTTTTACCTTCAGGTGGCCACGGCTACAAAGTTATACAAGAAACAATCGTTTTTATGCCGGTTTTATGTTTCTGATACATTCAAGATTCTCCGCAATAAAAAGCCATGCGGCACACAAATTACTTTATTTCACTTGGAATGACTCATAATGATTAGCTTAGTTTTTAATGGTCAAATCTATTCTCTGTGTTCGCTATATTTGTAGTCGTGTGGATAAACATTTGGATGCAAAAAAAAAAAATTTGCACACATTTCACATTATTTTTCAACGTATGAATGTAATAACTAAAAAAAAACTTAGATTTACTTTGCGATAAAATACAAATAATTCGCCCAAAAAAACTAGATTAACAAAACAGAACATGCAACCTAAAAATATCAACACATAACGTAGATCATCAACGACCATGGCCTGAAAATCCTGCTTACTACTTAAATCTTCAAGTTTTAAACTTTTGGAGGCAATCAGTTCAAAAAATCCCAAATCAATCCAATGAAATAGTAGACCTGATTCAGCTGTTTCCAATATAAATTGATTAATCAAAGAAAAGAAAATGGAATTTTCATGAATCGGAAATGCCATCGGTATACTGTACATTATGCAGAAATTTGGTGATTGTCTAAACAAGGGTGTGCTAAATATTTTCTGTTGTTCTCTAAAGATGTCCCATTGAATACTGGATACACCGTAACCATATTTTGTATTGAACGTATCACGCAAATCCTTAAATTCCTTATAACTTCCAACCACACGAAAAAAAGATTCATATTTTTTATATCCTGTCAAATTCATTATATGTTTGTATTCATTATCGGATATGGCAATTTTTAAGCCAGATCTTAAAACGTCATCAAAAGAATTAAGAACTACTTCCTTGGGAGCATGAGTAACATATGTCGAGAAATAAGCTAGATAAGATGTCGTCAGTAGTATGCCCAGAATGCAAATTTCCAAATAAATAAATCTTATAATCATGGGTGGGTTGGCAATTTCAGAAAATGATTGACCCAATACTCCTCTCAAGCAGTTGTCATGAAAAAATATAGAAAAAATATCAACATGAGAACCAGAAACGTATAGAGCTGCACTTAGCATCATCGATAAAATAATTACTGTCACAATCACTATAACATATGACTCTCCCTTAAATACATAAGTGAAAAATTTGTAATCGGGAATATTTGGTTCCACTGGCAGCATAATGCACCAGTTCAATATACGAAGCGGATATGTCATACCTACGAAAGTTTTCAGATAAGGGGTTATGCCAAGCGAAATTTCTACTGTGCCATTTATTACGGCATTTCGAAGATCATTTTCGAAAAAAATATCTTCTGGTGTGCATTGCAATGGTTCTATTATTTTGCATTTGTGTTTTTTAGCGAACGCAGTTATAAAATGTCCCACAAATCCTCCAAGTATTTCATTTCCTTTTGATGTTTTATAACGAATTATGCGGGGTTTTTTATTTCCTGTAATTATATTTAATCTGTAGCCTTTTAAATCTTTTAAACGGTATGGATAGACTTGCTGATATTTGATTGAGTCAGATGCAATTTCTTTCATCTCCAATTGAAATTCTGGGAACGGAGTGTAGCTATAAAATTTTCTAGTTGTCTGAAAATAAAAATTTATATATGTATGTGTTTAAATAAATAAATAAACCATTTATAAATCTGTGGAAATAATGAACAAGTGCTTAAATCATATTTTATAATTATCTAGAAAAGCAGTTTTAAATGTTTAAGTGATTTGATAAAAATGTAATCGCGTTGTACTAAGAGTTGATCAATTGTGTTGCGATTCTTTTGAGTTTTCAACACATAGTTCTGTCCACTATAACATATATGTTCAACTATATATATATATATATGTATATATAAATAATATATATAAATTTGAAATTTTATATGTTATAAGATAAAATAAGATGTTTTTCCATATTTGATAATTGTTTTAAAAATGAAAGGTAGCAAGAAATTCTGGAAGAACTTCGTTAAAAAATGTTTTAATATAAACACAACTTTGCCCAGAGATACTTTTGAATATGGAGAGTAAGATGTTGATATTAACTCAAAATTGGCTTATCTCGACTTAAGCACTATTTCCTTTTTGCCACAGAAATATTTACTATCATATAATTCGAGTAATACTCAAGAATTTATGTTTCAAAAATTTTATTACTTGTTATAGATTAGTTCATCTATATGCTGAATTTTGTTGGTTGCTATAGACAAACTCATCAGATTATGCTTCGATTCTAGAAACTTACAACAAACATGTAAATACTCGTATATACATGCATATGTAGATACTATGCACACACTCGTTGATACACTAACTTACATATGTACGTACATACATACACCCACACACACAATATCTGGTACTCGCTTTTCATTATAGAAATGAAAATGACACACAACTGCTTTTTCCTTTATGAATGTGTAGTCCTTAACCCTAGAGATTCTTCGCTATTTTTACTACTTCAGAGTGCTTTGTTAGTCGAAACGACTAAAGTGACATAAATCTTGTTATATTTTAAAAACTAAGACAAGTGAGTTTGCTTGGATTTTTAATATATATTTAAACAAAATAAAACAAAAAAAAAATATTATTTTTCTTCTAAGTTTGGAAGTAATAAACAAAAAACTTAAGGACTTAAATATTTGTACTTTGTTAGAGATCATATAACAAAAAAATCTTATATACTAAATAATAATAAACAAACCGCTGGAGTAACATTAAATTTGAAACTTAATATAATTATATGTTACTACACAAGAAAAAAGTTAAAAATTAAATTTTTTTGAGCCCTCTGTACATATTTGTTAGTCGCTTTGACTAATAAGAACTCACAAAACACTTACTTATAGCAATTGCAAAGCAAAGAACGTCTGCGCACAGTGACACATAGTTAACGACTGGCGTTGTACGAACATACACAAAAATGTGAGAAGAGAGTGATGAGAAATCAAGAAAACTAAAATTGTTGTTAGTCGAATCGACATCTCTAGGGTTAAAAATTCTTGGAAGCTGGAATTTTGCTTTTTTTTTTATTCGAGTAAGTAGTCAAGAATTCATTTTGCATGCTTATGGATTTCATTTTCAACCAATAATTTTTTTTGCTGTTCAGAAATAATTTCTTCTTGAATCGAAGCATAATTTTAGTAATTTTTAGGGTTGATATTGGTTGATGTAAAGAGAAAAGATTTTAATTATTATTCATTTTAAGATCGCCTTGTTTGTCATTATAGTTGGTCGGAATTGCATATATTTTGTTGTGTGGTATATTTTATAGCAGCATATTTTTTGAAAGAATAATTTTGTGTGTGTGTTTTTTCACATTTTTGTGTCGATAGAAATTTTTGCTAAACAATATATTACAAAGAATTTATCTTCATTTTGACTTCTATTAAAAAAATTTACTATACAGATGTTGCTGACGTGTAAACTACTTAATATATTATTCAGATTGCAAGTACAAAAATTTTTTTTAGAAAACTGTAAATGTATTGGTTATCAGGTAAACATTTTTATTTTCTCTATTATCAAAAAGGGAAACGGATCATATTGGCTCAATAGTCGGTGGTATAACAAATGAAAATAAAAAGCAAATTTTAAACCCTGGCATATCTTTTGTGAAGTGTTTTAATGGTTTTATTGCATTATTTTAAGCTCTGATTATTTACTAGAAAAAAAACAGAAATAATCGATCTCAAATCCTAAAGTTGATAAAAAGTCGCTTGAACAATGAATGGTTGCAAAACTATAAACGAACCATAAATTGATAGAAGATTGCTAAAATTTTAAAAATTGTGAAAAGTT
Organism: Lypha dubia; assembly: GCA_947311025.1. Taxonomy (NCBI): domain Eukaryota; kingdom Metazoa; phylum Arthropoda; class Insecta; order Diptera; family Tachinidae; genus Lypha; species Lypha dubia. The sequence continues at coordinate 125,334,603 of OX371260.1, forward strand.
CTGTAAATTCATAAAACCCAAAAACTTTATCAAAATTACGTCTTTCACGAAAAAGCGAAAATTCGCAAAACAAAATTGTCATGATTTTGATTAACATTTTGAATAATTAAAATTAAGGTTTGTTAATATTTGCACAGGCTAAAGTTCGTAAATGTACATAATCAGAGAAATATTAATAATTATTAACAAATATTAATAATAAACAGTTCGTAGTAATTAAAAAAAAAAAATTAAGGAGTTTAGAAAATTTTTGCAGTCACGAAAATGGCGAAAATTTACATAAACTTCTAGTTGCTGTTTGCACAAATATTACAAAACTAATTTAAACTAATTCATATTTAGCCGTGCAGTTGAAAACTAACAAACCAACCTAAATTACGACGCAAAGCGTTGTCTGAAACCTTTGCAATTGGAAAATTCAATTTTGACAGCGCGTCAAGAAGTGAAGTTGGCTGCAAAAGTACTTTTGTTGTTTGTTAAGTAATGTAACTTTAGCTACTTTCAGCTCAATTTAGCGTCTTCATCTCTATTTCTTATTTTTATTTAGAGTTTTTCATTAATTAAAGAAAATTTTCCTATTTTGCTTGAAATATTAACAATTTGCAATTCTCTCTGATCATTACGTATTTAATAGTGTCGAATGAATTTCATACAGCAAAATTATGAAAAATAGTTTCCGCAGAATTTTTCCCCTTTCCCATTAATTTTCTTATTAACTTCAATTTCATACGAAAAAAAGTGCATATTTTTGTTGTGAAGCAGGGTAAGAATATTTCTCTTTTCTTCGCATTTACAATATTACCTTTTTTCAATATGGAAATCGTGATTAATTATTGAAGGAATGGAAAACGGCAAAAAATTCTCCGCGAATTGTTTTTCATAATTTAGCTACAGCTTTTTTAATTTTTAATTATTTTCTGCCTCAATGAAGAGTAATCGAAGTCATTAAGGACAACACATTTCTTGTTTCACTCATTATAAGTGCGATAAACTTAAAGGCTTCAATCTCACTAAGAAGTGTTTTCATTTTCGTATATAAATAAATCTAGTGAAGGAAGAATTATTAATTGCAACATTAAATAATTTTGTAAAATTTTAAATTTCATTAATTAAAAATGTTGTTCGAATATAAAAATATTTACTCTATTTTTAGTGAATTATCAAACTCTTCTTACCTGATAGTTGGCCAAAAGTGCTACAACATTTATAATCTTTTGCTGCCAACAGTGTTGAAATATCTGCACTAAAATACCTTCAATAATATCTTCATCTGTGGTAGCTGTTGTACGAGCACTTCCATCTGCATCATCTGCTTTAACGACCAGTGGAAAATTAAGTAGAAACATGACTTTAGATGTCGTCATATGCAACAAGTTTCTAGATAATTTCTCTAGCAAACCTTTATGATCATTTAAAGTCATTTGAATGCCTTCGATATTAATATCAATATAAGCAATTGATAGAAAATGTTCGTTGTACTGACGTTTTAGATAAAAACTTTGCAATTCATTTAATTGCAAAACTGGCACCTGTAAGCTGTCCATAAGGCTCTTAACAAATGTCGTTGTAGGCATCATTTCACTTAAAATCGCAAAACCATGTTGGCTGTTAGTTGCTGCACTGTCATTATTATAATTTTTTTCATTCAAAATTTTGATTAAGTGAATATAGAAAATGCTCGAAATTGTTGTATTTTGATTTTGCACTATTAAAATGCTATCGTATGTTGACTTAGAATGTTCTAACTCCTTTAGGAATTCGATTGCAGTGAAATTTCCATAAAGTGTGGCATTGCCATTACAGCTCTTGTTGGCCAAATGTTGTTTGGCTTTTAGAGGAATTATTTTTATTGTTAATAAAATTATTATTATAATGTTAATGCGGTTTGTCATTAAATATAACATCTTAGTGTTATTTTGTCTTTTTTTTTAAGTATGCAGGCAAGCTCTATTTGCTTGGAGAGCTGTAAGTGTCTCTGCGGTTGATGGTTATTTCTTGATGATGGCGCTGTTGCGGTTATTTGCTGTTGCCTTTCTGCAGCTTGGACAATATTCGTGGAAATGATTGTAATTTTACCTTAGGTGTGGATATTTATCTCTATTTTTATAGTATTTTATTATTTAGTAAAGCTTATATATCTTTTTTTTCTGTGTTTGTTATCTATTTTTCTTTTAAATTGGCTTCATGTACAGTTGTAACTACTAGGGTGTCAGTGGCAGTTGTTGAAAATAGTTGCAGTGGGTGTTTATACATGATGATGGTAAGTTGTTGAAGTTTTTAACGAAGGAACAAAAATATGAAAGCCGAAAATTTTGTTTGCAATCAAACCACTTTTAAAATTTAGAATGGAATTGACACTGAATTTTCCTTTCTAGCTTCATATGTAGAAACATTAAAAAAAACCTGCATACTTCTAGGATTAAAATAAAACGTTGCCTGTAAAAAAACTTATGGTGTTTTTTTTCTACAAAAAAATGGTACATCTCCATGCAGAATTTGTACTTTGGTGTTCGTTTCTTAAAAATGTTTTGCTCTCTAAAAGGGTGGTGTGTTTGATTCTAAAAAAATCACCCTCACTAAAGGTGGAAGGCTTTGCACTTTATGCCCCATAAAAATCGAAGTGTTGATAGTGACCTGTAAAACTTATGGTGTTTTCTTTTCAACACACAAAATGGCACCTTATTGAAAGGTACATGTCTAAAATGTCTTGCCAACCTTGTAACAATGCAGCTTGTTATTTCATTAGAACTGAACACAACTTATGAAAAAGTGGAACGCATTGTATTCAACAGCTGACAGCTAAGTTTTACAGGGCACAATCAACACTGTCGATTTTTACGGGGCAAAAAGTGCAATGCCTTCCACCCTTAGTGATGGCGATTTTTTAAGAATCAAACACACTGCCTTTTTAGAGAGCAAAACATTTTTAAGAAACGAACACCAAAGTACATTTTCTGCATGGAGATGTACCATTTTTTTGTAGAAAAGAAAACACCATTAGCTGTCAGCTGTTAGAAACAGGGCGTTCCACTTCTTCATAAGTTGTGTTTTGTTCTACTGAACCAAAAAGTTGCATTATTACAGGTTTGGTAAGACATTTTATACATGTACCTTTCAACAAGTTGCCATTTTGTGTGGTGTAGAAAAGAAAACACCATTAGTGTAAGGTTTGTTAGTAAAAACAATTTAAACAAATTTAAACAACATTTTATCACTAGAAAATCGAAATAGAAAATAAACCGAATCTGAAGACCGTAAAACAAAAACGATCGCAAAACAATTGCGGAATTGAAACCATTACGATCGCAATTTGGGACTTGAAGTTACTATGAAGCCGTTAGTTGTTTCCCCTACAAATAGAGGTTTTTTGTCCTTAATGTTGCACATGCCTCTGTTTTATTTTTTATTTGTTAATTTAAACACAAAAATCATGGTTGCTTGTTGTTTTTTCTCACTCCCTATCTGTCTCTCTCTCTCTCTCTTACACTTGTGCTAAACTTTATTTTAATGGGATCCCTAGGGATGGAGCATTTTAGCTAAATTCAGTTTACTTTAGTTACAGGCTCAATGTGGCTAAATTTCAGCGGTCTTTTAATGTTTTTTTTTTTTTTTTTTGTTTTCTCTTTGCCATCCGAAAGGCTTAATTTACAACTTTTTCATGTAGTGCGTGTCGCTAGAGTCATGTTTTCTTTTCTACTCTTGATATGAAAAGTTCGATTGTGTTCGTTGTACATGTTTATATTCACAAATATATTTTTTAATTGGCCAAAAGTGTCAGTGTTTAGCTAATTGTACTAATTGTTAGTAATAAAATATTTAACATATCCATTAAAATGTCCATTATAGTAATATTTTTTTTAGACACCTAATAAAATACACATTTTTATTCGTTATGGTGTAAAATGGCAGAGTTAAGGCATTTTTTGAAATATTTTTATTTGTACAATATATTTTTTAATTTTTATTATATTATTTAAAAACTTAACTCATTTCTTGAGTTTTTCATTTCGCCATTTGCTGTTATGAGATGTATTCCTTAGAAGGTGTTTGTCAGTTTGCCTTTCGGTTTCATGAGTGAATGTGTTGTCTTTTATTAATTTTGTAGTTATAACTCTTATAACTCTGTGTACATTTATCTGGTAATGAGGATAATCGCATTAATTATATTTATGGATTATCATAGTGATGTAATAATATTTTCTTTAAGGTATGCCATCGTTTTAGGCAATATTTGACAATTAAATATGATTTGTACAAATATTTTTAATGCCGCAATTATGGACGTGAGGCAAATACCTAATAATAATGCAACGAATAAAGGAATAATTTTTTTCATTCGTACAATTAAATTTTAATTTAAATGTATGGCAAGAATTCTGTCAAGATCATGAAATAAACAGTAAAGTCTCCATTAGGAAAATATCTCAAAAACTTAAAATTTTTCTCAAAACTTTAGTTGTAAGAATCTGATACAAGAAATCATAAATGTTTCTTATCACATTTTATATCAAGAAAAATAGTGTAAAACACAAATTTTAGTGCGCTTACAACACTAGTGATCTACTATTTATATCTTTATATTTAATAATTTCCGGGACGTTTTATATATAATTTGCTCTCTTAGCACGCATTTGCTGTAGACAACTACAGAGGCAGGATGAATATTCTTTTTGACCTCATCCTGCTGTCAATTAACAAATTACTCATGTACACTTGTTAAACATTGATTAAGATTTTCGAAAACTTTTATTCCTTTTTTGTCAGCGTTTCTCCATGCTTTAGTTATTTTCGTTATTAGTAAAAAAAAAATAAAAACAATTTTCTAACGGTTTTGTTAAATTTCATTACGAGCGGAGTGAAGATCTCAAAACGTTTTTTCTAAAGATGCTTTGCGGTTGAGTATCGAAAAATACTTTTTTTTTGTATCTTCTAAGCCGCGATTGTAGTTATTGATGTTGTTGTTGTTGTTGCTGAAGATGACGCAGAGGCTGCTGGTGATGGAGATGACTGTGACGACAATGATGATAATAATGAAAAATGTTAATTGAAGCAAAATGCAGCAAAGATCAAAATCAACATGCCGCCATAACAAAAACTGAATTTTTTGTTACCATTGTTGTTGCTGTTGCTATTATTGTTGGTTTTTCTCCCATCTGACAACAACGCTGACATTGCGTTAATTATTTTATCGATGCTCAAAGTCAACATATAACACACACACACAAACATACTGTCAATAAGACGATCTTTAAAAAAGTAGATATATTTTGTAAAAAAATGCAACATGTAATGGTTACAAATCCAACAAGAACAGAAACAACAACAACAAAAGCAACGAAAACATATGAATGCAACATCAACGAACGAAGACAAAAAAAAAAACACACAAAACGGAGGTTACCACTTAAGGAAACGCATAAAAGCTCATGTTAACAGCTGCACATGTCAGTTAAGTAGCAGCAGCAATGCCATAGTAACTATAACAACAAAAACCAACTACAACAACAACAACAAGAAAAAAACTTTAGTGAAAATGTTTGGAATGACTTTGTATTTACTGTTGCATGCTAAGAAGCGGCAGTTGTCAGTCAAAATCAAAGTGATGAGGTGAATATCTAAAAGTAAGAAAATGTACAAGACAAAAAAAAAAAAAAAAAAAAAACACAAAAGAAGAGAAAAAAATGTTAAATAAATCATACTGAATAAAATAAAACAAACAACATTTGATAATGGAGATCAAATCACATCACATCACAGTCTAAATTAAAGTTTCATTAAATCCAAACTGTGAAAGAAAATCCATACCCACTTTCATTTGAATATTTTTGAGCAATAATTTTAGAAATCTACGTGTTACGTGTTACTCTATTCAAAAATTCGTTAAACATTTTCAATGTAATGTATGACATTTTGGTAATTTTTTAAATAAAATTGCCACCTAATGCAATATTCGGGTTAGTTAAATATTTTTCAAAACTCTTAACACATGCCCACATGAATTAAACTTTTCCTTATCACAAAGATAAACTTTATAATACCGATAGTAAATGGCGAATGCTGTAAAGTTGCATTTAACCCTAGACAGATAATGTTAAATAATCGTACAGTAAATATAACTCCACGTCAAAGAGGCGTAAGTCTATTCACTGCCATTTAAGGATATAAAAAATATATTTTTTCAAATTTTATTTAATTGAGATCGTTTATTTAACCCTACAGATGCTTCGCCATTTTTACTACTTTAGAGTGCTTTGTTAGTCAAAACGACTAACACTATAACAAAATAAAACAAAAAAAAAATATTATTTTTCTTGTAAGTTTGCAAGTAATAAACAAAAAACTTAAAGGACTTCAATATTTGTACTTTGTTAGAGATCATATAACAAAAGAATCTTATATACTAAATAAGAATAAAAAACCGCTGGAGTAACATTAAATTGGCAAATTAATTTATTTTATATTTTACTACACGAGAAAAAAGTTAAAAATTAAATATTTTAAGCACTCTGTACATATTTGTTAGTCGCAAAGCAACGAACGTCTGCGCACAGTGAGACATCGTTAACGACTGGCCTTGTACGAACCTACACAGAAATGCGAGAAGAGGGTAATGAGAAATCAATAAAACTAAAATTGTTGTTAGTCGAATCGAAATAATAATGAAGAAATCGCATTCTGCTTGAAAAATTAAAATAAATCCGTACAAAAACACAAATGTGAAAATAAGGCCAAGTTGCTATCCAAAATATTTCGGCCGTAAAAAGTACTAAGATCAAAATAAGGACCAAGTTCTTGATAGGTACAATTCCATCTCATTTCTAGGCAACCTATAAGTTTGGAAAATTTTTCCAAGAATTCTTTACCATATTATAAAGGCAAAAAAAATTTTGCACAGATTAGAGGTTGCCTAGAAATGAGATGGAGTTGTACCTATCAAGAACTTGGTCCTTATTTTGATCTTAGTACTTTTTACGGTCGAAATATTTTTGATAGGAACTTAGCCTTATTTTCACATTTTTTTGTGCGAATCTCACTTCTTTTTTCTAAGATGTTTTTGTATAAATATTTATATGTATTGCTTATCTGTGTACGAAATATCAGCTTTCTAGCTATACTAGAAGTGCCTCATACAAAGAAGGGGCATCATAGTCCCACCGGGTGAAAAGTGCCCGTTTAAAAATTATTTTTGTTAATTTCTCATCAGGACCTACTTGTGTACCAAATTTCAGCTTTCTATCTATACGGAAGTGCCTAATAATATTAATGAGTCAGTCAGTGAATGAGTCTGTGAGTGAATATGTACTAAAATATGGACTTTTCACACCTTAATATCTCCGGAAGCTTTTACGGTAGACCCTGTGGGGTCACATCTGCAGGGAGACCTTATTTATTTATTTATTTATTTATTTAGTTAGTTACAGCTACATTTAATTACAGCTGAGAATTACAATAATTTTACAAATTTTCAAAAGGTTAAAAACAATTATAAATATAGTCATTAGAGTTTAAATACAGTATAAGTCTTCTCTTGGATATATTAACGTTACCAGACAAATCAATAAGATCATAATATTTATTAATTTCAGCACATACTCTGCGGAAAGGGTCAAAAATCATGTAGTTAGATCTATGAAAACGAAGATAAAGAGGTTCATATGATCTCAGTTGCCTGTTTGGAATGTTGATGTTTATTCTGTTGTGAAGGCAAATAGAATCTATTTTTCCTTGAACTAAGTTTAAGAAAAAGACAATGTTGGATACGATCCTTCGGCTTTTCAGTGTCGGAAGGTTGATAAGTGCTAATCGACTCCGATAAGGCGGCAGATTTAAAGCTGGATTCCATTGAAGATAGCGCAGACAAAATAACAAAAATTGTTTTTGAACTGATTCAACTTTTTTTATATATATGTTGTACTGAGGATCCCAAATTACAGAACCGTATTCGAGAATGGGTCTAACTAAAGATATAAATAAATTTTTAGTTACATATGGATCATTAAATTCCTTTGCCCAACGTTTTATGTAGCACAAAACACTATTTGCCTTATTTACTGCAAACGTGATATGTGTGTTAAAATTTAGTTTTTTATCAAAGTAAACTCCAAGGTCTAAAACTGAGTTAACGGCTTTAAGTTCAGTGTCTTTAATAAAATATTTCGTTGTAGATGGCGAGTATCTTGAGAATGTCATTGATTTGCATTTATCTAGATTTAGCTCTATAAGGTTTATTGTACACCAGTTGTAGAAGTTGTTCAGATCCTCTTGAAGATAAATAATATCATTACTATTTTTAATGCTAGCAAAAAGTTTAACATCATCAGCATACATTAGAATATTACTGAACTCGATGGTATTAGGAAGATCATTTATAAAAATCAGAAATAAAAGAGGCCCGAGATGACTACCCTGAGGAACACCAGAAGTTACGTGAAAAAATCCTGTGGGGTCACATCTGCAGGGAGACCTTATGTTTTAAGTTACATTATATTATGATCAAGAGGAGCAAAGTTATGATGGGGGTAAAAACAGGTCGAATGGTTTCGTGTAAATATACACACTGTGTGGCCGAACTTGGCGTAGATTTAATGCGAATTTTAATTTAATATTTGAGTATTATTTAGACTTAAGTTCAGTTTATTCATCAGACTACACTCAAAACAAAGGAACTAAAATTTTGGAAATTTTACTTAGTTTCCATTTAAATTGGTTGTCGTATGCCGCCCAAGATGTTTTTTACAGAAATTTAGTAAAATTTTTCTTCTGTTAGGAAATACAAATTTCGTCTTTAACAGGAAATTTTTATTAAAAACTAGAAAAATATTTATTAAAAAAAATACGGGTAGCACTCCGGGAGTGCCGACAGAAGTGAAAACGTTTTGTGATTACAACAGTAAACGTCATGTCCGGGCGTTACTACACCAGCATGGTAAAACTAACAGGTATGCGCAGTTCGACAACAACTACAATAATCCACAAAACAACATGTATTTTGTTAGTGTAAAGTACTCGCTTTAGATCAAAATACACAAACAAATTTAAAGTATTTTCTTACGTATAAGTACCGTTATTTATGTACTCTCTTCAGACTATATCAGTTTGTATGAAAATTTGCTATAAAGCGAGCTCAGTCAGCTGTGCTAGTAAGCACACCTGTTGGCTATGACTTGCTTGGTAGGCATTCGCACAAACAGAGATGCTACAAGTGTCAAAAAGCGTGACTGTGTCGCGAGTTCTGAGATGGACGGAGCTCATTCAAAACCCAATATACATATAAACATTTTAAGATTGCATTGACAAATAATAATTTAATGGTGAATTACAACTGATGCTGATCGGCAGAGGCATCATGCATGCCTTGAACATCATATTTTTTCTTCTTATTATTATTATAATAATTTTTGTTAATCATATAATTTTATTTTTTATATTGCATCAATGACTGGCATGATCGTTTCTCCAACTGATTGAAGATGTACGAAAAAGAAATTGTTTTCACTTAAAGCTTATCAGTGACGAAAGATCGCTAGCTAGTAACCATTTACAATATTGTATGTATGTGGTCTAAAGATTTGCTAACATTGTAGTTTTATGTTTGTGTGTGTTTTCTTTTCTTTCTGTATAAATATATTTGCTTTTTCAGCATTACCGCTAAATAATATATTTTGTAAATGATTGTGTTTACAAGTAAAATTGAAGCTACTGCTGCAATAATAAAATGAAAAAGATCAAAACATGTCGATTGGGGAATTTGTTTTAAGCGCCAGGCGACTGACTACAACACATCGAGTCAATTTTATATTAAAGAAGCTACAAACTGAAAGAAGAAACCATTGAAAACAACAACAAAAAACTCTGACAGTTTTCTTTTGTACCACTAAACATCAGTACGTACAGTTATAATGTTGTAACATTTCATATTAAGTATACGTACGAGTATAGTGAAAAGTTTGTAAGACTTGGAAACGGCTGAGAACAAAAAATAAATAAATCCAATATTGGCACAGAGTATTTGTTTTATTAAAACTTTAAAGCAGCTGAAACTTAAAGCACTTGTTTTGTCCAATCCAATCCTTGACTTCATTCACAGTTACCCACTCTTTCAAACGTTTGTATGGATGTACTGCAGTTTCATCATTATATTTTCATTTTGAAAATGTGTGTGTGTGAGTGTTTTTTTTTACAAAAAAAGTGTCTGTTTGTTTTTCAAATGTTTATTTTCTAATATAATCTTTCATACATCAAGTGATGTTTAATATTTTTTATTTTATGTTTTTCTGCCGCTTCTTTTCTGTTGGTTTTTATTTTATTTAGCACAGGTGCAAGTTTGTTTAACGCGTAAAAAAATTAATTTTTCTGTTTAATTTTTTTGTGTCGTATGTATATGTTTTTTTATATTTCAATTTTAATAAGACAAGCAACACTTTTTTGTTTTGTTGCCCGGTAGGAAACGATCAGTTAATTTGCTCTCATTAAATGCCGATTTATGTTACTAATGTAGCTTGTGAAAAGGTACATGTAAAGGGTGTTTTCAAAAGCCTGAGTTTGCATCACTGCTTTATTTGAGCATTCCATTTAACAGCTGATAGTTGCTTTTTGTTTAGTTTGCTTTGAAATTTCGTTATAAATCGAATTACAATATTTTATCAAAATAACTGTTCTATTCGTCAAACTCATCGTGCAGCGGGCGCTACTATTGATTTACTCGAGGAAACTTTTGATGCAAAAATACCTTCTCGTAATGGCCCAATTATTTGGCCACTCAAGATCGTGTGATTTGATGGGTGGTTATTTTCTATGGTGTTATGTTAAGCCACTTGTTTAGGTCGATAAACCACAAACAATGGAATACCTGGAAATTCAGTTTTGTTACGGCTTGGGAATTTTCCACTGAAAAATTAGTAAAAAGCGTCACGAAGGGGAGGGGCGTGGGGCTATAATCTCTGAAAACAGCATTACATAATATGTGCACGGTCCCTTATTACAAAAGTTGCATGTAAGTGTATGTGATACCTCAAAGGAAAAAAGCTCGTACTAAATTAAAATATTTTCACATTATTTTGAATACGAGGTATGTTTTCAAATTTTAATCCGAATAACCGTAAAATGTATTTAAATTAATTGTAAAATAGATTAATTACTTTTTAAGCTGCCTCTGTTAATTATTTCCTTAATTTATCAAAAACAATAATTTAATTTTGTTCCACAATAAAAATAAACATACATGACACGGCTTAGGGAGTGATTCAAGTACGCGACAGGATTGAATTGGATGCAGGATGGCTTAGACGCTTATTTATGGATCCAATCTGAAGTCATTGTTTGAGCCGTTTATTTTGAAAGTGGCATAAGCCACTTTTTTTTTGATTGCGAATTTTTTACAAATGAAAAGATACCGTTCAATTTTATTTCGTGTTGCTATTAGCTCGATCTTTTTGAAAAAGTGACTTGTGCCACTTTCAAAATAAACGGCTCATTTGTCGCTTTAAATCAAACAATATTTGGTTTTGAATTAATTAATTCGTATTTTAATCAACCGTTTTAGACTTGATTCAAGAAAATCCGTACTTACCGTATTTGTAACACCTTTTGGAATTAATTAAATTATGTTTAGTAGGAACTTTCTTTTTCTGTGAAGTCATTGAATGACTGCTAATGAAAGTAATGTTTTTTTTGTTGTTTGGGTTTGCTTGCAAAATATCTCATAAGTGATAAAAAAAATTAACACTTGGTATGAGTTTTACCTGCAACGTCTCAGCATATGAGTATTTAATAAATATTCAATATGTTTTAAAAACTCATTTAATTATCTCACTTCTTTGACCCGTATAACCTTTAACTTTTTTTTTTATATAATTTTTCTTTCCAACAGGGTACTTACCTGACCACATGCATCCATACATACTTACATACGTTAACTCAACCATTCATTCATGAAGCGTAACAACAGTTTGTCTGTCTGTTCGTCTATTTGCTTGTACCACTTTGGTTTATTGAGAGTCAATGAGGCGCTTACAAGCACGCGTCTTAATTGCTTTTAATGTTTGAACTTTGAGGTTAAAAATGGAACGTACAAACTTATGGACTTACAACGTTTAACTTAAAAACGCATGACGACGTTCGTCCAATCGGTGTATTTTTTTTTTCTTGCAACGTGCTTTGCTTTTGTTGTTAGTAACTTGTTGTTTTTTATTTATCTCTAAAGATTTCTTGTATTATATTTTTTTTTTGCTTAGCTTTTTTTTACTGCACATGTCGATCGGTAGGCAGAGTTTTCGTTACTTATCTTTATTTTTGTTGGTTTGTTGTTGTTGTATTCATCATTAGTTTTATTTTTCTTACCTTATTTTTTTTTCTCTTCTTCTTTAATTTACAAAATTAAAACCAAAGATGTCTACGTTTGAAGATCACAAAGAGTTAAGTATCTGTTGGTAATTGTTAGTTTTTGTTTATTATGAATGTTATTTCATAGTTAACTTCATAGATGTGTGTCAAAATAGGCTAAAAGTTTAATTTATCGAGTAGAGTGCTGCTGCCTGTATAATTAATGAATTTCCTAATACGGATTGCTTTTACTGCACATTAACACTTAAAAGATTTTCCAACTGAATGGTGAAGCGAATGAATCATGTTTCCACACATTGTATACGAATATAATGAGTAATTTCTTTTTTTTTTATACAAATAATATGGGTAATTTAATTTCTCTTTGTTTATTTTCGATTTCAGTTTTTAAATAAATAAGTGAGATGAGATTTTAACGATAAAAATTTCTTTTTCTCATGAACATAATCTGACTTAATTGAATCAATAATTTGTGCCCAGATTTAAAAAGCTTTATTAGAAGAAAATATATCTGAATCTGTAGTTCAGAAAATACTTATCGTTGTATTTGTAAAATATTATTAGACAGATATCCTGTTTTAAGAAAACCCACATACATATTTTAATTGAATAACTATTCAGTGTAATAATAAATGTTCATTTTTATGTATTCAGTTTTGTTCTTTCGATGAGAAATAATGGGACATGAAATTATTTTAATAAACTTTTTAATTCTAAAGCTGCCTCTGTTTTGTGTAGATCTAAAAATAATTTTTGTGGAAATCATAAATGAAAACTGAGTACGAGAATTTTGCGCATCACTTACATTCAAACTGATGTAAGACTGATGAATGCGGTTGATCTAAGCAAGAATTGGTTTTCCCCGACTTTCACAGAATTTCCAAAAATGCTAGTAAAGGTAGAGTTTTTGTAATTTCCCCATATTCTTGAGTTTTTGCTTAATTTAAAATCATATAAACTATGTTGAGAGATGTTGAGAAAATTTAAAGGCGACAAAAGAAATTAGCAATACAGGAATATACTGGTATGTAAGTAATCAGCGCATTCATAAAGATCTAAATGTTCCGCTGGTAGACAGTTTTTACAAAACGTGAATCAACACATCATTCTCTAGTGCCTCAAATTCTAAACTATGAGGCCACATTTGGGGCGAGAAGGAGGGATACTCTTTCTCTCAGCCGTACACTAGAGACATAAGATCATAATTTTTAGATTTAAATTTTGAATACTTAGTTTTAGTTCTATTCCCAACTAAAGATTAATTGAAAAATCTACGCAAATCTTTAGTCAAAAAAATCAGTTTTGCAGAAAACAATTTAAAAGTTTTGAAGTCTCTCCAAAGTTTTCTATATAAAGGGTGTTATTTATAGAGTGTCAAAACTTTGAGCTGGCAAAACTGCTTTATTTGAGCACCAATTTAAAAGCTGATAGTTGCTTTTTGTTTAGATTGCTTTGAAGCAACGCGTGCAAATTATTGAAATTTTTAATCAAAATAATTGTTCTATTCGTCAAACTCATCGTGCAGCGGGCGCTACAATTTATTTACTCAAAGAAACTTTTGATGAAAAAATAATTTCACGTAATGGCCCAAATAATTGGCCACCAATATCGTGTGATTTAACCCCATTAGATTATTTCCTTTGGGGTTATGTTAAGTCACTTGTCTACGTCGTTAAACTATAAGCAATGGAGCACCTGGAAATCAACATTCGAAGAGTTATCGTTGAAATACGGCCACAAATGCTGCGAAAAGCTGTTAAAAATTGGTGTTCCAGATTGCGCCTTCTATGCGCCAGCCGTGGCGGTCACATTGCAGAAATCGTATTTAAAAATTAATTTCATAAAATTTTCTCTCCAATAAATCCCGTTTCATTGATATTAAAAATATATTTTATTATGATTTAAACTTGTGTCACTCTATAAAAAACACCCTTTAAAATATTTTGATGAACATTTTGCAAATTATGAAGAACGCGTTGATAATTATGTATGTATATCAAAAAACAAAAAGATTTTCATTCAGCTCTTCCAATGTATTATTCTTTCCATGTAAACTTCTAAAAATATTCTGAAGTTCTGGTGGCAAAAGTCCACACAAAGTGGTGAATTACTTTTGGTATACAAATTTGTCCCTTAATGTCTTATCAACAATGTTGATTGAATTTAATACTTGATAATTTAAAAATTTTTTGAATATTGAGTAAAACTAATGACTTTTGTCAGCAGTATATTGTTATAAAATGTTAAAAAAAACCAGTCGCTTTGAATGTGAAATAATTGTAATGACGATTTAATTGAAGTCAGACATCCTGAGGGATGTCAATATAACAAGTGAACGAAAAGTGTCATGCATGTAATTTTTTTATTTTTACCTTGGCATAGTTATGTAAACACCTTATCTTCATTTTTTTTTTGTTCAATTAGTTGGAAAATTATTATATACGAATAACCGCCCACCACTCCATAGAAGTTTTTTTTTTAAGGAAAAGCAACAGTGAACTCGGAATAAAATTGTGTATAACTGTGGTTGAAATGTAACCTAAGAATTAGTCATGAAAAAATACTATAAGCGAAAGCAACTTGAAGCTAATTTTGTTCACACTTGTGGACTTTACGAAAATACAATTTATTTAAGAACTTTAATTGCGAAATAAGTGCTGATGTGGTTGAATTTTATTACTATATACATCTGCAAAATATCAAAATTTAACACTTTATTATCACTGTTTTATCGCTTTATTTTGGAATTATATGCCGTAAATACTTAATATTATCACATTTTATTAAATTTAAGCGTGCTTTTATGTAGCATTTTCCACTAAAAACTGAACTTTTTTTTGCTTTTCGTTTTGTTTACTTTCATAACAACCACACTAATGTTGTCTCTTTTTCACGAAGCTTACTTATGACAAATAATATATGATCCAAGTCCAATTTTTTTGTTTTTTGTCATCTCTGGTTATCTGTGCCAGAGCGTCAATATATCAGTGTTCGTGTCTTAAGTCTTTTGTTCTATTCATACCAATCCGAATATGTTTTACATGCAGGCACTGCAGGTTCTGGCACTTGTTCAGTTTTATCAATACGCATCACTTCACTTCAGTATACTCTTGCAATTTGAGCTCACAAGAAGTGTGGAAAATGCGATTTACTACAGAACACCTCTCTGCGAGTACTTAGCCTATAATAAGTGTTGTGATAATTAAAAAAAAGCATTTGCGTTATATATTTTTTCAGTCAAATATTCATGGTTTAAAAATCATGCTGCGTTTATTATTTACGCAATCTGAATCGATCTATAAGTAGAAACTTATTTAGATTCATATCACAAAGTTTATTTTGGAGAAAACAATCGCACTATTATTGAAATTAAAAACAAACTGCCATTGTTTTCTACATGCAATTAATTTTACATCATTTAAAGTGCCCTGCAATAGAAATGCCTGTTATCGGATATTTAGAACATAAACGACAATGCCAACTTTATATTTCAAATACATATTTTGATTCTGCTCAACTGTAGACTGCACTCACACACTGTTTACTTTCAATGCGACCTGGTACCATAATAACTTAAAATTGGGGTCTTGCAAAATAACACTAAATTCCATTATAACTTTTCCAATTACTTCTAGGAATATTGAATATGAAAATAACACAAAAAAAAAAAAAAACAAAAACTAAATAAAATAATAAATAATTTACTTAAATATAAAAAATAAATTCGTTAAGAAACTATGGACAGTTTTTCGTCATAATTGGTGAGTTTTTTTTTTGTTTTCTTTTTTTTATTAAGTAAAAATAATAAATTCTTTAAGTGTAAATAGCATTTTGAAATAGTAAAACAAAACAAAACAAAAAACAAAAAAAAAAAAAAATTTAACATAAAAAACTAGGAACAAAAAGATAGTAAATATAATAAAGTTAAGTAGACTCGATCGAAGTGAAAACTTTTTTAATACTATTTTACGCTATTTTTAGAATGATTGAAATCAAAAAGAAAATAAACGTTAAAATTAAATTCTACCTGTTGGCCAGCAAACCATTGGCCGGCGGCAGTATTGCTGTGGGCGTTGTTGGAGCGGACGATGACGTTGAAACTGGAACACCTAAAGTTGCTAAGCCACTTGATGTTAAAATGCCACTGACTAAGCCACCCACGACCGTGTTGCCAGCCATTGTCGAGGGTGTGTTTGTTTGGGTGTTTGCTAAACTTAAAGATCTTGGATGGTTGTGGCCGCCAACCAGCGAAGATGTATTTAAATTTTGTGAATTCGAGGAACGATGATGTTTTCCCGTACTACTTTTAATCAAATTGCCATTATTCTTTTGGGCCATATGTGTCTGATAGTGTTTGGCCAAGTGAGCCTTTTGGCGAAAACTTTTGCCACAAAGAGTGCAGGCAAATGGTTTTTCACCAGTATGAGTGCGTATATGAACATTAACGGAATATTTGTCCTTGAAGCCCTTCGAACATATCGAACAATAGTGTAAGGAACGTTCTTTACGTTGACCTGAAGCCGTTGTAGATGACGATGTTGATGAATTGTTGGTGCAGGATGATGTGTTGGCTGTGCTGGTCGATGTCGTGTTACCAGCTACGACTCCACCACTAACAACCATGCCATTGCAATGAGTAGGGCTGTTGCTGCTGTTGGTACTGCTGGCACTACTGGAATTATTGCCTTTGCGATTTTGACCATTTGTTAATGTCATATTATTTGGAGATAATTTATTAATATGTGTTCTATTTGTATTATTGTTGTTGTTGTTGTGATTAATGATATTTGAAATGTTATTGTTATTATTACTGCTGAGATGGGTTGTTGCTGTCGCTGTTGTTGTTGTTGTTGTTAATGTACGTTTGTATTTCTTTGTTACTTTAGTCGTAGATACGTTACGTTGTGTAGAGGTGGCCACTTCCGGTTTAAGTGGCTGAGGTGGTGTTTGTTGCTGTAGATTCGATAAGGCTGATGATATGCCACCACCCACTGTTGTCGGCAGTCTACAGAGATTATTTGGTGTTGTATTTGTTGCTGTTGTTGCCGATAAACCCGGTGCATGCAAACTGGCCAACATTGTTTGATGATTCGTTGTCACCGATTGTAGACTTGCCGTGTTTGAAGATGTCTCTTGCGTTGAACTATTTGCATTCGCCGACATCTGCATCATCACCTCATTTGTGGCATAATCGTTTGTATTAGATCCTGCTGCACAATATTGTTTAATTTTTTCAAAATCATCACTAAAAGCATTTTCTAGGGTTAGGAACATGTCATCAACTATAAGATTGGCGGCTTGATTACTGCTATTGTTTGTGCTACTGGTATTTGGATTATTTGTGACTGGCGTTAAGGGATCATTTGTGACAGGTGAATGTGGCACAACCAACTGTTGATTATGGCCATTAGCATTTTGAGTATCGTCGAAAATTTGTGCTGTACTTAACGAAGTGTCGCTAAAATTTAATCCATCCTAACGATATTAAAATAAAGGAATGAAAGTAAAAGACTCGTATTGTTGAATGTTTTTGTGAAAATTTAGTATTAAATTGAAATATTTTTAACCGACAATAAATTGGCTTAAAATAATCGGTAGACTTTAGTAAAAACAGATATTAACTTTTATAATTTTATTTAATCCTCTAAATCACCCTTATATTTTTTTTCTTAATTTGAAAAAGTATTTTTATTGAACTTACTGTGTCGACAGGAAACAATA
This sequence comes from Lypha dubia, assembly GCA_947311025.1. Taxonomy (NCBI): domain Eukaryota; kingdom Metazoa; phylum Arthropoda; class Insecta; order Diptera; family Tachinidae; genus Lypha; species Lypha dubia. The sequence goes on from OX371260.1 coordinate 125,352,666, forward strand.
TTCTTCTCATATCATCATCTTTTACAGTTGGCGAAGTTGGCATTAATGTTATACCATTGTGCATGTGAAGTCCTTTAGCATATCCTTTACCTTGCAAGGCACTACGTAATAGCGATTCCGCTGAGTTCTATTTTAAAAAAGAAAAATAAAAAAAATTATATTCTAGATAATTTAATTAACCATTTAAAGCAGTGAATTTATGTATGTCTGTCTGCTTTATTGGCATCAAAAATGGTACGGGCATTTCGCAATAGGAAAAGAATGATTTGAGTGTAAAATTTGTATGAAAATCACTCAAAAAACTGAGTGCTTTTCATTCAAATTTTATACTGAAATCCCGTCTCGTAATGTCAAATTTATAATTACAAAAACATTGTATGTACGTAACTATGTGTCTTTAGTGTTTAAAAATTAATTTTTTAAATCAGGATTAAAGTCCTGTTTCCACAATACAGACAAATGACTTGTGTGGGAGTCACTTGTAGAGGAATCACTAAAAAATAAATGGTTTTCATACAAATTTTCTACCCAAACCAATTGTTTGTATTATAGAAATCGCACATAAGTTGGTATAATTAAGTTTTAATTTAATTTCTATACAAAATTAAGCCTGGAAAAGTAAAATTTCTTTGGCTCAACTTCATAAAAAGCAATTTTAAGCAAAAATGTAAAGAGACAAGTAACTTTTTATATAAATCAACAAGACATATGAATGCCAGCCTGCGCAATGTTTTAACACAAATTTTATATTAAAATAAAATCTACATACCTGCTCATTATTATGGTCTGTCATATGCCAATCATTATTGTTGTTATGAAACTGATCCAATTGTTGGCCAATACTTAAAGCTGTTGTTACATTATCGGCAGCATTTGAGACACTACCACCACCGGGACCACTACTCGTCACCGAAATTGTGTTTAGCAACGAAGGTAAACGTTGATTGTTTGCTATCCCAGAACCTCCACCAGCAGTAGTGCTACTGCTGGTACTATTGAGAACATTCGCTGTATCATTTGTGACATCTTTACAACCATCCGTACTAAAGCCACTGTCATCATATGGATATTCAGATTTTATGTAGCCCGGAAACGTACCCAATAGACTGTCCAAGTCTATGGTACTATTAAGGTGGGCATCTGTATCTCGTTTTAACCATGGTTCATTACCATTTAATACTGTTAGTGTGTAAATTTGGCCATCAGTGGAGATGATATTTGAGATGGTACCATCACTATTTAGTTGCGTTTGTGGCACGGGTGTTGAGGTTAATGAAGTTGAGGTGTTCACAGGTGTTGCTGGCGAATGATGATTATGCGGCGATGATGGATTAACAGTACTGGCATGCAGAGAATTTAATGTATTGGCAGGTGATGAATGATGCATTACAGTGGCTGAGGAATTATTTGTAGATGGTGTCGTACTTGATTGTTGCTGCCAACAGTAACGATCTAAATCTTCAAAAATAGTTGATGTGTGTTCTTTGTCTGAAGTCCAAAACTGAAAGAAAAACCAATATTTTTTTGTTAAATTTGAAGTACACATATTAATAGTTTATTTAAAATCTAGGAAATCAACGCATATATTTGTAAGAAATTCTCTTATTTAACAACAACAAATGTACCTGTCATGTTAAATGTCATCTTATTGCAAAAAGCATTAATACATTCATTCATTCATTCAGTCGTACAGAGCCATGTAACGAACGATCTAACTTAATCGCTACCAATTGACATGTGTTTGAAGTATAAAAGAGAGAAAAAAATAAATATCTATAGAAATTTTCTTTTAAAACAACCACAAACAAAAAGAAAGGCATTTTAAACGTGTATTACAACATGTCATAGAAATTGTTGTATTTGTTTTTTTCAACTTTAAATAAAAAAAAAAAAAAACGTTAAGAAAAAATAACTTTGCCACCACCATGTGGACTACAACATGATCTTTTTGGTGGTTACTGTAATGTGTGTTTTTTTTTTCTTCTTATAATTCACTTTTTTCATTCAGTGATCATGTCAATAAAATCATACCCGTAACCTAAAGGCATTTTATCTTTATATGTAGAGAAAAGACATGACTTATATTTTATCTTTTGTTTTAGTTTTAGAGCTGTGCATAGAAGGTACGGTTCAATAGCCAAACCACACGGTTAGAGACAATATTAAACACTACAAAATATATTTTGAAAAATTGGAGCAAACGTTGTTAAAATCTATACAAAAGCATAAATGCACTAGCGGACACATAAAGTCACGTTAGCAAAATTGACATGCTGTTCGGAAAAAGCCGGAAAAAATTTAATGAAACAAGGGCACGTGCTATTTGTGTAACAAGAGTAGAAACCTGATGTTGAAAAAGGTCAATTTGTGATTTATTTAAGATATAGAGCGCCATAATTGTATTAAGTTTAATGATTCTAATAAAGACATTTTTTTATTAAAAATTGCTTTTTATTTAATTGGAATTTAGAGAAATTCCAGTTTATTGTAATATTTTATTTTAAAATAAAACAGATTTGAATAAAAAACATATTGTGACCAAATCAATTTTTTAATACTTTGTTAAAGCAATTCATTTATAAGCAAAATTAAAAAAAAATTCAGAATTTCTATAATTTTAGTTTCTCTATAAAAAAAAATCTTTTTGATTTGTAGAATTCCCATAATTGGACATTTCGCATTTTCATGCAACAGTTCAACATTTGTTCTTTTAAATTAACGGCATTAAAAGCTTAACTTTAGTGATATTAACAAAATAATTAGATCATTTAAGAAATGAAGAATGAATTTTTAAATTAAAAAACTTATAGAAGTAATATAATAGTTTTGGAGAAAATAATGAAAAATTTGACAACTATTTCACAATAAGAGGTAGATGAATATAAGAATTTTCTAAAAAGCACCACCACACAAAAAAATGTTGTTGGTTAATCTAACCAATTTTAGTGGTTAATGAAGTGTTAATGTAAATTGTTGTTGCAATTTTCTTACTATTGGTTAACTACTTGTTTAAATTGGGATTAGAATTTATATACATAAACATAAAAATACTCAGTTAAGTTGTTTTTTATCTTATTTTCATTTTTAAACTGTGAGTTTGTTTTTCAGCAAACAACGACAACAATATGCTTCTTGATAAGCAATCATACGAATTGTGTCAATCAGTGATGGAAAAATGAAAACTTGAAATAGTACCGTCCGTACTACTTTTATCAACATTGTGGTACTTTTTATAAAACATATATTTTTATTCAAAAATAAAATTAAAAATCCATTTAATTATCATGTGAAAAATTCACGACAGGGGTGAATATCATTTGGGTGATTGTTCATTGCCTTTGTGTTCTTTAATAATATTAATCATTTTGTCTCAATGTTCAATAATAACATATATGACAAAACTCAAAATTTTCGTTTCTTTAGTCGGTTGGTTCATTTATTTTGTTTGCATAAAAACGTTAAATGCTTTTTTTTCTTTCAGCTTCGCTGAGAAAAAAAAAAATCGTTTTACAGGTTCTTATAGATTTTCTCAAGAAACAACATCATCGCTCAATAATATAATTCTGCCTTTAACAAGGTTTACAGATTTCCTTAACTCCACTGAGTAAAGAGGGGTAAAGGGTATCATCCACCATACAAAGTGAATAATAATATTCACATATCTGCGCGAAACTAAAGCAATTAATGTTTTGAAATTGGTTGTGGATTACTACAAGCACAGAATAATCTTGTGTGGAAGGACGGGGAATGGACTCTGAAAGAAATTTTTTGTTTAGAAAGGTTTACTGACAGTTATAATTTTATTCTGCTTCCTTAGCCCTTTTGTATTAAAATCTTGTTCTTTCTGACTAGAATTGTGAATTGTTTAGAGAATATTAGAAAGCTGCAGATTAAAATTCTACAATAGTGTAAAATAATGAAGTATCAAAAGTTGTATACAAGTTGTATAAATTATTCTTTTAAACTTTATTTTTATTTAATGGTGTGCTTCGCTACTCACTTCCCCCCCACACTCCGGATATCGTCTAGTGTGTAATAAAATCTAAAAATTAATTTTGTTTATCTTAAATCTCTTAATACAGCCTGGGAAAGCTTGCTCTTACACGAAGAGAAGACGTTAAAGTTGCTTTTAATTCATGCATAAAACGAACAAGTGCAACGGTTATAATAGAATGTAAAATATTTAATTGCTTAAATGAAATGTTTGACATACATAATTTTTCGATTACACCTAAATAACTGATCTAACTTATCAAATTAAATTATTTGCTTTTAAATAGTTATTTTATTTTATAACTGCAACACAGGAAACCGTTTCGTTAATGTCTTTTTTCAAAAGTATTCCTTTGCTTAACTTCAACTTACAGTATTTATTTCATTATATCAAATTCAACCTAAAGAAATTCATAAAACAAACTAACTTTAAATTAATAACAATAAAAACAAAACTACTTTAAAGTTGCCAACCATTATTGCTAAATTATTTAAATGAATTTTAAAACTTTGAAAAAGTAAAAATAGTTTCTAATTTCTGTTTAAAAATTTTAAACAACTAAAATACTTGTTTTATTCAATTAATTTAAACAGGTGCTTTTTCTTAAACTGCCACAAAACAGTTTGGAAAAAAATACTTGCATAAATTTAATTTTCGAGTTATTTTGTGATTTTTATTTTTTATTATATATTTTTTTTTTTTTGTGTAGCAAGCACATAAAAATTTGTATTATTTTGTTGTTAAATCATTATTGTTTCTAATTTAGAGGCTTCTGTTTAATGTTGGTAAGTTAGTTGTCTGCTTAATAACCACATTGCTTAGCTGATATTCATGTCGCTCAGTCAGTTAGTCAGTCAGTCAGTTGGTAAGTTAGTCAACCAGGTATTTTATATTGTGTTATAGATTTTTGTGGTTTAACACTTGTAATAAAGACCATGTGACAAAAATATTAAAAATAGTGTTTTATTGAAAATATGTATAAAGTAATATTTTGCTATTTTGCAGCTCTAGGAAATACAATTTTAACTAAATTAACAAGGTGTTATTTAAAAACGTGCTGAGAATTTGTAATAACTCTGTTATGGATTTAATGTATCTTTTTGGATTTACTGAAAAATAAATTGACAATTTCAAATCAATGAGATTAAGAAAACTATTTTTACTCTGCTGGACACACTTTATTTATTACGAATATAAATGCCAAAACGTATAGAGAGTAATCTTTTGCTGTTTAATTTTTCGTTAGCAAATATTTGGCAGCTTTTTTAATTTTAGTTTATGGCATAAGAAATTTAAGATTTTAATTACTTTTGGAAACTTTACGTGACTGAAACCTTGTTTTGTAGGGTATTCTGTTAGTTAAATATACGATGGTTAGCTAATAATAGGTACTTATTCACGTTAAAACAAATCGTATTCAAAAGTACCTTCCCTTCGTACATTACAGAGTAGTAACGAGTAAATTTGAGTATTCTACACCAAAGTACTCGTACAAGCTTTTCTTGAAGGAATTTGTTGTGCGAAGAAATGACATAGATATCAACCAGAAAATAGCCACCATATTTAGAAGGCTCTAACAAATGCTCGTGCCAGCAGTGAGGTCCTTTCCCAGCAGCCGACATGCATTTTTCCTTGGCTTAGCAAAGTCACAAACCGTCTTTAATGGCCTCTAGCAAAAGTCAAGCATCAGCCGTTAAACTAAAATCTTTCTGAACACGACACTGAACATCCCTTAACAACAGCTCACACAATCGACGTCAATACTCAGGATACTTAGTAACATAGATTTTTGGGAATGGCGAGTGTGATCGTCACTGACATGGATGGGCCACATGGAAACTATTATTATTTTCGCGATAGGAGAAAACAGAAACTATTTTTAAATCGCCATCACAACGAGGAGTTATAGTCTTTGGTGATATTTCGGCACAATCGATTTACAATTCATTTTTTTTTTTTTTTTTAGAAAGGGGGTTCAAAATGTTTCATTTGTACTTTAAGTTGACCACTTTCTTTTCGATTCTTTTGATTTTCTAAAACATGGTTATGCCTTTTTACAACAAAGGTATTCAATTTGAAAATAATATCGACCCATATGCGCAAAACTATCGTATGTGCCATAAAGTTTTACATAATAATTTTCATTAAAATATTATTAATTATTTAAGTAAAGCAAGGAAATATTTAAACACATTATAAATTGCATGCTATTGTTGTCAGCCAAATAAAAAAATTAATATAAAGGCTCCCTTGTAAAATTTATTTTTTTGTAGTATACGATAATTCTACGCACATGGTTCGATATGTTATAAGATAAATTAAGCCTGTACCATATTATAGAATTATTAAGAAAGAAAAAGCAGAACAACAGAAAGTCATTATGACAGAACTTGGTTAAAAATCCTAAAAATAGTTTATCTCGACTAAGCATATTTTTCTAAATCGTGTTTTTTTTTTGGTTATTCAATACATTTTAGCGATTGTTCACTATGAAAAAATACCCAAATAATTAAAAATATTGCATCAACTAAATTCGGCAAACAAACACCCGAAATAAGTTTACAACAATTTTTGGGGGATTATATATTTGACTGGTTCGGGCGGCTGTTTCTTTAGCGATTATTGGTACACTTGTTGAAAACTTGTGACATCCAAAGGATCAAAGTAAAATGGTTAATAATAACCTGAATGAAGCTTTTATATCCACGATATGTCGGAGATTACTTTTTCTGAAAAGTATGTGTGTTAATTTTTAAAAATCTATTGATGATAATTATGTTGCTTTACCTAATACAAACAGCCTAAAAAACATACATTGTACTCATTCATTTAAACAGTTAATAGTTGCGTTTTTTATTTGTTATTTAATTTTTCCAATTTATTTGGTTTTTTCTCGCCATTTTTGTTTAGTTTTCCAAAACAAAAGCAGCTCATTAATTTATTGTGTTCACCTGAACTCACAGATTTTTTATTTTACAACACTTAATGCGTAAATAATAATAATAAAAAAAAAAAAAAAAAACTTTACGCTTTTACTGTCAAGTGTCATATGGTTATTCGAAGCCAAACAAATACAAGTCGTGAAAACTGCAGCATAAATCAACTAAAAACATCACATTGTGGCATCTTCTATGATTTATTAGCAAGTGAACAAAATGAATAAATAAAAAAAATCAAGTTTCTCCCAAAACTGTGATACCGGTATGAAACGAACACATTCGTACTCCTTTTTCGTTGTAGAGCTTAAGCATAACATATGTCTGTACACATCGTTAACTTAATATACAAAAGCCCCAACTCTATTTTTTCCAAATTGCGTTTTTTGCTTATATTAATAACAAAGAGTGTTACCTGATATATGATAAATCCACAATTTGGAAAAAGTGAGTTAGGGCATTTCTATATTAAGGTAACGATAAATAAGTTATATAATAAATTTATTTTCTTTGATAAATTTTTAGTATTTTAAATATTTTATTAAACCATTAATTGTTAAGTAAAACAAATATTTAATTATAATTTGTGAGTACATAATCTAATATATAAAATTCTCGTGCCACGATGTTTGTTATCGAACTCCTCCGAAACTGCTCAACCGATTTTAATGAAATTTTTTATGCATATTTGGTAGGAATTGGAATGGGTTCTAACGTATATTTTAAATAGTTAGGGCCATGAGGAGGGGAGGAAGGGGTCAATTTCAGTATTTACTAAACTATTAACCTAACAGATATCAACAGGGATACTGCAGAGTATTTAAAAATTAAAAAAAAAATTAAAAATTTAAACGTTTTAGTACTCATTAAAAATTTTTGAGCATTTCCAATCATTCGCCATATTAAGGTAATTTTTTTTTTAGTTTTAAAATTTGCTGTAGATTATATCCGTATATATTTGTGTAACAGTGTTTTCTAATTGGATATTGAGCCACTTTAAACACTTGTCAAGGACATGAAAATGCACTGCATTGCCTTAATCAATAAACCGATCGGGCAACTTGTCACCGAAATGTGAAATGAGGGTGGTGTTGGCTGAAGTGGTTAGCGCGTTGACTACTAAGAAAACAATGACTTGGGACCTGGGTTCAAATCCAGGCCAGAGCAAGTCAACCAACATCATTAATTTTTCTCTAATGTGCATCAGTGAGACATTGTATTAATTGTTGTCGGACTATTAAAGTGATGAAAGCATAGTACTGGTCACTAAAAAACTGTTCCGACAGCGATTGATGCTGTTCCAAGCTAATGTACACAACATCGCCCTCCTTCGTCGGTTAGCAGAAACAGTGGCGAAGTAAAACAATTATTAAATGCCTGCTAATACAGCTTAACAAAGTTAATGCGTCTACTTAACACCGGAGGCGCCTCAACACTGCCTTAAAAATTTATATAACGCGCAAAGCAGAGTTGTGAAAGAGTTAAGTCTTCTAACTTTTCAACATCTATCTTCTCTACCCTATCCCTCTCCCTGAGTTCCAGCATAATGCATTGAATATGTAGGGGTCATCCCCTGAGTGCTGGTCCTAATTAAAAAATAAAAACAACGATTTTCAAAATTCCTGTTTGAAGCGGTTGGGTCCACGAACCTTAGGGTTAGTTCACTTCCCCCCCACCCACCCCACTTTTGAACATATTATTTCTTACTCTAATCCTCCATGTGTTGTGGACCAATTTAAAAAAATAGGTTTTTGTTTGAAACCGTTTTTTTTTTTTTTTTTGGTTTGGTCCCATAATTTTTGTTTATGGGTAAAATCTTCCACCTTCTCCCTTTAATATATTGAATATCACAGACACACCCATTTGTGGGCCGATAATCAATTTTTTTGCTTGCTATTTGGTCCTTTACATTTTTTGTTGGAAATCGGAAGGGTTAGATTTCTCCCGCCCCCATTTAATATATTGATTGACGCTCTACCCCACTATTTGTGGGACCATTTTGAAAATAATATTTTTCTCTGAATGAGTTTGTTCATAATTTAGTCACTGACTTTTTTTTTTTGTAAATCGAGGGGGGGGGGGGGCAAGTTGCTTTTCGCAATATTTATTACTCAAAAGCTTATCCTTTTATCGACAGATTTAAAATAATCGTATTAGTTTTTAATTTAAGTGCTGATTTTCAAAATTCCTCTTTGTTTTAACGAATTTGTTTGAAATTTGGTCCCATACATTTTGTCGTAGTGTCAAGTTGCCCTACCCAAAGTATTAATTATCACATATCTCATTTGTAGACCGATTTTAGAAATGTAAACAAAACGTTTTTTTTATTTAATTGTTAAAATAGATAAATGTTAAGAAAAACAAAAAAAAAATGTTTGAGTTCTTGGTAAGAAGCCATACAGCGAAGACAAAAGCCTTAAAATGGTCCTCGAAAATGTGATTAATGATCTTATGCATAAATTAAACAATTATAAAGATAACAAAGTATACAAGATGAGGAAGGGGGGAGTAGTGGAACTCTGACACCCTTAAAAATGGCTTGCAGATATTAAAATGCTCATATACGATTATGTATTTATGAATACTTATATTGTCATTAGTACCCTGTATAAAAATCGATCGTTCAAAACTTTTACTAAAAAAATTATACTGTTATAAAGTGATATTAACTAGTCTATTAATTATTCATACTGAAATGAATGTGACGATAATATAATCTTGGTTTTTTATATTTACTAAAAATTTTTAGAGTAAAACTTACCTCATAACCATGTAATGTTGGATCTGTTGTACTCGCTGAACTACGATCACTTAAACCACTAGCATCGGTGTGACTATCACCACTAGTTCCGACACTAGTACTTCCCGCATTTCCACTACCACCACCATCATGAGACACTGATCTCTCGGTATTGGAATTGTGTTGATGTTGCTGGTTATGTGAGCCATGATGCGTGTGATTGCTTCTGTTGTGATGATGTTGCTGTTGTGTCATTGTGAGAGGAGATTGTGGATGTTGTTGCTGCTGCTGGTGTTGTGTGTGATGTTGTGTATGATGATGGTGATGGTGATGCTGCTGATGATTGTGATGACTATGATGTAAGTTAACATTGACCCCTAGGCCAATACCCATATCGGGTGCTGTAACAAAATCGAAAAAATCTGTTTTCGATATATCTTCCGACCGAAAAGTTTCACTTATATCCATGCCAGTGGATGACATTTCATCGGTGCCAATCATTTGGTTTTGTATTTAATTTTAATAAATTAATAATGTAGGAGTGTAAAGCTAATTTGGAACAAATTTTGTTGTTGTTTGTTTGTTTGTTTTCCTTCAAATCAATGTGGGCAGTTGCTGAAATTAGATAAGAAAAACAGAAGAAAATAAATTATTTGTAAATATTGGAAAAAAAATCAAATATTCAAATACCTTATACGGATTTTTTAACTACTCTACATAATGGACAATCTGTCTGTCACATTTTCAAAATGCATTGATGTGTGTGTATGTGTGTGTTCTTTTTTTTTTCTTTAAGTCTTTAAGTGTTTAAACTTTTATTCTATATATTTTATTTTGTTTGTCGTCCAACCATACAGTAAAATATTTTCTTTAACAGAAAAAAAATATACTGCTTGAAATTTCAAAATAAAACTATAAATCTTATTGACAGAAAAGGGTGACAAAGTGTAAACACGATTTTGTAACCAAATGGCAAAGTGGGAAAAAACCAAAATATTTCACTGCAAATACTATGCAACAATGATTTGCATAGAATGCAATACAAGATTTAATACAAGACACAAGACAATTTTGAAATTTTGTCCTAAATAGTTTTATTTTTACTTCACTTAAGTTTTTTTTTGCGTTTTTTTTTGCGGTGGATAAGTTAGCTTGCCTGGCCGCAGACGGTCTATGGGTAAGTGTTTTAAACTACTCAATTTGAGTGACGTTTTCTTACCAACTCCAGTGGCACACGAATGCAGAAAATTTTAAGAAGAAACAATCGTAATAAATAAACTTAGGCATCGACGACAAAAAATATCTTAAACAAAATCGAATTCAAAAGAAAACTAAAAACGGTAAGCAAAAACCAATTTATCTTAAGAAGAAAAAAAAAATATAGCAACATATCTTTGCAGTAAAAACAGGAGACTGCTTGAATCGTAAAAAAGTTGGACATTAGTTTATAATTATATATATATATATATATATATATCACCTAAAAGTAAAGCAAATTTTTTTTTTTCAAAACACATGTCAAGTTGTTGCACTATGACTACATTGTATGCAACCAATTCATACATACATATATATATATGTATATATATAGACACACACACAAATAATGCACATATTCGATTTCTTCATTCATTAAGACCATAAATGAGTTTGATGTTAAAAGTTTCCTTGGAAAGAAATGACAAAAAAAAAACAAAAACCAATAGCAGAAATAAAACGAGGGTGATTGGAGAAATATACCACTTGATGCATAAACAGATAAGTTTAAAACTACATATTTGAGTACATACATATGTAAAAAACCGTGTTTTTAAGCTCTGCACAGACGGTTGTCAGATCTAAAAATATTATCACATCTTACAATTTACTGGCAATGTACTGACAATAAAAAATGCCAGCACAATGTTTATTGTCCGTTCACACGGTTGTAAGAAAATTTTTATTGTCAGACAAAAAATTTATCTAGCAACGTTTCCAGTCAATAAATTGTCTGTTCATTGTCGGTTGGTAGGCTATTGTATAACAATAATTGGTATTTTCTGTCAGAGAGCATATAAACTTAGCAATGTTTAGCATACCGTTAAGAGAAAGAGAATATAAGCTTTCGTTTGTTTATTTACTGGAAAGAAACATTTTCAATGCAGAAAATTTCCCCATCAGACAAGTATGAATTCTCTGAAAATTAACTGGAAATTGTCAGATGTCTGACAATTTTTTTTCAGTTTGTGTATTACAATTCACTGACAATGTTTATTGCTTGGCAACGTTGTCAGACAAAAATTTTAAGTTCAGACGGCTGTAAGAAATTTTCAATACATTTTACTGAAAACATTTTTCTATATGACAATCGTCTGTACAGGGCTTTAGATTGCAAAAATATTTTAAAAATTACTGTAATGAATTTTACCAAAAAAAAAGTCTGAGTAATTAAGGACATTTTTGCACCTAGTTTTTCTACACCTTAGAAATTTATTAACAAAAAAAAAAAAAACTCACCAAATGCATTCACATCATTCACACATACTTAAATATAAAAATCAAACCAAAAAGAAACTGAAGTAGAACGAAAAATCTGAAAAATGTAAAATGTAAAAAAATAAATCATGGTAACACTGAAAATAAATGTGTTAAATTAAACGGATTACAAATCAATTTAGTAGTGAAGTAAGTCTCAAATTTCACAAAAAGTGTGTGTATATTTAAGACTTGCAATAACGAAGGTTTAAGGGAGCAAATTGTACTGTTCTCTAGCTATACTGGAAATGCCCAATAATATTGATGAGTCAGTGAGTGAGTCAATGAATGAATATGTACTAAAATATGGACTTTTCACACCTTAATATCTCGGGAAGCTTTTACGGTAGAACATTCAAATTTAACCTGTCACGTCTGTGGGGAGACCTTATGTTTCAAGTTTCATTATACTCGTATTATGAATAAGAGGAGCAAAGTTATGAAGAGGTAAAAACAGATCGAATGGTTTCGTGTAAATATACACACTGTGTAGCCGAACTTGGCCTGGCGCACTACCGTGTGCCTGGATAATTCCTATTTTTTTCTGAAAATAATTTTTCGAACTTTAGCCTTTAGAAATTAACATAGATTAATATGAAAAGAATTAATTACAGTCATTTGCATGACATATAAACGACTATGTTTCCAATTTGTCTCAGTCTTTGTTATGGCCACCTAGAATTAAGTTCTATGATTTTTATTTACTAAATGCAAGAGGAGTGGATATTTCTTTAGAAATTTTCTAAAGCAATATATCTAAAATGAATTCTATATACCATAATATCACAGACTTTTTCTTCCTTTGCCATTTGATTTCGAACACTGCGCGAATAGTTTATTTTAAATCATCCAATAAACAGCATTATACAATCTATGTATGTGTGCATAATACATATGGCATGATTAGTTGCTAATGCAAAAGCCGCTTAGTGTGTTATGTGTTAAAAACCAAGGATATTTTCTTTCTTTGCTTCGCTTTTACAAGTACAGCTTGACAATTTCAGTCTGCTGGGATTTAACTAAATACCCATCATCATGTCTTGATAGTTTATTTCTGTTTTGCATTAAAACTTACATGTATATTTTTTGTACGCTTATAAGTTTTCTCTTATAACATATTTTTATTTCTGTTATTTTTGTCATATTGCTGTACATGAGTCATTTCAATTATTTGGCTATTTTTATTATGAATTCCGTGTAATTGGATAGATATTGCGGTTTTAAATCTGTTTCTCTATATATTGTGCGGAATACAGACAATGGGAATGATTTACAAAGTGTAACTTTTATAGATCCACATAATAGTATAGCGTATGAACAAATTATTATTAATTAATGAAAAGAAAAGAAAAATGTATCGCACTTGATCAGCAAGATAGTATTAACTTAATATTTAAATATTTTCAGTAGAGGCAAAAACTTTTTCTTATATCACTCTTCTACCACAAAGAGAGAACTGTATTTTTCTTCGGCGAAAGAGTAGATAAAATGATAAAAATTTTGACAGTGGGGTAGATATGTCCACTGCACGCAGAGAAAAGACATGATTGCAAAATGTTCATGGCAACTAAATATATCTGCCACAACCAAATAATTATTCTTTGAAGGAAATATGGTTGCATTAAACATTCTTCAGTTATTAAAATATTTGATGCGACAATAAAATAATCATTCTAGGCTTCGTCCCATAAAAATTGAATGTATCAAAAAAAGTATTTGCTAGAAGAGTATCTTTTGCAAACGAGAATAATAAAAGTTTATTTAAAATTAAAGTCTATTGTTTGTGTTCTGAAAAGAAACAGAATATCTGTCCATCGTATGTAACTTCAGTCGTTCATAGAATTTACTAAGACGAGGAGATGTAAAGTGAAAAAATTAATGTTAAAATTATAATTATATGATGAATGTTATTTAATTTTACAACAAAATAAATGTGCACCTGAAATCTTCAACATCAGTGGCTTAAAGTATATATACGAGTACATACTAATATATGGAGTGAATTATATATACGAAAGTATATTTCTTTGCAGCATTACGAAAAAAACACTACGGAACTGCACAAGATGGCAGATGGATTTTACATAAAAATGCGGTTAAATAAGTTAATTATTTTGAATTTTATTGAATTAAATTTGTCCAGAAAAGTTTATTCGATAAATATTTTCAAATAAATGTAGAGGACCATATTATGTTCCTTGGATGAAAGCTGCAAAATATAGTAGACTCAATCATTTATCTGAACATGAAATGACAGTTTGCGATTATGAGTACATCAACCATTTTTTTTTTTTTTTAATTAGGACCAGCACTCAGGAGATGACCTCTAGGTATGCAGTGCACTGTGCCGGAACTCAGGGAGAGGGATAGGGTAGAGAAGATAGATTTTGAAAATTTAGAAGACTTAATTAACTCTTTCACAACTCTGCTTTGCGCGTTATGTTAATTTTTTTTTTAATTCAGTGTTGAGGCGCCTACGGTGTTAAGTAGAAGCATTAAGCTGGAGTTACATACCACGCGTCCTACGCGTCACGCGTTCTACGCTTTTTACGCGTTGTACGCGTTGTACACTTTTTTGAAATTCAAGTTACGTGCAACGCGTTCTATGCGCCAAAATGTTCGTATTGATCAGCTGTTGCTCTTCCATTTCGCACACAATATTTTACACTCGTTTTTAATAAACATGCAATGGAGATGATGCAAACAACTTAAAAGTTATCATTTAATTAAATGCAAATTTTGTTGATTACATAATTGTAGTAAAATGTGCATTAAAATGCATTTTATTATTGTGTTCAATATTTACAAGCTTAATTGCAAAAGATTTTTGTATATTCAGCACTTTTTATGAAAAAAAATTAAACAATTTATCCACGACACAAAAATATTTATCGATAACATTGGAAATTGAATATTATTTACCATCCATGACTAACAAATACAGCTGTGTTTATTTATATGACGCGTCTGACGCGTACAAAAGTAGAAAGTAGATCTACTTTTCGCGTCGCATGCGTCGCGTGCGTTCTACGCGTCGTGCTGTGTAACTTATCACATGCAAATGCACTGATTCTACTTTTCTGACAGACGCATGAAACGCGTATAACGCGTGGTATGTAACTCCAGCTTTAGCTTTGTTAAGCTGTATTAGCAGGCATTTTATTAATTGTTTTACTTCGCCGATGTTTCTGCTAATACAATGTCCCACTAATATACATTAGAGAAATTAATGTTGTTGATTGACTTGCTCTGGCACTGGCGCGCTAACCACTTCAGCCAACACCACCCTCGTGTGTAAATCGTTTTTTTTTTTTTGCAAAAAACATAGATTTAAAAATTTTTAGTTACTACCCTATTTTGGATCAAATGCGTCTTAAAAGTTATTTCAAAAATACTGTTAAGCTTCACCCTAGAAATGGTATTACAAACAGAGCCAGAACAAACATTAAAAGTGTTCTTCTTTGGAAGTCCACTAACATTTTTTGCTATTGATGTTTTTGTTCACGTTTATTTTGTTTTTTTGATGTTGCAGCATTATCTCATTTTAATCAAGAATTTCTTTCCCAATTGCTATCAGTAGAGCATGAAGAAAGTTAAGGCTCATAAATAGATTTAGCTTCAGGAACTACATAGTCATTCCAAATCAGATTGCATAAGCACTGATCTAAGCTCTACTGGTTGCAGTTTTATATTAAAGAAAACAAACAAGAACCTGATTCTGAACCTGTTGTATTGGGCATTTTTGACCCAACTGTGCCAATTGGTGCAAGTTTTTTCACACAGGCATTGTGAAAAGACCTGCAAGATTTATATTTTAAGGTTTACAAATAATACACTGAGTATTTACATAAATATGGGAATTTACAACAGTTTGAGAAATTTTGACCCATGAATACAGGCTAAGGGTTTAACAATTCTAAGACCTGTAAAATATTTCGGCTGAACTAAGCTTTTCCACAGGGGCATTTATAAAAACTTCAGTACATTAATTTTAATTAAATAACAAAAACATTTAGAAAAACAATATATAAAATTTTTTTAATTTCAATTTAAAATTTTACCACTAATTCCCCTCATGAATTCATCCCTCTCCCTTATGTTTACAATACCTACTATTTCCCGGAAAGAGTCTATAATTTTTCAATTTTGCTTAGAATAAGTTAAAATGTAGAAATTTACCCGCCAAGATTTTATTAAGAATAGCAAAATAGGTAGTGGAGAAAAAACTACCGGGGAATAGTTATTCATAATTGGGCTGAATAATTTTTTTTACAAAAATTTACTATACGTGGACGAGCATTACAAATATCACTAATTACTTCGGTTTGCCAAAATAATCATTTTATATTGAAGGGGTATACAACATCATAACTCGAGAAAACCAAAAATAGTCCATCTAAACTTTTGCAATAATATTTTCTGTATTTAAATATAAATAAAATTTATTTCACATGTTATATTTTTGTGAAAACTAAAACAAAATTGATATATTAAGTGTAAAGGACTAATAATTAATGCCAACATTTAATATCAGTTTATTAAAACCTTATGTTCAATAAATTCATCTTAGGTATTTTTGAAGGAAAATAATTCCATTTTGGTTTGAGCTCAACATTTATAATTTACTTTTACAATTTTTCTACTTTTCACGATATAACTAAAAAAAAAATCAAAAGCTTTTTAATACTTATATTTATGTATGTTTGTGTCTTCAGTGAGTGTCCTTACAAGCAACAGGAGATCTGATGAAGTGCAGCAACACAAAAAAAGTCATTTGTTTTTATCAACACAATTGCCACTACGAAATGCAAATGATAGAAAACATTTGTTTTGATACATGTACAACACGAGCGAAAAAAGTAGCAAATTTGAAATTTATTTTTATTCAAAAAACAAATCTCAACATAATGATTTTTATTTAGTTTTTTTTTTTTCTTAGAGCCAAACAACTACAACAGCTAATGATTATCATGATTTTGACTTAACGACGACAAAGCAAGAAATAAAAAAATAAAAAATAGAAAAGAAAAATTTTGAAGAAGAAAACCAAGAAGCATGAGTTGTTTGGTAGTACGACACCAAATAGACAGCAGCAAAAACATGCATTTAGTTATTTTGGTCAAAATATATATAGTTGTAAGTAAAAGAAAAGACAATGCCACATGGCTTCTACTGTGAGGGAGGCAGAGTTTAAGGCTGAATATTACGATGACGACAACAGCAATTATATTGATGACGATGATGTTGATGATGATGAAGATGTAGCACCCACAGCAAGGCCATTGCATAAACGAAAAACGTTTATTTCTTTTAAGCTCCTATAAGACTTTCTATGAAAAAAAACTTTTTTTTTGCTAAACACTATACCGCCGTGTCCCAGATAAATATAATAAGTTTGTCATAAACTTTTCCAAGTTCCACTGTCCGTCTAACATAAATTATTTAATTTATATATTTAATGAAATTTTGAAGGTACTGCAAATAAAAAATGTTTTAAAGCATTTTTTGCTGAATTGATTTTATGTTGCAAGTTAAATTATTTTGTTTTAATATCTGCCTTAAAATCCTAAATCCTAAATTATTTCGAAAAGTAATCAAAAAAGCCGCACTTGCTTCCTGCCAACAATAAAATCAATAAAATATACCCTTCTTTAAAATTTATAATTTTCCATATAAAATGTAAATTGTCTTGATTGCTACAGCTTAAAGTTTTATACAAAATATCATTAATCATAAATTTCAATTTTCCAATAATATGACACGTATTTCTGCCAAGATTTTTTTTTGGGCGACAGGTGCTATAGTTAAACCGTTAGACCATCACCCAGTCGTGTTTGTTTCTCTCAATATATTTATTTGCAAAAATATTTTTTTTTAAATAAATAACAGTACAAACTAAAAGTCCATGTGATTTCAGGTCATTAAATGTTTTTGGTAAAAGAAAACATCCAACGACGACAGAGATGACATAAAATAATTAAAGAAGAAAACAAAACACTAAAAATATATATAATTATTTTCATTTGTTTGATGGCTGGTTTTTGTAGCTTCTCTTTTTTTCTTTATTTTTTTTTTGGTCATCTTTGCAACCAATTTTATTTGATTAATGACAACTTTGAGCTGTCGATGCCTGGTGCGGACCTGTGGTTAAAACATTATGTCGCTGATTTTAATGAATGAATGTCTAAAGTGAAAATAGACGAGTCATAATTTTACCAGCTGGACACATGCCATTAAGCTGCACTAAGTTTTTTTTTGGAGTTAAATTAATTTTTTATTTCAAAGAAATACAGATGCTTAAAATAAATTTATTTATATTAAAAAAATATTGGGAAAATAAAAATGGCCACCTTAACTTGTACTATAGCAGATTATAAAAAGCCAAAAGTAGCATAAAAATCTCACAGAATGCTGAGACACATCAACACAAACAATTTAACAAACATAGACAAATTAAAGATTAACAATTTCGTTTATGAAACATTTGATATGGTTGGCATCGAAACAGCAAATATAATACAAGAATAAAAGAGCATTAATCTAATGTAAACGAAAGGACAGCAATTGCAACATTTCCTCTACGTGCTAAAAATTGCAGCCACAAAAACAAAAATCAAAGAATGTGAAAATATAAAAAATGGGAAATGAATATTTTATTATAGAGAGTCTACGACTTCCAGAAAATTCGGTAAATAACAGGGCCAGTACTCAGTGGCAAAACTTAATAAGTTAAAAATCTGCAATTAATTTTGTTAAGAATTTTTGAATGAGGTTTAATCAAAGTAATTTTAATTTGTTTGCTTAAGTTCGTTTTATTTAGCTTGTTCTTTATAATTCGCAAATGTGTTTGCGATTTTATGTATAAGTAGATGAGCTTTGGAACTTTTCAATCATAAATGGTAAAAGTCTACTGATGAGTTGGCAGCCAAAGAAATGCATTTAGATATTGCTAACCCGCAACAAATAAATAAAATTTTTGAAAACTTAATTTATTTTTTTTTTGTTAGAAAGAAAAATCTAACTGTGATTAAATTGACTATTGACTTTGTATTTAGATGTATCAATTTTTTAATTTATTATTTTACTTATTTGTTTACCTTACCGTTCATACATGTATTGTGCAGAAGAGTGGTTAAAAAACTGTGCGCCAGTCACCCCTTTGGATTAAAGATATCTAATGTAAAAACAAATTGCAAAATAAAATTTTTTCCCACGCCTGCAAATACCGCCCTTTTAATATTTTGCTCACTGTGTCACCATTTTAAGTCCGTTCGTAATATTTTGTATACCGGTGCTTATGGCTCTGTGAGGCCTACATTTCTGTCCTTGATAGTTTTTCACTCGATTCGTATCAATTTAAATGCTAAATTTTTTAAAGAGTTTTGGAAAGTCATGACAAGAATTTGATGTGGTAGTAAAAAAAAAAACTATTAAGGACATAAATATAGCCCTTACAGAGCCATGAACACCGGTTTACAAAATGTTATGATTGGACTAAAAATGGCGACAGGGTAGTTACTGTAGGCGTGGCAATTTATGCAAAAATTATTTATCGAATTTTTTCTACATTATCTTTAATCCTAGGGGGTGACTGGCACAATTTTTTTCGGTATGAAAGGCGAACCACTCTTTTCTGCAGTCCAGTTTTTATGATAAAGTCAAAATAATATAAAAATCTTAAGTTAAAATTAAATGTAAAAACAAAGGAAATATTTGGTAACCCTTAAATAAAATAGTATATAATTTTCATTTACATTTGGAAGAAAATTATGGAACACAAATACCCCATAGGAAAGACTGGCTGACTTCCAAAACGCTCGTATACTAAGTTTGTATACAGTATTGGTACTGTATTTTAATCACATATATATGCAAAGCTCCAAAATAATGAAACAACTATTAAACCGATACCTTGGTTGCTTTCTAACTGCGTTAAAAATTCTTGGCGGCGGCGTTTTGAAATGGTATGCATTGTATAATTATTATACTGCTGCGTTATGAAATGTGATGCTTCGTTCAAACACAAAGCAATTGAGGTTTTGGAAGTCAGCCACTGCTATTTAAACAAGAAAACAGCTAAAATCTTCTAGTAATGCTCTACGACAATTGATTATTCTGGCTAGAAGAAAAATGTACAATTTATTTAAATTCATACAACCATATTAACAAATATTCGGTAGCCGTTTTATACATAAACGTCAAAAGTTTTCAGTTATAAAGAACTGGACAAAAATAGAAAGTGCATAATAAGTTTCCATCTTAAGTCTTTCGTTTTATATTCATTCATTGTTAAAGAAATTCATTCAATTGTGTATGGTAATTTTTTTCCACAGTTTAAATAAACACATTTTTATTTTTTGTCAAATGATTTTCAATTAAAAACATTTTTGTTGTTGTTGTTGTTGTTACCGTTATCTTTAGGTATTGCCATGTATATTTTATTGAAAAATTTTTTTTTTCTTCTCTGCGATTATTTATGCTCTATAATCTTTATGGCTGATATCAATTTTGCTCAGAGCTTTTTTCTTATCGTTTGTTTTATTGCTATCATAAGTAAGTTTTTTAGAAGGAAAATGCTTCAAAAAACTAGTCACAATACAATACAGTGAAAAACTAAAAGTCATTATTGGCATATACGAGTACGTACGTCTGGCACAATTTAAAGTTTTTTATACCATTAATTTTTTTTTTATCAAAAGACACTTGTCGTTTATTGTAATAAATTTTTAATATGTTTTTTTTTTTTTGCAATTTCGTTTGTCTAAAAAAACTGCATACGTTCAAGACACTTTTTTCTATTTAAAGCTTTTGTGGTTAGTGTTAGTTTTTTTCTGTGTAAATATCTCTGGGGATTTAAAAGAAACATTGCAATTATATATATATTTTTCATTTAATCTTTATATGCTTGATGTGATATTTACTGAGAAATAACGATTGCTTCAATAATCGTGAAATTTATCGTAAGTAAAAATTTCCTGTAATTTTGAGTAATAATCTAGTCAAGTAATTTAGATCGAATAATCGATTAAAGCGAGCCAAAAACGTAATTTTACAGCAGAATATCAATAACACTTTTTATTTAACTTAAAAACTTATCACTCAAAAAGAAATCATTTCAAATGATTCATTTGGTAGTCACTAAAATGCCTACATGAAGTGGGCAACTTGTGAATTCCATTATTAGTCTCACCAACCTACAGCTACTATTTAATGCCTGGGAAAATATTTTAGTTTTTCATTAAATTAATTTTAAAACGAAATATATTTTACTCAAAGTTTTGCACATTTTGCCGCAAAGTTAACAAAAACTATTTCGCTATTGCAAATCTTTATATCACAATAATTTAAATACTTAAAGTCTTAGCTACACCAAAATATTTCCAAGACAATTTGTTAAGGCTCTTATAGAAAACAACAAAAACAAATCACTAATGAAAATCTCATATTCTACGCTAAGTATTTCCTAGCATACAAAAGAAATCATATACGAAACTCTTTGACTTTGAAATCATCATCGTCATCATCGTTCGAAAGACACAACTACGACTTTGATGTGCATTTAAGAGTACTGGAAAAAATAAAAAAAAAAAATATATAAAACGTTTTTAGCTCTTAAGTTTAATGAACAGACATCAACACCTGATCACCAAAACATTTTTAACATTTAAGGAAAACAAAAAGCCCCGACCAGAAGCAAAATCTTAAACATGTTGCAGAAGCAAGAAAAAAAAAAACTAAGCTGACAGTAGAAAGAAAAATACTAACAAATACAAAATATCGACAGTTACACAGTTAAGAGGTATTAGACGCCAACAAGTAGTGTATAAAAATCACTATAAAAATCGCCAACAATATTTCAACCAACGAACTCTAACTTTGCACCGTACAAACAACATGACGAGGAAACAAATCTTATCCACAAACACAAATTTATTTAATAAAAAAATTAAATGAAATAAAAAAAACTTAAATGTAAATTTAACGTTGAGAATCTTTTGACTTGAGAGCTAAAACGCATTTTTGTTTACTATGGGACAGGAAATCACAAAACTAAAATATAATAAAGAAATTATTTTGGGCGGAAGTGGATGTTTGATATCCAGCAAAAGTTAAATGTTTAGAAAATAGGTTAACTTTTGCAATAGATTTTGACCGGAAAAAAAATTATGTGTGAAAGAAACTTTTCGTTAGAGAGATTAATGTTAGATTTCCAACGTAATTTTTTTCTTCAGTATTTTAAGCCGTACATAGTTCTTAAGTAGATAGAGAGTGAGTGAGTGACATGCATGAAAGTTGAACGTGACAAGTAAAAATTTTTATATTTTATCAAAAAACGTTTTTAAATTGTTGCATTTGTAATTCATATTCCATAATCCACTGGAAATAATTTCTGTGTCATAGTTTATACCAGCAGTTGAGAGTGAAAATCATGTGAATTTTCATATAAATGAAATGAAAGTATTAAAAACTTTCTGCTGTTTTATTAGAAAGAGTCAGTGGAATTATTACAATATTGACAAAATTCGCGGACACTTCTCTTGCATGTAGAAAATTATGTTTGCGATCGGATCATGGCCTTTAAGGTCATAATAATTTAAAATTTTTCTATAAAATTCGTGTTTGTTATCGATTTTAATACTATACATTTTGTGAAAGAATATTATCTGCACAAGGCAGCATATTTAAAAACTAAAAACTAGAGCAACCGAATCTCATTTAAATCTCATTTTTTTCTACTTGCGATGTAAAATAATAAAATTTTTTTAAAAAAATTTGAGCACGCCTCGTGATGTTTGAATAATCCATGATATTAACACTGGTGTGCTACCGTGGCTGGTAGGTAGCAATTCTATCCTGGAGGTTGTCGGTTCAACTCTACCCAGAGATCCTGGGTGTTTTCTTCAGACAAGATAATCGCTTTGTCGGTTGTGTTTGTAAAAAATAAAAAATAGTTGAAAAATTATAGTGACTGTCAAATATTGTATGACATGTCTGAAACGTGGAAAATATTATTGGTTGATAACTTCTGTCAGTCTTTCGTAAAATGACAGTGTTCTGCAGCTCATGTGAAATTGATTGTTCACCACCACAACGAGTTCTTAGGCATGGATGCATACAATTCAGAAACATGCAGCTTCTTCGCTGCAGCATTGGTAGTCCGAAATCCTAAACCTCTCCCAGCGATTTTGGTAGCAACCGCAGTTGCAACAGTTACTAATCCCAAAGACGTTTCCAAATTGCGCCAGAAAATCTTACTATCATTGACGGGAATACTAGCAAGTCCATTAGACCGATCACCAGCCCATCGTTGAGTTGAGTTGTATATCCGATCAACACTGATCTTAAACCTTCGGTACCTGTAAAAAGTATACATCTGTGGGGCCACGTGGTACATGTTTGCGTTTACTGGTCTAACCCAGGAAGATTATAATTATCTATAAACGAGTTTTGATCGCCAAAGACCTTTGATGCCTGTTGATCTTCTACCAGACTAACGTAACGTAAATAAATTAATTAAATGGTTAGAAGATCGCCAATCAGTTATTTTACGTATACAATTTCAGTATTGATCGGTCAACATATTGGGGCAGGCCGTAACTTAAAATTACAGAAGAATACGTAATTAAAAAGAAAGCAACTCAATAGGAGGATGCAATTGTTTCCCACTTGTCATTATTCAAAGATCGCTGCAGTTTTTATTCAAACTAGAACCTAAACTTCAAATCGATTCTCTCATAAATATAATTATTATTATATATAAGTGTTGCGGGTTAGCAATATCTAGATATATATTTCGTTGGTAGCTATACCAATTCATCAGTAGATGTTTTACCCTTTATGTTTAAAAAAATTTCAAAGCTCATCTATTTATACAAAAACTCACAAATAAATTTTTGTGAATTACAAAGCATAAAAATAGCCTTTAAAAAATTTCTCAAACACACACAACAATAATTTTCCATTATGAATGTGTTTACTTTTCTACACCTATACAATTAGACAACCGCTGGTTGCCATTAAAAGTATTTTACAAATAAATGTAAAAATTTTGTAACGGGGAGATTTGCTTTTCATTTTTGCCTTATAAAATACTTTTAATGGCAACCAGCGGTTGTCTAATTGTATAGGTGTAGAAAAGTAAACACATTCATAATGGAAAATTATTGTTGTGTGTGGTTGAGAAATTTTTTAAAGGCTATTTTTATGCTTTGTAATTCACAAAAATATATTTGTGAGTTTTTGTATAAATAGATGAGCTTTGAAATTTTTTTAAACATAAAGGGTAAAACATCTACTGATGAATTGGTATAGCTACCAACGAAATATATATCTAGATATTGCTAACCCGCAACACATATATAAAATATAAAACATAAATACTTGAGTACATGCTCAAATAAATGTAAAAATTTTATAATTATTATTTATAGAAAGATCCAATGAAATCACTCTAATGTGTGTTGGCAGGCAGCCTATTCGTCTGGTTATATAAACCACAGCTCCAGATTTTCTATGTTAGAGAAATTAAAATATTCTGCCTTTTACGATGTATAAAAATACATACAATACTTTGTTTTAAACATCTGCCAATTTTAGACCATAGTGCAAATTTTTAAACCAACAAAATCTTAAGATCCAAATAAATTGAAAAGCAAAAAATACTTAAAAATCTCAACTATCAACTACAAGAGCATGTAAATACGTTTTTATAGCGGCTTCTTAAGCTGCAGGAAAGAAATAAAAAAAAAAAGAAATAATGAAGAAAATACATTGAATACTTAAAATTTTACATGATTTTGAAGCTCTTGTTAGGTTACTTTAAAAGCTTCAATATGCATGGAAATGTAAATGCATACTCGCACATATTTTACACTGCAAATAAACAATTAAAAATTTATTACTATCTACGAAATAAAATTGCAAAAAAAAAAAAAATAATAAAAAATACTACAGAGGCCGAAACAAAACCGAGTCACCAAACTCTAAAGAACCAGTATGAGCAGCCAACATCTTAAAAATTATATGTTGATAAGACATAAAATTCAAATATTCCTTCATTTATTATTTTGTAAAATTATTTTAGTGTATCGTACGTTAAATCGATCGATTGGTCGATCGATCAGTCAACTTGCCCCTCTGTACCAGCATCTTTGTGTACATTTTAGACTGAGTGTTACAGAAAATGCGTAACAATTTATTGTTGCCACATGCTGCCGCTTTTTAACTACGTGATATACATTTTATTTTATTTTTTTTATTTTGTCTACTTGTTAAGTTTTAATGCTGAACGATAGAGTTTTATACGCGTTTCGTCTTTGGCCCGTTGCCGATATAATTTTTCAATTTATTTTAATTTTTCATGTGATTTCTTCACCTCCAATTTAAACACTTTAATAGTTTTAAAAGACATTGCGTAGCTTTTAGTGGTGGCATGTAAAAATTATTAATAATTTCATTTGTTATTAAATATAATTTGCTTAATAATTTGTTATAAATTGTCTGTACAAGTTAAATAATTAAATAGTAAATGAATTGGGTTTTAGTTCTATGAGAGATAATGTTTGAAAATCATTAAAGAAACAAGAAGAAAAAGAAAACGAAATCATTTACGAATTACAGACTAGAGACTTAGTTAAAGTAATATATTAATAATTTATTATTAAATAATTCTCTATGAATTTGATAGGGAAAAAAATGTATGCAGCATTCAAAGTGCCGAAAGTTGAAACAAGGGTGAAGAACAAATATAAAGTTGTCATTCAGCTGCAATTATAGTTTTTTGTTGATTTTTATTTTCCCATGAATGCAGATTTAAGCTTTCTCAGCTTCCCAGCATATCTGGATGTTCAGCAAAATTTTAAATAATAACAAATAAGTGAATACACTATTTAAAAATTTGGAAATTAGTTTGAGAAACTCAAAACAAGCCTGATATTAAATTGTGAAAATTCAAATAAATTTCGTTCCAAATAACCACACAAAAAGCTTTGATATTTCATGACTTTTTTTGACATTTCTACAGTGACATAGATTAGAGGATTAAAAGATCGAATTCCTGATATCGAAAGAATTTTTTTTTTGACACAAAAACCTTTAACAAATTTTTTACAGCATTTAAAATATAAAAAAACCTGTTGAGTGTTGCTTCAAAATTCTAAAAAAGAAGAAAGAGGTTATCAATTTAAGGTGTATATTTTTAAAATGTTTCATTCTACTTAAGTGTATTATTTATAAAACGATTTTCAAAATTCCTTTGTTACTTCAAAAGGATTTGGTTATAGTTGGTATCCATATAAAATCGGGGAAAATTCCCAATTTTAACAGATATATGATTCATAACATAATTTCTCTGTTTCGTGGCCGATTTTAAAATTTTTGTTTGATCAGTTTTACAAACACTTTAGTCTTATAAAATTTCATATAAGTTCTTAATTTATTGGCCGATTTTCGTTTTTTTTTTTTTTTTTGTTTAAACTAGATGCTTCCTTCCCCTACCCCACAATCCAATTTTTTTTTTTTTTTAATTATCGTATAATTCCTTAATTTATTTCACAATTTTCAAATTTATTTGGTCTCATATATATATTTTTTTTATCAAAACCACATGTCTGCCTGAAATATTGGTCCAAAGAATGTAGGCATCATCGTGAAATACTGTTTAATACACAAACCGCTTTTTTTTTTTGCCAGAATAACTTCTTCACTGTTAATAGATGTGCCTGTAGGAGAGTTTCTTTGACTTTTTATAGAGCTCTAGCACAAGGAGTAAATTTTGATAGGAAAGGAGTATTTTAAAATTGGTTTGATTGTCGATTTCATCATAAAGACCTACCTGATTTGTATAAAAGTTTAAAAATCTTAGTAATTTAAAAAAATAAACAACTTTTTAATTAGTTCGATTAAAATTCTTTCCTCAAAACGTTCGTTGTGTTTCCAAAAAAAAAAAAAAAAAAAAAAAAAAAAAAAAACAAAACAAAATATAGTAGACGGTTGAATTGAGCGGATATTCCTTAGAACTTCCGGCTAAACTAACCTTTCATAGAAACTTGGCGGCATTCAGCATCTTCCTTAAAGTCCTAAAGCTAAAACTGAATCTTGAAAACCAAATTTTTCAAGAAGTTTTATAATAATTTAAGCCAATAACTTTTTTTTCGACACCGACATCTTTTAAGCCACTTAACCGAGTTTGTTTTTAAGTTAAAATATTCGGTGCAGTTTTAAGCGGAGGACAGTATATTCTTGAAAATCAATTTTTATATGAAATACTTTTTGCATATTTCTATTTTTCGAAAATTTTCGTCGAACGAAACAATTGATTGATGATTGATTGATTGTTCTCAGGAAACATACAGGACACTGCGACCATGAAGATCTATTGTATCTCCTGCCAGGTGCTATAGCACCTCAGCCAGTCCCACTTTCCTGAGGAATCTCAAGATTGCCAGTGGTTCTAGCATTGGCAGTTCCCAGTCCTCCAATAGGTGATTGCCCAATTGGCTATGTCTTCTGTGGCACAACGATTCAATGTCGTTCAACGAAACAATAGAATTTAATTAAAGTTTTTGTAATCGAGTTTTAATTGATTCAGTTGTTTTGATTTTTGATTTTTCTGACAAATTTTTTTCGCAATTTTTTTAAATTCTATGCAGTTTGTAAAACTCTCAGGATGTCGATGGTAGATAAATGCTAGAAGTTTGGTAAAGGTCGGATAATTTGTTATAAAGTTAATTGGTTGACATACAGGCATGCTGATATCGTTACGGCATTCATTGGAAAAATTGTCCAAACAGATTTTCATGAATTTAAAACGTCTAGATCTGATGAAATCTTTAGCATTTTTATTTTTGGCAGCGGAAAGTGTAAAATACAGGAATAATTTTTTTCAATGCATATTAAACGGAATCCTAAAAAAAAGAGCCATAAGCCATAATTAAATTTGAAAATATTTTTTTATGTCTAAATACTTATAGGACAAACGGCAGCCATTCCTGTTATTGAGAGACTTGCATGTAAAACATAAGACGAAACATTGTATAGTCATATTTGTACACTTTCAACACCCCTTATAACAAATTACATCCGTTTTTTTGTCTTCACCTTTTTGCTGCAGATTCGATAAAAAAAAAAAGAAAACAAACAATTATTGTTCTTGTTTGTTGGTCAATTGTAAATTATTACCATTTTTTTCGCTCTTGCATATAAAATATTTATAATACTTTAACGTTATTTACTTGCTGTAAATCGACTTTTGTATGTTTGTAGTATTAAATTGCTAAGCTATAAATCATAATTGGTAATAGATTTGCTTATACATGTAAGTATTAATTTATAACAACAATATAGTTAAGCTTTTAATAGCGAAAAGAAAAAAATAAATAAAATAGAAAAAAGAAACTTTAATAATTGCAAGAAGGCGAGTTCAAGTAAAACTGCATGTAGTTTATAAGTTTAAATCACACAAATAAAATAGTTTCACTTTGGTAAAAAAAAAAAAAAAAAATTATATGAAAAATGTTCACACTAGCAGTGAAAAATGCAATTTATTACACATTAACGAGTATTTGTTGCATTCACAAAACAATTGTATTATTGTAGAAAACTTTTTAACTTTTGATTTATAGTAGCAACACGCCAATGTAGAATTTTATATCATGCAACTCACTGAGACACTCAGTCATGACAATTATGAACCTCTTTCACCTTAACTAATCACAAAAATATTTAACAGACATGTAGATCTGGATAAATAAGTAGTGCAATTAAGTGCTAGTAATATGATATACATATTTAGTTTTGAATTTTCAAAATTTTTTGGTTTTTTTTATATCTAATGCCTCCTCCATCATGCTAACTACGAAAGAGATTAAGAGGATGTTTTACATGACGAACGAATGATCTGACTGTAAAATTTGTAAAAAAATTACCAAATAAAAAGTCAATGACTTTTATACAAATTTTTTACTCAAATTATTTATTCGTTATGTGATTTTTACTGGAATGGAAATGTTGTTTAAAATAATCACATTCAGCAAACATACAAACGCAGAAAGATCTTGCAGATGTTCAGCAAATTGCAATTGGACAGCACTCAGAACTTCCAAGAGGGTAAGAGGGTACATTTCAACACGCCTCGCTGTCGAAATGTCACTAGTGAACTTGAAAAATTCCACTTTTTCATCTTATTTCAGTAATCAGGTGCGGTGTCAAGTTTGTCATATGTGAAATCTCAAAAACACACGCCAGATCTGCAGTTTGTTCTGATTTGTTATTTTTTATTTGTTATTCGTTAATTAATCTATGTGTATGCATTTCATTGGTAGTTATATACCAAGTCATCATGTAGATCTCTTTTATCATCTACTCGTATATGAACTCCTTCTGTTTGCTGCCACTAAATGGTTCTTTGCTTTTACAAGGATTTCCCTTTTTCGTGTATTTTGTTTCTCACCAGGTTGGCAACGATCTTATTTTTGTTTAATGCCATCATTTGGATCTTATTTCTTCCCAGAGTCTATATTTTTTCCAGGAGATTTTTAGTACCATTTTGTTTGCATGGATCTTCATTACATTTTGGTTTATATTCTTCATTTTTATCTAATATTATACTAAAGCTTTTATAAAAGTTTCGTTCAAATATTCATAGAACGAAAATTAAATTATTAATCAATTTTTTCTTGTTTTCTGGTTTTTTATAAGGACAAAATAGTACAAAAATAATATTAATACAAATGTAGTCCTCAGACCACACACGTAAGTTTTCGATTACGATCATATAAAAATTAAAATCCATCTAAGAAAAGGTAAAGAGAAAAAATTTCGATGGCTAGACAGAATTGGAGGTAAATATAATTAATCTGAAAATAACCATTTTGTATCCATCACAGCCGTACACGGTTCTTTTATCTGAAATCCATCCTTAATTAGGCTCATTTTTATGCAGAAACACAATTAAATTATTAATCCACGTTAAATTAAAATATGCGTAATTGTCATAGAAATGTTTATTCACACAAGCCAACAAGATATTGTGGGTTCAGTATTTTAGGAGCTTTTAAAGTTGTTTCTAATACATTCCGAAGAAAGTAACAACACTAAGACAATTTCTTTTCCTGTTTGATGGGGGGTGCATTTTAATAATGTTGTTGTTTTATGACATTTTTTTAAATGTTTTTGATAAAAATCTCTATGACAATTAAAATAAAATTTATGTACATCTACCGACATCATTTAGAAAATATTCAAACATTGCTGGATGCATTAAACTTAAACCAATATAGTGTTTGGAGACTTTAACTTACCAAATATTTATTGGAATTTAGAGGATAATGTCATACTACCTTATAACATAACCAGTGATATAGATGAATTTGTAACTGGATTCTTCCTTTTAAATGACTTAAAGCAGCATAATTATTTCAAGAATGATATCGGTAGGATACTTGATCTAATCTTTGCGAATGATTTTATTAAAGTATCTTGCAATTTGGCGGGTTCTTTAATTTCTCAAAACACAGTACATCATAAGGCCTTGGAAATTAATTTTGAGTTTTATTCTTATGATAAGGTGATTTATAATCCCTTATTGGAATATAATTTTAATAAAGCTAATTATGATGGTTTAAATGATTACTTAAAAGCAGTTGATTGGTCTTATTGTAATGAAATTGATGATCCGAGCAGAATTTACTCGTTTATATGCCACCACTTTGATATGGCCATAAGCCTGAACGTACCTTTATGTGAACCTAAATATGGCAATAAACCTCCGTGGTTTAATGCAAGATTATGCCATATGAAAAATGTTAAGAATAAAGCATATTTGAAGTTCAGAACGTCTAATTGTGAGCTTGATCGCAAACATTTCCTCTTAGTACGAAATAAATACAACTTCTTTAGAAATTTTCTATATAAACAGTATATTTTTGAAATTGAAAATAAAATTAAAACAGATTCTTCGGCCTTTTGGCAATTTTTAAATAACAAAAAGGACAACAATGGAATTCCTAATCGTATGCAATACAACAATATGCAATCCCATAACATTACCAGCACATGCGATCTTTTCTCGAGATATTTTCAGAGCACATTTGTTAAACCGGTTATTCGCAATTGCACCTCTCAACTTGATACACTCAATAACTGTGAATTCGATTGCAATATTACTATTGAAGATGTAACTGAAGCTATAATTGCCTTAAAAAATAGCACCAAAAGTTCAATTGGAGTGTATCCTTCTATATTTTTCAAGAAGTGTTCATCAAATATTGTAGTAACTATTGGTAATCTTTTTAATATGTGCCTCAAACACGGAAAGTTTTTAGATCAATGGAAGCTCTGTTGTATTGTTCCAATTTTTAAATCTGGAGATCGTAGCCTCATTACTAATTATAGGCCCATAGTCAAGCAAAGCTCATTTGCAAAAATTTTTGATAGTATTTTAAAAAATAAACTTTATGACCACGTAAAGAGTTTTATTTCTTGTAGGCAGCATGGTTTTATGCCGAACAGATCTACTACTACTAATTTACTTTTAAGAACTCGAGATATCGTAACTGCAATGGAACGTAGGTCTCAATGTGATGTTATTTACACTGACTTTGCAAAGGCATTTGATACCGTTAGTCACTATCTTTTGTTACGTAAGCTAAATAAGTTTGGTATTTCCGGAAAGCTTTTATTGTTTTTTCAAAGTTTTTTGCTTGACAGGAAACTTATAGTAAAAATTGGAAATACTTCCTCTTCCGTAGTGATGGATGCATACTCTGGAATCCCTCAGGGAACACATATTGGTCCATTGCTTTTTATACTTTTTATTAATGATTTACCTCTATGCTTTAAATTTGCGAAGTGTTTGTTATTTGCCGACGACTTAAAATTATATTCTAGTATCGTCAATCAATATGACTGTGAAAAATTGCAAAGCGATATAGACAAGCTGTCAGTTTGGTGTTCTGAGAATAATTTAAATATAAATGTCTCGAAATGTTGTATAGTCTCGTATACACATATTATCAATCCAGTTGATTTTGTTTATTCTATTGGTGGCTGCCAACTTAAACGAGTACTTGTTGTCAAAGATTTAGGCGTAATCTTCGACAACAAGTTAAGTTTTAATAAACATATAGATTTTATTATTTCTAAGGCTTATAGTATGCTTGGTTTCATTAGGAGGAATTCTATAGATTTTAAGGACGCATATACTCTTAAATCTATTTACATTTCTTTAGTTCGAAGTATTTTGGAATATTGTTGTGTTATCTGGAATCCTTATCAAGTTGGATCATCCAATCGTATTGAGAGCATTCAAAAAATATTTACAAAGACTGCCTTAAAGTTAATATGGACTTTTGAAACACTATCTTATGATGTTAGGAGGAAGTTTCTTGGTTTGCAATCTTTAAGCGATCGTAGAACTTGTTCTTCATTAATTCTTGCTTATAATATATTATTTGATAATATTAATTGTCCAGAAATTAAAAATTATTTTACTATATACAACCCTCCTAGAGATTTGAGAAATAACCGTATGTTCGAGGAACGCATTCTTAGAACGAACTATGGAAATAATGAACCAATTGCCAGATGCTTATATTTATGTAATAGCTTTACTCCGCTTTTAAATTTTAATATAAGTAATAATATGTTCAAATTGTTGTTATTTAAATATTATAATTAACCACGATAAGTAACCTGTAAGAATATGATTCTGTAGATGAATAAATAAATAAATAAATAAATAAAAAAAGAATACGATCGTTTGTGTCGGCCGTTGGTTATAATTATAAAAGTTAGCAATCTGATACATGATACCCAGCAAAAAATTATTATGCAGTAACAAAATTTCATGCTTTCGAGATGCGCAGCTTTAAAGCGCTTCCGAGGCTGCACAAAAAGAAGGCAGATAAATCGCTCAACTTATTTTTGAGCACGTTGAAGTTGGTCGGCTATTTACATTTAATTGACACGAATAATAGAGTAAACAGCGAATGGAAGATAAAATTTCATTTTTATGCTCTCTGCCTCTTCCTCTCTCTCTTATTTATATAAACTTGTGTATTTGCCTACAGATGAATTTTGTATGTTAGTAGATGACGCAGTAAACCAATGCATAATTAAGATATTTCAAACATGATTTTATCGCATTTTGGATTATTAGAAATTAGAAAAAAGCGCTCTTTTATGTAAGAAACAAGAGCTCCAAAGTGGGACATCGCGATCAAAAATCATGCATGTTCGAAGCGCTTTTCGCAGCAGGAGGCACAACAACAACAAGCATATTTCCTTTACAAACCTGCTTCGGCTGAAGCAGTAGTTTTTGCTGGGTAGCGAATGATCGATAATGCTGGAAGTTAAATCGAATAACAACTGAATTTCGTCCTTCCAGCCATACTATTTATTTATTTTTTAAACTTTTCTGCCAGTAAATGAATAATGAGTAAAATAACATCGGTTATAAGTGGAACGCAAGTAAGTTTTTTGTGTCTAAAAATCCAGCGATCGACATCGTTCCATATCGTGGGTGAGGCCATAATTATTCAAAATATTTTAATAATTTTGTTTTTTACTTTTATTATAAAATATAAATTACCGTAGTGTTTCTGAAATGTATGCCTTAAAGAAAAAAACTCGTTTTTTTTTTTAAATTTGAAAAATAAACTGTGAAATTTTTGGTGACCATATTTTATTTGTTACATACGAGTATTTTAAATTAAACTCTTTTGTTATGTTTTTCAAAATCTTTATCAAATTTCCAATTAAAATAAATTTTTGTAGCTTAAAATATTTTTATTGTTTCCTCTTTACAAAATAAATGCAGATGTAAACATATATATGAAAAATTTTTCGATATTTTGTTAAAAGTTTTTAACTTTTACTCTGACTTCGTTTTATCGGTACTCTGCTTAAAATGTAAATGACTAAATCCTCAGTTTAACTCCGATGGTAGTGTAAATAAATAAAATTACAAACAAACAGAGAAAAGAAACACAAATTTCATGATTTTATATTATAAATTTAATCTTAAACTGTTGTATTACAATATTACGAGAGTTTTATTAAAAATAATATCCGTTAGATTTTCTACAGCACTAACACAAACACACAAACCCAGGCACATAATAGCATTTCAAATGGTATCTAAGCCAGAGATAATACTTGCTGGTTTGCTGTCTTATGCATCCATTTGGCGCTATTTGATACAAAATATTATTTTATAAATCTATTTTAATATTCAAACGGCCTTTAAAAGAATTTAAACATTTGTGTTGTTGGACGTGGTGGTGTTTGAGAATGATTGTCGCTGTTGTTATTGTTTTACTTATATCTCTACTAATCTACTTTTGGATTTCATTGCTGTTTATATCCATGCATAAGGTAAAGAAACTGAAAACAATGACTATAGACCAGCTTACAAGAGTAATAAGTAATAAAAATAACATGCACTTTATTGATACTTAAGTATGTATGTATGTGCTATGCTTTTTTTTTTGCTTTTTATTTATATATAGTTTATTACAAATATAACAGACACTACTCGTACATTGCTGAAGAAACACACCTTAAATACACTAAATTATAACAAACGTTAACTTAGCAAATGATTTCCTATACTAAGAGTAGATATGAAAAAATATAATAAAAAAAAAAAACTTACATAAAACTTGATTAAGTTCAATTAAAAGGAAAATGTAATTATGATTTTAATATCTGTTTTTTTTTTCTTTTTGATTTTAGCGGCCAAGATTATAGGAGGTACAAAGTGGCGTCATATATTTGTTGATGATTGCTGGAAATCAACACTTTTCCATATTGACATGATTTCAGAGTGTGCAAAAGTTGTAGAGTGTAGACCTAATGACATTGACATTGTTTTTAAACCCTACATTAAAAAGAATGAAAATGAAG
Organism: Lypha dubia; assembly: GCA_947311025.1. Taxonomy (NCBI): domain Eukaryota; kingdom Metazoa; phylum Arthropoda; class Insecta; order Diptera; family Tachinidae; genus Lypha; species Lypha dubia. The sequence continues at coordinate 125,387,755 of OX371260.1, forward strand.
ATAAGAATTTTAATTTTAGGTCTTTCAAAAGCGCCTCCTTTCTTTAAATTTAAGTAAACAAATTTTGTGTGTAATATCTTCGGTATTTTTTACTCATTTGAAGGACCTATTGATTCCATTATGTGGGGAATAAAACATCCTTTACATGCCCTTCACTGCTCTGCACTCAGAACATCCAAAATGTAAAATTTTTTAAGAGTCAGGCGTATAAATCAGGCTGAATTTAATCGATTAAATGGGTTTTGTTGGCTTTGAGTACCACTGTAATTTGTGGTTTATTTGCATACACCTGAGACTTAAGAAAATTTGACAAGAAAATGTCTAACAGTGAGCAGTTCTAATCACCTCCACGTGATATCAAATTACTCGTACTTACATATCCAATGCGCGATAAGCTATGTGTCACATAGCACCGTCCTCATGTCGTTGGTGTACACCTTATTCAATTCAAGTCAAAAGAAGTTGGTAATTATCGAACTAAAGTGCTCGCCTTTTACAATGATTACCAGGTCATCATCGTCGTAATCAACAAAATATGGAAAGATGACACCGCCAGCCCAAATTTCACATCAAACAGTGACTCTTTCACAATGCATTGGGCGCTCTTGGATTTCCATGTAAACCAAACAATAAAGGAACAATTGAAGAAGGGGAAAAAGCTAGTAAATTTCAAAAACATGAAATGATAGGAAAAGCCAAAAAAATTACTGATTTGCATTGAGTTTTAAAAAGACGAGAATTCTGATAATGAAACTGTGTATGGTCTCGAGCCATCATGAATTCAGTGCAACTTTCTGTACAGTCAACATTTTTTGTTTATTTTTTCAACCATACCGAGTTTTTAGAAACTTCTTTTGCATAAACAATAATTTAATTGAAATCATAGGTTGCAAACCATATAATGAAAATAATGCGCCTGTACGGAAATGCATCACTGCGCCGCATCTGATGCGTTGTACGTTCTATAAATCAACGGCTGGTAACACTCCATATACGAGTACTGTTTTGTATCAGCAAAAATTTTCTAACAACTGCATTAAATATATATTTTTATCAAACTATGGTTGCACTTAGAACATAAATATGGTTACTTCGAACTTTGCTACTTCTACGTCCTATCATAACATGATCAAAATAAATTAAAGCTTTTGAACTTCATTGAAAATTGTTTATATGTAACTCTTATCTTAGAGGTAAGTAAGTTTTATATTTAATTTGGTTGCTGTTTGCGGAAACATAAAATAATTATGGTTATTTCAAATCATGTTATTTTGGACACAAATATAATATGATTAGTTTAAATTATTTTATACGTAAGATATACAAATGACTACAGAACTAAATATGTTGATTTCAAATCATGATCAGAATGATGTTTGGTTTATTTGTTGTGCCGCAATTTCTTCGTATAATAATAATGGGCATTGTGGAGTTTTTATGAAACCAATTTGTAATTAAGACCAAGAAAGAAATATATTTTTCATAATCATTGAAAAATTTAGTCAACAAAATATTTGTTCTTTAAAAAGTCTCTCAACTGAATTGTTTTAAACATGTGGTCTTGCCAACCTTGTAACAATGCAGCTTGTTATTTCACTAGAACTGAACACAACTTATGAAAAAGTGGAACGCCCTGTTTTCAACAGCTGACAGCTAAGTTTTACAGGGCACTATCAACACAGTCGATTTTTACGGGGCAAAAAGTGCAATGCCTTCCACCCTTAGTGAGGGCGATTTTTTTAGAATTAAACACACTGCCCTTTTAGAGAGCAAAAAATTTTTAAGAAACGAAGACCAAAGTACATTTTCTGCATGGAAATGTAGAATTTTTTTGTAGAAAAGCAAACACCGTAAGCTTGAATTTTGAAGCCACACTGTTCGAATGTTCACTCCTTTTTTCTTGGAATGTCGAGCTAAACAAAATTATTCAAACAATTTAAGTTAAGTATAATACAAATGTATATGTGAGAAACAGAATTAATTTTTCTTGGTGAAGTAATGAGACTCAAAGTGCACTTTTCTATGGAAATACCCATATTCTATAGTTTCAAACAATCACAAAAAATGATAACATAAGGTAATCGAGCGTGTATTCTTTTTTCTCACCATTAAGTTTAATCTAATAACTTGCGTTCCACAAATGTAAACTCTTCATTAAACGGTTTCCATAACGACTTTCCTTTGCAATATCACTGCCAGAGACTCCTTACGACTATTCTATAGTTACAGGCACCACAGAATATTTGTGATATAAAAACAATTAGCTGATAAAAATTATTATTTTCTATATATTTTTGGTAAAGTATTTTATTAAAATGTGTATATACGAGTATATTTTAAATCGATCATTTTAATTGCCAACACCTCTCATTCTCTCTCTCTCGCTGCCAAGTGTAGCAAAACATTTTATTAATTCTTACCAAAGAAGGGGCGTGTAGTTAATAATAAATCCAAACTTAAACATTAAGACCAACACGTTTATAACAATTGAAATGTACCGCTCGCTGGTAGACAGATAAAATTGTTTTAAATAATAAAATTTTTAAATGCTAATAAGCAACTATTCGCACGTACACTGGCTAATGATTAAAAGTTTATTTTCAATAATAATTTTTAAGCTGAAATTAACACTATCAGCTAAGCCGAAAAAAACCCGCTAGCTATTTCTTTTTTTTTTAAAATAAATACACACAAATAATTACATAATAAAGTAGGGAATAAAATAAACCAACAAATTTTAACACGAACATAAGACCAAATCATGTTGTTTTTTTTTAAATACAATAGAAAATTAAATAAAAAACTTCCTATTATGAAATTAATAATTATGAGATTTGTATTAATCCAAAACACACTCCGCTACATATCTACAATTAGCTTTGTATAATTGTTAATAATACATTAAACAATAACAAACAAATATACAAAAAAATACGTCTATAAAGCTCTAATTTGCATTATTTAAACGTAATAATAGAAAAAACTATGCACTAACCACAGTGTAATGCATGCACCCAAACAGATTGTGTTCAGTTGTAGTTACACCCATAATTTTTCATTAATTTTTTTTCTTTTTTTTTTAATAAAAACAAATGCTTAGTTGCTGTTAATGCAATTTTAGTTGAAAATTTAATTAAATTAACGTAAATTGTTGAGAGGAAAAAAAGTAATATTAAAAATTAAAAGGAATATTATTTAGTATTAGTGTTAAAGCATGATCGTGCACAAAGGTGCTGGCTTTAAAATGGTTAATAATAAAAAGAATATAAAGACATAAAATTTTAGTGAGAAATGTTAAAAAATGTAGTTCAATATTTTGTCTCATTTAGTAACCACTGGGTAAGTGCACATCTGGCTGCCGATCATGTTAATCTCTTTAGTTTAGTTTTTTTTTCGGGGCAAACAAAACGCATTTTTTTTTTTAATATTTCTAAAACTTGCAATTAAATGTTTTGTAATATACAAATGACTTCATTTAAAACTATCATGCCTATCACCAACAAATATTTTTGAAAATTGTTAAACCGGTAAAAAGGTTCGAAATTTTGTCGAACGTTTATTTAATAGCATTTCGAAAATATCATAAACAAAATGGGGAAACATGTTTCAAACTTATGCTAAATTGTTTGAATATGTAACAAATGTTATTGACAGAGAATATTGATGTAACAAAAATAAAATAAAATGGGAAAAAACAAAAGATTTAGAAAACAAACTTTAAACAAATTTGTTTTAAAAGCTTTAAACAAAATATTTCTAGAAAAAAACTAAAGAAAAAATCACAACACTTAAGTCTAAATTGTTATAAGCCAAAGGAAACAAACATAAGGCCAACACCTTTTTTTAATATGGCTTATAAAGCAGGAACAATAACAAAACAAAACGATACTTAGTTGTGCAGGCATTAACAAAAAACAAAAGACTCAAGCAACATACATATAAAACCTAAAACAACTAAAACGTTTAAAAATAAAGTTTATGCAATTTTAAAACAAAAATATAACTGCAATGTATATTTCTTGCTTTTATTGGAAAAAAAATATTAAGCAATTCCTGTTACTCAAAGATTAACTATCGGTAAAGGGTTCTAAAGTCATCTTTGTCTTGAAACTTAACAAATATATTTATATTTTAGAAAAAACAAATGATACCTCTGCGAATTTTGTTTTCGTTTAAAGTAACCTACATGAAATTTATGTCTCTTTTGTTTTTTTTTTGAAAAAAAAAAAAGAAACAAACATACTAATAAAGAAAATATAATAAAATGAAAACTGCAAAGGAAAAAAACAAAACAACACACAACTGACATACAACCAACGTCTGGGTTTTTTTTTTGTACTCTCACTATCATTTGTATCATTATTATGCTAATTTAATGTAAGTTTTTTGTACATTTTTGTTCAGCTTTTCATCACCAGCTAACGAATTCAACCACTACTACTATCACTACTAGCGTGATCATTATTATCCCCACTCTTCGTCATCATCATCATCATCGTCATCGTCAGTGCTTAAGTTATCATTATTGTAATAGTATATGTTATTGTCATAGTTTTTACTTTTAACCATCGTTGTCGCACAGTCATCATTATCATCATAATCATTATCATCACATAGTTTTATAGCTGTGAAATAGAAAAACGTGAGTTTCACTTTTCATTTTATGGTAAAAAGCAATTTGCTTCTTTATGTCGCTGTGTATATCAGAAACTTAACAAGTAGACGACACCAAACGACAATAGTAGGAAAATCTAAAGAAAAAAAAACAAAAAAAAAAAAAAAAGTCAACTTGAGAATACATCCTTTATTGAAAGTGGTTGCAACAGAGTGAAGCATGAAACAAAAATTTGTTAAAAAAAAATTTGCATTTGTAATGAATGAACAGCTAAAGTTGATGTTACTTCAACGCTTTTGTTTCTCTGTCAGTATATTTGTTGTAAAGTTTTGTTTCTCGATTTCATGTCGCTTGAATTTTATGTTTTTAGTTATATGGATTTACTGAAACTTAACCCATTGTTAGCTAAGCGAGAAAAATATGACTTTGTGTATATTTTGAGTGAGATGTAAACAAAGTTCGTTGTTCGCCAAGGATACATACAAACAAAGAAACATTTCCAAACGTAAATAAATCCATCGAAAGCTTGTGTTAATTATTTTTTGACTAATGCTAAATGCGCAGCTCTGGTCAATAAATAGTACCTGCTGTTTTATGTGTACTAAAGTACATCACAGCGCAATCCTTTAGTAGAATAATTTCACTTTCTTTTATAGTGTGCTTGAAAGTTCGTCTACCTCATTTTCTCTCGATTCTGATAACTTTATTTAGTGCATTCTATTAAATGCCTATGGTCTACAGTTTTCTACTGGGACTTTATGGGTTAATACAATTTTATTTATTATTAAATAAATTTGTTTATATTTTTTAGTCATCTCTAACACTAATGCAAGCAACCGTCATCATATTGTATATTAATTAATGTTAAATTAATTGGTATAAAGTAAAATGTGACATTATTGTTTTCATATTCGAGCGATTCGCATAACACCGAAATTATAAAGCAATTTTTATATATGAAACACATTTACGAATTGTATTCAATACTAAACTATTTTACTTTGTTATAATGGAAATAATACATTTTAACTGATATAAGAATCTTTTGTGTTTTTTTGAACAGGTTTAGGCGAACTTATTGTTTAACCTCTGTTTAGAAATAAGCACATATGGGCAAAAGATCAAGACGTTTATAATAATTTTTAATATATCAAGCACCCTCATAAGGACGTTTTCATCTTGAGGAGCAATCCATTAACACATTCTAGTGCTTATATTCGTACTACACAAATTTCCTTTAATTGATAATACCGGTATGTGATTTTTTTTTCTATGATTAAATGATCAGTGTACTAGTCTTTAAAATTTTATATAAACTTTTTAAAGAATTAATAAACTACTATAGAAAATAAGCAAATAAGATTTGTCACGTGTGGGACAGTTTTATTTGAAATTGGGTGTAAAATCCAGAGAATCTATTACACATAAAGAAAAAGTGTCTTATGGCGTTTTCTTTTCTAAAAATAAAATAATACATATATGTAACATGTGATTTGTCAAGATTTTTAAATGTTCCCACGCTTCTAGGAAGTGTTGCATATTTTAAGTTTACAAAAGAACATAAATGGTAGCAATAATCAATAAAGCAAAAAAACAATAACAAAACCAGTAATTAATGTAATGCTGCACCTATGCCCCTTTAATTAAAATGAGTGTTGAACATGTAACATTTTTTTTAAGGGTAACATCGTGAGAAAAGTACTCGTTACACTTTTAAAATAGCACATATTTTGCAGAAAAGAACAGAATGATATGTAGAAGGCAGAATAAATGCAACATAATACTCAGAAAAGAAAACGCCATTAGATGCAATTTATAAAGTGTTTTTTTTTAAGTTTACTAGATGACTCGGCAAACGTTGTTTTGTCATACAAAATATTTCTAGTGCATATTTTGGGAGCGAATGTATTCTACGTGTGTTACGATGACCGCGGATGAAAAAATACCAAACAATAATTTTGTTCTGTTTGAAATACGAATAATTACGATTCTCCTGCATGAGGCGGACATAGCGCCATCTGTCATTCAACAACAAAAATAATTATGAGGCAGACATAGCGCCATCTGTCATTCAACAACAAAAATAATTATGAGGCAGACATAGCGCCATCTGTCATTCAGAAACAAAAATAATTTTGAGGCAAACATAGCGCCATCTGTTGGGTTAATAGTTTAGTAAATACAGAAATTGCCCCTTCCCTCCCCTCCTCATGCCCCTAAGGGTTTGAATAATAGATGGTAGCCGATTCTCAGACTTACTGAATATGCATAGAAAATTTCATAAGAATCGGACAAGCCGTTTCGGAAATACAGAAATTGCCCCCTCGCTCCCCTCCTCCTGCCACAACCGGTTTGAAAAATAGATAGTAGCCGATTATCAGACCTACTCAATATGCATAAAAAATTTCATAAGAATCGGTCAAGCCGTTTCGGAATTACAGAAATTGCCCCTCCCTCCTCTCCTCGCGCCCCTAACGATTTGAAAAATAGATACGAGTAGTAGCTGATTCTCAGACTTTCTGAATATGCACAGAAAATTTGATAAGAATCGTTTAAGCCGTTTCGGAAATACTGAAATTGCCCCCTCTCTCCCCTCCTCAAGCCCCTTAGGGTTTGAATAATAGATGGTAGCCGATTCTCAGACTTACTGAATATGCATAGAAAATTTCATAAGAATCGGACAAGCCGTTTCGGAAATACAGAAATTGCCCCCTCGCTCCCCTCCTCATGCCACAACCGGTTTGAAAAATAAATAGTAGCCGATTATCAGACCTACTCAATATGCATAAAAAATTTCATAAGAATCGGTCAAGCCGTTTCGGAATTACAGAAATTGCCCCTCCCTCCTCTCCTCGTGCCCCTAACGATTTCAAAAATCGATACGAGTAGTAGCTGATTCTCAGACTTTCTGAATATGCACAGAAAATTTGATAAGAATCGTTTAAGCCGTTTCGGAAATACAGAAATTGTCCCCTCCCTCCCCTCCTCATGCCCCTAAGGGGTTGAATAATAGATGGTAGCCGATTCTCAGACTTACTGAATATGCATAGAAAATTTCATAAGAATCGGTCAAGCCGTTTCGGAGGGGTATTATTTCGAACATTTGTGACACGAGAATTTTATGTATAAGATTACTTACAGTCAATTCGCGTCACGTACGGGACAAAACTAAGATGATCTCTAAGCTTATTAAACAAGCACTAAAGGAAATTTTCATTTCAAGAACCATTGTTTTTTTTTCGAAAATATTTATGCATGACATATGTATGGGTTTTTGAAACTAATTAAGAAGCTAAAATACAAAAAGTGCTTATTTGATTGGATGGCTCATAATTTTTTTCTTTAACTTACATCTTTAGGATTTTGCCGATTCTATTTCATGATATCACCATTGCGTTATTTTTATGTGAATACTTTTAGATAAAAATACAATCATAATACGTGGATGCACGAGTGTAAAAAAAATGAAAGTTTGTAAAATTATTACAATTTGCCTTCTTGATCATACTCTAGCATGATCATCTCACTTAAATGCAAAGCTGATAAAATTGAAAAGTAGTTGAAATAACGTTGCTTATTGGAAGAAATTTCACTTTAAGACAAAACAGCAATTGTTCAGCCTCATCTTCTTTTACACAGAAAATTGAATGCCGAAAAAACTGAATTCTTCGTACAATTCCAACATTCATAAAAAAAAACTGAATGATTTGAACTGAAAACGCACTTTTTAAAACTACATAAACGGAATTTTTTTGAACAGTTTTAACTTCTTTTAAATTCGATAGTGCGTTGCACTTTGAATTATCGAGATCACATTCAGCCAAACACGTGAGCTGTAGAAGACCACTTAGCCAATCCATTGAATGTTATTACTTGCACTCATTAATATCTTATAGTTGAGATTTGAATACTTGATATTTTTAGTTGGAATGAATGTATGGTGGCTACTGACAAAAAAGAAGTAAACAGTTCCAGCATGTACATTCATCATGAGCTGCGGGATCGTCGCTTTCAGTTTGTAGGACATCATAAATTGATCTCAAACACAGACGTTTCAAAATAATGAGCGGTCAATTTTAAACGATTACGCATACATGCAACTCTGTAGCCAACTCTCTGTCCGTAGTCTGTCTTTTCCTTTTTTTACACGCATCCAATAGTTTTTTATTTTTCCACCACAGGCATGAAAAATTAATTACATTGGTTTGACCAATTTAGATGGAATGTTTTTTGCATTTTACCAGTTACCTGCAAACCAATTGTTAGTCGAATTAGAAATTAAATATTTTATAATTTAAAAATAAATATAAAAGAGGGAATTTCATTTCCAATGAAAAATCTCATGCATACAACAAGTAGAAGAATGCTCATAAAATTTTCTATGACATTTTTGTTTTCACAAGAGAAACTGTTAAAACATTTCTGGTATGTAAAATAAGCTGCTTCTATTTTTTATTTCCATACATTTCCAATTCGAAAAACTAAACTTATTAAACCAAAAATATTGTGATATTTGTTTTTCTCCAGGCTACAAAAAGTAACACTTCTTTCTCTCCGCAAAACTAATTAAGTTGTAAAAGAGATTGCTGTGAAACATTTTTTTTAATGTTGCCATAAAAAATTCATGAAATATCTCTAGATGATACAACTACACAGGAAAACATATGAATATGTTTTTTAATTGCATAAATTGGAAAAAAATGATTTAAATTTGATTTTTGCTCAAAAATATTGTTATTTTATTATCTGTGCTGTCATTTGAGAGAATCATATTTAACACCACAAACTTCTATAAAATTTTTATTTATTACACCTCAAACTTTTTACTCAAAAATTATGCTTTAAGGTAATTTTTATGTTGCAAAAATTATAACTTTAATACCTGAATACATTAAGTGAAACGACTCAAATTTTTAATGTAAATAAGTTAGTTTTTTCTTCTGTTATGTGTTTTGCTTTAAGATGTTAAGGATTGGGGCAATTTATGTATAATTTTTAATTTTTCTTCATATAAATTATTTCTTTGTGAAAAAACTCAATTTTATTAGTTAGCTGGAAAATCTTCACACAAGTGATTTTTATGGGAAATGTATGATGTCTGTACAGTGGTTTAGTCTTGTTATTTTGAAAAAAGAAACCGATGGTTGCTAAACGGTTATTCTCTTTGGGGCAAGAAAATGACAGAGGATAATTTATATACCAGTTTTAAAGAAGTGCTTGCCATAAGTCCTTCTTCCCATAAAAGTCCTCTTTTAACGTTTGAAAATAGGTCCTGTAATGTTATTAAGAATAAACATATCAAGCAATCATAATTCTCAAAATGCAGTAAACGTCCATAACATTGTGACATACATATATATGTTTGGAGTAACATTCTCAAGAAATTACGTTGTCATAAACCAACGTGAAACAACATTTAATGCACTATCAATGAGTAGTTATATTTTGAATTTCTTAGCATAAAGTTAAGTTAAATGATCACCACCTCTCGAGATCTCTAGCAGGCAAAACAGTGTTACTTTAACGTACAAAAACACGTGGCAACTTCTTGTGATTTGTATCCTAACTATGCTTTATCTGTTGCTTCTGGAATTGAAGCAGCAAATAGAGCAAATATTACGAAATAAAACTTATTCCTACGCATGAAACACCCTCCATACTACATTACTAGTCACTCTTTTCCATAATTTTCTATATATTTTTTCAATTTCCAACAAAAATTTTATTTCGGCGGACGAAACACTATCTATTCTATTGTCTGACATTTATGTTTTTTTATATATTCCGTTGCTTTTTCTTACTCAAAATTAGAATGAATTATTTATCATTTTTTAGAATAAAAAAAACTTTATAAAAGTGTTTTCTTTTTTGAAAGAAAGTTTTAAATCGGATGTTTTATTGTGTCTAAGATCAACATTTTTTTAAGCTATTGCATGGCTTCTATCGCGGGCTTTGAGGCGACCGAATCAAGAAATTTTGAAAAGTTTGTTTCTTAAGTCTTTTTTTGTTTATGAAACGAAAAAACCTGGAACTAAGTTTGTTTCTTAAGTCTTTTGTTTTTTGAAGTGAAACTTCTTTTTTGTATAGTCTATGTGTGATGACTATACATTAGTGATGTTACGAATACTCGTATTCGTATTCGACTATTCGACTATTCGCCTGTTTTAAGATATTCGTATTCGTATTCGCCAAATTCAAGCGAATATTTTTCGAATAATTTTCCCATACATTTTCCAAAAAAAAAAAATCATACAAAAGTTTAAAAAAAGTACATAAAATGTAAAAAAATATATTAATTTTTATTAAAAAAACCCATTGTATTTCACGCAAAGTAATAACCTTCTTAAAAAACAAACAAAAATATATATAAATTATAATTTAAGTTGTCTCAAATGTATTAATAAAATTAAAAATGCTTTCGCAGCAGTGAATTGAACAAAGTACATCATCTATCGGCAATAAATTGGAATATACTCGTATAACTTAAATGCATGATATTTAAAGAAACTCGGTGAGATGTTTTGATTCTGTTTATATATAAATGTATAAGGGTGGGAAGCTACAGGAATCAAACTAAAACTCTTTATATATGAAATTCCACTGACACAGGTGGATGCGCCTTCTGCAAAAATATGTTCGCTAAACAGTACTGAATTATTAATTAAAAACCCAAACAGAGTAAGAAAAACGAAATCTGAAAGTATGTTAGTAAAATAATTAAAAAATGTTCTGTAGAGGTTTTCAAATTCGGCGTATTAATGCAATAATAATGTTAAATCACTAAATATTTTTTCCAATTAAATTTGAAATATAAACCTCAAAAGAAATATTCGTATTCGTATTCGGCGAATACTGTTTTAAATATTCGTATTCGTATTCGTATTCGCGAATACAAAAAATTGATATTCGTAACATCACTACTATACAGTGTTGCCGCTTTTTTTAATTTCCAGTGTTGCCACTTTTCCTAGAAAATTTTCCGGATTTTTGAGGGGATTTTTGTCCAAGTTATTGGGAATTCCCGTCCAGTGGTGCCACCTTTTCGCAGGAAATTTTCCGGGATTTCTGGGTTTTTGAGGGATTTTTTTATATGTATATAAAATAAAGTCGTGTTAGTTACACTATTTATAACTCAAGAACGGCTGAACAGATTTGGCTGAAAATAGGTGGGCAGGTAGCCTAGAACCAGGAAAAGGACATAGGATACTAAGGTAAGGCACTTTTTTACCTGGGGGGACTAGGGTGCCCTTCTTTGTATGGGACACTTTCAGTATAGCTAGAAAACTGAAATTGAAATTGAAATTGCATAAGTTGATAAAAAATGCTATGCACTAGCTTTACCGCGGCAGTCCCCGAGTGCCACACATCTTTTTTTTCAAAATTAATAAGACAACTACAATTTTCTTATCTCTATACACAAAAGGGAATGTTTGTATATTTAAAATGGGCGTGGAACTTAACTTTTTGATAACATTATTACATAAGGATATTAAGGGAAGTATTGCAGCTAAATACTTGAAGTTTGTGACCGTTTCTTAGTGTATATTGGCTGTACAGCAAACGAATTTAAAATTGCATAGGCACCTACATACCTCCTGCATAATTATTTTGTTGTATAAAATTATCGCGTCACAATGTTTGTTATCGAACTCCTACGAAACGGCTCGACTGATTTTAATTTTTAATTTTTTATGTACATTTAATAGGTATGAGATTAGGTATAAAAGTATATTTTAAACCGCTTGGTAGAGGAGGGGAGGGAGGGAGCAATTCCTGTAGTTACTAAACTATTAACCCAACAGATGGCGCTATGTCCGCCTCATAATTATTTTTCTTGTTGAATGACAGATGGTACTATGTCCGCCTCATGCAGGAGAATCGCCGTCGTTCGTATTTCAAACAGAACAAAATTATTGTTTGGTATTTTTTTTCATCGGCGATCATCGTCACACACACGCTATTTTTTATAAAATATGCACTAGAAATATATTGTATGGCAAAACAACGTTTGCCGGGTAATCTAGTTTTGGTATATTTTAAATACTAATGAAAAAAATGTCCTGAGAGTTTTATGGAGTTACTTTAGTGATTTAATGCATTTAAAAAAAAAAAAAAAAAAAAAAATCTAAACAAATTTATAGGGTGTGGCATTTACCATATAAAAACCCCTTTTTCTTTGCAGATATATACAGAAATATAATAGCAAAACACTACACATTTCGTGTGCTTTACCCTTTTCATATTCGTTTTGATGAAAAATTATGAAGGAGTGGTCAAGTGGGCGTTGAAACTCTCAAAAACTAATTTTGGTATATTTTGGGAACTAGTAGAGAAAATGGACTGACATATTTTAGAGTTAATCCGTTGATGTAGTGTATTACTATAAAAAGCAGACAGAATATTATGAGTGGGCGTGGCATATTACTGCAATAATTTTTATATCTAATTAAGGAAGGAACTTATATTTTTGTGCAGTGCTTTCCAGAAATACGTAAGTATTGGACTGGACACATGGACCACAAAAAGGAAATATTTATTTTTTTTTTTAATTTTAAATAAAACGAAAATATTCAAATTATGTTTAATGTTAAAGTTTCATCCATTTTTCTATCACAAAAACTTTGTTATGTAGCGAAGCTTGTCGCGTCGTAGCTAGTAAACCTATAAAAATTATTTGCATTTGAAAATTTAAATAATTTCTAAAATTATTGTTTTTGTATTAATAACTTCAACAAGTCATTCAAAATAATCAAATCAAAAATTTATTTTGGCATCTAGTTTTACGCTTGTAAGCAACAGAACAGAATATTTTTATTTTTTGTTTTGTTTGTAATTTTTGTCTTGGCGGACTTAAATGCAATAGTGTCTATTTTAATGGTTGTTATTTAAAATTGTAACTCACCATGGGTGGGCAGGTAAATCAATGATTTTTTTTTTCCTTTTTTGACTTTTGTATACGCAAAACATTTGCGGCAGTACGAAACACCCACTAACGCTTTGTTGTTCTTTATTTTTTTTGACTTTGCTTAGAGGGTCTTGTTTGTTTAAAGAAAATCATTATTTGTTGTTGTTGTTGTTTTTATTTACCCAGTTTTTGGTTAAGTATTTATTTACTTAAAGTCGTGATTTTTCTTTGAATGTTGTTAATAATAAAAATTCAATGAAATTAACACAATGAATGGAAATATAAATTATGTTGTGCTGTCTTTTTAATGTTGGTTGTTATGTTAACAAAGTGCCAGCTTAAGTTAAATCAAAAATATTAAAATTTGACATAACTGTCTATAACGTGATTGCTTTAAGGGTTTCTATTGTTTAATTTTTTTTTTTCAATAATTTAAGTTTGTCAGTTTTTTCTATTATTTTTCGAACTCGTGTTGGTTTTTTATACCTTATAAATAAATATGTAAATGAACTCGTTAAGTATTGTTAGGAAAAATGAAATATATTTAACATTTATGCTAAATATTATGTTAGTTAGATGTGTGCTAAAAGTTAAAGGTCGATTTCTGAGGATTTTTAATGTAAAAATTAAATAACTGCTGCCAAATCAATGTGATGTTGCACTTTAGTATTAAAATTATCAGGAAAAATCCTGATGTTGCAATTTGTACTAAGAACATTGAATATATTTATCTTCAAATATGTATGTATGTAACATCCATAAGCAGGTTGGATAAAACTAATTTTGTATGCATGCGACATTAATCGTAAGCGAACATAACAAAATTTTAATATGCTGATTCTTTAAATTTATATTTTTTTTTGGAATATTTTTTAGAAATAAAATAATATAAAACAAATATATGAGAAAAATTGGTGTCATGGTTGATATTGTGGGAAAACTCTGGAACTTTACCCTAATTGTAACCCTTGGGTTTTCTTACAAGACTGCAAATGACAAATGACAGATGTTGCTTCGTATAGCCTATCCATCAATTTTTGCTCAAAGAATACTCAATATGAAATACAAATTATCTGTAAGATGACATCTTTGCTTTAATTATTGGCAAGTTTTAATAACTTAATTAACAAATTACAACAGAATAGTTTTTTTTTCTTTTTATTAAATGTAACAGGTTTTCCAATAAGAGTGATATGATTTCTTTAAAAAAACACTCTTATGGTGTTTTCTTTTCTACAAAAAAATGGTGCATCTCCATGCAGAAAATATACTTTGGTGTTCGTTGCTTAAAAAGGCATTGCACTTTATGCCCCGTAAAATTCGACAGTGTTGATAGTGCCCTGTAAAAATATCTGTTAAAATAGGGCGTTCCACTTTTTCATAAGTTGTGTTTTGTTCTAGTGAAATAACAAGCTGCATTATTACAGGGTTGGCCAGAAATTTTAAACATGTACCTTTCAGCAAGGTGCCATTTTGTGTGTAGAAAAGAAAACATCATTACTGTTAAAGAAATTCAAAGTTTTTTTTTTATTTTATGTGAAGTACAATCGATACAATTAAGTTCTAAAAAAAACGTCATTCAAATGGCCTCCACGATTTCTTCTGCAGGAACGAGTTCGATGAACCAAATTTTCGAGCACTTTTTCCACTAAATCAAGTCGTATGTCATGAATGGCACGTTCACTATTGACTTGTAAATCTGAAGAGAGGAGTTTGGTTTATTTCGAAAGACCAAGGACTTCAGATAACCCCACAAGAAATATTCTAATGGTGTTAAATCACAACTTCTTGGAGCCCATTCAATATCACAAATTCTTGAAATAATCGAATCTCCAAACTTTTTTCGCAATAATTCAATTGTTACATTGGCTGTGTGGCACGTAGCCCCGTCTTGTTGGAACCAAATGTTGTCAAGATCAACGTCTTCCAATTTCGGCCATGAAAAGTTGGTTATCTACGATCTATACCGCTCTCCATTGACAGTAACGGTGGTACCAGTTTCATTTCGAAAGAAGTACGGACTAGTGATTCCACCAAACCAAAAACCACACCAAACTTTCAATTTAGGTGAATTTTATGGTTTTTCATGAATAATTTGTGGATATTCTTCGCACCAGAATCGACAGTTTTGTTTATTAACCGCATCACTCAGATGAAAGTGAGAGTCATCGCAGGAAATGTTTTCTTAAAAAAATCGTTATCGTTTTCAAGTTTTTCCAAGGCAAAATTAGCAAATTCACGACGTTTACGGTGGTCCAATGATGAAATTGTAAACACTACTGAATACAATGCAAAACATTATAAATGGCCGAAACGTCACTTCAAAATCATATCATCCCTATTGGAAAACCTTTTACAATTAATGATTAACAATTTTGATGTTCAACCACATTTTAGTGCTGTGCTTCTTCACTTGCTTAAAATAACTAGACATCGGGCATACATGTATCCAAAAGTGAAATCGACAATGCTATGATTAGCTTCTTGAAATTTTTTGTTTGGAGGCTTGACAAGTAATAATACACTGACTGTTACTATGAAAAGCGGTAGCTCCAGAGTTGAGCTACTTTCTAGCGGGCTTACGACATGTTTCTCGCTAAGCTCCTTGTGTAATAAAAATTTTTAAATATTTTATTTTACATATCTTACAACAACAAAATTCAATTAATATAATACAAGTATCAGATTCCATGAAAACACAAGAAATGATAAAAGACGCACTTAAATTCAAATGCATCTTCATGTCAATACTGACATCTCTCAATATTTAAACAATATAGAAACACCCACAATTATTATTTAAAATTTTTCATAATTTGTTAGTTTCTTTTTTCCTTCATTAGAAAACACTAGACGCCACTTTATTTTTTAGGTATGCATTGCATGTACATAAGCTTGTACGTATGTAGGTTTGTGTGTCTTCAAAATGTTGTAGTATTCAAAATAATCAACTGCAAACCCACTATACATGATCATCATGGAATAATTGTGTAGAGGAAGAGAGAGAGAAAAAAAACATACAAATATTTTTTTAATATTATCAATTACCTTTTGGTAGGATTAAGCAAACAAAAAATATCACGACATGTTGATATGGAAGACATCATCAGCATGTTGTGTAAAATGAAGAAAAAATTCAAAATATTGTAAAAATTGCATGTGGTAGCAAATTGTGATTTGCTTTTTTTTTAAATATTTTTTTTAATAAACTCTTTCTTTTCTCTGCAAATAATTATTGGGAAGATGTTGGATTGGTGAGGGTGCATGTTGGATCAATGTTGCAAATTTGTTTTGTTTATCTGACAAATTAAATTTCGTAAATGGATTGTTATTTGCTTTATTAAGAGATACAATCAATAAATTTTAAACAAATTAATGTTGACAGTTGATTAAATAGTTTTCAACAGTTTTACTTTTCTATTGAAATTTAATTCAACATAAATTAAAGTCATACATATATATTTTTTCTAACATTTTCAATTTCAGAATGAAATAGGGGTCAACAAATCCTTAATAAGTATAAATATATATGGAAAGATCTTTATAAAGCGATAAAAGTTACTTTTATATTTGTGATTTTTATACCGAAAATGAAATGGAAGTTGTAAAGAGAAAGTTTTACAATTGTGGAACGCATCCTTTTAATATAAAAAAAAATTACTGTAAATAAAAAAAGACGTGTGGCACTCAGGGACTGTGGCGGTAAAGCTATTGCATAGCATTTTGTATCAACTTATGCAATTTCAATTTCAATTTCAGCTTTCTAGCTATACAGGAAGTGCCCCATACAAAGAAGGAGCACACTAGTCCCCCCAGGTAAAAAGTGCCTTACCTTAGTATCCTATGTTCTTCTTCTGGTTCTTAACCTACCTGCCCAAATCAGTTCAGCCATTCTTGAGTTATAAATAGTGTAACTAATACGACTGTCTTTTATATACATATAATAGATATATCTGCTTATTCGATAACACTTGCTAGTTTGGAAACACTTAGCCAAGACACACTTGTGTTCAGTCGAGACACAAGTTTTAGAAAAGACACAAACCTTAGCAAAAACACAAACCACCTGCGGGAATTCCCAAAATTTTGGACAAAATCCCCTCAAAATCTTAGAAATCCCGTAAAATTTCCCGGGAAAAGTGGCAACACCGGACGAGAATTCTCAAAAACTTAGACAAAAATCACCTAAAAATTCCAGAAATCCCGGAAAATATCCCAGGAAAAGTGGCAACACTGGATATGTAAAAAATTTCCAAGGCGGCAACACTGTATAGTCATCATACATAGACTATACAAAAAAGAAGTTTTCATTAAAAAAAAAACCAAAGACTTAAGAAACAAACAAAGTGTCAGAATTTTTCGTTTCATAAACAAAAGACTTAAGAAACAAACGTTTCAAAATGTCTTGATTAGGTCGCCTCAAAGCCCGCGATAAATTATACTTTGTATAATTTTTCTGCTTATTATAAATTTAGTTATACAAAATTTATTTAAACTGAACTCATTTTTTTTACTTTTAGGACTCCAAAGTAGTTCAAACTTGTAATTCAAACAATAATTTTTCTAGTATGCAGCAGATTCCTGAACCACATGTCCATTAATATTTCTTTAAAATGTGGGTATTTCCAGATGGTAGAGTTCTTCATCAAGTGGGGCGCAAATTATTGACATTGAAAGACAGTAATTTTTTAAGGATTCTGACCGTACTCACGCTCAAACAGTCATTCAAATGTAAGAAAAATTTGTTGATAAACAATTTTCTTATTTGTGTTCATATTATTTTACAGCTTCTCGTAATATTTTCTTTTAGCATTTCAACCAGAAAACCTTGTATTTCTTTCAAACATAAGTTTTTGCATTTAAGTTGTAAACTTTATCCTGCATAAAAACTCTTGACTGATGCTTTTTATTAAACACGATCAGACAAGAAGCAATATGACTGCTGATTGTCTCTCAACCATATTTTTTTTCTTTTTTTTTTTTTTTGCTGATGATCTGTTGACTTGCGAAGTAAATTTTCACACTATCAAAGCAAGCGAAAGTTTAAGCATAAATGTCACTCATGTTAAATATTGTGTGTTTCACGTAAGACTGATACAAATCACCAAGTCAAGCATCAAGTATGCACGGAGGCTAATGATCATGATAATGATTTTATTATTATCGCAATAATTTAAACTAAATAGTTTTCACAAGTACAAAAATATTAACAATAAAATACATATCAAAGTTTTATTCTAATTCTTATCAGAAAAAGTTTAAATTTAGTGTTAACCAAATAAATAACTTAATTTCAAATATATATAAAATCTTACAATACTCGTATATGTAAGTACATACATACAAACATACAATTTCTCTAAAAATTCTTGAAAAAAAAATCCATATACTTAAAGACACTTAACCTTAATAATGCCTGTCACTTGGGTATCATGTGATCTGTCTGAACCAATCACAAATCTCTTCTATAATCAAGTATTTGCATACATATGGTGAAGTTTTACTTCTTTCTTTATCTATTTATTGGTCAGTCTTGGCACAACAAATTTTTATGAACTTTTCGTGATCAAATTAGTTAAATGTTTTTATCCACAGGCTAGAAAATGTTTCATTTCTTTAAACGTACCACATACCAAAGAATTTTTATTTCTCAATTGTTTCTTTTTGTGCTGCATATTTATTTACATATATTTTCTTTTTTTTTTTTGGCAGGCAGCGGTAGTGGGTGCATCAAAAAAAAAAAAAAAAAAAAGAAAAGAAAAAATTACACGTTTCGCGTTAATTTGAAGTTTACTTAAGCTTTATAGGCAAACATATTTCTATATATTATGTTCAATATATATAATTTATTTAGAAAATTTGTTTGGTTTATTTTACTAACCATAACAGAGATGTCTTATTGTCGGTAAGCAGATTTAATAATAGTAATATTTCTTAGATAATATTGATATTTAGTAAAATATTTTCCAAGCTTTTGGCGACAGTAGTTGGTTGTTTGGGAGAAGCTATTGCATTGAAGGTATTTATTTATAAAACAAGAATATTTTTTAAGGTAGTTTTGTCCAATAGAAGTTGAAGTACAGATAAAGCCTGAAGAAAGCTGAAATTCTGTTTTTGGTTTTATAATTTTTAATTGTAAGACCAGCATGCAGCAGATAATCCCTACTTTTGTTAATGAGAAAGGGATAGGATAAAGAAGATAAGTGGTGAAAATGTAGAAGAAGGCTTAATTCTTTATCATACTCTACTTTGCTCGCTTTGGTAATTTTATAACAGTGTTGTAGCGCCACTGGTGTAAAGTAGACGCATTTATATTCTTAACTGTATGATCAGTCCTTTTGTTTATGATTAACTTCGCCGACAAACTTGAAATTAAAAACCTTTTCTTTGATCGAAGATTTCTTTGAAATGTGCATAAATATAATGAGCCTGGAATAGATTTTAACTCACATTTAGCACAACTTTTTTTGGAAGAGGAAAATACAAGAAAGGGCTCAATGCCTTCAACGCCTGCAGGAATTCCATAGGGAAGAACTGGTGTCTGCAGCCGAAGCTGTACAGTGATATCTAACGGTTGTGTCGTATGGAGGGTGATATTGATGAGTCAGAGCAATAGGTAAGGATTTGCTAAGGTCCAGAGTTGTGCGTCACTGAATGTCACAGTTGCCTAGAGAAGCATTTCAAAGGTTGCCTTGGATGTAATTCTTCACCTACTTCCCATTGAGGTATCTGTGAAGCGAATCACAGCATGAAGTTTGCTCATAATTTAAAAGCCGAGTTTTGTAAGGAACATATTACCAGGTCACACAAATACTCTAAAAGAAAATTATTTAAAGTATGCTGAAGTCCATATTCCTGGGTTTACGTACTTAAAAGTTATTGAGATTGATTTTAGTAGGACGCCCGTACTAGTCATAGCGGATAAGGAATTTCGAGTCAAATCTAATAAACTGTACGAAGATTGCAAGTTATTTACAGACGAGTCGAAAATGGAAATAGGCTTACGAGCTGGCATCTACTTTTTAAGGAACAGGCATTTGTAAGTATTTTCGAAGACAGAAATCCTAGGGATTTTCAGGGCCATGGAGTTGGTGGAAGAATTTGTAGCTGAGGGCTGGAAAGTAACCTTCTAAGTTGACAGTCATTCGGCCCTGATAGGTTTAAACGGACGCAGTGTCACATCGAATCTAGTCAGCAAGTGTAGGCTAGCTTTAAATTTTCTTATGGGCAAATGTAGCATTGGGCTATTGGGTTCCAGATCATAGCAATATTGAGAGAAATGTAACAAAACAAAAGTTTTCGTATTAAATTTACATTTCAAAGTTATATATGTAGAATTTGCTTATGTTTAGTGGCTTCTTCCGAAAACGTGGTTTGTTCTATTCAGCCGTACATATATATATATAGAAATCTAAAATGAAGTTAGATATTTAAAACTTTTTTTTTGTTGCTTAATATTTAGGGTGTTTGTTATAGAGTGACACAAGTTTAAATCATAATAAAAAAAGGAAATATATTTTTAATATTAATGAAACGGGCTTTATTGGAAAGAAAATTTTATGAAATTAATGTTTTAATATAAGTTATGGCATGTGGCCGCCATGGCTGGCGCGTAGAAGGCGCAATCTGGAACACCAATTTTCAAAAACTTTTCGCAGCATTTGCGGCCGTATTTCGCTGATAACTCTTTAAATGATGATTTCCAAGTGTTCAATTGTTTGAGTGACTTAACATAACCTCAAAGCAAATAATCTAAAGGGGTTAAATCACACGAAACTACGTGAAATTATTTATTCATAAAAATTTACTTTGATGAGTTTGACGAATAGAACAATTATTTTGATTAAAAATTTTAACAATTTGCACGCGTTGCTCTGGCGTAAGTCGATTCATAATGAAATTTTAAAGAAATTAAGCAAAAAGCAACTAGCAGGTGTTAAATAGGTGCTCAAGTAAAGCAGTTTTGACAACTCAAAATTGTGACACTCTATAAAAAAAAAACCCCTTTATTACCAATGTCTTATTCTCTCTGATCGTTATATTACGAACTGTAGCCTAAATATCAACAAATATTAGTAATAAGCATAATAATTTTATTATATACAAAATAAGTTTTAACTAATTTTTTCATTATACAACACCATAACAAAGCGAAGCATTTGACTAGATATTCGTTAAAATCGTTTATGAATAAACTATTAGATACCAAATAAATTAATTACAAAAATCCCAGAAAATTTTGAGAGATCCCCCGATTTATTGAAAATATCTTAAAGAGTAAAATTAAATTGAAACCAAACTTTTACTTTCATTAATCTCTAATAATAAAAAAAATATATAAAATGCTTTAAGTTATCAAACAACCTCGACAGTGAATATTTGATTCATCAAATAATTGAACAGTCGACTAAAGTGAATGTCCTTTAAATAAGCACAGCGTGTAAATGCTGCAGATTAGAAGTTTTTAAACAATTTGGATTATAGTATTTTTAATTCTTTGATTTTTTGTAATTTTTAAAATTTCAAAAATAGCAATAACAAATTAAGTGTAAAGCAATCATAGATTTTAGTTCAAAACTTGTACCATCTCAGTCCTAAATGTAGTTTTGGCACTTTAAATGCTTTAAAAATTAATATATAAATTTTAAGCCAAAACATTCAATAATTGAACAGCATTAATAATTTTTACCAAAATTTATTGCTAAATATTAAAAACAAATACTTTAAATTTCACGTGTAATAAAATATGCCAATAAGCAGTTTTTTTTTCAAATTACACTAATTAAAAAGATTCCCATAACTTTATAGTTTCTTTCATGTTTTATTTTTTATTTATAAGCATATGTTTGATAAATTGTAAAATATTAAAAATTGCAATTAAATTATGGTTTTGTTTATTTTAAAGAATATTTTTCAGAAGATTAATTAATTAAATTCATTCAAGTGTGGTAAAAAAACAAAACCAAATAAATCGAATCGAAA
This sequence comes from Lypha dubia, assembly GCA_947311025.1. Taxonomy (NCBI): domain Eukaryota; kingdom Metazoa; phylum Arthropoda; class Insecta; order Diptera; family Tachinidae; genus Lypha; species Lypha dubia. The sequence goes on from OX371260.1 coordinate 125,410,257, forward strand.
AAGATTAACACAAATATTTAATGAACGTCATCAAATAAATGTTGAAAACAAGTTCTTTATGATCCAGTGTTAATGTCTCAACAAACAAAAGATACGAGTAGATAACAAATTATTATCAATAATATTTAAATGAAGAAAGTTAATAAAATATAAAAATAATATACACAAAAGAAAAGAGAACAAAACTCTGAAAACAATAGTATTATTTATTTTATTAATTATTTTGAGAAAAACAATCAAGAAGGCATAAAATCGCACTGTGTATACGAATAAATTTGCAAATAATGAGCAGAAAATATGTTTTGGTTTTTAAAACACCCATCTGACATGTTACGTACGTTTTGTGACAAACCTGGATTATAAAAAGATCTTTACTTACTTGTTTCAATATATTTTTTTGGGGGCGTTCTTAGTATAAATTCGTCCAAATTAATTCAAGTTGCTTTAATGGCAGCATATTTAATGAGCGAGCGAGTTGTTGTTATTTGAGCTGCAATTAAAACAAATAAATATTTATATTAATCTAAATTTAAATTGGAATAAATTTTGTTTTTAATATAATTCGAATTAAATCAAAATTTAAATTAAACCTTTATGAGATACAAAATATGCGAATGACTTAAGCGAATAATATAAAAATTTACAAATTCAAGTTTTTTTTTGGGAATAAATTTTAAATAAATTATGATATTAAATGAATTATAGGCTTTAATTCTGAAGGTTATTTCAGTTCAAATATCATTTGTGTAAAGCGAAAATGGCAAAAAGAAGACCAAAAAAAAATTTTTTTTAAATTTACTTTGTAGATTGTAGAAGCAGAGAATAATAAGAAGCCTTATTCTGAAGCTCAAATGGTTTGCTTAAGACTTCGCTATCCACATTATCGCTGTCATCAGACATCTTATAAAAACATTGGTAGTTTTACTCAAGCCGTATAAAACTTATTGTTAAGATCAAGGATCCTTAAAGATTTAGTATCCGAAGGTGACTTATTTATTAGTAAACTTAAAAGAAATGCCAAAAAGAAAGTTTTAATTTGTGTTTAATTTTAATGCTGCATTTAAATAATACTGCATGTATTGTACTTTTCCAAGCTCTTCCATATTTTACAACAGCAATAAAATGAAATAATATTTAACTCTCATACAGTTTTCGACTAAATTATTTTATAGTCAAAAGAGTTCTTATCTAACAACATATAGCGCCCACTGTGCTAAAAATATCTACATATTATTTTATATATCGTGTATGCTAAATCCTTGTCTATAGTTCATCCCTATATTTTTATTTGTGTCAGACTATTAGTTTGGAAGATGTTAACTTTCCATGCCCTGCATATTTATGAAATACTGTGGAATTTTTCATAGAGCTTATAGGCTCTGCTACCGCCGTAGGTTAGAAGTAGCATTGCTAGTCTTGTATTCCGAAGGTTGTCAAATAAGCTAGTCATAGTTTTCCCCCTATCAGGCCAAGTTCGGCCACACAGTGTGTATATTTACACGAAACCATTCGAGCTGTTTTTACCCCCCTCATAACTTTGCTCCTCTTGATCGTAATATAATGAAACTTAAAACATAAAGTCACCCCACAGAGGTGACGTCACAGGTTAAAATTGAATGTTCTACCGTAAAAGCTTCCCGAGATATTAATGTATGAAAAGTCCATATTTTAGTACACTAACTGATCATCAATATTATTGGTCTCTTCCAGTATAGCTAGAGAGCTGAAAACCGGTACACAAGTAGGTCTTGCTGAGAAATTAACCAGAAAAATCTGAAAGCGGGCACTTTCCACCCGGGGGCGACTAGGGTGTCCCTTCTTTGTATATCTAGAAAGCTCAAATCTCGTACTCAAAATAATTTTTAAACGGACACTTTTCACGTTCCCCTTCTTTGTATGGGGCACTTCCAGTAAAGCTAGACAGCTGCCTTTCTAATATGGGAAAGAATTCTTGGAAAAATATTGCCAAGGTTACAGGTTGCCTAGAAATGAGATGGAATTGTACCTATCAAGAACTTGGACCTTATTTTGATCTCCACTTCCAAAAGAAGAAAAGACATGATTGCAAAATGTTTATATCAACTAATGGCATTGTCTTTTCTGAAAATAATGTTGCATTAATGCTACATTATTTAATTTTCGTGATCCATTTTAAAAAATATGTAATATATTTAAAAGCGATTTCGTTCCTTTCTAATTATGTTGCACCAATAAATGGCAAAATTTGCAACATATTTTGCCCTCTACTATCAAGTCGGGGTGAGATACTGCCCATTTTAATTACTTTGTTGTTAAGTACCTTTTTATACAAGTAAGAACTTTTATTATTGTTATTCTATGAATTTGCTTAAGTGAAAAAATCATTATTAAAAAAAAAAAAACCTTGTATAAAAACTGAAATTCGGCTCATTTACCTGTCCATGCTGAGAGAAAACCACCACAATCAATAAAGGCTGTAAGCACAGACGTAATGCTATAATATGAGCGAGTTTAAGAACCAGACGCAGCAGGAGTTGCTTAAAAATAGTGAAAGTGATAAGGGAGATCAATTTATATCTCTGCATGTGTCTAAACTTTCCATTGATCAACTTCGAGAAATAATGTTAAAAAGAAATCTTACAGTGGAAGGAAGTGGCCAAAATATAGAATATAATTTGATAATATCTTTAGGCTGCTGTGAAGTTAATGTTGCTCTAGACACATTAAATTCTCGTCAATGGAATGAATTGTTTAATGATGACAAATCCAAATTAAACGCAACTGACTATGTTGCAGATGAAGCAGGAAACAGAAAATATTCGGAAGAAACAAGAGCGGCCGAAAAACAGAAACAAGAGCGCCCAAGAAAACAGAGATAAGAGCGCCCAAGAAAACACTAAAGGAAGCACAACAAGAATTGGCATTAAACTGTGGATTTGGAAATGAAATTATATGGGTTTTGTAACTTATGAACATACACATACATGCTCCCCATAAATAGTAGTATAGATTTAATATCAACTTACATACATCCATATGTATACTTTAATTATGTATGTTGAGTGCAGATGACGCTATTTATATTTATTTATATACATATATTCGTTTATAAATACGCTAAAAAAAAAAATACAAAAAAATCTTTAATAATTCCTTAGAGATCGTTCGGATACTAGTGATTGGTGCATGATTTATATTGATGGAACTGGAAGGGTTTGCCAAAATTGGAAATTGTTTGTAAATGGGAATATTTTGCCACCAGGAACAATGACAACTCCGCAAAAAAGTGTTTATAATTTTTGTAAAAACGACGAAGTTATACTGGATGTTTTTATTGCACACCTAGTGGCATAGCAAAAGCTATGAATGCAGCTCAAAAAACGTCAGCAGTAAAATGGTACAGGAGCAGCTTGTGTGCCAGTAACAGCTTAAGTATTGCCTGTTGCTGGCCCATTTGTGGCGGCAGCTGGTATAATTGTATTAAGTGTCGGAGTATTCACTTCTTTGACTAAAATACGAGTACATTGGCTTTTTAGACGAAGATTTGAACAAAAAATCTTAATAAATACTTTTGCAATAAAATTTTGTTGCTAAATTTTTGGAAATAAAAGCTGATGAGAAAACAATGTAATATGTCTGACGTCTTTTATTGATAAAATTGCACTAAAAACCGTAAAAACATTGAAACGCTACGTATACATTAATGTGAAGCCTCAAATATTTTGTACCATTGTGGCAATAAAAAATGTACCACTTTTTAAAGTTAGTGGCAAACTGTAAAATGTGCTACACTTTGAAAGGGAAACATTTTTGTTCAGAAAAGAAAACACCATAAGTATATATGCCAAAATCAAATAATTATTGATTAAAGCAAATATGGTTGCATTAAACATTCTTCAATTATTAAAATATTTGATGCGACAATAAAATAATCGTTTTGGGATTCGTCCCATAAAAATTTAATTTATCAAATAAAGTATTTTCGCTTCTACAAGAGTATCTTTTGCAAATGAAAATAATAAAAGTTTATTTAAAATTACTGTTTATTGTGACCATACAGTGTTTGTTTTCTGAAAAGAAACAAAATAGCTGTCAATCGTATATAACTTCACTCGTTCATAGAATTTACTAAGACGAGGAGATGTGAAGTGAAAAAATTATTTAATTTTGAAAGTTATTAAATTTTACATCAAAATAAAAGTGCACCTGAAATCTTCAACATCAGTGGTTTAAGGTATATATTCGAGTACATACTAATATATGAAGTGATTTAAATATACGAATGTAAGTTTCTTTGCAGCATGACGAAAAAAATTCTACGGAACTGCAAAAGATGGCAATTGGATTTTACATAAATATGCGCATAAATTATTAATTTTCTTAAATCTAATTTGTCCAGAAAAGTTTATTTGATAAATATTTTCAAATAAAAATATTTATCAAAAATATAACTTGATTTAATTTCATTGAATATGTATTTGTGTGAACATTTTTCTTTTACATATGAAAAGTAATATTATCAGGCTCAAGTTCAGTTTTATTGAATTAATGAAAATTCAAAATTACTAAAAGTTTTTTATGTTGAAAAAATATTATTATTTATATCCTATCAGTTTATAGCAGAACGTATCCGTACTGATTTCAAGGCCGCTACACCTCTCATCAGCGTTCACTTGTCCATCTTTGCAATTTTCGTAAAGTGGATACTAATTGAGAAGAATATCCACTATTTTACCAGTTTTCAACAGAAATAGAATATGAGAATTAATTTTTAATTCAATTTTTATTCTGTTGAAAACTGATTGGGAATATTCGGCGTTATTGTTTAATTATTTGCTAATCTCTTCTTTTAATAAGAAAACAGTTACAGCAATTGGTTTATTATTTTTCGTTTTTTGGGAAATTATACATTTATCTTTTAAGACCAGAAACATGAGTTAAATCTATTTGGCTCATGTCAATATGTAACTTATTTTATGTCCAAAAAGTTATTAACAAAATATCCTTAAACATTTAATCCATCTCTAAGCATGCTGCTATAAATCCAACTTAACTAGTGGCATATCTAAGTATTGATAACACCATTTTCTAATACAAATACACACAGACACACATAAGACAGGTGGCTTAATCATAATTTAAAGATTCTTAAGATTTCCTTATACGACACGAGTAAATACATACAAACATTCATATGTTCAATTTTGATTTTTTATTTGTTGTTTTTTTTTGCAGCTGCTAATACGACAAGATATTTGTAATCTTTATTTTCATATCCATTAATAGTTATGACAGCTTTTAATAAACAGCTTAACAAAACTGGCGGTTTTTCTGAAAAAGTTTAACAACCGAAAAAAAAAATATTTATAAAGTTGTTTTTTCATCTACTTCTTCTTCTTCTAACCAACAGAATTATCACTAACAGACCATCTATGCAAAAAAAATAAAACATAACATAATTAAAAATTTTTTTCTTTACTTTTCTTACACAGATTATTACGCGTAGATGGATGAGGAAAATTAAATAAATGAATGCACAGTGGTAAGTAGTGCTGAAAAATCTATATGTAATATTTAGTTTAAAGCTACTTGAATTATTTTTCAATATGTGTAGTATGTTTTTTTTTTTTTGGAATTTTTTATAATCACTGTAATTGTATTTTGTACATTTGTAACAAGTAAATCTGTAGAAATATTGTAGCTGTTTTAATGTCTGTTACACTCTCACACATTTATTGACCCCATTCTGTCTGAATGGTAGCTGGTAAAAAGTTAAATCTGTAAGTGTAACTACAGCTAAGCACTTACATGTGTATGTATGTATGTATGTATGTGTGTATGTATGCATGTGTGTATCTTTGTAAGTTTATGCATTTTATAGTCATTTTGTGTTTTATATGCGAGATGTTTGGAATGTTGGCGGCTTTATTAATGCATGTCAAAAAATTACAAAAAAAAAAAAACAAAAAACAAGAAACAACCAGCAAAGATGCTTTGTCGGAAAAATTGATGGTGTTCAAAAAAAGAGGAAAAAAAAAAACTTAAAAACACTACACTTCAAAAGTTGGCCCCCCAACAGAGAATGAAGGTGGTACAAAACACGTACAAATAAAAAAAAGTAGTAGTTTTGAGTTCATCTTAATTGTGGCAATAAATATCAACAGAACTTTAAAAATATCGTTACGGTAAATATTTGTATTTGCAACGGTGAGTTGTATTAAACTGCTTGAAGTTTATGTGTTTTCGGTTATTAACTCAATATTTAAATCATCAAAATTATTATAGCGATATTGAGATTATTTTTTAATACTTTTATCAAGTAAACTAAATGTGTTAGATAAACTCAGAAGGAGCAGAGAAAAGAGAAAAATTTTTATAGATCTCTAATTTGTATGAGCGAAATTTTTTAAACAATGTTATGAATGAATTGAAATGACATAAAGTAGAAACTACTAAATTTAAGTATACGATACGTTCTATTCATATAGAAGGTGAAAGTTATGGCATTTAAGTACCTTGGGAAATGAGGCCACTTTTGGATGCTAATTGTACAGTGTATTGTACTGGAGCTAGGAAAGTAAGCTATATTAAGAAAGATAAAGAGATTATTAGCTCTGGTCATATGATTTTAATTTTCCCCATATTGACATTGACTGTCTTTAGTCCTTCTTAGTCTTACACAGTCATACACAGGTATTTGGCAGACTCTTGTGTGCAAGGAAACGCATTAAAAAATTATTCATCCGATAAAATGCCAATTACGCAAACTGGGGATCCCCTATCGACGATGGGTTAGGGAATGTATACCAATAAACGCTGGTTTAATGCTGGGATGTGTTCTACTTTTATTTATATATCTCTTCAATATTGTATTGGGCAGCATTAGAGCTAGATTATAGCAAAAACACAGAGAAATCAGATAGGACCTTAACCCTAGAAAGGTAAACCTTTTTTTAAACGTTTACAACTAAACCTCGTCTAGCAGGCTACTTTTTAAAAAAATAAGTTTTTAAGCTATTGCATAGCTTCTATCGCGGGTTTTGAGGCGACCGAATCCAGAAATTTTTAAACGTTTGTTTCTTAAGTCTTTTGTTTTTGAAACAAAAAAAGCTGGAAAAAATCTGTCAAAAATCTGTCATTTGTTTTGAAAATAAAAAACCTGGCACAAGTTTGTTTCTTAAGTCTTTTGTTTTGTTAAGTATTTAAATCGCCCAATGTATGTTAACCCCCAAAGTATGCTATTGATTAACATTAACAGTTGATATCATTAACATACAGTATTGCCAGAATAACAAAGGAGTTATTAATTAAAACGTAATAAGGGGCTGTGCACACATTACGTAACGCTCCATGGGGTGGAGGGGTTAAAGATTTGTTACGGCTTGGAAATTTTGGGTGGTAAAAAATCTCTGAAAACAGCGTTACGTAATATGTGCACAGCCCCTAATATAATTGCATAAGTTGATAAAAAAATGCTGTGCAATAGCTTTAACGCGGCAGTCCTCGAGTGCCACATGTCTTGAGGTCTCGAATACCACATGCATGAACACGAAAATGGTGCAAGATGTCTCCATGGGAACATGAGACTATTTGGTCCAGAAACTGTGTTGTCTGAAAGAGGCTATGGGAGAAAATTAACCAATATATCGAGATACGCAGGAGGGAATAGCGGTGGCTTCGGCGCACAGATTGTGTTAGAAGTTTACGTCAGCATTCACCTTACGGTTCATCTGACGGTGTACTTAAATACTGGTGCTTATTAAGCGTCCACCATCGCCCCCGAGCCGCCCTCTCGGGTAAACCTGAAGGCATTCCCGAGGGGACAACAACGGGTAGCAACTTCTCAGACATGACCAAGGCCGACCATGTCCAAACACCTTGCTAAAGTGTGCGAGCTACCTAAACTCTAGTATCTGTTGATTCACAACAATATATAGAGGCTTCACGTTGGTAGACACGAAGTCCGCCCAGCGCTAAGCACCGGTCCAAGCATTAGTCTTTAAACCAACACCTCTCCTAGCTTTTTGTAACAACCACAACCACTACCTGAACTCTCGAAAGAGACCTCAACCAACAACCGGCCACGGAGTCATGTCACCGTCCTTCTCATTGCAAACGCGTGACCTCCATAGTTCATCGGTATTAAAACGATCTCCCATGCGAGCAGCCGGTCCCCGTAGTACCAATTCAAACTACTGGTGGAGTTTCGAAAGTAAATCCCGAGGGATTAGCCTTCTTTTGGTTTTGGTCATGGGCTAGACCTTAGGTACCCTTACACCTTCTATATAGACTTACGTGGCAAGCCACTTCCTTCATTATAAAATATATACACTTCCCGTTGCTCTGTTAATTCAGAGATTGTTCCGTGCATATAAGTTTTTATGGGTAACTGACAAAAGGTTATGTCTATAAAAGTCAGATTACACTTTCCCCGGGAGGTGTTACATCTTGTTGATGAGACTATCTACCCCCCGGGGGGGGGGGGGGGGTGTTCTGCGCACACTGAAAAAAAAACCGGCAACCAACATTTCCAGGCAGGCAATTATCAAGGACACCGTAGAAAAGCCAGACCATCTCACAACTTGCACCGCCGCCTACTTTAACTAGAAACTAACAATTTGCAAAAAAATCTGGAACACAGTAAAGGCTTAGGAAAACCCTGTAAAGTAAAAATTTTTTCATATATTATTTGTAATTCCTTAATTAATTTGGGATTTCTTTGCCAGAGCTCTGGATTTATTATCGAACTGGTTGGTATAACAATTAGAGCAACAAATTTAGAGTACATCTGCAATTGTGTGAAAATCGTTCTATTGTCTGACTTCCATTAGAGAAAAAAAAAAAAAAACGTTGGGATAAAAAAAAACTAAATAAATAAGTTCAGGATTTTAAATAAATTTAAGCACGATCATTAAGCAAAGCGTAAAACTATACTTCTAAAATATAATTAATTTAAATTTTTGTTTTTAAATTAATGTATTCCAAATACGAGTAACTTTGCGAAATAACATTTGCCAACAAATGATTGATGTATCAAAAAGCTTTAGTTTCTCGTGTTGTGCTAAATTGCAAAATTTTTTGGCAAAAAGTTTTAAAAAAAACATTGCAAAAAAAAATACTAGAATTTTTTTTTTTTTTTTTTGTCTAAAAAAACATTTTGGCAAAAAGACATTAAAAGAGGTGTTGCCGGAAGATTTAACTTTGTTTTTATACACTGCAGTAATATTTGAAAATATATATTTTCAAACTGAGAACAGCCCTCTTAATTACATGGTTAATTATATTCAAATTAATATAACAGAAGGGGAGGTTTGAGTTTAAAATAAAAACTAAACAACAAATTTTAAAATATACAAATTAGAATTACTTTAAACAAATACATGTCAAAACTACAACGAAAAAGTTTAAATTAGTTTTTAGAACTCGGCTGCAATACATTTAAGGAAAAAAATCGAATATTTCTTTTCTATAAAACTAAACATTTTAAAACAGTAGTAAGTTTTTAATGCAAATCAGTTAAACAACTATTTTTTCTTGTTTTCTTATGGTCTTCTTTGTTCTATAATTAAACAGTTTGGTTCGATGTTAAAGTTAATTGGGGTTAATATATTCCATTAAAGTTGATTTTAGTTTATTTCACAGCTAAAAATATGAAATACAAATACTTCTAATATAAAACCACCAGCACAGGTTGTTGATATTTTGATATCATTCTTTTTTATTTGATATCATTTTGTCTTTATAACAAAAATAAGTAATGCTTTTGGGTTTATTCCATTTAAACTCAAGCAAGGGGCATATGAAACACGACTTTAAAATAAAATTTAAACTAAATTTTTTAAGGTTTAAAGCAATTTATTTAAAATTGACATTAATGATTCTTATTGTAAGATAGAAATTGATTAAATGTGTAAAAGGGAATAATTAATTCCCTAATTAGTTATTAATAATTCCTAGTTAGAAATTAAATTAAAGAAAAGTGAACAAAAAAATATATGAAAATATTAAACTTTAGAAGTAAATTAGCTTTAAATAAACACATTTTTAAAAAGCAATTAAGTGAGCAGCCACAGAATTTCCTTTGTTCTTTTACATACACTCTCGTTCAGATGATAAGAACTTATTATATTTCTGGATTTGGAAGGCTATTCCTTTTTGAATCCATCGGAAAAGGTGATTCTTTTTTTTTTTTTAATTTAAAAATCACAAAAACAACTTTAAAGTGTAATGAAAATTATTTAAAAGGTCCTTCTTCCATTCACGCACAGAAAAAAATTTTTCACCAATTAACTCTTTACTTAAAAGTATAAAAAAATTTGATTAAATATTTAATTTATTTAATTAAATTTTCAATTTTGTAGTATACTAAAATTATTTATTACAATTAAAAATTTAATTAAATAAATTAAATATTTAATCAAATTTTTTTATACTTTTAAGTAAAGAGTTAATTGGTGAAAAATTTTTTTCTGTGCGATATGATTTAGCTACATAATTTTTATTATAAAGTACCGGATAATTTAATGAGCAATTTTTTAAATTTTTTTTTTATTATTAGAAGACTAAAATCTAAAATATTTCTTGAACAAAGCAATCAATAAAAGAAAATCCTAAAGTATTTTATAGTTTTATTCAATAAATATTGTAGAGTTTTGAATTTTAGTAATGAAGAAATAGTTTTTAAGAAAAATTTCCATTGAGTTGTCCGATACTGTATATCCTTTATATTAAATTCCAAAAAATGTTTGATTTATTTAAAAATTTTTAAACCGGCGGTGAATAAAAATTTCTTTCCAATCCTCTACTCTGCCTGTATTTTTTGCACAATTGAACTGCCTTCTTACCGCAGACCGTAGATCTCTAAGGTCACTTTTCCACCACGATGACTGTGTCCATTTTCCTGGGAAAACAAGTGGAAAGGATAGCTAAAAACTTTTTCTAAAAACGTTGGTGAAATAATCGACTTCCTCTTCCATCTCTCTTGTTGAGTGGCCCTTAAGGTGCCCCAGTTTGCCTTTCTCGGATTCCTACATGGGTCACGCCTTAATCCTGCAAAGTTTAGATTGAAGAATATCCTACTGTGGTCTGAAAAAGAACAGTCCGTGTCAACCCTTCAGTTCTCTACAAAATTCCTATTCCTGTTGGCTAGAGTCTAGTCTATAACCTCCGCCCAATCCCTATTCCTGAACGTTGGCGTATTGACCCTATTACAGATAGATATATAACAAGAAGGTTTAAAATCAAATACTAACTCACGCCTTTTATCCCAAAGTACGTTGGCTAGACACTATCTAATTCTGTTCGTTTCCAACTCTGGCAGCAATCACTTTTCTATTTTATTTACTTGTTTTTTTTTTTCTTTTTTTGTAGGACCAACACGCAGACGAATTCCTCTAGTTATATAATGCATGGTAACAGCAATAGAAAGAAAGGGATAGGATAGTGAGGTTAGATTCTACAAATTTAGAAGAAATTTTAATTCTTTTATTGCGCGTTTTGTTAATTTTAGAGCACTGTTACAGCATCTCTGATGCTAAGTAGACACACTAAAGGTGTGTGAGCAATCATTTTATTAATTATTTTACATCGCTTATGATTTTTGTAAACGACGAATGAACGTTTTCAATTATTGAACAGTTTTTATGCCTTCATCACTTAAGCAGTCCAACAGCAAGTAATACAATGCCACACTGATACAAATAAGAGAAATTTATGATGTTGATTGATATGCCTGACTAGGGATTGAACCCACGTCCTAAGTCACAGTTTTATTTATAGTCAACTTACCCACTACTTCAGATTACACCACAAACAAGTTCAGTGGTTAAGTAGAAAAAATCTGATAGACACTTAGAAGCTAGACTAGTTTTATTTGAACAAAGCGTAAATAAAAACTGTCACAAAAAATTTTTGAGTGGCTAAATTGGCAACTCTTGTAATACCGTACAATTTAATCGAACTCTTTCTTACGATAATAATATAAATTTTTTTAAGAGTTGGGAAAAAGGATCAACAAATTTCCTTACTAATTTTTATGAAAGAAAAAAAAAACAAAACAAAAGACTTAAGGCACAAACTTAGTTATAATAATGCATCTTATAATTTCACTTACATTTTGGAGACTGGTTAGTAACGAATAACTTGTCGTATATTAATTTATAATTCATAAAAATTATATTTTAGAACTTATTTTGTTAAATAAAAGACACTCATAAATTCTCTGAAGTGTCAATGAATACAATTTCAAAATCATATCAATAAATTGTATCTCATAAGGAAATCAAAAATTAAACAATTTTAAATGGCTGGAACTTAAAAGTGCTTCAAGTTTAAATAAAAAAGACTAAAAATAAACGGCCAGGCCAGTATGTAGACTCATATTGTACAGCCAAATTTTTATGAGCAAAAAAAAAAATAAGAAAAATCAAAAATATTTTTACTTTTAATTAATTATAAATGCTTATCGTACACCAAATTTTTATTTCATTTTAATTTTTGTCTCTTTACTACACTATGTTGGCTTTCAGTTAAAGGGAAATTGTAAAAAATTTAAAAAGCAACTAAACAAAAAAAAATGGAACGAAATATATTGAAATTAATTCTCAAATTCCAGATTTGGCAATGGGTTTCAATTTACCAGGCAACACATAAAACATGGAATGAAATAAAAGAAAAACATTATAAAAATTTTTACTCTACGAAGTCCATTTGTATGTTGTGTCTTTGTATGTTGTGGGCTATAGTTTATAATTGTTTACAGTTGTTGTTACTTTTATTTTTATTAAGTTTCGAGTTTTCTTATTTATTTTGTAAAACATTGTGGTATTTTTTTGAGTGGCATTTTCGATTTTTTTATGAATTTTGTTCCATGAAAAAGAAACTTCCAAAATAAAAATAGCAGTTATGAAGGCGGTAGGAGAATTACTTTACGATATGAATTCTTGTCGCAAATAAGCGACATTTTAGATCGATGTTTCTGTGATATTAAATGCACTAAAGTGCGTTGTTGCATGTTGTCATTCGCGACAAAGCGATCAATTTTTGCAATGAAGCAATCACGGAAGTTCTAGTGCTCTGATTATATCATGGCATAATTTTTTTTAGTAAATTTTTTTAATAAGTACTTAAGTAAATATTTTCATTTATTTTCAGCAAAAAATATATAGTAAAACTTATCAAATATTTGTTAATTTTCTTTTTTGAGTGTATATTAACTAAATTAAAAAAAAAAAATTAAACAGCTTTTAAGATCTCTTAGGTCTGCGACGTGCCTCGTATTTGTTGTCCATGTAAGTAACTATGTATTTTTTTTCTCTTTTTAATTTTTTGACAGTTTATATTTTTTGTCTGTGTGTATTTTGGCAATTTTTATTTCCCCCAAATATTATCTTGTTTTATATACAGTTTTAATTGGCATTCTTAACAAAATAAAAATAAAAATACATACAAAAAGTACCAGCAGATAAAAAACTCATTGCATTTTTGCTGATTATTTTATATAAAATCATTTGGCAATGACACTTGCGGTCAAGTACAAATATAGAAGAAAAAAAAATATTTATAAAAAAAAACAATATTTAACAAAACAAACAATGATATAAATGTTCGAGTTTTTGTTTTATTTCAAAAGAAAACCTGTTGATTTTGTGAAATAATAAAATAAATTATATACATATATTTTTTGTTGTTTTACTCTTTTTTATTATAAAACTGCAACCGAACGTTTTTTAAATCTGTTACTTTAGAACACCTTTTGAAGGCAAATGCAAAAAATCGTATAAAACTCAGCTGTGAAAAATGAACTCTCATTTTTTTTTATTTAAAATGCTCTTTTCAACTTATTTGTTTTAATTAAACAATAAAAGCATTTTTAGTGTTCCTGTATAAACATTTAATTGATTTATTTAATTTCTGCTAAAACCTGCTGTTAATTTTATTGCATTTGTTAGTATTTCCAAAAAAGATATATTAGCAATTGAAGTTAAAACTTGATTTTTTTCAGATACTATGGACAGATTTTTAAATATTTCGATAGGATGCATTTATGAAAAACTGTGTACAGAAAATTTCTATAATAGAATCTAGTGTCGTTTTACATTTAAATTTAACCAAGATTAGAAAAATTACAGCCTTCCATGAATATTAGAGTCTATTGTAAAATTTTTAAATCTAGACTTCATAAAAATATTTCAAATATAATAAAATTTTAAAAATTTTCTTACCAATCAAAATTAACTACTAAAACTTTAATAAAAGTGGTTTCATGAAAAATGGCATCATACCAAAAATAAGAAATGGCCCCAAATATTTGTATTGCAAACAGCAACACGAACTTTGGTTAAGGGCTGTGCACATCTTATGTAAAGCTCGAGGGGGGGGGGGGGGCGCTACAGATTTGTAAGGATTAAAAACTTTGCACTGAAAAATTATTAAAAAGCGTTACGAAGAGGGGGGTGGGGGGTAGTAGAAAATCTCTGAAAACAGCGTCACGTAATATGTGCACAGCCCCTTAGAAGCCATTTTCTTATTTTTTTGAACCATTTTTCAGTTTTAATTTTGGATCCATTTTTTATATTCCAATCGGGCTAATTTTCATTTTATGAAAATAAAAAATTTACTAAAATAAATAATGGTACCAAAATTAAAACTGAAAAATGGGACAAAACTGAAATTATAAAATATCAGCACTGCTATCTTGGGTTTTCCTGCATTGCCGACTTTCCGCCGGGCTTAAGGATTTTACGACTTTCATCAGACACTTAGAAAACATTTAGTGAGCATCGTCAGGAAGGAAAATACTTTAGTGGAGAAAATCCTTAAGCCCGGCCGTAGCTTCGCTTTTGAAAATTAATCACAAATTTTAAACAATTTGATTTGTAGTACAATATGTTTTTCACGTAATTGCTTTATGATATTCTTCACTACAGTATTTCCTGACACGATGCTGCTTACCAAAAAACTCTGCATTGCTAGTTATTGGTCCTAAAATCAATCACCATATAAAATTTTTTTGCGATTTATTTCACTAATTTATTTTGGGACTTTGTTGATTTGGGCAATTTTTCGGTACAAGCATTTTCTACCTCGTGGTGCTTCTAACAGCGGTAATCGTTTACTCACAATTTTTAAACAGCCAGACTGGCGGTTCTGAAGGTTTCTCCTCTCCATGGAATTTTGAGCAACGTCGCCATTACTAATACATTATTAAAAAAGTTTATTTTCTTTTACTATTTTGGGTTAATCTTTCATTCTTTTATAAAATATCCTACTTGAATAAAAATTTCACCAAAATGAAAAATGGCCACAAACTGAAAAATAAAAAATGTCCCCACATATTTAACTCATAAGAATATACTTGTGTTTTTTTTTCTGTGACCGCTTTAGAGATCTCATGAGTTTATTTGATCGTCACCTTAATTTAATTTTACTGGGACGGAAAAAGTTAATTTTTTGTCAAGTTTTAAATTTTATTAAAAAAAAAAAACTGCAAACTTTGTTAACAGACTTTAACAACTGAGGTGGTGTTGGCTGAAGTTGTTAGCGCGTTGACTACTAAGCAAACAATGACTTGGGGGCTGGGTTCAAACCCTGGCCAGAGCAAGTCAATCAACATCATTAATTTCTCTAATGTGCATTAGTGAGACATTGTATTAATTGTTGTCGGACTTATTTAAGTGATGAAGGCATTGCACTGGTCACTAAAAAACTGTTCCGACAGCGATTGATGCTGTTCCAAGCTAATGTACACAACATCGCTTTCCTTCGTCGGTTAGCAGAAACATCGGCGAAGTAAAACAATTAATAAAATGCCTGCTAATACAGCTTAACAAAGTTAATGCGTGTACTTAACACCGGAGGCGCCTCAACACTGCCTTAAAAATTAACATAACGCGCAAAGCAGAGTTGTGAAAGAGTTAAGTCTTCTAAATTTTCCACATTTATCTTTTCTACCCTATCCCTCTCCGTGAAATCCGGCACGGCGCACTGCATACGTAGGGGTCATCCCCTGAGTGCTGGTCCTAATTAAAACAAAAAAAAAAAAAATTTATGCTTTAATTGATTCTAGTTTAAAAACTTATACGCAATATATGGAGATTTTTTTGTTTTATTTTGCCTTATAAATACTTTCATTGTCAAACAAAAGAAGACAGTTTGTCTTAATATTTTATGCCTTCTTTTCATCAACTGAAAAAAAAAACATCTTCTCCACAAGAAAAAAGCAATGTTCATTTAAATAATTAATACAAAAAAAAACTATTTATATTTTGCAAACTAAAGTTTTTCTAATTAAGTTCTTTTTGGAAAAAGAAAAAAAAAACACCATTTTTCAATATGATGATTGATGAAATAGCCTTAAGCTAGTTAAAATTTTTTAACATATTGACTACAAAATCAACCATGTAAATTAATTTTTTTTTTATTTAGTTATTTTCCTTTTTTTAAACTTGCTATGCTATGATGAGTGTTTTGTCATGGCTTAAGGTTTTCACACACACTTAACCTTATTATTGTTATTCATTGATCTTGAAACGGAAGAAATAAATTTTCATAAATTTTAGCTTAAAAAATAATGCTACGAAAACAAAAAAATTAATAATCGTAAATCATTTTAATAACTTATTTTTCAGTTTTGAAAATTTTAAGATCTACTGTGTGCTTCGTTAGTTTTGTCTTTGGTTTGTAGTTCATAGTTTCTTGGTTGTGTTTTTTTTCCCCTGAAGTTTAGCTACACTTTATTCGAATTAATTTTGTTTTGATTTATAACTGTATCAAATTGAAATTTTTAAATTTTTTTGTGGCATACAAGAAGTCGTTTAGATGTTATTTATCGCTTTTCAATTTTTCAAATATTCTAAATAATTAGTTTTTAGCTTATTTTTTTTCAATATTTAATTTCAACACAAAAATTTTTCATTTCAATGGTTGAGCAGGAAAAAAATACACAAAATTGTGTGTAAATATCTTAAAATAAATTCTATAAATTCAGCGTGGGAGATTTATTTATTTATTATACACTTGACTTGTTAAGCTTCAATGCTGTTTATGAATTATATTTTTAATTTATTTTTCTGAGCTGTTGTTAATGAAATTTTAGTTGTTTTTTTAACATCATCCATAATACGCGTATCGTATTTATTTATACACAATGTACTTATAAAATTTGTTTTATTTATCACACTTTTTAATAAGTAGCTTGGTTTTTGGGTCAGTTTTTTAGTTAAATTTCTCCTGATAAATATGCATACATTGGTACATACAAAAATTAATTTTACTGTTGCTTTTCTAAAACTATTAAAGTGGCTGTTGTAGCATGATTAATCATTATTTCTTATCTTCCATATAAGAGTTTGTATTTTCTTTAGGTCATTTTAAACACCTTTTTATAAAAAAAAAATATGTGTTTTTTTTCATTTTAAGCAATTTTTGTTGACATTTCTTTTACATGCACCAAAAATTTGTCAAGTCATGACGTTTAATTTCTTTCATTTCCTTGTTTGCTCTTTTTTTTTTGTATTTGATTGTAGTTTTATTATTAATGAGTAGAAAAGTAGTTTTGTTACGGTTATGCTTTCTTGAAATCAATTTCAACACATCGCTAATAATATTATCAGAAAATTTGTTGCCTAATTCTTTTGTTTTGTTAAACAAATTTCATTTTCTTTGTAGTTGCAATAGAGAGCGCTGTCCAATTGATACTTTTGACACCACTTTTATTGATTTTTGAAGCCTTAAATCGGGACATTATTTTTCAAAGCTTTTGTACTTTTAGCAAGATTTTTTATATATTTGTTCCTACTGAATTCAAATTTTAAGACTTCGAAGCGGAACATTTTCTCTTAATATGAAAGTGGTACCAGATTATTTAAATTTTCATATATATGACTTGTCATCCCTCTGTCAGCTGCTACATTTTGAAGTTTGTCTCTTTTTCTTTATTAATTACTAAATTCATATAATTTAGATTTGAAAGAAATGGAACGGCAAAAAAATCATTGTCTCTGCCTTTAAGAAAATAGTACTAATGTTTTAAAGATTTACTTAAAACTGAATATTGTGCTAAGAAAAGTGTTTTATTTGGGATATTTTTAAAAATTCCTGGAAAGGCTTTCGATATTTGATGTCTTATTTTCATTGATGTTTAGTTGATGCAAAATTTCCAGAGGAATAAGCTGTATGAATATTTGCTGAATTAAAAATTAGATGTTCACAATCTGAATATTTAACCGGTATAAAATTTTCTTTTTTATATATCTTAACAATTTCCAAAAAGTTTGCCAAGTGTAAACGTGGAACAAATATCTAAATATATAATATGGTTAAATCACTTAATCACTAACAGATGCGTGATATAAAGATATCAACAAAAGAACATGTATATTAATTTGTAATTTTTTAAATTTTTACACTACAACCCTAATTTATTCTGGTGGTCCGCAACCCTTAACATAAATACGACTGCGAGGCGTGTACATGTTACTCGCAAGCTGTGACCTAAAATGTGGGTGGGAGTGTCCTATAGATATATTTTACGAATTTTAATGTTGAGGCATAATATGATAAAAAAAATAATCACATTAAGTGATCAAAAATTAATCAAAATTAAAATTTAATTACTTGAATGTCTTGCAGGCGTAGAAAATGAGTTTCTAGGGTTTAGAAATATCATTGAAATTAAATGTACCTAAAAATTAGGACGGTAACCACAAGATATCAAATAAAGACCAAAAATACTTGCTGAGAAAATTATAAATTGCCATATTTTTATTCTGTATTGTCGGCATTGGTTATCCTTCTCCCGGTAAGTTTTGCTTTTGAAGCCATTATTTGCCATAACGAGTGGAAAAAGTTGTTAAGCTTGAGTGGTAACCGTCGCGACGGTGCAGAAGACTCTTCTTCCAGCGAAGTAACCATTCGACTTGATCTGCAGTCTTCATTCAGCAGCTATGTGACTATTAATATTATTAAAGGAAATAATATTCATGTACATTTAAAAAAAATTATGTTCATAAAGACTATTGCAAGTCACCACAATAAATTCATCTTTCATATAAAATGTTTTTATAATTTTTCTTCCAACGACAACAATACAAGAAATTGTTCCTAAATATTTATAAAAAGTAAGCCAAAAATTAGCTCAGTTATTTGATTGAAAAAAGGAATAAAAATTCATACTAAGATATTTTAGGCATTATTTTATATTGATTTTTAGACGATTTAATGAAGCGATCACTATCGAAAATTTTTTTTTTAGCTTCGCAAATGTTCACGTGCGTCTATATTCTGTACGAGCCTTTATGTAAAACTTTATTTAAAAATCTCAAAAGGATCTTATTTTGATGAAAGAATTTTATTCACGGATTTTCGATTATCTTTGCATTATGATATTTCCATTTTTTTAACACAAAAATTTAAATATGTACTATATTTTTAAAAATGCGCTATTTTAAATTTTATAATTTTTACGTAAAAATTTCAGTTTAACTTTAACTACTTTTTTTGCTTTTAGTGGCACATAAAAATTTTATTAGTTGAATTTTTTCTTCCAAAACTAGTCTTAGAAAAACAATAAAGCAAACTATTTACATTATTTGATGATAATCCATTTAAGTAACGCTCATGTTGAGTCTTAAAAATGTAAAATTGTATTTTTGTGTAAACGCTAAATGTTTTTTTCTGCACTTTTATAATATTTTACGTAAATTTATTATCTTGCATTTAATTAGATTTTATATACTTTAAGAGATTTTTGCAAAAATAAAGATATTTTCCCACGGTTGTTTAGCATTGTGTCGAACGATATAAACAAACACATTTACTGATATAATTTATTTGCACATTTCATTTGTATAACTCCTTTTTTTAATTTTCTTTTGATTTTATTTTATATATTTTCTTGTAGTTTTTTTATATTATGACAATTATTTGGAGAGCATTATTGCTTGGCATCATTTGTAGAAAACTGTTAAGATAAAAGCGGTGATTTTTAATTCATATTTAAGACTTCGAATCTTTGATCACTGAACACTTTAAGATAATGCTTTAATTATTTTACTTGATGATTTTTTTTAGTATTTCTTATTTTTTTGAAGCAAGCACTTTTCTCAAGCCCCGACTTTTACTTTATGAACACTCACACACACAAATACAGGTGCAAGAAAAAAATTAAATTTTTTTAAAGCAGATTATAGCTTTAGCTTCATTAAATACTATACGAATATATATTTATTTATTATCATTTAATAATTTTTCTTTCCATTATTTTCTCTTTAATTTGAATTTATAAACTTCACAGAAACGTATATTTATTTTTATTAGATTTTATTTGAGATAAAATTGAATTTCTAAATGAACCAAAAAATATATGTTTATTGTTTTTTGTATGTTTAGCCGTGTAGCCATAAATTAGTTTTTGTTTTAAAATTTTCTGGTTGACTTTAGAAACACTTGGTTAAGTTTTTGTAGTACAAGTGTTTGAAATTTAGGTTCATAAATTATTTGATTAAATTTTTATGCTTTTTATAGCACAACTTCAACAAGCCACTTCCGTTAGCTGGCTTTTTACGTTAAGTTATACGAGATTTGTTGAAATTTCGCTTAAAAGAAAATAGTTTCCGTTTTGTTAAGATATCACGCTTTTTATTACTTTTGTGTTGTTTTGTTTTCGAATTCTTTAACATTTGAACTTAATAACTTAACTTATTTTAAACTAATTATTTAAATTTTCTTTTTGTACAATTTAAGTTAAAGTGAATCTTTTTTTGCTCTAAAAAATGTAGCAAGATGAAATACTTAATAAACTTTATTAGAATTAATTGTTAGCAATGAGTTAGAAACCATTATTGGTAGAAATGTAAGAACTAAAACACAAACTAATCTAAAAGTATTTTTCGAAAAAAATATATAGAATGCATCTTTAAGGTTTTAACTTTATTTTGCACTTTAACAAAATGTATTGGCTTAATTCAATTGCACTAACATACAAGCAAGCAAGCAAAAAATCTCACACAAAAGCTAGAAATTTATGAAATCACAAAAAAGCGGCGGTAATTGTTAGCACGTATAAATCATAACAAATATAGCAAACGAACAGAACGACGAATGAGTATATAAAAAGAAAGAAATAAAAATATATATAAACTACAAGAGAAAAACCGTTAAAAAGCCGCTAACGTGCACGAAACGCACAACACTTGAAATTAAACTAAATCACAAATCATGTCCAAGAAGTTGCTGGCCAACATCTACAAATACAAAAAAAAAAATATATATATGTAGCAGCGTTAGCAGCCATTGTGCTAAGCAGCCGCTTTAAACTGTAAAAAAAAAGCAAAAACAATCTAAATACTTAACAGCTGGTTTTGGAATACAAAAAAATAAAAAAATTTAAGAGCATATTGCTTCATTTACTCAGATTGTATATTTTCCAGATTGACCGATACTTGCTTGTACTAAAAAAATATCTAGATAAAAACCAACAACTAGAACAAAAACAAAGGCTTAAGCTGAACTCAATATTATTAAGCTAAAACATTAACAATACTCTTAACAAGACAAGCAGTCTCAAACACATACAAAATTGTTTTTCTTATTAAACAAAAGAGCAAAGTACCGTTGCATTTGTTCAGATTATTTCTATTAATTTTAAGAGTAAAAACTTTAAGCTTAACTCTTCGGTTAATCTCTCCAGTAATAAAAAACAGAAAATTAATGTGCTCTTAATAATGATTCAAACACATTTTAACTCTTTTTTACTTATAAAATACTAATAAGCTAACAACTTTTTATTTAAACCGTTCAGTATATTGTTACCTTAATATAGAAAGGCCCTAACATATTTTTTTTCATATCGAGTTTAAATAAAATCTCGATAGGTGACCCTGAAAGGTTTCGATATTAGCAAAAAACGGCGATTTGCAATGATCAATGACTTAGGGCCTTTCTCTATTAAGGTACCGATATATAAGTATATACAGTGAAACTTCGATATAACGAACTTCGTTATAACGAA
Organism: Lypha dubia; assembly: GCA_947311025.1. NCBI lineage: Eukaryota > Metazoa > Arthropoda > Insecta > Diptera > Tachinidae > Lypha > Lypha dubia. The sequence continues at coordinate 125,432,245 of OX371260.1, forward strand.
GAACTCAATATAACGTATGTATGTCTTATTGAGTCCCTTGAGAAAACCTCTTTATTGCAAAGTTTTTCATACAAAATTGCACTATAGCTATAACGAATAAATTCTGAGCAAAAAAGCCTCTATATAGCGAAATATTATTCAAATGCCTCAATATAACGAAATCAGAATAAATACTAAATGGTAAAGTCCCGTTATAAAAACAGCGAAGTCTAAATGTATTTATTAGTGCATTTGTAAGGCCTCTATACAAGTAAAGTACTCGTATTAAAGCCTCTATACAACGAAGTAAGAATAAAATTTAAAGGAAAACGTTAAAGTGCCGTTATCAAAAGAACGAATTCTTAATGTGTGTGCAAATGTAATGCATTAGAAACGTATGTAATCAGTATTGAATTGATTCTTGTCAAAATGAGTAAAGTAAAGCTTAAATCAATATCTATTCAAGAACAAAATTCTATAATTGAGGCCGTAAATCGTTCGATTGCTTAGCTTTTGTCGAAAAAAGTATTGATAACTGTATTTGGAACTTAGGAAATCAAACAAAATTAACACAATATTTTATTAAAACCTAATAAAATTAACTGAATAACAAAAATGTATATTATTTCTTATTTACCTCATGAAATATAAGCTTTTATTAGCAATCGCATGTTAAATAGATTTGAATAAAGAAAACTATAGTTATAACGAGTTTTTTCGTATTTCTTCAAATTTCGTTATATCAAGGCATTGCTGATTATATATATAACAAAGCAATAACCATAACGAAGTATTTTCGGATCCCCTTGGAATTCGTTGTATCGAAGTTTCACTGTAATTTAAAATCCTTATGATTTAGTGTTAGTTTTTTTTTTGGTTGTGTGTTTTTTTTTAATATAATATTTGTAGAATAGCATAACACGTTTGTGTCTTAAGTCTTTTGTTTTGCCAAGTGCATTTAATATGGGCTTATTTTTAAAAGTATGTAATGCATTATTGTATATTGCTTGTGAAATTAAAAGAAAAAAAAATATATAAATATTAAATTGAGAAATTACTTTTAACTAATTTTATTTAATTTTACTGCCTGGCCCACGATGTCGAACGAATTTTTCTTTCGTACAAATTACATTTAAAACAAAAACAATTTTAAAAATTTAGTATTTCTTAGTTAGTATTTCTTGTTTTTTACCTTAGTAATAATACAGTTATTCATAACGCTTCTTTATTGCAAAGTAATCATATCAGAAGCAAATTTAAAATTAAAATGTATCTAAAGAGTTAAAAACATAAGCACTTTTTAAGGGTAGTTAAAGATCTACTGAAAAAATACTTTTAATGGTTGTTTTGTGCTTTCCGTAAAAGTATGCATGAACAATTCGATTTAATGCTTTTTAGGGCATTGAAAATTGCTCAAATAAATTTTTAAATTTTAAACTCGTTTAGCTTAGAGCCTTTCAGTGGGAGGTGTTTAGTTTCAATACATATTTCAATATATTCGATGTACTAGTTTTTACCCGCGGCTTCGCTCGCATTGAAGCCATTAAATAAGTATGAGAGATCAAGGGTAGAGGTATAATAAAAATGAATTAATATTACAATTATATATAATTTTTTTTTTTTAATAAAAAAGTATCATATGTTACTTCTAATACCTCCAAAAATATGTGTACAAAGTTTCATGATGATCGGCTTAAGGCGCCTATACACTAGAAGTTTTTTACATTGTACCTGTAAAATTTTACATAATTCGGTAAAAACATGTAATTGGTGACCTCAAAAACTTTGCTTGTGTAAAAACATACAAATTTTCAATTAGAGCATGTTGTATTTTCTTATACTACGTTAACACGGAACATGCTTCGCTCTCTATTCATGCTTCACACCCCAATCATGAGCGAAGCAACATGCTTCGCCATACAAAATGTTGAGAGCGAAGCATGTAGATTCATATTAAATCTACTTGCGAAGCATGAAAAATTGCTGTCTTCTCTAAATTTTATCGTAATTTATCGGAAGTTTATCTAACTAGATGCAAAAAACACAACAAAAACTTTAATTAAAAGTGAAAAATTTAATTAAAACTATAAAGATAAAACAACAATGGAAGCAAAAAATATGTTTGTGCATTTTTAAAAATGCGTAATAATTTTAACTTATTTTTTTTTTGTCTATTTTAGATTTTATTTGTTATTAAAAAGAGAACTATCAAATCGAAGCAAGTACATGAGTCGTGTGAACAGCTAGATTCATAAACATGCTTCAGAGAGCGAAGCAAGTGCTTCATCTTCTCGTGTGAACATAGTATTATGTTCACACATGTGTTTTCAAATGTCTATGCCATGTGGAAACATTTATCGACGGTTGAATGTCTCCGATATCATTAGCCTTCCGTTTAAAGAATTTGCATTGGTGATAAATTAATTATTTTTTATCTCATTTTAAAATTTTAATAACAATGATATAAAGTATATAACAAGTGTTGATACAAGCTCCATATTTTGCAGATTAAAAAGAAAAAAACTTAAATAAATATTTGTGATGCCGGCACTTCAGTGACGCCGGCACTTCAGCAACGCTACCAAAGAAATTTTAAGCGGCTTTAATATACATAATAATATGAACATATCAGCTGTTGTAAACAATCAATGCCGATGTCATGTGTAATTATACATACAAGTTGGTGACCAAAAATTAAAAACCTTATGTAAATTAATCAAGTTTAACAGACACAAAAAAAAAACATGTGAATTGTAGACTTGTAAAAACACAAGCAAAAACATGTAGTGTATTGGTACCTTTAGTAGGTTTGCGTGAAAGCGCAACAAACAGACGGACATTCACATTTATAATATTATAGTATATAGTATAGTATAGTATAGTATAGTATAGTATAGTATAGTATAGTATAGTATAGTATAGTATAGTATAGTATAGTATAGTATAGTATAGTATAGTATAGTATAGTATAGTATAGTATAGTATAGTATAGTATAGTATAGTATAGTATAGTATAGTATAGTATAGTATAGTATAGTATAGTATAGTATAGTATAGTATAGTATAGTATAGTATAGTATAGTATAGTATAGTATAGTATAGTATAGTATAGTATAGTATAGTATAGTATAGTATAGTATAGTATAGTATAGTATAGTATAGTATAGTATAGTATAGTATAGTATAGTATAGTATAGTATAGTATAGTATAGTATAGTATAGTATAGTATAGTATAGTATAGTATAGTATAGTATAGTATAGTATAGTATAGTATAGTATAGTATAGTATAGTATAGTATAGTATAGTATAGTATAGTATAGTATAGTATAGTATAGTATAGTATAGTATAGTATAGTATAGTATAGTATAGTATAGTATAGTATAGTATAGTATAGTATAGTATAGTATAGTATAGTATAGTATAGTATAGTATAGTATAGTATAGTATAGTATAGTATAGTATAGTATAGTATAGTATAGTATAGTATAGTATAGTATAGTATAGTATAGTATAGTATAGTATAGTATAGTATAGTATAGTATAGTATAGTATAGTATAGTATAGTATAGTATAGTATAGTATAGTATAGTATAGTATAGTATAGTATAGTATAGTATAGTATAGTATAGTATAGTGTAGTATGATTGGAATTTAAATCGGATAATTAGATTTAATGCTTCATCGTAATAATTTATGGTATTTCTAAATCTTCTTCGTCTTCAGAGTTTTCAAACTGTCTTATTTCCACGACGGAAATTTAATATTTCAATACAATCCAGGATTACAAGGAAGCAAGCAATTCTATGGAATAAAAATCAATATCTTTGCCATCCATATTTTACAATGTTAACACCAGTTTCCTTGGCTTTAATACACACGTGTCTGTTATAGGTTTTAAATCAATTAAAGATTTAAGTTGCTGGATTCAATAAATAAACAAAAATAGTTAAAAACTACTTTTACGGTAAAATTATTATAAAAAGGGGATTTTTACACAATTTCGAAACAATAGGAATTTTTCAAAACATATAAAATTAAAGTGTGTAGGTTTATTTATTTGTAGCTAAAAATAAATTTCCATTATTGAACATATGAAAATAAATATTATCAGGCTTAAGTTCAGTTTTTTTGAATTAATGAAAATTCAAATTACTAAGAGTTTTTTTATGTTGAAAAACATTAGTATATTCAGTAATATTCAGTTTAGCAGAACATATCAGTATACCGATTTAAAGGCAGCTACACCTCTCATCAGCGTTCATTTGTCCATTTTTACAATTTTCGTAAAGTGGATACTAATTGGATAGAATATCAACTATTTAACCAAGTTTTCAACAGAAATATAATACCAGAATTAATTTAATTAATTTTTATTCTATTTTAACATGTTGAAGCAATTATGGTTTGTACAAAATTCCCCATCACTGATTGGAAATTATTAATAATCAAGTCAAACTTATGTTTTTTTGAACATATAATTAGCACATGCCCTTGCCTTTTTGTATATGTATATTAATTGTAATTTTTTCTTAATTACTACGAACTGTTTATTATTAATATATGTTAATATTTAAAAGGGCTAAATTTCGTAAATGTTTATAATGTTAAAAAAAAATCCCCAGCTAGCATCCAGTAGAAATAAGTCGCGTATTCTATTTGTATTTGTAATTGTGTATAAATAGAGTATGTAATGACGTTCAACGAAGCTAACTAACAAGTACTGAAAAAAGGCATTTGCACATGAATACTGACGAGGTTTAGTGGCTTTTACCGAAAAACAACGTTTGTTTCTATTTAGCCAGTGCTTTTGAAAAATCCACAAAAGGGATGTATAATAGAGCGGGTCGATTTTTTTTTCGAAAAATCGCATATGCGGAAAATGTTCTACGGATCATTTTGAGAAACTTTGCTTAAGAAAGTATGGGTCTAAAACCGATTTGGATGCCGCGATTTTTAAGGGGAAATTTAGTTTTAGGTAGTATAAAAAATTGTATCAAATATGTTTACATAGAAGTAAATTACATGTACAAAACTTATATTTTTAGCTTTTTGACAATAATTGGAAGGTTTAATTTTTTGAAAAGTGGTACAGTGGTTTCCCGGTATTACGAACGATATAACACATTCGATTTTTACGATCGTAACATCCGTGCAATCAGCGAGTAAGAACCTTGAAGAGTGCAAAAAAAAAAATTTCCTCTGTATATTAAATTAATGAAATTTTCGCATTTGAAAACGCAAAAATGTAATATTTATCAATTCGCAAACTTTAAGAGTACTTTTATTTTGAAATAAAATTTTACACATGTTTTTTCTTTAAAGGAATTGAAAAACTTTTTTGAAAACTATTCTGAAGTTTTAAAAAAAAATCGCTTCCAGCGTTAACGAAAAGTAAGACCAGAGTAGAAAAAAATTTAAGAAAAAAGTGTTAAAAGATAGGCTCGTTCGTTAAATTAAAAAATCGCTTGAACAAGTGGTGCCTTTTTAACGTTTTTATTTTTATTAAAAACAGTGCAGTTGCAATTTTTTTCTAACAGTCTAGTTTTCGTTGATAAAATTTTTTAATTTTTATTCAGTAAATTTTTAAATTCATAAATAAGTTTTTATAATCAATAAACGTTTGAATCTTTAAATTTATATTCAATAAAAGGAAAACAAAACATTGTGATAAGTACTAAGATTTGTGTGATTTAAGTTCAACTACGCGAGTGAAAAAATAAAACGTTCGGCTTTTTTATTGGCTATTCGATTTTGCATTTTAAATTTATAATCTAGTAAAATGGAAAATAATTTTCCATCTTCTTCATCTGAATCTACCATATCTCATATGGCTTCCCCAGATATTTCCATTTTTGGACCACCAGAGGATTTTAGTGGCCTTAACTTACCAAGCAAGCGTGATGTATTAAAGTATTATTTCTTCTTGGGTTACCAGGCAAAAAAAGAAGGAAAAAAGTGTGCTTACAAGAACTTCACTGATGACGTGTTAAATAAATTAACTGAAATATGGAATCGACTTTTTATTAATCTTATGAATGAAAAAAGCATTTTACTAAAACTAAACCAGTTTATTGAAAAGTACCAAAGAGAAATAAAAACTAAAAGTAAATTAAATCGTTTTGTGGAATCGATTGATGATTTGTTTTTCATTGGAAAATGCAAATGTAATTTAAAAGTACATGAATGCAAATGTGGAGAAATTCCAAAAAGGTTGACATTTTTTATGCTAGATCAACACAATGATAGAAAACTGACTATTCCAGAGAATCATTCTGACCAAGTATCAACAATAACAATAACAACCTTCCTACCAGTGAGTCATGATTCGACATATCAACCAAGCCAGTTAAACATGGAGGTGGAGGAGCTTATAGAGCTAAGTGCACCATCTGAGGATGTATTAATTTCACCGAAACCACGAGCTTATACCAAAAGGTACTCGGCTTTAAATTTCGCGATGATGTGCGACAGATTCGGCATATCTGACAGAGTAGCTTCAGGTTTAGCGACAGCTCTATTTAAGGATATTGACTATAGAGATGAAACTGGAGACCTAATAATTATGGATAAAAATAAAGTCGCCAGAGAAAAGATGAAGGGACGGGAAGCAGTACGCAAGAGTCAAGCAGGAGACACCAACCTATGCTACTTTTCATTTGATGGCAGAAAAGATGACGCATTAACAATGGAAAAAATTGACGGCAAATACCACCAAAGCATGGTTAAAGAAGCACATTTAGTCGTCCTTAAAGAGCCGAACTCGAAACTATTAGGATATGTTACAGTTCAAGCTGAAGATGCTTTAACAAAGCAAAGGCAGCTTAGCGAGTTTTTCAGCAAAAAAGGTTTCAGTTTAAATAATTTAATTGGTATTTGTAGTGATGGAGAAAACACTAACACAGGCGTTTCAAATGGCATAATACGGCGTTTCGAGATCGCATTGGGAAGACCATTGCATTGGTTTATATGTCTCCTACATTTTAATGAATTGCCTTTTCGTCACCTATTCGAATTTCTGGATAATTCGAAAACGAGCGGACCAAGAACTGCCAGCGGCTTAATTAGTAAACAAATTACGTGCTGTGAGAAAATGGTGGGAAAATAATTTTTCCAGAATATTTTTTTTAACATTTATTAAAAAAAGTTTAAAATTTTTTCAGAGGGTTGTTGAATTTACAGCCATTCCGCTAGAGAACATGCCACCTTCTTCATCAGACGAATGGAAGCTTGATTTATCTAATGACGTAAAGTATTTGCTTCAAATGGCTTCAGCAATATCGAATGGTTTTATTTCTGTTGACTTAGCTAACATAAAGCCTGGACCTGTAGCGCACTCCCGTTGGTTAACCAAGGCCAGCAGAATTTTACGATTGTACGTCGCAACAAGTTCACCCACTAGTTACTTAAAAACTCTAGCAGAGTACGTAATAAGAGTTTATGTTCCCATGTACTTTAACATCAAATACTACAATTCTGTTATTTACGGCAGTACGCTTTTATTTAAGTTTATTCGCCTCACACAGTTTCTTCCCTTGAATGTGCGGCAAATTGTTTACTCTGTAGTTCAAAATAACTCATACTTTGCTCATCCAGAAAATGTTATGCTTTCAATGCTTTACGATGATCGTAAATCAATACGCGACCAGGCAATACAAAAAATTTTGTACTACCGTAACAAACTTTGCGATGCAGAAAAGCTTAGAGAGTACAAAAAATGTAACATTAATTTTGACTGCTGCAATTATTTCAATATGATAGATTTAGATGATGACAGTATTTTATCAGAACCACCAATTACAAGACATATTCCGTATGACCATTTGAAGGAATATTTAGAATTTCAAGATCCACCACTTCCTGACCCACAAGTTCCATGCCACATTCAAGGAACTGAACGATGCGTTAAACTTTTAACCAGTGTTTCTCGGCGCGTAACGGAAAAAAATCGTGAAAGTATTATGGCTGTGACTGATGTTAGTCGAAAAAAAAATCCACGCTTGGAAAGCAGGCAGGACTTAAAAACTTAGTTATTTAGTTCTTTTTTCAAATCTAGAAACTAACTTTGTATTAATAACAATACACTTAAAATTTATTTTATTCTTTCTGATTTTATTGCTAAATTAATAACTGCAAATAAAACAATAAATCGTAGAAAACTTAAAGGATAATTTTAGTTTTATTTCAATATATGGTCAACAAACAAAAGTATACCTTTCCCTCGATTAACACCTTAAAAAAAGTATTGTGTAAATCGAGGGATAAGTGTACTTTAAAAATAAGAAGTAAAAACAAAGGGTTTAGAAGAAAACTTAGCGTTTTTTTACCCTCACACTCATAAATAAGCTATCTGTTTAAGTTTTTCTAACAAAATTTTCTATAACCTGAATATGAAACTTCCCTTTAAAAATCGCGGCATCCGAATCGATTTTACACAGATAGTTTCTTAGGCAAATTTTCTTAGAATTGTTCGTAGATTACTTCCCGCATATGCGATTTTTTCATTTTTTCCCTCCCATACAAATTGACCCGCTCTAATGTATAAATATTGAATTTTTACTTCATTGCTCGAAATATGTTAACAATGTCTACTTAATATTTCTCTGATTATAAACATTTACGAACTTTAGCCTGTTTAAATATTAACAAACAAAAATTATTTAATATTAAAATGATTTCAGATTATACGTCAGTGAGTATCATGGACTGAACATGTTCCAAACATAGACATTTTAAGAAAATTAAATACAGAACGACAATGGCTTCTTACAATTAAAAGAAGCAAAATTGTTTTTTTTTTACCTTTTAATTTGGGATGCAAAATATTAACTTGTTTATCGCATAAGGTAAGAAAAAATCAAAGGAGGAAGTGGTACTAAAGTTGAAAGATGTGCTGTTGGAGCCAGATTAGAAATTCTACTAGACTGATATTGTTTAGTGATCTCAATAGAGCAGCATCAAATTTGATACAGTATGTAAAATAAATCAATCCTGAAAAAGATATATATTTAGAGAGTCTGGATGCTGCACCTATTGGATTTGTTAAATGAAATCTTCATGTGATGGTCGAATGGTTAATGGTCCTGGCAAAATTTAACAGCAGCACGCCTAGTTAAATGCATAATTAGTAATGACAAAACTGTTCAGTTCAGTGTGTCTTTTTCAAAATAGCGAAGCATTTATAAGTTTTTTTTTTAAATATTATTACCAGAGATAATCACGACTCGCCTTTAAAAATTAACAATTTTCTTAAAATATGTTTTATGCAAAGTATTAAACATGGCTTCAATGAGAAGTTAAATTTTAATTATATCCAGGAAATTCATTAGATTTCATTTTTAATTCATTTTTAATAACAAAACTGCTGTGAATCACATTTTGTAATTTGATTTATAAACAAAAAATATACAAAAATTTTTGTTATCTAAAAATTCAAAAAAATATGAGATAAGAAAAAATAAAAATTTCAATATGTAGCGGTTTTATTAACAACAGTGTTAATTTTTTTTTTTAGATATCATGTTGTGATTTTTGATTACTTACACTTTTTCCACAACATGATAATTCATATAGGCGGCAAAAATCAAAACGTAACTTAAACTCAAATAAAATTGTAAAAAAAGTACAAATAAGTTTGTTAATTTCAAAATAGCGTTGCCTATTATGTGCTAAATTTAAAATAGGAAATTAACTAAATTAAATTTTTTTATATTAGTGTGAGTATATTTAGAAATTTTGAAAATAAAACTTACAGCCACTATTCAATACGGGTATTTATAATAAATGATGATTCAAAAAGATTTTATAAAACAGTGTTAAAAATTGCACGTTATATTTATTGTATTCGGAAGAATGAGATCATCTTTTATATTACTGTATGTGTGTTTTTTTAGTCTACAATTCTTCATATCGAAGCCGAAAGAGCTTAATTAGTTGGAACTACGAGTAACAACTATTATTTACCTCTCTCGTAAAATGTTAAATTTGAGGTAGAAAAAAGTTGCATATTTCAAAAAATTAATATAAAAATTGTGAATACTTGGGTCACTTTTTCAATCAATCAGGATTTCAATTATTTCTCAAAAAATGTTATTCCATTTACACTACATCCGACTCCATAGTACGTCCATATATAAGGGTGTCCTTTCAATTATTGACATTTCACTCCAGGCTTTATGCTGGCTAGTTCCCCTTTAAAAAATGTTTTTACAAAATTTTTATTTTTGAAGCAGACGTAAAAGTAATAAAAAAAAATTCTAATTTGACTAATTCATCCTTTAGACGATTGTTAAATCAACCAGAAAGGTTAAAAACTTGATTTTGTAAAGGTCTACATGCATTTTTAAAATCTTTACATAAATAATTTTATGATATAATTGGTAGTTTAATAAATAAAGATTATGAATATAATTTTTCTGCTTGACTAAACCGTATTTGTGTGCTTTTAAAATTCAACATAAGAATTTTAATTGTTTTTTTTTTATAAGAGAAAAATGTCAGTATTTGATTTGAATTTTTTCCGTTTGTTTAGTCTACAATTAGGCAGTTCACGATAAGATTGAATAAAACACTTTCAATTATTTTATATTTTTGCCGACAAATTCTTAGTTAAAGGCTTGGTCCCATTCTATTCTATTCCAAAGTCTATAACATCCAGAATTTTTTCCTTAAGTATTCTGTACGTTGCTGTAAAACAAATATTTATAAGAGAAACAAAAATTACCAAAAGCAGGGGATTTTTTCGCCTACCACTTAAAAATTCCATTCTATTTTATTTTAGGTTATATACCACTATCCATCTACCAATTTCATTGAATTCCATTAAGCGAATTGCTTAAGAGAAAAAGTACCATAAGTAAAAGGACCAAACGTAAGAAAGTACCATAAGTAAAAAACTACCAGTTTTTTCTGATTTTAGCCCCGCAGAAAGTATATTAGTTTAAAAAAATTAATAATATGTTACTCCAAAAATAAAAACAGTACCAAAATTACCAATTTTTCACTTTTACCCCCTAAAAAGTACACCATATTTTAATTTGGATAATATGATATATGTGTGCCAAATTTTATTCAATTCGAAGAAGAACATTTGATAAGAGAAAAGGTACTAAAAGTAAAAGGCACCAAACGTTAGAAAGTACCATAAGTAAAAAGTACCATTTTTTTTATTTCAGCCCACAGAAAGAATTTTCATTTATAAAATTTATACAAAATATTAGTAAAAAAATAAAAGTACCAAAATTACTAATTTGTCCTTTTGTACTCCTTAAAGAGTACAATTTATTTTAATCTGGGTTATATGCTATCTGTAAAACGAATTTTATTCAATTCAAAGAAGAAAATTTGATAAGAGAAAAAGTACCATAAGTAAAAGGACCAAACGTAAGAAAGTACCATAAGTAAAAAATTACCAGTGTTTTCTGATTTTAGCCCCGCAGAAAGTATATTAGTTTAAAAAAAATTAATAATATGTTACTCCAAAAATAAAAACAGTACCAAAATTACCAATTTTTCACTTTTACCCCCTAAAAAGTACACCGTATTTTAATTTGGGTAATATGATATCTGTGTGCCAAATCTTATTCAATTCGAAGAAGAACATTTGATAAGAGAAAAGGTACTAAAAGTAAAAGGAACCAAATGTCAGAAAGTACCATAAGTAAAAAAATACTAGTTTTTTTTCTCATTTTAGCCCGCAAATAATTATGTTAATTTATACAATTTTAGTACAAAAATAAAAAGTACCAAAACTAATAATTTGTCCGTCTACCGAATTTCATCCAAATCCATGAAGAGCTTTTTAAATTTTAGTAGAAAAAATATCCAAACATCTGACCATACAATATTTTATATCTCTAATATTAAGGGTATTTTTTAAATATTTTATATTAAATTTTTCTATTCCAACGTTCATATTTATAAAGAAAAATTCTATTTAAAAACTTGTTCGAAAACGGTTAAAAAAAGATTACGCTTGAATTAGCCAACTGTTAATATATTAGCTAACGTTTTCAGCACCAAAATAGCCAAGTTAAGTAGTAGTAATTGTTTTGAATTTATTTACTAATCTCTGTCTGGTTGTCTGCCTGTTTACCTGTATGCATGTAGGTATGGAATGAATGACCAATTTTAGTTATGTTGCCTGTTTTTTTTTTCCTAAAACAACTTCTGTACATATTCTTGATATTAAATACTTTTGTCATAATGAAAACAACGAATGCTAAAAAATAAAACACTGTATATATTTTAAGGCTAGGAAGCACAATTAATTTAATCCGAAATGTTCATAGATTTTGTGTGTGAATACATGAGAATTAATTTAAGATTTAAGATTTTAATATTATAGGATTTAACTAAGTAAAATCAAAGTGACTTGACTTACGCATAAAGAATTTAATTATTAAAACTATTGCAATTTGAGTTGCTTACAAGAAAAAGACACATTTGTAATATAATGAAATGAATGGAAACGTAAAATGTTGATAAATAATAATAATAAATAATATAACAACATTAACGAAATCCATGATGTTGGTGACTTTATCTGACCAGAGATCAAATTAGGTCCTAACCTGCTTACATGTAAACACACTAAGCATTTCAGCTAACACCACCCTCTTTTATGAGATACTAGATAATGTTATTGCATTGTTTTCTTTAAAAACTGATAATTGTCTCGTTCAAATCAAAAGACTTAGACAAGAAACCCAAAATTACACGGTTATTTTGAAAGTGTTATTTGTGTTTCTTTTTCGAGTTAGTTTTCTTCTCAAAGAAGCTTTAAATTTTTCTTTTGCTTATATGGAGTTTTAGTAGCGTAAGTTTCTCTCTTCATATTGTCAAATCAATGCGAAACTTTCTATTGACTGTAGAAAAAAATAAATAAATATTTATTGTTTAAAAAACTTCTAAGTTTACGGTAATAAAAATTATATTTTTGTTTCTATTTCCAAGGTTTCAGAGTTAATGAGTAGTCCAATTGATAATCTTAAAAAAACCTATTTTTTGATTTTAATAACAAATTAATCTCAATAAATTATCAACAATTTACCGCTTTAGTGCCAGATTAAAAAAAGCTTAAAAATGCTTGATAACTGTATTAAAAAGCAATAAAAATAATTAATTACAATACAGATGTATTAGTTTTAAAATCAATAACGTTGAAGCCTACAAAGCCCTTCAGTATATGCTTTTAAAACATATCAACGCTTTCGTATTAACGAAAAAAACCAATAGTGATTTGACTTTTGAAAAATGTTTGTAAATGTTTTAAATTTAACATGCACTTAACTTGACACCGGGCAAATACTTTAAGCTGCAACAAAAAAACAAAAGCCATGACTAAACAATTTAGCCTAAAAAAGAAAGAACATGAAATAAAAAAAAAAAAAAAAAACACCAAATACCCTGAAAAAATATTGTAAATAGATCATTTGAAATAAATATTATGCAGAATGAAAACTAGAAGGCCTTCTTTACTAAAATTTCTGAGAATTTGAATGTTTTTCAAAACTAAAAATTTACATTGAATATTAACTAGAAGACTGTTAAAAGACCAACACTACCAAGTTATGATTGATTATAGAAATGACCCCAAAAACTATATATGAAATGGTATTATTGTTGTAAAACTGAATAAAAAAAATTATACCCGTTAAAGTAAAATAGACAAACAAACACACACACATAAACACGTGCTTGCATTTGAACACAAAGAAAAACGATAGATTTTCCAAAAATTAATTTGTTCAAACAAAATGTTTAACACATTTTTAGTAACAGAGCGAATACGAAGTAGTATGTACTTAGATATTTACATGGTCGTATGTGTTTATTGTAGGTCAGATAGGGAGTTAAGGGGCGTTAAAAGAAAAGTGTTACACAGCAACTGCTATTTCAAATTTATTTCAAAATCGTTTTATATTTTTTAAGTTTTCTGAAAGCACCATTGAAAAAATATTCAATTTTGGGTATACATATTTCAAACAACAACAACAATAAAAAAAATCACTTAGAGCAGAAACCTTCACAACAAACTAACATAAATTTCTAAAACATTAAATGTTTTTTTTTTTTTTTTGGCTTTACTCACACTATACTCGATCATATTAGAAGAAGTAGTTAGAGGCACACGTGAAACAAATTGAAGCACTTCATTAGGTGAAATTTCATTTTAACGGACAGCCGGCAACAAGCACAGTAAAACTGATGCTTATTTATGATGCTTATACCTGCAGTAAATGAATAACAACATACATAAATTAAGTAACATGAATAATTCTAGTTTTTGAATAGAAATTGGAAAAAAATTTTATAAGTTCTAAAGATTATTTTGAAAATTTAAAAATGTTTATATTTTTTGGGTGGTAATTGCTCTTAATACATATTGTTTTTTTTTTGCTCGTTGAAAACTTCCTATTAAATTCTTGACATTTTAGTTATAAAGCGGTTGATATATAAATATATGTTAAGGCCTGCTACTTTTCCTTATCAATGGCCATGGTTTCAGCTTAAAACAAAAGACTTAGACAACAAACTATTTACAAAACCTTGGTATACCAAGTGTGAACTGATTGCACTTGAAATAAATTTTTTAAGTAAACGACTTAAGTTGTATTAGTTTTGACCTATAAAGCTTTTAAAAAATTAAAATTTAATTTAAGTCAGAAAAATTTGTAAATAACATACCACGAATTTTAAGCATAACAAATCTCTCGAGATCTTGTCCAATTACCTGAAAGTAAATAAAAATTTATTTATTAAAGTTAAGGTTAGGTTAGGTTAGGAAGAGTAGTGTCAAATACACATCCACTCGGAGAGCCAATTGGATACATTGTGATTCCCTTCATTTATAATTTATTGACTAATTAGTCTGCTTACTGTCCAAGGAGAAACAAAGAGCCGTTATCATCCATCATTCAGCCATTTATTTCCCATGATAAAGCCCCTGATATTCTCAAGTTTGCACTTCGCGATATCACTAATGCCTTCATGGAAACGTCTGCTCAGCCATCTCTTCCTATTGCGTTGCAGCCTTGGTTGCTCTATAGTTTCTGGCTCCTCTTCATCCCCACACATCCTACAGAAATCCGGAGTGCCATTTTCCCATATGCTGGTCCTCGCTCTAACCGAGCAATGGCCAGTCAAGGCGCCTACTAAGACTCTCAAAACCTTTCTATTCATACCCAGCAGTAGATCAGATTTACCTGAATCTAGTTCTGTCCATATGGACCTCGAGACTCTACAATCTTCTCTATTCCTCCAGGAATGGTTAGTTCTGCTAATTACCCAATTACTGATTTCCCTATAGTAGTGACCTATTGGAGGTTTAACCGACCTGTCACTAACTGCCACATCTAATGCTGACCCTATTCTTGCCAGCTCATCAGCGATTTCGTTACCTTCAATATTGCAATGTCCTGGTACCCAACATAGCCTAACGCTAAATTTCTCCATAAGCAAGTTGAGAGATAGCCTACACTTGCTGACCAGCTTCGATTTGACACTATGCCCCTTCAAAGCTTTCAGTGCCGCCTGACTATCAACGTAGAATGTTACCTCCATGCCTTCAGTTACATGTTCTGTCACTAGTTCCGTGGCCCTGAGGATCGCTAGGATCTCAGCCTGAAATACACTACATTCGTTCGGTAGCCTAAAAGACCTACGAATGTCCGTTCCTAAAAAATAGATGCCAGCACCCGTGCCTATTTCCATTTTCGATCCATCTGTAAAGACTGCGCAGCCCTCGTACAGTCTATCAGATTTGACCAAGCAATCCCTATCCGGAATGACTACTGAAGGCGTTCTAATAAAATTTGTCTCAACAACCTTGGAGACGGTAAAACCAGGGGATATGGTCTCCCGTCTGCTAAAACTAATATTTTTCAGAGTGATGTATGACCTGTAAATCCTGGCCTTACAAAGCCCACTTCCATAAGCCTGAGCAAACTCCTTGCCGTCGTTCTCAACACACATTCTTCAATGGGAATTAGGTGAAGGATGACGTCCAAGGTCCTCTGGACCCCAGTAATACCCAGCGAAGCACACCTCTGGACCTTAGAAAGCAGCTTCCTATGGCTTTCTTGCCCCAACGCCTCCCACCATACGACACATCCATAAGAAATCACCGGCCTGACAATCGATGTATAAATCCAATTTAACACCGTCGGTTGCAGACTCTAGTTCCTTCCAATGGAATTCCTGCATGTATAGTAGGCCTTGAGCCCTTTCTTGATCCTTTCTTGTATGTTTCTTTTCCAAGAAAGTTTGCTATCTAGGAAAACACCCAAGTCTTTGACCTCCTTTGTTAGTTTTAACTCCACCCCTCCACTCCAAACCATCTATTTTGTATCTCCTGGTGAAGAGAACTAGCTCCGTTTTGACCGGGTTGATCCCTATTCCCTTACTACTAACCCAGAAAGACAGTTCGTTAAGCGCTGCCTGCACGACCTCACAGATAGTGGAAAGAAATTTCCCTTTTACCAGTAATACCACGTCATCAGCGTAGGCGACTATCTTCCGACCGTTCCTCTCAATACGCCCCACAGAACGGGGGATAATATTAAAGTTAATGTACTAAAAGATATTTCAAAATATGTTGATACAAATATTTTTCCTATACACTACAGCCTAGCTTTGTGCCGCTAATGGGGACTGGAGAATTGTAACACAAAACGAAATGACGCAAATTGGATAATATTTTCTATAAAAAAATAGCGTAAAAATAATTTTTTTTTTTATAAAAAAAAAAGTCAAATGGTTTTAATTATTTTAAAGATATATTTAAAAATATATTTATTTGAAAAGAAATATAAACAAATACATATGAACTCAGCAATTGCAATTATTCCAATTCCCACGACCAGTCTTTTTAAAAGCGACCTAAATCGAAACAAAGCAATTAGTGTCGACGCATTTCAAGGCTTTATTCAATCAAAATTTTTACTTATAACTTATAAGAAAAAAGTACTAAATCTTGCATGGTGATACTGAGGTTTCAACATGAAACAGTAATGAAAAAGTATTCATATTTTCTGTACTGACGAGGTTTAGTGGCTTCTACTGAAAACAACGTTTATTCTATTCAGCCGTGTAGTTGAAATCTAAGTGATATTGGATATTAAATTTTCCTTTGTTGCTTGAAATATTAACAATGCCTTCCTTATTCTCTCTGATCATTACGTTATGAACTTTAGCCTATAAAAATCAACATAGAAGATTAATTTCTTTAATCAAATTTTTTTAATATAACAAATATATTTTAGAGAAACATTGAAAATAAGATCTAAGAAATATTCTACATTAAATTGAAAAAGGTATTTACATCAAAAAATGTATATATGCTGGCAACACTTTGAACAAAGTTATCCGACTAAGAAATAATAAAAACAGATTAGCAAATTATTCAGTGCCAAAATGTTTAGAAATCACAGACAATTTTGATTGAAAAATATAACAATTTAAATAAATTGTGAAACTAAAAAGTTTTTGTTTTATTTCGCTTCGTTTCTTCTTTCGAAGCAATAAAACGTTTATTGTCTAGTGGTAATCTGTATAATCTACAGTGTAGATATGTATATATATATATATTATGCTATTGTTATAGTGATGATTATTTTCATTTTATTTATTAATAATACAAACATCGTATTATTTATGATATATGTATGTTTTGGTTATTTAAAACAATCAATTTAATCCATTGTTTACCACTGACAAAGTTTAATTGATTGAAAACGCACACAATAAGTGTATGAAAAAATATCTCTGCTTGAAATGGAAAATAACACCACTGATGATGTCGATAAATTATAAAAATATTAGAGAAAAAAATTATAATAAATAAAGTCAACAATATGTATATATGTATATATATATATTTATATATATGTATTTGTGTTACGGTTTATTTTAACACATACATGTACATAAATATATAATTTTATTTGGGTTTCTTTTATTTAAATCTGTGATCAACCACACTGTAACACAGTCAAATATACGAGCAAAATTTGTCTAACCATCCAGAAGAGATTAATTTGTGGATATAGCGCTTCCAGTAATACCCCTAGAGAATGATCTCCCATCTCTTAGCTCTTTTGCGGAGTCCTTAGGTCCTTATTTACCTCCTTTATACTATCGTAGTTTATTCTATTATTTTTTATATACATAACCGTTTCTCTGTTGTTTCAGGAATTAGTTAATGACACATATGGTGTTTTCTTCTCTACAAAAAAATTGTACATCTCCATGCAGAAAGTGTACTTTGGTGTTCCTTTCCTACAAATATTTTGGTGGTATGTTTGATATGAATATTCTCCCTCACTAATTATGGAAGGCGTTGCCCGTTATGCCCCTTATAAATCAACAGTGTTGATAGAGCCCTGTGAAGTAGAGGTGTCAGCTGTTAAAAATATAGCTTTCCAATTTTTTATAAATTGTGTTTTATTCTAGTGAAAGGGTTGGTAAGACATTTTATACATGTACTTTTCAACCAGGTGCCATTTTGAGTGCAGACAAGAAGACACCAATAGTGCAAGATTAAGAAATATCACCGACACGCATATGGAAGAGTGGGCGCTAAAAGGTTTCTATTGTAAAATATAAATTAGTGTCAAAATCTTTGATTTCTTAGCTACTTATGCTAAGCATCCAAATGTTTTGATAATTTAATTATTTTATGTATAATCAAGATTTATAATAAAGATTACATTCATTTAAAAGTTAAACAAGTTTTATTTTTTTGGAAGTGAAAGAAGCATTAGTAAAGATAAGAAAATTTACAAAAATTTTTAATTTATTGTTCGATGTAGTTATACATATGCTTCCATATCTTACTATTTGTTGAATTGTTAAATGACCGACATAAAAGAACAGATATGAAATAACATAATAACAGCCAGTTATACAGAACTTTAAATGGGGTTTGAGTTGATCATGTGTTTGAATAAACAAATATTTAACCACTGTCCATTGAAACCGAAATATTTTTAAAGACTATTATCTCCAAATGATTTATACACATGCATTAGACTCATTTAAATTACATGCTTCAAGTATAATTTAATATATCTATGATAAGATAAACTAATTTAACTTAAATAAATATATTTTGTAAGTGTATTTAACAAATGAAACCACAATCATAGGAGTGCCACATGTGTCATCAACACCAATAAATTTAGTGTGAAACATATGCATTACAAAAGACCAACAATCATAAATTATATTAAAAAACAATTACATATTTAACATAATATTGAATAGAAAAATAAACAGCTACTTTAAAAGAAACAAAGCGAGAACAAAATATTTTCTGACACTATTTTATAATTGGATTTATTAATATATGCAGGAACAAACATACATACATACATATATTTTAAAATATTATTATAAAATAAAAAAGACATAAAAAAACATAAAAGAAGGGCATTAATGAAAAGAATAGAACATATGAACACAATGGACAAACAAAAAAAAATTTGTCTAGGAATTTTTGAGCAAAAAAATTTGATTTATTTAAGCTTACGAGTTAAGATCCGATGTGCTTCGCTACACCAAAAATTTGGTGTGTGATGGGAAAAAGAATAACATTTTGATAAATTGTTTTTTTTAATGTATTTTTCATTTATTCAAAACTATTTAGTTTAAATTATTATGATCATAATAGTAATATACTTACTAATGCTTTCATATAAACTATAGTTTTGTTTTTTTTTCGCCTGTAGAATAACTATCCGCACAAAAACACAAATGTGAAAACAAGGCCAAGTTCCTATCCAAAATATTTCGCGCGTAAAAAGTACTGAGATCAAAATAAGTACCAAGTTCTTGATATGTACAATTAAATCTCATTTCTAGGCAACCTTTCTCATCAGGACCTACCTTTGTACCAAATTTCAGCTTTCTAGCTATACTGGACCTGCCCCATACAAAGAAGGGGAACCCTAGTACCTCCAGATGAAAAGTGCCCGTTTAAAAATTATTTTTGGTAATTTATCATCAGGACCTACCTGTGTACCAGATTTAAGCCGTCTAGCTTTACTGGAAGTGCCCAATAATGTTGATGAGTGAGTCAGAGAGTGAGTCAGTGAGTGAATATGTATTAAAATATGGACTTTTCACACCTTAATATCTCGGGAAGCTTCAAATTTAACCAGTGAGGTCACCTCTGTAGGGAGACCTTATGTTTCAAGTTTCATTCTATTATGATCAAGAGGAGCAAAGTTATGAGGGGGTAAAAACAGCTCGAATGATTTCGTGCCACAATGTGTGGCCGAACTTTGCCTGGCGCACTACCGTGCGTCTAGATATATTTAATAGGCAAGACAATTTTTTGTGATGGACTTTATGGCCACAGTAATGAACCGATTTTGAGAAAGTGTAGATCAAATTAAATATATTTATTCACAGGAGTAAACAAAATATTGTTGGTTATTGTGGATTTAATATTTTGGTAGGGCTTAAAGTTGCTACTAATACATGTACGCATTTTATTCATGCATGTAATTTAAAAAAAAAAAAAAAAACAAATACAAACAAAACATACATGTGTTTTTCTTTAATTGATTAATTTGCTATTAACGGAACAATAATAAGCTACACAAAATATCCTTCGGGTCTCAGTGCCTGTGTTCGCACCAAATAATAAATAAAATAAGGATTTTTTTTTTATGTTTACATGTGTGAGAAGGAGCAACAGAAAGCTCAGCAAAAAGATTTCGCTTATTGGAAGGATCTTCTGAAAATGTATTCATTTGCTACCTGACAGAAAAATATGCAAAGATTCACTTTTATGTTTATCGAAGAAGATATGCTTTACCATTAAGCGTAAAAATAGAGTCTCCAAGATTTCTTGAGTTTTTTTTTTTTTTTTTTTAATTTACAAACCTGGTCTCCTCTCTAGCTTAAATTTAGGTTGTCAGGTGATCGGCTTAGATAAATAATACTTATCCTGTATTAAATGAGCTTTTTTAACAGAATTTTGTTGCAAGATTTCGCTAGGTTAACATGCTGCTGGTAAGAGGAAGATTAGATCAGCACACTTCGGTCCTGATGCGGTCCCATTGTGTTGATTTCTCTAGGCAACAATTCACATTATTTCGATATAAATCGATAATGTCTTAATGATCTTCACAGTCTTAATTAAAAATTTTTATATTATTTTAATTATTCTTTTGTCTACCAACAGTTTCAGCAATTTAATGTTTATTAAAATGAACACGTATTTCATGTTTTGTTTAGATTTCAATTTGATTTTTTTACGTTTTCTCTAAACTTAATTTTATTGTGGCATCACCCAGAGATATTATTTTTGTCGATCGTTAAAGTTTGTTACTGCATATATATCTTAAGATACCACAATGATAAATGCACAATTGTTTAAGTTCAATTTTGGCAGTAATTTTATATTTTTCTCTCTACAACCAAATTTTTGTTTTCATTTTGATAAAGAATCAGAATATATGTATGTGTGCTTCATGTGGTTGCTGGTTTCCTCATTTCCTTTTTTCTTTTTCCTTTTTTTTTTTTGTTTGTTGTTACTGATGCCAGTGTTGTTTAGTATTATTTGTTATTTAATGTAACTCCTACAACATTAAATCACGTACAAATTTTGTATGCACGATTTTGCACTATTTCGATATTTATCTAACACCTGCGCAAATAAAAAGATATACAAAAAAAAAAAAAAAAATAAAACAACTTACAAAAATTAAGCGTGCATCTCCCAAAATAAGAAAACTTTAAATCGAAAGATAAAGTTGTTTAACAAAAAAACAAAAAAAAAAAAAATTCTAAGGAATTTATTATTTGTTGTATACTTTAAAAAGGTTATATTTTTATGGATCTTTAATTTATATAATTTACCTAAATTCTTAGTATTAACTTTATATAGTTTTCGTTTTATATAATTAAATGTATGTCTGCTTAAAAGCACGACAGAATTAGTTTTGATTAATCTGTCATCAATAAAATCTGTTCAACTGTTAAGAAAACTTAAGACTGATGTGCTAAAAATAAACTAAGTTTTCCGCTTTGCTATGGTATGGTATGACTCGAGACGGAAGATATGGCATACCTCCGGAATTTCACTTACACAGTCGTTCTTTTTTGTTTTTTTCTTTGTGCTGTCTTTGTATCCAAATGAAAATTATAAAGCACAATAATAATTAAATTTCCATAATTAACATTCAAAATATTATTAATTAATTAATTTAAGTTTGTTTTTAGTGATCGTTTGTATTTTATCACCAGGGCAATTTTTTTAAGATTTTTGCTGGAAAAGCTTGATTTATCTTATTTTGTACCTTTTTTGCAAAATTGCTTTATTTTATATACTCTGCTTGAATTTTCCCTTGAAAATAATTTTTGAATCTTTCTGTTGCAAATAAAAAGCAAAAGTTTGTCCTTTTTTCACACATGCAATTTTCTATTCTTTAACTCTTGATATTGCAAACTAGATTGGCTTAAAGGTGTTATTTATTATTGTGACAACTATACAGAAATTTGCAATGTGTTAAATGCACTTTCCGATGATAATTTGGAATCTATATATAAAGGAAAAGCTCTATGTAAAAATGCATCCTTAAAATTTGATCTCCCGTACATAAAGGATAATTTCGAGTGTATTTGCCGAAGTATAAACAAACTAGAAAGAAGAGGGCTTTATATAAAAGAAAATTTATCTATTATAGAAAAAGTGGAAGAAAAGATGAAAAATTTTGAAAACAAAATATTTTTTGAAAAGTTCAACAAAGTTATGAAATTCAAACATAAGTTAAACTTAAACATAATATTTTTTTAAACAAAAGCGAAGCTGATGAATACATTGATTCGCTATCTCCAAGCGAATTATAATTATTTAAGTTCGCACATTCGTACATCCAATGATGTTGAATGAATTTTTTCAATTTATTCTACAGTGTTATACGATAATCGATCTTTTCTTTTTGAAAATCTAAAAAAAACGTATGATTGTGCTTTGATATAAAAAATTATTTAATAAAATAAATGAAAAGTGAATACATTGTTTAATTTTTGTAAGCATATTTGAGCTTTTTTTTGCTTTATCCTTGGGCTTATTTTGCGTTTATTTTGTGCCATTTTACTTGCTTATTTTTCTTTAATTTTGTGCATATTTAAACTTGCCCACTGTGACATCTGCAAAATATCAGAATTTAACAAGTATATATGTTTGTGTGTAAGCAAAAAACCACCAACATTTGGAAAATTTACGGCATATATGTACGTACACTAAATGGTTTTATTACTTTATTTTCGAATTATATGCCGTAAATACTTAATATTACTACATTTTATTAACT
Organism: Lypha dubia; assembly: GCA_947311025.1. NCBI lineage: Eukaryota > Metazoa > Arthropoda > Insecta > Diptera > Tachinidae > Lypha > Lypha dubia. Next base: position 125,455,551 of record OX371260.1, read on the forward strand.
TTAAGCGTTCTTTCATGCAGCATTTTCCACTAAAAACTGAACTTAATATTGGTTGGTCGAAAGCTAATCACACACTATCACTGGTCGAGGATCAGCCATTTAGGAGATCACATCGTAAGGTGAGTCCAATATAGGAGCAACACGTCGCTAAACTTTAATAAACATTCATACGTGGGGCTTACCCGCTGCCGTGATACCAATGTAAGGTGACTGTTTGAGCCTAGAAAGAGAACATTCTATCGACTTCTGGTCTTGGGAAGAGAGACCTTAGGTGACTTTTTACCTTTTAACAGACTTCGCTACCCTTTTTCCGGTGCGCTTCGCTGCAAAATCCCGTTCCGCTCGTCCTATCGCACTAAAATTTAGCTGGTAGTGGTTTTTTTGTTCTTAAAGTAACACACGCTTCTATGCTTTATTTACACAGATATATGAATATTAATATTTTACTCTTAATGGGTGGGGGGTGCTTCTCCGCGGTGGGGATCATACTATAGTCAGGAGTCGACACTGATAACCATACTAGCAGCCGTTTAAAAAGATCATCATGATATAATTCCGTCCAGATGACTTTAGTTTTAAGTTTGATTTTATTTTGAGTGATTACTAGCGACCATATGAATACTGTTGTTGGAGGAAACCCTAAAATCAAACTGAAAAATTCAATGATAAGTCGCACAAGTGAAAAAAGAAAAAAACACTACTTTAAAGAAAACATAAAATTAAATTTATTATCAATCATCTCCGCTAATAAAAATATCATCTGCTTTTATTTAAATACAATTCAGATCAGTAAAAAATAAAACATTTAAAAACATTAACACATATATTATTATACAACAGCAGTCAGTAATTAAAAACAAAGCAACAAAGAATTTAAACTAGTTATTAAATAAAGTACATTTAAATATCATCATGATTATAAATATGCATGGATCATTGAAACAGCTTACGGATAGAGACAAAATTGAAATTGTCATCAAGAAAATAGATTAAAATAATGATCATTCATTAAAATATATCACAAAAAATACAAGCAGAGTTAAATAATAAAAAAAGAAATCAAAACGTTAATTTAAAGACTTAATTTCAAAAAATATTAATCGGATTGTTTTTTTCAAATTATCATTTCCGCTTTAATTAAACACCCGCCATAAAATAGCAGAACAAAAATATTAAAAATTGCACTAGTTAATTGCAAGTTAAACATCATTCAATAAAAAATTGTATTAAATTTTGTTATCGTTATCACTCACATGATCATATACTCGTATGCTGATATACAAAGCAGACAGACAGACAGACATACATTTATGTTTAAAACGAATCTAGCAAATCGCATTGATACGTTTTATATCAATTTACTGATTTTCTGTTTCATGAAAGAATAATAAAAGATAAATAATATATAAGAAATAAAAAGAAAAAGATTCCTAATCTTGTATGAATGATGCTGCAGAAAATCAAGAGAAAATTGCAAATTATTTTGTATATTGACCTCATTTAATACTTTTTTTTTTTGTATATTTGATTTGGTTGATTTTATATCTCTATTTTCAATTCTCTGGTGTTTTTTGTTTGTTTGTTTGTCTATTCAAACCAACAATTTATATAATACAGTTGTTAAAGTTTTTTTTTTGGCTTCAGGCTTATATTGAAAACAAACGCACTGCATGAAACTATGTATTGATCTTTTTCAATCTAAAAAGAAAAAAATTAAGCCATCATTAACCCTCTCATATTTCTTTAATATATTTTTTGTTTAATTTATTTTAATTGAATTAATTAAGTTTGTTGTTAGAATTCTAGGATATATATTTGGTTGTTGTTTAACTCAAGATTTATGAAATAAATCACAAACAGTAAAAATCAACATTGAACAAAATATTAAATCAAATGATATACTAGTATAGAGATCGACGCCTCTTATGCGTCTTGCAAAAATGATAATCTTGAATGTACCTCATTTTGAAATATATTATTTATTTTATTATTACATTGTTAAACCTGAATACCAGCGAAATTTAGAAGCTTTTTATTGTCGTTACTTTAAAAAAATAGCAATTATGTGCAAGTGTAAGTATACCCTGAACTAAAAATGTTTTTACTACAGATCGCTTAAAAAATCAAATTAAACATATTAGCTTGTTGTGATATCATTAGCGGAAATCACTTTTGGTTGAAAACTGCTCTTGCCTCCGTTGCACATCTTGCAGGTCTAACTTATTTACATATTTTGTTATTGCAATGCTTCAAACTGATGAAAATAATAATAATAATAGACTTGCAAGATCTGTAATGATTACAATACTATGAGTGATTTCCACTATTTATAATCAACTGGAATTCGAATCGAAATGCATAAAAACGATGTTGTACAAAATATGGCCTAAAACACAATCGTCCAAAAAATTTAAGTGAAATATTTTCTAAACAACTCTCACAAAAAAGCCAGTTGAACAGAAAACAAACTAACTGCCTGTTTTTAGAAAATGAAAACAAAATAGTGAGTGAGAATTTATATTGAAAACAAAAACAAATTTTCGTATTTTATTGTTGTTTTCAATATAAATTCTCTCTCACTATTTTGTTTTCATTTTCTAAAAACAGGCAGTAAGTCTTAATCCCATAACACGTTTATATATTTTACTTCCACAAAATCGGTCCACAAATATCGGAATAAATTACAAATCAATTTTTCAGGCAGCCACAAACATATTTATAGGGGTCCATACTGCAAACAAACCCGTTAAAAAAATTAAAGAAATTTTAAATTCAGTCCATAAAAGTAGAAGTTATGCGATAATCAATATATACAACAACTGTAGTCCAATCATGGGTTAATAAATAAAAAGAAAAATTATTTAAATAATTTAAAACAAACAATAACTGTTATTTTACATACAAGTTAGTGGTGTGGTACTTGAAACAAAGAATCTATCAAAGGAATTTTTTTTTCTCATGTTATTTTTAATATTTAATGGTAATCCAATGATAAGGTGTGGTTGCATGATAATGTTTGTTTATCTGTAGTTGTTTTAGATACCTTGCATAGAAACAAACGTACATAAAATAAAAGTATTCATTTAAAAAAAAAAAAAAATAAACTTGACCAAAACTGAGAGATGGTAGATAAAATAAGGAAATTGATATTTTACTGGATTAACTTTTGTTTTTTTTGCCATATACTTTAGGATTAGGATTTTTTTAGAAATAGAAATTTTAATTTTTCAGGCTTAAGTTCGTTTTCTCTTAATTTAATTTTGTTATAAATTAAATTGTTATTTAAATTAGAAAGAAAAATCTAGTGGCTATTAATACTTTAACAGACAAAGAAAAATTAGACTGCGCGGAGGGTTGAACTGACGTCGATGTTTCGAGACTAACCACAGTCTCATCATCAGAGTTGTCTACCGCTTAGAGCTCACTGCCACCATGGCAGCTGCAATCACACTAGTTAAAGATCCTCTATCATTAATTGAATGTGCTAAATTACATGTAAGTTTTTACACTACAGCTTCACAACTTAATTAAAAAAAAAATTTAATTATCTGACGAGCATTGAACGCATGCCAAGTGTATTATTCGCTGGTCTACACAACAAATATTTTTTTCTGGCTTAAAATATGTTTGTACAAACTCGCACACAAATAAAAATTTGTTTTGCGATGAAAATATTTGCTTACAAATAAGTAGAAGTTGGTGGTACTGTAGAGTAATGCAGACAGTATGTAGTTTGCAGTTGAAATGTTAGTAATTGGGTAGATGCCAGCAATTGTTGAGAACCGGTGATCATTTTTAAATATTGTGACAAGTGAAAGTTTTAAATAAACTGACTCGTGCAACAGAATATATTTCTATGTCGAGGAAAATGCAGATTTCTCAATTTGTCGTCTATCTTTGGAATAGGAGATTCAACAAACGAAGTAACTTCTGAAGCTACATTAAGAAACAGAATTGTTGCATTTTTTACTTGGAAAATCCAATAATTACTAAAGACTAAAGACCTTCTCCATTCTCAGCATGTGATTGTTTGTAGTGGTTTGGATTGCAGCGTAGTCATTCGAATTTACTAATTGGTTTTTAAATTATTCCAGCCGATAGTTTGGCATACCTTCTCATATTTTAAAAATTTATTTTGAGTTTTCAATTATTCTCTAAAATATTTCGCATTATAAGGGATGAACCATTTCGAGGTTCCCTACTTTTTTAAAGAAAAAAAACACAGAAAATTCAAATTTAATGGAGATTGTTTATTATCACATTCTTTGGCATTTATTTTTTGAAGATTATGTCTATCAAATGTTGGCCGTTGCTACGTCGTAGATGGTCCATCCGTTGAGTCCAATTTTCGATGACTCGAATGATGTTTTCCTCCAAGGTCTGAATCGATGCGGGTTTGTCCGCATAAACTTTAGACTTTACATATCCCCACAGGAAAAAGTCTAACGGTGTGATATCACACGATCTTGGTGGCCGGCCAATCGACAGTACCAAAACGTGAAATTATGCGCTCACCGAAATGTTCTCTCAATAAATCCATGATGCGATTTGTGGGAAGTGGCGCCGTCTTGCTGAAACCAAATGTCGGCGAGATCACGAGCTTCAATTTCAGTCATCAAATAGCCGGTTATCATGGTACGATAACGGTCGCCATTGACGGTTACGTTCGCACCGGCATCATTTTTAAAGAAATATGGACCGATGATTCCACCGGCCCACAAACCATACCAAACTGTTGTTTTTTCTGGATGAAGTGGCAGTTCTTGAATCTCTTCAGGTTGCTCTTAGTCCCAAATGCGGCAATTTTTTTTATTTACATACCCATTGAGCCAGAAATGGGCCTCATTGCTAAACAAAATTTGCCTCGAAACACATTTCTCACAGAACGTGAATTTTTTTAATAAAGTTGAACGATTTGTTCAGGCGTAAGTCTTTCCATTTTGAAATAACAAAAATAACATGACAGCATGAAACGACTCACAAGTGAGTTGTCAAAAAAAGGCTATTGAAAAAACTATCTCTACTTGGATCACACTTTATAACTCCAACGAACCGACCTAGACAACATATTATTCTCACCAAGCTTATGAATACGACAATGTTGCAAATGACAGTAATTTTAAAAAATTAACAACCATATATTTTAGCACATGTAAACGAAATATTTAACTCCTATAAACTTATATTTTCGCTATCTCTAGGGTATAATATTCAAACAGTGACAATAATCTTTGTTTGAGTTGATTTAGAATTCGAAATATGTTGTGATGACTTAACTATAAAAAACTTCATTGCAACAGTAAAACAAACATAAAATGATGACGCTGATGATTTCCCAGCCCATTTGAAAATAAGTCGTATGGAACAATTAACATGATCGTCACAATCATCAAATGTAGCAAAAGCACAACAGAAACACTAACGATCGCCAATGAAAAAACGTAAAAAGCAAGACATTCGAAAAGAAACAGAAGCAGTTAGTTGAAAATAACTTAAAATTCGCAGAAAACCATTATATGCAACGTATACTAGAAATTAAAAATTTTCATTATTAAGACCACTTCTGCCCCAGTCACTCACTCACTTACAATTCGTTTGTATGAATATGAATGCCGTCTTTGAATGCAACTTTGAATCATATAAATAAATACAAACGACCACTGTCTCTCTAATGTTTTGTTGCCAGAAGATAAGGAAATTGTAGAAATACTTTGTGAATGTTTCTTTTTTTCTTCTTGAATTTTTCACAAAAAAAAAAAAAAACAGAATATAAATAAATAATAATAATAAAAAAAACTACAGACTCAATGCGCGTGTTTGTCTGAAAGGCAAAAAACAATTAAATGCAATCAATACTTATGCTTGCGTATCCATAGATTAAATAAATATTTTTATATCATTTAAAATAAATTAAAAAACCAACACAAAGTAGAAAATTGCTATCGAAATACATACGCACCAAGTGATCGAGTTATTGAAGCAAATTATGCCGTAATTGTTGCAATAATTGATTGTAGCCATTTGGTGTACTAATTTTTTTTTCCATCCAAATTTAACAGACATATTAATTGAGTTGTTAATTATTATCAAAATGATTTTACATTTATTTGAGCATGTTCTCAAGTATTTAAGTTTTAAAATTTATTTATTTGTTGCAGGTTAGCAACATAATGGGCACAACATCTACTGATGAGTTCGTATGGCTACCAACGAAATATATATTTAGATATTGCTAACCCGCAACAAATAAATAAAATTTATTATCAATATATTTTTGACAAATTGATGTGCCAAAAATTAAATTTTTATTATCTACAATTTCTTGCACCCAGTGTGCTTCGCTACCGCCATTCTCATAAAATTAAATCAAAGTTTATATGTAAAAACTATTGACACTGCATTATTTGAGGCAATTGAATTTTTTCATCTGCAGCTTTCTGTATATAATTCGTAATTTTAAAAAAGAAAAATAAAAAATTTCATTACAAAGGACGAAGTATGCAAAATAAAAAGCTAACTACCAGCCTTTTCCCTTCTTTTACCACTTCAAGATTACCCTGAAAAATGGATTTTGTTCGCATAAATTTGAAAATCATTCATTCAACCCTTTTTCCCGTTCTATCGCTTAAAGATTTCGCTTCAAGTTGCATTTTGTTCTAGCATTCATCCACATGAAATTGCAAGATATTTAATGTTTTAGTTACGCAGACAAGTATATATTAATAATTGGTTTGTATGGCGGTATCAGTTCCCCTCTCCGAACCCACCAATATTTGTCTATAAGTTGTATTTTGTAGTAGGTCTAACCTGCAGCAAATTTTAGGACATTAAATTTTTCGTTGCGCTGATATGTGAGTATTAATAAATTTTATAGATCGTATTTTTGTTTGATGCTTATTTCGTTTTTTCTAACGCCTTAAAATGTTGCCATAACTTTTTTCTAGGCATTCTGTATATAAGATGGGCTGATATGTGAAATTTCATATATCCTTTGTATTATGGGTACCGTACACCGGTCATCAGTAATGCGATAAGACTAAGCGTTTGGTTTCCTAAAATTAAATTCAAGTATTTTAGGATTACTTTGAATACAATTTAGGATTAAACATTTGAATACAAATATATCCAATATGTACTTACTTGAATCAATTCTAAAATCCAAATTATTATTGCTTCAAGTTGGTCAAATCTTTAGGCCTGTTTATATAAGAAAGAGACAAATTAAGGTATTGCCGCATGTTGTGTGATATTATTTTGTTGAATATACCTTGATTCTCTGAAAATCTGCAAATTTTCGTCTCTCTCAGGTTTTAGGCGTATATTTGTGGCATAACGGAAGTTGCGAGAATAATTGACAGTTCCTCTTTGAATGCAGGCTTAAGCATACACGTAATCGTATCCTGCAGGACTTGGGCTGCATTACCATTCACGGGCCTGTTTGGATTTGTGCAAAGCTCTTCACTTCATAGGAATGTGTAGTGTGTATATAGACCCCTTGACATCACATTGAGTATAAACTTATCTTACCTACTCTTACAAAATTGCGAAGGAGTTCTAAGGAAACCTCGTGGGTGTATGTATGAAAATCATGTAGCAATAATATATTGTTCTTAGAAAAGTTAGAAGTACCATTCCCACAAAGAAGAAAATATTTGTTTTGAATAAGATGCAGATAAATTACTTCTTTCGAAATTTTGTATGTGAATAACTCAAAATTCTAGGTGATTTTCATAAAATTTTTCTACTGAAACCAATTGTTTGTGTAATAGAAACTGCACACAACTATTTAAGTGTTTTTTTAATTAATGCCGGGATAATTAAAATACATCGCAATTTATATTAACTAGTTCCTGAATGTGTAAATTGTACGAAGTACTTGTACTGGAAACAAGCTCCTAGAAGTATTATGCCTGGTGGGGAGTGATGACAAAACAGATCACGTGGCAAATGGCTGCATAGAAATTCGCATTATACGAAATCCGATGTTTCATAGCATATTAATTTCTTAATCAGATCTAATAAATGAGTCAGGGAAAAATGTTCACGTTCAAAAATGTTCGTGTGGTGTTTTAAACTTTATAAAATATATTCTGGTAGTTCAATGATCTTAGTTACAATATCACTACTCCCACCAAATAGCACAATACGGATGACTAAATACACAGTACAGCTAAAAGAGACGTTTTACTTTTAATCAATTTCCATTTCAAGACAGTGTTGCAGATGGAATTTTCAATGTCGTGCTGCTTTTTTAAAAAAAAAATTTTACACTGGCCATATTTGTTGAGTTTTATTTTCTCAGGCGTAGCAACTTGAAAGTTATAACAATTTTTCTTGTAGAAAGTTTGCGCATTAAATTAACATTATAAGGATTTATTTAGTATTTTCCATCTATTCATACCGACATACACCCAGAGCCCTTAGAATTACTATTCAAGCTCTTTTTTGAGAAAACGACCCTGTTAATCAAGCAAACGAAATACAAAATTTTACCATAAAAAAAATACTGTATTGGTAATCTTTTTACGAAATTCTTGTGTTACGTTAAAAATTCCAAAAATTAAATCAAATACCAAGTTAAGATTTTTAATCACTTTATTTTCAACGTTTATTTTCATTTACACAATTGCCGCTCTAGATTACCACAAATGTAAGTGTTGAACAAACGCGTATGTATGTGTAAAAGTGATTTAAAAATATTCGTAAAGATTAGTATAACACTTGGCTTTATAAGCAAATACAAGAGTACACGCATACATACACATATGCATGACACTACCATACACAAATATTATTTACTACACAAATAGTTGAAAACAAAATCGAACATAAATGAAAAATTAAATTTACGAAAAAAAAAAACACAAACTAAATAAATAAATATTGATACGCATCTATTTGTTACACATTATTGACAGAGAGCACTGGCAGGTACGAGTAAATTTAGCCAGCAACAAGTATAAATATTGCTACCAATTTTTTAATGTCTGCTGGTATTTTTTTTTCTTGCCTTGATCGTAATTTTCAGATTTTTTCCTTATTGTTGTATTGCTACTGTTGCAAGATGTTGCCGGTTGTAATATATGTTACATACATACATAAATACATATATACTTTTTGGTTGCTGAAGTGTTTGTATTTGTCCGTTGGCCAAGTGTAGAAACATATTGCCTTAAAATATTTTTCGACTGCGTAGTTATTAGCAACAGTTCTTGATTGTTGTGCATAAAAGTGTTGAGTGTTGTCAATATCATGAAATATTTTAAGGAAATTAAAATGAGTCAGTACGTCATTTCTGTAACTTCTGAAAAGTTCTCACATCGTAAAAAAATGTGAATTTATGCTTGTCATTCAATCATTTGCAGGATGACTCATATAATATTAGTAGGATTTTTATATGAGCCACCTTCCAAATCTAATAAAAATACGAAAATTTACATTATTCTTCTCACTCATCCTGTTAACGAAACGAGGCACAGGATACACATTTTTTAGTTGAGTTAATCAGAAATTAGCCTCCACTTAAGATGGATTATAGATTTTAATGTTACGAGTATATTAAACACTGAGCAAAATATTTTGTGGAGGGCGGGATGGCATTACAAACAACCCAGAATATAAATTAAATACTTACCGATTTTGATATTATTGAAGTCATAATGAAATGAAAGAACAGCCAAAGCTCTACGAAATTAAGTGTGGACGTTTGATGAATTATTTTATGGTTCATTTTAACAATAAACTTACTACCAAAATTATTTTTTTTTATAAAGTTACAAGCTTAAAACTAAATTACTTAAAATATGATCATTAACTTCCTTCATCAGGAATCTTCTGTAGCGACTTCATTAACGAAAACTTTTTTTCTCTTGTTTTTCTGCTTACTTGCTAATTACATAATTTAAAGCATTTCACCTCTAGATTGTCATGGGTCACATGATAAAAGTCCTTGCTCAACTGCAAAGCCAAGGGATAAAATTTTTAATATCTATAAGAGTACATGTTGTTAAAAAAACTCCTTACTGGGAATGGCTCCAAAAGTTTTTTGTAATTTTAATAATTAATATTAAGAATCATATACAAAATTTCATACTCTACTCTGGATACTTTAATGCAAAAATTTTATTAATTTATGAAAAAGGAGTACAAGAAAATTTTTACAAACGCTTATTTGCAACACGGTTTATAAAATTATTTTGTTTTATTTATTTTTTTTTGTTGGCCATTAGCTTTGCGTGTATGATTTCTGAAATGTATATACATATAGCTTTCTTTGTGCAGCATTTATGCATTAAATATCGCATATAAAGTGCTTAGGAAAAATAACAACAACAAACAATTTATATGCCAAAAAAAGAATAGCTAAAAAGACATAAATATACACTTCGAATAGACAGACACCAGGCAATATTTGCAGTACTTATGTGGATTACCCCAAAAATAGTAGATAGATAGTATATAATGCCTTTATTAAGAATTTATAGCTTATTTTTTATCATTCGTTAGTTTATTAATTAATTTATTTTTTTTAAATTCTTTTGTATAACGGACATACGAGTACACTGAAAATAATTCATGCAATATTGTACGAAATAAAAAAAAAACAACTTCCGTATTTTGTTTGCTTTTAATGCTAGAGAATTTCTCTCTAGTAAAAATTAGTGGTGTGCCGATAATTTTTCAGTATAATAAAATCCTTGGAAATTAAATGAATAATTTTTAGGATATCAAACATGTTCTAATAAATTCATAACTTATTTGAAAATTAGCACAAATATCAAAATTCTAACCTACAATATGTATTTATTTTAAACTTATAACATAAATAACGAATGTAGTGTGTTTCAGGCTGAGATCCTAGCGGTCCTCAGGGGCACGGAACTAGTGACCGAACACGTAACTGAAGGCGTGGAGGTAACATTCTACGTTGACAGTCAGGCGGCGCTGAAAGCTTTGAAGGAGCATAGTGTCAAATCGAAGCTGGTCAGCAAGTGTAGGCTATCTCTCAACTTGCTTATGGACAAATTTAGCGTTAGGCTATGTTGGGTACCAGGACATTGCAATATTGAGGAAAACAAAATCGCTGATGAGCTGGCAAGAATAGGGTCAACATTAGATGTGGCAGTTAGTACGAGGTCGGTTAAACCTCCAATCGGTCACTACTATAGGGAACTCAGAAATTGGGCAATTATCAGAACTAACCATTTCTGGAGGAATAGAGAAGATTGTAGAGTCTCGAGGTCCATATGGACAAAACTCGACTCAGGTAAATCTGATCTACTGCTGGGTATGAATAGAAAGGTTTTGAGAGTCTTAGTAGACGCCTTGACTGGCCATCATACAATCTTGCTCAAGAAAGGTGGGAACAAGAGCATACCTGTCAAATCTCCAGGTCCACTTGGCCCCGCTACAGCCTGCACAGAACTCGCGATCTGCTCAGGCTTGGTAAATGTCATACAAGACGATTAATAACAGTGCTAACGGGGCACTGGTGCTTCGGGACTCATGCCAGAAGGATGGGCCTAAGTTACAATGACTACTTCAGAAGTTGTAACGATGAGGAGGAAGAAGAAACAGTTCTTCATCTTCTATGTCAATGCCCCGCCCTTAATAGCATTAGGGCGAGTACTTTGGGCTTCAACACTCTGCTAGACCTTAACAGTCTGGCGAACATGAGGCTAATCAGCCTATCCTCCTTTTTACAACAATCAGGATGGTTTGATTCGGCGACAGGACAATCACAGGAAATTGAATAATCAATCGACTGTTCCCTGTCCGCTGCAGGGTATCACAAAGGGACCGAATTAAGGGACCCAAGTGCGTCTCGTCTTGGACGTGACGGCCCTCGAAACCTAAGCTAACCTTGACTTGCCATTGCTCGGTTAGAGCGAGAACTAGCATATGAGAAAATGGCACTCCAGATTTCTGTAGGATGTGTGGGGATGAAGAGGAGCCAGAAACTATAGAGCATATCATCTGTCATTGCCCAAGGCTGTAACGCCATAGGAAAAGATGGCTGAGCAGACGTTTCCATGAGGGCATTAGTGATATCGCGAAGTTCAAACTTGAGGATAACAGGGGCTTTATCATGGGAAATAAATGGCTGAATGATGGATGATAACGGCTCTTTATTTCTCCTTGGATAGTAAGGAGACTAATCAGTCAATAAATTATAAATGAAGGAAATCACAATGGATCCAATTGGGTCTCTGAGTGGATGTGTATTTCACACTACCCTTCTTAACCTAACCTAACTTAGAACATAAATCTCCTTGTACACGATGTACTGTTTATCAACTAAATGGGAAAAATTATACCATCTCGGTAGTTTTGCATGCAACTTATAAAGAACTACATTTTTGTCACACATCACAAAAAAGAACTAAGAATCTTAAATTAAAAACTATAAAAAAGAAGCCCAAGAATAAATGAAAAATCATTTATAATTTTCACCAAAAATGTTAATCGTATTTCTAAATTTGTAATTCCGTGTGAAATTTCCACACTGCCTAAACTTTGCAGGGTATATATGTTTCGGCACTGCCGAATATAGCACTATTATTTGTTTATTCAATAAATTTATTCGAAAAATAGTTTTGCAAAATTAATATTGAGTACATGATCATCTTTTAGTTTCCGTGTAGTTTTTTGGAGTTTATCTTTGACATTTTCACTGAGTAAAGGGACTACTTGACATACTCAGAGAGAAACAATTTTAAACCCGTTTTAAGAGCGGTAGTGCAGAAAAATCTCTACTTTGAGAAGTCGCAAAACGGATAGCAAAAGCACCGATGAAAATGTTGTGAATATGAAATGATCTTTCCCGTATGTTCAAGATAAGATTTTCAAACACCTAAATATGCACGCTACAAAGAGCCTTCCAATATTTGCCAATTGTTGGCTATGCTGCACTATTAAATGCTGCTGATCAGACACGATCACTAACTCTGAGCTGCTTTACACGATAAAACAGACACCAATCAACCGGGATATTTCACTTAGATTAACAATAGTTGCTCTGACGTATAACCCACAATACTTTTGGCGGCAAAGAGTGTCGAAAATCAATCTGGTATACATCGAAACTTAAACAATTATAATCAGAATAATTTATATAGAATGGAGCTGTAAAATAAAGTTGAAGAAAGTAATTTATTATATTATATATTAGTTTTAAACATATCGCACAAAGTTTATTTAGAGATTATCGGAATTCGAAAATGCTTTTATGTTGCATAATAAGTACAAAATATTTCTTGCAAATTTTATGAATATTTCTTTAGGTGTATCTTTTTAGCAAAAACTCAGCACAAATAACTTGAAGCTAAACCTAAAGCTAAATTAGCAAAACCTTTAAATATTGAATTTAAAGGAAAAATAAAACTACCGCTTGGTGTTCAAGTAAAAAATTTCGTATTTTCCCTCTTGGAATTTTATCTACACGTACACATACACACCAACCATAATTACAAAGTATTTTTCTTTTTTTTTTTATTTATTTTTACTCACACTATAAAGTGTGCTGAAAATTTTATGGTTATAACAATTTTAATTAAATTGTTAAATTCGTATGTTACAACTTAAGCACTTTGATTTTGTTGTTCTGTGTTATTATTGTTTTCTTTCTATCTGGTGGCATGTTTTGGGGTAAAAAACATATGAGTTTTTTTTTTGTATTTTTAAAAAATAAAAATCCAAAATCCATCAAACCATAAAAGCAGCTGAAATCTCCATATAAAATTTTTGTATATACTGCATTAATTTGATTTTTGATTTAAAACATTTGGATTACAAATCATCTACTGCTTCAAATAGTACATTTAACTACAAAAATTTTATGTGTTTTTGTTTTGTATTAAAAGGTTTTTTGTTGTTGTTGTTGTCGAAAACTAATATTGAGTAACGAAGTAAAAAAAAACAACCAAATTAAATTATATTGATTATTTTTTTTAACGATCAAATGTAGCGGTCTATTTGACGCGCTGTAAATCGTGGGAATCTTTTGTAATAAATTTTCATGTGTTTTATTTTATTGTCGTAATTTGTAGCATTTGTAATATTTATGACTTGATTTCGGTTGCCAAGAAGACTTGAATTCAAGTTAATTTTTTTAATTCTTTTAATTACGAGTACTTTTAAAAAGCATGCAAAGTGCCAAAATAAGTTTTATTTGAAATTTTAAACAAAACTAGAATATGAATTTACTATTTACAATATGCCGTTTACGGTTATGGTGTAACACTTCAACGGTGGCAGCATGAAATCTTGCTCAAAATTTATGAAATATCGGCTAAATTAAAGAACTCCTAAAGCAGAAACAGAAAGTCTTAAAATATAAAGTTTGTTTAGCCGCAGGGTACGCAATTTCCTCTGAATTTGATAAAAAAAAATTATATGGGATAAAACTGCACGGAAATCCGTTGAAACACAATTGTGAAAATCAAGCCGTAATTAGAGGAGTTAATCGATAATCAATATTTGGGAAAACAACTTGCCCCATTCTCTCCAAAAACTTTATGAGACGAAACTGCTAGAATTAAAAAAAAATGGAGGTTGAAACTTGAATTGGTTACCGCCTTCTTTTTTTGTTTTAAAATTTTACTTCAATCCAACAATATGTTCACTTCAGATATTTTGGTGCTGGAAAACGTACAACTCGAAATTGTCACATGTGTTGATGGCCCTTGAAATACTAAAGTTTTCTTATTTTTTCTGGCTTTCAAAAAACTCTGCATGTAATTTCAAAACAAAAGATTTAAGACACAAACCTTTACTTTATACAAAAATATCTCTCTACAAAACTTTTTAAAAAAGGAGCTCTACAGTTGGACATCTGTATTACAGATATTTACTAAAGTGCTGCAGAATTTATTAATAAAAAATTTGTTATAAAATTTCAAATTTTAGTTTCTTCGTGTCTTTGCATTATAAATTTAGAAGTTTAATAATGAAATATCATAATAATAATAAAACGTTTGCCACTAAGAGTGATATGATTTCTTTAAAAAAAAAAACAAACTTATTGTTAAGGAAATTCAAAAGTGTTTTATTTATTGTGAAGTACAATTGATACAATTAAATTCTAAATAAAACGTCATTCAAATGGCCTACATGACTTCTTCTGCAGGAACGAATTCGATGAACCAGTAAATCAAGTCGTATGTCATGACTGGCACGTTCAATATTGACTTGTAAAGCTTGAAGAGAGTCTAGTTTATTTCGAAAGACCAATGACTTTAATTTCATGAAATAATCGAATCTCCAAACTTTTCCATCAACAATTCAATTGTTGCGTTTGCTGTGTGGCACGTAGCCGTCTTGTTGAAACCAAATGTTGTCAAGAGCAACTTCTTCCAATTTCGGCCATAAAAAGTTTGTTATCATCTATCTGTACCGCTCTCCATTGACAGTAACGGTGTTACCAGCTCCATTTCGAAAGAAGTACGGACCGATGATTCCACCAGACATTACTTCGAGCGGTTCTTTGTCTTATTGGCATTTGAAACTTAATGGAAAGAAAATGTAAGCTCAGAATTTTCATTTATTCGACGAATAGCGAGCACACTTGGACGATTATTACGATCATAAAATGGCAAAAGGGCATTATTTTGATAATAAAACTGAATAATTTGCAAACGTTGTTGTTCCATATATCTTTCGTGATGAAATTGTAGACACTACTGAATACAATGAAAAATAAATTACAGATCATGACATATTACAAATGGCCGAAACGTCACTTCAAAATCATATCAGCTCCATTGGAAAACCTTATATATTTTTTAAATATAACTGCATGTTAATAAATTCATTTTACTTTATACTCTGCTCCTGCAAAAGTGATAACGTGTGGCGGTTTTCTTTGACTTTTTTGTATGGTTTTTCTTTCTTATCTTTGTCAAAGAAATGACATGAAGCCAAACAAAAGTTGTTTAAATCAATTGTTGCTACATTTTTTCCAATATTATTGTAAATAAAATTTTTACATTTATTTGAGCATGTACTCAAGTATTTATGTTTTATATTTTATTGATTTGTTGCGGGTTAGCAATATCTAGATATATATTTCGTTGGTAGCTATACCAATTCATCAGTAGATGTTTTACCCTTTATGTTTAAAAAAAATTTCAAAGCTCATCTATTTATACAAAAACTCACAAATATATTTTTGTGAATTACAAAGCATAAAAATAGCCTTTAAAAAATTTCTCAAACACACACAACAATAATTTTCCATTATGAATGTGTTTACTTTTCTACACCTATACAATTAGACAACCGCTGGTTGCCATTAAAAGTATTTTATAAGGCAAAAATGAAAAGCAAATCTCCCCGTTACAAAATTTTTACATTTATTTGAGCATGTACTCAAGTATTTATGTTTTATATTTTATTGATTTGTTGCGGGTTAGCAATATCTAGATATATATTTCGTTGGTAGCTATACCAATTCATCAGTAGATGTTTTACCCTTTATGTTTAAAAAAAATTTCAAAGCTCATCTATTTATACAAAAACTCACAAATATATTTTTGTGAATTACAAAGCATAAAAATAGCCTTTAAAAAATTTCTCAAACACACACAACAATAATTTTCCATTATGAATGTGTTTACTTTTCTACACCTATACAATTAGACAACCGCTGGTTGCCATTAAAAGTATTTTATAAGGCAAAAATGAAAAGCAAATCTCCCCGTTACAAAATTTTTACATTTATTTGAGCATGTACTCAAGTATTTATGTTTTATATTTTATTGATTTGTTGCGGGTTAGCAATATCTAGATATATATTTCGTTGGTAGCTATACCAATTCATCAGTAGATGTTTTACCCTTTATGTTTAAAAAAAATTTCAAAGCTCATCTATTTATACAAAAACTCACAAATATATTTTTGTGAATTACAAAGCATAAAAATAGCCTTTAAAAAATTTCTCAAACACACACAACAATAATTTTCCATTATGAATGTGTTTACTTTTCTACACCTATACAATTAGACAACCGCTGGTTGCCATTAAAAGTATTTTATAAGGCAAAAATGAAAAGCAAATCTCCCCGTTACAAAATTTTTACATTTATTTGAGCATGTACTCAAGTATTTATGTTTTATATTTTATTGATTTGTTGCGGGTTAGCAATATCTAGATATATATTTCGTTGGTAGCTATACCAATTCATCAGTAGATGTTTTACCCTTTATGTTTAAAAAAAATTTCAAAGCTCATCTATTTATACAAAAACTCACAAATATATTTTTGTGAATTACAAAGCATAAAAATAGCCTTTAAAAAATTTCTCAAACACACACAACAATAATTTTCCATTATGAATGTGTTTACTTTTCTACACCTATACAATTAGACAACCGCTGGTTGCCATTAAAAGTATTTTATAAGGCAAAAATGAAAAGCAAATCTCCCCGTTACAAAATTTTTACATTTATTTGAGCATGTACTCAAGTATTTATGTTTGAGAAATTTTTTAAAGGCTATTTTTATGCTTTGTAATTCACAAAAATATATTTGTGAGTTTTTGTATAAATAGATGAGCTTTGAAATTTTTTTAAACATAAAGGGTAAAACATCTACTGATGAATTGGTATAGCTACCAACGAAATATATATCTAGATATTGCTAACCCGCAACAAATCAATAAAATATAAAACATAAATACTTGAGTACATGCTCAAATAAATGTAAAAATTTTGTAACGGGGAGATTTGCTTTTCATTTTTGCCTTATAAAATACTTTTAATGGCAACCAGCGGTTGTCTAATTGTATAGGTGTAGAAAAGTAAACACATTCATAATGGAAAATTATTGTTGTGTGTGTTTGAGAAATTTTTTAAAGGCTATTTTTATGCTTTGTAATTCACAAAAATATATTTGTGAGTTTTTGTATAAATAGATGAGCTTTGAAATTTTTTTAAACATAAAGGGTAAAACATCTACTGATGAATTGGTATAGCTACCAACGAAATATATATCTAGATATTGCTAACCCGCAACAAATCAATAAAATATAAAACATAAATACTTGAGTACATGCTCAAATAAATGTAAAAATTTTGTAACGGGGAGATTTGCTTTTCATTTTTGCCTTATAAAATACTTTTAATGGCAACCAGCGGTTGTCTAATTGTATAGGTGTAGAAAAGTAAACACATTCATAATGGAAAATTATTGTTGTGTGTGTTTGAGAAATTTTTTAAAGGCTATTTTTATGCTTTGTAATTCACAAAAATATATTTGTGAGTTTTTGTATAAATAGATGAGCTTTGAAATTTTTTTTAAACATAAAGGGTAAAACATCTACTGATGAATTGGTATAGCTACCAACGAAATATATATCTAGATATTGCTAACCCGCAACAAATCAATAAAATATAAAACATAAATACTTGAGTACATGCTCAAATAAATGTAAAAATTTTGTAACGGGGAGATTTGCTTTTCATTTTTGCCTTATAAAATACTTTTAATGGCAACCAGCGGTTGTCTAATTGTATAGGTGTAGAAAAGTAAACACATTCATAATGGAAAATTATTGTTGTGTGTGTTTGAGAAATTTTTTAAAGGCTATTTTTATGCTTTGTAATTCACAAAAATATATTTGTGAGTTTTTGTATAAATAGATGAGCTTTGAAATTTTTTTAAACATAAAGGGTAAAACATCTACTGATGAATTGGTATAGCTACCAACGAAATATATATCTAGATATTGCTAACCCGCAACAAATCAATAAAATATAAAACATAAATACTTGAGTACATGCTCAAATAAATGTAAAAATTTTGTAACGGGGAGATTTGCTTTTCATTTTTGCCTTATAAAATACTTTTAATGGCAACCAGCGGTTGTCTAATTGTATAGGTGTAGAAAAGTAAACACATTCATAATGGAAAATTATTGTTGTGTGTGTTTGAGAAATTTTTTAAAGGCTATTTTTATGCTTTGTAATTCACAAAAATATATTTGTGAGTTTTTGTATAAATAGATGAGCTTTGAAATTTTTTTTAAACATAAAGGGTAAAACATCTACTGATGAATTGGTATAGCTACCAACGAAATATATATCTAGATATTGCTAACCCGCAACAAATCAATAAAATATAAAACATAAATACTTGAGTACATGCTCAAATAAATGTAAAAATTTTGTAACGGGGAGATTTGCTTTTCATTTTTGCCTTATAAAATACTTTTAATGGCAACCAGCGGTTGTCTAATTGTATAGGTGTAGAAAAGTAAACACATTCATAATGGAAAATTATTGTTGTGTGTGTTTGAGAAATTTTTTAAAGGCTATTTTTATGCTTTGTAATTCACAAAAATATATTTGTGAGTTTTTGTATAAATAGATGAGCTTTGAAAAAAAAAAAAAAAAATTTTTTTTAAACATAAAGGGTAAAACATCTACTGATGAATTGGTATAGCTACCAACGAAATATATATCTAGATATTGCTAACCCGCAACAAATCAATAAAATATTATTGTAAATATATAAACTCCGGCTACCAGTTTATTTATTCTAGATAAATAAAAACTATTTATTGCAGCAATTGGTATACGATTTTATAACAATCAATGGCGATTCCATCATAAAATAAACATTATAACCGTAAAAGATGTAAACAAAAAAGTATTATTGTCTTTCTTTCTATGTTCTTAGTGTCAGTATTATTGGTGCAGTCAATAGATTTAAATATGTGTGTTGTTGTTGTTGTTTATAGTCATCATAATTTTAAAGTTAATAATTGTTGACTCTGTAGTCAACGACACGCGCCATTCAAAATGATGATAAATAAAGACAACCAAATATTCATACAAACAAACAAACAAATAAACAAATAAACAAATAAACAAACAAACAAACGGTCATATGTAAACTAAAATTAATATTTGTTAACAGGTAGTTGTTAATAATATTTATGTAAATATTCAATATGCTAAATTTCACATTAATGAACCATAACTGTTCAATATAAACAAAGGCAACAACATTAAAGCACTTAAGTGGCCATAAACACACTAATGGGCCACACGCAACGTTCGTTAATTTAGGCAAATGGTAAAATTAAAATGTGATTAAAAAATGTATTAATATGAAACCTTTTAATGGTTTAGTGGCTAAGATTTTGATTTATGACAAACATTAGCTGACAATGTTTTAAATACGAGTATAAAATGGAAAATGAAAAAATTATTGAACAACAAGATACAATTTTTTTAATTTGATATTAGGCCTAATAAAACTGTCGTAACAGTTTTTAGTGGTCAATGCAAAGCCTTGATCACTAAAAAACAGTCCAACAACAATTAAAACGAACTAATATACATAAAAGAAATTTAAGCTGTTGATGACTTGCAGTGAGAAAAATTATAATTTACTTATTGTTAACACTCTAACCACTTCAGCCAATAACACGCAGGCAAAACCCAAGGTTTATTTAAATTTTTTTTATTTTAAGTTTATTATCTGCAGCTGAAAATATATTACCTTGCTATAGAAAAAAGAGAAGGACTAAGTGATGGACAGTCACAGTTTTCTTATGTATGCTTTAAATACGTTTGAAATCCCATTTGAAAATTACAAGCCAAGTTTTTCAGCGCGATCCAAATATATCTCTCACAAAGTTTCACAGGGCAATGAAAAAGTATTTACCAAGAACTCAATCAGCACTATCTGCAAATTCAGCCATTCCGATCTAGTGAAATAATAAAGCGGCTTATAAATTCATTCCCCCCAAGTTTCACTGATCTCTGAATAGATATTTGAAAAGTTTATAAACAAGGTGGTAAAGAATGCAGCAAATAAATAACCCAGCCAATAACAAACATATAAAATATTTTAAAATATTAATTCTTAAGAAATACTCGATTAAAATGTTTAAATGTTAAAAAGATCAGTTTGAAAAATGGAAGCCATGACGCTAGAAAGAGATTAAAAATGTAAATTCTTATTATTTTTAAAGTTCAGGCTGCAATAAACCAACATACTTATTTTGTTCTTCTGTGTAATTGGAGGTTGGTTTCTTATGGTTGGATGTTATGCAGCAGCTCTAATATTTAAACGTCGTGGGTTCATGTATCAGTTGTACAGGATATGGTGTTTTTTTTTTTTTTTTTTTTGTGGTTTGCACAATTGACAAATACCAAAATGAATTTAGCTCCAAATTTTTTTTTTAAAATTCATGTTTAAATTTTTTAATGCGAAAGCTAAATGCACTTCATTTTCGTTGACACAAAAGTTTTTTTTGCATATTTTCTATTAACGAAAAACAAGATAGACCCAAAAACAAAAGACAAGTGGTATTGATGTCGATGATTTATGGAAAGTTGACATTATGATTGACTACTGTACAAGAGTGCATTTAAATTAAAAAAAAAAATATATAAACATATATAATTTTTTACCACCTACAGTTTTTTAAAACAATAACGAATATGTAGTTATTAATCTATCAGGTTTCATTTAAAAACATTCATACACAAAAATACACACACGTTAATCAGTCACAAATGGTTGACAATTTTGTTTATGATTCTCTTAAACGTTAACAATACTAATTGTCAAACTGAATTACTTTGCTTTAAAGTTATGAATTATGCATAAAGAGTATGCGATTGTGTTTATTAATAGAGACATATCTCTGTATTTATGAATAATAATTTCGTTCAAAAAATTATAATTTATTTTAACTTAACCGATTTAAAATTTAATTTAATGCTTTTAAATGAATAATTTTGTTAATTAAAGTAGAATGAAAGCTTTCATGTTCACCGCCATGGATAAAAATAGAATTTATAGAATATTAATTTAAAGAAGTCAGAAGAATTAGAAATATATTAACTATTAATCAGAGATAATTTATGCAATCACATATTTACAAAGTTCTGAAATTACGTATTTAAGTTGTAAACAACTTTAAAATATATTTGTAAGAGATAGACAAATTTTAACTTTATTTAAAGCAGTTCAACGTTCCAGTAGAGATGGCAGACGGTGTGCGCTTTTCTACCGTTAAGACACGTAGTTGTGTAACTTACAAGACATAAATAGATATTTGAAAAAAAAAAACTACTCTCTTGTTCCTTCTTGATCATCATCTCAAATGTACTGTGAAAATTTCAGAAATATGGTTTTACTGGCTTAGGACTTGTCCTTTAGGACAAAAAGACAAACATTAATCTTCATATCTATAAACAAAGGGTCTTTCATTAAGAGCTTCCTATCCTAAATATCATCCAAATTGTTTATTCGTTTAAAAGATCTATCGATGCCATTATGTATGAAATATAACAGCGTTAAAATGACCGTTAAGGCTTCTCGGGTTGGAGAGCATGCAAAATGTCCAATTTTTATTAACTC
This sequence comes from Lypha dubia, assembly GCA_947311025.1. Taxonomy (NCBI): domain Eukaryota; kingdom Metazoa; phylum Arthropoda; class Insecta; order Diptera; family Tachinidae; genus Lypha; species Lypha dubia. Next base: position 125,477,929 of record OX371260.1, read on the forward strand.
TTGCGCATAAATTAGGAAGACTTTGACCGATGGAATGGATTATGTTGGCTTTGAGTACCGTCGTGGTTTATGTTTTATTCGCATTCTACTGGGACTAAAGAAAATCCCACAAGAAAAAAATCTAACGGGGTAGAATCGCACAATCTAGGTGCCCAGTCCACACCAACTCCACGTTAGATAGCTATACCTTCAAATTTATCGTGGAATATATCCAATGTGGCATGAGCAGTATTGCATTAGCGCCATCTTACTGAAACTACATGTCTTGGTGTCCATAAAAGTAGTTGGTAATCATCGACCTATAGTGATCGTCATTGATAGTGATGGCCGGGCCAATGTTGCTTTTAAAAATATATGGACTGTTAACGTCGGCAGCCTAAAATCCACAACAAACAGTAACATTTTCCGGATTATTTGTTATCGTTGTTATTTATTGTTATCGTTGTAAATTGGACAAATTTTGTTTGTTCATTTACCCATTCTTCCGTAAATGGGCATAATCGCTGAAAATGGATTTTCTATGATATCTAATTACTGTCAGTTGCCAACCCCATTTTGATAAAAAAGATTTTATTACTTGCTGGTGTTGTTAAATGATCCATTCGTCCATGGTGATTTGACAAAACATACTGAAATAACAACTAATTTGTCAAGATGGCCGTTGTCGACTGTCGCTGTTCACAGACCATTTATAAAAATGAAGCTGTGTGTGTTTTTGTAGTTGTATGTCTGATAGTTTGTGTTTTCTATATAGAAGGCCAATCGGTGAGACCATTTGTCTTGAATTATTAAAATCGTGTCAGACCCAGAAATAATTAATTTTTTTTTACTTTTAGAGTGGAAAAGAGTACCATTCTTAAAGCAATTAAAGTCTTGAAAATTGCTGAGGATCACTTCTGAAAAAAATACAATGTCCATAAAACCTTGTGCTACTAAGAGGGCTCGCAACGAGTATTCTCCTTCCAAGCAAAGAAGGCAATTATAGTCTCAAAAATTCGCTGTCGGTAACTTTTAGAATACAACACAAACTCCAGCAAAATCTTGAGGTGATTAGACGGACGAAAGGTGCAATTCTCTTAATAATAAATTACCAAAATTAGTTTAATGGCTTGAATATACTTATATTTATAGATATAAGAGAGAATTACACTTGCTGCTATTTATTGTATGAATTAATTGAACACCGTTTCATTTTTTTTTTGTTTGCATTAAGAAATCATCAAATTATCAAATGGTTTCTATTAGCATTATTTTTCTTCTTATTATTTAGTTGCCCATAAAAATAATAAACAGATAATCGGAGTTTCGCACAAATATCAAGTGTAAAATTAAATAATTAAAACAAAACATCAAGTTTTATAATGTCATGAAATATAGAAAATATAAAAAAAAATTAATGAAATCAGCAAATCTAATGACCTTTATATGCGCAAATTTATTTATGTGTCTCAAACAAAAAGAAAAATTGTAACCAGTTAACAAATCAGACTTTGTGCAACAAAAGATACCTCTCGTTCTCGCATCTTGCTGGTAAATAAACGGCAAATAAAATAAATTATCCTTCAAACAACAATGCCAAGAAAAATTAGAAAAAAATAACAAATAAAATAAATACATCTGAATGAATCTTAAATAAAAATAAAAAAAAATTTCAATAAAAAAAGCATAAAACAAATATCACAGAGCATAAACTCAAATAAATACCCGTAACATTTGATTTAAGGCAATTGAACAGTCATACGAAACGCAAGCAACATGAATGACGACGGCGACAAAACACACAATATCTCAGCTAAATATGTCTGCAACTATGTTTGCGTATGTAATATATACACCAGGCTACAATGTGAATTCGCATCGAATTTATAAAAAAAAAAAAACTACATAAGACATCTATTTGCTTTTAATAGAATATAAAAAAAACATTAAAGCAAAATTTAAGAAAAGAAAAGCAAAAAAAGCTCTCCCCACTTGCACAGCACTCAATTGCACTACATTGAATAAATTGCTGTTTTATCTTAGAAATACAACATTGGTTGGTGACTGCACACAGCAGGCTGTTTTGAAGCACCGTTAAAATCATTTTGCATCATTAGAATTGTAAAGCATACTTTTTATTTATTTTATTAAAAATCATTGCAATTGGCAAACAAATTAAAATGGTGTGTATGTGTAAATATGTTCATTGCATCTATGGAAACATTTAACAAGTGTGTGAATATATATATTGTGCCGTTGCCACCCAGGGCTGAAAAGAAAGATTTAGTAGGCCTTGGAAAAGGCGCTGTTAGATGGCATAGCGTTGATGCTAAAGTTTAGTTTCAATTTTAATATTATTTACGGCGCTGACACTTCTAGCAAGGCTACATGCAGGATTACAGTTTTATGTAGTGTCTGTAATTTCTATCGTCGTCAAGTTGAATGTTTTGTATTTAAACAAATATGGTTAATATATTGCGAATTTTCATAGTAGTATATCGCTTATATACATATAAAATAAACATACTATGATGCTTGGGAATAATGGTAACCATGCTAAGATAACTTTTAACAATACTATTATGACTTATGCAAACTATTATTAACGACACTATTATTAATGATAATATAATAAAATAATATCAACTGGGGTATATAATTTTTAAAGGAACAATGTTCTAATTGCTGCCAAAAATATTTTGATCAGGGTAATAATATGCATCTTAAACTAAAATCATTTAATATGTTCGAAATAATTTTGTTAACGCTCCTATTTGGGTCACAGAGTAAATAGTGCACCAAAAAAAAAAAAAAAATTACTATTGATACACAAACTTTAACAACAATTATTATAAATTTACTGCAATTATTTAAATCCATATACAAGCACACTTTATTTACAACCAACAACTTCATTCAAAAATAGGCTAATGTTCCAATTATTCTACTATACAAATTTTCTCTAAACAAATTATCATTACAAAGCTAAACAACTTTCTATGATCATGATTTTTACATTATTATATTTTTTGTTTTGTTGCACTTTTAAAACTCTATCATAATTTTTTTAGAAAATCACGTGCAGAAAATTCATATTTAATGGAGAATATAAAAGTTTAGTTAAGACAGCAAAAAAAATAAATAATAAACTTCCTTCAAGGCTATTTATCACCTAATAAACCAGCAGTATAAACATTTGTCTGTAAGGCCAACAAATCCACACAAAAAAAAGGAAAAAAAAATCCAAACAAAACTTTTCTTCTTTCATATCATTTGGCTGTGCAAGTGCGAATGAATTATTTTAGAAAAAAAAACACATCTTTTTGATATGTTAATTTACAGGTATGTGCAAAATTTTAAATCTGTATGCAGGAATCAAAATAATAAAAAAAAAATAAAAACAACACAAATCATTAACATCGTAAATCATAATATTAATGTTCACAATAATGCATTTAAAAACAAATTCGCAAAAAAAAAATTATGATCCTCGTAAAATAGAAAGACTTGTCTAGTAATAATTTCTTTGACCATAAAAAGGCTTTATACGACCACTACATCTATAAAGTTATTAGCAATAATAAATGACAGTAACACTTTTAACTCAAAGCGTACATTTTTCGGAAATTATTATTCAAATATATAATTAAGTTAAGAATTTTAAATCAAAATAATATTTTATTATAAACAAACTCCAGAAACTCGAAATTGACTAGACAAAGAAAGTATTTTGACTACAAGCCCCAAGAAGTAGGAAAACAAAACAAAAATCACCTCAATAGAACAATAAAGACGGAAAAATATTGAATTTCCAAAACATTAATAATATAAAATCTGCTGATAAAAGTTCAAGTGATTTTGTAATGATGGAGGTTATAAATTGAGAGACCAGAAGCTCTTGATGTTCTAGGCATGAAAATTCATTGTGATGTTAGATGAAATTATCACTTTTTACAAGGTTTTCCAATAAGAGTGATATGATTTCTTAAAAAAAAACACACACTTCTTGTTATGGAAATTTAAAAGTGTTTTATATAATGTGAAGTACAATCGATACAATTAAGTTCTTAATAAAACTTTATTCAAATGGCCTCCACGACTTCTTCTGCAGGAACGAATTCGATGAATCCAATTTTCGAGCACTTTTTCTACTAAATCAAGTCGTATGTAATGAATGGCACGTTCAATATTGACTTGTAAAGCTTGAAGAGAGTCTGGTTTATTTCGAAAGACCAATGACTTCAAATAACCACACTAGAAATAGTCTAATGATGTTAAATCACAACTTCTTGGAGGCCATTCAATATCACAATAATCGAATCTCCAAACCTTTCTCTCAACAATTCAATTGTTGCTTTTGCTGCGTGGCACGTAGCCCTGTCTTGTTGAAACCAAATGTTGACAAGAGAAACTTCTTCCAATTTCAGTCATAAAAAGTTGGTTATCATCGATATATACCGCTCTCCATTGACAGTAACGGTGTTACCAGCTTCATTTCGAGATAAGTACGGACCGATAATTCCACCAGACATTACTTCAAGCGGTTCTTTGTCTTATTGGCACTTGAACATTATGTAAAGAAAATGTAAGCTAAAAATGTTCAACAATTCGACGAATAGCGATCACACTTGGACGATTATTACGACCATAAAATGGCAAAAGCACACGAAAAGTTTCAATTGGAGAACGATTATTTTGATAATAAAACTGAATAATTTTTACACGTTGTTTTTGCGTATATCTATCCATGATGAAATTGTAAACACTACTGAATACAATGAAAACCAAATAACAGATATTACAAATGGCCTAAACGTCACTTCAAAACCATATCATCCGTATTGGAAAACCTTTTATAAGACATACTTCATTCCATCTGATCTCCTTAATATTTATACAACCTTTATTCAAACAAAACTCGAATATAGCTTTCATGTAAAGCCCGGCGCTTCAAAGTCTATTTTGAAGTAGATCGACCGCATACACGAGAAGCTGAAGAAGCTTATCGTTGACAGTATGTTAGCGAACTATGTTGACTCACTTGAACATCGACGCAATTTAGGGTGTATTGCACTTTTCTATCGCTACTACAACGGACTGTGTTCTAATGAATTAAGGAAAATTGTTTCCGAAACCGGTAATTTTTTACGTATTTTGAGCACATTTCTTTGTGGTCGATATGCCAGTGAGCCACACTACACATTACAGAATTATTCTTACTGTAGCCAAACTGTTCGCCTGTGGAAAAACTTTTCAGTATGTTAAAGTTCAAATCAAATGACCACCAACACTACTCCGTTTATACTTCTTGCCATAATCAATTTTATCCCCTGAGTGCTGGATCTAATAAAAACAAAAAATATATATATATAAAAAAATTGAGCAGAATTGATTAATGATTGCAGCAGTTGTAATTGGCCATAAAAACTAACCCCATTTATTGGGAGAGTGTACCTTTTGAACATGGCTGAAGTGTGACATGCAGGTGCTTAACTACGGCTTAAGCTCGCCCGACATGGGATGTAATTTTGCCATAAATTTGCTTATGCCTTAAAGCCGAATACGAAACAACAGTATTAAAACAATAGTCCATGAATAGCGAAAACAGGAAATCTAATAAAATAAACAGAGAAACATATTTCACAAAATGGTGATATGCTGACAATATTATAGACGGGCATTTGACGCAGTTAACAACGTGACACCTAATACGAAAGGATCGCACGACTCGATGAAACTGTTCTTTCAGGTTGTTAAAATGTTTGCATACCCGGTTAAACAAAAAAAAAAAAGTGTGGGGAAACAATTTTTACCGACTTTCAAAAAAGAAATGTTGTCGGACTAAACTGCAAGCAAAATTTTTCAAAAAAAAAAATTAATTTGAAAATCACTTCATAAATGATAGAATAGAAAAAATACCCCTTGAATTGAAAAAGTCCCTTGTTTTTTTAAGTCGGTTAAAAATAAAAAAAAATCATTCCATGTAATTCAATTCACAATATCCAATCATTGTGAAAATTGTTACTTTTACTTAGTTGTGAATAAAATAAAGATTTGTCATGAAACATAATATTTTGGTCCTTTATGCAAACAAAAATTTACTTTACTGTTTTACAAAAAAAAACCCAGTATTGACGAAATTAACATGTGAATAACTCATAAGACACTTATTTTCGATTATTATTTAAACCTATAGATTGAATTACAATATTATTATGCCTTTTGTATTTTGTTATTAGAGGAAATTAAAAATACTGATTTCAACTTAAATTGCAGAGCCAAGACATCGGAATGTTGAAACAATTTGAAGAGAATTCCTAAGAAGAAGTTATGAAGGGTATATGTTTTTATCGTTTAAACTCATTTTTTACACAGAAAAGTTTTTGCTAGAAAAGTCTACTTTGTAAAAAAAGAAATATAAACATTAACAATTCCTTATCAACCCATGTTTTCGAGTGTAATTGCCTGCGGGGCACATGAATTGCGTTATTTCTATCAGCACATTTATTGCAAAATCATGTATAAATCTCCCATTTCAAATTGCTAACGTGTAATGAATAGGCTTTGCGCCAATTAATTATTATATTAAACAGTTCTCGTTTAATTTTCGCAACATATCCAAATGCCTGTTTATTAAAACTATAAAATCTATTTAAGACTTCACATCATTTTCACGAAGTTTTATGCGAGTTTTAACGGTTAAATAACAAAATTTCATTGTGTTCATAAAAAATGGTTTAACATTAAAAATATACACATATTTTTTGTATCGATCGGTCTTTTTGTTTCATTTTATTTCTACGAACTATTTCGATCAAAATATATCGCCCATTTAAATTTACATTTCGTGGCTATTGTGTAGAGATGAAGTTCACAATATTTTCAAATGTTTTTTTTTTTTTTTTTTTTTTTTTTTTTTGTTAGTTGAAACTGAAGTACACACACTTCTTACAAGTTTAGGTTGTGGCAAAAAAAAAAAAACAAAAAAAAAAAATGAATAAAAAAATATTAAAAAAGAACTACTCATACAATAAATATATAAAAGGGCAACAATAGCTAAAATATTTAGAGCATTGACATTTGATTGATGTTGGCACGGGGTCAGTTTTTATGTTCAAATTTCGTTTTTATTTTATTTGAAAATTTATGATGAAAACAATAGATTAATGTTTGAATTGAGTTTTATTTTTGAACAATTAATTTTAATATACGAAAAAAAAAATTTTTTTGGGTGGCAACTTTTAGTTTGCTATTTTTTTTTTTTAAATCACATAAATTTATTTACCCACTGACGTCAAATGTATGAATTTTAGTTAAGCAAAATATGTATTGAAAAATTTGGTATAATTTGGCAATAAACTAATGAGTTCACAAAAGTTAAATTGTTTTTATAAATATGGATCTCATAAAAGAAACATTAAGAATACAAACAAAAGACTTAAGCCACAAGCACGTTGGGTTCAAAACTTTTTTATTTCATCTGAATTTATGTAATTGATTCGAAATTGCATTAAATTGATTTGAATACAAATAATAATGAAAATATTTCATAAACAGAAAAGCATTAAAATTGAATTTTATTTAGAAAAAAATTTCGGTATTATGTTTGTTATCAGTAGCGGGCGTAATTTAATAATCCGAATAATCAAACGGAGGATTTCATTTTGTAAACTTTCAGTTTCCTTTATATTTGATATCGAGGCAGTGCTAGTGGATTTAATATCGACCTGTTTATCAGAAGTCTACAATCAAGGATTAAATATTGTAGATACCCATTTAATTTCGTTTGCATCAGCTTTGTATCTATGTGGTTCTTCTAGCATGATTAACGTACAAGGTTTTGACATCAAAGTTTTTATTACTTTAGAGATGTATAATTGCTGTAGCCACAGCGGAGTTTTTGAGAAGAGAAGCAGCTGGCGTTTGCTTACAGTCTTAGAGGTAGGTTTCGTAAAGACAAGATTAAAGGATCACACAGTAATCTTGAGTGAACTCATTTTTAGCGGTTTGATGATATTAAATTTAGTATTAAAACGTCCCTATTTATACCGGGTAGGGACTTTTAAGCACAATAAGAAAGAGTTTATGAAGGTTGCGTGGTTTCTACAAAAGAATCAAATATAGAAATTGGAATGGGCGGCGTGATCGATACGAAATTCACAATACTTCCTAATCAGGATATAGAAGAAAGCCTAAAATTCTCAAGCCTTCTATTTTAAACTACACTGAAAAAAAGTTTTACATAAATTCAACGAACTCCCGCTCCTCGAATTAAATTCTTTGAAATTCAACGTATTATACGTTGTTTCAATAAAATATTCCTTGAAATTAAGAGTAAAATTTTATGTGTTTATGAACTCAACCGATTTAATTTAATTTCAATGGATTATTTTGCAATTTAAACAAAGGTGCTGTGCACATATTACGTAACGCTGTTTTCAGAGATTTTATACCCACCCCCCCCCCCCCTCTGTGACGCTTTTTAATAATTTTTCAGTGCAAAATTTCCAATCCGTTACAAATCTTTAACCCCCCCCCCCACCCCCTGGAGCGTTACGTAATATGTGTACAGCCCCAAAGAAATAAAACTATTCGCCATTTTGTAATGCGTTACTCAGGTACAGTTTGTGTCTTAAGTCTTTCGTATTGTCTAATAGATTAATTTTTTTACAATTAAAAAACCTCCAGCGGGTTTATGCTTTTGAATTCCTGCATACGCAGAAAATGTTATAAATTTTTTATGTTTTAATTATAATTAAGCATTAATAGCAAAATAATATTTATTAAAAAGGAAAAAAATATACATTGTAATTAACGTACTTGATTGACCATTAACTTCTAAGAAAATCCATAAATAACCCCAAACAGAAAATATAAATAAATATATGTACTTAGAAAAACAATCAAATGTTTAAGTTTTTTGTTTTAATAGCCAAACTGTCAGTAGTGTTGTAAATGTTTCATTAAATTTTATTTGTGTTTTTCATTTGAATGTGGCCAAAATACAAAAAAATGTTACTCTCCAAAATTGTGTAGAAAAATTACAAACCAAAAAAAATTGTAACAAAATGGGTGTGTTTGACGTGCAAGATTTTATGTTTCTGTTTGTACACATGCAACAACGTGTACAAAATGTATGTCTATTTTAATTAAGTGTCTGCCACATGTAATGACTACACATCGTACAAAGATGAAAAGCGAAATAATATAAGAAAATTTAACAAAATAAAAAAAAAAAAAACCAAAAATTGCTATACAACTTTAAAACTGTTACCAAAAATGGCGGTAAAGAGTATTTTTGTGTTTGTATGTTTGATGCAAAAAATGCTAGTTTTTCTTTCTTCACTTCTAATATTTGATTTAAATCTGACACGTATTTCTAGTACAACAGAAATACAAACAAGACAACAAAAAAGCAACAATTGTGACATTTTGTCAATTTCAGTTTGTATGAACTGGCTGTGACAACAAATAACGAACATTCATTCTCATACTCACCAAACTGTCTTGATTTTGCATAAAAATGTGTAAAGGAGAAGCAAATAACAACAGCAACAACAATAGCAGCAAGTTTAAAAACGACAAATGTTTCAATTCTTTTTCCTTTTTTTATTTTTTTTGCTCAACACTTTAAAACTACAATTTGTTGTACTTGAAAATTGTGTTGAGGAAAAACTTGTTGCATTGTAAATTAAAGTGTTGAAATGGGCACGGCCTTTACTCTAATGAATATGGGTGGGTGTTTATGATTTAACACTTTCGCTGGAATATTGACAAGTTTTCCTTATTCGACAAAAAAGTTACATACGTAAGTGTTTCAACTAATCAGAATATGAAAAAACATTATGATGTTTTTCAGAGTAAAAAAGATTTGTGTGGGAATTTTTAATAAAAATATTTTAATTAAAAATATTTGCATGAAATTTGCAACGCTAGAAAAGTGTTTTGAAACCCTTTTTATCTGTTTGTTTGTGTATTTCAACAAATGTATGGTGAAAATCAAAATTTACAAAGTTATTTTTCATTCAGAAATTAATTTGAATGTCAAGACTGATGTTAAGGAGTCAAAATTTCTATTAATTATGCCGAAACTACAAAAAAAAAACAAGCAACGTATACCTCGGAGACACAAAACAACATCTTAAGGCCTCAACTAATCATTGTGTTAATGGATTAATTTTTTATATGATGCAAAGCGGCAAAAACACCAGTACTGTTTCCAAACCGGACACTGCATTCTTTAAGAAACATAATAACCATAAAGATCTTATTGTCAGTATATCGGTAACTTCAATAGTGTATTTCTCTTTAAAAATATATTTTCTTGACAAAAATATAAGTCTCAGCTGGCACCAAATAAGATATTTTTAGCACAACATACGCTCCCAAAATAACATACGAAAAGGAAAAGTACAGTGCGATCAAAATTAAACAATTAAAATAAAACTATTCGATCTAGCACGAATATCAAACAACTACCATATAAAGTCAGCAAAACAATCCTAGAATAAAATAATAATTAAAATCTACACTTTCAATAACAATGACGCTTAACAGCAAAAAATGGCACGCCGATAGAAGCGTATCGAGGGACGAAATAGTCAAGTTTACTGCTGACAGCACAGTTGAGAAAATGGTGGAATGCCAGAATAAACGGAATTCTGCAAGGAAATACATAGAATACGTTCTACTGAGGATTTAGAAAGACCTCTATGTATCACAACAAAACGATTTCTTAACAACGAAGGATAAGGATTGATACCTAGCAAAAGCACTGCCGTAACACACGACAAACACAGGCGAACAGGCACCAGTCCTTTTCCAAGAAGCTGTTTCTGGACCTTCCCAAAGTAATTCAGATAGTGGCAGGAAGGTATTCTCTCCAGAAGAGGTAGCTTAAGTGGACACCAGTCGTCTCACTTGACAACGATCACTGTAAGTCCGTAAGCCAGTATTTTCTTAATTCTCCATAAAGAGAAATTAAAAAATTCTGTTAAAACTTTTTTCCTGTTTAAATGCCATTTCATAAAACTAAATAACTTGTAACAAATATATAAAAAAATAATCTTATTTTAAACAAGAATTAAAAATAAAACTGGATATAAAATTTTATAAGTTTACAAAAAATTCACCATAACTAAACGCCTCCATTAACTGCAAAAGAAAAATGAAATAGTTTAAAAAAGAGGCGCCTAGCATAGTTTAATAACAGGTCTTAATATTTTTCTTCAGCTTCACATTAATAAAATGTTTTAAGGAGGAGAAAAAAAAAACTCAAGCCCACTATAAAAATTTGTTAGCGAAAGAAAAAAATTGCATATAAAAGATGAAACTAACAGGAGATAAACTTTGAATATGTTGGCGTTAAAGATATTTCAGCTAGAATTTAATGAAAAAAGTATTTGTTTGCATAGCATTTGGTATACCCTAAAAAAAAATTTCATATAACTTTTGTTTTGATTGAACCACCAAAACTGTCGTAGAGTAAAAATGTAAAAAAATATTCAACAATAGAAATTTTTGTAGAAAAACATTTTTTTTTCTTATTTTAACGTTACTTTTTGCCAATCTTCCTTCCAGTTATTTTGAAGCAACGAAAAAACAGGTGCAGTCGTCATAATACTTCGAGATAAACAAACAACAAAACCCAGAAAATTACAATTTGACTCATAAAAAAAAGCAAACATAATATTTATATACAAACCCTCTTCTTCAAAGTTAAAACAAAAAAAAAAAAAAAAAAAAAAAAAAACAAAAATATATAGAAAACAAACTATAAAACCTGTAAAATTTATTTTATAACAACAATAACAATAATAATGGCGAGGAAGAAAATAGAAAAAAATAAAAATCGAAAATAAAAAAATGTGGCTAACAGTTGATTGTTTAGCTTATCTTCAGTTTTCATTTCTTTCATTCAATGTGGGCTGCTTCTTATTGTTCGGCTCGCCAAGAAGAATTCAACATTTCCAGTTTCAATGGATATTGTTTGCGCAAAAAAGAAAATGTGAAAACAAATTTGTTTGCTAATGGTATTCTCCTCCATTGAATTTCTTTTAATTTGTTAATTTATGTTTATTTCGAGACAAGAACAAATAAGAAGAAAATTTGTTTAACTTACTTAGAATTCTAGATGTTTTAATTATTTACCTGCAAAGAAAAGGAAAAGATATAAAGAATTTAGAAAAAGAATATTGAAAATGTTTATTAATATTTGCTTAATTTTCATGAGTACTCCATCTTAATGTCTGTCATAGTCAACATATTTATAATCTGTAATTGATTTAAATAATTTATCTAGTTTTTAATCTAAATTAGAACAACAACTAATTTGGAGATATTGTTTCGGAACACTGCATTAAGGATTCTTGTAAAACTTTTATTTAATTCCAAATAAATAGATAACTATTCTTGTTAAATTTTCCTTTAAAAAATAATAAAATAAAGCAATCCTTTCGAAAGAACATTTGTAAATTTTCTGCTGACAGGGAAGTGAATAAATTAACGCCGATATTAAAAAAACTAGTTTTCATTAAATCACGACGATTAGGGCAATGCTCACGTTCAATATATATTGTGATACTTGGATCGTGATCCAGTTTAATGTAATGTGAAATTTCACGTGTCATTCGCTTAATCCTACAATGAGGAAGCAACGTGCCTATATTTCTTTCACATATCCAAAGTTATATAATTATAATGCGGATTGGGCAATTTCGTTTTTAATTTCATGACCAGGGCAAGTTTTTTAAGCTTTTTGCTAGAAAAGCATCATTTCGCTTATTTTGTACCTTTTTTTGCAAAATTGCTTTATCTGATGTACTCTGAATGAATTTGCTTATAATGCACTTTGGCAGCCCTTGAAAATATTTTTTTAATCTTTCTGTTGCAAATAAAAAGCAAAAGTATGTTGGACTTTTTTTCACACATGCAATGTTCTATTCTTTAACTCGTGATATTGCAAATTAGATTGGCTAAAATGTGTTATTTATTATTGTGACAACTACACAGAAATTTGCAATGTGTTAAATGCACTTTCCGATGATGATTTGGAATCAATATATAAAGCAAAAGCTCTATTTAAAAATGCATCCTTAAAATTTGATCTCCCGTACATAAAGGATAATTTCGAGTGTATTTGCCGAAGTATAATCAAACTAGAAAGAAGAGGCCTTTATTTAAAAGAAAATTTGTCTATTATAGAAAAACTGGAAGAAAAGATGAAAAATTTTGAAAACAAAATATATTTTGAAAAGTTGAACAAAATTATGAATCGAAACGTTGAAGTTCAAACATTAGTTAAAATTAAAAATAAATGTGTTTTTTAAACAAAAGCGAAGCTGATGAATACATTGATTCGCTATCTCCAAGCGAATTATTATTGTTTAAGTTTGCTCCTACTACATCCAATTATGTTGAATGAATTTTTTCAATTTATTCTACAGTTTTATGCGATAATCGATTTTTATTTTTGAAAATCTAAAAAAAACATATGATTGTGCTTTGATATAAAAAATTATATAATAAAATAAATGAAAAGTGAATACATTGTTTAATTTTTGAAAGCATATTTGAGCTTTTTTTGCTTATTCTTAGGCTTATTTTGCGTTTATTATGTGCTTTTTTGCTTGCTTTTTTCTTTAATTTTGTACATATTTAAACTTGCCCTGTTCATGACATTTACATTGGAGTGAAGTTTTATGGGGAGCTTAATTTAAACAAAAGACTTAAAAAACAAGCATTTTTATAAAGATTTGAAATATGCACTTTGGGAGTCGTAATGTTCGTAATTTGTACTTCTGTATGAGTATAAATTACTTAATATTAATTATTTCGTATTCGTATTGCAATTGCTTTAAGTAAAACAAAAGACAAAAAGATAAACACGAATTTCCAAAAATTAGGTATATAAACCCCGATGTTGGTCATTTGGACTAACCGCTTTCTTATATATGCATAAAAATTATAAAATTTTGTCAATTGCTCTAACTCAAACAAAACACTTAAGCGACAAAACTATTTACTGAGATTACTTCCATTCACCCTTTAGCAGTAATGATGGTGCTCTGTTCTTATTTATGCTTTCAACTTCGTATTTCTACTAAATATAAAAGACTCAAGAAATATGAATTCGTAAACGAGATTTCATACATTGGCTGATTTCCAAAACGATCGTATACAAAGTTTATATACAGTATTGCTACTGTATTTAAATCACATACATATGCAAAGTTCCGAAACAATGAATCAACTATAAAACCGATGCCTTATTTGTTTTCTTACTGCGTTAAAAATACTTGGCGGCGATGTTTTGAATATATATATACATTTTATTGTACTGCGGCGTTATGAAATGTGATGATTCGTTCAAACACAAAGCAATTGACGTTTTGGAAGTCAGCCATTCATACTATTTTGTATGAATTTATACTAAGCTCTTATTCATAAATGATTATTAAGTTAATGTTGAGTTAATGTACAAATTTTGTATAAGATCAGCAGATTGATTATATACGTTAAATTAAAAAACCGTTTCTGAGTAAAGCTATAAGTATTAACGATCGCTTGGCAGCAGTAACAGGCAGGTCATTAGCATCATACATTTGTAACCACCATCTTACTGTATACTATTTTTACTCATTGAATTATTGTGTTAATTGTTGTTGAATGAACAGTTAAATTCCACAGCTCTAGCCTTAGAGTAGCAAATATATCGATTATTATTGTCTATTGTACATCACAGTGTCCTCCTTCGTCGTCATTGGAAAGAAAAGAGAAGCATAAAGTATGTACTTAATTTCAGCGTAATGCGTACAAGAGAAGTATTTAGACTTACTTTCTTTTAGTCTTTGTCATCTGTCCTGACTAATTTCCCCTTTCCCGAGGATCTTTTTGAGTTGATTAACAATTCAAAGCTGCTTGCAGAAGTATTTTATATTTGATGCTAAAAACTTGGATACCATAAATTTAGTTTAATTAAACTAAAAAATAAATTTTCTATGTGTCAAATTTGATGTATATAACTTTTGCATTTTAAAAATGGAATATAATTGATTTCATCGCGATCATTAACGAAAAATTTCCATAAGAGCGCTTTATTTTAGTAACTACAAAATGTCTTGTGTAGTCAATAGACTGTATATTATGCCGATAATAAGCTTATAGTAAGTTCTTTAATGACCTACAAGGTCAACCATATCCCATATATCTTTTACTTATTTTCTATGACAAAATTGAACATTTAAATAAAAAAAAAAAACAACATCAGCGGATGTATGTTCGTGTGTGTTTACTTTTTGGGTTCTCGTTTAGCTAATTATAGTTATTTATTTTCTGGTTTTTAAAGAGAAAAAATGTACTTTTTTAAATATAATAAAATAATATTAATTAAAACTCTTGCAATAACTAAGAAAAGGTTTGGTAAGTAATTACTTATAAATAAAGCGGATCTTTTTTTTTTTTTTTTTGTTGTTGGCATGTCTTATTAGATATAAATAAGTAAGTTACTACTTTATATCGACTTGTGTAAATACTTTTTTTATTAGATTAGGTGTGTTCGTTGTTTTAATACATTTTTATATAAAACACATAAATTTATTTAACTAAATAATAAATAACGCAGGTTTGGTTTGTATTTTGTGAACAATTGTGAAATCTGTTAAAGCTTTATTGTTAGAAATCAGAAAAAACCTCGATAAGAGTTTATAACAGTTGATTTTAACTACCTTGGCTCTAATAAATCGAGTAGCACTAACAGTTTGGTTTATTACTTTTTAATATTTGATATTCGACATACTGAAAAATTATGTCATTACTTCCTGTATGTAAATAATTCGAAAATGATGTAGGAACAAAAAAATAAAAATTTCGATCGTAAAATATATCAAGAAAAATCAGTAAAAACCTAATACGTTATATTCAACCCAATTGAGAGTTTTAATTCCCTGGAAGAAGTCCAGCCTTCTCCATTCCTCATACACCATTCCTCCTTTTAATAATAGCAATTTACATTAGGCTTCGAAGGAATCATCTGAATGTGTACGATAAAAAACCTTTCCGAATTTTTAAAGCATTATTATTAAAAAAAAATAGATGCCCCTGCAAACTTCGATTTCTGATTACACTGCCACATGTTGACAATTTTTTTTTTTCGTAAACCTTCGAGTAGCAATACTGAGAATAAAACCACTGTTCATTTTGATATACAGATTTAATAAATATATTGATTAATGATTTATTTAAATTAACAGATCCGCAAATGTAGTTTGAGATCGTGCGTCGCAGTGCATTTGGTTTTGAGATAATCGTAGGTCTTTATTTTTTTATCTCCTTTGATGTAATCTATTATTGGTACGACATGCGCACTGACTGAATACGACTATTTTCTTGATCTGTCTCTCTCTCTCTCTGATCATCAGTACAGTTAGCACGTGAGGTAGCTCTTCGCACATTTTATTGACTGCGAAGACCTAGGACCTGACTTCTTCTCCTCGGCATCGTAAATTGTAATTAATCAAAGTGAGAAAAGCTCTCGCGCACTTAGCAGTAAAGGGGCACTTTCACAAAAGATCAACACAAAAATAATCTGAAAGATATTTAACAACTTTTAAAATTATTCACCTTTTAAAATTTCTCTAGACTTCCACAAATAATTCAAGTCCAAATTAAGCCAAATCGATCCAGCCGTTCTCGAGTTTTAGCGAGACTAACGAACAGCAATTAATTTTTATATATATAGATAATGTATGCCATAAGAACGCTACGCCAATTCTAAACGTTTGCATGTCGAATGAGAGGTAAATGAAATATCGGCAAGAAACCATTCAAACAGAAAGGAAATAAATTAAAATTCTCTTAAATTTTATAACTTATTTTATTCAAAAAATAATTTTCCAAAGCAACGATTGGGGATCATTTTACTGAAGGCTTTTTCATTGATTGTTGATGTCAAACACTTGTTGTCACTAAACAAACATGCGGTGCCTTGCGCACAGAAGAAATCTTTAATACCAACGAGACAAAAATTTATTATTTTTAAATGGAAATCAGGCATTGTGGTCAGACATTAATTACACTTTAGAATGGCTACGGCATTACTTCTACAAAAACTATCAATAATGGCGCTCTATTTTCTACTAAAAAATGTGACGTTTTAAAGACTTTTCCAAAAAATTTGCAATATAATCATTGTTGAAGAAATATATTATTAGAAATTTTTGTTTTATAGCTCCCGTCGCTAATGGTTTATTCAAGAGTACATCACCGTGATCTCCTTCTATTATATTGTCTATATCCTTCTGTTAATTGTTCAAATAATAAGAAAACTTACAAACTAACTATTGATTACTCAGTTAAGGCCAAATGCTCCAACAAAAATTCTTGTGAGACCCGGATTCGCTCCTAGAAGGAAATATGTGTTGTTAAAAAGCAATTTATGTTTTTAAAAAATTTTATTTATTTGTTGTGGGTTAGCAAATCTATATGCATTTCGTTGGTTGCTAAATACCAACTCTTAAGTAGATCTTTACCATTTACCCAGTCAGAATGTGGAAGATTGTTTCACCTAACTGAGTCTTTTTCGACTCCCTTAGATGATCAAAAACTGATTATTCAGCTCTGCGCTTAAAATAAGATTCGAAAATGATTCCCAGAAATGCTTAGAAAATGATTTGTTTAAAAAACAAAATGTATAGAATGTGCGCAATCATAAATTGGTCAGACATATGCTTGCAATTTGACTGTACCACAAACTGTGTCGAAAATTAGTCGAAATTGATCAGAAACCCGAGTCATAAAAGATTCTTCTAGAAGAGTAGCGGCTCGGGAACCATTTTCTCCCGAATGAACAGTCAATTTCGACTCTGGTTATAATACTAGCCCATTTATGACACAAAAAGTCCGAATGCTAGCCATATGACTGGCCACTTTAACAAGGGGATGTCCTACGATGGGGTTAATTGTCACCAAGAGGCCACAAAAAGACAGTTCATAAGCCGGTTCTTCTTGGCTAACCCTTAACTGTCTCCTTATACCTGCCAAACCACTCCCTTAAAAACCCCAAATCATTCCCCATTTTTTATGAAATAAAAGTCATTTTATAATTTATTTAACTTAAAAAAAAAATTATTTCGGCAAAAAAAAACATAACAAATTCATTTATTAATTAAAAAGATAATAATAATTAATTAATATAATAATTAAATTTTGCTTTCAGCTATTTTTTTATTATTATTCTTATAATTTTATTTATCTTCATCCTAGTCATCTTCATCCTGGTTATTCCCACTGCAGTACAATAATGATCCTACAGCCCACTTGTAACTTAGTAAGGATGCGTAACATTGCACTATTTTTGTAAATGTATTTTGACTGTATTGAGAATTGAACTAGCAACCTTCCGACTGCTAATCAACATCTCAACCCACTCAGCTACACTCACTGGTACTTGTACATTGTACTACTTAAGCTATGTGTGCTTAATGACATACATTTTTTACTATCCACCATCTGCGACACAAAAAGACAGCTAAGTGTCTGCACAAAGTGACAGTAAAATTTTCCACAGTTTTAGAACCAGTCTTCCGAGTATAGGATCAATGTGGATAGTTTTATAACCTGTCTTCAGAGTATAGGATCAACGTGGATAGATTATAACCAGTCCACATTGTATAGTACTGCCACTTTTGGGGTAAATTGTCACGGAAAAACTACAGGGTACTCAGTTACTCATACACAAACTCGTAAATAAAATATGCGAATTACATAATCACAAGCAAAATATAATTTAAAAATATTGGTTCCTACAACATGAATTGCCTGTTCGCTCATATCAAAAAAGTTCTATCTTTCGATCAATTACATATCAAATAATAAGAAATTATTAAAATTAATTTTTGGAATGTAATTGAACGAATGAAAGAACTTCTTTGATATCGTCGAATAGAAATTACACCCTAAAGAGCCAAGAAATGTTTTACTCATGTGAAAATGACTAATCCTATAGATAATTTGGAAAATCTACTCAGGGAAAACTACTTCATTGGATAACTCCAACAATGTCACAATGATTGCTGATGAATATAGTATTAAATTGGTATTTCTTTAATATGACTTTTTCCCATTTGGTGAAATTACTGATATTTGATGCCATTAACACAAATCTAAGAAAAGGAAATTTTATACACATTTTCTGCATCTCTTTGTTAAAGTCTGGGAGTTACGTTTTGTTGTTTCAAATAAAAATCGAGTTCTTTGTTGCATTCCAATTGTCTACTCTGAAGTTTTTTTTTTTTTTTTTTTTTAAAAAAACAGCTAAAAGTAAAGACTGCATTCAAAAAAAAAAAAAAAAAAACTCATCATCGTTGACAAGCCAAGTTGAGCGAGCGAGGCGGGCAAAAGAAATACTAGTGTTTCAATGTAATATGACCAAGCTTAGTGGTAATTCCAGCTGTCTGACTATTGTGGCTGTTGTTTACTTACAAAGACTTCTGTAAGATAAATGTGTGTTAGATCGTATTCACATTTGCCAACAAAATAGCAAAAAAAAAATAGAAGAAAAAACTATCATACATATTACATTTGCATGTCCGGCAAGCACGCGCCGTAATTTATAATAAATACTTTAACATGCAGATACAAAATATACAAAACAAATTTAACATAAAAAATATAATTATGAAAATTACACACAAACAAACATATACATATGTATTGTATTTTAGCTAAAGCTAAAACGGAAGAACACACGTTTGCTTAATGGCCAATTTTATTTAAATGCATTAGATTCTACTCGTATCATATTTATAATTTTGCAAAATATTAAGAATAATTAACTGAATCAAGTTTGTATTTAGCGTCCATTTACACATTTATGTTTGTGCAGTGATTTAATTATGATTTTTTTTATCCATTTCCTAGATGATTTTTCTTAAACACAAAGTAATTGGTTTCAATAGGTTAAACTGTCTTAAATTTGTGTATAAAAATTTACATTAAGAACAAAACATAAAATATTTCAAAATTAGTATAAATAATATTTTTTTTTTAATTAGACATAAAACTTTTAAAATCCTCTCAAACACATTTATAATATTCTTTGTTATTTCTCTTACTAGGCAATCATCATACCAATCCCTAAATTTGTCAGATCAATGAATATTAAATTTATTTCAATACAAAAGATTAAGAGTAATAAGTAAAACGAAAATTGTAAACCTTTAAGCTTATTAATGTCATTGTATAGCAGGAAGTCTTAACAAAGCACCTCATGGCTATAGAAGGCAGTAGGAAAATTACAGTGAAAAAAAGAAGAACACTATGGTCAGTAATTAGGATGGTTTATGCCGATTTGTATTTATTGTTTGGGTTCGTTCGTCGCTGGCTTTCAAAGACGCAATTTGCTGAAAGTTTAATAAAAACAAAATTATTATTATTACAATATTGAGAGTATTATATAACAAAGACGGAAATGGTTAATGCAAATGTTCATTTAGCTTTTATTGAAACTAGAATTTTAAAGCTATTTGTTTTTATGAGCAAATTGTTTATGTTGTAAACATTAACAAATAAAAATGTTTATGAGTTTAAAGTTTGCAGGTGGAGTGAATGAATAATGCATTTTATGATGAATCTAATTGCTTACACAGACAAAATCTTAATGAAGATGCAATTAACAGTTTTTAACATACGGTTTTGTATGGCATTATTTAGGTAACACCGATTTACTTGAATACAAATTCGGTCAAAAAACTACTGAAGCACTTACCAAAATGTAAACATAATTTAAATACTTCAAAAATAAATGTTTAAACTTTAATGACTTCTATAAAAAGCAGCATAACGAACAGACGATACAATCGACCGTATTCCATAAAATAAATATTTTTTTTTCTTTATGCAGAAGTTGTCTTATAAAAAGTCATAAAACAGGGTGGGGTGTCATAAAGCCATAGGACATACAAAAATGCATTTGTCTGTCAAAATGTTGTTGGCAATCAATCAAGTTCCGGCATTGCTATGCAGAAAATATATTCTATATACCGCCGTGTCGGGATATACCATGGTGGAGAAAATCATTAAGTCCGGCCGAAGTCCGATTATGCAGAAAATATATTCTATCTACCGCCGTGTCGGCATATACCATGGTGGAGAAAATCACTAAATAGGCATATTAAGTGAAATAAAGCATTTGTAACGCAAAACATCAAATGGGACATAAAACCATCATGACTTTATGTCCCATTCCACTAAAATTAATATGAGACTTACGGCCATATCAAAATTATGGCGTTATGTCTGTTGGAATTGAGCCATAAAACAACCACCACTACAATGATACCTTTGCAAATAAATTCACTTTATTTACTGACCTCTACCCTCTTTTGATGCTTTAACATTCGTAAAATTCTCCCAAAATACTAAATTTACCAAAAATAATAATATCTTGTTCTCTTCTGTGAATAAATATTTTTAATTTGGTATAATTTACGAAAACACGGTCTTGTCTATTACTTATATATATATATATATATATGTGTGTGTTTGTAAGTTTAATTGCCGCTTCTTTTCTATTAGTTTTTTTTTACAAACACCACCCGCGATCCGATTAGCTTGAGTGCTGTTAGTCTAGCATTGTTATTAAACAGCCACAGCGGTCAGAAGCTAAAGGATAATACCGATCGTCAATGTCATAAAAGAAGATATGTTTATAAATTTTGGTAGGGAGACTGACAATTTCTTTTATTTCACAAATTCAAAACAATTTCTACCAAAATCTTGGAGCGGAAACCTAAAACATACAAAACTATCTTTACCAGTTTTAGTTTTTTACAAGTTTTTGAAATTTCTTCTGAAATAGTTTCCTTTTATTTATATATTTATATCCGCTCTTTATATTCTATTTTAATATTACTAAGCAAAAAATTTAATTAGATGTTGTGAAATTTTTATATCAACAACATTTAACAAATGCCGGCATAAATATTGGCCCATTGTTAACTGTTAAGGTGCAACAATTTAACGTTTAAGCTTTTTCAAGAGAGAAAATGAAAAGAAAAAATTTGTATAAACCTTTAAATATTACAGGAATAAACACACAAACATGGAAATATTATCAAAAAAAAATCTAAAAAGAAATTTAAAATATATATAAATTTTGGCATTGTTTCACTAATAAGAGTTAAGTTTGTTTGGTGTTTTTTTTTCATAGAAAACTACTTGAAGACACAAAATTACAACTGAAAATCAAACAATGTATTTTTATTTTATTTTTTTTGTGTTTTTTTTTTTGCAAAAGCATTATCTAGTACAAAACAAAGTTTATGATAACAATTTTTATTTTGTATTTTCTATTCTTTTTTGTCTTTTTTTTAATTTATTTTCTTTTCTTTGTAAATATGCAAAATAAAACTACAAAAAAAAAAAAAAAACAAACCCATAAAATTGCCACAATACAATGGGATTTTAATTTTTCTTTAAGAAGATGTTCCCATAAAAACCAAACAACTTCCTCAACTATTAAATGAATAAAGGAAAAGAAAACACAATAGTCATTGTCAGAGATATAAAAAAAAGTGTTAAGAGCTGCTAATAATTAACAATCTTGTTAGATAGAAATATAAATTTTTATTGGTGTTTGTGTTTGTGTTTGTGTGGCAAAAAAGGGTAAAAACTTTAAATACGTAAATAATGTGTATATTAAAATAGTTTTTGGATAAAATGTAAAAATAAGAAATTTCTTGAAATTATTATAGTGGGAAAATTGCTGTGACTTACTTTTAATATTAAATTATCATAATCTTAATTAACATATTTTCATCAGGTTTAAATACTTGAGCATTCACGAGAATTTTTTTTAACATTCAAGATATTCTAATGTCTTAAACGTTTCAATTTAGTATATATAGTTAATTGAAATATATGGCTTCTATTTCTGTTTATGAAGGAAGAGTAAAGAGTAAATTGCCTTGTGATTACCACATTGTGAAAACATTTTTGGGAATTTCATTTATCCTCTCTTTTATATTTTAGATTAATCCTTCTTAAATACTGATACTTATTTTCCATAAATTCTTTTTTAACCTTTTGTAGTAATAAACGGGTCGATAGATTTGCATTTCGCAATATATTAAGCCTGCTTATCAGTAAACCGATAAATATATAAAAGTGTACTGATGAACTGTACCTGCTAAAATCTGCTTCGTTGCTTAGATGGTTCCAACGTAGATATTTTAATTTTTTTTTTATTTTCTCTATTAACAAGGTTTTACCGACATTTCAAAAGTTTTCATTTGAAATTCATTTAACAGAAACTAAATTTTGCCGCCAGTTGAAATCTTGCAAATTTTACATTTGAGAAGGGAAAAACCCATATGAAATTTGTTTCTAAAATATATTCAACCTTCTAACAAAAAATTTCAATATAAATAATAGAGTTTGTAATTGAACGTTTTTGACGGCAGCAATTCTCAATTCGATTACCGCCGCAATAATACTGAACAGGAAAAGTTCTGGTAGTCTGCTTTGATTTTTTAGCGCTCCTAAAACTTGTCGTAATTTAAATTTTTATTGCCTCAGCATCAAGTGTAAAAAAAATTCAAAGGCGACAAAACAAAATTCTACGTACAACTACTGCAGCCCCCTGGTATATCCGAAATCAGCGAATTCACAAAGATCTTGATGTTCCGTTGGTGAAGACAGTATTTTCAAAACACGCAAAAAATATATATTGAAAAATAGAATTGCACCCAAATCCACTTGCTTGTCATTCTAAATTATAGAGGCCACACCCGGCTAAGAAGGAAGGATAATCTTTCTCTCAGCCGTACACGAGAGATGTAAAACATCAAAAATCAACAGTTGGAATTAAAAATTTTGTTTAACACTGGCTAAACACATATTAAAGTATTTTTAGATTTAAGATTTGAAAAACTTATTGATGTTTCAATTTATACTTGAAGATTCAATAAATAATAAAACTAACACAAAAAAAAAAAAAATCAATAAAAACTCATCTTAAGCCTAACTAACATTGATTTCTCATATATTAATTAATTAAATTTTATTAAAATAAATTTTTTTTATACTCTTATAATAAAAAATATCAAAATTTTCGTAATAATCGAACATATAAAGAACATTTTTGATAGCACTGAAGGTTGAACTGACATCATGATATCTCGAGACAAATTATTCATCATCAGACTTGTTATAAGACTAAAACTTAGTCTCAATCAGGACGGCTGCAATCAATAAGTTGAATATCCTTTATTTTTCCGATTTTTCTTTTATAAAAACAAATAATTTAAAAATTATATTACAAAAACTTAAAAAATTTGAAATGTGAATAATCAAGTTTGGCATTGAAGGTTTTTGATGGAAGCTTTTCTCGTAGTAATTCGAATTTTCATTAATTCAATGAAATCTGAATAAGCCAAAACAATATCTATTTCTGGAACATTGTTTAGTTTTTTACATACATAATTTAAAAGAAGACTCCAAAAGCTCGTAATAATTGAACAAAAGTTTTTTACATCACTGAAGGTTGAACTGACATCATGATATCCCGAAACTAAGTATTCATCATCAGACTTGTTATAAGACTAAAATTTAGTGTCAATCAGGTCGGCTACTATCAATAAGTTGAATATTCTTTTATTTTCGCGATTTAAAAGTTAAATTATACAAACTTAAGCCTGCCTAACTAAAAATTTCTTTAATTGGATTTTATTTAAATAAAAATTATATTATATTTTTTTAATTTAAAATCACGAAAAAGGTTCAATTCTTAAGGAAAATATTAAATCTACCCTCGAAAAGGGGTTTCATTGACAAAGCTGTTCATCATATACAACACAGTACGAACGTTATTTGCTAAAACAAAAAAAGCAAAACAAAAGACTTAAGTAACAACCTCGATATATAATAATCAAACATATTTTTATCCATATTTTTTTTTTCTCTTAAAGAAAATAGCTCTCACACTACGTCATTGCCAATAAATAATGTAATGAATTATCAAAATGTCAAAATCTTAAATAATATCTGTCAAAATATCAAAACATCAATGACAAAATTTCCAAATGACAACTACGTAAACGAATTAAAACAGTTTTTTTTGATCACCAAGCAAAAATATTCGATAAAACATTAAACGAAATGTCACGCACATGTCAATTATTTTTGCAGGTATGTTGTAAAGAAATGTTAATATTTTTGACAAAATATCAAACGTATGTATGTGGGTTCGTCAATATATACATATATACATATAATTAAATTTTGAATATATCAATCAATGATTAAGTTATAATTAACAGTTAGCGATAAGCCGACAAAACAAAGATTTATTGTTTAAATATAATTTTAAATGACTTATTTGTTTATCAATCAATAAAGCTTGAACAAATGAACACATAGACAATTTGTTGGCACAACACCTACAATAAGACCAGACACATTCTTATATTGATGATAATTGTTTTCATTATTTAATTAAAAGAAATTACTGACTGTATAAAGTACTGGCAATTACGTATGTATGCTTCTTTTTTTAAATTAATTGCCGCAATGCATTTTTTTTCTTTAAGAAATAATTAAACTAAAATCTTAAGAAACGTTGCATTTATAGACAAGAACAATTTTATACTATAGTATGTATTCTAGTTTTACGTATGGGTTATTTTTTATGAAATTTTTATATAAAGTAGATGTCTTTTTACTATTAAATCACATTAATTGATCATTAAAGTAATACGTTGATTTACAGTTTATTTAAATAATGGAAAAAATTTAATTAATACAAAAATTAAATGATTTTATCATTGTAAAAGATACTGCATTTATGCAAATTCAAAACAAATTTTATTTAGTCACACCCATTGCGGATAATTTTAATTTGCATTTACTTAAGCAATGCATTTTTAATAAACTGATGTAGAGCTAAATTGGTGCTGATATATTTATTTAAAATATAATATAATATTTCAGCAAATTATTTAAATTAAAATGCTTTATAATCCTGGTAATTGCAGAAGCTTAATTATTTAAAAATGTTTTATGACAGAAGAGTATGAAAATAATTGTTTTAATTAGAAGAGCAAACAGTAACTTGAACAAGTTTATATCAATTTAATATTTCGATTTACAATGGATTTTATTTAATAGTGATGTAAAGTTCTAAATACTATTGGTAAACATTTTGCAGATGCGACAATTTTAAATGTCAGATTATTTAACAGCCTCTCGAACATTTCAGCAACGGAACTCAGGAACTTAAGTTTATTTATAAGAAGCAGCGGGTGGTTTTCGCGCTGACACTCAAAAGGCGTTAAGCTTTACAAAACGGACCCTTCCATAGGTTCTGCACACCTCTCTTTCTCACGTTTTCTCTTTTAGTCATTATTCCTTTACATCATAACCGAATTTTGATTCATTTTTTATACTCCTTAACCTTTTTCTTTCTTTCTTCAGATATCCCAATGTGACCATAACTAAACCCATACTACTTGTGCAGACAGTTGCAGTTTTTTAGTATCCAACTTTCTATTATTTTGTCAACAATTTATAATTTCAGAGAAAAAAAAAACAGAAAAAATTCCTTAAAAATTATTTTAAAAGTCGGTGTAGTTAAGAGAGAAATATCCAATAATCAATATTTCTTTGTATAGAGCGACACATTCTCTTCCTTTAAAATGTCCCTGAAAATTTATTTTATTCTAGAAGTAGCCTACATAAATATTCAAGACATTCACTATGTGGTTTCCCGCCAAGATTTTTCTAAAACATTAAATTAAGCCCTTTCCTCCATCCAATAGTTAAAAGAAATTATCCCATTAAATTTTTCCAGTCATCAGTTATACAGTTTCGATATCTCAAGAAAATGGTTTGCCGTCGTATAAGAAATATACAAGCAATCAAATGTACAAATAAATAAACACAGATTCATTTTTATGAATAAAGAAAAGCGATGGCTTAGTGAATAAATAGTTCCCAAGAAGATGTGTGCCCTTTAAGTTTGAATTTTTGATGTCTGTAAGGACTTAAAGCAGAATTGTATGCCAGTCTTATGTAAAGACTGGTGTTAACTAAGGACCTGAGTTCGATCACTGCTCATCAAATATCATTTCATTAATGATCCTTTGTGTGGCATTGTGTTCACTGTTGTTTTGCTGTTTAAGTGTTGAAGGCATAGCACTGGTCACTAAAAAGTGTTCCGACAACGATTGATACTGTTCTAAGCTAATGAATACAACAGCACCCTTCTTCGTAGGTTAGCAAAGTTATCCGCAAAGTAAAACAATGATTGAAGTTACTAAAATAAATTGTTAGCCATCTTGAAATATTTTATGTGTCTACTTAATGCCAGAGTCACTGCAATTGCTATAAAAATTAACAACTCCCAGCAGTAGCAGAGTTGTAAAAGATCTAAGACATTTTCTACATTTTCAACATCTATCTTCTCTACAATATGCCTTTCTCTCTCTAGTTCTAGTACAAAGTATTACATAAGTATGTAAGTACGGGCCATGTTGGTCCGAAATTTCAACACACTTTAGAACATTCAACCATGTTTTATATTCGACATCAGATGCTACAAGAAAATACAAACAACAACTAAAAGTTTGTGTTCTTACCTTTTTTGTGATAATTGAACCACAAAAAAATTATATTCTTAATATTTTTATATTTAATTTAACAGAAATAAAAAAACAAATAAATATGCTCTGCAAACGAAATTGTTATCAGCTCATGTTTACTTTGACATCTAACATTTGAAATGTTTATTGCAAAATCACATAGAAACACAATACGAGTTACAAAATAAATTGTATTAAATTATATTAAGCCATCAACTGCCCTCTTTTAATCTAGTTATGTGTTTTCTATTAAAAGCAATTGAAATGTTATGATGTAATCTTATTATTAAACTTAAATGCCCAATAATAATTTTGAAGAAAAATAAATATATATTTATTTTAAAATTGTAGCAAATAGACGAAAAAAAGAATAAACAGTTCAAACCAATAATCAATGATTGTATGTAATTGCTTAAATTACAAACAATAAGAGGCCGCAATGTGACCAACAATTTTTAAAAATTATGAAAAGTAATATTATCAGGCTCAAGTTCAGTTTTATTGAATTAATGAAAATTCAAAATTACTAAGAGTTTTTTTTGTGTTGGAAAATATTATTATTTATATCCAATCAGTTTTTAGCAGAACGTATCAGTACTGATTTCAAGGCCGCTACACCTCTCATCAGCGTTCAATTGTCCATCTTTACAATTTTCGTAAAGTGGATACTAATTGAGAAGAATATCAACTATTTAACCAGTTTTCAACAGAAATAGAATGCGAGAATTAATTTTTAATTCAATTTTTATTCTACAATGAAACAGTGCTGGTTAGTACGAAATTCCCTCATCACTGTTTGGAAATTACTAAAACTAAAAACTTAAAACTATTGAAAAGAAATTTTGATTGAAAATTAAGCAAAAGCTTGGTTCATATTTTTTTGATCATTAATTTTTGATGCGAATAGTGCCTTTGCTAAATAAAGATATTTATTTGCGATCACACTTTTTAACATGACGAGAGGAGAAAACTCCTCAAACCTATTCAAGAATTGTTTACGCACTAAAGCTGGCCAAAACCAATATTTTACTCAGCAAAGTCTGCTTTTAATATACCCAGATGAAGAAATTTTGAAGCCCGACCTGAGGAAGTCAAGTGAATTAATTTAATGGGCATTAATTACATTTGAGAAGAAACTCAGGTTCATAGATATTATCCCAACGCATTTAATTGCATGCCAAACTAAAATTGCAAATGCATTTTCAAATCAAAGAGTTTAGACAAAATAATAATATTTTTCGGAAAACATTAGTATACGAATTTGTATGAAAATATTTTGGTAGATATATTTTGTAAGGCTCCATGAAAAATGGTCCCAATGAAAAATGGCCCCAAACCAAAAATGAAAAATGGCCCCAAAATAGTTTGAATGATATAAATACCACAAAAAACTCTTTAACATCAAATAATGGCGTTTTCAAAACATGTATTATTATTAAACGGCGACGTTGCTCGAAATTATATGGAGTAGAGTTACCTTGAGCCCCGCCGAGGAGCCTAGAATGCAAAAAGCCGTTAGTAAGCTGTGGGCGCTGTGAGCCAACATGGAGAAAAAAGTGGCTGCGCCCAACAATTGCCCCAATAATATAAGTCCCCAGATTTGCTGCAGTGCATTGGGGTGCTAGGTCACAATAAAATTAGGTACGTATGTATTGCAATGCAGAAAATCTTTACTAAATATCGCCGTGTCGGGAAATACCATGGTGGAGAAAATCCCTAAGCCCGGCCGGAGGCCGGCTACGCGCAAAAACTTTAGTAATAAAATTCAAATATTTTCAAATATTGGATTATTTTCAAAAAATTGAGTTGCTTACTAAAGATTCCTTGCATAGCCGGCCTACGGCCGGGCTTAGTGATTTTCTCCACCATGGTATTTCCCGACACGGCGATATTTAGTAAAGATTTTCT
This sequence comes from Lypha dubia, assembly GCA_947311025.1. Lineage (NCBI taxonomy): Eukaryota > Metazoa > Arthropoda > Insecta > Diptera > Tachinidae > Lypha > Lypha dubia. Next base: position 125,507,451 of record OX371260.1, read on the forward strand.
GCATTGCAATACATACGTACCTAATTTTATTGTGACCTAGCACCCCAATGCACTGCAGCAAATCTGGGGACTTAAATTATTTGGGCAATTGTTGGGCGCAGCAACTTTTTTCTTTATGTTGGCTCACAGCGGCAGTAGCTTACTAACGGGTTTTTGCATTCTAGGCCCCTTGACGGGGCTCAAGGTAGCTCTACTCCATAGAATTTCGAGCAACGTCGCCGTTTAATAATAATACATGTTTTGAAAATGCATTATTTATTGTAATGAATTTTTTTTTTGTGGTATTTATATCATTTACACTATTTTGGGGCCGTTTTTCATTTTTGTTTGGGGCCATTTTTCATTTTTCGTTAAATGAAATATGGCCCCAAACAAAAATGAAAAATGGCCCCAAATTAGGAAAAATCACCCCAAATTCGAAAAATAAAAATGAAAAATGGCCCCAAAAATAGGAAAAATGGCCCCAAAAATAATTATTGTTGTTTTCAATGTAAAAAGTTTGGGGCCATTATTCCTCAAATAAGAAAAATGGCCCCAATGAAAAATGGCCCCAAACTGAAAAATGAAAAATGGCCCCAAACTTTTTACATTGAAAACAACAATAATTATTTTTGGGGCCATTTTTCCTATTTTTGTGGCCATTTTTCATTTTTGGTTTGGGGCCATTTTTCATTTTTCAGTTTGGGGCCATTTTTCATTTTTTAGTTTGGGGCCATTTTTCATTGGGGCCATTTTTCATGGAGCCATTTTGTAATATATAAGAAAATATTAGAAATTTTAGCAATAATTCAACCAGCAACATTAGCTTAAGATCTACTTATGTCTTGTCATTATTACCAGTGTAATATTGTCAGCCAGGTAAATATTGTCTAATGTCCCCAAATTAAAGAGTGTTGTCCACAAAAATCCCCATTTTAAAACTGGAAATCCCCAATTTTGTCCCCAATAAAGATATGTATATTAAGCATCATAAAAAATAATTTTTTTACTTAATTTTATTACATATGTACATTTATTTAAGTTAATGCATTCGTATGTGCTCAATGGAACTTTGAATCCATAGAATATTTTAAAATTCCATACACGGAATCAAATTTATTCTTTTTTCTATGCTTTCGAGTTGTAAATTTTCCATACTCTCATTGAATATTTTAAGCATTTATTTTGATAGTACTGGTAAATAATCTAAAAAAATTTGTTTGAACTCCTTTTGCTTCTAATTCCTTTGAACATTCTATGCCAACATCAATTTTAGCAACAACCAAATTACTTTCCTTATCGTCAATTAGTACATCCATTTTGGCAATATCGAATTCAATAAATTCTGGTTTTAAAAATTTTGAACAAATTGTTGTAAAAACCAATATCCTCAATAACATCGCCTTGAAATAATCGAAATATGGAGAAGAAAAACGCCAAGATACAGAAACATATATATAAATATATGTATGAAAGATAATGGTAAAATAAATTAAAATTGATAATAGGTATACTGAAAATGAAAAATTCCCAAATCCCTCCCCACGATAATCTGTCCGCAAAAACCAGCTAAAATCCCCTACTTGGGGAAAAATCCCCACACCTGGCTACACTGATTATTACTAGTAAAATGCAACATCAGATAAATAAAAAAAAATACAATAACGCAACATATATTTAAAAATTAGTTGGTCACAATATTTCTTACTCAGCAGTTATGACCAATTTGAGTTCATTGAACTATCTAGACATCTTACACCATATAGTGCAAAACCACAAACTTTATAAATACAAAGCAACAAAAAAAAAAAAAAAAAAATCAAACATTAAATATTGCACATTAGACAATGTATTATTCTATTGTATAAATAATAATATTAACAAAAAAGATTGAAACAAAAAAAAAAACACCACAGTTTTAATTACAATATTTAGAGAATACAAAAAAAAACACAAACTAAATAAATAAAACAAAAAACTAAAAACATGAAATCAGTATCCAAGTTGTTAACGAAAAAAAGTGTGTGTGCAACACCAGAAAAAATACTTCATACACACAATCAGACAATTTATAAATACAACCAAGACAAGACATACCACTTTATAATTAGAGCAGAAATTCTGACGTTTCCATTTCAATTTCCACCTGTTTTGTGCAAAAGTTATGGTCAGACTGGGCAAATTTATTAATATTAGAAGAGAAACAAAAATAGCACTAAAACTATTCTCCTTTGCATGAGCTGTGGTTTATTTTATTAAATATTGTATCTATCCTATGTCAAGTAAACTTCAATTAAAAATTAAAAAAGACTAGTATATAAATATATTTCGTGTAAAATATTTCTGGTGTGACCGTAACTGTAGTTTGCTCTCGTCACAGCTTATACTTAAACTTTTTATTAAATGATTAAAGTTTTATTACAAATGGTTGTGAAATTATCACTAACTATAATCACTTCAGTAATCTTTAAATGCTACAAGAGTGCCAGATAAACTACAGACATTTAGGTGTTTTTCAAAAGGGCGCAGTACTCTTATTTAAAAAAAAGATTTAGTTCTTATTTCCACATATTAAAAACGATTTCTTCCTTAGTTTCACCTCAAATTCATTCAAGAAAATTGCTTACGAAAAAAATGACGAATAACAGCTTTTTTAGTCGGCATATTTTTTTTTTTTTGTTTGATCAAACATGTTTGACTAAAATTTTTAGATAAAGTGATTAAATAGTATTCGAAATAATGTCTTAATAATAATCATTTATGTATAATCATGTCTGAGATTTGGGATCTCAGATAAAAAAGTACCTGTGAACCAATAGCGCCATCCTTATATCTGTGGCGATAAGAAAAAGTAATTAAGTCGAGATAACCTAATTTTGAGTTAATACCGCTATTTTGTTCTCCATATTCAAAACTGTATGTGGAAAATTTTTTAAACAATTTTTAAATAATGTCTGCTCTTGTCTATGGACTGCTGCTTTTCTTTTTCTAAGTAATTGTACACTTCAAAAGCAAAAAAACAAAAAAAAAACAAAATTACGGGGTTTCGCCAATTGAACCTGGTAGAGGAGCCAAAAAAAAATGTCGGCTTTTACAAAGATCAAATCGGATTGCGATTGAAGTTTCCCAGCTCTGGCCTGTTCTTGCATATCGATATATAAGGCTATGTTTTTTTTACATCTGTTGTGTAGTGTATGAATATAATAGTAGAGGCTTCAGTGAGTATAAATTTTGCCTTGCCCTCTCCTGTTGCACTATTTGGGATATAATTTTTAGGAAAAATGTGTGTCTTTACAGGATCTTCAGTTTTTGGCACAGCCTTTGGTTACTAGTGCTAGTTGGTTATCGTGCTTCAAACGGAGGAGAAAATCCCTAGCGCGTATAGACGAACGCTAGGCAGGCAATCTTTCCTCATCATATAGAGGAATTAATAAATAAACCATCGCTTTACACAGAAGAAGAGAATCCTTACGGGAGGACTATGACTGACGAGGGCGGATTCTTTATTTAGAAATGCCGCTATTCGACATAAGCTCAGGCTACTCAGTATTTACCCTGCAAAAAGGCTTGTCGAATGATTTATTTTGGCTTAGTCGTATTTGTCATTTTTTATTTGGTCTACTTTAATTGTTTTTGTTTTGAACAATGTTTGCAAAGATCTAAAAAGTTAATAATTTTACCTGATTTACCCGGATTCAAATGATAATGTTAAGAGGTGTAGAGGCCTTGAAATCGGTATACTGATACGTTCTGCTAGTCTGATGGGATCCTCTAATGGTTCTAAATTTCTGAGTTAAAGTATTTTCCTTATTTAAAAATCTAAAAATTTTGTCTTACAAATATTTTAAAATTTAATTATAAATCATATGCAGCAAAATCAGTGTTTTCATTGAGCAATATAGTTCATTTTATTTATACCATATTCTTTTGTTTTTATTTATATATATATATTTTTTTTTTTTATTTTTTGTACAATTGTCTCAACGTATAGAATTTTTGTTTTTTTTTCTAATTTCTCGTATGTTGTAAAGAAATTAGGTCAAGTATAAGGTAAGTGTAAAGTCGAACTTAACCACTTCTAAATATCTTTATCTTGAATGATCAAGATTATTAAGTTTTAATTTCAACACTAACGATACTGTATAGAAGTTGCTGTAGAAAAGTGACGTTTTGATTGAGTGATTGGCATGAAATGAATTACAAATTCTTCATTACACTTTAAATTAAAAAAAAAAAGCAGCTAACAGACACACACACAGACGCAATCAAATGTTTGAATTTGAGTGCTGCAATAAAATGTTCATTTGTGCAGACATGAATTGTAACAGTAATAGAAAAAGAAAAAAATACATACAAAACTTTTTTCTTTTCTTAATTTTTATTAAAGAAACCTCACGAATAAAGATAAAATAAAACTAAAGTATGAATGAAATTTTTAATAAAAAAAAAAATAAATAAAAGACGCTGTAATGTCTTAACTACAGTTAAAATATATTATAAAAAAAAAAATAAAGAAATAGCCAACTTGTGAAAGAAGGTGTTAAGTTTCAAATAGTATTTTTTTTTAATGTACGCAGGTAACATTATAATATTATTGTATTAGGTGTACTAATTTACTTTTGGACTTTTTTTGTTGGATCAAAGAAAAAAAACCTAAAAAATTGTTTATAAAAACGGCAAGCAAGGGTTTCATATTTGTTGGCTGAAAAGTCAATAATACACTGCCAGAAATCGAAAATATAAAGGCAAAGTTAAAGCTTCTAGTCTATACGATCAGAACATTATCTTCACTCCCTTTCGTTGATAACATCAATAGTATGTAATGTCAAATATTGTATTGTGGCTGAAGCAGCAAATGTAACAATGGTATTTGTTGAGATAAATACCACTGTATTTTCTAGGATTTAAATTTCTCAATTAGTTTGTGTAAATAATAATTGAGATAACGTTTAAATATAAAATGATTAACGTGATACATATGAGCACTGCCTCTTCCAACACCAACATTGCTCTATTCTCCTGTGTTATTTAAAAATTAATTAAAATATGGGGACAAATTGGTAACTTTGGTACTTTTTATTTTTGTTGTAATACTTAATACAAATTTTTCTTTATAAGGAGCTGAAATGAGAAAAAGCTGGTACGTATGGTACTTTTTTCTATTGGCACTTTTTTATATATGGTCCTTTTTTACTTTCGGTACTCTTTCTCTTTGGATATTTTCTTAATTGATATGGTTGAAATTTGGCAGATAGATATGATTCAGATTAAACTTGTATAGTATACATAACATGCTGTATAGTTTCGGGGGTCTAGAATCGGAATAACTGCCACTTTTTTCTATTAGAACTTGGAACCATATTGAAATATAGGGTTCTTTTTAGGTCGTCGAAAACGGACAAATCTATAAATTTCGTACTGTCTATTTGTGTACTAATATTTTACAAATTTTTTTTTATCAATTAACATATTTTCTAGTGCTTAAAATAACTGATACCTTTGGTACCTTTTTGTTTTAATAGATTTATTTGAAATTAAAAATTTAATTTAATTGAAATTGAAATGTTACCCAGACCCAGATTAAAATTAGGGTAATTTTTAAGGGCATAAAACTGGACAAATTGGTACTTTTAGTTTTTTTCTCCATTAAGAAAAGAAAAAGCTGTTTCTTATTTTACAATTTATTTTTCATATTATTTTCAACCCTGTAGGCTTGAATGAGGGAAATTTGGTACTTGTAGTACCACTCAGTTCTTCAATAAATTTCGTATACACACAGTTAGTGACTTAATTTACAAGTAGCATGAACGAAGGCACGGGTAAAATCAATCGTGTTATGACTAAAGTTATCAATATCAATAAGTTTACAAATTATTAATTACTTTTGAGTCTGTTTTAAATGAAACGCATGCGCCGAAAGCAAAATTGCACACCTAATATTTATTTGTACAAGTGTTCATCAATCTGTACGAATTGCGACATGAAGGTATTTTTACGTTTTGGTTGACTCTAATATTATGATATGTTCGTTTGACTCTATGATTTTTGATATGTTGTTAATTTGTAAGTTGTTTTTTTTTAAGTCCATCTCTTCACTTATCTGGCCAAATATCTTTCCGTTTTTTATTTCTCAGTCTGTCCCAGCAACTATTTGTATATGTTTTAGTGAATTTTCTTTTATTTTTTTTTTTTTTTTCTACACTTCTTACTGGTTTTCTGTTACAGTTTGTTATGTTTTTATTACTTTTTTTTGTAATAAAGTAAGAAAAATGTATATAAATTTTTAACTTATAAATTTTAAAATGCATCTTGTTTTGTATAACTTGGTCTCTACGACTGGGTATAGTATTAATGATGGCAAGCAGTCACTGGAACTTATTGTAATATCATCAGATATTTTTATGAATAGATAATATAAATATTATTTACCATAACGTAAATAGCAGAATAACTATTAAAATCTACATGTTGTTATGAGAAATTAGTTGTTTTAGTTTGTAAAGAAAATATTTTATGGTTTTGAAATTTCTCCATATACAAGTGTGCATAATAATATTTTTAATGTTAAACTTAATTTTCTTTTGTTTTTTTCTTTCAAATTTAACTGTTGACAAATTTTTAAAAGTTTTATCTAAAGAATTTAATTTGACTCTGTTGTTAGTAGCCAAACAATTAACAAATTAAAAACTAATTGGTTACAAAATTTGCATTTCTATTTATTCAATAATAATTAAATAGTATTGGATTTGTTAATTAAATATACAAAAACTACGAAAGGGTATTTTACAACTTTTTAATCACAACGTTTTAATTTTTTTAAGACAATAAAATTAAGAAGTTGTGAAAAGAATTATATGTCAATAATTGACATATAATTTGATAACATCCAGATAATAAACAAAAATCTTTCAAAGCTAGAGAAATATTTCTATATTATCGTTACAATCAGCAAACATTCTTATTAATCTTTTCTGGTGATATTTCTTTTTTTTTTACTACACATTAGCTTTCAGATTGCGTAGAAAAGAAATGGAATTGTACCTATCAGGAACTTGGTCCTTATTTTGATCTCAGTATTTTTTACGGACGAAATATTTTGGATAGGAACTTGGCCTTATTTTCACATTTGTGTTTTTGTGCGGATCTCACTTCTTTTTTCTAAGTTGTTTTTGCATAAATATTTATGTGTATTGCTTATCTGGGCCTACCTGAGTACGAAATTTAAGTTTTCTAGCTCTACTGAAAGTGCCCCATACAAAGAAGGGGCACCATAGTCCCCTCACTTTCCACCCGGCCGTTTTCGAATTTTTCTGGTTAATTTCTCACCAAGACCTACCTGTTAGCCGAGTTTCAGCTTTCTAGCTATACTGGAAGTGCCCAATAATATTGATGAGTCAGTGAGTGAGTCAGTCAGTGAGTTAATATGTACTAAAATGTGGACTTTTCACACCTTAATATCTCGGGAAGTTTTTACGGTAGAACTTTAAAATTTACCCTGTGAGGTCACCTCTGTGGGGAGACCTTATGTTTTAAGTGTCATTATATAACGATCAAGAGGAGCAAAGTTATGAGAGGGGTAAAAACAGCTCGAATGGTTTCGTGTAAATACGAGTATACACACTGTGTGGCCGAATTTGGCCTGGCGCATTACCGTGCACCTAGATATGTACGAAATTGGATCCATTAAGATGATGAAGATAGATTTATAGATCGCATGATGATAGACGCGGATTCATACATCCAATAATAAGCTTAAAATCACTCCGCACTCTTTTTTGGGGTAATCTTTTCTTGGGATTGAAAAAAGTGTTTAAGGAGTAGATAACAAATTTTTATTTAGCTTAATTCCCAAAATTTTAATAAAAACAAAACGTTGAGAAAAATTGTCCAATTCATACTAATTCTGAAAAACTTCGTTGGCTTAAAGATATTTGATTTGATTCTTATTCGCTTTGTATTTTTTTTCTGTCATATTCATTCATAAAATTAAACCAAAAAAAATAAAACATTTAGTTCTTCCGTTAAATTTTACTGCTTGTGGCTTCAGTCTTTTGTTTTGTTTATATACGAGATGACAGATATCTGGTAAATTAATTAACATAAAAAAATTTAAATAAAAACTGTATATTTATACTGTATAATTTAATTTTTACGGGACAAAAATTGCATATAGAGGAATATACGAAAATTTTCACATCAAATATATTTGAATAAATGCATATGTATTTGTAACAAATAAATGTTTAAATGTTTAACATTTAAAAAATATTCACCATTTAAATTAAGAACCGCTATTTTGAATAAAAAACTATTTAAATTAAATGATATCTCAAACTGCTAATTTAAGGCGCTGTTACTCGTTTCTAGTGTTTCATTTAGGCCCTAATTTTGTAAATCACATCATCAAGTGACTTTATGGAAAGCAAAAACAAAAATTAAAATTTTTAAAAATGTTGTTTTTGTTTTTGTTTTTCATACAATATCATCACTGAACAAACGCACAGAAATTAAGACGTTGCTTTGCCTTCCAAAATTTCAAAAATTTGAATGAAAACAATGAACAAAATTTTTAAATATTTGAATTTTTGTTTTTGCTTTCCATATAAAAGTCACTTCGGTGATGCGTTTTACAAAATTAGGGGCTTCAAATTTACTATTCACACAAAAATACAAAAGATTTTAGTAAAAAATTCCGATCTTTTTATAAATAAAATATTTATAATAAATTATTATTCGAAACTAGTTAATCATATCATTAATAAATTTAAAAATAAAATTAATGCTAGACCACTTAATATCACAGAAATTTATAAAAAAAATATATACACACAATCGTACATATGTTCGTATGAAATAAAAATTAATATAATTGCGAAGAAACAGCAACAATTTAGCTTAGTAATGACATTATATATCAATTTGAACATATTTATTGACAAACGTGAGAAGCATTTATTTCATTAAACCAAAAAACTGAAGACGATTTAATACAAAATAAAAAAAAACCAAACAAAACTCACAAAGGTGCGTGGATCACCAACTATCATCATGATCATTAACAAAATAATTATCATTATCGAACTGTTGATCTACGCAACAATCATATAGATTGACATGTGTATATTCAGGTGTTAAAAGCCATAAACATTTTGTATGATTTCTCTTCGCATTAAAACAACTTTTAACACAAATGATTTCAATAACAATAAAGTTAAGCGTACATTATTATTTTCACAAATCTGTGGCTGTGGATACTCTACCAAATGTGTGCTGCGTGTGTATGTTTCATTTTAAATTAATAAAATCAAAATAAATTTTATTTTAGCGGTAAACAGAATTAAAAAAAAAAATCTTTTCAATATGGTTAATGGTAACGTTTATAAAAAAAAAAAAATAAAAAATTTGGTGAACAGTTTAAAAAATCGATACAATTCACATACAAAAGTCCCATATTATATCAAACACCTGAAGGCGCATCTTTGCATATTAAAATTTTGTGTAAAAGAAATATTATAAATGTGTCCACAAACAGTGTAACAGAAAAGGAAAATATTTTGAATTATATAAAAAGTTTATTTTTCTCAGCAAAATCGGTCGAATATTGCACATCAATGAGTACTAAAACGGATTATTTTTAAACTACCGAAAGCAATTGAAGCCGTATCTAATGTATTTTAATATACATATTGAAGTGCAATGGCTTTCTTTTGCCTGGTAGCAATAACACATTCACATCCAAATCTTCTATGAAATTGATTTTCAATAATTTTATTTTTATCCGTTTTGTTTCACTGTGTGGAACAATAATCAAAATGAAGCAAATAAAACTCAAATTAATTTGAAGCAGACATCCACCTCCAAATATTTGCATTTTGTTGGAGCAAGTTTTCTCTTTGTAGTTTTATTTTTTACAAAAGTTTTTGTTTGCCAAATTAAGGGAATATATACTTAATCACATTGTTGGATTATTGAATTTCAGTTTGCAGACCCATTCATACATCATTGTTTGAGCGCTATAAAGTTCGGTAAAAATCCATATGGAAAATAAGCATTTGCGGTTCAATATCCCTATTGCAACTACACAGTGTGACACCAGCATTGCACATAAAAAAATTATGAATATTTTCTAATAAGGCCACTACTATTTACGAGTAGTGATAATAATTTTTATTAACTATTTAAATATTAAATGATTCTGAATTTAGCTGAAAAAAACTATGCTGTTTTTGTTAAAAACATTATTGTCAGAAATCAGCATACTTCCCATTTTCTAAAGTTGTGGGTTTTGAACTAAAGACTTCATTTAAATGAACTCAATTAACAGCTTAGTAGATTTTTGTGTGTTCATGGACGGACATCTTAGGTTTGAATGTAAAACAATATTTGTTATGCAAACCACATAAAGAGGAGCAATGTGCACACACTCGTATTGTTGTCTGTCTTTTACAAACGCTTCATTTGTTGTTAAGTACTTGTGTATCAGGAGTGTTGTTATTAGTGACAGCATTAGCATAATGGATTTGTCACTTTTTGAATTAAATTGTATTAAAAAATAAAAATGATATGTACGTTGTATACACATACGCACATGTACTAGAGTTGTTTTCAATTTATTTTATTATGCTGCAGAATACTTTAAACAATTCACAAAATGTGGGCAAAACGGAATACATGAGATTTTTTTTTTTAGTTTATTTAAGAAAGCAACACAATTTTCGAGCAATTGCTGATTTCTATTGTTTTATTCAATAATTGTGTTTGCTTTGTTGTTAAAACAAGTCATACATGGTTATAATTTGCAATTTACGTTGGTGATTTACGATGTGAATAAATATTTTTGGCATGATAAGAAGGTATTGGTGTTATTAAAGGGAATTAAAGAGAAGTTTGGATTTTTTTATATTTTAACGAGTATGTAAACTATTTATTGGGCTCTCTTTTGTCTAGAATATCTAACAAGTCATTTGCTTTAGACCTGCAATTGGTGGATCTTTAACATATTGTAAACTAGCACCAAAATTATATCCATAGAAACTAATACTTATTACGGCATCTTCCATTCAATTACAAGGCACATTTGCTAATGGCCAACATTGCGCCTAGGTACGTATAAATTCTATCTGACAACTTATTTTTTGCCAAAACAGACATCACTTATTTATCGTATTCTTTAATTAAAGATTTGATTCGCTCTAGTTTTTAACGATAACACACTACCAACTCGATTTAATAATAAACATTTTATGTCAAGCACAGTTGTTTTTTCTTGTTATTATTTCTTCTTTCATTAATACTTTATTTCCTTCTATTTTTCTTATTGCAATTCAACAATTAGTACAGAAATTCTTAGTTATTAAAAAACTTTGTTCCTCTTACTTCAAACTTTTTGCTTTAAACATTAACATGTTGTTTATAATTAAATTTAATTTGTATTTTTAACAATGCTTTTTGAAGTTGTAAAACCATATGATTTTGCTAACGTATGACGACTGACAAATAGACACACACATATACTTGTGTTCAGTTCACTACACTACACTGTTATATATTTAGTTTTGTTTTGTTCTGTTAATTTGTGACCATTAACTTGTACTTTTGCAGCAGGTAATTACTAATTAGCTTAATTAACACTATAGTAATTAAATACAATTCTATTTAAAAAATAAAAAAAAAAACAAACAGAAAAGAAACAAACACACACTAACAACAGGGGATTTTGGTTTTATTTATTTCCCCAGATGATATTTTGATTGCACTTGTGTATATAATTTTCTTAGTTATTGAGTGACGACTGAGTGAGTGCATCATGTCTTTTCCAGTGTCACAGTAAATAATTTTGTAAATACATGCTTGTGACATTTAAAATCTTAATATGTGTATTCGTTAGGTTAATGTTAAAAGCGAAATAATTACACATATTATCTTGTTTTATGTTTTTTCTTTTTTTCTTCTTTTGTTTACCTTTTTTATATAAATGAAAGAAAGGTTTTAATTTTACAAATAAACTGAGTTTTTGAGAAAATGAAGGGTGCAATACTCCATAAAATCAATCAAGGTGCATTAGCAATTGGTTGCTATTAAATTTTGGAGAAAAATCCCTCATCGCGAGTAATGCAAATAATTTTATGAATAAATTCAAAAATACTTAATTATCATTAGTGAAGTGGAAGGTGGTCGATCCAACCATAATGTAAGATGTTAATTTGTTTCAGTGTTTGAGAAATTCAACCATGCAGAGGTACACAATTAAGAAGCGCTAAAAATGGCGTTCAAATCAAAATGTTTTTCATGCACATCATAATTTATTTTGGTCAGCATACTCGACTAAATGTTTCCACAATCGAGAGAATTATGAGTAAATTTCAGCAAACCGGGTCTGTAAGTTCGCCCAGTTCTTTCTGCGAAACACATTGCTGTTGTACGCGTTAATGTAGAAGAAGAGCCATCAATCCCGACTCGTCGTCGTGCCCTACAATTGTGCATCACACGAATATTACTGATGCGAATTTTGAATAAAGATTTAAATTTATTTAAATTTGATTCAATTACTGACCATTTCAAGCATCGTTAATGCGCCGAATGGTTGGTTGAACAGACAGAAGTAAATGGTGACTACGACGTAAATCATCATAACCGACGAGGCACACTTTCACCTCAGTGGATTCGTTAAAAAGTAGAATTGCCGCATTTGGACAAATAATAATTGACGAGTTATTGTATGCATTCACAAAGAGTGACTGTTTTGTGCGGTTTATGGGTTGTCGGGCCATACTTCAGCCAAAAGTGAGCTTGGAAAAACAATTACCGTCAATGGTGTTTTGGTATCGCGAGATGTTGATGGACTTCTTGTGGCCAGAAATTGACGATATAGACCTGCACCTGGACCTGGACCATATATGGTTCCAACAGGATAATCCCACTTTTCAATCCGCCAACGAAACAATGGCTCTTTTGCGCGAAAAATTCAAAGGCCGTGTTACTCCCCTCGTCGTGGCGATGTAATTGATCATCATCGTATGATTTGGCACCGTTGGACTTCTTTCTTTGGGGATATTTAAAAGATAAAGTGTACGTCAATAAGCCGAAAAAAATTCACGAGCTAAAGTATGTGATAATTCGGCAACATTAATGCAATGAAACCTCAATTATGTCTCAGAGTCATTGCAAATATGGATCATCATATCATCACACATAATTGTCATAGATCCTTCTATCATAATAAAATAATATTAAGAAAATTCTCTGAAAACTTTTTGATTTATTTACAATTAACATCGTGCATTTTGGTTGGTCCACTGGTTTTGCAAAGAAAGTAACAACACTAAGACATTTTTTCTGTTTGAAGGAAAGTTAAAGCAACAAAAGAAAAGAGAGCTCAGTAAATATATTTAGCTCACTAGAATGTATTTTTTTTTTTTGCATTTAACTGTATTGATGTATTTTTAATCAATTTATGCGAATTCATATAAAAGTTGTGAAGTGTTTAGTTAAGGCGTAAATAAAATTTTTTTCTGCGTATTACATTTTTGCAACAGCAAAAGATTAAGGAATTTTTTTTAAAGGCTCGCTTCTTAGAGTGGAAAATAAAACGAGGGTGCCACCATTGACACAGTAGATAATGCTGACAACTAATAAATATAGAACAAAGTAAATAAACATATTTAATTCGAAAATTAAGACGATGATAAAACTAATTACCATTTATTTTATTTTATCAATATATTTTTTTCTGTAAAAACTGAATAAAATTCAATGAGTATAAATAATTTATTAGTTTGCTATAACGTCACATGCAAACATAAAAAAAAAAAAAAAATCATGAATTTATTAAACTTAACTTAAGTGGTTAAGTGATAATTATTCATAATTAAAAACTGATTGAGTGCGCATAAATTAAAAAAATACTTTAGTTCAGTTCATACCTAAACAATTCTTGCAATACCGAAAGAATTTACTTAAGATTTATTTTTATTTACAGGCGATGATAATTTGCAATAAATAATGTAAACTACAATGAATTTCTTTACTTAATCGGACAGATCAATAAAGAAGTAATGACACAATAAATAATAACATTATAAAAGAATTAAATTTTTTCCTTGTTCGCTGCGTTAAAATTTAGTGTTTTAAGAGAATTAAAAAATATATTAATTATAGTCGAAATTTAGTGAAGCAAAATTTTTAAAAAAATTGAAGGCAAATGCTATCAAACAAAATACTAATTTTGAAAATCTTTTCACAAATCAGGGTGTAGAGCAATAATCGGTTTATTAAAATTGGGGGACTTGCCCTTCGTCCTTCAAAAAAAAAAAAAAAAAAATTGTTGACGAAACTACATTTGTGGGCAAGTTTCCCTATGGTTTTCCTGATTACGACTATATGATAAAATTATCGAATTAGTGTATTGTCATTCGTCCTTGACAAGTGTGCGAAATTAAAGATTAAATTTAAGATCGATAAATATCAGCTAATCAGGAAAGTCTAAAAGAAATCTTTATAAATGTGCTTAGAGTCTCTTACATACCTTCTTTAGTTACATGCGATTAACACTACATTAACTTTTTGTTTCAATATATTATTTTCACTCATGTTTATTCTTTGTTTGTACAATTAACTTGTCAATAAATTTTGTATAAATGACATTTTCATTTTGCTTTTGTATACATTTTCTGTTCATGTTAGGAAATGTCGGTTAGGTCTCCGTTTGGCTATGCGTAAACGCACTTCAGAGAGTGCTCAAGCCTTCTATAATAAAGTTATTTAAAATAGTTAATAATGCTTTAAGAATTTACAATTGACAGCCAAGTTAAACATATTTAACCATGGTTTGTTGCACTTGTTAGTGAGTAAGTTATTTGTTCTGGTTTGCTACAGAGTCATGATTGTATTAGTAAAAGATTGGCTGTAACTAGCAATATTTACATGTGTTCGATATTAGCTGTATTAGAATATGAAGAGTATATGTGTTTGGTGTTTTGCGTGCCTCCCCACAACTAAACACAACAACATCTACTTTTGATGGGTGAACGTATCACATCAAAAGCTCTGGTAATGTTTGTTATGTGAAGCAACACAAAACACAATGGAGGTGTTAAATGTAGAGCTACTTGCGTAATTACATTTTCAAAACAAGTTCCTCAATGGACACTTTTTGTCTTCAACATATTTTTATTCTACTTTGGGTAATTTTATTTTTATTTCTAAGCAGTGCACATAATGTATGTAAAATATCGAATACCATCAAATAAATTGTGATAAGGAAAGACCACCATGGAACATGTACTCATCGATTGGTAGTCAAGAATAATTATGGAGTTGGGTAGTGTAAATGGAATGTAACGCCATAGGAGAGAGAAAACCATGCATGTGAGTGACACTCTATATGGATGGAGTCAGTTTTTCTGTGAAATATTAAGAAAGCAGTGTAGATAGGTGTGCTTTCTTCGTATTATTCTTGAATATTTCAACAGAAGTTGTAGTGGGGAGCAGCAGGTTTTATCATCGGAATAAAGTTATGCAGCGAAATGAATTGCAATCATTTTAGATGCTAAAAAATCTCACGCCATAAACTTTATTTATAGAGCCACAGGACTATAAATTAAGTTTTAAAAAATCCTTAAGTTGAACTCGTCAAAGTAAGTTGGTCACAACAGATATGACCAGCAATTTCATTTTAGTATTGATGATGCCTTCTCTCGATTTCCATCGGACTTTAGCACTAAACGAGTAGGTATCCTTCCAAACGATTTTAAGCTTAATTCAGGGTTAACGCAGTCTTCGTGGAAATCTTTTATACTCTCTAAAATATTCTACCATCCTCCTTACATTTCTTTATCTAACAAAATATCGTTTAGTCAGCACAATTTTATGATGTTCAGTGCTGCAGGTTTGAAGACTCTTTAATTTAGAGGTACATCTAAATATATTTGAAGTGCACGCCGCGTTGATATGTAACAAGACTGTTCATGTTATTACAGTCACGCTTCTGAGCATATTCTTTCGATGAAGAAATATCCTTAAGCCAAAGCGACGATCGAATGACATGATATTGACAAAGTGGTTGACTATGAATGAACACATGAAAATTACCATTTTCAAATGCCTTTATCTGTCTCTCCTGTAATAAGGTCCTCTAATTCTGCATCTTGGCAAATTTTACTTTCGATCTCAAATAACATTTCTTTTTCATCAAACTATTCGGTGTATCAGTGTTGGAAGGCTTTCCACATAAATTAATTGTGATTTGCTTTGCAGTTACGTACAAAATAGTAAAAATAAATTGACTTAAAGGCGTTGTCTTTCAAATTCAACCGACTGGATGGTTGGCTGACTGGCTGGCATGTGCCTTAAATTCTTAATAATGTTGTAGTTTCTTGTTTTAGTGGTTGGTGTTTGCAATTTTGTTAGTTTGGTTGTTAGTATCGATGACAGCTTCACTTAAATTGTTGGCTTATAACATTTGTATACATTTCAGTTTCATGTCAGTGTATTACTGTATGCGTGCTTGTGCATGTATGTTTGTTTGTTTGGCTGTGTGAGCTAATAACTTAAAAACAAAAAAACCAATACATTCATACAACAAACGTGAAATAGAAATTGCAATGTTGAGTTTGGCTATTGCATTACCTAACTTAACATGACATAAATTACCCCTTTAGCTAGTAAGTATGGTAATTTTGAAATCTATGCAATCGTACACTAGATATTCATGCGTTGTTGTACATTTTCTGAGTTACGTTACAATTTGTATTTTTAAGGCTGCTCCTCAAAAACTGTTTTTGTGTGTAATTATTTGAAAAACAAAAACTGGATGTTAAACATAAATTTAATAGAAATGTAGATTCTAATAACAGCCAATATTAAAATCATTTAAAGAGTGGACTACATAAACGACAATAATTATAAGATGTTTAGACATATAAATAAGTAATCGTTGTTTTTAATTTCTATTACAATATAGTAATAGCTGTAACTACGTACGATGTATCAAAAGTTTCTTTACATTAAGGTTGTTACTGACTTTATTTATAAATGATCGAATAATTAAATAATTGAAATTAAAGAATCTTAATTTATCGACGCAAGAACACACATATCCGTACAATAAGTCTGATAGTTTAAATATATCTTTCTTAAGTTTATAATTTATTTAAAGAGGTGGTGTTGGCTGAAGTGGTTAGCGCGTTGACTACTAAGCAAACAATGACGTGGGGCCTGGATTCAAACCCTGGCCAGAGCAAGTCAATCAACATCATTAATTTCTGTAATGTAAATTAGTGAGACATTGTATTAATTGTTGTCGGACTATTTAAGTGATGAAGGCATAGCACTGGTCACTAAAAAAACTGTTCCGACAGCGATTGATGATGTTCTAAGCTAATGTACACAACATTGCCCTCCTTCGTCGGTTAGCAGAAACATCGGCGAAGTAAAACAATTAATAAAATGCCTGCCAATACAGCTTAACAAAGTTAATGCGTCTACCTAACACCGGAGACGCCACAACACTGCTATACAAATTAACATAACGCGCAAAGCAGAGTTGTAAAAGAGTTAAGCCTTCTACATTTTCAACATCTATCTTCTCTACTCTATCCCTCTCTCTGAGTTCCGGCACAATGTACTGCATACGTAGGGGTCATCCCCTGAGTGCTGGTCCTAATTAAAAAAAAAAAAAAAAAAAAAAAAAAATTTAAATTTGTCAGGCTTGAGTTTTCTTATATGAAATTTTTATAAATTAAAGAATTTTTATTAAAAAAGAAAATCTAGATGTTCTTAATAATTGAAAAAAAAGACGTGTGGCACACGGGGACTGCCGCGGTAAAGCTATTGCATAGCATTTTTTGTCAACTTATGTAATTTCAATTTCAGCTTTCTAGCTATACTGGAAAGGCCCATACAAAGAAGGGGCAACCTAGTCCCCTAGGGAAAAAGTGCCTTACCTTAGTATCCTATGTCCTCCTGGCTCTAAGCTACCTGCCCACCAATTTTCAGCCAAATCAGTTCAGCCGTTCTTAAGTTATAAATAGTGTAACTAACACGACTTTCTTTTATATATGTACATATGTATGTATGTATATACTCGTAGATATATCTGCTTATTCGACGACACTTGCTAGTTTGGAAACACTTAGCCAAGACACACTTGTGTTTAGTCGAGACACAAAGTCTTAGCAAACACACAAACCACCTTTGGGAGTTCCTAAAAACTTGAACATAAATCCCCTCAAAATCCCAGAAATCACAAAAAATGTCCGGGAAAAGTGGCAACACTGGACGACAAAAAATCTTCAAAATCCCAGAAATCCCAGAAAGTGGCAACACTGGAAATTTAAAAAATTTTCAAAGCGGCAACACTGTATAGTCATCGTACATTAACTCTACAAAAAAGAAGTTTTAACTTCAAAAAACAAAAGACTTAAGAAACAAGTGCCGCTTATGCACTATTTCCGGTCTACGTCCAAAAAAACAAAAAGTTCGGGGACCGGACCACTTGTTGCTTATAGTGGACCTACATACCAGCATATTGGTATATAAATTATTTTGCCAACCAGTTTTTGGTTGAACAAAGTAATTAAAAACTTAGTGTCAGGATTTTTCGTTTCAAAAATAAAAGAATTAAGAAACAAACGTTTCAAAATTTCTTGATTCGGTCGCCTCAAAGCCCGCGATAAAACCTATGCAATAACTTAAAAATATATATGATTTGTTGAAGCTCTATACTCCGAAGAGAAGTAGCAAAATCCATGGCTGCATAATTCGGCATGACCTGTACAAATATGGAGCTTAGAAAAAAGAAGTTTATTGAAAATTGTATGCTTCTATGCAGAGTTGGTGTTGTTTGGACCAATCCATTTCTTTGTTTAATGATTAAAATTTCTATTTGGAATGAACTTTGAATACATTTAATTTCTCGCTAAACCACTTGAGGCCTGTGTTCAAAACCAGGCCAGAGCAAGACAATCAACATCATTAATATCTCTAATGTACATTAGTGAGACATTGCATTAATTTTTGTCGGACTATTTAAATGATGAAGGCATAGGAGTGGTCACTAAAAAACTGTTCCGACAGCGATTGAAGCTGTTCCAAGCGAATGAACGCAACATCGCCCTCCTTCATCGGTTAGCGGAAACATCGGCAAAGTAAAACAATTAATAAAATGCCTGCTAATACGGCTTAACAATGTTAGTGCGTCTACTTAACACCAGAGGCGCTTCAACACTGCTAAAAAAATTAACATAACGCGCAAAGCAGAGTTGTAAAAGAGATAGGCACAATGCAATGCATACGTAGGGATTATCCCTGAGTGCTGGTCCTAATTAAAAATAATAAATAAAGGGACGCAGTTAACATTTCGCAGAAATTGCCAATCTCTCATTGTAATAGATTAAAATAATTTTGTATTGAATACTAAAAGAGAAAAAAAATTTGAACAAATTCTTTGTGGACAAATCTAGTTCGTTTAAATATTAAGTAGACTAATAATTAAAAAAAATTATATAACACTCGTCCGATTTTAGCACTGCTTTTTCACGTTTTGCATTATTTTTTTGTATTAAACGAAATACTGTATAGAATTTAACCATTTGAAATTTATCGTTTTATGTTTGTTTTCCTTTTTCGTTTAATTAATTCATATAATTTTTATTTGCATTTCATATGCTTCATTAGAAAATTCCTTGTTAATGTCCTTTCTCGTTCGATAAATCAACTTTAATTTGATCTATTGCCATTAAAAGCATATATTATTTTATGTATAAAAAGATCGTCATAATTATTGTGTGTTTTTTATTTACTTACTTACTTACAAAAATTACTTAAGAGTTTTCCTTGGAAAGCACACTGCAGTTCGTGTGCCAGTACGACGTTGGTCATCATAAAAATGTTTCAAATAAACTAACAACAGGTGTAATTGACTTCCTTTAAAAAATTTTAATTGAATACAATTAATGTTTAGAGGTTAATGGTATAAATTTGTTTTTCTTTTCATATGTGTACATGCAGATATGTAACAATAAAAACAAGTAGGCAAATTTATAAAATTTAACAAGTTGCAAAAAACAGGTCTAAAATAATTAAGTTTTTTTTCCATGTAAATCACAAAACTCTTTCTTTTGATCTTTAAATTTGTGTACAAATGCTAGAGATGCGATGTTACAGAGAGCATTCGTTTTAATTCGCAAGCATTTTGATACCAATATTTATTTTCATTATTTACGCTGCGCAGATAAAAACCTGATATTTTTGTGCTGATTTTATTATTTTAAATCACTGTCCAGTCCAATTGAGAAGGGTTTCGTAGAAAATTATAAGTTTTGGTTTCCTTTAAATAAGCTTTCTTTAGTAAATTTTATTTATGATTAAATATTTGGACTCTGCGTTTAACGATTGTCTGTTTTTATGTTTATATATTTGTGTCTTTATATTTTTCAAAGCAATGGACTCCAAGTCACTGAACCAATTTTTGCTGAAATTTTTGAAATATGTTGGCGATAGTCAGGAAAGAATAAAAGCACAAATAGCTATAGTTTTAATATTTTAAGTAGGCGTGGCAATTTTCATACAGAGGAACTTTTTAAACAATGAAGTTTACGGATCAAATATAATAAAAAACTTCACTTAAAAACCTTAAAAATTGAACAATTGGGTGTAACATTTACCACTTAATATTTATTTTTATAACTTGGCCACTAATAAAGTTTTTTTAGTAATCGCATGCACCAGTTTAGTGCAATATTCTTTTAAACTGAAATGAGATACAAAATTTTGTAGGCGTGGCATTACCATAAAGAGCAACTTGTTATTTCTGATATCTACGGAGCACGTATAGCTAAAACATGACATTTTGTGGTCTTACTCCTTCTTATATTTTTTTTTTAATTCCCGTGCACTAAGGGGATGACCCCCACGTATGCAGTGCATTTTGCCGGAACTAAGTGAGAGGGATAGGGTAGAGAAGATAGATGTTGGAAATTTTGAAGGCCTAACTATTTTACAACTCTGCTTTGCGCGTTATGTTAATTTTTTTAGCAGTGTTGAGGCGCCTCTGGTGTTAAGTAGACGCACTAACATTGTTAATCCGTATTAGCAGGCATTTTATTAAATGTTTTAATTCGCCAATGTTTCCGCTAACCTATGAAGGAGGGCGATGTTGCGTTCATTCGGTTGGAATCGCTGACGGAACAGTTTTTTATTGCCTTAATCACTTAAACAGTCCAACAACAATTAATACAATGTCTCACTAATGTACATTACAGAAATTAATGATGTTGATTGACTTTCTCTGGTCAGGGTTTGAACCCCGGACCCAGTCATTATTTGCTTAGTAGTCAACGCGTTAACCACTTCAGCCAACACCACCCTCAGCGTGGGTTTTAATGAAATTATATGTATTAAGGAGTGAACAAATGGGCATAGTACCTCACACATAACAATTTTCATATATCTTTACAACTTACGGATATTATATTTTTAGGAGTTATTCCTTTATTTAATGTAGATTATTCTCCAAAAAAAAACACTAGTCTGTGCAAAACGAGTAGGCGTGGCATCTTCCACATACAACGGAATATAACATTGGAATAATTTTTGTTAAAAGACTTGCTATCTTTGTGTAAAACGTACTTTAAGGAATAGAGAGTGCGGTGTAGACATATGGGTGTGGCAACTCCCACAAGGAAGATATTATGCTTCTGGAGAAATTTATATGGCTAAAATCTTGTGTGAAAATAAAACCGATTTTTTTTCAAATACTTTCCGCTTTTCTAAGTACTGCAAAGAATACGAAGAAAACGTTCTTGAGTGGTAAAATACAATTTTGTGTCGGACAACTTGGCCACTTAGACAGACAAAAAAATCATTTAAATAATAATTATTGGCTTGTGTTATTTTAATCAGTTGCTTAATTATAATTTATTAAATTGATTTTATATGACCATTTGATTAAATAATAACCTTATTATATGGATATAATTACAAAAAAGTAGTTTACGACTTTTTTATTTAAGCACAAATATTTTCAATAATTAGAAATACTACGTCTGACAGTTAAAAGCAAATATTTGTTTTTTGCAAAACAAATTTTACTTGGACTTTTGTCATTATAACTACGTTGCTTTAAATTTCAATTAGTCGATAAATTCTTAAAAAACTTCTAATACAGCTGAAATGCGTTTTAAAAACTAGACTCAGTTGGTAGAAAAAAATTTTGTAAAAAAAAAACAAACCAACAAACTTGATCTCAATTATGTAAAATGTCAAAAGTTGCCAATAGATTCAACACTAAATTAATGTCAAATTAATGGTTTTTTAACATGTCAGCAGGAATGTGGCAGTAAAAGCTTTTTTTTTGCTAATAAAGGCGTTGTTTAAAGGATCAATTTCCGTCGATTAAAAAAAATATGACAACTCTTATGTAATGATACCATTTTTTTTTTTTTGTTCTTCAATAATTTTTGGTCAAATAAAAATACATTTTGTGCAGAATATCGTGTTAAGTTTAATTTTTTTTTTTTGTGGTAAACAAACATAAAGATTTTCGATTACAAATGATTAAAATCAACATACATATAAATTTATACAAAATAAAGCTATAAATCATTTAAACAAGATATAAATTGAATACAATTTTTTTTTTTTTTGTTTTATTCAAAGGAAATTAAATGAACATAAAAAATCACAAAACAAAAAATTTGTCTCAACAATTGCTCAATTTCAACTGTTTTGGCCTAAGAGGTGGCCTAAGCAAATAAAGCTTAAAGCAATGGAAAAAACAAAAAGAACACGCACTTAAATCTACTATAGTATCCCCGTTTAGTTAGTTGAAGCAGCAATGCAACGTTTTTTTTTTTTTTTTTTGTTTGTTTTATATTTAGTTTTCTTTTAATTTTTTTTTTTAATTCCTAATGGCGCTGTTAAGTCTAAACCTGCAATATGTGTCTATAAACTTACCTCTAAGCAACCCACATTAATTTTATTTGTTTTAAATTTTCATGTGGCATGAATTGCGTATATTGATTTTAAAATATAGAGTAGTTGAACTGTTTGCATTTTTTTGATTTTTATATCATTTATATGAGTTCTTTTTTAGCACAACCACTTCCCCAAATCATTATTGATGATGACAATTGTCTGTTGTGGACTCAGCATATTAATGTTGTAGAGAGTAACGAATAAATAAAACTATATGACGGTGCTGTATAAGTGTGCGTAAGTCTTGTTTTTTTTTTCTTCTTTTCATTATATTTTTATATTTAAGTTAACCATTTGGCAGTGCCAACTAACACGCCTACTTTTGGTTTTTGGCGAATTACGAAAAATGCTTGAAGCTGCCTGCTAGTTAATGTATGCATTTATAATGTTGTTGGTGCTATCAATATCATGTAGATCTTTATTAAACCTTCAATAAATTTTAAGTGATTTTAAAATAGAGGCACCCTACACGAGTAATGGGAAGCCTAAAGTTTTTTATAACTTATGTTTTTAAATTGAAATTGTTAGCAAGACATTGCTTGGTTAGAATTTTTATAAAAAATCTATAATTAAAGTTAGAATTGCAATATATTATGTTGAAGATAGCATATTAACTCTTCTAAAGTATGGCCTATGTTAATGTTCAATTGGATAGTGTTTGCTGGATTGATCAAAACCCTCCATCTAAATAATATTCGATTGTAACATATTTTGAATTATATTTTATCGTGTGTTTGTCGGTGTTATGCTAGTTTAACAACAAGTGTTCTCGAATAATTATATAAGGTGTAGTTACTCATTTTATATTCGGAGAGAATTCGGCAAGAGAAGGAAACAATATCAATTTAGTCGGTCGCTGGATCAGGCTCACAATTCTCATAAAGCATTCACACAAAATGTAATGTGCCCAGTTTGATTTTTCACAAGAGTTGGTTAAAGCTTTGTGTGTCGTTGAAATTTTCCTTAAAAATTACTGTGATGTCCGAGACACAACAACAGCATACTAGATGATCTTTAGGAGGTATCAAGGATAGGTCTGGGGGACCTGATTAGATATATTAATGCGACGGGTTGAATCTACTATCTAACACCGAATCCGAGGCCTAGGTTCGCACCTAAATTAGGTTGACACTGACGAATGAATGCTTGTGCGTAACGGGCAGCCACGTTAACCAACCAACCAACCAACCAACCAACCAACCAACATTGATGTGCAAAAAGATGCGTACAACAACCAGTTTTGTTTATTTTGAGAAAACGATTCGGAACTAATATATTGGTCCAATGTTCTTTTTAAATCTCCTCCCAATTTTTTCACTTTAGAACAGTGGCCATCACGCAATGCCCCCCAGGGTCGCATGCCTTTTTTCACAATACGACTGCAAAAGAAACGCATTAAAAAAAGAACTTAAGAAAGTATAATTTCATTCTGTTGTATGACAAATGTTTTTTTGTTAAAACACAAATCCAAAATTATTGTTCAGTTTTTTTTAAAACCATGTATCATTTTTAAAATATTTTAAAATATTTTTTAAATTTAAATATCCTTTCCGACAACTTTTTAACACTATTCGGTAATTTTTGTTTTTTTTTTTTTTAAGGGTAAGCTTGAACCATATGGAAGATTTCCTATGCGGTGTTATATAATATTTTTGAAAATTTTTTGCACTGATCGCATATTAAATAAATAAGTATTGAAATTATGAAATAATGAACGTAACAAACTAATATAACAAAGAATTATTAGACTCTTCAAAGGTTTCAATTATATTGAAGAATTTTGCGACCCACGATCAGTAGGCTTGAAACGTATATTTTGTGAAAACAAAGTGCTTATAATTGCTAGTATGAAATAGTGAATATGCAGGTCAAGAGGAACTCCTTCAGCCATGTCATTTCATGATTATCTGCCTGTTTTTAGAAAATGAAAACAAAATAGTGAGTGAGAATTTATATTGAAAACAACAATAAAATACGAAAATTTGTTTTTGTTTTCAATATAAATTCTCACTCACTATTTTGTTTTCATTTTCTAAAAACAGGCAGTATAACTATTGATTTAAATCACTTAAATTTACTGTGTTAATAAAACATATTTACGAAAATTTATTTAACATGGCGATTCAATCGGAAGCAACTGCTTACCACATTGGCTTATAAATGACAAAAACAAAAATAAATTGCTTTTCTAAACAGTATGTAGTTTCTGGTTGAAAATTATGATGTTGTTGGGTAATTGCAACACATCACCAAGTTTTTGCTGGGTATACTTTGGATCATCATTACCAAGCTCAGTGAATACGTAAAATTAACTAGATATTGTGATAATGATCAATCAAATTGACTTTAAGGTCTTTACCTATTAGAAATCCAGTTAACTCTTAAATTTTATTTTTTATATTTGGCCTCTTAATTCATATTAATTGAGCAGAGGCATTAAAGGCGCGCATATAGCTATCACACAGCCTTTAAGTCCCTAGTTCCATGGGTATTTCGTTAAAACCTTGTTTTAGAGTGATTTGACTCACTACAGAAGCTATCGACACGGAACAAGGTTTCCATTTACTGGATACCTGGCCATAGCTGTCATCGGGGAAACGAGGATGAATTAGCCAAGAGGGACCTTTTGTGGCGCAAATTGGTCGACTGTAACATCTCTAATCAGAGAGGACGACATGTCGACCGCTAAGAAAGTTTGGGTCGCTTCTCCCGGTTTAAGGCAGGCCAAATCATTGATACAGCCATTCTTACACAGTGGCAGCCTGAATTTCAACAGGAACGACTTACGGCTAGTTACTGCTTTCCACTCCGGTCATTATGGACTGAACTACCATCTTGGGAAAAGAAACCTAGTTCGCTCAATCTTGTGTCTTGCACACATTCTCTATGTAATAATAGAAGGCGTGTTTCTCTTTCTGAATTTGTGTGTTCGGACGACATTAGGCGGACTTCTCCAAGCTCTGTGCTGAGTTTCATAAGGAGAGTCATTCAAAGCTTGGTTTAATTTAGAGATCCATGTCACAAAAGATCCAATAGGTGTCGCAGTGCCGGTCCTTGGACCAGATGTATCCACTTTTCTATTCTATGCTTTTAGCCACCGACAGCAACAAAAATATCAGTTTATCAATCTATTGTTTTAATATTTTTCATGTGTTGTCTCATAACTCCACGATTTCGAGTTTCTTCTCGTACGTTTAGTTCATTTGAAAATATGTGGAAAAATCTTTTCACTGTTAGAAATGGTTCATATTATCACTAGTTCCCGATCATCTTCAGAATATGGGAGAACAAATTTCGAACAAACTTTTTCAATGGGAATTGTAGGCTTTAGTAGTTCTCTTGTTTTATGGTTTAGTTGATTATAAGAAATCATTAGTCTGTGATTCCCTCTTGCTTAATATATAAATTCTAATTTACCAGCCAAAGATAACATCACAGCCAATATATAAGATTTTTCGTAATCCTGTCTGGTTAAAAATATTTTCATAAAGAACATTTCTTATGACAAATGTCAAAGCAAATTTGCCTTTCTTATATATGTATATTTAACTTTTATTTAGTGAGTCCTACTGAAGGTGCGGTATATAGTGAGTCCTTCCGAAATAGTGGCCTGCTTTAAAAGTGCTTTAAGATAAAAAAAATTGCATACAGCTCTTTCAGATTTTTCTTGCAGACCAATAAAAATCAATATAAAATATTTTTTAGCAAAAATAAAATCATTATTAGGCCAAAGTAGCACACTAACATGGAAGAATAATAATAAAAAAAAGGAAAAAAACGAAAAATATTAAAACAGGCGGCTCTCATAACAATATTTTTCCGTCAATGGGTTTGGTATTCTATTTATGTTTTTAATCGTTTCAAAGTATAATTCGTGATACATACGAGTATATTTGTGCTGCCTGAGTCTGGCAAATGCAATTGCTGCCAACTTTACTTTTTCACCATTTTCATATTTCAATTTATAATATTTTCCAAATCGTATTAGGAGTTTATTTTTTATTGTTATTTGTGTTCAACGCCATGGTTACAGTCAGCCGCCGTACAGTACAGGGGCTTTATCGCTTTTATTAATCTTTTGTTGTGAAATGCGTGCGTAGATTTTGATTAAAATAAAAAAAATAATACACTTAAACTCAACTTAATAACTGAAAATTATTTTAAGAAATTATAACGATTTTTGTTTTCTCATTCATTTATGAAGTGTATGCTTTTCAAACGTTTGTTTAGTTTATTTAAGTCTTTAGTTTTGCTTTAATTAGAGGCCTAAAACTGAAGGAACAATAATAATTTCTATAAAACTTTAAATGGTATTTGTGTACAAATAAAGTTTATAGTTTAATTGCATTTTTATGTTTTAACACAATTTACGGTAGTAATAGAAATAATTTGTTTATAGATAAACGTACAAATAACAAAATTAAATAAAAATATATATAACTACAAATGGGATTGAATATTTTATTGCGATTAGTGTAGTGTACGAGTAAGCCAAAATTTATATTAAAATAAATTGTTTTAATTGAATTTCTAGATTCTTGTACATGTTTGAAATAAGTCTTGTTTCGTTTACATGGCCGCACGGATGGACCAAAAATCAAATAAAATTAAGAATAAACCTAATGACGCACAACAAAAAAAAAAATGTTGTTACATACTCATATTGCAACTACGCAACAGTCCTTGTTAAAAATTTTAATTATTTCTAACATTATTTTTTCATACGAAAACTAAAGTGTGCTGCTTAAGTCTTTTGTTTAGCAATAAAAAAAATCTATAAAACAAAGTCGATA
This sequence comes from Lypha dubia, assembly GCA_947311025.1. Taxonomy (NCBI): domain Eukaryota; kingdom Metazoa; phylum Arthropoda; class Insecta; order Diptera; family Tachinidae; genus Lypha; species Lypha dubia. The sequence goes on from OX371260.1 coordinate 125,535,197, forward strand.
GCAAAATTCTAGTGTTTGTTTTTGCAAAACAAATTGACATTTAATTTTTTTTTGTTCGCTTGCTCAATCAATTTCGTTGTTAGTTTTATTTCCGTATAATGTTTTATAATTGAACATAATGTTTACATGGCTTGTCCCCACAATTAACCAGATTCATTACGAAAAATTAACAATAACGTCTAAACATTGCGGAAAATAATATTCAAAATAGCAGCAAAAAGCAGCAAGCAACAACAGAGGCGATCATGGCAGCAATAATAAAAAAATGCATAAGAAATAACGCGAATTATTGCGTTGCTTACAACCCGTATTGTTTAAATATTTGCGAATAAAGTGGTTTTCAGTTTTGTTGTTGTTGTTGTTGCTTTGTATGAAAACTTTTCAGCAATTTAAATTTATTAGAGTTTTTGTTTTTTTTTTTTTTGTTTTTTTGTTTTTGTGTGTTGTATGATTCTCTAACTGTTAATGGTGCTTTATGACAATTGTTACTTTTGGCGTTTTTTCGTTTATTATGCATTATTATTATTGCCGTGTTGTTGCTGCAAGTCGTATGTTGATGTTGTTAACTTACAATTAAGCAATTATAATAATTATAAGCAATTGACCAGTTTTTGACACACTGCAAATGTATTTTTTATTCGCTATTTAAAAATTTGGTTCAGCATAATTGTAAATTTTAATATGGCGCTACATTAATATAAAATGTATTTCTAGTTTGGAGGATAATTAAACAATATAAAAAAATTTATTGTATTTATTTTCTGTTTTGGTGACAGAAATTTTAACCTTGCTGATCCTAAATGAAGTTGATTATTAATTGGGACTACCATAACCTGTTGCCGGTCAAGTGGTAGTCGGTATATTAGAAAACATTCCTTCAAGTTTGTGTTATAAGTATTTTATTTTTTAGCTTTTTTTCTAAGGGCCAATAAATCGATGCTACTTAGCAAAATTAAAAATTAGATAACATACAAAACATGTTCAGCCCAAAAAAAATTTTGCGTTAAAATTATTAATACAGATAACAAGGTTTTGAGCGTTGTTCCACCGCCAAAGCAGCTATAAGTTAGATTTTCCTTTCTGTTCTATAAACTAAATAAACTAATGGAGAAGTGATTTATTTTCACTTAGCGCTTATACTTCATTTTAAATACAGCTAAGTTTAACTTCGTCAGTGTCTAAATATTCCCATTAATTTATAATGATGGTGTTTTCTTTTCTACACACAAAATGGCACCTTGTTGAAAGGTACATGTATAAAATGTCCTGCCAAACCTGTAATAATGCAATTTGTTATTTCACTAGAACTAAACACAACTTATGAAAAAGTAGAATGCCCTGTTTTTAACAGCTGACAGCTAAGTTTTACCGGGAACTATCAACAATGTCGATTTTTACGGGGCATAAAGTGCAATGCCTGCCACCATTAGTGAGGGCGATTTTTTTTAGAATGAAACACCCTGCCATTTTAGAGAGCAAAACATTTTTAAGAAACGAACACAAAAGTACATTTTCTGCATGGTTATGTAATATTTTTTTTAAAAGAAAAGAAAACACCATTTATTAATTTGAATGTTTTAGAATTCTCACAATGCAATTTATGCAGTACAACAGATAAAGTTTGTTTCTTAAGTCTTTTGTTTAGTAAATACCTACAATTTCCTAGATTTTTCAAAGTCTTAACTCTCCAAAGCATATGTGCATAATAAAAGTTTCTGTTCTTAAGCATAGATCCCACTATCGGCGCAATGTACCGATTTTCGTCGGGACACTGCAATAAAGTCATAATTACTAAATTAAAATGGCTCTATTTCTGAATTAATTCTGGAATAAGTCGTCTTTTGTTTTAAAATCGATCACTAGATTTATAAATTTTTTTCTATAAGATGCATGTCGAGTCGTATATTATCACTAAAATAAGTAGATTTCTTACCTGTTTGCAATGGGTACTTAAGTTTGGCGACAATAACGCTATTAAAACTATAATTATTCGTTAATATCAATTTTGATGAAGTAAATAAGTGTTGTTTACCTGTAAAATAAGAAGAAAAAAAAAACACTATTATAATCCATGTTCGATCAGTTTATTTACAAGGTAAAATAATAATAAACTCTGCCGTAATCATCACGTGCCACCCTGACAAGTTTTTTCCTTTTGTAATTGGAACTTTTTTCTTGAAATATTTTATAACACTAAAAACAATAATTAAATATTATTTGCATATAATTTTATAAAAATTTTTTCGAATTTTTAACATTACATTAAGTACAACACCCAGATGGACTAGTTTTTTTTTTTTTTTTTTTTTTGTGTATGTGTTATTTAAATTTAAAATATATAAATATTTTTATGTCATTTAAGTGATGTTTTTTTTTCAATTTCCTGTTTCTGTGATTTTTCTTTGGACACCGTATTAAAATATTTGCATATGAAAAAAGAAATATTTTCCTTGCAGTACAACATATCGTTCGTTAATTGCTTTCAAATATAATTTAAAATGTTTAAATATGATTGACATTTACGAACGGCTCAACAGTCAGAGGAAACTTTTTATTTTCCATATGTTTTAACCAGGTTAAAAATAAAATTACATTTTTGCGCCAAAAAAAAAAAAAAAAAAAAAAAAAAACTTGAATTTAATTATATGCAAATACATGAGCAAATAAAATTGAGGAAAGAGAAAAAAGGTGGAAAGGGTATAAGATTTTGTTTGCTTTTAATTTGAATATGTAATAGATCAAGCTTAATTTTTATTTCGATGTTTTTATGTAATTTGAGACTTGTTTTCTGAATCCTGTCGAGTCTTAGTTAAATTGTATTTAAGGTGTAATGAATTATTATGGCAAAAAAAAAAAAATAAATGGTAATACTGCTGATTTATCAATAGATTGTCGGATTACTACTAATTTTGATTTTTATAAAACGTTTATACATACCAAGGCGAATTGAATACTAGGTGGCCTTATTAGTTTTCGCCTTGACCAGATGTGAAAATCAAAATGGCTACTTAACTACGGTGCTGTCAAACATTTTTTATGTTTTAATCTAATTGTGCTTGTGTTAAAGCCCCAAAAAATTTTATGAAATAAACCCCAAAAAATTAAATAAGCCCTAAGCAAAATTTACGAAATAAGACCCAAAAAAATATGAAATAAACCTCAAATAAAAAAAATGAAATAAGCCCCAAATTTTAAATTTAATGTAATAAAAAAAATTAAATAAGCGCCAAATTTATTAACATGATGAAGTTAGCTTAAGAAGAAATCGTATAATGCAAGAATTTTATCCTCTAAATTATATCGAACACCGGCTTCGCGTTACAAGCATTCTCTGCATAACCGGCCTACGGTTATATCTATTTTACGGATATGAAATAAGCCATAAATAAAATGAAATAAACCCCAAAAAATTTTATGAAATAAACCCCAAATATTTAAAAAATGAAATAAGCCCCAAAATAAATGAAATAAAGCCCAAACAAAAAATTCCAAAAATTTTTGGGGCTTATTTCATTTTTCGATTTGGTAGCTGGTATAAGAACAAAAGCCAGCGATAAAAATTTATAACAATTGGAAAATACAATTAAAGATTTAATGGATAATATTAAATTATCAAAAAAAAAAAAAAATATGTGCATATCTTATAAATAAAATGTATACGTAACTCTAAATGAAATTATTTAATTGAATTATAGGTTCAACATCACCATTTACGGCTGGTTCGAATTCAACCATTTCTATGAATTAAACTTACAATAATCAAAATCAAGCAAGCAACATATTAAATACTTCTGTAACGAGAGAAACACTTTTAACAAATTTACAGCCTCCAGGAGCAAAAACTTGAATGTCATCTTCCTAAACTGTCAGAAATGAACGCGCAAATGAACGTAGTGGCAGTGTTAGTAGTACGTCTACGTGGTCATCAAACAACTCATCTACAGCAGCAACTTCTTATTCCAATTTTCCCCAACATAATATATCAACCTCAACTTTGTCTTCATTGGGACACGTTTTACAACGACTTTAACAGCTTCATCTACGTTAAGGAATGGTTATAGTATTGGCGGTGGAAATGGATCCGAACCAGCTAAATTGGATTCAATATCTTCAACGATGGTTAGCGGCGGAAATTAACGTACGAAGGACTTGGCATTATGTGCTGTATTATTATTAAATGAATGGCATGTTCAATATTTTTTTTGCTGCTGTTACGATTATGATTTGTGTTATCTCCACTTTTTGATTTTAATAAGCAACATTTATATATTTTCATTTTGATGTACACATAGAACGGCCTGGTCCTGATCCCCAATCATATTTAGGTTTTTCTTGCTGCACATCTTCATTTTTTTTAAGGAGCAACTGGCTGCTTCAAGCTTTTCACTTGATTCAGTTATTTCAATTGATGATGATTTTTTTAATGATTGAATTAAATCTTTAGATATGGCAAAACCACCACCACCTGGTACCACACTTTTAATGCTTTTTGGTTTATAATTTTCTTCAATTGTTGAAGGAGATTTTGAAGCTGGAGCCTTATACACCATGATCTACATTTTCGTTAAGTTCCAGACGTTGCGCCATTGTCAGACATGAGCTGGGAAAGAATGTTGGCACTGGCGAACTGCTCAAATTTAATTTTTAAATTAAATAAATTTTTTCCGATTGTCATTCACTTTGTAAACAAATTAGTTTTGTAGTGTTGCATTTGTTTTACATAAAAGTAGATTATTTGCGGCGAAATTTATTTTTTCTTCATATTGTATTTTTTTTTTATTATATTATTGTTGTATCAATTCGCCTTGATACATACATACATAGTTTTTTGTTTGTCTGATACAAATAAAAACGATCAGCTATATCTTTCTTTTAATTGATGTGCTATTTTAAAAACACAATCAAACTATTTGAAACAATGTCGTAAATCAGCCAATCTTACCCGGATTAGATTATCAATAAAACGTCCAATATTTCCTTATAGCAAAAAAAAATTATATAAAAAATCCAATTTTCGACATGACCAAAGGAGACAGAAAGCGATCGATCATTCCATTAATATTTGTGCGAAAAAAATGTGTTTTAAGAAAGAGACGTTTTTTATAATTTTTCTTTATTTTTTGGAAGTATTTGTGACATCTCTGAACTAGATTTAGAATCGCTCTTTAAACGGCTACTTTTATTAAAAATTACGCAACATTGATCTTGGAAGGACGACGAAAAACACCAATTTAAACATTTTGAGCCATTGCGCCAATCATGAAATATAATGGGACAACTGGTACCCCCAAATGCCGAATGTTGCATAATTCCTCCGCTTAATGGACTTTTTAAAAATTCCTATTTTTTTCTAAATAGTTTGCATGAAGTTCGGTTCAAATTTTGATAACCACCCTGCTTGGTTAATTGTGGACCAACTTTCCAAGTTAGTTTCTTGTTTGAAAGCGTTTGTTTGCAGTTTGGTTTCATAAATATTTTTTCGAAGGGACAATATTTCCCCCCACTACCACACCTTCAATATGCTGAATAAGCAGATTCCTCTGTCTATGGATCGATGTTCAATTTCAATATCCTTAAAATTTTTTTGTAGTATCGGAGGGATAGCGGCCTCCTACCACCGTTTTTTTTTCTGTCTTGTTTATTTATAATTCATTTAATAACATATTCAACTACAAAAATAAACAATTAGATTAATATTAAAGAGAGTATCATACACACTGGTCCCTAATCGAACACTCTAGCATACTTAAGATTAAATCAGATTGAATTTTAATTTTTTATCTCAATATTATCAAAACATATGTGAAGTAATGATTATGTTATATGCAATGTATATTGATAATCGCTCTACTCCTTTATTTAAAGGCCGATTATTAAAATTATCTTTTTATTTTAATGGGTTTGTTTGCAGTTTGGTTGCAGTACCGGAAGGGAAAGCTTTCTCCCCCACCCCTTAATCTTTTAATATATTGATGAGCACTTTAATCCAATCCCCCATTTGCGGAGTGATTTTAAAAATTGGTTTTTTATTTGAATGGGGGCTTGTTTGCGATTTGTCACATGATATATTTTGTTAAATCGGAGCGGCACACGGCCTTTCGCAATATTGATTACTGCAGAGCTCCGCTTTTTATCATTTTAGTTTTCCATTTACGGAATGAGTTTCAAAATTCCTCTTTGTTTCAAAGGATTTGCTTGCATTTTGGCAATCTCTCTGCCCAAAACATCAATTATTGCATATATCATTTGTGGATCTATTTCGGAAGTGTATGCTTGGAGTTTGGGAATCCGACATTAGAAGTGCTTTCATTAAATATTGATTATCAAATATTTCAGATATATATGGACCGATTTTAAATATATAGTTAATTTTTATTAGTATTACCTGAATGCATGGTTGTATGTAAAAAAAAAATATTTCAATTCGATTTTGAGTCACTTAAAAGGATCAGATCATCATCAAAGAAATCATGCACACTGGTCAAGGTCAAATGCTCATACACTAACTAGTTCGATAATTTTGTCCTATTGTTATGATCTTCTAGCTTAAAAACATGTCATGAGAAATGTCTTGTACTCCAGTTGTTGCGTAAATAGCCCAGTAACTTAATAAATATTTACTGCATAATTTTAAATTAAAAAAATATATTATTTTACAAAAAAGCTGTAAAACACCATTTTATAGTTAATGGGACTAAAAAGTTAAAAATAATTCTTAATGTTAAGAATGAAATATTTTTAATTCATAAGATCACTTTTATTTTCATACCTTCAATATTTTATATAAACATATTTTTGAATCTGCTGCAATAAGATTATATGCATAATAAACGTTTAACTGATTATTTACAAATCTCACATAAATATCAGATGTTCCTATCCTTTTTAAATCAAACAATTTCTACTATACTAGAAATATGACCAAATATACCAGTAGAGTGCATATTTTATCCACTCTCTGTAACTCACCAAAAAGTAAACGTGTTTAAAGTTTTAAAATTGATGACAAGCAGCCACATTGTAGCTAAAATTCATTTCATGCAACTACAGCACTCCTACTTGTATGACTTTTATAATTAAAATTGTTGTCATTATAAATTTTTACCCAAATATCTGGTCGTACAAATAATTGTCATATATTTAAAAGTTTTTAATATGATTACTTGTATCGCAAATTTGGTTGTGAGGTTAATAATATTTTTTTTTTCTTGTAGAACAATTAACTATGCCACACATTGATGCTTACAGACCAAATAAAGTCGTTTAAAAAGCAAAAGCTAAACCGCTACAGCAGAAAAAAATGAAAGACATAAAAGAATAAATAAATTTATACTATTTGAAAACGAGCTTTTTAAGGTAGGAAAAAATTTCAAATAAAATTAATTTTTTATCAAATATAAAACCCCGACTAAGTACTAAAATATTATTAACGAATGCGGTGGCAAAGTGTAATGGCTTAATATGAGAAACAACAATTAGCACAACTTGGCTAAGAAAAACATATTTGCCATATTTTCTGAGTTATTAAAATGACTTATAGGAAACTTAAAAGAATGCTTTTGTATGAGCTTAAGGAAAATGCAACAAAAAAAAAGACACACACATATACAATATCATATGAACAAAATATATATATGAGCTTGGCAACGGTATGTATGTGGTTTGAATGAAAAATGTGTATAAAGAAATATATATTTTTTACAAAAATATAAAACAACTGCTTATGAAAGATTTTCGAAAAAGAAACCAAATAATATTGAATAGACTGAATGTGTGGCTTAAGGTCCATGTTTCTGGTTAACTTAAAACAAAACATAGTTTAGTCACGTTTTTAACATTTTTACAATACACACCCGCAATTTCTATATTTGGTTAAAAAATTTGCACCCGCCAATGAATTCTAGAGTAGAAGACATTTTAACAATTTTAGTAAAATATACCGACAATCGAAATTATCTCAATAATTTTTAAATTTTCTTATACAGTAAAGTTTTTTAGTTAATATGGCTTATTTTAAAAAATGTTTTGTTGTTTTGTTTGTATAAGTGACCATTACAATAGAATAATCAAGAACATTAAATATTTTTGTACTAAAAAAAAGTCAAAAGATTTTGTAATTTATTTTTAACTTAAAGAGTTTAAGACTATATTTTTTGCAAATCATTAAAGTTCTTAAATAATTATCTTGTTTATATAGTGAGAATTAAAATTAAGATCGAGTTAAACAAAGTATTTAACCCTCGTCCAGTCGAATGGGTACAGTTTTACCGTTTTATTTTAATAGTAATGTAACTAGTTTGCCTTTATCACTAGATACATAGAATTTCTATTTAGTAATAATGATTAGTTTGCGCCCCCTACAAGGAAGGGGAGTTTTTATATCAATAACCCTTGAGAAACTTAATGGTACAATTGTAAAAATTGGGAAATAAGGAAAATAACCAAAAAAAAAAAAAATATGGTTATGGATGTTGGTTCCATGGATTTTGATGAAAATGTAGGGTAGTTTTTAAGAGTTAAACAAAAGGAATAACTTGGTACTTTTGGTACTTTTTATATTTTTACAATATGTTTTTACATTAATATTCAGAATAATTTCAAGAACATAAAAAACGAAAATTTGGTACTTTTTTTGCATTTGTTACTTTCTATTTTTTTAATAAATTTGATACGAAATCATAAGTAAAATCTAGATATAGTATATTGTATAAATAAGACAGGTTTTTTGAAAATATTTTACTTCACATTAGCCCTATTCACAATCTTGAGCAAATGGTCTTGCATCATTGCATTTTCAAAATGGTGTAGTATAGTTTTACTCTACACTAACAAAATACAGAAAAATGCAATGCTAAATCTTTGCAAATAAGCAACTCTAAAAACCAATAGCTTATATTTACTCTACTTATGGAATACTTAATTGCAATACGACAGCTGATACGCAGTGAGCTAATCCGATTTTGCTTATTAAAATTTTAATAATTTTCTTCAAAATTATAAAACAAAAATATTTCAAGCAAAAGAAAATTAACCAGACAAACAAAAATTAATGAAATAAAAAAAAAAATCATAATTTAATTGAAATAAAAAAATTTAATAACAAAAAGTAAAAATTAGGAAAACGCAAAACATCATAAATCAAATTATACAAATTTACATAAATATATGTATTATTTAAAATCCTGACGAACTAACAAATTAATCCTTATTTTTATAATAAAAATCAGAATTATTTGATTATGTAAATGTTTTGATACTTGAGTAATTTCTTAGACATATGTATGTTTGTGTTGTGAATTTTTTTTATTTATCAATCAGCTGTGAATTTTGTGTTTTGCATCAAGCATTGCAACCTAACCCAAAGATGTCATTCACAATTGATAGAATAAATTTGCAATTGCATAAATTTACAATCTCAAATGCACAAGATTATGAATACGGTTCTTGTAGGAAACACACGTTGTTTCCTTTATGCAGTGTTCATGCACATATGATTGATATACAATCGAATACGATTAAGCAGAAATGTAAAATTACCAATACTTTGTTCCGCATATGCAATACTTTCAATGAAAGTAAGAAGTTCGTGTAGTTGAAAAATATTTCGATTAAATTTGATGAATACTGACGAGGTTTAATGGCTTCTACCAATAACAAAATTTATTGTATTCAGCCAGCCGTTTATGTTTAAATCCAAGTGATGTTGGATATTCCACAGATCCTCTATTGCTTGAAATTTTAACAATGATCAATTCTGATCATAACGTTGCTAACAATAGTATATAAAAATTACCACATATGTATTAAAAAACTGTTCGAAATAACTAAATCCACAAAAAATAAATATTGTTTTTCGCTTTTAAATGAGTTCTCTCAGACTTTTTTTTTAAAACATAAAACTGTGAACTAATCATGATATGAAAGCGAATTATTTGAATCCAATCCCTTAAGGAGTTAGAACACTATTTAGCCAGATAAAAATGTTTCATTCAGGACCTTTCTGTTTGTGCATTGCGTTATTTGGTTACGATCTTCTAAAAGGATATATTTTATTCTCCTTTCAATGCTTTTAGTTCCGCATTAGAATAAAGCATTCCCACTTAAAGCTGTCATACATTAAGATTGTTTAAAAAATATTGCAAAAACAAATTTAAAAAAACTGTTGTAACTTGGTTCAACAAAACACAAAAAACAACTAATTTATTGTTCTTATTTCTGATTTGAGTTCAAACACTAATAGTTTTTGTTCAATAAAAACCATTTAATTACTGATGGAATATAAACTGCATCTTAAACTGAAGATGAAATTTATTGGTTAATGAGTAAAAAAAAAATTACAACAAAACTTAAAATGTTCTTTACTTTCTCAGCAATTAAGTTGTTGGTTTATTTTTGCAAAAATTATATGGCTAAGAAATGGCTTAAAAGCCAAAGTTGCTAAACTCTGTTGGACACCTGAATGTTAAAATTGACAGCTGCTAGTTTTTATTTACATTTTTTATAAGATACTAAAAACATTAAATAAAATATAAAAAAAAAAAAATTCTTAAAATTTAATTAAATCTATTAATTAAAACTTTTTAATTTTCTAGTCTTTAAAAAACTGTTTTGTGTTAAATGTGCATTGCTTTCATTTGAGACAATAATTAAATATGTATATCGAGTCAGATTGAAGCAAAATTTAAAAATTTTGAATATGAATTTTTTATTTAAATTTATTTATTTTTTGTGCCCCATTTTATTGGGTGCTTATGGTAACTCATCAGTAAATATTTAATCATGTGATAATGAACAAGTTTTCAAACCTAAACTGAGTATTACAGATTGTGTAGCAACAATTAATGTCATGCAAATTCAATGCATTGAATGGAGAAATTCATGATGTGGATGAGTTGCCCTGTCTGAGTATCGATTACAGACTATTAGTCTTAGTTATCTTTGTAATTAACGCGCTACTCACTTCAGTAAAAATCATCCTCAAAAGAAGAAAATGATAAGGCATACTGGTACGACAAAGTTGGCTACCTAGATTTCCGAATTAAATAGTATGTATCAGTGAGATTATAAAAATGTTCAATAAGATAGATAACAAAACAGCACCATATAGTTTCTAATGTCTAAAAATTTTTTTTAGCTGAAATTCAACACAGTTTATTCGTTCAAGACATATAATTCTGAACTATTAGACTTCATTATTTGCATTGTTGTTTTTTCGCACAATATCGCAGCTGAGGAGTGTTTGGTATATAAATGAGAATATAAGACATTCTTACCTGGCTGCCAGGACATCAAGAGGTTCGAAAATGGTATTTCGTATTAATGTTTTTGTGCCCTTCAAGATCGTATGTAATTTCAACAATATTTAAAAAAGACCCATAAAGTGTATACACATACTCGTATATTCTGGTTCCTTATAAATAGATAAGTGGGATGGGATGAACGAAACAAATCCATGTTTGTCCGTCTGTCAGCTTGTTTGACATATAGTACTTAAAATCGGTTTTCCAAAATCCCCAGAACAGTGGGAGACTTTGATCTTGGACTGAAATGTAAGGAATTATATCGAAAGAATTTGTATTAAAATTAATCAAAAATAAAATACCGATTAAAAAAAGAAAAGTGTTCTACTAATACTGGTAAGTCTTAAAATTTTTATCATGTGGTAAAATAATTCTTGATATCTCAGAGTCCATAAAAAAATTTTGCCGTAGAGGAACTAATTTCCAAAAAGGGATATTCAAAACATGTTTATTTAAGACATTTATAAACAATATTTTCTAACTGATCGTTGTACCTTTTTAATAACGAGCTTATTTTATGAGCTCTGCTGATTTGAATGACTGCAGAAGACAATGTTTAAAAACGATGGCCAGTTAAAGTATTAATTTTAGCCAGTATTTTATGCAAAAGAATAGTCATAGCTGTATTCAATAAAACTTTTTAATCTGTAGAAGAAATTTGATTTCTATAATATTCAGTAAGTTTAACATATTTGAAAAATTAATAGATTTTTTTCTTTTCTATTTTAGTTCGATTGCTTTTGAGTGCTCTAATAAAGTTTGCTGTTCCCTGTATGACTCTTTAAGAAAATAAAAACTGATCTAATAGTTATTGTGATACGCTTTGAAACCCAAACAATATCCGATTGTAATTATAAAAATAAATACAAAGATATTGGAACAAAAAAAATATCTCTCTAGAAATTTTCATAATTTTATATTTCTTCAATAATTAGCTTTTGTTATTTGATTTTCCACCAGACAGTCTGTCAACTGTGGTATTTATATCTTCATGAGTTTTAGTGACTGAAACCGCACTTAAAACTTAAAATTACTTTTTCTTCTAAGTAAAGTTTTAATATTTAAAATTTTTGTATTTCTACTGCTTAAATATGCTATTTTTTTTCTTTTTGCTACACCAAATGTTTTCGTGTTATACGTGTTTAAAAATTTAATGAGATTCCAAAATAATTGCAAATGTTAGACAGCAAAAAGAGAAGAAGAGGAAGAAAAAAGTTTTATTACAACAAAAAAAACACCAACAACTACTATTGTTGTATTTTATTTATGTGGTCTTTAGTTTTATGTTTTTTCTAAAGTTTTAAAATTCATATTAAGTGAAAACAGCTCCCAGAAGCGAAAAATAAGCGACAAGTAAAAATTACATACACATTTACAGATGACTAGAGGAATTTAGCTCAGGACACACGTAACGAATATTGAGTTTTATGAAATCTTTTAAAAATCATATGGTTAACTACAATAAAATTAGGCAGTAGTAAAAACCATTAAACCTTAAACACAGTAGCTGAATTAATGATTATTTGCTCCTCCACGATCATTTAACAGTCTCGTAATACCAAACATGAAATGAACACGAATAGATCCATCGAAGAGATAACATTGGTAAAATCATAAAAATATTTTACAGATAATATTAAATTTGTGCTCAAAAAAAAAAGCGTGATTCAAATTAGTTAGAAATTAAACACTAATTAAGATGGCACAAGTGTGACTAGCTTGAGTTAAAATTTAAAAATTTTAATACAAATATTTTAAACATTTCCTAAACAAGGATTATTTTTGCAAGAAGAGATAATAAAAACGTAAAACTAAGGAAATCCCGCTGTTCTATATGAAAAAAATTTTGATTTTTAAATGATCATAGAGAAATTATTATTGAAACTGTATTAAAAAACTGTCATACAACACCCACAACAAGAATTATTTAAGGGTACATTAGCATGAGTTTACAATATTTTGAAATATAAAACAAAATAGTTTTCAATTAGGTAAATTTATTTACTAAGCTCTCTTCTCTAGTGCTCCTTGATTAATCCTACAACTCTGTTAGATTTAAATAGAGAAAAAATAGAGGTCAAATATATCTTGAAGATCGGGCTGGAGCTCGCCTGAAATAACATCGAGGTTATCTTGATGTCGTGAGATCACATACAGTACAAAATAACTATGCAAAAATGTGGTGTGATACTTTTAGTGGAAAATTCAATTGGATCATTTTATATAATTAATGAGTCAAAAGTGGCTTTCGCATTCAAAAGCAACTTCCCAGCAAAGCTTTGATTACTTTTAAAAAGATTTAATCCCGTTTAATAAATTGTTACAGCAAAGTTTTTTGCCAGTGGCTTATATGAAGTATTGCAGGATTTCTTATAAAGTTATATAGTCTAAATGCCTATTATTTTTTTTTTTTTTTTTTGAAAACGCAGCATCAATTTGAATATCTAGTTTGTAGCATTCAAGAACTAAATAAATCCATTTTATTTTATATACGAGTATACGTAATTTAATCTTACGATTTCAAAGATAAATCTTTTTGTAAAGTTTTTGGATGTTGCTTTTGGCTTTAAATCTTTTAATTTCAAATTAACAAAGAAATAAATTTATATTCTACTGTAAATGGGATAATATTTTTTTAAAACAATTTGAAAATCAAAATACATAATTTAAAATTTTTAGTTCGTCTCTGGTCAAATTGTTGCTTTTACTTCGTACTCTGTTAAGGGTTAAAAGAGTTTATCAAACTTAAAAACATGCATGTGATTTTGTTTTTTTTTTTAGTTTTTGTTAATAAAAAAAATAAAAAATTTGTGGTTTCTTTTAATTGAGTTTTAATGTGTTAAAATTATTTAATTTAAAACCATTTAATCCGGTAAATAGTTTAACACTTTATCAATTCGTCGGCATTTTTATGTTTTTCTTTTGAAATGCAACAAAAAAAAAAAACAACAACACTCCAAAACATATCATAGACAAATTGACTGTGAAATAACAAAAAGAAAAATAGTTAAAATTAAAAATTGCATATCCATGATTTTTAATTTTGCTAATTAATTAGTTAAACTTGTTAAAAGATATAAAGTGGGATGTTAAATGAAATTAAAAAACTTTGAAGAAAATAAAAGGAATTTGGCAATAAATTATAAAGACACTAAAAGAAACTAGGTGTGTAAATTAATGAAATTTGGAAATACTTATTTTTTTCTTACTTTCTGTTGCTCAAGTTAAGATCATTTCTTGCAAAAAAAAATCGCTACAAAAATAGTACATACTTTTTTAATCACGATTTTTTGTTGTATTTTTCGAAAAAGAACTTAAATTGTATGACATTTTTATTTAAAAATCAGCAGGATAAAGTGTTCAGAAATTAATTTTTCTTTCATGTGGGATAGGCACTGTCCATCTTTGGTTTCAGTACGTTATACTTCCGCAAAAACTAAATGAGTTTGTGGAAATTTGTAGGATCAATTTGAGTTATAACAGTTGAATAATAATTTTTAGTTTAAATGGACGTGTAACTGCCCTTTTTTTTGGTGATAATGTTGTATTTTCGCTAGAACTAAATATGATTGAGAGTTTTCATTACAATCGGATTAAGAGAAGTAAATGACAAACAATATTAAATTAAAATGGGCGTGGTCTTTTAAATTTTTCTAGTCATAATTTTGTATTGTCACGATAAATAAATGAATGTGCAAAGTTTCTTAATAACTTATTCAGAAGAAAATTTTAAACAATAATATTTACTTTGCATGGGTGTGGCTACTACCCACTTTTTTTATCATATTATGTTAAACCAGGAATATTTCTTAAAAAATCGATTAAAAACCCGAAAACATTTTATAACTGACGAATATCTAAACGAATACACCTTTAATATAAAAGACGTATTAATAAAATTCAATTGTATAATTAGCTTTTATGGAATTTTTAGCTATTTGCAACCATATTATTTTTAAACACAAATATACCATGATTAGATTAAATCATATTATGTTCGCATGAAATTATTCATTAGAAATCTTTTCTTTATAAGACCACAATATATATATATGTTTTAATCATAATCCTATGATTTGACCCCATACAAATAACTAAACCATAGTATGCTTCTCTTACATGAAGGCTGGCATAACCATGTTCTTTCCTTATCTTGTGGAATGTCCTAAAAATCCAGCTATTTTGCTGTTTAGCTGCTTAATTAAAACGATTTTTAAAGCTTTAATTAAATTTATATACAAAGTCTACAATCTGCTTCCTGCTACTGACCGATTACTAACACCCGACAACTACACTTTAAGAATGCAAAAAAAAAACATACATTTTAAATTAATTATCTAAGCACTCTTTAAACATACATACTTTGTATTAGTAGTAATTATTAGTTTATGAATTAGATAATATAAAAGCAAATAATTAATTGATTAATTAGTGTTCAAATGACCTCAATGAGGAAAATAAATAAATGTTATAAAAACATTATATATTTTTTACCTCACGTCAGTATTAAATAGTTTTTTTTTAGTTTAACAAAGATAAGTAGAAATTAAATTAAATAACAAATATTTGGAATTTTTCAAAAACCTTTTTTATGATATCTTTTTTTGTCCAACAGGAAACAAAGAGCTTTAAAAATTTAACAAGTATGAAAGTTGAGCTGTTACTTTAATATGAATTTAGCAATTAAATATTTTTTTGTAAATGTTTCAATATATTATTAACACATACATATATATATATAGTGAATCGGGTGCAATAGAATCATAACTGCATTAATACTGCATTAATTGTTATTTCGTTCCTTACAATCTGTAAAAAATTTTATATAAATTCTAGATGACTCGGCAAACGTTGTTTTGCCATACAAAATATTTCTAGCGCATATTTTGGGTGTTATATAAAAAAGAGCGAATGTATTATAAGTGTGTGACGATGATCGCCAATGAAAAAAATATCAAACAATAATTTTGTTCTGTTTGAAATACGAACGACGACGATTCTCCTGCATGAGGCGGACATAGCGCCATCTGTTGGCTTAATAGTTTAGTAAATACAGAAATTGCCCCCTCACTGCCCTCCTCGAACCACTAGCGGCTTAAAATATACTTTAAAAACTAATCTCATACCTACCAAATATGCATAATAAATTTCATCAAAATCGGTCGAGCCATTTTGGAAGAGTTCGATAACAAACATCGTGACACGAGAATTTTAAATATTAGATTTTTATATACTAAATTTTTGAGAGACATATAACATTTTCTTTTACCTTAAAGTTGTTAACGTTTCGAAAAAATTTAAATCGTATTTGGAGTTATGACTCTATTGCATAAAGTATGTAAAGTATTTTAGAAAATTTTCTAAAGATCATTAGAAACATTTTTACGGCCCTTTGTTCCAACTTGGAACCATAGGAATCAATATATATATATATATGTATATATATATATTAGAAACATTGGTGGCATTCAGTAGTTACGCCAGTAAATAATTTCCAAAACAATATTTAATATAAATCACAAAAGTGGGGACTTGTTTTATATTCGTTAAATTCGCCGTTTAGAAAAATTCTTTAAAACCATCCAGAGGGCAGTTACACCAAAAATCGTCAGTAATAAAGTCTAAGTTACGTTATTACTTAAGATCACCTGACGATTTTTTGTTTGATCGAACATTATTTGGTTTGAACTTAATGATCAAACGAGCAAATATTATGTGACTAACTAACTGCTCTAATAATTTATTGAACATAATAATTTATTCACATATAATATTAAAAAGAGTATGATCAGTTAACAACAAGAAACAAAAAAAGGTACAAAAAAACACATTAACAGCAACAACTTACAAGTTAGAAGAGATGGAAGATCATTATATTGTTAATATTTTCATTGTCAAGGATAAAATTATGATCACCCTTATCGGAAATAAAAGTTCACGGGAAATGTGTACCCTTTTTCACTAGAATTGTTTGTTCATCGGAAATATTATACGTGAACCAAATGTTTGCCTATTGTTCCCGATAACTATTTAGGTCAGAAGGTAAAAATATCAAGCTACTGAAAGACTTTTATAAAACTAAAACTTTTCTATTGAAATATTTTCGAATTAAAACAAAGAAAGATGTTTCGTCGTGTTTAATTAATACCATGAATTCCCATGTCAGGTTGGGCTAGGTTAGGAAGGGTAGTGTGAATTACACATCCACTCGGAGGCCCAATTGAATCCATTGTGATTCCCTTCATTTTCAATTTATTGACTAATTAGTCTCCTTACTGCCCGAGGAGAAACAAAGAGCCGTTATCATCCATCATTCAGCCATTTAATTGCCATGATAAAGCCCCTGATATCCTCAAGGTTGCACTTCGCGATATCACTAATTCCCTCATGGAAACGTCTGCACAGCCATCTTTGCCTATGGCATTGTGGCGTTGCGCAATGACAGATGATATGCTCTATAGTTTCTGGCTCCTCTTCATCCCAACACAGCCTACAGAAATCCGGAGTGCCATTTTTCCATATGCTGGTCCTCGCTCTAACCGAGCAGTGGCCAGTCAACGCGCCTACTAAGACTCTCAAAACCTTTCTTTTCATACCCAGCAGTAGATCAGATTTACCTGAGTCTAGTTCTGTCCATATGGACCTCGAGACCCTACAATCTTCTCTATTGCTCCAGGAATGGTTAGTTCTGCTAATTGCCCAATTACTGAGTTCCCTATAGTTGTAACCGATTGGAGGTTTAACCGACCTGTCACTAACTGCCACATGTAATGCTGCCCATATTCTTGCCACCTCATCAGCGATTTCGTTTCCCTCAATAATGCAATGTCCTGGTACCTAACATAGCCTAACGCTAAATTTGTCCATAAGCAAGTTGAGAGATAGCCTACACTTGCTGACCAGCTTCGATTTGACCTTCAAAGCTTTCAGCGTCGCCTGACTGTCAATGTAGAATGTTACCTCCACGCCTTCAGTTACGTGTACTGTCACTAGTTCCGTAAGCCCTGAGGACCGCTAGGATCTCAGCCTGAAATACACTACATTCGTTTGGTAGCCTAAAAGACCTACGAATGTCCGTTCCTAAAAAATAGACGCCAGCATCCGTGCCTGTTTCCATTTTCGATCCATCTGTAAAGACTGCGCAGCCCTCGTTCAGTCTATCAGATTTGACCCAAAGATCCCTATCCGGAAGACGTTCTAATAAAATTAGTCTCAACAACCTTGGAGTCCGTAAAACCAGGGGAATTCCTATGTTAAACTGTAAAGATCTATTCAAAAATAAAAACATAATAAAAAAAGACACTAAGAGTTGCATGAGTTGCATGACATAAAATGTCATTTATTAAGGAATGTCGTTTTAAAAACCTCTTCTTTATTTAAGTTTAATTTTAAAATATTATTAGTTTGTTAGTTCATTTGTTGTTTTTCCAGCAATCAGAGCCGCCTTGTCTACCGATAGAAAGTATTTTGTAGTAAACTAAAAAAAAAAAAAAAAAATTAAGCAAAAACAATAAAACAGGTGTGATCCTTGGTATTTGACTTATGTTGTATGGCAATTATTAGTTTGCAAAAAAAAAATAGTTGAAACGTGAAACTTTTTTCTTTTTCATTGTATTCAGTAGTGTTTACAATTTCATCATGGACTACCATAAACGTCGTGAATTTGCTGATTTTGCCTTGGAACAACTTGAAAACTATAACGATTTTTTAGAAAATCATCTTCTCCGATGAGGCTCACTTTCATATGAGTAGTGCAGTAAATAAAGAAAACTGTCGATTGTGGTGCGAAGAAAATCCACAAATTATTCATGAAAAACCATTACATTCACCTAATTTGACAGTTTGGTCTGGTGGAATAATCGGTCCGTAATGAAGCTGGTCAATGGAGAGTGGTTTAGATCGATAACCAACTTTTTATGCCCGAAATTGGAAGAAGTTGATCTTGACAACATTTGGTTCGAACAAGACGGGGCTACGTGCCACACAGCAAATGCAACAATTGAATTATTGCGAGGAAAGTTTGGAGATTCGATTATTTCAAGAAATTGTGATATTGAATGGCCTCCAAGAAGTTGTGATTTAACACCATTAGACTATTTCTTGTGGGGTTATTTGAACTCATTGGTGTTTCAAAATAAACCAGACTCTCTTCAAGCTTTAAAAGTCAGTATTGAACGTCCCATTAATGACATACATCTTAATTAGTGGAAAAAGTGCTCGAAAATTGGGTTAATCGAATTCGTTCCAGCAGAAGAAGTCGAGGAACTTTAGAACTTAATTGTATCAATTGTACTTCATATTAAATAATTTGAATTTTTTTTAACAATAATTGTGTTTTTTTTTTTAAAGAAATCATATCACTCTTATTGGAAAACCTTATAAATATGAATTGTTTCACTTTGCACAAGAATACTGGGAGCTACACTAAAGTATCAAGTGCTGCTGGGACAGTTTAGTATAGTAAAAATTAAAAAAAAATATATATATTAAAAAAAAGTTATGTGGTAAAAGACTGGGATTGGGTCCAAGGTCTTAATCGTACTTTGCTTTCTAGTCAGCAAGCTTAGCACTTCAGCCAATGCCATTTGCATTTTATAACATCTTGAATTCTCAACAAAAAATCAATTAATAAATTTTACTCCTTTTTTCCAAATATTAGTGATGAAGGAAATATACACAAGCACCTTAAGAATTAATCTTAGTGATTCCTATTCATGGTAAAAATATAAATTAAGGCACTAGGAGTCGGAACATTTATAATATCAGGTGTGTCATTAATGATTCTGACCAAATCTCTGAAATACTGCGAATATTTTTAGCCTTCTAGTCCTTTTTAGCTGACCAGTATTTAAATTTAGTGAAATTTAGTCCTCACGGAATCCGGTAATACTAATTATTAATTTAGACCAACTGAGAAATTTATTGAATGCCAAATCTCTCATCTTATAGGGTACTTGTTTTTTGTGTACAACTTTTCTTTTTCAATTTATGTGACAATACAAATGTTTGTTTCTGCCAGAATGCAAGTTCAACGGTTTATATTTTTTTTCTTACATTTTTCACAACGTTTATAAAATATTTAGTTATTTATTTATTTTTTTTTATATTATTTATTATGCACTGTTGCCACACTTTTAGTGAAACCAGTTCAACAACCACTTTTTTTCGTTTTCATTGTGCTTTTCAGCATACAACTGAACAATAGTAACAACAAAAAAAAGGAGTCACTGAAGCCCGGTGGCAGATAATCTACTGTCAAGGAAATAAAGCGAGAAAAAAAACACATAAAAATATATATGTTTATATAGAGCAAAAATACCACGCAAGACAAGAAACAAAAAATAAATATTAAGTCAAAGAGAGAAGGTAAAAACAGGTATGAAGATAATAATCGATTATAAAGGATTAACGGCATATCCTACATAACTGAACAGCCAGGAGGTATATGTTTGAGTAGCAAGTAGCCGAAATAAAGGCGAAAGTTTTCATATAAAATTCTCGATACAAATTTTCAACTACTGTACAAGTAACAGATATACGTAGACATGGTAGCTCGGGTTAAGAAAATGGGAGTATTCAGTGTTTGGAGTATTCAGTATTGTAGCTTGTTGCTGTAGTTTACAAAACAGCTAGGATTATTTGCACTATACTCTGAATACCGCCATGGTAATCGTATATCAATACTATCGCTAAATTGGGCCACAATGAAAGTCACTACTGACTAATAATGGTATATATGGTGCATAATCGGAAAATATGATCATTCGACTAAAAAAATCCATGCCCCTTAAAAAGAATACAATTTTAAACAATTCAAACAATTACTTGACATTGCAAAAGTTTTCTAGTCGGAAACAAAATATGAGATTAGACTGCAGATATACTGCCAAGTTTTCGGAAAGGAATATTAATAAGCAATTAAAACAAATCAACAAAAACTCTCTATAAAAATTCAATGGAGTAAAAAAACAAAAGCATCTTCCTCTTTTTTTTTCGTTCTTTAATTCTGTTACAAATCAGCAACGAAAAAAAAACAGACTAAATTATCACTGCCAAAACAAAATACCAATAAAGTGTCGTGTCTTCTATATATGATTGCATTTATTGTTTTTGCTGAATATTTTGCGTGCCACAACCACAGCACAGAAAAATTCCACTTTCAGGCACAAATCTGGATTAAATATCAGCATGATTTTCATTTTCTCTGTTTAACTGTTGCACAGTTCGTTAAAAGCTTCAATAAGAAAAAAAAAAAAAATAAACCACTTTGAAATGAAATATAAAAGAAACTTTTCATATGAGGAAAGCTTCTTAAGCTTCTTCGGTTGCGTTTTTTCTGTTATTTTTATATGTTTTTGTTCGTCGTCTTACATTAAAGACAGGATTGTGCATTTTATATTGAAATTGTTGTTTTATAAATTGTAGTGTTTCTTGTAAAGCCTTTGCCGTAATCATGACGCTGCTGATGACGTTAATGATGAAAATCACTTGTGACGGAAGACTTCAGCTAGAGGCTTTTGTTACTGTTTCGTTGTCTTATATTTGGAATTTTATTTATTTTTTTTTTTTGCGATTATAAGCAACATTTTTTTTTTGTTGAAATAACCGCAACAACAATATTGGCCACTCAAAATGTTGTACAACAACATTTCCATGCAAATGACCATGAAATGGAATTTGCAAATGAACGAGTTTTGTATGCAAACAGTTCAGTTATTAGTTTTATTTTGTTTTTTTTTTTTTTTTTGTTTTAGTTTAGTTTAGTTCATATATTTCGTTTTTTGTTGATCTGTGCTATTTGTGTGTGTGTATGTGTAACGTACTTGAACCAGAAAACTCAACTTTGATTTTGATATCGAAAAATTCAAGTATAACTAATAAAGAATGACGTTGAAGGTGTTTTCTTTTTGCTTGTGATTTTTTTTTGTGTGTGTTTTATTTTTTGTTTCGGTGTAAAAGCAGTAGGACGATGTAAGAAGTGCATCGATTTTCAGGTTTGTGTCTTAAGTCTTTTGTTTTAGGGTAATCATTTTTGAACGTTTGCTTTGTTCTGAATTGCAATTTTTAGCACAGATTTTATTACAACAGCTCAGTTAGTTTTTTATCCTATTGATGTTAAAATTATTTTATTGGTGTTTTTACTTAAAAAAAGAAATAATGTTATTAAGAATATGGTCAAAATTAGTGCAAGTAGAAATGTCACATGTTTTGGTTTGGTTGTCAGCATCCTTTTAATTAAAAAGCAAGTGGTGGTCATTTTATTTTTTCAAATATTTTCCATATACAAATCGAATCTTTATTAAAATGAGGTTGGCAGTTTAACCTCAAAGGATGAATTAAGTGCATTTGGTCCTGCAATTTCATGGCACTATAAAATTCTGAACAAATCTTTATAGGTATTTCCTATATTTTTGTACAAACTGTCAAAAACTGTAATTAGTTTTCTCTTAACATATTTGTTTGATAACTATAAAATAATTAAAGTTTTAAGAAGATTAAAAATATTATTATTAAATAATGCGCTAAAATTCGTAATATTCTTCGCATTTTGTAAAAGACAAAATCCAATTCAATTTAATGCTATAAAAAGCAAAATAAATGTTTGTAAATTAAGAAACACAACAAAGAAAAATCCAACATAATGTTTGTTTAGCCATTAAATTGTAACAAACATCAAAACGAATGATAAATAATTTAAAAAAAGAAGTCAGACTTAAATATCTATTTTTTTTTTTTGAGATAAGCTTAATTTGATACATGCAATCATATAAAATATTTGTTGCTTGCTATTGTATGGAAAATTCAGTTATTGTTATATATATTTTTTGTGTATGTGGGTTTTTTTTTTGTGTGTGGTCGCTTTAACAGCTGAAGTAACCGAATAATGATTTTAAAAGAGCACATGCGAGGGTGGTAACATTTTTCATTGAAATTACAAACATTACTAATAATATTGGGAAAATTCTAAGGAAAATTATTGTAGGAAGGTCATATTCAGCCTGAGTGACCATTGCTGCCACTACGGATTACCTAGTCTTGCCGTAGTCTGCTTGCATAGAGAAGGAATTTTTGTCTCTGTTTTTGATTGTATTAAAAATGGTTTGTATCCCAGCTTTATTGTTTTTTCCATACCTAAATGGATCGTGAGCTTGCATGATAAAATTCTCATTGCTAACTAATATCAATCGCTATCGTCTTAGTAATTTTCACTATTGTTGGACGTAGGGTACATGTGTAAAATATAAAATAATTGTCCCTATACACATTGTTAATGGATGACGTCTGCGACATGTGTTTGAAGAGTGAATTGTGTTAAATAATTTATTTTATAAAAATTATAATAATGAATACTTAAAAAAAAACAAATTTAAAAAACTTTAATTTTTAATCCTTTTCCGAAGTCCAAATGTAAAGAGAGTAGTTATTAGCAAAAAAATATATATATTTCTCTCCTTTAAAGTGAAATATATTCTAGGACATGAGAGCTACGGAGACAGAAAATTATTTCTTTATCGTTTTAATTTAAAGCGCTTTAAGATTTTTAAATCGGATGACATTAAAAAAAAATTTAGTCCTTTGATTTTTTTTTTTTTTTTGTTTAAATTCCAGTTTTTGAACTATGTTTTACTGTAGCTCCTCCCGTGGTTACACGAGAAATTCAATATATCATTATTTATAAAGTTTGATTCGTCCTATAAAGCTGTTTCAAGTTTCATCTAAATTAAAAGAGCAGCTTAGAAGTTCCAGATTTACAATTATTTATTTGGTTAAAGTTTTCACTGTTCAATGGTATGCATAAAGAGGTTAGAGTGTTCAATTCCACTAGTGCTACTGACGCTAATGTATGGCCACTGGCAGGAGATATAAGTTTAGAAAGAGAAGGTGACTCCCAGCGTGGTAGAATTGAAAGCGGTTAATGACTAATTGGTGCAAGTATTGCTAGATGACGTTGGCAGTTACGGTGACTATTTATTCGACGGAATGTGGAATACTATTCATGTTGCTAAAGTTTCATAATTGACCTTTGATATGATGGTTTAAGGACCTAAGAGCATATAAAATATATTATAAAAGCTTCTGGAGTCAACTTGTTTTCGGTAATTTGCAAAAGTCTGTTCCAAAGGTTACGTTTGCATTTGTTCTTCTGGTTGCTGCACAAACGGTAGAGAAGTGGCAGCTAAGGAGATGGGTGGTACTGAACATTTCAGGAGCGGAAATACTACTTCAGATGTCATGCCATTTTATGTTATTTCATTTAATGCTGTGTCGGTTTAAGTCATGTCATGGCTTGTCATATCATATTATGTGAACCTGACAAATTATTATTTTTTTTATTTATGTTATTACGAATAAACGTAATTATTATTTGAACTTATATTGATGTACCTTTGAGAAGTAAAATTATTAGGCTCAAGTTCAGTTTTAATGAAATAAATTAAATTTAATAAATTAAATTACAAAGTAAAATGATTTGATGATAACGGACTATGAGTTTGTGTTGATTGTTAATAATTTTCAACCAGTGATGAGGGAATTTCGTACTAACCAGAATTGTTTCAATATGTAGAATAAAAAATTAATTAAAAATTAATTCTCGTATTCTAATTCTGGCGAAAATTGGTTAAATAGTTGATATTCTTCTCAATTAGTATCCACTCTACGAAAATTGTAAAGATGGACAATTGAACGCTGATGAGAGGTGTAGCGGCCGTAAAATCGGTAGTGATACGTTCTTCTAAAAACTGATTGGATATAAATAATAATATTTTTCAACATAAAAAACTCTTAGTAATTTTGAATTTTCATTAATTCAATAAAACTGAACTTGAGCCCAAATAATTTTACTTCTCACAGTTACTGACAAATTATAATATATAGGCGATTCATTATAATTTAGGAAAATAAAACGTCCCACAAAACCGTACTTTCTCGGTTTTTATATATCGTAAAATTTCCTATCAAATTCGATGTAAATTGATAATAAAATTCAATTTTCGATATAAAAAAGCAAAAACCCAATAATTAAAATTTTTGTGAATTTGTTTTTTTTTTATCCATAACTAATAGAAAAAAAAAACATATTTCTCCAAAACCTAATAATTCTCAGACCACCCTTAATTGCAAAAAGTATACATCTTTTTTCTCGTCACTCTATATTTATTTTTTTGTGTAGTCAGTATGTCTTCTGAATTTAATTTGTTTTTTTTTTTCTTATATATTTTTTTGTAAATTTATAATATAGGATGTTTATATAGATAAAGTTGCAGGTGCAAATGTGTGTGTTTGTTTGTTAGTTTGTTTGTTTTCTTGTGATTTCTATACAGCATTTGTTTGCTGTTTATCGGTATGTCCGTTTTTATTGTGTTCATTTATATTTTTTGCAACAAGTCAAATCGTTAAAACGCCACTTTACACAAATATGTGTCATAGTCTCATACACATAAACACACAATCGTTTAATTTTAACAATCTTTTATTGTTACTCAAATGATATTCAATTGTTAAGATCCGGCTTAAATTTATGTACAAGTTTAGACATTTATGTACTATTTCGATTTACACTTCATATTTTTTTTTTCTGTAGTATAGTTATTTTATTTTCAAGTTTAAAAATATTCCTACAATTAAGTCAATATAATTTAGAACATTTAATAATAGTATTTTTCTATAAGAAATAATCAAGCTTATCAGGTAGTCAGAGAAGTGATGAATTAAATTTGAATTGCATTTTATTAAGTCATATCAAAATATGTGATATTGCAAAGCTTTAAACAAATTTTACTAATTATCTGGATTATGATTCATACTAAATAACAGCACTGGATAATTTTAAAAGAAACCGTCATTAAAAATACAAAATCATGTAGGGCTCAACTAGGATTTGAAGCTGGGACCTCTAGTACCCAAAGCGAAAAACATTCCCCTAGATAATGGAGGTTTTTAAGACTCTTCTTCATGATATAATGTCATCTTGGTTATATCCACACCTTGGTGCTGTGCCTGCTTGGGAAAAGGGTAATTGTCTTTTCCCGACATTACCTTTTTTCAATTACCCAAAATAAACTTATATGTCAATACCCAATCTTAGAAGCACCAGAGGAACGGTAGATAAAGAAAGCGGTTTATCTATGTTATTCTAGTAGAAGGTGAAAGGGCAACTAAGGTCTCCCACAAGACCGAAGTCAATAGAAAGTTAATTGTAAGGGGTTTTCTTTGCAGACTTTAACAGTAACCTGAACTGGTACCACGGGAGAGTGTCTACCAGGGGGTAGAGATTGTTATCCTACATTGGACATACTTTTGCGATGTTTTGTTGCGAAATGTATATATGATCTCTTGGGTATAGATATTCATTGGCATATTACTGGACCTTGATAGATATACTGGCACCATCGCTCTACCCTCGTTGTTGGCATGATTCCGTGACCACTTATTGCTGAGGTATCCTTCGGAGTACATGTGGTGCCTGTGGTTGCTACCAAACGCTGGAAGAGTTATTGGTTTAAGGTCTGATGCTCGTGGATTCCTATGGTCGCTACCAAACGCTGGGAGAGGTATTGGTTTAAGGTATGATGCTCGTCGACATGTGCTAGTGGCTGGTTGTACTTCGGTCTAGCAACAAAAAGCCCTCTATTTGCTATTGCGAAACAACAGATAAAAGAGATTAGATAGCTCGAACACTTTAGCAAGGTGTTTAGGCATGGACGTGGACCGTTTGTAAGAATTTTCCGCCTAATGTGACCCTCGAGGACAAACTTGTTTGCAGGGAATACTAAAACCCTTTCACTCTTTGCTGCATTGATTATTCAATGTATTTTTCTATAATCAACAGTAATTTTATACGCAGTGTTATTACAAGAAAATCCGCAGGCGCAAAAATACTAGAGGAAAAATTTAATACTAAACTCATAATTTTTGTTTTAATAATAATAAAGAACCATACAAAAAATTCTGCAATATAAAGAAAATTCATTTGTTTTAATAATTTCAAAGACATCATATTTTACCGATACTAACAAATATTTTATATTTGAAAACTATTATTTCTAGCTGTGCTTTTAAATATTTTTCATTAATTAAAACATTTGTTTTTAGTTGAAATAATAGTTTATCTATAAAACATAAATAATTTATTTCAAATACTCAAGACCACGCACAGTGTGTATGCTCGTTGATGGAAATGACATACTTAGATACGAGGGCGGTTTTTGAAAATATATACTATATGCATACAGTCACGATCAGATGATTAGAATCAATACAATATCACTACCATCAAAAATATATTTGTTATTTTAGAGATAATTTTCAAAATAAAAAATGTAAAACATTATAAATGTTCCCCGTATACATTTCATTATTTGCTTTTTTGCATAATACATTTAATTTTATATTAATATAAGTTAAATATAACGTGTAAAAAGAGATTACTGACAAATAGAAAAAGTCCAAAATCAAGAGGATAGACACAAAATTGAAGTTTATCACTCACTTGGACCATTAGAAAGGAAAATATGCGAATTCTCAAATTTTTGTTGAGATACTTAGAATGTATTGAGAACAATAACCAAAAGAATTACCAACCGCACTAAAAAATTTACTACTTTTACGTAGAAAAAATCTAAATTTTATTACAATTTTATGACGAACGGTCAAACCGAATTCGATTAAATTTAGGGTTTGTTCGTATGGTCGTGTAGATGGTTTATGTGATGTTTCCAACGGGAAATTTTTACCTGAGGGGACTAGGGTGCCCCTTCTTTGTATGGGACACTTCCAGTATAGCTAGAAAGCTTCACATTAAATAACCTTACCGTTAACTGTTAAAAAACCAAAATTATATTTACATATAAATATTTATACAAAAACAACTTAGAAAAAAGAAAAAAAAAAACATAAATGTGAAAATAATATATTACGAGTATAATAGTTTAATTTTATATGTCAACAGTATCAAAATTGTATGCATAAGCAAATAGTTAGCTCTTCATACTGATGTAGTATGAATTTTGTCAATAAAGTCGCTATTTTTGTTTGTGAAAGTCGTGATGTGCTTTGATTAGGTAAATCGAAATTAAATAAAAGTAAATAGCTTCCGTGCGAAGCCGTGGCGCTCAGCTAGTTTATAATAAGAAAAAGTCAAATAGTTAATTTCTTTTAAAATAATTAATAAAATGTTTGCACAAAAGAATCTTACTTTTAAGAAAATGTTGCTTTACTTTGTGAACTCTTTTTATAGAAGTAAAAAATTTTCTTTTTCTAAATTCAAGGACACTTCGTCTTACGAATGTACTTTTTTTATTTTAGTTTCAAGAAAATTATGAAAGGAACGGCTTAATCTTAAATAATTCAAACTATTTTTTCAACTTGTCCTCAATTTTAATTCATCTTTTTTTCTTAAATTAGAAAATTTTGCAATAATTAAAAAATTTTTAAAATTCAAGAGAGAAAATGTAAGACATTTTATGAATTTAGTACTACCCTACAAAAATTGTTGGAGTACATGGTCCATTTTAGATAAAAAAAAGTAGTTTTTGGACTACTCCTATGTAATGCAGCCGTGGACCATTTCATTTGTACACAGACATTTAGAGTTAAATACTATTTGCCAACATTAAAAACGTTTGGAGTTAAATTGAAACTGTTACAGCTCCCCTGTTTTAATTGAAACAAATTCATGGAACCTAAGAAACACAGAAAACTTCTGTTTTCGTAGGAATTCAATTTGATAGACTTGTATGATATGCAAGGCATTGTAGGGTCTGTGCTAGCAACAGTGAGTTCGTAATATACATATCGTCGGTCACAGGTTGACAACTCTTAACATGTTTTTTTTTTGTACTTTTCAGGAGACAAAGAAAAACGTTATTACTCCGTTACTAACACGTGTTGGAAGTAAATAAAAAAACGAAAATTAGTAAGAGATATTTATTATTATTATTATTGAAAATGTGAATGAAACGTACTAACATGCAGAATGACAAACACAGTCTTTTGGCATCAAAAACCCGATTCGATTTTTTTGCGAGTTGTCAACCTGCAACCAACGATATGTATGTAGCTATTGAATGATTTCGAAACTAACCCCTGTGAGTGCTCTATGGAGTGGAAAACTAGAGTAGTTTCGAAACTAATCCCTGTGGGTACCCCTTGGATTAGTAACATGGGGTAGATTTTGGGTTACGTAGTCCAGCCCTAGGACATCGCAATGTCAATTGGACCATGTTTTTCCCATACATTTGGATTAGTTTTTGAGTAGTCCTACTCCATTGTGGAGTAGCCAATACACGCATGTATGGAGTAGTCTAATTTTTTGTAGGGTAATATGAACTGGGTGATGAGAGGTAGCAAGATGTAGTAGTATGGTGGGTGTTAAGAGTCGCTATCTACTTAATACGAAACCGGCCTGGTGCGAATTCCAATAGATTTTGAATTTTATTAAGAGGCTTTTAACTGCCTTCTTTCCACACCTTACATTCTATCTGTAAAGATGCAGCCTCGAACGTTCCAGCTATCTCCTGACATTAAAATCTTCGTTGTACCACTGGACAGCTTAGGAAACAGGGAATTGGGAAGAACTTAGAACCAATTAAAAAAATTATATGAAAGCATTTCTCCTAGCCGCAGTAGAAGGCGCTACATGACAAAACTTTTATTATTTTTTGAATAAACACTTAAATAGTTTTTTGTAAAAAAATATGCAAAAATTACCTGCAAAATAAGAAATTTGTATTTCCTAACATCAAGGAAAAGTTTACAGAATCAGCATTGGCGCCATTGGACAACCATTTTGGGCTCCACTTAAGTAAAATTTCCTAAATGATTATTAATTATTTTTTGTGTATACTCGGGCCTTTGTAAAATCACGCTCGTATATTAACAAAAGGCTAACATATCTACTAGTTGTAAGTATTATAGTGTTAAGTAACAACTTCTAAAAATTTAAATCATTTATTTCATTCCTGTGTGTTTGTGTGTGTGTGAGTGTGTGTGTGTATTTTGTGTGTGTGTGGAGTACGTACTCGTATTTATCATGATTTGTAGCTTGTTTGTCATCTAAATATGATGCAGTAAATCAACATAAATCTTAAACATTTTTCATGAAATAAAAAAATTTTATATTAGTACTACACACACACAAATAGTACGCAACAAAAAATTCAAATCAAATACAAATTTCAATGAAAACTACCTTAAAGTAAAAAAAAAAAAAACAAATATTATTAATAATAATTATTATAATAATTTAATTATTATAATAATTTAACGTAGTGTTTGGAATATAATCATAACTTATACATCACGATTTTTGTTGTTCAATGAATTGGTTTTTTTTACGGCAATATTTTTAATTCTTTTTTTTTATTTAAAACTAAAAAATACGCATTATTTATTATTGCGAAGCATGTAAATGCTAGTTTGTAAAGTTGGTGCGTTTTTCGTTATTGCCGATAGAATAGGTGGCTGCAACCGTGTGCGAACGAGTGTTGGTGTTGCTGTACACGTACTTTAACTGCGATAAAAATCTTAAAATATATTTTAACAAAATTAAATTCATAGAAATACTGTAGCTAGAATATATAAATGGTTAAGATTTTGCAAAATTCACAAAATCAATATAATAAAAATATTTAACTAAAATAAACTTACTAATGCTTATAACGAACGCATTGACTAAGAAAGCACGTTGTATCATCACAGAACTGTCCAGGAATTAAATAATTTTTGTATATTTTATGTCATAAATTCAAAATCAAAAAAAAAAAAAAAATCTCTCAGTATTGAACTGAAGCCGATGAAAAAAATGGTTCTAAGAACGGAGTATATACGTAGGAATAGTACTTTTCCTTGAAATGTCCTGAACAGTGAACATTTTTTTATTAATGATACGGTATATTACATAACACTAATGTAACTACTACACAGACTTTAACTTGAAGTTGAGCTCTTTGAAAGCTTTTGGATTCGTTTTAGATTCTAACGGATGTATTAACAAAAAAAGAGATACAATAATTTCTTAATGACATAGTATTTTTATATTATTACGAATAAACGTAATTATTATTTGAACTTATATTGATGTACATATGAAAAGTAATACTATCAGGCTCAAGTTCAGTTTTATTGAATTAATGAAAATTCAAATTACTCAGAGTTTTTTTATGTTGAAAAACATTAGTATATTCAATCAGTTTAGCAAATCGTATCAGTATACCGATTTCAAGGCCGCTACACCTCTCATCAGCGTCTATTTGTGGATACTAATTGGGAAGAATATCAACTATTTAACCAAGTTTTCAACAGAAATAGAATACAAGAATTAATTTAACCCATTTAAAGCCAAACCAAAATTACAAGGAAAAATTTTTAAAATTCTTTATTTATATAAAATTAGGAGTACAAAAAAACAGAAAAAGTTAATTTTTTTTTTTGTTTTCAGGACATAAAACGTGTGTACCCAAATTGGCACAATGGCCATTTCCGTATGAAAATTTGGCAAATATCCTTTGTGAATGCAAATATTTTTTTGGCATTTTTTGCACCAGCAATGGCCTATATTGTTGCAATTTACACATCGTACACGATTTCTCAGGAATGTACTCAATGCCATCTATTTATAAGCGTTGCATACTTGAGGACGATGGCCGAGGAGATTATTTTTTTGACAACTGTGAAAAATAAATTTAGCTACATATGTATCTTCTAAATAATAATTGATCCATGCCTAAAACTTTGAAATAAACATAGGATTTCCGTATCAGACTTTAACTTTTTTTCTGCATTCTATCTTTTGACAGTTCTTACAGACTAATTTGAATCTTTGTTCCCTATTGTCGTTCAAGAGGACCAACAGATTCTCACTATTTTTTTATCGAACCTATTGTAAAATTCTCCTCTAGACTTTTTCATCATCTCCTTTATAGTGGCTAATGAGATTTCCCTACTTTATTCCAAAAAAAATCCCAAAATTTACAACAAACGGACAAAAAAAAAGACTACTACTGATGGGATGGTTTACTGCACCTTGTGGTCTCTGGAAACTCTAATTCATTATTGAAAACTCTGAGAATGATTTATGTAGATTATTCAAAATGCAAAAAATAGACGCTCAAGCACATGCTCTGGGACTTGGGTCGCGGTGCCTATGGTCTAACCTAATAATAATATATATAATTTCTTTATATGATTGTTATGAAAGTCGCGTAAGTCCCGAAAAAAGTCAATCACTAGTAAAAAAGTTGTAAAAAATATTTTGGGATTTGCAGGATTAGTGTCTAATTTATGAGCAACATTTTCACAACTTTGGTAGACCATGTATCATTACTTTTTTCACTTGACTTATCAAACTATATAATAAAGCAATAGCAGCAAAGAGAAACTTCGCACAACTTGCTTTTTGTAACCGAAAGATTATTGAGAGTGAAGTTATATCGATTGTTTTGACTGGTATACGCCTGACTGGAGTTGGCAATCATGGCCAGGACTTCTTCGTAAAAACTTTTTCAAATACTTGAACAAAAGTCAGACATTTACTTGCCCTAAAATATTCTTTATAACTCATTTTGATTTTGTTTTTTGCACAGAATCTCAATACATTTTTGGCACACTTGTGGCCATTTTTGGCACAGCATCATTTCAAGTGGTGTAAAATCATCTAAAAGCTTTTTATATGTTTTGTTATTTACTGAATTTATAAAAAAAATAAGTAATAATGAGGATATACATTTTGTATAGAAAATTATAATAAAAAAAAAAAAACCATTCCGACCTCCGCAGTGGGTTTTATAGGAAAAATTTAACGACTTTTTCCTCAAAATCATGTAATGTAATACATTTCTTTTTTATTACGTGTTTTGTTTGTACTTTTAGCTAATCAATGACGTGAAAATATTTTGAATAAAGTCAACAGATTTTTTGTATGTCCTTCGTTATAAAGTGTTGCCAAATTGGCACAGCGGCCGTAAATGGGTTAATTCATTTTTATTCTCTTTTTACATATTGAAACAATTTTGGTTAGTACGAAATTCCCCATCACTGATTGGAAATTACTAATAATTAACACAGACTCATAGTCCGTTATATTCAAGTTATTCTACTTTGTAATTTAACTTTTTGTTGTTTTCACACTATATTAGGGAATTTACATATTACTGTGACCCTTGTTAATAGGGTATGTAGCTCGTTAATATAGTAGCTGAATTAATATTTATATTATTACGAATAAATGGAGTTATTATTTGAACTTATAAGATGATAGTAGATAATCAGACGTATGATAAAAATCTAACACTTTTATCTAAAACAATTATAATTAAATTTTTATGGAGAGATTTAACCTCACTTTTCTATTGACTAATTCTTATCACAGTCTTTCTGAAACAAAAAAAAAAGACACAAAGAACTTATTGTGGTCAGCAATACAATAAACCAAAATTTTATATAATAATATTTTTCATGAGGTTCTACTAAAATGATTTAATTCTTTTAAATGTCTATTTTTATTTTTTTTTTTGTTGAAACACATAAAAAGTTCTCACGCACTTTAAATGCATAATAGTGCAAAAGTTTCTATTCATATGTATGTTTATAATCGTGACTGCATGTGCATAAACTTAATTCTAGTGTTATTTTCTGTTCATGTTCATAATAAACACTCATAAACAAATCAAATTCAAAATGAAATTGGTGAAGCATATGCGTTTGTGCACAAGTAAAACAACAACAACAACAAAAACAACAATAATAATAACAAAAACGTTTGTAACATTAAACCGCCAACAATATTAATAATATTGAAGTCCAGTTGGTCTCCGAAAAAATTTTACAAAATAAAATGGGAATGGATCCTTAATTAAAAAATAGGAATTACGAACAATATATTGTTGTAATGATTTTTTAGGTATGATGTATTTATTTGGAAAGAAATGCCATACCATACTGTTAATTATATTTCCAGTATAAATATTTATGTATATTCAGGATGGTTGAAAAATTAAGTTCATAAATAAAATTGTGAATATAATACAAATACAAGTCACAAGTATCCTTCCCATTAACAAACTGAAAAAAAATTAACAATAATCTAATGTTGGCGGGCTTATAATCGTATATTTCAACCCAATTGATATGAACACACCTTCTTGGGTTCGTAAGTCAATTGAATTACGAGAATTGTCAGTAATATTTCCTTTAGGTGGAACAAATTGCACATATTTTTTTTTTTTGGACTATAAAACTGAATTTCCGCTGTACCAATTTTATAAAAATTGCTTGTAAGTGTTATTACTTCAATTCAGAATTCTTTCCCTGTGCTTGTGCTAAATATTGCAAATTTTTATTAGTTTTTTTTTAAGAAACTTTTTTAATTGAAATTCAAATAAATTTATATCGAATTCGAGATGTTGTTATACGCACAATTTACTCAGCACGCGTTGAAATTAATGTTTGATTTAATTTATGTTTTACTGTAATTAGATACGGCTGTTTTCTGAATTTTTTTTTTTATTTTATTTCGTAATTTAAATAATTTACAACACTTAACATGTTTTTATTTAAATCTAAAAATAGACTAGTGATGTAATTTTCTTGTTTAATGTCATTTAGTCCAGTTTTTATTCATTTTTAATATCCTTTTTTTTTTTTTTTGTTAATAATAACAAGGTTGCAAATATTTTCTAGGTTATTTACAAGCTCCAAATAATTAATAGTTATAGAAGAACTGAGTATTTTTACTAAGTTGGTCAAGATCAGCAACTGAAAGTAAAACTTAAACAGTGATACTTTTTGTTTTTATAGCAGTGAATTAAGAACAACGCCGACTAGTGCAATTCTTTAGATTGACTTGAAAACTAACCGAGAAAAAAAGGCAGTTCTTTTTGTAGGACAAGCATTCAGGAGGTGACCCACTAGTTATGCAATATCTTGTGCCTGAATTTAGGAAAGCGATAGGGTAGAGAAGGCAGACCTAAAAAATGTAGAAGGCTTTTGCGGTTTTTGTAAACATTAGAACAGTGCTGAAGCGTCTCTGTTGTTAAGAAGGCGTTGTATTTTGTACATTAACAGGAGTTTGTATCATCACTGCCGGAACGGTTTTTTAGTGACCAATGCCGCTGTAATGTGCATTAGAGAAATTCATGATATCGATGAATTGCTCTGACCAGGGATCGAACACAGATCCTAAGTCATCGTTTGCTAACCACTTCGGCCAACTATACCACTACAGTTTACTGAAAAATATCCCAAAACTCATTAGTAAAAATCGTACTTCCACGAAAATGTGGGATACAGTCCCAAAACACTTTTAACGGTTTCAATAGAACTCTTCCATAGAAAATTGTTCAGTTTAGCGGTAAATTTAATTTAAAGCGAGTTTCATCAAGCAGAAAAAAATGGCACCAATTAAAATTAGCTGAAAATACTTTTTTAAGTTTAATTTTTTTCCAACAATTTTATTCATTAGATATATTTAATTTTAACTAAAAGTGTTAGAAAATCCACTTATAGGATGATTTGAAGGACTACCTCTTATTCACAATTCAGTCATTATTTTTTGCTCACGTTGTCTCCTTTAAAAAAGAAAAAATATTAGTCATCTTGTAGAGAAATCGTATTTCTATTAATTTTAGAACCCACGTACACCTCGGTCCAACCTAGACTAGAAAATCTACTTAAATCACTTCTAGTTAAAAAAAGAATATTAAAAAAAAACTGCTAATACAGCTCTTTTAAGATCTACGGTACGTTTTTAGTGTTTTATATTTCACAATTTAACTTCCCACACATGCTATATTTGACATCAAGATCATTTAGAAGGTAATCTACACAGTGGGGAGAGCATAATCAAACAGGAACTTAAAAACAAGGAAGAAAACGACCTTACAATATGTTAGAGGAGTGCTGGGAGATGAATCGTCGCTCTTTATTTATTAACAACTTTCGATTTTTGATCAGCGAATGATAGTTATTGGACTATGTTTAATTGCAACACTTAGAAGCAGCCCAAAATTCTCGAAAAATAAAGAAAAGTTCGTAATTTGTAAAGAACATTTTATAGTAAAATGTTAGACTAGATTTTTGTGTACATATTCCAAAAGATCTTTTTGCTTTAAGGAAATCTATATTTAAAATTATATATATTTTAAATGTAGATTTTTACTAGGGATGCAGCCGATACCGATACCGATACCGATATATCGGCGATACTTCTGGTTTTCCGATATCTCAATATCGGCGATATTTTACTGTCGATACGCCGATACTTCTTATATTTTTCTTTAGAGTTTTTTGAACAAAATATTCAATTTTCAACTCTTTTTTTTTTGCATGACAACTATGAGAAATAACATATTAAAAGCAGAAGCTTTGCACCATAGTAATGGAATGTTCTTTCAATGCTAAATCTTGTATGTGTTTGTATGTTTTAAGATTTTTTTCGAGGCGCATTAATACAAGTGGTGGTAATTCTACAACAATTACAACTTAAAATAACAACTGACATCTCAGCCCATATGTCAACATGTACAAATTTTGAAATACGAATCTCTAATTTGCGCAAAAAAAGAATAAAAACTGTGCTTATAACATCACCAATTTGAATACGTCTTGATTTTCTTTTATTCATTTATGCATGCGATGATTTAGTTTAGCGATGTAAAAGTTGGTACAACCTATTATTTATCTACAATTCTTGACCCTCGATACAAAGCTCGAATATTTCAAAGACAATCGACTTCAATCCTATCGAAAAAACGTCTTATTAAGGTACTTAACATGACTCTACATTCCGAAAGTGTGAAGACACAGTCCTCCCTACACCTCGAAAAAGTTCTGATAAGTCTACGAGAAGTTCTCGCCTTTGGAGCGTATGTGAAAAAATTATAAGAGAATCCGAGGAGGATGAGCCTCTATCCATCCTAAGCTGTGGTTCTGCTAACGAAGAAGTCAAGAGATACCTTAGATCTCCTAGTATTCCTAGAGACGCAGACCCTCTTGTTTACTGCCGCAATGATATATCCTACCCAAACTTAAATTAAATGGCGCAGAATTACTTAAGTTTTCAAATGAGTTCTGTCGCATCTGAGAGATTATTTTTCACTACAGGTCTACTTCAAACGGATTTGAGAAATCGTCTATCTCTGCAAAATTTGAGAACACTTTGTTTTTTAAACAAAAATCTTATTAATATCAATTTTAAATATTAATCTTTTCCAATCTTGTTTTTATAATTTTAATTTAATTTTAACATGATCTCAAATTCAATGCGTTGTCTTTTAAATCTTATTAATATCAATTTTAAATCTTGAGCCAATCTAAACTGAATGCCAACGTTTATTTTGTAAAATCATAAATATTTCAAACGTTTAGTTGTTTGAAAATTTGAAGTTGAGAAATTGAAATGTTCTGACAATTTTGATGATTTGAATGGCTCATTAATAAACACTGTTATTTTGTATAATAGAAGAATTACTCTACTTGAGTTTTGTTAATTTTTACTTGAGCTCAATTTCAATATGCTTATCGGTATCGGAATCGGTATCGGCGATATTTATGTTTGAGTATCGGTATCGGTATCGGATCGGCGAAATGGGGTATCGTTACATCCCTAATTTTTATCTTAAATATTAGGACAATTCTAAAATTGGCGCACGTCTCACACCCTCGTATTACTATTAATTTTGTGTAAAATATTTTAAAATTATTAGTAAGTTGCATCTATTAAAAAATTTATTTAAATTTGTTATGAGTTTTTTGTCATATTAAATTTTTGCTTGATTTTAGAACATGTTTTATTTAGTTGAAACATTATAGATTTCCGTTTTAAAAGTTTAATGAAAACGCATTAAAATTCTAAGAATTATTTTAAATTAAAAAAAAAAATTTATAATAAATTACAACATGTCCGTTTTGTGTTGTTTAATAAATTTCTATATGTAATTAAAAAATGACCTTATTTGTTTTTTTAAATATAAAAATATCTTTGAACTTGTAAAAATATGGTTTAAAATAATTTATTAATATAGGAAAAAAAACATGTTGGAGGCTGGAAATGATATCAATTTTTGTTTCTGAAAAAGCAACGCCAACACTTTAGTTGCAGTAAAATATATATATATTTGCAAAATAGAGGAAAGAGATGAGTGAAACAGGAAACTGTTATTAACCAATTTTTTACGGTTATGTTCTTTGCATAAAAATAAATTTCTGAAAAAATGGTTTAAGTATGTATTAAAATTCGTTAGTTTTATCAGCTCTTGAGGTAAGAAAATTTAAAAAAATTTTTTAGTATAGAAGTCTATTAATCCAGGACAAGTTACGGTGCAACTACACTACAAAAAAATCGAAAGAAATTGAAAATCAATATCACATTTAAGGAGGCTTTGTGGATAATATTTAAATATTACTTTCCTTTCATATGTGATAATCTTATGCACTAATCATTTAATTTCTTTGACATTTTTGACTATAAGCAGTCCTTTTAAACAAAAAAACTTCAAATATAAACAACACCTATTAATCTTTGCAATATTCTCGTATGTAAATACTGGTGCGTAAAATAAACTGAAACGCCAACAACGTAGACAACATTAACTATAATATGTTTAACAATACCCATACACTTGTAAGAACATGCAATATTTTCAAAATAATACTTAATAATACAAAATTATATTTATTAAATATCATGAACAAGACACATGTGAGAAAAAACGCTTGCTGCCTATTAAGCATACACCAACATGTCTAACAAGTAATTTCTTGGAAACAAAATATTAATTTAAAAAAAAAAAACAACAAACAGACACACTTACACACTTACCCATGTGTCAACTATGCAAAAACATTAAAATGTGTTAAATTATATTATGAATATAAAAAACGAAACGACAAACAATGCTAATTTAGCTGCCTCGTTTAATTTATGTAGACGCACAAGCTGGCAAACATAAATAGCATCATACAAACACACACGGACAAAGAAACTCATCACGCACTTGTTATAAAAACTTTGTATGCTACAAAAACAAAACCACTACTCACATGTGTCAGAAAGCTTAACAGCATTTGTTAATGCTGTAAATGCATTTTGTGAACTATTTTTTTTATATTTCTTTTTAATACTTGTCTGTATTTAAGGTTGTTGGGTTTGCTATTTATGACGTTTTTTTTTTTTTAATTTAACTACAGCAGCAAAAAAAATTGTCGTGATGTTGCGTTTGAAGTTTTTGTCATTTATGTGATCAATTAAAGGAAAAAATTCTAGATCAAGGTTAATTTTCTTATTTTTGCAAACACAGTAACAAAAACAAACAGTGGGGACTATAGAAATAATAAAATATATTAGTTATAAGATGCACACGCATATAGTTAAAAAATAATTTAAAATAAAAATATTTTCCGCCAAAAAAAAAATAAACAAAAGACTTAAGACAAAAACTTGCTAGAGCAAAGCCAGTGCGAAAAAGTTTAATTTAATTCTTTTCCTATTTTTCTTACACTAGTCATCAGTAAGTAAAATATCTGACCAAGTTTATATGATTTTATAATAAATATTTTTATATTATTATTACGAATAAACATAATTATTATTTGAACTGTAACAATGTATAAATGAGAAATTATTATTATAAGGCGCCTAAGTTCAGTTTTATTGAATTATTTAAAAGTCAAACTTTTTTATTTCATTTGAAAACTTAGCTAAATAGTTGGTATTCTTCCCAATTAGTATCCACTTTATCAATTCGTCAATTGTAAAAAATGGACAAGCGAACGCTAATGAGAGGTGTAGCGGACTTGAAATCGGTATACCGATACGTTCTGCTAATCTGACTACACATGCTTATGTTTTTGAAAAATAAAAATTCATATTAGTTTGAAATTGCATTAATTCAATAAAACTGAACTTAAGCCTAATAATAATAATTTCTCACTTATTTTATAATAAATTTGAATTACAGCAAAAATTATTTATTTTATATGTTTTCAATTGTCAAAATAAAATAGTCCAGAAATTTATTATCACTGCAAATGGATATTATGACTTTCCTTAATTTAATACCTAATTTATTGCATGCCCGTTAGCAGTCCTGAAGCTATTTGCTATCTGCGTGGCGAACTTCCGTCAACATTCGTCTTAATGGCTCCACATTAAACATTGTTATGGAGTTTATTTTATTAGTGATATAAGAAAACATAATAAGTCGTGGGAGTCTATAAGTGTGGTTGGTATAAGTGGAAAATTAGAAAAAATATCGATTTTCATAAAAATTTTCTAATAAAATCAATTGCTTGTATTATAGAAACCGCATGTAAGACTTTGTTAACATTTTAAGCAACAGATATAATATCTCTCTGATCATAACGTTAAGAAATTTAACCAATATATATCAACCCAGCTCATTTCTTTATGTCTAAGTTATGAACGAAGCTAAAAAAATGTTCAGAAGATTGTTATAGTTGTAAAAGAAAAAACATTGAAAATGTTTTTTTTTTTTTTTTAACTAAGTAATAATTGTACCAAAGTGACAGCAGCCAGCTATATATTGACCAGGTGTCAGTTCCTGAGTCCGCAGATAAAAATTTAATTGAAACAGAAGACATAATGAATATTAAAAATTATGAGTATCCAAACTATGTGTCCAAAGATCGAAGATCGTAGCCACTTAAGGACTTGAAAAGTAATTTCAATTTACTCAGTAATAAAACCGAATTAAGGAATTAAGATTGCATCATTGGAACAATACTAGATCACAATTTTCGAAGTATTCTAAGCAAGTTGGCTTAGTTTTTTCCAATGATATAAAAGGATTAATATCAGTGTCCATGTTTGCTTATACAAAAAATCGCTGTCACCCTTCTATGCACGCACTTTAGTTTACTCTTGTGCCCTTATAAGAGATACCCCTAAATCAGAGCAAAGAAGAGAAGCTAACCACTCCAAAGTAGATTCCATTATTTTTCAATTAAAACGAAAAAAACCTTATAAATTTAATATGTAATAAATTTGGGGGGTCGCCCTTACGACTTACGGTTAAAAAAAAAATAGATTTTGACCTATTTTCAGACCTATTGAAAAAAATATAGTTTAGTTACAACTGTGACAACTGTATGACGGAATGTTGAAAAATTATATGTTAATTTGTACACAAAATTATGTCATGTGTCATGAGTGCAAAATTTATATGGAAATCACCAAAAAAATCTGTGTGCTTTTCATACAAATTTTACACTCAAATAATTCGTCCCGTCCCGTTTAGTGGCAATAGCACCTGATTTTTTTTTAGTTTCACCTAAAGCAGTTTCTTTTGTTTAGTGATAAATCAACTCATTAAGAGGTTTTTTTTTATTAACTTATACAATTCTTAACATTTTCATTATATATTGTTACTAAAATATTATTTATACACAAAAAAAAAACTTTAATTTATAACCTTATTATTACAAGTTCGGTAAAGCATAAATTAGCCTAACAAAACTTTATCTTTAATCTTAAACTAAATATAAAGATTTATCTTAAATTTACTAACAAGCAAATGACAAATTTAGCTTTAATCTCATTATATCTTGTTGGTTATTCATTTCCGAGTTTTCTTTATAAATCTATTAAATAGTTTACGAGTATGTTGTTATAAAACGTTATATTTATTAGTTGATTTATATGGCAACCTGCATAATATATAAATGTCAAAACTATATATTGTCAACACAACAAAGATTATGAACTGTTAATTATTATTAATTATTACTAATAATAATATTTTAATAAAATATCTTGCTTCGAATAATTGGATCATGTTTTTCAAAAGAAATAATAATCAAAATTTAAATAAATAAATAATTAATCAAAATGTTTAATAAATTTTTTATATGATGCATTAAATTTTCCAGTTAATATGGAAATTTTTTTGAACGGCTTTGATAAGTCTGATTATAGATAATGTATCACTTAACAACAAAGAATAACTTTTTTGTGATTAGAAAGCCCACTGATACGTAATCATTTGATTATTTTATACTGTGTATACAAACTAAGCTGAAAATATTTGTTACTTTACAACAAGTATACAAATCGCTTGAAAACAGAAAAAGGAAGTTTGTAATAAAACATTTATGTTTTAAATATGAATCGGAGGTCAGAATCGCAAAAATTAACTCCTTCATCAGGCACAGCGGATGTTTTGATACCTAACCACATCCTCTAACGGCATGCGATAACTGCCTACCTCCTTACTTATTCTATTTTACACACTTTCTACTTTTTAAAATGTTTTCTTTTCATCTTTTTCTTTCCCAAGTCACCTGCAAATATTAGAATTAGAACTTAAGTCGACCCAAGTGTGCAGTAGAATTCTACCTAAAGTTACATAACCTAAACTTACCTAAGTATGAAAAGAAAAGTTTCCTCTGGCAAGAGAGTCTGCTTTACCACCACATGGAAAGGTAAAATATGGTTAAGACAGCCATAATCCTAAAGAAATATACTCTGGTATAATTATATGCAAGTTGAATCATAATATGATT
Source organism: Lypha dubia (assembly GCA_947311025.1). NCBI lineage: Eukaryota > Metazoa > Arthropoda > Insecta > Diptera > Tachinidae > Lypha > Lypha dubia. The sequence continues at coordinate 125,578,015 of OX371260.1, forward strand.
ACATTAAATATGTTCTAAATGTATATTTGCCCAATTCACAAGCATAGTTGTATCGCTTATTGTTGTATGTGAAAACAGAATTTCAAACAAAATTTCTCAAAACAAAAACAATTTTAGAATGATTTATTTTTGTTGACAGAATTTTTATTTGAAATTGTGTTTTCATATACAACAATAAGCGATACAACTAGGCTTGTGAATTGGGCAATTATTTTTTGTCATGATATAATAATGTGATGTCACACAAATTTCTTTTAGTTCTGTGTTAAATTAATATGATTTAATGTTACAAAAATAACTTGATATCAGGTAAACAGTTTTCTTAACCATATTTTGGTTAAAATAAATTAAAGTAGCTACAGTATATTTTTCAAATAAATATGTTTAACACTACTTTTTATGTCGTATCTGAAATCAAAGATATAATTTGTATACCCTTCAGCAATAATGTTAAAAAAAAGTTGATAGGTTTGTCCGTCTGTACATCTTTATTTATGAGAGATTGGTTTTTCGATACTAGTAGAAGAGTAGGAGACATGGATATTGGACTGATTTATTAAAAATGTAAAAGTTGTTATGTCTGTTCCACTATAAGGGGAAAAAAGGTCAATGGATTTAATGGAAATTTGGTGCATGTGACCCAGATTAAAATGTAGGGTACTTTTAAAGGGAAAAATTTACAAATTGGTAGTTTTTGCATTTTACTAATAGAATTTTTTATAAACTAAAATACTTTCTGATAAAAACTTGTATTTTTATAGTTTTTGTGTTTATATTTACTTTTGGTAATATTTCCTTAAGAAATTTTCTTCATTGATTTGGATGAAATTTGCCAGACTTTATACATTAACGTATAGTGAACTTTTATGTGCTTAATAGAGGAAAAGTGTACCTAGTGGCTAATATAAAATTACTCTTTAAGAGAAAAAAAAATATATTTTAAATATTTTATACCTTTTGTCTTTTGCTAATTGTTTTGTATTTTTTTAGATAAACATATAAAGTGTCTTCTTATAGAGTTATACAACTTTAGCAGCACTTTTTTAACTGGGGTCCATTTCTTCATGAATAGACTGACACCTGAACAACGCTTTCAAATTGTGCAAATTAATTTTGAAAATCATGGCTTTTTTTAAAACACTTAACGCGCCATACGTTCATTTTCGGTCAACTTAATCGTCCATCAGAGCAATTAATTCGTTTAACTTTGCAGATATGATAATCCTCAAGTGAATTTCGAGACACGGTTGCATCCAGAAAAACTGACTGTTTGGTGTGCTTTATGGGCTGGTGGAAGGAATCATTGGCCGGTAGTTTATTAAAAACGATGCTGATCAGAACGTTACAGTCAACGTTGACGGCTATAGAGCCATGATTACTTTTCTTTTCCCTTCATCAATTGAACAACCATGATGTGCAGGAGCTGTGATTTTAACAAGTCGGCGCAACATGTCACACAGCTAGTGCCACAATTGATTTATTGAAGGGTACGTTTGGTAACCGAATATTTCGTACCGGTGAATAGGCCTCCAAGATCGTGTTATTTTCTGTGGGAATATTTGAAGTCTACAACGATTAGCCCGAAACGATTGACCAGTTATAGCCGATATACGGCCACAAATTTTTTTAAAAGTCAACGAAAATTGGACCTCCAGATTAGAGTATGTCCGAACCAGCCATGGCGGTCATATGCCAGAAGTCGTATTTAAATTAGAATGCCAATGTCAATTAAAAATAATTGCATCTTTGTTTTATTCCATTTCAATGTTTTATACCTCTATAAAAAACACCCTTTAAATGTATGTATGCAAGTGTGGGTGTAAATTTTAAAAGTTAAAAGCAAATTAATGTACAGATACACTTTTTAATGACTTTACTAAACAACCTCAAGGCTCATCAGTAATACACAGAGCTCATCAATTAACAGACAAACAAAAACTCGCATATGTCCCATCTAAAAATTTTATAAATATTTTACCGGCTGTATCTTTTCCATAATCACTTAACTTATGGTTAAGCGTGGATAAAGAATTTATTAATAAAAAATATATTTATAAAACAATTTTTTTTTAAATAAATTTGTTGAAATATTTACTAGTTTGTAAATTATCATTAATTACTTCCCGTGTAGATTAGAAAATAATTAATTTGAATAATTTTTAAATTAAATCTTATACAATAAATTTTATAAGTCACAATTATAAGCAGATCCATTGTTTTTGTTAGAAAACCTACATAGTAATAACGTGTGTGTGTGTGTGTGGTGGTACAGGCATTTACTTTCAATATAAATTTTAAAGTTTCCAAATTCTGCTTCATTTTCGCCATAAAGAGGTTTGAATGATTTCATAATGAAGTTCATAAAGCTTTCAAGTGTAATAAAAAAATCAAAAGAATCAAGCAAACAAATTTATTTCAATATTTATTTAAATTTAAATATATAAATAATTAATTAAAATAACAATTCTCATTTCTAGTGCACATCTGATAAGAAGAAAAAAGTAACGATCAAAATATTTGTACTTAATTAATAAATTAAAACGTTTTAAAGTGCACGATTTACAATTAATACTAAATTAATATAGACGTAAATATTAGTAATACAAAATAATACATTGCTAAAAGTTTTAAAATCAAAATATTACATATACGAGGGCTGTTAAAAAGATCCGTGACTTTTTAGATAACATCTAGTTCATATCGCAAAAACATAAGCTATTTTTCTTCTGTTATAAACGATAGATTTATAACAGTGTTTTTTTTAGGGATGGGCAGCCGAAAGGATGTAATTAAATTGTTGTAAGGAATGTAAAAGGATCTTCAAAAAATTACCTGTCAAATCAATTCGATTTGGATCAGATCGTTTGAATGTTTTCGGAGTCGATAATGCAATTTCAGACATTCTTACAAAAATTATAGATTATGAAACTGCTCTCGTATCTTGGTTAAAAAAAAACTATTGAACGTGTTATTTTAAATCAAAATAAAACCAGCTGAAAATAATCGTTAACTCACACCAGTCAATTCGTTCGTATTTTTTTCAAATATTTGCAGTTTTATGATAAAAATTTTAAACAAAAATAAATTCTAAAACCTGCTGGCTATATTTGTTTTCTATACTATAAAGTTAAAAAAGCAGATTATCTTTTTGGACTTTATTTTTATAAAGGCTGCGTTTAGAAATATTGTTTTCTGTAGGCTGTGATCTGTAAGCTTATGATCACTGTTGACTTACAAAAAATCTTGGACTACAAATCTTTAAAATTATTTATCTTAACTTTCTTAAGTGAATCACAAAATTCATTTTCAAAAAAGTCGAACATAATGTGGTCTTGCATTTAAGGATTTGCAAAATACACAGAAATATAACCATAAGGGGAAATCACTCTTAGTATTGTAATCATTGCAGATCTTGCAAGTCTAGCTAATTTTCATCAGTTTGCAGCAATGCAATAACAAAATATTTAAATAAGCTAAACCTGCAAGATCTGCAACCTTTGCAAGAGCAGTTTTCAACCGAGAGTGATAACCTTCATAGATTTATTCAGTATTTGTTGCAATGGTCTTGCAAAAGGGCAAATATAAAATATTGCAGCATACTTTCAGGAAATTTAACAGCAACATTAAAAATGAAAAAGATCGTAGTATTTTAATAAAAATCCTGCTACATACACACATACATACATAAAGAGTGCCTATAGAAACCTATAAGATTTTTAAAATACATTTTTGCAAGACTCTTTGCCTTAAACACTGAATGGCCCCTCTATGTTTTTTGCTGTTGGATTTTACAGAACTGCTACCATATATTGTAGTTGCTATTTTGCAAGACTATTTCCACCAAAGACTGAATAGCATCAATATGCGATTATGCCAAAGCATTTGCTCAAAATTGTGAATAGGTCTAACGTAACTTAACTTCCGATAACGCGCTTGATAGTTAACAAAACTTAAAGCACAGAAATCTCACAGAATATTCATTTCAAATGCCGCCTCACGTTTAATTGTCGAATATATTTTTACAACTATTTACTACGCATCTTCTTCTTTGTATTAATTTTTTTAAAACAAACAAAATAATCTTTATTTTCTGTGGTGTTTTGTTTTTAAGTCACGCAATAATTATTGAAATTGCGCGATATTTTTTGCTTTTTTATTATGGTACAAGTACATACGATACGAAACAATCAGACAGAGTCAGAGAGCCAAGCACTTGGACGGAAAGACAGACAGGCAGATATTAACTATTACATGATTCACATTGTGTGCAGTTATTTGGTGGTTTGTTGCACAAAAATCAATGAAAATTGTTTCTCCGTTTGTTTGTTTAATTTTTTTTTCTTCGTATTATTGCATGTGTACGTATGTACGTCCAAAAATTGTATTTATATTTATAAGTATGCCTGATTTCTTATGCTTGTATTTGTATAAGAGTACTTGTGTACTCGTATGTTTAAGTGTATTTAGTGATTTCTTGCTTTTTAGCTTTTGATAGAGTGTGGGAATTAATTTTTGGTTTTTCAATTGGCGAAATGCGCCATGCATAAAATATTACACAGAAGTATGAAATGAAAAATGTATGTATTGCTAAAACTATTAATGAAAATGGCTTCTAAGGAAAAAACTTATTGTTGTGTAATTAATTTTTGAAAATTTTTATACATTTTTTTTTTTTCTTCTCCTCTTCAAATGATTCTTTTATGATGTTTCCGATTAGTTGGGTTAAAGTCCATACAAAATTACAAAAGTGTAAACATCTTAATGTTAACAGAAGATTAAACTAAAAAAATTTTTATTTTGAATAATTTTTAAATAAAAGTAAAACTAACAGTAACTATTGTTGATTGAAATAGTAACATGAAAAGCTGTTTGGGATTTTTAAAAGCAACACACCATAAATTTACTAGGAAACGACTCAGATAAAGACACAAATAAATAAATAGGTTTGCAGGATGGACTACTACAAATTGTATAAATCCAGGACAATTCTTCACAACAATTTCTGCATTACATTATTTGCATTTCTACACTCAAAAAAAAAAAAAAAGACGTGTGGCACTCGGGGGCTACCGCGGTAAAGCTATTGCATAGCATTTTTTATCAACTTGTGCAATTTCAATTTCAGCTTTCTAGCTATACTGGAAGTGCCCCAACAAAGAAGGGCACCCTAGTTCCCCCAGGTAAAAAGTGCCTTACCTTAGTATCCTATGTCCTTCTTCTAGTTCTAAGCTACCTGCCCACCAGTTTTCAGCCAAATCAGTTTAGCCGTTCTTGAGTTATAAATAGTGTAACTAACACGACTTTCTTTTATATACATATATAGAAATCCCCTCCAAAACCCAGAAATCCCAAAAAATTTCCCGGGAAAAGGTGGCAACACTGGACGGGAATTCCCAAAAACTTGACAAAAATCCACTCAAAATCCTAGAAATCCAGGAAAATTTCCCGGGAAAAGTGGCAACACTGGAAATTTTTTAAACAGCAACACTGTATAGTCATCATACATAGACTATACAAAAAAGAAGTTTTCACTTCAAAAAACAAAAGACTTAAGAAACAAACGTTTCAAAATTTCTTGATTCGGTCGCCTCAAAGCCCGCGATAAGACCTATGCAATAGCTTAAAACCATTTACTAAATTTAAGAAAAAAAAGTCCCTGCAAATAGTTTAAAAGTAGAATAATTTTATTAATAGGTAGAACATTTTTTCAAATCAAATGTAATTTTCTTATAATAAAAAAAATTATTAAGTTGTGAATTTTTTATTCGAACTGAGTGATATTTAATCAAAGAAATTTTTAATTTTTCAGGCTTAAGTTCGTTAAGAGCCACTAACTAGATTTTTCTTTCTAATTTAAATAATAATTTAATTTATAACAAAATTATATTTAGAGAAAACGAACTTAAGCCTGAAAAATTAAAAATTTCTTTGATTAAAAAAATTATATAATCATGATGTCACTTAAAAAAAATTCTACTTTAAGGACATTTTTATTTCATTTGAGTGCGCATTTCCTAAAAGTAAGAGTGTTTTTTTGAAATGAAATTATTTGTAAAAAAAAAAATAATTTAGCAAATGACTTACTCCTGAATAGTTCATACAAATTTGAATACTTACATATAAACGGAAAATAGCTAGGCTCAATTTAAGTTTTTATTTCGTTCCCCCAAATTGGAAATTTTTCAAAACTTAAAGAAAATAATTTTTTTTGTATTAGTTTTAATTACTATATAAGTTCAAAAAATTATTACTTTTAATGTAAAAAATTTTGAATTCAGTACTTATGTACAGTGGCTGGTACCAGATAGCAAGGTGCAGCAGTGTGTGGTGGTTAGAGTGTTTATCTACTAAACCGAAATTCCTAAGTTCGAGTCTCAAAAGACTTAAGTCTTATCAAAAATCTTTTGATCACCCTCATATCAGATAATACAACTTTTATGTTGTAAATAAGCATTCCGGATGTTCCAGCGCTCTGATAACATCAAAAACGTTGTTGTAGCAGATGGCTGGTTCAGAAGAAGGTAAAACAAGGACATGAAAAATGCGCAGCATTATGGCAGATGTGACGCACATGAAGAAATTTTTAAAAATTTTGGGATAAACACTTAACTTTTTTTAGTAAATATTTTTCTAGTTTTTAGTAAAAATTTCCTGTTAAAGATGATATTGGGGCCATACAACAAACAATTGGAAATCAAATTAAGTAAAATTTCAACATTTTAGATCATCTTTTTTTAGTGTATTGAGTAGTTGCTTATTTTACAGCGATCCAATTTAAATATTTAGTTTTTTGTTACTTCTTTTCAATTAAAATTTTACATACTTAAGGGGCTGTGCACATATTACGTAACGCTGTTTTCTGAGATTTTACATCCCCCCCCCCCCCCCCCACCACACCGTAACGCTTTTTAATAATTTTTCAATGCACAATTTCCAATCCGTAACAAATCTTTAACCCCCCGTCGTTTTTATTTTATGTGACACATTTACAATGCTGTGACAGAAAACTGCCTGAATATACGAGTATATCTTTAAATTCTCAGTAAACTATACAATTTTAAATATATTTATTTCAGAATATTATCGTTGTGGTTTTATCAATTTCCATGATACCTAGCTGTTATGCACACTTTCCTTTCAACCACCAGTAAATTTTAAACGAAAAACTACAATTTATAAATGAGCCCTTTATTTTGAAAGTGGCATAACTTGGCCATTAACTCGATTTTTTTGAAAAAGTGACTTATACCATTTTCAAAATAAACGGCTGATATATATATATATATATATATATTTAAACAGAAATATTTATATATCCTGTATTTTAATTATTATTATTGAAATTCTTTTATTTATAATTTCATTTCATTCATTTATTTCATTCTTCAAAGAAAACTTTAATAGTGTCTAAAAAATATTCCATTAGAAAATTTTGCAAAACTTTTCTTGTGGTTTATAAACACATATCAGCAAGGAGAACAATATAATTTATTTTTAATTTAATCAACCGAGTTCAATTTTAATTGCTTTAGCATAAAATTTTTTTCTTAAACTGATTTATATTCAATGCAATTAAATGGTATGAAATCATACAAATAATTTTCCATCATTTTAATAAGTAGTTATTTATAATTACTAAAAAGAAAAAAGTCAGACTAGAAATTTTCTTTAAAAACAATTATGGTCCATTAGATATTGACACTTGTTATTTTCAAGCTAAAGCGAACATTTATCAAACAACTTTTTGCTCATCTTTTTGTTTTTTTTTTTTTTTTTACCAAACACTAATGAATAACTTGGCAAACAGTAGAAAAAGGCGTTTCTGAATCAGAGTCATCAAGATGTAGAATTAGAAAAGAAAAAAAAAAATAAATAAAGCTAAGCAAACGGTTTTATTGATGAGCTAAAACAATTAAAGCAGCACACAATTGCAGTTAGAATTTTAAATCAGGAAAATAAAATAAAATTAAATCAAAGAGAAAAAATTATAAAAATAACACAAAATCAGCTCATGCTGGCAAAATGATGAATGATGGCGAGAGCACAGAAAAAAGTGGCAGGGAGTGGGTATGAATTTTAAAACAATTGCTACTGCAAAAATATTTTATTGCATGAAAGCTGGCGTAGTACAGTTACAGACATTCGCTTAAAGGCAACTTGTTTTTTTTTTTAACACATAAAAATTAAGCTGGTAATAAAACAATGAATAAAGACCTGGGTTCGATTCCAAGTGAGTTAACATCATCAATTTCTCTGATGTCCTTTAGTATTTCATTGTATTAATAGTTTTTGCAAGTATTATGATGGCATAGCACTGACCACTAAAACTTTTCTGGCACCAATTTATGCAGTTCTCCTCCTTCTTCGGTTAGCGAAGTAAGACAATTAATAAAATTACTGCTCAATGCTTCTACTTAGCTCCAGAGGCGCTGCAAAACTGCTCTAAAATTTAAAAAAACGCGCAGTAACGGAGTTGTAAATGACGATGACATCAAAAGGATATGTCTCTTTTCAGTCGCATAAAGTAGTTTAAAAAACCAAAAGAGTATTAAAAAAACCTTTTAAAAATCATCAAATCAAATTTCAAAAAACAAACAATACATCCAAGAAAAACTTTTCAATGTTTTATATATTTTTTAAGTTATAAAACTAAATTTTGCCATACGCCCTTAATCAAATACTCAAGACTTATGTGAAAGAAACATAAATCGTATTTATAACTATTTTTGGTTTGCAGCTACAATTAAAACTATGAAAAAGGTAATTATTATTATTAATTAAATAATATCGTAGATAACTTAAAGGCAGACGATTTAATGAATTGTTATTCCAACTCGTGACTGGCAAGAAAATAAACTGAATATAAAGAAAAAATATATATACTAAATATAGTATGTACGTATGTTTTAACATAAGTAATATATGGAATTATTATTCCATTAGGATGGAGTAGAAACTAAAACCCCTACATTAGATATTAAGTTTGTGTATTAAGAGATAAATAAGAAGTACACACTTGTTTTGAACTAAAACTGAAACTTATTTTAAACCATTTTCGGGTAATGTCATACAAATGTCGCACATTGGCCTTAATTTTTTGCACAGCAAAATTTTGGGAACATTTTATCCAAAACGAATTGTAGATTTAAATTTAGTGTCCCAAATAATCTTGGAAATAACTTTTTTCCTTTTTAAAAATTTAATTAAAACTTTCTTTCAGAAATAACAAACCAGAGGTGTAAGTAAGCTTATTATTTATTCACTTAATACTATGTTCACACGGACAGAAATTATAGAGGTTCGCGCTCTCATTCTTGGTTCGCGGGCCAACCTTGATTGAACCTACATGTTTCGCCATACAAAATTTTGAGAGCGAACCTACGTGTTTCATTTTGAACCTTGTTGCGAACCCGTATAATTTACTATCATCTCTAATTTTGATAACAAATTATCGCTAGTTTATCTGAACTAGTTGTGCAAAATTATTTTAACAAAGAAAAACAATTGATAAGTGCTAAAATTTAATAAAAACATTGAACAAATATAAAGCATATATTTATATTTATGTAAATAATTAAATAAAATGAAAAAGCAATAAATAGTCAATTATATTTTAAACAATAAAAGAATGTCGAAGTACGAACCAACATAGAATATGTCGTGAGAACACATGGGTTCGCCATCGAGGTTCACGGAGCGAACCTAGTGTTTCAGTTTGTCGTGTGAACATAGTATAAAACAAAACTTTTACTATTTATTGAAAATTTGTTGCACATGATTTCTTGATCGCACTGGACCAACACTATGCGTGAAGTGTACTTATGTATGAAATATAATTCACTTTTCTTTCACGTTATTTTTTTTTTTTTTAATTTACAAATGGAAATGCTTTTAAGCAGAAAAATACCTAAAGTATAAAATAGCTAAAAAAAAAAATAAATACTTATTAATTATTTATTATTCAATTAAATTGTGCATGTGGATGTTGCAAAATTACAAATAAAATTTTCGCAATAAAAATAAAAATATTTTATTTTATTGCAAATGAAAAAAACCCAATTAATATGTTTTGCAATTATGGTTGATATGTTTCCTTTAGGTGTTACTTGTTTAAAGTTAAAACTTTTCGTCATAAAATTAAATGTTTCAAAAGATATTCTGCTTTCTGGAAAAATTCTGGTCCTACTCTCATTGTGAATATGCCCAATAAATTCGAAAATTCGAATTAACTTCGTTGTAATTATTCATTTACACAATAGAGCTAAATGCAATACTGATTATTAGGGTGGGTCAATTTGTTTGGGACCGAAAAACATGACAAAGCGTATAGCAAGGTCGTAATCTACGGAAAATTCTAAGTACTTTTCCCAAAGAAACCATGGTTCTAAAATCAAAATCCAGCTTTCGGTTTTTTAAGAGAAATTTTGGTGCTTTGGTGTTATTTTAACATAAACCTCCTAAACAATTATTTGGGTAAATAATTTTCCTGTAACGCTGGAAGAGGGCTTATTTTAAAGGAAATTTTCTCAGCTTTCTATATCTGTCCTCATTTATAGAAAATTATTTACCCAAATAATGGTTTTGAAGGTTTATGTTAAAATAACAATAGTCCTGAGCACCAAATTTTCTCTTAAAAAACCGAAAGCTCGATTTTGATTTTAGAACCATGGTTTCTTTGGGAAAAGTTCTTTGAATTTCCCGTAGACTACGATTTTGCTATACGCTTAGTAGGCAAAAAAATTGACCCACTCTACTGATTATACTTCCTTAAGTAAGAATGCAATTAGATATAGAAATACTTCGACGGTTTCAGGTGTACAGAATTTTGTTAAAATTACATATTTTTAATATTTTATATTATTATTACGAATAAACGTAATTGTTATTTGAACTTTTAATAATGTATAAATGAGCAATTATTATTATGAGGCTTAAGTTCAGTTTCATTGAATGAATGAAAATTCAAATTACTATGAGTTTTTTTTTTTTTTTTAATTTTGAAAAACATTAGCAAGTGCAATCAGATTACCAGAAATTCAGCTTGGGATCATCACAGTGATGTGAATATCCCTAATATTGAGAGAAAAAGAACAATACGTTATAATTGCAAAGTAAAATACTTTGAGTATAACGGACTATGAGAATTTGTTGAATATTAGTAGTAAGCAATCAGACATGGGGAATTTTTTGGGAAAAATTGTTTCAATATGTAAAACTAGATTAAAAATTAATTAAATTAATTCTCGTATTCTATTTGTATTTAAAACTTGGTTAAATAGTTGATATTCTTCCCAATAAGTATCCACTTTAAGAAAATTGTAAAGATGGACAAATGAACGCTGATGAGAGGTGTAGCGGCCTTGAAATCGGTATACTGATACGTTCTGCTAATCTGATTGAAAAATGACCCACCTACAAAATACAGAATCCTAATAAAACCATCTGATTTCAATGATGCAACCAAAAATTTCCTTTAATATCAATATTATTCTCATAGGAACGTTTGGCCAACCATTTATGTCTAAATGTAAAGAAAATATGTGATCGTGGCAGAATTGCCAGCTTTGTCGAAAAAAATGTAGTGTTGCTTTAAGTGATTAATACCCACCGAAATTTTAAGATGGACCAATTGAACTATAAGAATTTAATACAACTGATTTATTTCCATGAAAGCATGATTTGATTACACTGATATCATTTAATAATTTTTAGGTGGTCTTAGATTAGGGTTCAACAGCTTCTGGCTCCTTTTACGTTCAAGGACAAAACTGTATGTACCGTCTAACACCAAAACTTTCTTCGCACTTCATCGAAAGTTTCCTTTTCAACACGTTAAATAACTTGTCACAATTTTTATCCATTAACACGATCCGGGCACTGATACAACCACTGATTACTGGAAACTTGTCACTGTGAACTTTAAAGACCTTTAGTACTACCTGATTTGTCTCGCCTTTCCAGTACTGCAACATTAAGAATGTCGAACATCTCAGCCTGGAATATGCTCAGCATATATAGACATCAGAATAGAATATTTGCAATTTTGATCTGTATTTAAAGAAATTGTAGCGCTCATGTATCATATTAAATTGAAAGTGATGGCGTAGTCCTACAAACATCTATTTTAACGTTCCCATGGTCAATTTTTAAGGACTTTGCTTATTCATATCAAAAATTTATAATAAAACAATTCTTTTAATTTTGCGGTAATTGAAATATTGTAATATATCCCTATAAAAGCTGCTGTTATTATTTTTATATAAAAAATGGATATTTTACTCGAAAGAAACAGAATTTATAATATTTAAAACAAGATCTAAGTAATTAGAACAACTATTATATCTATCAATTCGCTTTTAAAAATGCACCCTGTGACGTCAGAAAAATGTACTGATGAATTTGTTTTAATATCTGAGAAAGATAACAAAAAATAAAATCGAATAAATATGGCGAATATAATCAAAAGTGCTCTCAAGTTCATCTATAATGAATTCGCCTTCTTTTATACCGAATTTTAATTAAATTAAGGAAAAGTTGGTAATTTTGGTATCTCTTTTGGTTGTCGTTTTGATAAATTCGGTATATACAAAGGTTATGCGAAGTCAACACGCAAAAAAAAAAAAACATGGTTGATGGAATCATCACGCAAACTATCATTGTTCAGATTAATGATTACAGCTACTATATATTGCATTTGTCATCTAAGGAACATAATATCTTCTTCATAAATCTCCCTCTGACAATACCATTGTATGAACATAGTATCACAGATAACCAGAGATGACACGAGACGGAAGATTTTGCATACTTGTTTGTATACACTCATACAAACGTGGGTTTTGGTTTTTTTCTTTGTGCTGTCTTTCTATCCAAATTAAAATTATAAATCGCAAAACTAATTAAATATCCATATATTTCTCTAATTCACATTAAAAATATTATTAATTAATTAATTTAAGTTGGTTTTCACTGATCGTTTGTATTTTATCACTATAATATCTGCAAAATATCAAAATTTATCAAGTATGTATGTATGCATGAGTGTATGTAAGTTAAAAAACACCACCATTTGGCAAATTTCCAGCATATATGTACGTATGTATATAAATTTAATATACTGAAGAACATATTTTGCGTTTATTTTGTGCCATTTTACTTGCTTTTTTTTCTTTAATTTTGTGCATATTTAAACATACCCTGTTTATCACTGTGACATCTGCAAAATATCAGAATTTATCAAGAATATATATGTTTGTGTGTAAGCAAAAAACCACCAAAAAAACACTAAATTGTTTTATCACTTTATTTTCGAATTATATGCCGTAAATACTTAATATTATTACATTTTATTAAATTTAAGCGTGCTTTCATGTAGCATTTTCCACTAAAAACTGAACTTTTTTTTTGCTTTTCGTTTTGTTTATCTTCATAACAAACACACTAATGTTGTCTCTTTTTCACGATGCCGGGTTATGATAAATAAAATATGATCGAAGTCCAATTTTTTTTTTTGTCATCTCTGGGTATCTGTGATAGTATGCTCTGCAAATGCTGAGAAATTTGAGCGCATTATAGTAATTATGAAAATATTTTTTTCCTGTTTTATGTAAACAATTTGACATTTTGCTAAGATAAAATAAAAATGCATAAACAAATACATATTAAATTAAATTAAATTATATTTTTGATAAATATTTTTATTTGAAAATATTTATCAAATAAACTTTTCTGGAGAAATTAAATTTAATAAAATTCAAAATAATTAACTTATTCATCAGCATATTTATGTAAAAGCAAATCTTTTGCACTTCCGTAGTATTTTTTTTCGTCATGCTGCAAAGAAACATACATTCGTATATTTAATTCACTTAATATTTTAGTATGTACTCGTATATGTACCTTGAACCACTGATGTTGAAGACTTCAGGTGCACTTTTATTTTGTTGTAAAATTAAGTAACATTCATCATATAATTATAATTTTAACATTAATTTTTTCACTTAACATCTCCTCGTCTTATTAAGTTCTATGAACGACTGAAGTTACATACGATTGACAGCTATTTTGTTTCTTTTCAGAACACAAACAATGTATGGTCTCAATAAACTTTTAATATTCTCATTTGCAAAAGGTACTCTTGTAGCAGCGAAAATACTTTTTTTGATACATTAAATTTTTATGGGACGAAACCCAGAATGATTATTTTATTGTCGTTTCAAATATTTTAATAACTGAAGAATGTTTAATGCAACCATATTTGCTTAAATGAATAATTATTTTGTTGTGGCAGATATACTTACTTGACATGAACATTTTGCAATCATGTCTTTTCTCTGCGTGAAGGGTAAAACCTATTAACGAATATATCTTTAAAAAATGTCATACTAATAAGATATTTCCAAGTGTTCTAAAAACTGTAACATTAATTTTTTATATACTCTTTAAAGAAATTTTAAAAAACCTATAAATATATTGCATATTGAATTGCACTATTACACACTGTATCCAACTAATAAATAATAGTGTAGGCTTTAACTGTAAACTAATATTTAATAACAACCACATGCCAATTTATACTGACATTTTCTTTAAACAAAGTATATTAAATGTTTGTCTGATTATTATCGCTTTACCTGTTTCAACGTATTAATATGTTTTTTTTTTTTTTTATTTAATTTTACAATTAAGATGTTTCTCTATTTCATATAATATTTTTCTTTTTTTTGTTGCTCCTCTACTGGCTTAACAACATTTTATGCATAATTTTATTTATTTATAATTTTTTTTTTTATAGAAACGGAAAATAGTTAATTTATAAAATTTTTACAGATCTCAACTTTCCACTGAGAAAGTGTGTATGTGTGTATTGACAAAGCTTCAATTTCCTACATGCATTCAGACACAAAGTAAATTGAAGTAGAGTAATTATTATGAACAAACATTAATTAAACTAAATTAACTACATGATATGAAAACTAAACAAAAGATTACACACACATTTACACTCGCAGTAGCAAGAACGATGTTAAATTAGTTTATAAATATTAAAACTGTGAAAACCCCGCCACCATAATATTTTTTATAAATTATTAATTGTTCAGCTATAAACATTATTATTGTTTTGTATGATACACTCGTACTTATATTTAATTTAAGTATGTAACATTTGCACTTCATAAAGTGTTATAGCCTTCATTTAATACAAAAAAAATGTGATATTGAGTGTGAAATGTTTGAAATAGAAAATGTAGTAAAAATAACAGCATGATGACTATTTGTTAATACTATTAGATAAACTTACAATAGTTTTAATATATTTTGAAACACCGAATTATCGCAAAAAAACTTTTGATGGAAATAAAATAAACTTAAGCAACCGATAAGCTTCTTCGCACTCTCCTGTACGCGGTCGAGTAACTTCAAAATAGACTTTGAATGCACCGGCCCATACATGAAAGTTTTGTTCTACAAGGTTTTCCAATAAGAGTGATATGATTTCTTAAAAAAAAAAACACACTTATTGTTAAAGAAATTGAAAAGTTTTTTATTTAATGTAAAGTACAATTGATACAACTAAGTTCGAAATAAAACGTCATTCAAATGGCCTCCACGACTTCTTCTGCAATAACGAATTCGATGAACCCAATTTACGAGCACTTTTTCCACTAAATCAAGTCGTATGTCATGAATGGCACGTTCAATATTGACTTGTAAAGCTTGAAGAGAGTCTGGTTTATTTCGAAAGACCAATGACTTCAAATAACCCCACAAGAAATAGTCTAATGATGTTAAATTATAACCTCTTGCAGGCCATTCAAAATCACAATTTCTTGAAATAATTGAATCTACAAACTTTTCTCGCAATAATTCAATTGTTGTTGCATTTGCTGTGTGGCACGTAGCCCCGTCTTGTTGGAACCAAATCTTGTCAAGATCAACTTCTTCCGATTTCGGCCATAAAAAGTTGGTTATCATCGATTATGCCGCTCTCTATTGACAGTTACGGTGTTACCAGCTTCATTTCGAAAGAAGTACGGACCGATGATTCCACCAGCATTACTTCGAGCGGTTCTTTGTCTTATTGGCATTTGAACATTATGGAAAGAAAGCTCAGAATTTTCATTTATTCGACGAATAGCAAGCACACTTGGACGATTATTACGAACATAAAATGGTAAAAGCGAACGAAAAGTTTCAATTGGAGAACGATTATTTTGATAAAAAAAACTGAATAATTTGTAAACGTTGTTCTTGATGAAATTGTAAACACTACTGACAGATCATGACATATTACAAATGGCCGAAACGTCACTTCAAAGTCATATCATCCCTATTGGAAAACCTTTTATTTGCGGTAAACTATAGGTGGCATATGTATTGGGGAGATCAGATAACAAAGCCCTGACATTTCAAGTCCTGATTATATGTACATACCTTGCTAATATATTTCTGCCATCAACTTTCTACATCAGATTGATAATAATTTTGTTTCAGAAATATTCTATTCAAAATTATTTGGCTCTCAAATTGACATATTCTAGTGATCTCCCTGTTTGCCTTTAATTAATGTCGCCTACAAACAATTCATCATTACCAGTCATTCCACATCCACCAAATAATCCACCATTGGATAAAATATTTAAAAATAAAAAAATATATGAATACTTGTTCTTCAGATTTATGTTTGACAAACTTATTTTTGTTTTAGAAATATTTTGCATTTTTCTATAAAACCATATAATTTCTTATAAATGATTTGTTTTAATTTTGTTTTTAGTTTTTTTTTTTTTTTGCAGATCTAGAGCACTGATATCATATATTTTCATGTTAATTGATACACTACGAATATTTTTAAAGTCTAATAGATTTTGTGTATTTTATTTATAGATATTTTTATTTCTTTAAATACCGCAATTTATGAATTATTAATAATTTTGCATCCAATTAAATGAATAAAACTTATTTGAATTAAATAAAGTTTGGACTTTGTCAAAACAACTTTATTACAATATTATGAAACTGTGCAACCAATAAATACAAACAAATCAATAGTATGTATGTTGATTTGCTTACTGTTGATTACTTAATTGTTAGTTTAATACTATTCAATACATTTTGTTTGGCTGCTAAATACTATTCTATAATTTTAAGGTACTTTTTATAGAGATGTGCCATTAGCACTCTTAGACATAGTTGTGTGTAGCTAGCTTGTTAACTATATTATAAACTACCAATAACCGGTGTCTTTTTCTACCTGCCTTTTCATTAAATAGAACTAAAATTTATACTAATCACCCCCTAACCATTTCAGCCGACACCACTCATAAAAATATTCATATTGTTGCACAATTCATAACTTATAAACAATCAAAAATCTCCCAAATAAAAAGGAGAACAATTAAAAAACATATAAAACTTTAAATCTTTAAAAATATTTTGAAATTCTGACAATAGTTAACAAACACGTTGTTTCCTCGCCCATTATTTTGCAAGAATTTTTATTTGTGAGTCATGAAAATATTTTCATTATATTTTATTTTTATTTGGAGTGGATTGCAAACGCACTGTTTTTGCTTTGTTCTTAAATTTTTACGAATATCAGTAGTTTTCTATAATTTATTACGTAAAAATATTGACATTATAGATCGTAGTTTTTTGATTTGTTTTTTTTTTGTAAATAACAACACAGAAATTCCTTTGTATATTCCATTAAGAATTTTCAATTATGAACGAGGTTTTAAAGTTTTCCAATCAATTGTGTGTATTGTTGTTTTACTCAAAATACACTGACACAACCCCTTATATGTAACACATCAAATAGTCATATGATCATAGTTTGTGGCACGCTGTATAAAAAACATATGTATATAGTCGTTGTGTACTGACGACGCATAAAATAAACAATGGAATGCATTTTTGTTTTGCATTTTTTTCCTTTACACTTTTAATCACCTCATATACGATTGTTAGAAATTTTAAATGCTACAAAATGCTGGATATCTTAGATTCGTTTCTTCGATATGCTGCTGTGTACTGCAATTTTGGTTTTTCGAAGGAATTATATAAATATTTTTTTTTTGATATTATAATTATAATAAGTACATTGAATTCTTATGATTTAAAAGATACATGCTAATATTTTGTCAAATAATATTTATTATTCAAAAAATTGTCAATCAATCAGTGCTTTGTCTTGATGAAATTGTTAATATTGTCATGCAATATAAAGGTTTGTAATTAACAATAAATTATAAAGTGGTTTAGTAAAATTTCATGGTCTAAATTGTAGATTTTCTTTGCTAAAATGCTTTCACAGTAAAGCTAACCAAAGCTTGTTAATTTTTTTTTTTTAATTAGGACCAGAATTTAGAGGATGACCCCATTGTATGCAGTGCATTGTGCCGGAACTCAGAGAGAGTTATAGAGTAGAGAAGATAGATGTTGAAAATGTAGAAGGCTTAACTCTTTTACTACTCCACTTTGTGTCTCCGGTGTTGAGGCGCTCCGGTGTTAAGTAGACGCATTAACTTTGTAAAGCTGTATTAGCAGGCATTTTATTAACTGTTTTATTTCGCCGATGTTTCTGCTAACCGACGAACGAGGCGATGTTGTGTACAGTAGCTTAGCACAGCATCAATCGCTGTCGGAACAGTTTTTCAGAGACCAGTGCTATGCCTTCATCACTTAAATAGTCCGACAACAATTAATACCATGTCTCACTAATGTACATTAGAGAAATTAATGATGTTGATTGACTTGCTTTGGCCAGGATTTTAAGCCAGGCCCCAAGGCCATTGTTTGCTTCGTAGTTAACGCGCTAACCACTTCAGTCAATACCATCCTCAAAAGATAGTGTAAAACACATTACCATTCGAAATAAAAATTGCTTCCACTGTGATTTCCGTCATCTAATTGTTATTGTTTAATTTATTTAACCACTTTCATGAATAAAAATCCAAAAAAAAATCTCTATTTTCTATCATTGAAGCATTTAACTAACATGATAAAGCCTCTTTTATCCTTAGGCTACCACTTAATGATATTACTAATACCATCAGGGAAACATGTGATCACCCATCTTATTCTGTGGCGTTGTAGTCTTGTGCAAAGATAGATAATACTATTAAAAATTTTTTACTCTCCTTGCAGATCCTGCAGAAATCGAGAGTGCCTTTTCCACATGCTAATTCTGGCTCTAACTGAGTACAGACCAAAAAAGGTCCCTTTTTAGGTCCCTCGTACTGCCTTCCTTTTCATTTGGTGTCATATTTCAGGTCTTCCCGACTCAATAATCTTCCCAACTCATCGAGGACTGGTTGATCCGAGTTCGATACATAGTCACGGCAAGTCAATTAACATCACAAATATATCTAATGTGCTTTGGTGCAGCATTGTACTAATTTTTATTGGAATGTTTAAGTGATGAAGGCATGGCACTCGTCACTAAAAATACTGTACGTACACTAAAAATACTGTACGTGTACACTAAAAATACTGTACGCGTACACTATTCCGACAGTGATTGATACCTTTTCGGTTCTCACCGAAGTAAAAACATGTATTAAAGAACTGATTTCTCACACTGCTTAATTATATTTAATGCGGATGGTTAACACAAGAAGAGCTGCAACAATGCGATCAATAACGGAGTTGTAAAATAATTAAACTTTTTCTACATTTTTACCATTTACCTTCTCTATCTTAATCCTTTCTTCCCAGTTGTGGCACAATGCGTTGCATGACTAGGGGTCATACCTTAAGTTTTGGTCCTTAAAAATTGAACTAATCCCACACGATATTTTTTTGTCATTTCCATTTCCTTTTTGATAATTTCAGCTCAACAAATCTTTCAATGACATTTCCATTAAGATCGCATAAGCAAACAAAATGCGCTATATTACACTTTTTTACACTTATTAATTATAGGGTAATCGTTTTCCGTTGTAAAACTATTTAACTTTATTTAATACAATTATTAACTTTTTACATGTGTGTAGATGTAGATGTTTCTTAAATTAAGTCGCACTTGTGTGCTGTATTAATTTAAAACTAAATGTCAGTGTAAATATTTTTTTTATCTCATTCTCTGAAATTGCCTTTGAAATTTAATGCGGCTTTTGTTGTGTTTGCAAGTTTTGGTAAGTGTCTGCCGGTCTAAATTGTTAACAAAGTATTTTTGATTTAATGTTTTGTAACTGGCAAATATTGGTGTTATTAATTGAATATTTATGCGTTTGATGTCATCACACGATGGTCATCATCGTTATTGGAAATTGAAAACCCACTTGCAGCAAAATAACAAAAAAAAAAAAAAAAAAAAAACACAGGCAAAGCTATTTGTAAATATCATCATCATTATAATGCGAATATTAATATATTACATACTTTAATACTGCCTTGATTTTTTTTTATACAATTAACTATTCTAGACTTATTGAGTTGAGAGTTTTGCTATTATTTCACCCAAGATAAATAACAAATAGTGTGCTGCTAGTTAGAAGACCAGACCAGATGTATGTATGTATCATACGGTACTGGCTTAAATGGATTGTAAGCAAGAAAATAAAATAGCTTAGCATCAAATCAAATTCAACTTAAAGTTGTCAATAAAATTATATGATTAATGATGGAATTACATCAATGAGTAAACTAGTATTGTTGTAATGCTGCTTTGTGCACCATTTTAAATGTCAAAGTATTATTCAATTTAAAATTTATAAAAATGTTTGTGTGTATTATTAAAAATTAATCTTTGAAATTTATAGAATCTTGAAATCATGCTTAACTCTTTTTTGTTTTGCTTTTACTGATATCAGTCGTATTATGGGCTTAAGTGGAATTACGACAATTAGATGACTTGTTACAAAAAAAAAAAAAATACTATTAGAATCTTTATTTGATTGGTTTAATGTCGTCTTATGAAGGCGTAAACAAATTTCCTTGTTGTTAATGGCTTAAACTTAAATCTTTATAATCTCAGTTATCGATATAATGCGTAGTAACTAAAAGCTTTAGCAGTTTAAAATTTTTCGAGCTTTCATTTAATCCTTAAGCTTCGCATTGTAAAAGCGAAACCCACTTGAATTTATATGTTATTTTTGTGGCCTCCTTTTCTCTAATTTATCGCAGTACAAAACTTCGATAGAAAAGTAATAAGAAAAACTGGTAATACACACATCCTTCACTATTTGTACATGGCGATGTAATTGCGACATTGACTTACATATAACAACTTTAGAGCAATTTAGAGCATATTAAATATTAAAAACATAATAAAAATTCAAATTCTCTGCTTAGTATTGAACATGTAATCGCTGGTCTACACAACAATTCTTTGTTTACAGGAATAAGATTTGGTTTTTTACAAACTCTCACGCCAGAAGTTGAACTTCTGAATATTGGAATGTTAAGCACAGACACTACTACTGTGCTTATGAACTAGTTTCTGTAGTTGATGGTGGAATAGTTCTGTATGATGTATGATGACCTGCAAATATTGTTCTGAGCTTTTAAAATTCAACAGTAATTTTAAGTTAAAACGACGTCATCTAGTGAAGAGAAAAAATTGTTGTTACATTGTATAGACACTTAAAAAAAATACATAAATTGGAATATGAGCTCCAGATTCGAAAAGAATATCGTAGGTAAGAGATTAGGATCAAACCAAGAGGTTATCATTAAAGCAAATGACAATGGAGAATGTCTCGAAATAGTTTTTGTTTAGATTAAATAAAAAAACTCATTATTACGCTGGAGTAAATGTGTAAAATTTAAGAAATAATATGTTAAGCAATTAATTTTGATTTTTTATGGAAATCTTAAAATTTATCAAAATTTGGTCTTATAAAAGTATTTGCGCTTGGCCGGCTGAAAATTTTTAAATGAAGAAAATAAGTGATTCTTTGGCAAGCGCCAGCTTAATTTAGGTGAAGTCTATCCTGTACGTGACAGCAAAAAACGGAAATCAGATTTAGATTTAGATATTTAACTTATCATAGCAATCAATTTGTTTATAAAATAGGATTTTCTTGCAGACCCGTGTAATCAGTCATGCAAATGATTTTTTGTCAGTTCCAGTCCTCCTTAAAACTTCGTTATCGATGTATTACCGAGTAGATTTACACAGCTTAATATTCAAAATTGTCTAGAACTAAATGCCTCTAATGTTAATATTAATTTTGTTGAACAGTGTAATTATTAGCACAATTATATTTTTAGCGGTATTTTTATCCCAGATGGGTTATTGCCCTTTAGAAAAACAATTTACTAATATTTTAATTTTAAGTTTCTAAAAGTTATTAAAAATTTTTCATGCCTAAATTCATTTAAAAAACAAACCAATTTTATTAAAATAATTTACAAAATCACAACGGTTTTATTTTACTACCTTTTATTTAATTTCAATAAAACCCAAGATGTTTTTTATTTTATTTAGTTCAAAAGAGAATAATCTTTTGCTAATTATTGTTTCCTAATTTCTGTTCTTGTGAAATTCATTGATTCTATCCATTGTACATCTGTTTGTATTTATTTGTAAGAAGCTTTATTGTTGTAAAAATTTAATGTAACCATTAAAAATTAAATTTGTACGCATTATGGTAATTTTTATGGGAAGTTACTTGGTGTTGAAATTGTTTTTTTTTTTTTTCATTCTGTTTTGAGGCCACACATAAGTTTTAAAGACGTTTTTTTAATTATTTATTTTTCACATTTAGCGTGATTTATTCAATCTTTTTATTGGCATGTTGAGTATTGTAAAAACTTTATAATCAATTCGATTGTTTTAGTTAACTCAGAAAAATAACATACATCACGTACATCAGAAGTAATTAATTTTTTCTATTAGATTCGTCAGATTTTCAGTTAATATTGATTTATATACTAAATATTCGGTTAAAACTGACTATGCATTTCAATGTTAATAAGACTTAGGACGCGAACCCCTTTTTTTCCTGACCCACGATATCGATCTGCATATATCGTTCGCTGGATTTCTAGACGTAAATAAATTAATTTGCATTTTACTAATAACCAATTTTAGTGTAAGTTATTATTTGTTTACTGTTTTAAAATTTTCATATTAAAAAAGTTTTTGAAAATTTCAAAATTATTTCTGATTCTCATCTTCTCTGCATGCTAGTGCAGCGCCTGCACCACTGTTCTTATATAGTCCGATAATTTTTCAATAATAACCATCCATAATCTTAATTCTAAATGAATTTAATAAATATTTACTAGGACTCCTAACTGCTTAAAGCTTAGATCCCACTATCGGCACAATGTACCGATTTTCGTCGGCAATAAAGTCCTAAGTACTAAACCAAAATTGCATTATTTCTTAATTAATTCTGAATTAATTATTATCAATGCAGTGTGGTGCAATTATGTCTTATATTTAAATTAGTTGACAAATAATGCAAATTTAGCTTATTACTTATAACTTTATATCAGTGAGCCGACCTCACCTGTGTGAATGTATGTGTTTGGAGTTATCTCTATGCGTGTGCATGTGGAAGTAAGATGAATGTAAATGGGTTTCAATTTAAATATATTACAATTTTATTTAAATTAAGATAAATGAATTTGATTTAATTTCCATGATTTTAGAGTTTTTGAAATAAATCAATTTTATAATTTTTTATTTGTATTTTAAAATGTGGAATGTATGGTTTTAGTTAGTTAATTTTTCAATGATTTAGATTTAATTAGATTTTACAAGATTTAAAGTTTCAATTAAGATTTTAGATCCACTTTTGATGAAAGTTTTTTGATTGAAAAAAGATGGGCTAGCTTGAATATTCAAAATTAAGTGGCTACATTTTATTAACTTAAAAAGAATTAAGTTTGCTCTTCAAAGTACTTGGAATGTTCGAAACTTATATAATTCACAATATTAACATTTCCATGATCTTTAATTTACTTAATTCATTCACAATAGGTTTTATTTCAAGACATATTTATGTCATATATTCTACATAGATCAATAATATAAATTGTAATATCAATAATAATATATAGAAAATTATTTTATAATTTTCTGTATAAAATCTACGATTTCATGACCTGTGATCTGACTTTTGGTGGTTAAAAAGATGAGTATGAATAAATGTTTTACATTATTCTGTTTTCTGTTTCAGTTAAGGGAATTTAAATCCTTCTTTTATAGTAACACTCAGTACACTTAACTAACTTCGATCCGCAATCGCGTTAGAGAAACATCCTTGTAAACGAAAATTTTTAATTTTTAAAGTATTTTTATTATTAATTGTTCTAGTCATACATATAAAGGGAAAAATTTGAATATTTTTCATGTTTTGGAAACGACCTTTTTAATTCTATGGAACTATAATTTAATGCAGTTTCTGCCATTATTTTCGTAATGCTTAGAAAAGTCTCTTTTAGCAAAGATACGACCTACTAAAAAGTAGTGATTCTACTTATGTGATCGATAGTGTATACGAATGATGTTATAAAATCTTTATTTATGAAATATTTAAAAATCATTAAAACACGATTAAATTAATGACATTGTAAGTACTCGGCATGTAGAATAAAAAAACCTTATGCTGTATCTCTACTTATAATTATGTTGTTTACAAAAGTTTATAGAAATTTTCACTTTTATCTAATAAAAAGCTAAGTAAATACTATAAATCATTTTGCGAGCAATAAAAAAACATTTTCTTTTTCATAAACGTGACAATTTATAATTAAATATATACGAGTACATACATATACATGTGAACAAACATCAATTTTTTTATTTTATTAAAAATTTGTTTTATTATTTATTTGTAATTTTTTGTTTAACGTAAATATAATTTTTCCATATGTCATCGCCTGCCAGTATCAATTAATTATCGAATCTTAACCATGACTGTGTGTTGGCGAACAAAAAAAATTATACTTGTATTAAAAATTTTTATATAAAACGATGTCTGTTTGTTTATTTTAATTAAACAATTTATAAAGCATAAATTTTTTTCTATCATATGTTAGACGATGACATTTTGTTTTTCTAATATCATCATGCCACGGTAGCCAGTTGTGAAAATACAAACGGAATCATATGATATGATTTTTTGCTTTATAATCATTGCTTGGGAAAGTTTTGAAAAGCTGTCAATTGACATCTTTCGTTAAGCTTTTTTTTTATGGCAAAAGAATATCTATAAGAAAATACTTTAAATTAATGCACACAGAAAATATGACAAAAACAAATTTAACCACAAAACAGTAAGTTTTAGCCCCCTACTGTGCAGCGTACATAAAAGTATGAAACAATGCCAATATCTTCTTTATATTTAATAGATTTTAATCATCTCTATAACAATTTAATAATATTAAGATGGAGTTATATCCTTCTAAGTATTGCTGCCAAGGTGTTGCAAAGAAAAGAAGAAAATAAGAAATCAGTTTTATGTGACATGAAATCCAAAACTGGTTCCATTAAATCTTATCTGTTCTTTTCTTCTCCTAGTTAGCATTTTCGAAAATATAATTTTGTTAAATTTAAAGAAGTGATAATAATTCTGGCCCAAAAACAGCCGTTTACATTTCAAAAATCTTATTAAACAGATTATAAAATCTAAAGCAAGAGCTTGAGATTCCCGACATAGAAAATATTAAAGTATTTTCTGACACAAAAAAATGCTTAAATTGTCCCATATGAGATTTATTTATTAATCAATATTTCAGTCGGTCACTTACATACATTTCTATGGATCCACTAATTCGAGGGAAAAATTTGCATATCCCTTAAGAGTAAATTATGCGACAAAACTGAACAGAATAACACGATCAAACAAAAAAAAAACGCATTGTTAAAATCGGTCAATAAATTGAGGAGTTATATAGTAAGCTCTCATTCCGACTTCCTGATGAAACCAGTGTATTTCAGGCGGAAATATTGGTCATAAGGGTGGCGTGTAGGGTTTTGATTGACAGGGGTGTCCAACGAAGAGTCGGCATCTTTGTCGATAGCCAAGCGGCACTTCTGTCTCTAAAGTCATACACTACCTTTTCTACTTTAGTTAGCCAGTGCAAAGACGCGCTATCCAGACTAGATAGACAGACTGACGTTACCCTCATCTGGGTTCCCGCACATAGCACCTTCCCGGGCAACGAACAGGTGGATGAACTGGCCAGGGCTGGATCTGCCATGGACGTCTGCACTGCTGAATCGGCAGCCATGCCGTTTGGCAATATTAGAAATCACATTCTCAATTATTACCGGCAGAAAGCTGAAGAGCACGCAGGTTGAGCACGTGCAAGGAGGCTAAGAAAATGTGGCCTTGCTACAACCATAAGCGCACAACACAACTAATTAACAGAAAACGCAGGGACATCTCTTGTCGTAGTATTGACGGGGCACTGGCTAATCGGTAGACACGCTAGCAGGATAGGCCTTTCCTACAATGCGTTCTGCCGTAGTTGCCGGGATCATAGCAAATAGGAAACAGTATTCCACTTTCTTTGCGAATGCCCGGCCTTGCAACTTTCGAGACACAAATTCTTAGGCAACAGCATATTAGACGATCTCTCGGAGATATCAATGATAGGTCAAGGTGACCTAACTAGATACCTCAATTCGACGGGATGGATCTAGTATCATAGTCCGAATCTGCGGTTTAGATTCGGACCTAGATCAGGTTGACTCTGACGAGTGGAGTGGTCTGTAAAAACGAAATCTTATTGATTACACTTGAATGCGTGTGCGTAGCAGGCAGACAAGTAAACCAACCAACCAACCTATATCGTAAACAAAATTTTGTTTAGAAGGTGGGGATCAAAAACAATTTGCCCGGTTAAAGAAAAGATGTGGGGCCGAGCTGTTAGCACACTACTTCCAACAAAAAATACAAAAAACAGTTATGAAAATAGATCTGTAAATGATGAAGTTAAAACACAAAAATTTAGGGGAATAAATTTCCCCCCGATTTTAAAAACAATTTTTTTAATTCAATCGAAACCATTAACGAATTCCAACAGGGGTAAAATATATGCTTCTTCTTGGTTAGGGGACAACTGAAGCCAAACTCTTTCAAATAAAAAGAAGAATTTTTAAAAGGGATCTTTAGTCATAGAGGTTTTCGGGTTTTTGTGTAGTTTAGTCCCATAATTTTTTTTTTAATAAGTCGGAAATTTCTTTCTTTAAGCTATTGATTTGTGAAAAAGCTCCACCATTTATAAATTGATTTTCCAAATTTGTTTTTTATCTACACAATTTTGCTTGCAATTTGATCCTACAAATTTTGTTTTATAAAAATCTAGTAAAAATTTTTAAAATTGGGTAGAACAACAATTTTGAAAACTACCGCTCAATTGCAATTTATTTTGCAGCTTCCAAGATGATGGAAAATAATTTTAATTTCCTTCTTGTGAAATATTTGACCGACCGGCAAAATGGTTTCAGGACGGGTCACTTACTGGATTATATAGGTAGTGGGTACTCAGAAGCCTTTGATATTCTTCGCATAAAAATCCAGTGTGATGTCCGTTGGACTGATCACATTTTTCAAGCAGGAAAAGAATCATTCAAATGCCTCAGTTTTTTACGACTGTGCAAAACTTGCTTCACTCCAACTGATATCCTTATTAGTTACACCACCTCTATTCGAACAAAAATTTAAAACAACTCTAATGTTTGGGTCGGTGGTTCAAAGTCTATTTTAGGGAAATTCGGTCGCTTACTGAAGAGTGCGAAGAAGCTCACCTGTGACGCATCGTCGCAATGTTGGGTATGTTTCACTGTTTCATCGTTACTACAACGATATGTGTTCTAATGAAATCAGGAAATTCGTTCCCGAAACCCGTCATTTTTTACGTACAACACGCTCTTCATAAATAGATTATCCGTTTGTGGTCGATATGACAGTGAATCTTTGCATTACAGAGAACATTCCCACTTTAGTTGAACCGTTTTTCTGTGGAATAAACTTTCCACTGACGTCACTTCTGTCACCTTCATTATGGTAAAATTTAAATAGTATATCCACAAGCACTACTCCCTCTATCCATCTTCAAACTAACAATTTTCCTGGTCTTGGCACAATCATGCACTGCATAAATACTCGTAGTGGTTGTGCCCTGAGTGCTGATCCTAACAAACAAAATATTGCTGCATTTTTTGGCAGAAATGCAAAAGAATTTTGCTTCAACTTGAAAATGTTTGCCACAACTTAAAATTTTCCATG
The DNA here is from genome assembly GCA_947311025.1 of Lypha dubia. Taxonomy (NCBI): domain Eukaryota; kingdom Metazoa; phylum Arthropoda; class Insecta; order Diptera; family Tachinidae; genus Lypha; species Lypha dubia. The sequence continues at coordinate 125,606,211 of OX371260.1, forward strand.
CCACAATATTGCCTTAATCATTTATGTTGGTCTTTCCATATAAATTTTTTTAGCCAGTTTTGAGAATAAATTATTTAATTTACTTGTGAATTTTTATTGCTTCTATTGCCAAATTTCATATCATGAAAAAGTTATACGCTCCAATTAAAAAAGAATCGGTGTTAAATTAATTTAATAAAAATAAAATTTATTGTATTGTTTGTTTTAAGAGAATAATTATTTCATAAATTTAAATGCACTAGAAAATATGTATAATTAAATTAATGAATAATTTAAAGAATCTTTAAAGTCGATTGTTTTCATTAAATGTTTTTCTATATCTTTCTCTTTTTTATGATGTAAAAAAATTTATGCAAATTATTTTGTTTAAAAACTAAATCGCAACAGATTAAGTGAAAACATGTTGAACGATTATTTGCATATTTTGTTTAAAGTTAGAGCTTGAGTGTTATTTAGAAAATATATAGAATTTTTGAGTTCAGCCCAATTCATTCTTTTTTTGTTGGCTGTAACATTCAATAATTCAGTTCATTGATATTTAGTTTTTCATAATCGATTTCTTGCTTAAGCTACTTCATATTTTTCAAAAATATTTTAATATAAATTACATTTGACGTTGTCTTTTCGATAATTTTTATTATTTGTGGCAGTTCGGAGTCCAAAAAGTCAATTAGTAGTTTATATTTTATTACTTAATCATAAAAAATTTTTAGTGAATATTAAATTTTATTATTTAAAATTTGCTTTAACTGTTTTACTTGCCGACTTAATTTTTTATTTGTGTCTAATGCTAATCTGTAGTTACAAAAATGTAGATTTTGTCAAGTTTAATTTTGAATTAGTATGACGTCTTAAACATGAATTGTATTATTGGTTGGTTTACTTCTTAATAAAAGAAATATTTTGAATATTTTGCAGAAAATAGTGGTATAATTTGTTATAAAACTTAATCTGTTTTGACGCATGAAGGCATATTTTTTTTTTTTTAATAATGCAGAATTTAAAATTTTTAGTAACGAGAGATCATTGATTTCATTATTCTATAAAATTTAGGAATTATTTATAAAGTTATTTTCTTCCCAACCCTTTTATAATATTCACGGCTAATAATTCTATATTGAAGATATATTGTATGTAATATTTTAAATATACTCGTTATGAGGAGAAAAAAATGACTTTTCTATAACGATTTCGTAAATATTTCGTATTGATAATTTTTCGAAATTTTACAGATGATGCGCTTTGCGACACATTTCATTCACTTCTCCCATTGTACAGCTTTTTCAGAGCTCCAAATAGAATAAGGAACGATGCTTGATAACAATACTATCGGTAGAGAATATAAAAGCAGCCAAATCATTTATGCACAAAATACTTGAATCAAAAAAAAATTTAAAAGTTAAAATGTTTTAACCCTGCTGTTAGGTTTGGACCATTTTGGTCAAATTTTTTTATATATTATTAAAAATTTGCAATGACTTACTGTATTATTTTGAAACGTCAGCTCAGGTTGTTTGTCTTATATATGAATGTTTTTATTTGGTTTTTTTCTATTTAATATAAATTTGAACAGAAAAAAAATCAAAGCTACAAATTCTAGGTTATGACCATTTTAGTCATTAAATTTTTTTTCCGATTGTTTTTTAGTAAAAGTAAAAAAAAAAACAATTATTTTCGCAGCAAGCTAGGTGCATATCTAGTGGAAGTAAAAACGTAGGTCTTCTGCGATATAAATCCTTTGCAGCCCACGAAGAATCGATTTTTCGTGTATAAAATAAATGCTTTCAATGCGGATATATCAACGACATTACAGCATGTGGCCATCAATTCGCGTTTCAATCATTTGAACATCGATCGGATAAAATCTAACACTTAATATTTTTAGGCTTATTATATGCCCAATTCACAATGCTTGTTGTATCGCGTATTCTTGTATATGAAAAGACAATTTCAAGCGTGTGCCCCTAGCGGTTTGAAAAATAGATAGTAGCCGATTCTCAGACTTACTGAAAATGCATAAAAAATTTCATAAGAATCGGTCAAGCCGTTTCGGGGGAGTATTATTTCGAACATTTGTGACACGAGAATTTTATGTATAAGGTAAAGCGCTCTTTCTGGGGGATAAAATGGGGAAAAACTTGTACTTTTGGTACTGTTTTGCATTTGGTACTTTTAATTTTTTCCATAAATTTGTACATATCGTGAACCAAGATACAGGTAATGTTAGTACATAATAAATTTCAAATGTTTTTTTCTTTTAAAATTAATATTGTGCTAAAAAAAACTTCTTATATTTCAACTCAGACTAAATTTTTTATTATATCTTTTTGTTCGATTTGTGGCACTTATGTCACACGTGAGTTATAAACCATTAACAAAAAATTACTTTTCATATGTTAACAAAAAATTTTAAAAATTATATTGAAACAATTTTGTCAATCTGCTGCTAATTTAAAGCTTAAAATGGGTTTCCGGTAAAACTGAAGGTTTAACGTAAAATAAACCAACGGACAATGAATGAAAATGGCAATGTAATCCACAAAAAAAAACCCACATCCTACTCTGCAGAATTGTGCAAGCAAAAATTACAAAATATTTCCCTGTGGAAGAACAGTGGATTAAATTTTGACAAAAATCAATACTATATTTTGTATGATAATACTTTTTGTCAAATTCATTTCTTAAAAATAGGTGTATTGTATTTACTTCTGTGTGTTTATTTCCACCTGTAGCAAGCTCAAATAGTATAGAACTGTATTTCAATTGCTTAATTAACATGTTTTATACCAAAATTTTTATTTATATTTTTCAAATTAGCATTTAATTTGAGGATTAGTTAAAAAGTCAATATTTAGTACGGCGCTTCAAAGTTTTGTTGCAACTATTTTTTCTTATAAAATAAAATAAAATTAAAAACAAATATTTTATCGTTTGTTAGTCTTTTTATCAGTTTGACCAATTTCTGTTGTACCGCCAAACGAAATTTCAAATTCATGTTAAATCTTGTTACAATAAATTTTTACCAAACCAAATGTTTGTAATATTTTTCTCAATGCTAATTGTTTAAAATTTATTTGTCATTTTGCTGGAACTAATTTGAATTTTTTTTTTACGTCTGTATGTGCAAAAATATGTAAATTTGTAGCTGTGATTAACATTTGTATAAATTTTAATTTTAAATAAACAAATTTTAATATCAAAGCAAAAAATGCAAAAAATTTCCAGTCATTCAAGTAATTGAAAATAAATGTTTATACTGGTTTAAGAAATTGTTTATATCTTGCAGCTATAATTAGTTAAAAATTCAAGAAAAAATTATTTATTTAAATGCAAACTGAATTCAACGAAAATTTCAATAAATGTTATATTTAAATTAAAAAGAAATATTAAAATAACCAGTAGCGGAAATATCTGAGTTTCAAGATGAAAATGCAAAATTAATTCTTGCAATATAATTTGGAAAGAAAATAAATATGTACCTACAAAATAATTAATTGGCAACATTAATACCTTTAGTTTACAATAGAATTAATATTTTATGTATGTACGAGTATGTGTGTATGTAAATGAATATTTTAATATTTAAGCCAATAGAAAATTTACAATATCTTTTTGCCTGATACGTAGTTTTACCTCGTCTTCACTAAAACCAACGTTTTAATCCATTTTTTTTATTTGACCACAAACACACGTACATACATGCATATTAATATTTCTGTGAGTCATTCATTCAACGACAGATTAATTATTTTTGAGAATTTATGAAAAACCAAAATCATTGAACTTTACTTGGTTTTTTTTTTTGTCGTAACAAGTTCAAATGAAATAAGTTTCGTACTCCATTTTAATCGTATGGCTTTATTTATTGTCGACAAAATTTTTGATTTTTTTTTTTTTCAATACCTGTTGCTTAGTTGCGCTTTATTTCAAGTTTCCTGATTTTTGTTTTATAAAAAGATTTTCTGTTTAAAATTGTTGCTCTTAAATGACCTCTAATAAATCTCACATACAACTGATTGCTATACTTTGTTTTTAGATTTTAATTAAAATTTATACTTAATTTTGGTTCATGAATAAAAAGAATTTGGCCACTTGACCGGTATTTTTTTTTTTTATATCAATTTTCAATCAGTTGTAATACAAAAATATTTCAAAATTAGCAACGAAAAGTCTGCAACTGAGTTGTTTTGAAGTTTGAATTAAAAAAAAAAAAACGTTTAAGTATTTTATGAGAGGATTAGTCTTATGTATGGCTTGATTATAAAATTTAAAGCTTGGAATTTTTAGTCGAACTGAACGATGTTTAATCCAAAAATAAATTGTAGTAATTCAGGTTTAAGTACGTATCATTCCATTTTAAACTAAATTGTTTTTTATTTGAAAGAAAACTCAAGAATCTTTCCCCGTAAAGATTTCGATAGCAAAGTTGTTATTTAAATTTTAGTAATTTTTAATTGTCAGGTTTTACTTTGGTACTTTCATTGTAATATTTTGCCATAGCGATGTCCTTGGAATCAACTATTTACCATATTGACTTGCAAATAACATTTTGAAAATTGAAATTATTGAAATCTATTTATTACTAAATATTTTTTTTATTTTAAATATCTTTTTTTGAAATATTAGAACGTAAAAAATTCACTTTTTAAATGTCTAACAGTCATATAAAACTGTTAGCAGAGCTCTGTTAAAACTCTTTTTTCTTCGAGTGAAGGGCTTACAATTTTAAAACCCAACTTGGTGCCCATAATAATTTAATGGATCTTAAAAATGGATTAATACAAATATGAAATGAAATCTGATTTAAATTAAACACTATCACCATTGTTTGCTATAAAGCTTTAAGGCTCCCTAGTCAATCAACTACAGCTGAGAGCTAAGTGCATTTAAGTAAAGTAGCATCAATATGTGAAATTCGAAACATAATAAAATATTTAAAATCCATTTTGTTTTATTAAATCTAAATAGAAGTAAACTGTCAGCTTTGATGAAGAATATTAAGTATTTCAAAAGATATCCTTTTAAATGCCGAATACAAAATATTGTTTAGGTTAGACCAATTATTTTACTGCAATAAATTTTGCTATTTTACAGCAATGAGTCAATCTACTTAAGCAAAAGCTCAAGCAAAATTTTATTCTAATAAAGTCAAGCATTTAATTAAAATTATCACTTGTAATATTGCCCCCAATTTTATAAAAGAAAAACAAAATTTTTAATACATGTATTGTGTGTAAGCATGTTTAAACGCCTGCGTTGGGGGTTAGTACAGTTAGTAGACTTTGCTGAACTGGAAAGATCTTTCAGATTATGCACCAATTTTAAAAAATCAATTGGGAATTACTACATAAGAATGATTATGATACATATTCTAATCTGTTTGCTTCTTCCTTTCCCTAAAATATTTTATACGATTACGACTTTTGATTGGTCGTCATAATTTAGAAAAAAAAAATTTAAAATGAAGCATTTAACTTTTGAAAATGTGACTAAAGTGTGCTGATGAAATGCAGTCGAATGAAAACTTTTTCTTTCAAGAAATTTTATTTATTTGTTGCGGCTTAGCAAGTCTATATGCAATTCGTTGAATTTTTTTTCTTTCATTTAGAATTACTTTATCATATCTCGAAATATTTTATGGTGCCCGCAGTGTATTTAACCATTTTCACAATTCAAGTTTGTATGTAAAATTTTAAATTTATTAAACAATTCTTAAAATGTTATGCTTTATCTTTTCATGGTAATTATATGTAAGCCTTAAAGCTGCTTAGAAATATCATGTCAACATTCTTTATAGTATTATTGAATTATTAAAAACTGACTGACTGGAAGTAATTAGTAAATAAATAGGGGCAGTATCTGATTCCCTTCAAGATATACATATCCCAGCAAAAAAAAAATAATCAATAAAGAATAAAAACATCACTATCAACAAAAATTGTATCATTGGCCAAAAAAATCCTACAACACAAAAAATAATCAAGTTTTTGGAAGCAGTACATACTTTTTCTGCCTTAAGAACTGTATGACAGTAAATGTAAAATTTTTTGATAACTTTATTTAATCAATGTAGAAACAAAAACAAAAAACACTAAAGCAAATGTTCTCTTTACATGCTCCCTTACACTAGTGCATTCTAGAAAGCACTATTGTAAGGCAATGATTAAAATTGTAAATTTTACGAAGTGTAACGAACATAATAAGACGACAGTATGAATTTTTGGATAATGCAATAAATAATAAAATAAATATAATTCAGTTGATATTGTTTTCGTTTCATGAATTTACTTCATACTCACTGCTCTGAAATAAGCACTTAAAACGAAATGCTTCAAAGTGGGACATCGCGAACAAATATCATGCCATACGTAAGCAGGTTTGTAAGCTAATATCACCTGATATTCCCTTACAAACCTGCTTACGGCGAAGCAGTAATTTTTGCTGGGATATTACTTTTAATTCTTAAAAGCTAGTTTTTTATATCAATAACTTCAATTCCTTAAGTATTGTGACTTCATTTCTAAACACTGAAAATCATGAAATCATTATGGCCAACATAAGGCGCTTTTAAAACAATATTTTCTTCATTAAACAGTACTATTTTTAAAATTTTTTTTTGTAATTCAAAACTCTTAATTTTGTTCAGGGTTTATTTTCTTTTTTAAAACAGGTTCATGTAAATTTTTTTTAACACAAAATTAAATAAAAAAACTCAACACACTCTTTTTAGAAAAAATTTTCTTTTCATCAATTATTCCATAAATAAATGGGAATGATTTTCAACAGACCAAAAATAAAACTATCTCAAATTCTCAAAAAAAAAAAAACAAAAAATATGTTTACTAATAAAATAAACACAACTTGTTTAATTTTCCAATAAAAAAATAGGTTGTAAAAAGTGTCTGCTATTAAATTTTTATCCACAGGAAATATTTTCTTAAACTGAAATCTTATGTCAAAATATTTTAGAAAATAATATAATTTTATTTTATTATTATTGGAATTAAGAGCTTAATATTTTATAGTAAAAAAAAATAAAGATCTCATACTTTATTGTAATCGCTTCCGAGCTATGCGAAATAAACACTTGCGTCTTAAGTCTTTTGTTTGAGTTTGTTGAGTAGCAAAATATCAATTATGACTTTTATTATTTTTCCTTTATCGCTAAACATACACTTTTACGTACTACATATTTTATGTTTTGTATTTAATTAATTTTTTTTTTCTTTTTCATAAAAAAATAAGCTAATTTATGCACATTTTTCTAGCAATGAAAAGATTTTATATTATTTTGTTTTATGTTTTAATGCTTGATAATTTCTTAAAGAATTTTTATAGATTTTCGTTAGGAATTTATATTCACACCTTTGTATAGCTTTATTTTAGTTTGTTATAAACACCGCTTTATTACAAGCATTTCATGGATTCTTTTGGATTTTTTAACATTTTCTTAGCTATTCATCTATGTATATTTATTGTTAAATATTTACATGATGTAACTTGGTAATGCAATTAGCTGCTACAAACTTTAATCGTACCGGAATATTTAATTTGAAAATATATTTTGCTACGAAATGAATTATAAATTAATAAGTAAAATGAATTTATTACATCAAACTGCCATTAAAAACTTTACGAAAACTTTATTTTTTTTTTCTTTCAAAAATTATAACACCACAATATTAAGAAATATTTAAGACACGAAACATTAAATTCATAGGCAGTGTTTTTTCTTTTGTTTTTCTTTTAATTAGAGTACAGAAAAATAAAAGAGACAAAATAAACAAAACTCTAGACAAAATAAGTACATTCTATCGCACACGTTAAGCGCGCAATTGCAAAAAAGCAAACAATCCCGCAAGAAAGCCGTTTAGAAACTGCAAAGGAATATATTTGCAACAATATGCGCATATGCCAAAAACAAAGCATACAGTCATGCATTCAACAACAAAGCTAGTCAGTCAGTCAGCCAAATGGATCTTATGAGCGATTTAAAACAACAGACGAGGCAAACATTTTACTAGACTTCCAATGCAGTCGACTGCATAAAAATACTAAGTCAGCAAAATAATCAACAATTGTAATTGCCGGTGCAACAGCACCAGGAAAAAGCAGAATTAAAAAAATACAAAATATAGCGTGCCTCAATACAACTTACTGACAGCAATAGTGATAGTATAATTGTATTGGTAAATGTGGTAAGAGCATTAAACCACAAACTAAAACAATTCACAAAAACAAATACACAGAAATATAACAATAAAAAGAGGGAAAAACGCAAAAGCATACAGAAAAAAAAAACAATTGGCAAATAGCAACAACCTCTCAAAGACCGACTGACCGAGTAATAAAGTGTAAATAGCTGAAGTCATGCCAGCCATACAGCTGGGGAGAAACAACAGCTACATTTGAAATAATCTCTGTTAAAAAAACACACAAACTCAAACAACTTATTAACAAACATGAACACTCTGCACCAAGAGCCGCTATAAAGAAAATCTGTTTAAACCAAGTCAAGAAACACAAAACATTAATACAAAACAAACCAAAAAAAAAACTAACCTAAAGATCAAAGCAGGTTTGTTGCATGCCTTCTGCTCTAAAGAGTTTAAAATACATTAAAGAGTATCAATAAAAATACAAAACAAAAACATAATTCTCTTTGCTTTTAAGGGAAACGTTGGTGTTTTTCTTAATAATTTCTCTTTAAAAAATATATTATTGTTGAGTTATATTCCAGTAAAGAGCGTAAATATAAGTGTTGTACTCAGATTACGGTTTATTTCCAAGTTTGCCAATAACTTCCAATATTGTACTGTGCTTTTATGCGCCTGAGACTGGCTTCTCTTGACATGTGTGTTGTTTGCCTTTAAAGTTTTTATTTACTTTTTTAACGTTTAGCCAATCAAATTAAGCTGGCAGTAAGTTTTTGCTACCTGGAAATATTTTTTTTGTTTTATAAATATTATACAAGTTAATGGTGGAGAAGAGCGTGTATGTTTTTCGTTAATTTTTTTATACCCAGAATGACAAAACATATAAAAGCAGTGCTTGTTTCTTGAGTCTTTTGTTTAACAGTAGTGTTATTCAATGAAGGTAGTGTGTTAACAGTAATGTTACAAGATATGATACCAGAAAGGAAAGAAATCAAAAAAATTGTTTTTACTTTTAACTTCATTACGTACATACATACATACATTACATACATACATATTTTAAGAAATTGTTTTGAAATATCAATCAAACTCAATTCAATAAGGAATATATTTTAGTTCATACATATATCGCTAAGATTTTGATGATGCTATTGAATAATTATTTACAGTTCTCTTATGTAGCAAGAAGTGAAGAGTTGTTGTAAATTTTATTTTGTTGAGAAGCTAAAATGTTGTATGTTTCAGTCACAACAACTAGTGTAACGATGCAATGTCTATTTACCAAATTTTGATTAAGTCCATGGATTATCAGCAGGAAATCTATGTTCTCCGAAGTCATTATTTATATAAGCCCAAAAAAAGATTTTTTGTAAGACCGACTTCGGAACGTTTAGCCGAAAAATCCATGATCATTGAAGCTGTCTGCAGAAGAAATTAAACTGGTCCCTCATAATGAAACATTATAATGTATAATGAAGACTAGGACATTTTTTACAAGTGCATGGATACTAAGACGCTTTCTTTTCTTGCGTAATATTCATGCAAATTATCACAATAGATATACCATCTTCTATTGCCTGTTAAAAAAATTTAAAGCTCCTGTTTGATAAAAATAATCAAGAGACGAAAGAAAAATTGTACATGACACGCATTAAATATATTTTTATATTAAAACATTGGATTTTACCTTCGTTCCATTCTACATGTTAATGAAAAAACAAAAAGTACTAAAAGCAAAACGCACCAAAAGTACCTGCTTTTTCTTATATTACATCCAAGAAAGTATACTATATTAATGTACGTTATTGTAAAAACAATGTTTCTTTTTTTTTTTTAATAAAAAGTTATAATAACACCAAAGTGACAGATTTTCATTATTTTGCCCCCAAGAAAGTACGCTGTAAGTCAATGTACAAATTTTACGCCTTTTTAAAACTTGAAATTTCATCAAAATCCATTAAACAAAGTACCAAAAATAAAACAGTACGAAAAGTACTTTTAAAACTTTTCTAGACTTCCACAAATAATTCAAGACCAAAATAGCCAAATCGGTCCCGCCGTTCTCGAGTTTTAGCGAGACTAACGAACAGCAATTAATGGTGTAATGTAAAATTTGCATACAAAACAAAATTTTTGATTTTTTTTCGATTTTTTCAACCATTTTTTTGGACTTTTCTGAACTTTCTTTTTTTTCTAAACCTTCCTCGTGATTAGACGAACAAAACAAAAAAAAAATCATAGAAATCGGTCAAGTAGTTCTCGAGTTTTAGCGAGACAGACACAGCGTTTGATTTTTATATATTTAGATTATATGCTGAATTTCAAAAATTTATTCGCAAACATAAAACAGTCCTAACTTTTCCATACTCCTGTCCAATGTTTGTCTCAAACATCATATTGTGATTGCGAGGTATGTGAAAATTAAAAAAATTCCATAGTTTTCTAAAAATAATGTAATATGATGTAAAAAATATGTTAAGCATTATGAGGAACAACTGACGATAACCAATGATTTCTTGCTGCAACTTGGCTTAAAATATACTGACTGATAGTTACAACTAGAAGCAGAGACGGAATTATAGCTTTCATTTCCAAAGGGTTATTCCCATATTCAAATCTCAGTACATTTCCATTTGGGCTGGAGAATGGTTGAGCACAAAATTTAATATTATTCGCATCTATTTGACTTCAGATGACCATATAGCACTTAAGACATTAATTTCGAAGAATATAATGTTTGAAGTTCTCATGGAACAGGTTGACTCGACGTATGGCAATCATTGGCTTGTTGAATTCTACGTACTAGTTCGTTGAAGTGAAGAGAACAAACGTTGAAACCGTACGTTGATTTTTAAGAATTTATTCCTTGATCCAACGTGTTCATACAACAAAAATCAACGTATATTACTTAAAATCAAGTTTCAGGTTCTTTGAATCAAAGTATTTGTTCATTTTGTGTTTAAATAAATAAACGAGTTTCTTAAATTCAACGTATTATACGTTAAATCAGAAAACTAGTTGATTGTTTAGTTCTACGAATAAAATCTAATAATGGTTTCATCGTTGAGTTCATAAATACATAAAATTTTACTTTTAATTTCAAGGAATATTTTATTGAAACAACGTTTAATACGTTGAATTTCAAAGAATTTAATTCAAGAAACGGGAGTTCGTTGAATTTATGTAAAACTCTTTCTTCAGTGTAGTAGAGAAACTAAAAATATTTAGCTGATAACAAATAAATTTCCAGTTTTTTAAAAAATATTTTATACTTGACAACTAAATAAAATATTAAGTTCCTTACACGCCAGCAATATCTGCCTAGTAAAATTTTTTACTAACACACAAAAATGCAAAAACACACATATACAAAATAATTTTTTCACAAAATTTTTTGCATTTTTCTAGTTTTCACATAAAATTAGAGAATATGAGGGGAATTTTTAGTAAATATATTAGTTTTTTTAAACCATGGTGACATGTTTATATAAAAATTTATTGACTTTGCTTAAATATTTCAATTAAATTTTCTAAAAGAAAAATTCTAAATATATTCAATTAATTAATACGATTTTCGTAAATTGTTGAAAATAATTTGTTAAGAAATATTTAAACGTTTAATTAAAACTTCGTTTTTACTGTTTAGTTACAATAAATATTTTATTTAAATTAAATGGAAAATAAAAAGCTAACATATAAGAAATAATGAATAAAGTCATTTCGTAATTATTATAGTAAAACCGTTATTGGCTTCTTTCCATTGAGTCTGCGTCTGGAGACAACAAACTTCAAAATAGAAAGTTGCTTAATAACCAAATGACTTTATTAATAGAAAAAATTGGCAGTTCATTTATTTAGACTATTGCTTAGAAATCAACCGTTACATTTAAAAACTTCATCTTAAAAAATAAATAAACAATCGTTAAAACTTGACGCTGGCTGTCCAAGAACTTGTGTCTTAAGTCTTTTGTATTTTGGTATTAATTTCTTATTACTTTAAAAGAAACACGTGCCGGATAGACTAAAAACAACCAATAGTAAAATGTAAAAAACAACTATTCTTATAACTAAATCAGCTACTAAATTTTATAGATGACAAAATTTAATTGTCACTTTCTGCCGAATTTTACAAAAGAACAAAGATTTTAAAGAAAATACTTACTTACATCAGTTATCATACAAATAAAAACTAGCCAAACAACAAAGACATCTACAAGATTAAAAAAAAAACAACAACAAACAACAATAAAAAAAAGCCACAACAATTGACAGGCACTTGAATGCTGCCTTAATGTCATTTTAGTCCAACAACGAAAACAACAACCATAACAGCAGTAAAAACGAAGTGTGAAGCCCACACTTGTCAAAAGATTACAAAATAAAAAGGTAGTAACAAAGAAAAGATTATACTTGATGTACAGTAGCATCTTAAAATAAATACTTTTGGGAAAAATAAATAATAAAAACAAACACATAAAAAAGGTTATGTTTTTCTCTTACCAACATTAAAATGACCACAAATGACTGAAAAAAATTCCACTGTCTCTATTATCATAATAAAGTGAGATAACACCCAATGGATTAACGATGATTATTATCGTAAGTAGAAATAGGTTTTTCTAAGATGTCAGGAATAAATGTTTAAAACGGACTAGTCAGCAAATGGTAGGAAAAAAAACATTTGACAAGTGTTGTTTATCAAGAAAAAAAGTGTAAAATTTTATTTTACATACAAAAATAGCGCGAAAAATATGATACTAAAGAAAAGAAACTGTAAATCAATAATGCTATGCTATATGTTGTATGCTTTGTATTGGCTAAGTTTAATATTCTTTATAAAGAACACATCTAAAAAGTTTTAAAATTTCAAAAATCTAATCACATACAACCAATACAACATTTAGTACTCCATGTGAATTTCATTAATATTTCGATTTTTTTTATTAAACTAGAACTGAAATTTTAAGCAGAGTTGTACAATAAATTGTACGACTAATAATGAGGAAAATATGGAAAGGAAGTATGTGCAATTAGTAAATTTTATCATTAATATTCATTTAAGAATATTTCATTAAGAAGTTTGTCATATCGGACAGCATACAAATTCCTTGTAAAATTTTAGTTTTTAATTGATTTAAAGTTGGCAAATATGATTCATCGATGGCTTTAAATATTTCGTAATGATCTCAGTTAGTTTGCCATTTGCTAAAAATTATATTAGATACGGAAGGCTGACACTTGTTGCTCGTTAATGCTTTTCTGCCAACCATACATTTTTAGTTGCCGATTGGCATCGCATCTGAAGTTAGGTTGCTACTTTACCCATAAATTACCCTCTTAACATTTTAAATCCGTTCATAAAAAAGGATTTATTTATTATTTAATATAGCAGACAGTCAGTTACATTTCCAAACTGCAAACAAACAGTTTTAAATTTGGGCAAGAGATATCCTCATCGAATTTAATGTATGTATATGTACTGCAAGGAACCTCTTTCAAGCATTAAAAGGATATTGAAAATCGATCCATCGCGGCAGCCACTTAAGCCTTTGCTTCTCTAAAATAAATTTAGGTATCAAAATATAAACACAAAAAAAAAAAAGAAATTTTAAAAATGAAAGAGATAATCAATATTTTTGGGCGAGAAACTTGTCCCAGCGACTTAAAAACTAAAACAGTGCTGCAATCTACTTCTTCCAAGTATAAAAGAAATAGAAACATCAAACCGTATACGAATCCATAAAGTGGGAATCAGTATATCAAAGGTTTCTCAATGCCACCGCTTTTTAAAAAATATTTCTGTGATAAAAGTACGCAGAATCCATTACAAAAAATATTTTGAAAACCCTTCTATTTTGAAGTCAGTTAAAATTATTTTGAAGTGAAATACAACAGTGATAGGAAATACTTGATCGCGTTAAGCAAATACCCAGTAAAAACTACTGCTTCAGCCGAAGCAGTTTTGTAAGGGAGGGATGATTGTTGTTGTTGTGCCTCCTCCTGCGAAAAGCGCTTCGAATATGCATGATTTTTGTTCGCGAGCGACGCGTACAAACGTCAATGTTATTCAGTAAAACTTTTAACAATAACGTTTAGCATTATATCCAATTATAACGTCAAATGTTTCAGTTAACTAAACAGCAATAATTTTTTCATTGTTTATTTTTAAAGTTGTGGTTATTTTTCAATGTTCAATAAATAAATTTTTTTTAATAAAATCCAAAGGAGAAAACGAAAATTTTTGCAGTGCATTAGTTTATTTTTGGAAAACAGTGTAAATTATTTTAATTTCTCATAAAAACGACATATAGACATACATACATTTTGGCAAAAAAAAATTAATAAATAAAACAATTACATAGTTGTAAATTTTCATTTTGTGGATTTTCAGCTGGAGACACTTCCATGACTTTCATATCATCTTCTTCTTCAAGGAGAAGTTGAAATTCCTAATATTTAACCAATGTTAAAAAGCTACAAAAAAATCTATTCGAACTTAAGCTATGTACAGACGATTGGCAGATCTTACAATATTGTAAGATATGGCAATATGCTGACAACGTACTGACAATGATAAATTGTTACCAAAAGGTAAATTGTCAGTTCAGACGATTGTAAGAAAACCTTAAAATTTCATTGTCAGACAATAAATTTATCTGCCAATAAAAATTGTCAGTTTACACGGTTGTCAGATTGTTGTGTGGAAAAATTGCCAGATGCGTTGTTAAACTTTATCAGAACTGTCAAATCCAATAGTATTTACGGACAGCATTGCCAAAAGAAAAATTATCTGAGAATGGTGCTATTGTCAGATGTATTGATTTAAACACATCTGCCAATAAAACAAGAGCTTACAATGTCTGACAATTATCTGACAATGGCAAAGTAGAGTGTTCTCACGATTGTTAGATATCTGACAATATTATTGTCTTACAATTAACTGACAATGCTTTTTCTTGCAACGTTGCAAGACAAAAATTGTAAGTTCAGACGGTTGTCAGACATTTTCTGAACATTTTTCTGGCAATATTGTAAGATCTACCAATCGTCTGTACGTAGCTTTACCTCTTTTAATGGAACATTTTCCAACACGGTTTCATGCCTTTCAACATACTAATTTCCTATCACATGTAAGGGGCTTGTTGTCGGTTAGTGCTTGCTGCCTTTTCCGATCACGTACATACTTTGGTGCTAGTACGGAATTTTAAGTCTCGCCGTACCTTTTCAAATAAAAATTCAATATATGTACATACGATGTACATAATATGCACATACATATAATTTTTGTATACATATGTATACTTTTATTTGTTAAAAACATTTATGTACATACCGAATGCCATTGATCCACGGATTTATCAGCTCCGCAAAGACTGTTCTAATTTGCCATCAAGCTTTTCAAATTTGCCTCCTGCCAGCCCTTGGTTATCCATTAAGAATCAACTGAAGTTGCTCAGCGGTAGCCCGTCATCTTTTTTGTTGGTTTTTTGATTCCATTCTCTAAATAAAAATGTTTTTAACTTAATCACACATTTATATAAATCAAAATTCACAATATTTACTTACCTTTTGCAAAAATATAAAATTTTTTAACTTTCTTCGGCTGGACAGAAACTTTATTGTTTATTTTTTATATTTTTCTTTTCTTTGCCTTGACGTATTTTATAACAAAGATGCCACCTGATTGAAATTTTTAACAATGTTGGTTATATTGAGTTACAGAATTGATGCATTGTTACCACAAGCAATAAATTGTGTTGGTAAAATTAACGTAACGCTTATTGTTAAAAGTTACAGAATCGCACTACAGGTGTGGGAATTATAATAACTTTTTTAGCGACAAGCAATTTTGATTAAATTAGTTTGAAAATTAAGTTGAAATGAATCATGTATATATTTATCATTAAGAAGAATGTATTTTCTGGTGTTACTTATCACATACATATGTATATAAAATATTTTTACAAATTAATTTAACAAATAGAATATTCCCAGACCCGGCCTCAATATAACAATTGAAAAACATATAAAATTCAATCGTATAATTATAACACACTTTTGTATGAAAATTACCAACAACAAATATACAATATTGTATAATTATACGATTAGACAACACATATGACGTTAATACGAGCTTGTGAATTGAACAATAATAAATTTTTGCTCGGTAGTTCATAATTATAAAATCTTTTCAATGATTGCATCTGGTAGTCTGCTGCTTCTTTTGCAAGTAGAACTTAGTAACTTCCATTTTAGTTTGCAGCTCATTATTTTGGCCTTCTTTCAACATAACAATCAAATATGTGGTTCATGCATTTCTTTACCAGTCCAAATTCTTAAATATTCAACTTAATTTTAGTTCACTCGTTGTTTCATGGCTTAAGTAACGATGAGCAGTATGTGTTTTACACCTCAGGACAGCCCAAATAGCAGTGCAAAAAATTAGTTAATAAAGTACATGCATAAATGCTATTAAAAGTCCTTCTCCAGCTACGATTGTTCTACCCAGTTTTGCTATTGTATGTAATAAGGAAAAGAAAATATACTTTTCCATTTTATTCTATAAACTGAAAAAAAGCAGCATCAGACAAAAAAAAAAACTACACTTTAATTTTACTCTATAAAACAACTGTCGTAATTACATTTCAAAATATTGTCTCGTACACGACCCAAAGATCAGGTACTTTTTATATCGTACTATTTTTATTTTAATTTTTTTGTTGCTGTTGTGACAGCTTCTTTTATTTCTATAGTGCTTTGATTTTTAGAAATAACCGCATATATCAACTTCTTCGGTAAAAAAATAACTAATGCCAAGTTATGTCCTTTGAAACACTCTTTTTATTTGAGTAGAACAACATTTTGAGGGTATAGAAAACTTTATATGTATCTGTAAAAGCAAAATAAATAATTTGCGGAATCAGAATACTGTACGTCAAAAACGATCGGAACACAAATAGGGAATTAAAACTATTCCGTTCGCAATTTATAATTATCTCGATAGGAATACATTTTTTGGAATTATTAATTTATTTTTTATTTTTATGAAGAGAAAAACTAACAGGTTGTTTTTTAATAAATAAATTATTAAAATTTCATGTTGAGCTCTTATAGTTTTTTTTCGAGAATTTTTGTTTTACAGACATAAACATTATGTGTTAAAATCCATAGACTTCCTTTTTGTTTCGAATATAAGAAAACCCAATTGCTGTGGCAACACGGCACATGCTGTTCTCGTAGTGACTGCAAAATACACAAACGCTGTTGTTCAATTTCATTATTTCGCTTTTAAGCAATTTTAAATGAAAAATCAAGAGGCAAAATAAAAAAAACGAAACAATAAAAATAGAAGAAATGTTGGTTGGCGCGGCTTTTGCCTTGTTTGGCTTTAACCTGGCGACAAGTGTAAAACGACAGCTCAGCTTGTTGTTCTTTTTATTTTTATATAATTTTTTTTTCTTTGTATGTACTCTTGTCTATATATTTTTCTTTTATCGTGTGTCTCTGCACTGACTTTACTTTTTGAACAATTCTAAGCTTTTTCTTATGTCCAAGTTGTATTAAAGAGTTGCCAGGAGAAGCAATAACAGATTTGAGTAAAGGACTAGACTTTAAGTCACCTAAAACAACTGTAATAACAATTTGTTCCATATTATTATGCAAAGTTTTGGTGATTTTGTTTCAACAAAAATTTTAAAAAACTTCAAAAAAAGCCATAAAACCATATAAAAGGTAGACTAGTTACAGTGCTGTAATTTCTTCAATTCTATAAAAATTATTATGTTTTAATTAAATTTTGTCACAGCAGTCATTGAAAAAGTGTTACGTTTTCAAACATTTTCATCTAATTAGGTGAAAGATCTTTCTGATGGCTTCATATCCAGACTATAAGAAGACGTTGTCTGTTCTTGCAGAACTAATCCAAATTAAATTAAATGCCGCTAAAATTAAATGGCTTTTTGGAAGAAACTCTATACTAAGGGTCTTTAATAAAGCGCTGTCTATCTTTAAATTAAAATAAAAAGTGTATGTGAGATTTCATAGAAATGTTTTACCCGTTTGAAAGACATATTAATGTGTGGAATATAACATCCTTTAAATGTCCACCACAGCTTTATTTGGTGAAGCGCCTGCGTAATGTCCAATTTTCCATGACTCTGGCACATAAATCAGGCTGAATTTGACCGATGGCATCGGTTATGTTGGCTTTGGGGACCGCTGTGGTTTGTGGCTTCTTCGCAAACACCTGCGACTCAGAAAAATCCCCAAGAAAAAATCTAACTTCGTGAAATCGCACGATCCCGGTGGTCAGTTCACATCATCTCCACGTGTGTTGACCATACCCTCCAGATTTTCCAATGTAGAATGGTGTGTGTGTGGCACTTAGCGCCGTCCAAAAGCAGTTGGTGATCATCGACCTTCGTGCGTGCCGTTGACATTGATGGACTGGCCAACGTCGTTCTCAAAGAAATGTAGACCGATGCCGCCGCCAGCCTAAAATTCATACCAGACAGTTACGTTTTCGTGATGCATTGGACGCTCTTGCATCTTATATGGATTGGTATCATCACAATTCAACAATTTTGTTTTACCACGTATCTAGAAAAAGGTCTTATCGCTGAAACTGATTTTTTGTTGAAAAGTAGGATCAGTCGCCATCCGCTTCAATCCCCTTTAAGCGAACACACTTCATTGTCTATGATCTTTTACCTCCAGATCCTGGTGATTTGGCAAAACACTCTGAATCAATAACAATTAATATGACATGTGTAGTTTCAACAAGATGGCCGTTATCAATTGGTAATATTCGGAAGTCCCTGTTGTAAGAAAAATATATTTGGGATTGATCAGAATTAGATTTTGTTCTCCATTTAATATTTATCATCAGACATTTTAATTGCAACACAAATCTTAAGCAAATATCACAAAACCTGGCAACGTGTTTTTTTGTTTGCCGTTTAACAAATCAGGCAACTGAGCGGCAACAGGGTCTAGTCTTGTGTATTCAACAACATTGTACGACAAGAGGAACGATATGTTGATCTTTATGCAAGTGTTGCCGCCATCAAACATGATTTGATGTCATCTTCATTTCATTTATTATGGTTGGCCATCTATTACAAAGAAAATGATAAGTGTGTTTTTATAGATTTTGGCATATTTTCATAAATGTTGCTAAATTCTCTTTTTTGGCTTTAGAGTAAAAAAAAAAAAATAAACAAAACACACGTAGAAAAAGTTATTGTTATTGGTTTTTTATATGTGTATGTGTGTAGGTACATGTGTATGTACAAACCGATGGCTTCTTGTTATTTCGTATAAATATTTATCCTTTGTTTGATAAGCAAGAAGAAAAACTGATCGTTTAATATCTAACCGTTTGTCCATCTTTCCGTCTGTCCATCTTATTTTATATGTATGTCATATACTAATAAAAGTACATATCTGCAGTAGATATGTATTTGTGTATGTATTTGATAGTTCGTTTATATATATAAACAGAGCAATTGCTTTCATACATAATTCATGAAAATTTTTGCTGTTATACACCGTATGTACGCAATAGCTTGGAGAATCAATGACGTTTTACATTAAGGCAATGCTGGAATTTTAAGTGATTTTTAATTCAGTGATGATTGATGTGCTTGAGGCCTTTTATTGACATTCAACTAAATTATAGAAAACATTTCTTTAGCTTTAAAACCTGATATGATTCACGACTTTTTTCTCTTTATTTCTCTTTTTTTTTATTTCATGTATTGTTGGCAAGGCAAAAAAATAAATATCACAAATCAGAAAACTTTAAGTGAAACCTTATAGAATTCATGTTCTATAACACCTATTGTGTCATTTTCGTTTTATTTATTTGGTCAATACTTAAATTCCAGCCATAGTTGAACTTGATTGTTATCATTGTGGTGCACATCGCATGTGTTGCATTGCAACTGATGTGTCATAAACATATCAGCGATATTTAGGTTTAATGTCTATATTGCAATAAATTGTCTTTTTATGCCATTGCTTATTTTGTTGATTAATCATCAGTTGTGCAAATATGTTGAAATTAAAGGTAGTCAATTTTCAATAAAAGTATTATACCTACTTAGCTCTATATAGAATCTGACAAACAATTTCTAATATGTTGCAGTTAAGTGTAGAGTTTCTTTTTACTTAATTTGCGAATTGAATTTAAATTAAAGTAATTATGGCAGGACTACTTTGCGGGCTTAAATTAGTTTCAATAACTGTGTGATGTTAGCGCACCAAAAGTTATTCGAATTAATTCAATGCCACAAATATGGATCAGAAATAAATCAATTTTATCTCTATAAATCTCTATACAAGTCGTTATTTATTAAATAGAAATTTAGATAGAAACTCGCTTTTCTGTAGTTACAACTTCTTAGGAATACAAATTTAACTGCAGGATAAATAATCGAGTAAATTAAGTTGATTAACGAATTGTAAAAATCTTAATCTTTTATGTATTGAATACTGTGCAACTAAAGATTCCGTTTAATTGTTATGTTGCACTATTCGATAGAGGAATCCATAAGCTTTATCGTTTCTAAGGCGTAATAAATTAAAAAATTTAGTTTCCAACAATTTGCTTCCAAAGTATAGAGTTTTAAAAAGAGTATATATTCAAAATTAATAAAATTGCCTACTTAGCAAACCATGACTTGGGGCCTGGGTTCAAACCCTGGCCAGAGCAAGTCAATCAACATCATTAATTTCCGTAATAAAGACTAGTGAGACATTGTATTAATTGTTGTCGGACTGTTTAAGTGATGAAGGCATAGCACACTGGTTACTAAAACCTGTTCCGACAGCGATTGATGCTGTTCCAAGCTAATGAACACAATATCGCTCTCCTTCGTTGGTTAGCAGAAACATCGGCGAAGTAAAACAATGAATAAAATGCCTGCCAATACAGCTTAACAAAGTTAATGCGTCTACGTAATACCGGAGGCGCTTCAAAACTGCTATAAAAATTAACAAAACGCGCAAAGCAGAGTTCTAAAAGAGTTAAACCTTCTAAATTTTCAGCATCTATCTTCTCTACCGTATCCCTCTCACTGAGTTCCGGCACAATACACTACATACATAGGGGTCATCCCCTGAGAGCTGGTTCTAATTAAAAAAAAAAAAAAAAAAAAAAAACTTTTTACGAAAGTAGGCTTTTATAAAGTAACTTTAAATAAAGAATTTGAAATATATACCTATTAAAAAATATCCACTTGAAAGAACTCCTTTCCAAGTTGAACTTTTGCAAAAAATTTATACGTTATTAAAATTTTACTTTGGTCGTATCAAAAATGTTTAACGCATTTTGGCCAATGTGACCAAATGAAGGTTTGGTATGCAATGGTTAGGAATATCCATTTGATTTAGGCTTGAAAGATTCGAAATTGAAGTAAAATTTACAAATATTCACCGGTTTATGATAACAGGCGCATACAAATATTACAAACAGGTATTTTATAGAATAAAAATTTTAAAAAAGAAACTTCAACCAAAGACTATAAATATATTTATAGTCTTTGCTTCAACTCTATTTAGTAACATATACATACATACATATATCATACATTAAAAAAAAATTTCTGAATTAAAATACCGAAACGATAACCGTTTTATTAACTAACATTAATTGTATATTCTGGCATCTCCAAAAACACTTGATTTGTTAACACAGATATGATATTAATTAGGTGAATTAAATGAATTTGCCTTAAAACTCATTTAAATTTGATCTGCTTTCTTTTTGTTTACATTAAATTTTGATTCAAACAATAACAAACACACTTAAAATGCGTACATGGCAAAACAAACAGGTATGCGCAGTTCGACAACAAGTACAACAATCCAAAAACAACATGTATTTTGTTGATATAAAGCACTCGCTTCATATCAAAATATACAAACATATTTTAAATGGTTAAAATAAAAACTATCTTCATCTAGTCCCTCGAAATTAAAATTTTTTTCCTTCGGTGAGCTTCACAATTTTTATTGATTGATGGTTTCTTCTGAATTTGTCTGCGACAAATTATATAAAAAAATGTCTTAATTTTGTTATACATACATACATACATACATACATAGTACATAAAAAAAATCGTAATTTATTTTAGGTAATTTACGATTTTTAGCAAAGTATTAGTTAGAATGTGGCCTCCACGTGTCCAACCTTCTCCAGTAATAAACTATCTTCTTTAGAATAAAGTCCTCCAAATTCGAAGAAATTAAATTCATTATTGGAATATTTTAAAAGAAATGTTTAAAATTAATCCAATGGAAGAATTTAATTGGTACTCAGCACTTCAAAGTTTTAACAAGCGGTTTCGCAAAATATATTTAGGCGTAATAAAATCAGTATTCTAAAATTAATATGCGAATAAATAAGAACGAATTTTACGAATCCTTTAGAAATTATTGATTTAAATATTTTTTTTTTATTTTGCCCATTGTGCGTAGTTAATGAGCTTTACCATGGTTGTGAGAGGATGTTGTATTTAATTAGTTATGGTTTCTGGTTTTTATTGTTATTAATGTCACAAAGCATATTATTTGGCTAGATTCGAGATGAAGTTAGAATTGTTCCTTCCTTCCTTCCTTACCATTAGATTCACTTTGGTCTACATTTTCTAGACTTGTCAACTTTCTTGAAATATAAGAATACAAATTCAAAATAATTCAAAATTACTACAAAAGGAGCTCAGTTATGTTTATAACACCACCTGTTAAGTAAATCCGCATTATAATCAATAGAAAAACCGATTTCTCATTTTTTGTTAGTTACGTGGTTTTGAATTTCAGCTAACGATATATACATATGTACAACATATACCATTTTTTGCTTTCCAAACACGAAAGCCATAAAATCGGCAGTTTTGTTCAACAAATTGAGCTGGTTGGAAAAGAGCTCTCACCTAAGACAGATGAAAGCACAGCAAGCACTGCCAGCATGATGATTTTATATATATGTGGCTTTCATCAACAGTATATATTGAAAGAAATAAAGCTGGAGTTAGATACCACGCGTTCAACGCATTCTACGCGGCTGTCAAAAAAGTTGAATTACTTACTGCCTATTTCTGTCCTGCGAAAGACTTCGTTCATTCGTACAAATACATTTGAAACAAAAATAAAATTTTAGAATTTGTTACAAGTTACACAGCACAACGCATAGAACGCGTTGAAGTAGATCTACTTTCTACTTTTGTAAGCATCCTATGCGTCAATCAAAGCGATCAGCTGTTTCTGATAGCTGTTTTGATGCAGTGTGATGGGAAAGTTGGTACGATCGTACTTTTTTTACACTATTTGATAACGAAGTATACCGTGGAACTCCCCTATACATTTGATACTCTAATACACATATTTTAATTTTTATACATATATAAAAATTACCCTCATTCACTCCTCAGCAAATGTAAAAAGATTTTTATTTAACCAAAATTTCATAATAACTAATCAAAGGAACAGGGTTTATGTTCCGATAGTTTCAAGTCTTATTTAGTCAAAAGATTTATTGACAATTTTATATTTTTCTTGCTCGAAAAACATTGGTAATGGTGTTATTTGCCAGGAGTGCGGGACCGTAACCAACGGAACTACCGCATGACTTTACATCCCGAAGTGAAACGATATTGATGATTCTACGTATATAACTTGAAATTAAGAAAAGCGTAGAATGCATAGAATATTTGAAACGCGTAGAATGCGTGATGCGTAGAACGCGTGGTATGTAACCACCTTAAAGTATTGTATCACCTTGTTGTTTATTTTATATACAGACCTTAAAGGTGGAGGATTATAACACGCGTTCTATGGATCGCCGCTTTTTAACCGGCTGTCAAAAAAGTTGAATTAGTGTAATTGTATATGACAAGTTACACAGCACAACGCGTAGAACGCTTAAACGCATAGAACGCGTTGAACTAGATCTACTTTCTACTTTTGCAAACATCCTACGCGTCACTCAAACCGATCAGCTATTTTTGACAGGCGTTTTGATAGTCATTTTGCTGCACAAAACGCTTCTTATGTAACTTGAAAGTGAGAAAAGCGTAAATACATAGTAAGCTTCACACGAGTAGAATGTTTTGACGCAAAGTGTGTACCCTGTGTTTAGCAAACACAAAAATGCATCAGAGTTTTTAGAAAAAATTTCTACTTCCAAACTTACCGCGAGTTAAACAAAAACGATTCGATTTCAACGATATTTTACTCAAAGAGGTCTCATATATGAGCTCTCAGGATATATCCTGATCGTTTGAAAATAATGTATATATTAATGTTCTTAATAAAAACCAAACTTCTCCTTTAGTGATTGAAATAGAACAGAACTTTTTATTAACTTTCAAAACTTAAAAAGCTATATTCAAGAATTCTACTTCTTACTCTCATTACTCTTATTTCTAAAATTAACAATAACTAAACTTACATCTATTTGATTAATAAGTAAGAAAGAGGTGATTATATAGGCATAGAGAGAGTGATATTATATTGTATAAGGGATCTTACATCACTATATACATATATAAAATTATTTTCTTTTAATTATTAAATAAAAAGAAAGATCCAAAGTTGCTATTACGAACTTCGGTAAACGCAATCTAAGTTTTTCAAATCGGTCATAACTTATATATATATATATATTTTTGTTTTGCAATCAATTCCATTAATTATATTGAATATTAATAATAGTAATATTTCTGCAACGAAGACGCACCAGAGAAAGAAAATTTAAGATATGGGATCCTCTTACCTGGTTACTTTGGCAATCCTGTATTGGAATGTGAAACATATTTGTATTATCTGGTAACTCTGCTCTTATTAATATTATAAAATTTAGTTCTCATGTGGTCGCCGATAAAAATAGTCTCCTTAAATACGCTATCGTTCGTATTAATGTCCATCTAAGTTTGAGTGAGTGTTTCATAATTGAAAAAATCATAGAAATATATAAAAAGTTATTTCAAATAATATTAAATAGGTATTATGCCGTTTTTAATTAATTAAAGAAAAATAAAGAGAAAAGAAGCAATAAGTATAAGCATTGTTTTGTTGTTGTGAGTACCGGTATTTTTGCTTGTCATTGCCTTTATACAAGTGTACGTGTGTATACATGCATATTTTATTGAAAGTGCATACATGTTTGATATGCATTTTCAAGTGTGTTTGTTTTTGTTAATATAAAAGTTAAATGTAAATAAAATAAAAGCAGAGCAAATTTAAATGAGTTACGAGCGAATTAAATTAATTCGCCTGAATAAAATCATGTCAGTGTTTACAAAAATGAATCAAGTGATTTTTTTTTTTTTGTTAGTGTGATATAAGAGTTGCCAGAAATAATGTTAATGAAACGTTATCGGGTCGGTTTTTTAATTCACAAACATTTTAATAATATACGAGTATTATACAAAATACTGTTGATGAGTGCTTATAAAGGTGAGTAGCCTTTTTTTATTGTTGCTTATATACATAGATTTATATTATTATAATATAGAGTAGCTATTTTCTACCGAGAACTTTAAACCAAATTAACCTATCAACCAACCAAAGTACCAAAGTGTTTCACTTACTAACAAATCTACCCATTTTGGTCTGTGCAGAGTAAAGTTGGAGCTCTGGCTGCAAACCTTTAATATGATATTTTAAACGACCTTTTCTCTGATTCTAGTATATTAGATTAATCTATTGCGCGCTTTCAAGGAATTAAATTTTATATTCTTTGGCTTTTCAAATTTTCTCTTAATGAATCAGGAAAGGTATCTTCAAAACTTCAAATGGAATACATTTTCTATGTCCGCATCAAATTTTGTTCTTATTAAAGTAGCACAAAGATGCTAGCAAAACTATTATAAGTGTTTTATTTTTTACTAGAATTTTGAGTTTTATTAACACAATTCAAATGAGCATTTCTGAGGAGTTTTTGTTAGTAGTCCTGATGAAGAACTGTCAAGTGTTGGTGCTGTGATAGTTGTTTCCAGCAATTTGGCATGTCTGTTTGCCAAACTTCTGCTGAATTTATTTTTTTTATGTTTCATACGTTTTTCTAACTGAAAGCTGAAAGATTTCTCGTCAATGTCTATGGTATTAGATTCTTATAATATTTTGGAAAATTCCAAACTTTTGTAAAGATTTTCCATTTTATCCCTTAAACTGACAAAAGAACGTTATGAACACAGAAAAAATAAAAATTGATTTCAATTAAAAAATTTGTGATATCAAATAAAAATTTAATTAAATTTGCACCAGTAAACAAATTAATAGTAGGTATCAATTAAATTTTTATACATTTACTAGCTTATTCCGATGTGCTTCGCGACCCCCTCGTTATAAAATAAAATTAAAAGTATTTATATATCCTATTGTGAAAATTTAATGGTGGTCGGTCCAGTAGTTAAGACTATATTACGATTTTTAATTTTCCTAAAAAGGGGTGTGGTCCAACCCACTTTTCTCCTGGTACGTATTTCAAATTATGCCAATACCATATGTACCAAATATCATCGACGTAGGCAAAAAAATGCCCAAAATATGGCGATTTAAATTTTTGGGTTATATGGGCGATGCCACACCCCTTTGTCCAATGAAAACTTTATATAGCCTATAATTCATCCGAGAGTTCCAGTTAAATACTGTGAAAATTTCAGGAAGATCGGTCCAAGGGTTGGGCCTCCTATAAGGAACAAACAAACAAACAAACAAACAAACATATAAACAAACACACATTCGGTTTTATAGGTATATATAGATTAACTAAAATTATTTATTACAATTAAAAATTTAATTAAGGAAATTAAATATTTAATCAAATTTTTTTATAATTTTAATTAAAGGGTTAATTGAAAAAAAAAATTAAATATTTTTTCTGTGAAATAACACAAAATTGTTTTATACCTTAACTTTTATGCATTAGTTAATAGTGCTTTCAAAGAATGAAGTAGTGGGTGGGTAGTGAATGTCCAGTATTTGGCAGTTTTTCCGAGTACTTAATCTCTATTTTTAGAGTTGTATTTTAAAATCTAAATGCACTGAAAATTATACAGTCGATCTGTAATTCTGTGATAATTTTTCAACAACTTTGTCTAAAAGCTTACTTTTTACAAGAATCGAGAACTATTGAGTACCCAAAGTATTAAGTACTTTTGAGTAATTAAAAGTAGTAGTAGAGTGCACCTTATTTTCTTTATTTATCTTTACATATTTACTTTTATTAAATCAAATTTTGTTTATTTTATTTAAAATTCAGTTGATATTTCTTTATAAAATATCTTTAAGCTAGAAAAAAGTTTATTCATAAAATAATTTTCAAATATTCTTATTATATAAGACGGCATTTACACTATGCAACAAGAAAGTGATACTGTTAAAATAGAAATGTATACTTTTCTTCTTCTATTGTCTCTATTGCACTAAGAAATGAGAGTTGCATGGACCAAAGTTGCGTAGTTTAAATGCCATCTGTGAGATGTACACATATTGGGAAAAAAATTAAATTAAGCCGGATGGACGCCATTTAAGGTTTAGCCTACGATGCCTTTCTTATATTATTTAAATTAATAGATGATAACAACGAAATTAACGCTTCAACATATTTGATATTTTAAATATTTCGTGCATATTTTATTTTTAGTAGCAAAATGACACCCAAACATTGATAGTTTATTTTTTCTTGGAGATCAATTTAACACACAAGCATCCTGTTACTAGGAGTGGTTATTTAAAATATATTTCTCACTCTATTTTATTCAAAATATAATTTTTACGATGTTGATTATCTCCCTTTTTTAATATTTCGATTTTATTTCTCTTTTTTAATTTGACTATTTTTTTGACCCAGTTTTATGTAAACTTATTTTTTTCAACTTAAATTTCGTTCAGGTTGCCACGATTTTGTGACCACAAAAATCATTAATTTTGTAACAAAAGCAAGTGCAATTTAATTTGTTTTTGAGTTTTTTTTTTCTCTAAAGTTTTCATTTGTTTTACAGCCGTTCGATGGTCTTTTTGACCATAATAATTTTATTATAGTTCATTGTTTTTCATGTAAGTGTGTGCACTTAATTTTCTGAAAAGTTCAAAAGGTCTTGCATTGAAACCATAAGAAAAGAGAAAGAGGAAATATTTCTTTTTGTAAGAAAAAGAAATTAAATTTTTTTTGTGCAATTAATTTTAAGACTCACAAAAAGAAAGTGTAGGAGTTTAATGTATCCAAGATAATTCGAACGAAATGGATGGAGCCAATAGAAATGTGCAACATAATAGCTGGCAATAAAATTTGTTTATTAAATCTTAATTAAATCAAGGCGGTTATTAAGCCGTAAAAATAATAAAATTAAAAAAATCCATTAAACATTTAAATTTGAATATTCAATGTTTCTGTTAAGATGAAAAGTGTAGCACAGAAATTGGAGACATCACTATACACTATTTTAATGTTGTGATACGATTTAAAAGGTGTTGGATTTAAATAGTTATATGAGTTAATAAAGAGCCTACGAGAATTTATTGCCGTTAAAAGTTTAATAATTTTAAATTAAATGCGGGGTTTCTAAGTGATTAAGTTTGCTGAATCATCTAGTATAATCAACTGTTTTCTATACACCCAGAGATCTTTTGTATTTGTTATCTTTTGTCGCAGCTGCACTAAAATAAAATCTTAGTTCATTGAAAAAAGTCATGATTAACATGTGAACTCTCTTAATCATTTTTTTTGTTACATCTTGTCTGTTCATTGTAGTCAATAGTGTCATGTTCAGTTAATTTAGGTACCATGTATGTCCATGGTCCAAACTATATTAAAAAGTAGGGCCATCAAAAAAAAAAGGAAGATTTTCTCCAAGGCATTAAATTCAGGATAAATAATCTAGCTGTTTCCAGGATAAAGGTGTTGGGCAGCTCAGCCAACACATCTACATAAGACATCATAACTTTGACAGCTTCGAAGCCCTTATGTTGAAGGTACTCCTAACCAAGAGTTCACCAACAAATACCTTCCTTATTTATTTTATTCCGACATTAAAATTTAATTCTTTTCCGATGTTGGTGGCAAATGATGGTGCCGCTGTAAGTTCGCTGGTGGTAGTGTTATTGGATTCTGCTTTTAGAGAAAGTGTTTTTGGTTCTTCTTCATCTAAAATTAACTGCCTACCGCTCTTCAAAAAAATCTAATGAACTATTGAAAGGTTTTTAATATATTCCGATATCTACAATTGATTAGCAGTGCAATAGATTTATTAACAAAATTTACACAACTCTTGCTAAATATTATGTAATTATTTTTATTTAAATACTCAGTAAATCATCACATCACCAGTTAACATGCAAGCATTTAAGCAACACAATGAAATAGAGAAATTGAAGAAAAAAAATCAACAATTGCAACAATGAAATGAAAAACATTCCTGAACTATTTTACGTTCATGTAGAGAAGAAAAAAAAAGAAACACCTTTGTAGTCATTTAAAGAAAACAACATAAATATTTTTGTTCAATGTAAATGCAAAAAAAAGTTGATGAAAGCGGATTCTATTGGCAGCCGTAACACATGCGAAATTCGCTTAAGCTTTTTTACTACTTGAGGCAGCGGTAGAGAAACAATAACGACACAATGAAAATATGTCGGCTGGTAGCTTATTCTTGTTATTTAATTCATTCACTTGGATAACTGGAAGCCTAAGCAGTGACTTTTTATTTAGTTTAATTTGGTTAGATTTATTCGTCTCTAGTCGTTACATACATTAATTTTATTATAAGACAATAAAATATAAATATATCTCAATTATTGTGACTGTTATTAGAATTTCACAGGAATGCTGCATTTTTATTTTATTATTTAATTGCTCGTTTTTTAATTTAAACTGGTTCTTAAATACATGATTTTAATTAGAATAGACAACCGTAACAATACGTTTTGAAATACGTTTACGAAATACTTGAATTTTAATTCGTTTTTTTTTACCGCCAGGACCTTAATTTAACTCTTTGTACACGGGTCATTACGTACTTTAAAATATGACAATACAGTAACTCGAATATTTTGTCCTGTTTCCCTAATTAGGAAACTTTTAGCTTCCCATAATTTATCTGCATTCAGTTGGTTACTGAAAAACTATAAAGTCTGGAAATAATTTAGGGAATAGTACAATAAAAGCTAAATATTTATTTAGCAACTAGTAAAAAAACAAGCAAAAGTTTGTTCTTAAACGAATACTGACTGCCTGTTTTTAGAAAATGAAAACAAAATAGTGAGTGAGAATTTATATTGAAAACAACAATAAAATACGAAAATTTGTTTTTGTTTTCAATATAAATTCTCACTCACTATTTTGTTTTCATTTTCTAAAAACAGGCAGTGAATGTATTAATTTTAAACAAACACTCATCAACATTAGAATTCACATACATGAAAATTTACTACAAAATGACTTAAATAAATAGTAGATTCTCTCAAATAATTTGCAAAGCCAAAATACAGAAATTTATGATCTTAAGCAGGTATTTTTTACATATCTAATGAAATTGTTGTTGTGCTTTTCAATTTATTTTATATTTTTCTGTCACAAATTTCTCTGTGCTTTCGATACCATTAAAGTTGTTGTATATTTATTTTGGTTCACTATATTTACACATCTTTACAATTTAGTCCATATACAAGTACTACTACTACTTTATGTAAAACTTTTGCATTGGAATTTTAGTGAAATTTGTTTTTATTTTCATAAAAAAAAAAAACAAATACCAAACTTTATTTCATGTGGGTGTCTGTCTGTCTTGCCTGCCATCCTTAGTGTTTGATGTGGTTTGTGCTTATGAAAACCAAATTTCACCTAGAAGCTCTTCTTTGACTAGTTGCATGATGGCATTCAAGATATATGACTATCTGACGTGCTCATAAAATTCTTAAACTTCAGCTACTAATTTGCATAACTTTTTGTAGTTTAACAAAATTCAAATGAAATTTATGATCAGTTGTTTTTTTTTTAATTTTATTTAATTTTTGCGAAGTTGTTTGCAGAGAGCAAAGCAAGTTTATTAATTTATTTGAAAAGAAATAAATATTTGCCAGAAATACAATTTCATAGTACGTTTATAGTACATTGTATTGCGTTGCTAAGCCATTAAGCTGGTTTGTGAATAGTAGTGCCGGATCGGAAGCCAACTATTGAAATATGTATATCTAATATCTTGAATTATTTTGTTTTTTATATAAAGTGATAATAAACATAACGAAAGACGAGATCTTAATGAAAATTTTTAAAAATCATGAGTGTTTTGAATTGAAGGTTTCATAATGTAAAATATTATTACAGCTTCGGCATGAGGTCACAGTCAATAAAAACATGACGTGAACTTCTGCACTGTAAAATAAAATAACAAGACGTTAAATTTCTAAGTAGAATACTTTGAAACAGACTGGAATATTAATAACGGCCAAACAGAAGTGAGAAAATTTCGGACTAACAAAACATTATTTCAACATATAAAACCCTAATAACAAATATTGAAAAAAAATTAATTCAATTATGTTGAGAAATTAAGTATCTACCTTCATAAGTGCTAAAAACAAAAAAAAAAACAAAAAAAATAAACGCTGATGAGAGGTGTAGCAGCCTTGAAATCGGAATACTGATATCTTCTGCTTGTTGGATTATATATTTGATTAAAATTTTTTTATTCCATATTCCGACGTTTCGTAAATTGTATGTTCACTTTTTCAAGGGGTTTTTTTAATTTTTATTACTTTTATTTACATAAAATACGGTAGGCCCATAGCTAAATTTATAAATAAAACATAACAAATAACAAAAGGAATTACATCTGGCCAATAATAATAATAACACAAACATGTATTTTATTGATAATATAAAATATTAATTCAAATTTAAATTAAATCTAATATTGAACTTGAGACGAAATAAAACTTTTCAACTTTCATGTATGAACAATAATAAAAAACTTTATACTACAAGTAAAACCTTTCATATAAAAAACGAATTTTGAAAATCGGTTCTCAAATGACAAAGTTATGACTTCACAAAGGTATTTTTTAAAGCTATTTGCAAGAACTTTGTTTCACGCACACGCACGCACACACCCACATGCAATCTTCGAGCGAAAAACAACAAAACGTTAAACCCGTTTGTAGGCACAGTTGTAGTTTCTCGTCTACAAAAGGGCAAAGTTGCACAAATCAACCAATAAAAACACGAACAGTGACGAAGCCAATGGCGAAGATGATGCAACAGCATACCTGCAAAAATGAGAACTGCATAGTAGGCACTATGTACAAACAACACTGGAAAAGAAAGAACTTAATAATAAGGCGATATCTTTTGAACTACACAGCCGATTTGCATGAAACAAAGCGCTTTAGATAGAATAAGAACTTTAATATCATTCATTTGATAAAAAAAAAATCGAAAATGTATATAATTTTTTATATGTGGAGCCTTCATTAAAGTTGAATGAAAGAGTTAATGTTAATGGTTTCAAAGCTTCATTAATGGTAGGTAGAAGCTAAGATATTTAGAATAGTCTTGTATATTGTATAAAAGATCGTTTAACTGACAATAGTAATGAGATATTTTACGAAGATCCTTTTGATTTTCATCTCAGTAATGTAACCAAAATTTTTGATTAGCAAATTGTTCATGTTTTTTCATTACGTTTTTTTATGGAAATTTTACTTTTATTTATTTTTTTAGGTTTTTCTTAGCAAAACTTTTTATATATAAGTTGGAAGATGTTTTAATTTTATAAAACAAAAGCATTCTCGATTAATTAAGTACATCTCTATACCTAAAGTACGAGCGCACTGTGAAAATTAAATGCAAATCAAAGGTTTAAAAGTTCAATTTTCCATTAAAATATTTTAATTAATTTAATAGCACTTGATATTCGTATTTAAAACAAAAACTTTTACTTTTTTTTAGTATGATAAAGCGAAATAATAAAATTAACGGATGATTTTCATTTCACTGTTTTTTTTTTTTTATTTTTTTCTATTGCCGGAAGTGCTTAAACATTTCGTCTGAGCTCACTGCATAATTTACCATTAAAATTTATTTAAAATAAATTTCAGAAAACAATTTCAATCAGCACAATTTAATGCTAAATAACCATAAGTTTTTCATATTGAAATGAAAAAAAAAATTAACATTATTATTAACTTTTTTCTTCTTCTTTATTAAATAATAGAATTATTAACAAATATTTATTGCGTGCATTATAGCAGTTACAGACATATTTTTCTTCACAATTATACATTTTAAACTTAATTAAAAACACTGGAAAAATAAGATAATAACAACGTAATATTATATTATATATATCGCCACCTAAAATTTAGAAGTATGTAACTGCACGTCTTTTTTTTAGTGCATGTTTAGTTGTTTCTTTTACTGGTTGTAGGGTATTCAGTAATTTTTCTTTTAAATATAGCCACGCTACTAGTAGTAGCAAGCACCATAGCAATTATTTAATATGGCTTATAATTTGTATAAAAAAATAATGGGTAACTTATTTGGGTAGCAACTACAGTAAAAACTGGTATTTTTAAAGAAAAATATTGTGAATAGAAAAAAATAAATAGAAACTAAAACAATGTTTTAGATACTGAGAAGAAAAACTTGCGCTAAATTAAAGTATTTTTGAAATACGTTTGGTACAAGTTGTGATTAAAACTTTAAATTCGAATATTCCTAAAAAGTATTTGATTTAATCCCAAAAGGGTTTAATCACTTTAAGCTGCTTCTTCTGTTTAACGGCAGAAATTAATAAAAATCGTGAAAAAAAATTGTTGTCGATTTTTGAAACTAATTTGGCTGAGTTGTCTAAGGCCATGTGTTACAACATGTGACTCATATGTTTAATAGCCAAAATTTAAAATTTAATTGAGGAAGTGAAAGTGAAAATTAATATCCTTACGTACTCGTATTAAGGATATTCATTCAATTGTGTTTAAAGATAAAAATTTGAATAAATAAGCCCGAGTAAGGAATTCTTCAAATATGTGACACCCCAATCAAGTTTTTGGAAGCAGTACATACTTTTTCTGCCTTAAGAACGTGCTTCGTATTACGCACATGTGTATTATCTTAACAAATGCAGAAATGTATGGCAGAAAATGTAAAATTTTTTGATAACTTTATTTAATCAATGTAGAAACAAAAACAAAAAACACTAAAGCAAATAATCTCTATACATGCTCCCTTACACTAGTGCATACTAGAAAGCACTATTGTAAGGCAATGATTAAAATTGTAAATTTTACGAAGTGTAACGAACATAATAAGACGACAGTACGAATGTTTTGATGATGCAATAAAAAATAAAATATATATAATTCAGTTGATATTGTTTTCGTTCCATGAATTCACTGCTCTGAAATAAGCACTTAAAACGAAATGTTCCAAAGTGGGACATCGCGAACAAATATCATGCCATACGTAAGCAGGTTTGTAAGCTAATATCAACTGATATTCCCTTACAACCGTGCTTACGGCGAAGCAGTAATTTTTGCTGGGACGTTTGATTTTATATACGGCTTTCTATTGGATTCATAATGATGTTGGACATGGATTCATGCATGTAATCTGCAGCCGTTTCTTTTCGCTTGGAATAAAGCCAGAAGATTTTTGGTGAAAAAACCTTTTTTTGTGTTTAAATTAAGTATTTAGAAATTAAGTAATCCGTACTTGAAGTATTCTTTTTATACTCGATTCAAGAAAATCCGTACTTAACGTATATTTGACAATTTCTGTGCCTTTTTTCTCTTTACGAATACTGTAGACGATCGTATCGAATCTCGTACGAGTGTTATATTACGAAATGAATATATAAAGTCCCTAACTCAATTTTTTTCATATCTTTGTATTTTGGCTTTGCTTACTTCGATAACTTAGACGGTTACCCATTGAAATAGGATAAATACATGATTATCTAAGAAATTTATACATTAAGGTAACGATATGTATTTTTGTAGACCATCTAAATTGAGGAATTAGAAGCTCTTGATGTTCTTGGTGTGAAAATCCAGTGAGTGATGTTCGTGTCGCAAAAATGCCTGGTTTTTTTTTAAGACGTTGTAAGACATGATTTATTATTATTATTTATTACACTGATATTTGACCGAAAATGAAAAACAGCTCTCATATATGGGCCGGTGTTTCAAAGTCTATTTTGAAGTTAATCGACCGCGTACAGGAGAGAGCGAGTAGCCTATCGGTGACAGTAAGCAATAGCTAGCTCTATTGACTAGATGTAATGTTGGGTGTATTTCACTATTCTTTCGTTACTACAACTGTATGTGTTCTAATAAAATCAGAGAAGCTATTCCCGAAACCCAGAATTTTTCATTATCAATACGCTCTTCATTAAAAGCCCATCCATTTGTTGTCTTGTCATTCCCTTTCATTATGGTAAAGTTAAAATCTAATGTCCATTAACACCACCCCTCTTTCCTCCTTCCCACATTATATTTTCCTACTTCCGGCACAGTGCACTGCATACGTAACAGGTCCTAACTAATAAAGCCTGGTACTCTGTTCATAATTTCGTGCGAAATGCTGTCAAACTGTATATAAAAGTATTTCGTATGAAACATTTGTGAAATTATGTTGCAAAACTAGTACTGTGTTCTTACATCGGAAAACACGCGAAATGTATCTGTTAGATTTAACATGTTTCTAGCAATTTTTTTTTTCAGCTGCGAAACAACATGGCCAGTACTTTTTTCGCACGAAATTTTAGTCAACAGCTGACAAATTTATAAATTGTAATCAAGGCAAGACTACCAGGTATGTATTTTGTTGGTATAAAGTACTGGGCTTATATCAAAACACAAATAAGTTAATACATTTTCTTACGACTGCTTTCCAAACTATAACAATTATTCATGTATGCTTTTAAACTGTATCAGTTAGTATGAATCTAATGTTAGTATAATATAAAGCGAATTGAGTCAGCTGCGCTTTCTAGCTCACCTTTTGGATAATACATATGAGTTCTGTGTCAAAATTTTGGTACGAAATAATCAATGTAGCTAAACATTTTTCACAAATTCGAACAGAGTACCAGGCTTAATAATAAGAAGAAAAAAAAGTTTTTTTAAATAAGAAGATTTTCTTCATATGGAAGGTGTTTCCCAAGTTCTCAAGTTCTCAAGTTCTGCTACTATATGTGGTAAAAGTGCCTTGATATTTATAGAACTTTTTTAAACATGTGATATACATATACTTTAAAAGGCGGCAGGCAAAAGCCCCCAGGAAATAACTCAAATAACAAGAGTTAAGTATTTTGCGATGTTGCAGAAACTTAACGAACAACTAAATATGCCTCTCAAACCTTAAATGCAGCTGCAAAACACAAACAGTAGCAGATATTATATCTCAACAATAATTAAAATTAATCAATTAAAATGTAAGTTAGTTTAAAATTTCATGTACGATTGAGTCGCTATAAAGAGATAAAAACAAAAGAAAAAAATTAAAACATTTCATACATCGTTAATAAAAGATTAGCCTTTATATAGTGTAGGAAGCAAATAATAATAATAAAAAAACATTGTATAGATATGCATAACTCAAATATAACAAATTGCACGAAATGCGAATGAAATAATATAAAAATAATAATGAAATTAATGTAGCGAAGAAACCTGAAAAATATGTTGTACTTAAAAAATAACTTAGAAAGAAGAAAAATATCTTAAATTAAATGATATAAAAATATTAGTATTAAGTGATAAAGCAATTTGTTAACAACTGTGCTAAATAACTTTATAATTTGCTAATGATACCTAAACAAGTATTCAAATACTTAACAAGAGAAAATTTTTGGGTTAAAAATAAAAAACCCAAAAAAGTTTTAATCACAGTGTACAATGCACAAGTGAACAAGGCTACAAAACTTTTATATTGTACAAAGTATTTATAAATATACTTTAGGTTTTAATAAATACAAGCAATTACATATCCATCTTTCGAGCAGAACAAAGATTTCTAGTATAGAAGTTTGTTCGAAAAACCACACAACAAAATTAAGACAGCAAAATTAAACTGAAGTTTGCTAAATTCTCAGCTGCATAATCCTTTCACAAAGAATGCTGACAAAATTTACAATTTTTGTTGTAGTTCATCTTTTAACTAAAATACATTAGCTTCAATTTTAAATACTCTATCAAAACTGGCAAATATAACGAGCAACATGCCCCCTAAACATATAAATAATTACAACATATTAAGCTAAAAGAAAAAAAAAAACAAACAAAAGATTTAAGACACAAACATGTCAAAGTAAATAAAAATGAAATGCCAAAAAAAAAAAAAAAAAAAAAATAAAGCACCACTCAAAACTCAAAACAAATTGATATGAACACAAAATTACCAAAAAATTAAGTTAAAGACAACAGTTGAAATGTAAATACGGATAATTAATCTTTTTTTTTTTTGCTGAAAAGAATAACAACAACATTCATTCATTAGTCTTGCAGATTTATTCAATATTTGTTGTTTTGTTTTGCTTTTAAGCTCCTCATTACTTACATAAGTATTTATTTATTTTTAAATATAAACTATTAAATTTGTTTGCATTGTATGTTTAAAATAAAACTAAACACCGAATCATCGGTCTAGAATTATTTGCTTTGACTAGCGCGTATAAGCAGAAGAAAAGAAAGAAAAACTCCCACGTTTTAGTGAACATCTTTTCCTATGTTTCGCCAGCGTGAAGGTAGAACAAGAAGCAAGCTTCAATAACAATAAAAACAAACAAAAAAGCTATTTAAAAATAATGCTTTTATGACGTCAAATTTTTTTTTTCTTTGGCAGCCCCTACACGAAATATATAATTAAACAAACAATCAAGTTTGTTGCGGCAGATCATTCTATAATATATAGACTTGCTAGATTTTACTCGTGACTTATGTTCACGCAACATGTTAATGAAAAAATAAAAAGTCCTAAAAGCAAAAAAGCACCAAAAGTAGCAACTTTTCCCTATATTACCCCCTAAAAAAAGTGCATTGTTATTGTAATAGAATGTAAAACAAATCAAAAATACCCAAAAAATTTCTTCAAATAAATAGAGTATTTTTTTGTCGGCCTTTGCTGAAAATAATTTTTTTTTTTTTTTTTTTTTTTTTGCACTTAAATTTACACAAATTGCATTATTTGCTATACTCCATCATCATGTTTTTGTGGCTTGAATTGTTATTTGTTTTGTTTTGTTTTGTTTTTTTTTTATTTTTGTTTGCAACATTTTTAAAGCTTCCTCATCATCCCTGTAGTCATTTTCTGCTGGTGCCGCATCTTCAACTTGTAGTTTTTAGCAGCTTTTTTGTTATTTTTGTATGGTTTTTAAGCACTTGTTACCTTAATAGCTGTAATCGTAAGTAGATAAAGCTAACAAAAACAAATATAACAAAAGAAAGAAAAATATTT
Organism: Lypha dubia; assembly: GCA_947311025.1. Lineage (NCBI taxonomy): Eukaryota > Metazoa > Arthropoda > Insecta > Diptera > Tachinidae > Lypha > Lypha dubia. The sequence goes on from OX371260.1 coordinate 125,644,830, forward strand.
TCAACACTTTAACAACGCTATAATGTTTAACATTTTATTATATTTGTTTTAAACAATATTAAATAGCATAAAAAAAGAACGTATGAATGTGGCTGTGTATGTATGTGAATATGCTTAGAAGTGCTTCAACAGTTAAGCTAAATAATCATTTTACAACAAGAGGAATTTAAATGACCTATACACGTTTAAACAATTTAAACTGGGTCTTTATTGCTTGAATATATTTTCTGCAAGAATTATTTAAGGACTCGACAATAAATTTTAAAGTGTTAAAAAAAAATTTAAATTAGTTTTTGTTAGATTTGTATACTATCAGATAATTCGATAACAATTACTGAAGTTAATATTTGGCTAAAGTTCCTAAATTTAATAATCAGAGAAATATTAAATAGACATTGTTCACATATTTCAAGCAACAAAGGAAAAATTTATTAACTAAACATCACTGTAGATTTCAACTACACGGCTGAATAGAACAAACGTTGTTTTCGGTAAAACCTACTAAACCTCGTGAATATTCATGTGTAAATGCTCTTACTACTTGTTAGGTAGGTCTTTTGATCGTGTTTATATATTGCATTTATACACATTACGAATGCAAATAGAATACGAGACTTCTCACTACTAAATTGATGTTAGCATGTGAATTATTCGCCCTTATTCCATTTAGCGTCATCAATACGAAAGATATCGTTTCGTGCCGATTGTTGCAAATCGGTGTGCCCATTGTCAATATAAATTGTTATCAATAAGCGTCGATGTAATTTCGGTATGCCGTACGCAACATTAACGGCGGCATCGATTTAAATTGACTCTGATTTTGTCGTCAATCTTAGTGGTTTAAAAAAACAGTTTTATTTCTTTTGAAAATTTTTTTTCATCTGGAATTAAAAAATGGGAAAAGAAAAAAAATTACAAACACTAGCCAATTCGATAAGTTAGTGGAGGAGATGGAAAAAAATCCTTCACTTGCCAAAGGTTTTCCAAAAGGCAGTATGCCTTGTGATTTCAAAGAGCAATGGGGAAGAATTTCATCAATACTAAATGATCTTGGACCACCGAAAAGAGCAGGTGACGGTTGGCAAAAGGTAATATGAATAGTGCTAAAAGGATTATTGAATGACCAAATTTTTCTTAAAAGTTTGGCGGGATTTAAAATTTAAGGTGAAAAAAATTAGTCACAAACAAGGCAGAGTGCACGTCTACTGGAGGCGGAATTTATAAACAAATAATATTTAGCCCCCTGGAAGAAGCTGTAGCAAACCTCCTTCAAATTCAGAAGCAACTAAACCCTGAAGGAGCTGCTCAGGGAGTGCAATTTATTGAAAGTGGGAATTGAGAAATAGAATATCTTGAAAGTAATGATTTGGTTCTGAAAATGGCACCTCTTCTCAGACTGTCGAAAATTGCACCCCTTTAAAAGGAAAGGAAAAATCTACGTTGAAGAAACCGGGATCATCTAACGACCATTACGAATTGCTCCAAAAGCACAGTGATGAACAGGCGCAGATATTAAAGGAAGTTAATAATTCAATATCGTCAATGAAACGAAGCCTCAAATACTTAAGTAGGCACCAAAACAATTTATTAGAAATAGAAAAAAAGAAATATCAATTAATGTTGGAAGAAAATGAAAAACAAAAAGAGCCGCATGATGCCGAATTGAAAATTAAAAAAATTAAATTATTAATGAAGGAAAAATAGTTGCATATGCTGGACAAAAGCTAAAAAACGTTCTTTTAACCATTATTATATAATCTACACAATGTGCCTTTATATCAAAAGCTTTAATGAATTTCTTCTGTTTTTTTGTTTATGTTTTTTCGTATATATGTACATACAAATGTATGTAATTTAACTTTTTATTTTTGAAAGAAAATGAATTAAAAGACTGAATTGAAATTAGCTTCGTTTTATTGCATCTCTTATATGAACTGCCTCAGAACTTCGGCCTCGTCATACACTTCGATATAATTTTGTATACTAGCAACTACTTCTTCTGGAATATGTAAACCATATTGAATATTGTTAAGTGCAGCGCAAACATTAACAATTTTTATTGCTTTTGCTCATCATTCGGATCAGAATTACAAATTGGATCAAAAAATATTTTAGCTGTTTAAAGTAATCAAGAAATTTTTTTAATAAAAACAGAAAACAAAACAAACCACTTATCCAAATTATTAGAGATGTGCGTTAAAAACCGATAAACAATCGACATCGTTACATTGCTGTTATGGAATACAAGATCAGTATCGAATTGTTGACGACGTCGATAAAAATGGATCTTGATATTAAATTGATGACGATGACGACGACGCTGAATGGAATAAGGGCGATTATTTTTCACCATATATTAAACATTACAGTGATGAAAATAAAGTATATCCTATAATGCCCAATCTACTGATAATTCGGTCTAAAGAAGTGAATAAAACTCACCGAAATAAGTAAATAAAGTGCACGTATGTATGTACTTATACTGTAGGAAGCTTCTGGCCAAGTGTCTTAAAGTCACCACTTTTGCCGAATACTTTGGTGACTTCTTGGTGACAAGTCTCCACTTTTATCGACTAGTTTGGTTACAAGTCATCCATTTATAGACTATAGAAAGGTACCAGAAAATTTCTGGTACGAATGTCTCCACTTGTCACTACGAGAACTGCGTAGTCACTACTTTATCAACATTCCTAAATTTACTAATAGATTCTTAATGATAAACACATGCCAAGTGTCTACACCAAAAAGCATTGCATGGGATATTTAAAGAATAGTATTGTTCACAAAGTCAACAACTGTTTCACTATCGAAATTTCTTACAGGGTAAATATATAAAAAACTTATTAGTATTTAATATTATTATTACGAATAAACGTAATTATTATTTGAACTATAATAATGTATAAATGAGAAATTACTATTATTAGGCTTAAGTTCAGTTTTATTGAATTAATGAAAATTAAAAATACTATGAGTTTTTTTTGTTTTTTATTTTTAAAAACATTAGCATGTGCAATCAGATTAGCAGAACGTATCATTATACCGATTTCAGCGTTCATTTGTCCATATTTACAATTTTCGTAAAGTGGATACTAATTGGGAAGAATATCAACTATTTAACCAAGTTTTCAACAGAAATAGAATACGAGAATTAGTTTAATTAATTTATATACTATTTTTACAGTATGAAACCATTTTGGCTAGTACGAATTTTCATTAATTCAATAAAACTGAACTTAAAAATAATAATTTCTCAAAAACTTATTAGATAAAAACTATTCTAGGGGGGATTTTTTCACGTCCCAAATTTGTATGCCATTTACTAACATTTTGTTCTTATAATTGTTGAAACAATGAGAATAATATTTCAATATAATTAATATATACATAATAGCAAAAGTTGTGTTTCCTTGAAGTGTCGTATTTTTTTTTTAATAATTTTGACCGAGAGTATGTTAGTATGACTTTTGTATTTGAAATATGAAATGCGTACTAATACTAATGAAGCTTAACAAAACTTTAATTGGGTGTTTGAATACTTTTCATAAATTTTCTTACAAAAAGATTTAAAAAAAAAAACAGGCCGAATGTGACTCACAGAAGTCGACATTACAATAAAACAAAGTTTGCTCTGAAATTAATAAGCAAAAGGAAAACAATACAATCAATTTATTATATTGTGATAATATTTTTGCACAATGGTCATGTATTCTTGTTTAAATTATGCTTGTAATTGCCACATATTTACATTTTGTTTCTTTTTCATATTTCATGCAAAAAAAAAAAAGAAAACAATTCAAAACTTTAAATACGAAGTGATTTACACAAGATACTACAATTTAAAAACCATAATGATGCCCATACAGTTCTTTAGTTTTTTTTCGGCATTTTTTTTTTTATTGTAAAAATAAAGCGAGCAAAAAATCGTGATTTACCAAAAGAATATGAATAAAAAAAAATTATAACAACACAAAATATGTTGTAGTTCGTTCTTTTTTTGTTTTTTTTTTTTTGTTGTTTGTTTGCATGTCGAAGGTTTAACGTGTGTTGTGGCACATTGGCAACAAATTTTCGTCAAAAGCAAGCGATGGTGGATTGGGAACCATATGAATTGCCACTGATTTAGCAAAATACCCTACATGACAAATATGTAGGTGGCAGAGCTGTAAATGAATCATTAGATTTTGAATTAATTCGCGAATCATTCAAGCATTGAATTAGCAAATTTTGAATTAATTCTTTTGACACAAAACAATGAATCGAATGAAATTTTAGTCAATTCAAATGAGTTTGGTAAAAATTAATTGCAATTCGTTTCCAATTCAAATGAATTTGTAGAATGAATTGCAATTCGCCAAACTCATTTGAATTGACTCAAATTTCATTCGATTCATTTTTTTGTGTCAAAAGAATTAATTCAAAATTTGCTAATTCGTAACGAATTAAAATCAAAAAAGAATGATTAATTTACATCTCTGGTAGGTGATAAATAAAAATATTCTTACACTAATTTTATTAGTTTGTTGGCAAATAAGGCAAGGGAGGAAAGTCTTTTCAAACTTGGTGTCATTTTAAGTTTGGAAAAATTGGCTTTTAAATTTTCATAGCAAGCATATTGAGATCCTGATTCGCTTTTATAACAATAATTCATATCAGCAGGAGACTGATATTTTAATATCGCGATCGCCATATAAAACTATTGAAGCAGAAGTATCGTATACATGTATCAATTGTTTTCAATTACATTGAATTTATTTTCATTGCATTTAATTGATATTAAATAAATTTTAAGATAATCTATACTACCAATTAGATTTTAAAAATCCAGTTACCTACACATGCTACAGTCAATATTACAAGTATTCACAAATAGCGCACACCTTTTAGGAGTTTCGTAAATTTTTTTTTTTTTTTTGAATATTGACATAAAGTTTAGTAGTAGTTTTGTAAGGTACTTATGTGCACTTTATATTTTGTTTTTTCATAAGTTTCTTACCGCGCAAAAATATATGGAAATATGTGTATATGTGTTTTTTTGGTTTATAAAATTTTTGCTACATTATGGCAAATACATTATGATTTTGACAAGATGTTAGGAAATATAAACTCGTATATCGTAACAACTAACAGCAGACAATCAAATACTTGTACTAGTAAAAAAATCGTTATTCTTATTTCTATTTCTAAGATGGTTGTTAACTCATATAACGTGACAGCTGCAGGCTTTAATGTGAAAATGAAAATGCCGCCCAAGAGACAAACAGAAAAACAAAACAAAAAATAGGCTTATGAAGAAAACGAGGGATGCATAATATAACAAACCATCTGATTAAATACGAGTGTTTTATAAATATTCTTCAAATTTGAAAACTTTTAGATAAGCTGATACATATTATACACATTTTTATGGAGGTGATCTTTGATATATTTGTTTTATTTTTTCTACCTTTTCTTTAAATAAAATTATTACAAATCGATTTAAAAAATGCTTGCGAACTATTAATATGTAGCAATTTTGCCACCATCAAAAGTAGATGAAATGAGTGACACGGAAGATATTGAAGAAAATGAACTGGATTTAATTAACCCAGGAACGCTTCCAACTATTGTAGCAGTTGAGGTCGTACGTACAATGAAGACAAACAAGAAGCGCAAAAAGCGCCATCTGCTCCATTATCTGTTAATTGGTCCAAACTTTATCGTAATAACGAATTTTCAAGATGTCCTGTTGATGTATGTGAAGAAAAAATAATGAAATTTGTACGATTTCTTCAACTCGTTTAATCCAATGCAACTTTTTAAGTTGTTTATTGATGATGAAATCATTGATTTTATTGTCGATTGCACTAGGGACCTATCCTGGGTCCATTCCTATGGACCGTGAGCTACGATGGGATCCTGAATGAGGAAATGCCGGAAGACACCCATCTCGTAGGGTATACTGATGATATTGCAGCCGTCATTTCAGCACGAGATATGGATGACGCCAGAAGGAAACTAAATCAAGTGAGGTAATCCTGTTGACTGGTGCGCACATATCGATGGAGAACAGCATGCAGATAGACGATAGCTCTTTTGTAAGGTACTTGGGCGTGAGACTGGACTGCAGACTCACCTACTGGGCCCAAATACAACATGCGGCTAATAAGGCAGCAAGGGTTACAGGAATTCTGAGCAGGCTTATGGCTAATATTGGTGGACCAACACAAAGTAAAAGGAAGCTGATTATGGAAACCACGAATTCAATACTATTGTATGGTAGCGAAATTTGGGGAGACGCTGTAAGGTGTAAAACTAAACGCCGAGTTTTGGATGCTGTACAACGCACAGCGGCACTGAGAATCGCATCAGCCTACCGCACGGTATCAGCTGCAGCAGTTCTTGGCTGACTTCCAAAACGTTCGTATACAATGTTTGTATACAGTATTGCTACTGTATTTAAATCACATACATATGCAAAGCTCGGAAACAATGCAACAACTATAAAACCGATGCCTTGTTTGCTCTCTTACTGCGTTAAAAATACTTTGCGGCGGCGTTTTGAAATGGTATACAATGTATAACTATTGTACTGCGGCGTTATGAAATGTGATGCTTTGTTCAAACACAAAGCAATTGACGTTTTGGAAGTTAGCCTTTGTTATAAGTGGAGTTATACCTGTGGACCTCATGGCACGTGAACGGAAAAAGGCATGGGATCTTAAGAAAGAGAACACGAACCTTAATGCTACTGAGCTGAGATCTCAAACCGTTCAAAAATGGCAGAGGAGGTGGAACGAGGAACGCTATGGCAGATGGACAGCTAGACTCATCCCCAACATTGAAGTCTGGAGCAAAAGAAGATTCGGTGAAGTCAACTACTTCCTTACCCAGTTTCTCTCTGGTCATGGATACTTCCGAAAGTATCTGTAACGCATAAACAAAGCAGAAGACCCGAGTTGCATCTATTGTGGTGCGACATATGATGATGCAGAACACACGTTCTTTACTTGTGACAGGTGGCAAAGCAGGAAAAATGCACTGATATATCAGATTGGTGATTTCACTCCTGACAACATAATCGGCAAAATGTGCGAGAGCGAAAATAGCTGGAGTGCTGTTAGAAATTATGTCGAGAACGTCCTACGCTTGAAGAAAGTCAATCTAGACGCAACACCACAGACAACCACTGTAGTAAGAGCTAGAGATATGACGGCCCCAGACGTGGGGAATAGAGAGTGAGTCCCTGGAGGACGATGATTCCCGAAGTCATATAGAAAGCAGTTACGGGAAGGACTGCCCCAGAAAAAAAAGGAGGGATTGTTTTAGTGGATACACCACTGAAAGCAGCTGACGACGGTCGCTGTAAGTGCGAAGTCAGTTTTAAGCCTACCTTTCCCGTCAAAAAAAAAAATATTGTCGATTACACTAATCGTCACAGTCATGTAGACAAAAATGAATTTACTTTTAATACGGATTATGATGAAATTCAGAAATTTATTGGTATATTGTATCTTACCGGAGTAAATACAATGCCCAACATAAGAATGTATTGGTCAGAAAGTCCTGCATTTTCTAACAAATTAGTGAAACAAAATATGATACGAGGGAGAGTTAAACGTGTTAAATCAAACATTCATTTATGTGATAACACCAAATTGGACAAAGATGAAAAAATTTCAAAAGTAACTCCACTAAACAACATGATAAATAAGAAGATTTTGCAATTTGGAGTTTTTTAAAATAAAATATCTATTGATGAGCAGATTGTGGCATATTATGGAAGACATTCTTGTAAGATGTTCATCAAAGGAAAACCAATAAGATTCGGATACAAATACTGGTGTCTTTGTTCTTCTGATGGATACTCATTTCATTTATTCCGTTTAATTTTTATATCGTCAAGGCCCAGCGATGCGTTTTCGCAACGGGGTTTATCTGGGCTCCCACTGATCCGATTTGCCTAAAATTTAGGTATAAAAAATCAAATTTTAAAAGTTTCATCTTTATAGTTGAATGGGATCATGGCTCGGGCCTTAATGGGTTAAATCTTGTTTTTAATTGTTTATTTTTAAATAAGAGATAAACTTTAGCTATCTATTGAGTTGTACAAAGTATTTATTGAACTTGAAATAAAATTTTCAAACCAAGGACTAATTGTCTAAATAATTGATTTGAAAAACTGCCTAAAATAAAAAAAACACACGCACAAATTTGTCATTTTAACTGCCATTTCAACCCTCGTTAGCTTTTCAAACGAAAACAATTATGAACTTAAAAAAAACTTCGAATATACTCGTAAGCTTTGTTTGTATTTTGTTCGGAATTTCAAATCTTTCATAAAAAAAAAAATCGACTTTAATTTGTAGCGGAAACTTTGTCTACATTTTATTTAAAGTAGTTTAATTTTGGCTCAAAATCATAATAAAAAAGAATCTGACATTTAACGAACAAAAAAAAAAGCATAAGGAGAAAAACAAAATCCTACTAATTTGCATAATCGCAATTGGATATATAGTATATGAATACTTGAACTGGTTTAGCATTAAACTCATAGAATCGGAGCAACTTTGAGTAATAAATTATTGAAGAAAAAATAAAGTAGTGAAAACAAAATTAAGTAACTTATAAGCAGAATTTATGATAAAGATCAATGATTAAATGCAATATGCGTAATACTTGTTGTACAACAAAGACATTTACATAAATGACAATATTAAGACTAATAGACCGATTCATTCAGTGTATGCTGCACGTAAAAACCAATAAATCGTTAATCATGCCACAAATCTTATCTAAATCTTGTGTAGTATATTCCCATATTGTAACACTTAATGAATTTTACTAATTATTGCGAAATTTCTTCATTGCAAGACTGTTTAAGTAAAGTTAGATAAAGTTAGAGACATTTGTACATGCAACATTGCGGCATATACATTCGTACATTTATACTTAGTTGCAGATTAGTATTTATTTAAATGTTAATAGTTTTGTTGTTAGTAAATAGTTTTCTTATACGAACGTAATGGATTTTGTGAGTTTTATGTGAAATTTAACGAGAACACGTCTTTAATTTGTAATCTTGATTTGTAAAATATCTCTTAATAGCTGAAATTTATATGAAAGTGAGAAATAATTTGTTCACATATTCAGGAGTTCAAGTATTTAGATAGAATTTTTATCATGATTTATTAGAGTAACGAAAATAAAAAAAAACAAAGCAAAATTTTTATTAAGTCCGTGTTGGGAAAATCAACAGAGTGCTTTTTAATTTTCATAATGACTGGGCAATTGTTCTTTGAAGTAGTTACTACTGCGACTACCGAGTTTTAAAATTTTATTGTGTAGCTGAACTACACAAGTCGCAAGTGTATGCGAATTAGCAACGAGCCACAGCGGTTCTCAAAGCCAGCATAGCCCATGCCATCGCTCAAATTCAGCCTGATTTATGTGCGAGAGTCATAAATAATTGAACATTTCTAAAGTGTTCCATCCAGAAAAGCCGTGGGAACATTTAAACAATGTTATATTCGGCATATAAGGGCAGCACTTGGTCTTTCAAACTAATAAAAAAATTTTGCTGATATCTCACACACTTTGTTTTATTTAAATTTAAATATATGTATATAGAAAGCGCTTTATGAAAGACTCGTAGAAATAGCAAATAAATTGGTATTTTTTTAACACATTCACATTAAACGTGAAAGCTCAGACAAGATTTTGAAAATTTTTTTTGGATTATTTGGCATAAGAACAACCCTAAAGGGAAAAGAACCTGTCACAGGTGACTGGTTCCCAAGGACTAGCAACCGATTCAAGTTCCGCAACTTTATATGAGAGGGACCGGTAACTTTAACATGTCATAGTCATTAGAGGGTGTCAATTGACATAATTAAGATATCCGGTGATAGGTCCTAGACCTAAACTTCAGGTACTTGTCCTGTAGTGGTTTCCTAAGTAGTAGTCTCAGTTATGGTTTCATAAAAACCGGTAATAGGATTATCCAACAGTATCCTGATAAAACTAGTCCTTAATCAACATGTCAGAAAATAGTTCATTAAAGCCTGGTATAAAATCTAATCCTTCGATAACATAAGTATCACCGAACGAGTCTAAATACTTCACAACAATAAGTTTACATGTAAAAAATGTATTTAAAAAATAAAAATTTTATAAATTTATTTAAATTACATATGAAAAGCAATATTATCAGGCTCAAGTTCAGTTTTATTGAATTAATGAAAATTCAAAATTACTAAGAGTTTTTTTATGTTGGAAAATATTATTATTTATATCCAATCAGTTTTTATCAGAACGTATCAGCACTGATTTCAAGGCCGCTACACCAAAGTAGAATACTTTGATGATAACGGACTATGAGTTTGTGTCGAATATTAGTTCCAAACAGAAATGAGGGAATTTCGTACTAACCAGTAGTGATGTTACGAATATCAATTTTTAGTATTCGCGAATACGAATACGAATATTTAAAACAGTATTCGCCGAATACGAATACGAATACGAATACGAATATTTCTTTTGAGGTTTATATTTCAAATTTAATTGGAAAAAATCCCTGCCTTTGCGTCAGTAACCATAAATGAAAAAAAAAAAATTAGTGATTTAACATTATTACTGCATTAAGATGCCGAATATGAAAACCTCTACAGAACATTTTTTAATTATTTTACTTACATACTTTCAGATTTCATTTTTCTTACTCTGTTTGGGTTTTTAATTAATAATTCAGTGCTGTTTAGCGAACACCACTGATATGGTGGAAAGTAAATAAGGAAAAATACGAGCTTCTTTTACCTATAGTCAGGCAATATTTAGTGACAGCGCCAACGAGTGTTCCAAGCGAGCGAATGTTTAGTGGTGCGGGGCTTATTTATACACCGCATAGTAATAGTCTTAATGGAGAAAAGGCTTCAAAACACTATTTTTGAAATTCAACATTCCTCTACTGAGGTTTGATTACTAATTTAACAATATAAAACTTCAATTTTTGAATACTTGTTGCAAAATACATATATATTTTTGTTTGTTTTTTAAGAAGGTTATTACTTTGCGTGAAAAACAATGGGTTTTTTTAAATAAAATTACTATATTTTTTTACATTTTATGTACTTTTTTTAAACTTTTGTATGATTTTTTTTTGGAAAATGTATGGGAAAATTATTCGAAAAATATTCGCTTGAATTTGGCGAATACGAATACGAATATCTTAAAACAGGCGAATAGTCGAATAGTCGAATACGAATACGAGTATTCGTAACATCACTACTAACCAGCACTGTTTCATTGTAGAATAAAAATTGAATTAAAAATTAATTCTCATATTCTATTTCTGTTGAAAATTGGTTAAATAGTTGATATTCTTCTCAATTAGTATCCACTTTACGAAAATTGTAAAGATGGATAATTGAACGCTGATGAGTGGTGTAGCGGCCTTGAAATCAGTGCTGATACGTTCTGATAAAAACTGATTGGATATAAATAATAACATTTTCCAACATAAAAAAACTCTTAGTAATTTTGAATTTTCATTAATTCAATAAAACTGAACTTGAGCCTGATAATATTACTTTTCATATGTAAATCAAAATAAGTTCAAATAATAATTACGTTTATTCGTAATAATAATAATATAAAAATATTTATTTTAATTATATTAAAGCGGGATTAAACACATTTTTATAAAAAACTAGCTTATCCCGGTGTGCTTCGCTAACCCCCTCATTATAAAATAAAATTAAAAGTATTTATATATCCTATTGTGAAAATTTAATGACGATCGGTCCAGTAGTTAAGACTATATTACGATTTTTAATTTTCCTAAAAAGGGTCGTGGTCCCGCCCACTTTTTTCCTGGTACGTATTACAAATTATGCCAATACCATATGTACCAAATATCATCGACGTAGGTCAAAAAATGCCCAAAATATGGTGATTTAAATTTTTGGGTTATATGGGCTGTGCCACTATTATTCCTATTATTCTTTCCAGAGTTCCAGTTAAATACTGTGAAAATTTCAGGAAGATCGGTTCAGAGGTTAAGCCTCTTATAAAGAACAAACAAACAAACAAACAAACAAATAAAGAAACACACATTCGGTTTTACATATATATATAGATATAAGAAATTAACATTTCAATACTCTCACAAAATAAAAGAGCGAAATTGTATATTTCGCTGACATTCCTGATGTATACATAAGTATATATGGTAAATCTATCGATGAGACACTGAGTGATGGAATTTCATTAGCGCTTTTGTTCTAGTTTTGTGATATGTCCTCTTTTCACCAGTCACAACTCAGGAACACTTTGTACCATTCCCATTTTCACCTATCATAGGACAGGTATGTTTTCGACAATTGGTACAACATTTCTCGTAGGGAAATAACTCTGAACCGAATCAGACAGACAAACAATCATTAAATTGTTTTATTTCAAAACTCTGATATGTTCGAAACAGTGAATAGTACTTAAAATTAATTGAAAAAATTACATCAAACGTACTCTTAAGAGCTTTTGCGACAATTTATTGAATTCTTAACTTAACATTTATTTAGTTGCATTCAACCCGTAACATAATGTTGACATTGCAATTACAAACATGTTTCATTTCCCATGCCACAATAACATACTAAATATAGTTAATTCAAAAAATATTAATTCATTAAATTCATAAAAAAGGCGTAACAATTCACAAACTATTATTAATTTTATTTTAATGAAAAGGAGAAAAAAAATACATTTATACAAAAATCAATAAAACTTCCCTGAAGGCATTTTTTTTTTTGAAATAGAATCAAAAAACTTATTGAGGAGTTCTTTTTATGATCAAATAAAATACTGGTGTATGACTACTTACTTACAAAAGAGCCGCGTTATAAATTAAACATGTCCCTTGAGGACACAAGTTAACAAAAACACCACAAAAATACAAAAAGCTTAACTAAACAAAATTAACAAAATTATTATAAATCTATAGTTTGGTAAAACAAAGCATAACGAATTAAGGCAATGCTATCGCTTACTGGTTCATGGCGGTGAACATGGTGCAAACATTTATTGATATGTTTGATGTATTAAATTGTTTGAAAAAAATTCAGTTTAATCAATATGAATTTCATATTGTCAGGAGCGTAGAGGGAGAGAGAGAGAGAGAGTTTCATAGATACACAATTAAAAACAATTATTTCTCAGATATTTTCTCAAATAAAATACTGCTTTATTTAATTAAATTATCATCTTAATCGGCAAATCACACACACATTCCGATCGGAATGGTTTCAATGCCGTAATTGTATTTCGATCGTTTTTGATTTACAGTCTTTAGATCTCGTTTATTATTATGTTTTTCGACAATGATAAAGTTGTATATACTTAAAGCTTTTATAGCAAATCGCACATAAAGCTTTCTTATTAATATTTAAAACTTATTTTACTGACGCTTCTAAAAGTATGCATGATTTTTCTTTTTTTTTCCTTTAAATGAATTTGATAGAAAAATACTTTACAAATTCCAGAATTAAAATTATGTAGTCCTTAATTAGGAACTTCAAGACATTTACTCCTGCTATAGCTCTGATACATGGCGTTTCTGCAATAAACCATCATTAAAGGTTTCGGTATAACACATACATACTTACATGTATTCAATTATAATCAAGTCGGTGAAAAAAAAAAACTGTTTTAATATTAGAAACACAATATACGCTTATAATAACTTTATATTAAATCATAAATTAGAGACTGTAAACAATACATACATTCATACATACATCATAACTTCGTGTGTACACTTTACCTTAACAACAACTAAAAAAAACTTTAAGAAATACATACTCGTATATTAAAGGAAAATTATTGAAGTCAAAAGCACTCTAATATGATTACGAGCACTAATTTTAAATTTCTACCAGCCATTGTGATAAACAATCACGATTACATGGAAATAAGTGAAACAAAAATACAGCAACCAAAATAGATTCGTCTAAATAACTATTAAACAATTGTAAATTATTTTGTTATTGTTGTTTGTTTTTAGATTTTTCAAATTAAAACTATTGCTAAGAAATATTTAAAATAAAATACCAGATCTAAAGGCGAGTATTACAGTTGCAGTTACAGAATGTGCCACATCGAAGATTCGTTGTCTGCAAATAAAGGCTGTTTTTTATAGAGTGACACAAGTTTAAATCATAATAAAAGAAGGAAATATATTTTTAATATAAACAAAACGGGCTTAATTGAAAAGAATATTTTATGCAATTATTATTTAAATATGATTCATGACATGTGGCCGCCAAGGCTAGCGCTTAGAAGGCGCAATCTGGTACACCAATTTTCAACAAATTTTTGCAGCATTTGCGGCCGTATTTCGCTGATGACCCTTCGAAGCTTGATTTCCAGGTGGTTAATTGTTTAAAGTTTATCGACGTAGACAAGTTACTTAACATAACCCCAAAGAAAACTATAAGCTTATGGGGTTAAATCACACGATTTTGGTGGCCAAATAATTGGACCATGACGTGAAATTATTTTTTCATCGAAAGTTTCTTTGAGTAAATCAATTGTAGCGCCCGCAGCACGATGAGTTTCACGAATAGAACAATTATTTTAATTAAAAATTTCAACAATTTGCACGCGTTGCTTTAATGTTAGTCGATTCATAATGAAATTTCAAAACATACTAAACAAAATGCAACTGTATAACTGTTAAATGGGGGCCCAAATAAAGCAGCAATGCCAAATAAAGCAGCAACTCAAAGTTGTGATACTCAATAAAAACACCCTATACCATCTTTGGGTTTTTTTTTCTAACCAATCGTGTACCATTAATAAATTATTAATAGATTATTGATTTTTACGTAGAATATTAGAGTACTAATAAAATGTAAAACAGAAAAAATGTTCTGTACGTAAGAATTGAATATAAAAATCTAATTATTTTATAGTGGTGTCAAAAGTTCACTGGAACCGATTTTAAAGACACAAACTGGATAAATGGAACTGTAAAATTAATTGACATCAATAAATAAAAGATGCAAATTAAAAAAAAAACATACACTCATACACATATGTACTTAATATTATAAATGTGAATGTCCGTTTGTTTGTTGCACTTTCACGCAAAAACTACCAAACCGATCATCATGAAACTTTGTACACATATTCTTGAAGGTATTAGAAGTAACATAGGATTCTTTTTATTAAAAAAAAAAAAATATTTCTTAACAAAGATAAAAAAATTGTTTGTCAATGTAATGAGACTCCAACCCTGAGTGCAGTAATACCGTCGCACTGTATTACCTACCAACAGTCACGTCAATATCCAATCCAATTTACTGTAGTATGGCTTCAAAACCACGGGTAAAAGCTACTATGTATATAAAACAACATATTGCAAAGTCATAATTTTGGCCTTTGTCTTTCCTTGCTACAATACAATCAAATATATAGTACAGTGGTCCTACTCCCACTTTTTTTTTTGTAGAACTGTCATGCAAAAAAAAAACAAACAATTACTAGATTAAGGGTATATGCATATTTTTTCCTTGAATATTTGAATTATTTAGGAAATATCCTGAACTAAATTTGAGGATTTTAACACTCTAGTGTTAAAATTACATTTCATTGCAAAATTCAATTATAAGAAAAGTAAAAAAAGTCTAAATAATTAAAAACGAAAATCAAATTTATAAGCATAAATCTTAATTTTAATTATATTTATACAACTCTTTAATCCTTTGGTTACCAAAAACAAATTTCACAAAGCATCATGCCATGTCCTATCAGCATGTTGTAAAAATTTTATTATCATAAATTTTTAGCATCACACATAGAGTCCACAGAGCAAGCAGGTGTCTTTTAAACCACCATTAATTAATCATTCCAAAATTCAGTTGAATGATAATGTTAATGTCTAACAACTTAATTATAGTTTTTGTAATAAAAACAAATTGGTTTTAAATAAAAAAAAAAAAAAACGCTAAAAGTATCAAAAGTAACAACGACATCCAACTAAAATTATTTATAAGGAAAAGACAAAATTATATTCACAAAATTGTTTTTTTTTAGTTAATCTTTAGCTACCGAGCGCGATAAGAAGCACAGTGGTGCGAAATTGAAGAAAATTCAAACTATGAAACTTTTTTTCGGATTTGGCTAAAAGCTTTAAAAATAATTATTAAAATAATAAAAAAAATCATTTATAATTTAGTTGACGTGTTACTTGATATCGTCCACTTAATAAAACAATAGTGTATACGCATGTACACCATTATTTGTTTATTGCGTGATAAGAATCTACATAGCTAATGCTAAATGTGGCCAAAATTTGGTGAAATTCTACTTCCAAAAAGTTGGTCAAAAGATCGATTGAAATATTAGCGTACAATTGCGTGTTTGAAATTTTTCATTAATAATTGTGAAGTGAGGGTGGTGTTTTAATTAGTAGTTACTCTAATACAATTACAAAGAAAAATAGTGTCTAAAAAGCATACACTATTTTTATTATTCACTATTTTCATTATTTCTTAACAAAATAAAATAAAAAAATGACGTATATTGATATACACTTTTTTTAACAATATATTATTTGGAGTCAATCCGTATGACACTTCTACACCATTTTATATATCATACAAAATTTCTCTGTGTGTTCTACGGTTGACGTAAAAAATAGCTTAAAATCTTTTTACACTGTTAATATCAACTGTTTGATAGATTGTAGAATTTTCTGAGAGAAGACATAGACGTGAAAATTATGCTTTTGCTAGTGTTTTATTGTAAAAAACATCGTGAAAATAATGGAAACGAAAACAAGTCAGTGAATTGTTTGAAGATTAAGCAAATTAAAGTAAAGAAAGTTAATCCTAATTTGCTGCTCTACAAAGAGAATTTGGACTCTGAGTGGCAAACAATTAACATAATGGAACGAAAGAGGAAGAAATCAACCACTGTGATAACTGTGATTTGTGCCCTAAATTTAAGCAACATCCTATCATATCTTCCTTATAGTTCAATGATCTTAAGGGGCTGTGTACTAAATATGTCATTCCCAAAGAATTTCATTGTTTTTATCTTAATCTTCAACCCGAGGAGAAATAAAAATTGCTTGGATGAGGAGGATATTTCCGTATATTAATATTGCTTTTTATTCATGTATTTTTTAATTCATTATAATTGTGTAAAAATTGTATTGCAAAACAATTAAAAACGTGTCATTGAAATACCAAATAAAATGAATGTAAATTATGAATAAAATGGATTGTTAAGCTCGAATACTTTGCTTTACTGCATGGACATTCGTCCGACAATTCAAAAGTATTTCGTAATATATGATATAAAAGATTCAAATAAAATAGTGTATAATGATTTTCATACATATTATAAAACAAATAAAATAGCCTAAGTCACATCATGGTACTTTTAAGACCATTTATTTGCAATTAAAGCACTTGTAAATTAATTAAATACCATCTACTAGTAGCCTGATTATTCCACCACATATTTATATGACCAAAACTTAAAAACAATAAGTATTTTCTGAAATATAACGGTTTTTCCAGATGTCTAATATAATAAAATTATTAAACTCAATTATCTTGAAATGGCAAAATATTATACACTATTGTTTTATTAAGGGGACGAATTTATACCTTTTTATTTTACAAATGCTTTAATTTGTTGTATTTCTTAAGGGCATCTAAATGCCGGCATTTCAATGGTGGCAAATCATCAGTAGACGTTAATCTCATTTTGAAAAATTACAAAAGCTCTCATCTTAAGTACCAAATATTAAGAAAGATTATTTTAGTTTTAAATGTTCGTAACTCTTCTGCTAAAGTGAAAGTCTACTGATGATTAGATGAAAGCACAAATGAAACTCAGGCAAACAAACATGCTGAACACAAATGAAAGGCCGACTTCCTAAACGCAAGTTGCAATGTATATTTACAATGCAGACACTCCCTAAACGAATACCTAAAACTATTGGCAATGCCTAATGTTCCTAATCTGGTGGCAACTCAATTTTATGAGTATCAGCTGTCAAATTCTTGCATCTATTTTATTTGGTATGGAAGCGTTTGATACTTAAACAATGGCGGAGTAAGTAATTTTTTATTTTTGATATTTATATGGTTTTTTAATTTCTTATTTTATATTTTTATAAACAACTTTTATTTAATTTTATATTTTTATGTAAAACTGTTGTTACAGTGAAAATAAGCGCATAGTAGCGTTCCTTAACGCCATTTTTATGCAAAGCACATCTCTGCAATGCAAAGTTGCTGCTACAACATACTTTGCATTGCATACGCAGTTTTTAAAATTATGCTATGCAACATGCGTTTAGGAAGTCGGCCAAACTCACGCAAACAAACATATTTGATCAAAGTTTTTTTTTATAAAATTTTTATATTTAAATCTTGATAGAGCCTTAGATACGCAACGAGGGCCGGTAATGTATGTTAACAGGGAACTCATCAATTATAGACAGGTTATCAAATCAGATTGTGTTATCAAATCAAAAGCTTTTGGCTTCTCATATGTAGCCTTCATAATACAATATTCCTTTTCATGATTTTAAGACTCTTTGTAGGATTTATTTTAATCTGAAAATTATAATTTTATTGTTTCATAAATATCAGGAATGTCATTTTATTTTATATATATATAAATATAAAATCATATAAAACTCTATATTTCTCTTCCTCTATTATTAAAGCAATTGTTCCCGTGATTCTAGAAAATTTTCAAGGAATTCATTATATTTCGGAAAATGTAAAAGTAGGAGACAAATTGTAAACCTTATTTATATATAAAAATTGAAAATCCAAAGCTCTATCTCTTATTGAATTTTCTTCAAATTTTGAAAAAAGAAATTTAAAGCCACCACTTTTGTTTTTTGTTCCATCACTGTTCGCCCATCAACATCGACATCTTACTAAGAAATAATTTTATCGAAAAATTAAAAACAACAAAAAAAAAAATTTAATACAGCAAACAAACTAAAAATTATTGTCGTGTTGCATGCAAAATAATATTGCTTATAAAAATGTTGTTTAGCGACAATTGATGTGCAGCAGCCAGCATTGGCCAAATGCGGCAGCACCAAAAACAACAGTCACTAGTAGTAGCATCGCCCACTGATAAAAATAAAACGTCATTTGACTCTAATAACAATAAATACCAAATTTATTAAATACACACTTAACTTATGTCCGAACTCGCCATTCATCCATTCATTAAAATGGTATAACACATCACATCATATAAGAATACCTAAGATTGGTGTTTCCTCTGCTTGTGTGCTGTGCTTATTTTCTTAAAAAAATTAAATGCGAGTGGTAAGTTTTATTATGGTTCTATTAAAATTTCTATTTGCAATTAAATGGGGCAACAAATATACCAAACAATTTTTTTTAATTAAAATTTGGGAAATGCTTAAAACTGCTTTCGGTCGTAAGGCGCCACTGGCAGTTTTTACAGAAATTCTGTAAAATGTTTCTTGATTTTAGAAAAGTTCATCTTTGACGGGAAATTTATCATAATTATAAAAAAAAATATTTACTAAAAATTAATTTAGTTTTTATCTAGTGTAGTGGTTCATTTCCTTGCTATATGTGACTTTCTCCACGAAAAGGGACCTCTGCGGCACCAGCCACTTCATACAAGAACTATCTTCACACTTTCATTGATTTATAAAGTTAATTTTTTGAAACTAAATGATTTTGAACGCAAACTAAAAAACTTTTTCAAGAATTTCAGGCTCTCGTGATAATACAGTATTATAACTAAAAAGGTAAACAAAAATTCTGGTACATACAGTTTTGGTTTCCTGTAAACTAGAGCCCTGACGGGCGTCGTTAATGCCAACCGCAGAAATACGACACAAATCGGATCGACATAAATCGAGAAAGTCCAGTGTATAGTGTTTTTAAACCGAATCTACCCAACGCACTTCTCGTTAACAAATATTATAAAAACATAACGATTTGCACTTTTCTAATACTTCTCCGTCCGACCGTCCGTTTACATATTTTTTTAATTTTGCATAAAAATGATGACATCTTTACTTTTTACATTTTTTCTTTATTTCATTACAATCTATAAAGTTGGCCTATCTTTATTGCAATTTCTTTATAACGTTAAAATATTATTAAGAGGAAAAAATAATATGAATACACACTACTGAAAAATGTATTGCATAAATGGACAAAGATTCTTCTTCGTTTGGTTAATTTAAAAAATATATATGTATAAAAAACTTTTAAAAAGCTAAAACGATCAAGCGAATTACAAATAATATGACCATGTTGTCATGGCTGCCTGACTGCTGTTGACAAGAAGTCTGGGTTAATAATCACATTCATTAATTTTAGATTTTCTAACAAGAAAACACCACGATCATCAATGTCGTCTGTAACATGACAATGACAATTACATGCAAAAATATATTTTAAATTTGTATGTCTAATTAAATATAATCAAGCTTATTTTAGTTGTATGGTTGCTGCATTAAGATAATGTTTATTGATTGGCAAGAATGCTTATTGATTGGCAGCTGATAAGAGTTTTGATGAAATGAAACAAGCATATACTTTCTTTAATTAATCCTTACTTACCGTAGACAGTTTAGTAACAAAGTTAAGCACAAAGATAGAAAGAGATTCATAAATGTTTAGCAAATAATTTAATTAAAAAACTGCAGTAATAATGTCCTATAAAAGTATTTACCAAAAAAATTATTTCTGAAGCAAATGTTAAATTAACTTTAACTGGTATATAATTTAACTTTCTCACAAAATTTTCCAACACGGAATAGTCGATTTCGGTTAAGCGAAAATGTAAAATTACAAGCAATGTGATTCGCTTATGCGAGATTTTCGGTAAAAAGAATTTCGGATAAGTGAAAAACGTTTCAGTTAAACGAACTCACTTCAAAATTGTTCTGTAAAACGAAAGTATGGCATTTGAAGTAAAACATTTGTGATTTGTTTTTCATTTCAGAGTCACTTTAAAAATTTAAATATAGGCTTGTAACTATATTGTGGAGGATTGATGAAGTGTAGAGTTTAAGAAAAGTATTTATTAGTGCCGGCGCTTAAGAACGCCACTGGCAAGAGATTTTAAAGGCAGATTTATATGCCTGTGATTTAAATATATAAAAAGTAAGAGCCGATATGAGGCTGAGTTTATGAAAACAAGGACTTAAATACTAACTTAACGGTACTCTTAAAGCTACAAAGTTAATATTAGTTGTTGTCCTAAACTACAAATATTCCAATGTAAATTTCAAGGAATCTTAGGAATGTCTTAGGAATTTACATTAGGGTTGTTCAAAACAATGCAATATAATTAATAATGAAAATGAATAATAATATAATTAATGTTGCGATATAGGATACAATACAATATTTGAAAATAATAAATATTTAAGTATCTATGTGTGAAGTTAAATTTTAAAATATAAAACCCTAGACATGAACCACAGAATATAACAGAGCTCTGTTTGCAGGTAACAGTGCTCTGTAGACAAATAAAAATCATAGCGAGTACACTAAAACCGTACTTTTTTTAGGACGGAGTCAACGTGGGCGAAAAAAAATCATTGGATTTTATGGACGAAGTGACCCTCTATAAACCCCCAGAAATGGTATATCTAACAATTTGAGTTGAACTGAGATATATTAGATTTTCAAAAATTTTTGAAATATGGATTCTCTAAGGGATGACTACATATTTTTTAAGACGGAGTCAACGTGGGCGAAAAGGAATCATTGGGTTTTGTGGATGAAGTGGTCCTCTACAAACCTAAAAATGTTTGAAAATCCATTATATATCGGTAAAACTCAAACTGTTAGTTATTACAAATATAGGGGTTTATAGAGGGTCACTTCGTCCACAAAACCCAATAATTATTTTCCGCCCACGTTGACTTATTCCTAAAAAAATACGTTTTTAGTGTACTCGCTATGATTCTTATATGTCTACAGAGCACTGTTAACCTGCGAACAGAGCTCTGTTAAATTCTGTGGTTCATTTCTAGGGATTTATATTTTAAAATTTTACTTCACACACATTAATTATATTTTATTGAAATGATCCGTCGCTAAAAAGTATTTCGTCACCAGTAAATTAATATTTTTTTTTTCTATGCGGTGTTTGTTTTATATAAATAAGCTTATTTATAACCAAAATATGTTTCAATTAAGCGGATTTTCATCTAAGCGGATTTTCTTTTAAGCGAATGTAAGTGCTTTGAAATTGGTCAAAAATAATAAATAAGAATTTTTATTTTCAGTTAAGCGATTTTTTTCATTTAAACAGTGCGTTCTTATCCGAATTTGACTGTACTTATTATTTTATAGAAAAAGCAAAAGTATAATAAATTTTATAACTGTTCCTATGAACAACTTTGTGTTATCATCAAATAGTTGTGTGTGAAGTGAAACGATATTAAATTTTAAAGTGCTTGAAAATTCATTACATTTTCAAATCAATTTCCTAACGGCCGCTGACCCAAAGCAATAATACACGGACTATAGAACGTATTCATAAAAAAAAAAACAAAATACTTAAATAACAAGAACACGACAGAAAATCGTTTAACAAATGACAAAGGAATAACATTCCCAAAGGTGTTGTCATCATCATTCGTAAGGAAATAGATGAAGTATAAAACATTTTGTAATTATTATTCGAACTTATATTGATGTACATAAAATATATAAAACCTTTTGTTATTAACACTTAAAAAATTAGTAGCGCCATGACTGCAAACGTAACAGCAACAACAGCTTCTCTTTTTATTGGTTTTTTGGAAATATTATCTCATGAAAATGTATTAACACAGAAATTGTTAGAACTAACGAAATGCGTAAAAGATGATTATTCTTACAATACAATTATTTTTATGAATCGCAATGAATGGCATGGAAAGGCTGTGAAAAATTCCTATAATACAGATGAAATATTAAAAGGCCTTATGACGACGCATAGCAATACACCAGTTATAAATATAAAAGGAAATACTTCGTATTTTTTGTGGTTGAACTTTAATCGTCGTCTATTGGCCATAGCAAATTTAAATGGAAATTATGATGAGGATCAAGAACTCTTATCAACATTGTGGAGAACATTGAGACAAAATGTACTAACCCGTTTAATATTGTTGGCTGAAAAGGATGTCAGTGATCAATTTATTAAGGACATATTAAACTATTGTTATATAAATAAAGCACTTAACGTAGAGCTGATGAAAGAAACATCGGATAATAATGGGTATGTTGTATACAATTTCAATGCGTATCCCGAGTTTGAAATCAAACAAAACGAATTGAATGAAAATAAACAAATCTCTCTGTTTGAGGATAAAGTGAAAAATATGCAGGGTTATCCAATCAAATTAATTATGAGTGAAATTAATACAAATATTTTTATAACAGCAGAGGAAAATGGATTGTATGAACTTGGTGGCGATATGGGTCATTTCTTTACTGAATTCGCCAATAAACACAATGCAACTATAATTCTTCCAAATTTAAAGGAATTAAGCGTTGGTATCCCCGTAAGTCGAATAGAAGCTCTACTGGAAAATGGTTCGTTTGATATATGCACAGAGTCTTTTATGGATATATTTATTAGTGAGTTTTCATTTACTACAACATATGGGAATATGGATTGGTGTTTAATGGTGCACGTTGCAAAATCTGTGCCAGCTTATAGATTATATTTTCTAATATATGATACAGCCACCATTGTATTGATATTCACAGTTTTTATATTACTTTCCATAGCTTTGGCAGCTACTTATTTAATCAAAGATGAATCGGTAATTTGCCATCAATTACGTGTTAAATGGACTATTGGGTCAAACTATCAAAGCAGATCGAAGTTTTTCTGGTACACGTGGTTTTCTTTTTACGATAATTTTTTTTGCTGGTCTATTTTTTAACATCACTTATGTAACTTATTTGCAAAGCTTTACAACATCTTCGCCCAAGGAACAAATGGTTACCACAATCAAAGATATTGAGAAAGCCGGTCTACGAATTGCTCTTCACAAAGATTAAAATGTTATTGTGAATGCTTATGATTATAAAAAAGAATTTAGTCCGTTAGTAAAACTTATAGATACCTATGAAGAACTAAATAATTTAACGAAAAACTTTGATAATCGTTATGTATACCCAGTTTCACCATATCAATGGTATTTCCACAATCAGCAGCAGACTATATTGTCTAAGCCTAGCTATCGTTTAACGGACATTTGTATCTTCAAAACGTTTGGCATGCAACTTCCTTTGAGTCCCAATTCACCATATGTGCAAGCCCTAAACACTTTTATCGGTCAAGTTAATCAAGCTGGACTTCAACACTATTGGAGATCACTGACATTTTTTGAGTTGGTTGAAATGGACCAAATCAATTTAGAGGATAAACCGGTTGCGCCATCTTTTGAACCAATGAAACTCAACGATATAAGATTGCTAATATTTTTGTTTGGTTTTAGTATGATTTTTTTGTGTGTTTGTTTTGTCATTGAATACTATTGGAAAAGACTTGAAAAATTGGCAAGAAAGTTAGTGCCCGTAATGAGGCGTTGTATTTTGAAATAAATATATTCTGATAAAAAATATTTGAATTGAAACTAATAAGGAACACCCACACACACACACATATAATAATGAAATTGAAAACAAGCTATATTTTGCACAAAAAAAAACTATGTAATAGTCAAATGGTTTTTTTTTTCACTTGCACCATAAGTTATATGTAATGCAAATTGTATTGTTGTCAAAAATTAAATAAAGAATAAAAAAAATATAATAAAACCCATTCGTGATTCTCGTTCAAATGATGCAGGTTGCTAAGCATTATTCCCAGGCTGCATTCTGAACACCCAAACGAGCTGCAATTTTCGAGCCAGTGTTTCAGAGGGATCATTGTTTGTATTTTTCTTAGTTCCTGATAAGCAATGCAAGGGTTTCCGACAAACCATACACATACCGGAATCGGAGTTTGCAACAGAATTTCCTCTGGGCATCTGTGAATGTTATAGCGCCTAAGATCGGTAGCCAGAACGTCGTCAGTGAAAAGTCGTTAGTGAAAAACAACAGGCACCAAGTCCTCTATATACACAGTAGGTGAGGTTGACATTAAAAATTTACAAATTGTGTTCATCACTTTTAAAACAGGTCGATTTAAAAACTTTTATTTTTTAGCACATACAAAAAACGGTTTAAGCTTTAAAGAAATGCATTAACTAAAATTAAATATCTCCGATCATCTGATCTAACATGTATTCGCTCATCAAATATTCTCGCATAAATGTTTTTATATTAAAAAAAAATCCATCACTTTCATGACACAATCATTCAACAGGCTTCATTCGGTTTTTTTTTTTTTTTCTTTTTGCTACTCGCTATTTGCATCTAATAAAATATTCAGAAAAATGTTTCATATTGACACAAAACAATCAGAAAAAAAAAAACAATTTTAAATTTATACAATTCTCATAGAAGAAATCTAAACAAAAAAAATACCCAAGTACCCAACAAATAAATCGTTAGAGAAATCATAAATCATGAAAGTAGTAAGGAAAAATACAAATAATTTATTTATAGAACTCGTTGTAAGATGAGCTTGCAACTAAATAAATTTTAAATCATCTGTTTCAGAGTCTATAATATTCGTTTACACTTCCAGGATTTTCGGCCAAACTTAATGTTATTCGTCATACAAGAAGAATGCAAAAAAAAAACTATTTCTCTTGGAAAATCTCAAGAAGCATTACAAAAAATATGTCATGAAATCCTCATGATTTCAAAAAATGACTTCAAAATGTTTGTTGGGAAAATTGTTTTTATAAAATGCAGATGTTTTAGAAAATAGACGGAAATATTGAATTCATTTTAAATGAATTAAGTTTTTTCCTCTTCTACCAACTTGACGTTATTAAACAAATCAGTGTTTTTTTAAATGCTGTACCAGGTACACCTAACACTATAGTAACGTCTTAGCACTGTAGTGAAAATGTTAATAGAAGAATATATGTATATGTAGCAAGTGTAAAAATGTTGCATAGGGAAATAATTTTTTGCTATTTTTTTTTTTTTTTTTTTTTTGTAGTTATTGTAGTCATAGACACACAACAAAATCTTTATCTGCAACTGTCAGTTTGAATGATAAGTACGTAAGTTTGTTTCTCGTTTTTTTTTTTTTTTTTTTTGTTGCATTTCAGATTCTGTGACTATTTGAATCTATCACATGTGTTACTGATGATCTTTGCTTCTACACAAAATTTTTTTTGCTGGTGTTGTTCATTCCGTCTTATTTGTTGTTATTGTTGTCGTTTAAAATACTTAAAGTTTGCATATTAACTACATACACAACATTATTATTGTGTGTTTCGTTTTGTTTTTTTTTTTTTTTTGTGACTACAATTTTTAAAATCATGTTGCAGGTGTTAGATAAATTTCTAAATAGTGCAAAAACGTGCAACCAAATTTGTACGTGTTTATGTTTGGCGACTACCAAATAGAGACAACCTCCCCGTTAAATTCTCTGCTCTAGACTGATGATTTTTAAACAGATTTTAGAATGATATTGTCGATGTAAATAATGTATATGCTGATTTTAATATGAACGTCTGTCTGCAGATTGTTGTGTGTCTATTTTTTTATATCTCTACGAGTATGACTGTCAGTTAGTCCATCTGCCTGTCTGTCAGTTAAGGCTTTTATGTCTCTGTGTGAATCTGAAGAACTATGTCTGTAAGTTAGTAGGAGGTCACAACTTTAAACAAGATGCACATAAGTTTTAGTTGTCTGTTGCATGTTTCTTTTTATTTTGCTTTGCTTGTGCAAATAAACCAAACAGCAACACTATTATTTGCCTTGTTTTATATTTCTGTAATACTGGTGGCGCATAAATGAGCAGAGTATTTTACCATTCGCACCATCAACATTTGATTTTAATGTTGAGAGTTTGTCTTTTTTTTTCATTTTTTTTTTTTTTTTTTTTGCTGCAAAACAAATATAGGAGTTTCTTCTTTATACACATGTACTCATAATAAAGTTTAGCCATTAATCTGTTTGTGTTTTGTTGGTATAAAAATGTTTTAACTTTATTTTATCAGTCTATATGTTGTGTTTTTGTTTTAAGAATTTGTTGCATGCTTTCAATTTGTTTTAGTTTTGTTAGTGTTGATTAGTTTAGTTAGTTTATGCAGACAAGTAATGTTATTTATAATGAACTGTGGTGGAATTTCCTGCAACTTTAACTATCAAAAACTAAAGAAAGTTTTTTTGCCAGTTGTTTTATGGTTTTTGTTTAATCAATTATTGTTTTAAAAAATTGATGATGACATTTTCGGGATTTCTTGAAATTTTGAATAAGCTCTAAAGCGGTTGTGCTGAATACAACGGTGTGATTTATATAGTTGAATTTTTTCTGCAGTACTCTGCTTGATCTTGAAAACATATTTTATTATCTCACATCAATTATGATTTATAGCAGAGCGGTTCGTGTTATGTGCCACCTTTAGTGCTCTCTCCGAAATATTGAAAAAGTATATTTGGTTCTCTGGTGGAAGTATGGACCTTCCATCATACTTCCTGGATTATAATATTTTGAGTATTTTCTAACTCCAGCCTTATTGGGGACAAATATATTTGTAGAAATAGTAACTCACTGTTAACTATCGTATATAATAGCATTGTAATAGTTATTCAGTAAAGATCCCTTTTATGTGCATTTCTTATTCATACTTATCTTTTGAATTCATTTATGAGTGAGTATTTTCGGCAGCAAGCAAAAGATCTCCAGGTAATAATACCAGAAGTTATCCAGTTAATCGAGATTTTACTTAAAGCGTGTGTTTGTTAGCGATTAAAAAAGATTTTACTATTTAAGACAGATGATACATTTATAAATATGTATAATAAATTGTAATCCTTTTATTAAATAATTTAATTGGTTAAACAAATTCTCTGCAATATAGACTTTTAGAATTCAAAAATCATCTCATTTATGATCAATTAATTATATAGTGGTTCAGCTCTTGCTGTATGATGTGGGATCTTGGTAAGACATGATGGTGCAGCACTTTTTTTTCTTTTGATGCCAGGAGCATCGTGGAACGTCCGGTGCCCTATTCTTATCAAGAGTCCTTTAATTAAAACTTTAACGCTACGATGAAAATTCTTTTTCTTCTCCCAGAATTTTAAACCGAGGTCGGTTTTCGGTTTTGAAGGCCCTCAGTATCCTCCTTCAATAGTGGTAAAAACTAAAGCAAACGAAAGCTGATGAAATCGGTACTGGCCTGATTCGTAGTGACTGATTTTTGCTAGTCGATATTTTTGCTACCAAATCGATGTTTTATTTCAAACTTTGTTCACTACTTATGTCATTTGTTTTTTATGTTTGTTTTTCCTTAAAGTAATTTACATTTTTAAAATGTTTTTTTTTTTATGCAAAAGATAAAAATATAACCATAAATTTTAAGCAAACAGACAGCAGTTAAGATGCTCTTTCATCTTTTGGTTGATGTCGTGCTTTATTTATTGGTTGTTTTGAACCTGTTGGGATCTTCATTTAAAATCTGACATAAATTAAACATTTGATTTTGTCGTGTTAAAAAAGCTTTTTTTCATCATTTAATAAATAAAATTTTCGATTGATTTTAACACGAAAATAAAAGTGAATTATTTAAGAGTAGATTTCCTTTTAGAAATATAAAAAGGTTGATTATGGTGTCATACATACGAGTATACAGCAGTTGCATAATTTTGTAAAGAAAATTTTCTATATAATTTTATGATCCCAAATACAGTTGTTACTGTTGTTGTTGTTGTTGTTGTGTTTTTTCTTGCTTTTGCCATTTTAATATTAATTTAATATCTTTCCATAGTGGGTGGCTTTATTTCCTTAATAAAAGTTAAAAGGCATTTTCATCTACTAAAACAACTAAATAAAACTTGAAAATGCACTTGAAGCCATAATTTTAGTGATTGATGATATAATTTGACATCAAACTAAGTAGATCTTGAAGTACTTGCAATGAAACAGGAGCGTCGTGTTAATATTAATCAAACCTAAGTTAAGAATTCTTTTAAAGAAATAATCCACAAAGTTTTTTATTTTTCATTTTTACAAGAAGATTGAAATAGTTCCTAAATCTCTGTAAGGCCAACTTAGGCTTTAAAACCACTTTCAATCACAAAGATTTGTGGCGCCTCTGTTATCGTTAAGCTTCAGTAATAGTGGTAGTAATAGTTTATAAAATAAAAATGTCCGTCGCAACATCCCAAGTTCGAGTAGTAAAATAAGTTTATTTTTACCTACAGTGTCTAACAACTAAAACACAAAGACGAAAAATATATTTATATACAAAATAAAAGAAAAACAACTTTAGCAACAAAATAGACACTTGATGAATAAATTAGTAAAGTGACACAATAATTAGGTTGGCAATAAATCAGAGCAAAGAAAGCCATAAATCAATCTGTTAACTAAATAAGCGCAATATTTAAATGCATTCAGCTTTTTTTTCTTATATTTTATTTTTTTTTTTTGCGTTTTGAAGAAAACAACCAAAAATATCAACAAGATCAATTATTAAGATTTAAGAAATTTATATAAATTTCATATAAAAAATAGTTAAAAAAAAAAATAAAACTAAAACAAAAGATAAAAGTTAATAGGTTATTTCTTTGTGTTTGGCTTTTCCGTGTTAAAAAAAGTGCGAAAAATATGTTTCTCTAAAAAAATTACAATTTTTTTTTTATAAAAAACAAATGGGAGCTCATTTGAAATTTTTAAATTGATCGTGAAAATCCTCTATTTGCACTTTGGAAATACTCAAAAAAAAACTATTCAATCAGCACAAATACAAAATAATTAAGGTGTTTTAATAACATGATTTTCAAAGAAACTCAAAACAATTAAAGTAATTGTGGTTTCAATTAAAATAATAATTGGTAATAAATGTTATACTAACTAAGCAGTTAATTAGAAAAAAATTACGAATATATTTTTCTTGTGTATAGAGAATGCATCTAAGGAATAAAGAACGATTTAGAACACCATACTTTTTTTTTTTAAATTAGATAAAAAAAATTGTATTAAAAGTCAGTTCAAATGTTGTGTTGTAGCCTTTAAGAAGACTTCTACATAGACAGATAACAGATAACAGATAATTATTTTTAAAGAAGGTCGGGATAAATTAAACATTAAGTAGGTTTATAGATATCATGCTCCATCTCACGAAAAATGTGAATTTTAAATCGAAAATTTTATTTATTTTATTTAAGCTGATTTTCAATACAAACCGTCCTAAGACAAATTCATACACATCAATTCAATACCCAAATATGTAACTCTTCTGGTAGCTTCGGAAAACCGATTTCATGTTTTCACAAAGCGACAGACGGACAGGCAGACAGACGGACAGACGGACATTGATTATTCATATCCCCTATCTATAAGGATCCAGAATATAATATACTTTATGGCTCTCATATAAATATTGTGGAAATTACACCACCTGATGCACCACCTGAAAAGATTTTATACCATAAGTCGTATGCATTGTTTAAATCAAATTTTATAAAAAATTAACGATCAATATATACCAACATTAATGAAAAGTAATATTATCAGGCTCAAGTTCAGTTTTATTGAATTAATTAAAATTCAAAATTACTAAGAGTTTTTTTATGTTGGAAAATATTATTATTTATATCCAGTCAGTTTTTAGCAGAACGTATCAGTACTGATTTATATATACCAACATTAATTTTTAAACATTTAATTATAAATAATCTTGTTCATAGCAATAAATTGTATAACAAGTTATGCTGTTTTCATGTTGTGTTAGTTAACTAGAGCCTTAAAAAATCGCCCTATATTTAATATAATAAAATATATATGTATATAAACAAAGACAGCCATGAACATGACACAATTTTTATTATATTCGTTTAAATTTGTTTTATTTTTTTTTTTTAAATAGAAAATTTATAAACCACGATTTGTTGACAAATTTTTAAAACATAATAAATCAACAATTAAACCATGATGACCTTTTGTGCAAAACTGAAAGAAAAAAAAAAGTAAAGTGAAAAAAATTGTGAAAAATACTTGAGTATGAACTTCGTTATTGGTTGTACTTGAACTCAAACTGACTGTATGATAAATGAAGAGAAAATACTGATCGTATACTCGACGACTGCAGTTATTGTTACTTTCTTCATATGATCGTATGTATGCCCCCACATGATGACGATGTTGACGATGATGTGGTGCCATGAGAGCACATGCATCTGATGCACAGTGTGTTAATAGTTTATCGATAATAAATAATAAGTATACTAAAACCTTTGACTGAAATTAAAGAATAATTTTCGTGTGCTTGTTTTTTTTCTTTTGATAGTTAATATGAAAGAGTCAGGCCATTTATCGCACATTAGATGAAGATGAGTTTTATTGATGAAAAGAAATCCTGTTTTTTTTTAATTCTTCATATTCTCATAGTTGTAATTTTGTGTGAGATGAGAAAATCCATCAAGTAGTTTTATTGCAATGAAATTGTGGAATAATGGTAATAGAACTCTGTGACCTTCTTTATACATATGTACATATTGAGCCTTTCCATCAAACTGTCATAACTCAAAATTTGTGATTTTGAATCCTTCCGAAAAATTAAATTAATTTTTACTGCATTAAATATGTTTTTATATGTCAGCAGATCAGTGTTAAGCAGTTAACAGAGTTCTCCTAATTTCTGTGGTTCGTGGCTAGGCATCTAGGCGCACGGTAGTGCGCCAGGCCAAGTTCGGCAACACAGTGTGTATATTTACACGAAACCATTCGAGCTGTTTTTACCCTCCTAATAACTTTGCTCCTCTTGATCATAATATAATGAAACTTGAAACATAAGGTCTCCACACAGATGTGACCTCACAGGTTAAATTTTCAAGTTCTACCGTAAAAGCTTCCCGAGATATTAAGGTGTGAAAAGTCCATATTTTAGTACATATTCACTCACTCACTGACTCATCAATATTATTGGGCACTTCAAGTATATCTAGAGAGCTGAAACTCGGTACACAGGTGAGAAATTACCCAGAAAAATCTGAAAACGGGCACTTTCCTCCCGGGGGGACTAGAGTGCCCCTTCTTTGTATGGGGCACTTCCAGTAGAGCTAGAAAGCTTAAACTTGGTACACAAGAAGTTCCTGATGATAAATTAACAAAAATAATTTTTAGACGGCCACTTTCACCTGGGGGTACTAGCGTTCCCCTTTTTTGTATGGGGCACTTCCAGTATAGCTAGAAAGCTGAAATTTGGTACACAGGTAGGTCCTGGTGAGAAATTAACGAAAATGATTTTTTAACGGGCACTTTTTATCTTGGGGCGGCTATGGTGCCCCTTCTTCGTATAGGGCACTTCCAGTATAGCTAGAAAGCTGAGATTTGGTACACAGGTAGGCCCAGATAAGCAATACATATAAATATTTATACAAAAACAACTTAGAAAAAAATATAAAAGTGAGATCTGCACAAAAACACAAATGTGAAAATAAGGCCAAGGTAAAAAGTACTGAGATCAAAATAATTACCAAGTTCTAGGCAATCTCTAAGCCTGGCAAAATTTTTCCTTTCTAATATGAGAAAGAATTCTTGGAAAAATACTACCAAGCTTATAGGTTGCCTAGAAATGAAATGGAATTGTACCTATCAATACCTTGGTCCTTAGTTGGATCTCAGTACTTTTTACGGCCGAAATATTTTGGATATTAACTTGGCTTTATTTTCACATTTGTGTTTTTGTGCGGATTTATATTTAAACATTTACAGATTAAAGCTCATACGATTATAATCTGTTTCCAAGAATTGGAAAATTTGGCTGTGTGGTAATTGATTTAGATGAAACAAAAAGGTTTTTATTTTTTTTTTTTTTTTTTTTTTTTTTTAATTAGGACCAGCACTCAGGGGATGACCCCTACGTATACAGTGCACTGTGCCGGAACTTAGGAAGAGGGATAGGGTAGAGAAGATAGATGTTGAAAATTTAGAAGACTTAACTCTTTCACAACTCTGCTTTGAGCGTTATGTTAATTTTTAAGGCAGTGTTGAGGCGCCTCCGGTGTTAAGTAGACGCATTAACTTTGTTAAGCGGTATTAGCAGGCATTTTATTAATTGTTTTACTTCGCCGATGTTTGTGCTAACCGATGAAGGAGGGCGATGTTGTGTACTTTAGCTTGGATTGCATCAATCGCTGTCGGAACAGTTTTTTAGTGACCAGTGCAATGCCTTCATCACTTAAATAGTCCGACAACAATTAATACAATGTCTCACTAATGTACATTAGAGAAATTAATGATGTTGATTAACTTGCTCTGGCCGGGGTTTGAACCCAGGCCCCAAGTCATTGTTTGCTTAGTAGTCAACGCGTTAATCACTTCAGCCAACAACCACCCTATTTCGAGGGTCTTGAGAATTCTTTTTGTTTACAGGAAGTTTAAAAACACTACATTGATTGTTTAAAACTTAAAGGAAACTATGTTGAGAAATTAAATTTTTTATTGCGTAAAAAATTTTTAGTTGTCAGAAAGGTCTGTCAACTAGATGCATTTGCATCCATATTTCTGTTATAAGTTGGAACATCCCTTGGCGATATGGAACAATAACATGTTCTCGCAGATATTATTTTTGATTTTTCCACTGTATGTACGAGTATTTTAAATAATAATTTAAATGGGAGAAAAAAAGAAAAGAAAATCACATAATAAAATTACGATTAGTATCACGAACCTTAGGGTCGTCTAGCAATTGCAAATATTACAAAAAAAGGCTGATGAATAAAAATTTTTATTTTGTTTTTTTTTTTAAATAGAAAAATAAAAAATATTAAGCGAAAATAAAATTTTCTAAACGTGAAGAAAATAAAACGTGATTTATAAAAGAAAACATTGTATGTTAATATTGTATGTTAAAAGGTTTTAAATTTTATTTAACTTTAAGCACTCACAGTGTTTAATATTCCCGATGAACATTTAAAAATACAGACATACACGCCAGCAAAAGCATGAAGGTCATTTCTTTTTTGATTATTGGAAAGAAGAAAAAAAACACAAGAAGAAATTCGGCAGAAAATACTCTGTTACTTTTCGGCCGATAACACATTTACAACGCATCAAATTCTTGACCCAAAATATTTGGCTTTAACACAAATCAACATGTTCAAGCTTAAAAAAAGTATTCGGCTTTAAAGTCGCCAAATATCAAATTAAAATAAAACCGAAAAAAAAAATTAAAAACTTTCTCTCTGAAAAAAAAAAATATCAAAGAAAAATACTCTTGTTTTTTTTTCTGCTGAATTTATTTTTATTTAAGCTTCTCTCGTTAATATGAGCAATCGTGTGGCATGTTGCAAATACTGACTTAAGTTGGTAATAAAATTTTATCGGCCACATAAAAAAGCCAAAACCAAGCCAGACAATACCAAAGAATACGATTTCGTCTTGTTTTGTTTAACTCCCTGTTGCCACTAAAATTTAAACTCACACACGTTACACATGCGAGTAGTTTATTGGTTGTTGTGTATGCCTCGTTTTAGTTATTTAAAGAATTTATCACTGAAAGAAATTATAATGATAAGTAACAAAAGAACATAAATAAGAAAATTTTTTCTTGTCGCATTCACATTCGAATTTTTTCTTTTTTTGATTTTGCTTTTGTAACCATTTGTCATTGAGTGGAACCTTTTTTTAGCATTTAGTATGATGATAAGGTTTTATATGAATATTGTTGCATGTTGTATTTTGTATTTGGGATTTTTAAACGGAAACAAATATTTACCAAAAGCTGAATTTCAATTGTTAAATAATACTTTAATTTAGCATTGATTTTTCTTTATTTACCAAATACGAGTTCAGAGGTTGTTTCTTCGGAGTTTGTGCATTAAATATCTGTAGATTTAGTTTCATTTCAAACTAGTGAAATTTTAAGTATTTATTTCGATTCGTTTCATAGTTGGTTATAAAACCATGCAATGAATGATGCATCCAAGAAAAATATTATAGGGTTTCTGGAAGCAGTAGAAACTTATCATGCTTTCCATATGAACAATATCGAAGCTCTTCGGAGGTTGCATCAAAATGAGGCAACTTAGGTGGAAATCAATAAAAAAAAAACTGAGTACTTTACAAAAAAATGTTACACTGAAATCATTCGTCCGTCATATGAAAACAAAAAATTATATGCTGTTTCGCCATGACATACATGAATGATTTGAGTATAAAACTTTTATGGAAATCACCCAAAAAACTAAATAGTTTTCGAAAAAAAAAATTTTAAATTCAGATCATATGTTCGAATTGTTGAAAAGGTGAACTAGTTTTAAGCAAAAATAGATTTATAGTAACTGATCGATTTTTACTCTGTTAAAGAAAATAACATTGAAGTTCAACAATAATGCAATAAAACTAAATTACATGATTTACACCTGTCTAATGACTTAAAAAAAAAGGTTTTCCAAATCAGGCATTGCAACTAAATATCACGAATTTCTGCGAATTAGGAATGTGAAATAGGATGTACAATAACAACAATCTGTTGCAAAACTTCTTCAGTCGAAACAGTAGTTTTTTGACCCCGACTGTAGCTTTCACGAATATCATCTAAGATGAAGAGTGTTGAATGGCGAAAGTGATATCTTCGACCCTCTAGAAGGAAGGTTGTAAGTGGAGGTGGTAGAAAACATGCAATCACTTGTATGATTATTGGCGATCCTCGATATTAAAACACAAAAGTTTAGCTTACTATTGACAATCAATAATCTAAGTAATAATTGTGCATTATTTTCCCAAAGCATGACAAGTGAAAACAGAACCCAGGACTTTATTTTAATAAATTTTTTTTGGAAACTAATAGGAAACTACCACAGAACAGATTCTCTTACTTTGCCTCAAGAATCTGTCACTGAGTAGCTTTATTCTATTAATTAACGATCTTAAATGATATCGTAAATGAAATCAGACATCTGTCTGTCTCATATAAATTTCTAAGAAGTCGTACCGGTTGCTGGTCCTTGGAAACCAGTCGTGCCTTATTATAATTTTTTTTTTTTTTTTTGATAATTTTATTATTTATTGAATCTTCAATTACACAAGGCAACAAAATCGAAAAAATTTTAAAGTCTTGAATAACCACTAGATATATAGAATTGATGCATCATGGATACCTAAGTGCAAAAATGGTAAAATTTTTCAATTCTATGGATAAGTTTTTTTTTAATTTTTTTTTTCTAAAATGTGGAATTTTTGAAGGGGCTGACTTACCAATTTTATCATAACTACGGAACGACTTGTTCAATTTTGTCACAAAAAATACGAAAAAACTTGAAATGGAGTTACTTTTAAGCCATGCTAATATTATTGTTTTATAAACTCAACGGTTTCGGAATTATTTAGACGGCAATGATTAAAAATAATTTTTTTTAAGCAAAATTGGAAAATTTTTATTCTTAAAAAATATATAAAAATCGAAAATGGCAAAAACTTCATTTTTTTTATTATATGATTAGAAAGGTATGTATATTCCAAATAAAATAATTTTTACTTCATGAAAATCGATGCATAAATGTTGATTTAATTCAGAACACAAGAAATTAACCGATTTCGATATTTGACTACGTTGCAATAAAGGGTCGATATGTACTCCACCACGTATTAGTTATATTATATTATTATATATACATAACTTTAACGTGGTGGAGTACTTATCGAGCCTTTATTGCAACGTAGTCAAATCTCAAAATCGGTTAATTTCACTGTATTCTGAATAAAATCAACATTTATGCATGGAATGCTAAACAAAATTTTTTAGTTTCTGAGAAAAAGAGTATTCCTTCTTTTCAGCCGGATGTGGCCTTTATAATGTAGAATATTGCGCGGAAGTGGATTTGGGTGCAACTCATGTTTTTTATATATATATTTTTTGGCGTGTTTTGAAAATAATGTCTTCACCTCCGGAACATCTTTATGAATTCGCTGATTTCGGATATACCAGGGGGCTGCTGTTATTGTACGTAGAATTTTATTTTGTCGTCTTTGAATTTTTTCTACATTCGATGCTGAGGCAGTGCCCCATAACTGGATTCCATTGGACCATATTGGTTTCAGGATCGCGTTGTATAAGAGAAGTTTACAGTCAAGGCTTAGTATAGAGTTTCTTCCAATAAGCCAATTCATTTGGGATGCTTTTAGTTTCATGTGCGATTTCTATGTTAAGCGGCGATCAAGGTGAACGCCTAGATATTTGACTACAGTGTGTTGCGGTATTTTCTCGGTGTTAATTTGTATAGGCGGGCATGTTTCCCTGCGTAACGTAAAAGTGACGTGTACACAGCCATTCATCTTGTTTCTCGAATAGTGCTGGCAAAGTATTGAGTAGTGGGTACCGAGTATCGAGTATTTGCCCTTTTTTTTTTGATACTCAATACTCAAAAGTAGTTACTCGATACTTTCAGAGTTGTATTTTTAAGCAAGTTGAGAGGCTAAAATAGTGTATAAAAATACAGAAAGACAACAATGTGTAAGCTACAAAATTAAATCAACCGCCGAAATAAAGCTGTCAATAAAATAGAACAACCACATGTGATAAATTACATTTTAAAAGTACTTAAAAATGTATACTAGTTAAATATGTATATATACATGCATGTAAATATTATATTTTAATTTTTATATACATACACAATGTATTACACATGCAGGCACATATGTATCTTCTCGCATATGTAAATATTTTCAATTCTTTCAAATCAAATCAAAACATTAATTTTCCAATGAACTCTTATATGCATAACAAATTTTTTTTTTTGATAAAAATTAAATTATTTCTTAAGTTGTTAACGTTGAATTAAAAGTTAGCTTTACATTTATTTTCGATTTAATAATATGAGACATACAAAACCAATAATAGTTGAAGATCTATTATTAACTTTTGAATAAACTACTTCAATTTGCAGATAAAAACTATGCGCTACAAACTCAAAAAATTCGTTAAAAGTATCGAGTAGTATTGAGTACCCAAATGAAAAGTATTGAATATTATTGAGTAATGAAAAGTAGTAGAATTTGCCAGCACTA
The DNA here is from genome assembly GCA_947311025.1 of Lypha dubia. Lineage (NCBI taxonomy): Eukaryota > Metazoa > Arthropoda > Insecta > Diptera > Tachinidae > Lypha > Lypha dubia. The sequence continues at coordinate 125,682,993 of OX371260.1, forward strand.
TTCTCGAAGAAAATTTTGTATATTATCTTCTTTTTTTGTATTTTAGCATACACTAGTAATTACGTCAACATTTAGTAAGAGTAGGGAAAATTCGAGCAGCATGGCTCTAAAATACAAGTTTAGTTGCATGGTGACGTTACGTGACAAAAAGTAGACTTTTCTGTGGAAATGCCCATATATATATCTATGTACATATGTATGTATATAAAAATGAATGTGTGTATGTATGTAACGTATGGACTCCAAAACGGCTGGGTCGAATTTAATGAAATTTTCAGGTAATCTTCGGAATATTCAGGCGGGTGACATAGGCTATATGAAGTTTTGATTGGACAAAGAGGCGTGGCACGTAGAAAACGCTCCTTTATAGGATAATAAAAAATCGTAATATAGTCTTAGCTACTGGACCGATCGTCATTTAATTTTCACAATAGGAATTTTATTTTATAACGAGGGGGGTGGCGAAGCGCAATAAATCGAATTGAATATAAAATTTTATTTATTTTTTGTCAATTCAAATTATTCAAGGTTTTTTTTAAAGTTTTTTTTTTGTACTGAATTTTTTTATAAAATTGCAATATAAAATCTTCTTTCAAGGATTTTTTCAATATCTTTTATTGTATACTAATTTATCAATGAATTTTCGAAACTTGTACATCATATAATGTTAATTAAAAGAAAGTTAGAAATTTGTGAAGTTTTTATTCGAACTGAGTGATGTTTAATCAAAGAAATTTTTAATTTTTCAGGCTTAAGTTCGTTTTCTCTAAATTTAATTTTATTTTAAATTAAATTATTATTTAAATTTCTTTGCAAGTTAGAAATTCTATAGCTTCACATAAATTTTATAAAATACACCCTTCCTCGTATATTGTAATACAATTTTTTTATAAAATTCATACAAATATGCCCATCTATTTATTGTTAGTACCCTTTTATATTCACTATTCACTTTTATTTATTAACACTTTTGTTTTCTTGGATTAATACATTTTTACTGGCCATAAATAATTTTTTGCATTAAAATATTTTGTCTGCAACAAATGTCGGCATTTGTATGTTGCATGTTTAATATAAATAAATTGCTTATATTTTACCGCATTTATTGTGGTGTTGCAATTGCATCGCAAAAGTGTTTGCAAGATGCAGTAGCATGCCACCACATGTATGTATGTATGCATGTGTATGTATATACATTCAAATATAATCGCTAGTAAATTAATTTCCCTTTCAAAGAAAAAAAACTTTATATTGTTTTCTCCACCACACTGTAGCTTAAGTGGATTTTTTTTTTTGTGTTGTTGTGTGATAATTTGTTTAGATTATTTTGGCAAGTTTTTATTGAAAGTGAAATTATATTGACACTACAGGTTAATGAGAATTTATGGTTTAGGTGATTTTCCTCCTAGGTTTTTTTTTTCTTGATTTCTTATACCCTTCGGCAAAAATGTGCAAGGATATTTTTAAGTTTGTCATTCCGTATGTAATTTCCAGAAAATTCATATGAGACCAATATATTCTGGATCCTTAAAGATAGGAAAGTTGAATGAGCCATGTCCGTCTGATCATCTGTGAGTCCGTCCTTTTGTCTATAAATGAAATCGGCTTTCCAAAGCCACCAGCAGAGTTGGAGACTTGGGTCTTAGGGTGATTTGTAAGGATTTGTGTTAAGACGACTCGTATTGAAAATCTGCAAAACTAAAATATTGATTGCGATATTTGTTAATTGATGCATGTAAAACCATTCCGAAATAAATTTGCGGTGTCCCAATATTAAATCTTGAGTCTGCAGGGTTATAAATCAACATAGAATTCAACTGGAGTAGTGCAAGAGAGATTTGTTAAAGTGTTGTCTATATTTACTTGCAAAACACATATTCTTTTGTTTCGTTCAAATCCTCTTTTTGTTCAGGGATGGAAGTAGCCAGGAATGGAAGATATGATTAATAATTGAAAAAAAAGGGGAAAAAAATAGAAAAAAGTATATTTGTATTAGAATATTAGAGCAGACACCGGCCACAAAAACTGTGCAGCGCATTATTTTATGATTCCCAGGGTTTAAGATTTGCCGCTAATTATAATTAAGCGTTTTCATTATATGGGTATTAAACGAAAGAATACAGCTGATAAAAAATCGAATAATTTTATAATCAATAAGGAGAGAGAGCTAAAATTTTCCAGATCCTAATTTTATTCGGGTTCCCATAATCTTTATAAAAAATTCATATCGTGAAGGGTACATAAAATTCGGCACAACCGAGTATAAAAATCTTAATTGTTTTTTCTCTGCTTATTAGTATGGCTTGGCTGCGTGTTTCATTTGCAGCAGCAAGAGTTATTGGTGTTTGAAGAGGGTTTCAGGGAACACAATTTGTGTGAATGAAAATTTTACAATCGAAAAGTAAAAAGAACAAATATTTTGTTACGAGAGTATATGGGTAAATTTTATTTTAATTCCTAAATTGAATTGTTAAAAAACATTTTATTGTTGATTTGTTTGTTCCAACAATTAAAATATTAATTTAGTAATAATAAATAATAAATAAATAAAAAATAATAAATAATAATAAATTATTTTGTAACGTAATGTGTTCCTGCACTATAAATATAAGACACTGTCTTGTTGTGCAGGAAATGAAAAAATAAAAAATAAGTAAATAAATAAATAAATAAAATAAGTAAACATTTTACAAGGATTGTCTATACTAATTTTGTAAACAGTGCCTTGTTTCTGCAACCAATGTAAGAATTTCTCGCATTGAAAAGTTCATCAGCATTCTGTGAAAAAAAGGATGAGTGAGAGAAAAGTTTAAATTTTCGTACTTCGTTTGAGTTTGCTGAGTGGTTCATATAAAAATAAATCCACTAAAGTTCGGCCGACAATAATAATTTCACTGTTTTGTTTTCCATGTGAGAACTTCTTTTTCCCAAGTTACATAAGCGTGGTACTGCTTATTCCATAAAAATTAATAATTTGAAATATTTAGCATTTTACTGTAGATCATCAAAGAAAATCAAGCAAAAAAAAATGTCACAGAAAATTTGGAAATATAATTAAATTTATATGACTCAAAAATGTAACAATATAATTAAAAATAAAACAAATAGAATTAAAATTCATTTCAGTTCATTAAATTCCTAATAAAAAAAACACTTTGTAAAATTACATTTTTATCTTGCCTGCCTCATTTAAGCTAAAGAGGAGGCATTAAGCTTTAAAATTAACTATGCACATATATTTTTTTATTTAAATTTTAACATTCCATTTGTTTTTTGTCTTCACAAAGTAGTACCTAATAATACTTTGTTTGTTTGTTTGTTTAATTTTTCTTCCTTTTTTTTGGGTTTTCACAGTAACACCGTGTTATTTAACACTTGATTTTTCTATGAAAAAGTCTAAGTTTACTTAAATGTCTCTGGGGTCAGACTAACAACATGATAGAAAAAATCTGAGACATGTTAGTAACAGATATTGCAAAGATGCTGTTGTTGTTTGAAGTGAGCCAAGCCAGCGCATGCCACACAAAAAGAAATTCAGTAGCAGACTGTATGTAAATTAGCAAAACTAAATCGCTTATTTTATTGCAGAGACAAAAAAAGTAGAAAAATATTTTAAAGGATTTACTTTTTATATTAACGATAACACAAGTTCATAAGGTTTTTTTTTTACCGGGAACATTGGAAGGTTATTTTTATATTATTTGGGTCTCAGTTTCTTCCACATGGCTTGAGTTTTCGAAATACTTAAATCATTAGGTAGAATAGAAGCTAATCTCACGATATAAATTGACGTAACTTGAGTGCATCCTATTCACCGAAGTAATTATATTTTTATGTTAAAGCAGTGCCTTATGAAAGACCTGTGGAATAGTTCCCAGGACACCAAATAACTATTCTGTGCGATTTCTATAATAAAAAACTTTGTTTTGAGGAGAAAATTTGTATAAAAACCACTCAGTTTTTTGAGTGATTCCGATACAAAATTTCTACACAAGTCATTTGTCTTTATTGTGGAAACAGCACTTTCATCAACTACTTGCGTATGCAGCTCAAGTATGGTGGACTTAATAAGATAAGATCATCCTCTTTCAGATAATTTAAGGGATCCTACGTATATCGGCGTTGATGATGACTTGATCGATGATGATCTGACTACCTTCTGCTGATGCCATGGTTAAACTGTTAGTCTTAAAAAGGCAATTGGAAACTATTCCAGAGCTATGATCTTCCTAGGTGAGATGTAGAGATCTATCTCAAGTAGCACAAGTAGATAGTTAAAATCACATACATTTGAATTGAATTTCGAAAATCGTTCTTTTTTTATTTTACGCTTGTTATTTATTGAATCTTCAATTATAAATTGATCAAAATCTTAAAACTCATCAAAATTTTAGTTTCAGAGGTTGGTCTGTTGTTGTCTTAAATCTCTCGTGTAGGGCTGATAGAATAATCATTCCTTCTTCTCTGCCGAGTGTGGCCTCTATAACTTATTATTTTGCGCTCCAGTAGATTTTGGTGCAACTCAAGTTTTTTTTTTTATATATATTTTGTCACATATTTTGAAAAGAATGTCTTCACCCAACGGAGCATCTAGATCTTTATGAGTTCGCTGGTTTTGGGGCTGTGCACATATTACGTAACGCTTTTTTCAGAGATTTTATATCCCCCCGCCCCACCGTAACACTTTTTAATTATTTTTCAGTCCAAAATTTCCAATCCGTACCATATCTTTAACCCCCCCACCCATGGAGCGTTACGTAATATGTGCACAGCCCCTTAAGACATACCAGCGGCTGCTGTGATTCTACAGAGAATTTCATTTTCGCGCTTTTAAATTTTTTTTCCACATTTGATTCCGATTAAGTGCTTCATAGCCGGAGGCTAGAGGAACGTATTGGTCTTAGAATCTAATTGTATAAAATAAGTTTACAATCTTGGTTTTTTTGCATTACCCTAATCGATTTCAATTGCTCTTAATTTTATTTGGATCAGTGATTTATTTGGAAAATTTCAGCCTGAACATTTCACACTGGATTTAAAAAACTCAACATAAATTTCTAAATTTGCAACTTGTGTACAAAATCTGTATTTTCCTACGCCAGCCCTAAATAAAGTTTTAGAGTTTTCACATTTGGTGTAAAATAAGCTTTTCTAAATAGACACCGACTACCGACTACCGACAGTGGAGAAAATGTCTGAAAACAAAAACAAAACGGTTGCCAAAATCTGTGGAATTTTTTTTTGTTATTTGCAAAAGTTTTCCCCTCTAGAAAATTTTAGATTTCCATGTCTTCAATTTGCTTAGTCGCCATTAAAATATTGATCATATTCTCAGCAGCTACATATTTTCAATTCCACTGCAGTTATTAGAGATGCTGCTAAAATATTGTAAGAAATTAGAGTTTAAAAGATTTTTTTTAACAGAGATACTGCCGAAATGTGGTACTGATCAGCAGCCAAAATAATATGCTTACATTAAAAACTCTTTTGCAAACCTTAAGAAATACATAAATATTTTAAACTCTACTCTACATTTGCTATGAAACAAATCGGCCAAAATTATAAAAGTAATTGAAAATTTCTTACGTTATTTTTCAGGTCAGCAGTTTCAATTCCACCATGTCACTGGCCAGCAGTAACAATCAACTTGAACTTTAAACAAGAAGAAAAAAAAATGTAGCCAAGATTTTCTAGTTTAATGTCCATCGCATTATGTCAAGTTCCATATGGATATTTGTCATTTCCTCTAACTCTTAAGCCGCCATTAACTTCTATTGGCTCTAGTTACTTGCAATACTTTATTTAGATTTTTTTCTTTCTTAACGTTGTAAAACGTTGTGTTAATGTAATTAATGAAAATCCCCCAAATTATGGACAGAATAAGGTCAAGACTATGGTTACAAAGCGTCGTTCAATATGCAGCCGTATTCTTGTCGTTGCCGATAACAAAAAAAAAAAAAAAAAACAACAACAGAAAGCCAAACAACACACCTGGTTGCAAAAATTTTATTTGTTTATATACGTTGCAAATTTTGTTTTATAATTTTTATTAAGTTTAGTTTTTTTTTCCTTAATTTATATTTCTTGCTTTTATATTTTGACTCATGTTAAGACATTGTTTTTTTTTTTTTTTTTGTTTGGTTTTCTTTTCTTAGCTGGAATTTTTTTTCTTAACGAAACTATAAGCAAGCCTGCTAACAGTAGTTATAATTTATGTGCACACAAAAACTTAATCAAGAAATTTATGGGATTTAATGAACCATAATGCATAAATATGACTTTTTCTCTGTAGTATAGAAATATTTTTTACAAAACATTTGTTAACTAAGTTTTGTAAGTGCTTTGGTTATGATGAGGGCAAAACAAAAATGCTTAATTAAATAAATTTATTATGAATAAGATGCGCAATTCAAATTCTATTTGTATTGCAGTTGAATAATTAGTTACAAGAAATTTTTCTCAGCACTGCTGGCATGGGTATAATTTTCTATGTATGAAAGGCTTGAATTTGCTTTGCGTGGCTTATAATTATTAGATATGTATGTACTTTGATTTGTAGTGTATTAAAACGAAAATAATTTTTTATTTAAAAACAAATGCTTAGGCCCTTTAATTGTGATCAAATGAGACATTTCTTGCATATGGAAATTAATGGCTTGAAATATGCAACAGAAATGAAGTTAAAATTATAAAATATTCTTACGACAATACATAATTATTATATGAAAATGAGTATAGACATTATTTAGGCTTCAGTTTATTCCCACGTGTAGTTGTTGCTTCGACACCAGCGTTTTCTTTAAAATAGGGCCACACTTAATTAATGGTATAACACTTACAATTATAAAAATTAATTATAGCAGTTACCAATAAAATGCAAAAACAACAATATGTTAAATTACAAAGTTGACTAATTTTAAAATAGCACATCCAAGCAAAAAATAATCAAAGTTTTTGGAAGCAGTACATACTTTTTCTGCCTTAAGAACGTGCTTCATATTAAGCACATACTCGTATGTATTATCTTAACAAATGCAGAAATGTATGGCAGAAAATGTAACATTTTTTGATAACTTTATTTAGTCAATGTAGAAACAAAAACAAAAAACACAGTATCCTTACACTAGTGCATACTAGAAAGCACTTTTGTAAGGCAATGATTAAAATTTTAAATTTTACGAAGTGTAACGAATAAGATAACAGGACGAATGTTTGATATTGTTTTCGTTCCATGAATTTACTTCATACTCACTGCTCTGAAATAAGCACTTAAAACGAAATGCTCCAAAGTGGGACATCGCGAACAAATATCATACCATACGTAAGCAGGTTTGTAAGCTAATATCACCTGATATTCCCTTACAACCGTGCTTACGGCGAAGCAGTAATTTTTGCTGGGATTATTAGTGTTTGCTGGGACATTAGTAATGACAATGTAAAAATTTTACAAATTCTAGACTTCTTTTTCTATTAAAAATTTGTTGAAATAGTCTATATTGAGCGCATTCAGCAGAAAAACCTGGTTATAAACAGTTTAGGTGTAGATGCTTTTGATTTGATTAATTTTTCTGAACGGTCTGCTCACTTTTTTGTCAAAAATATCAAATTTTTTTTTTTTTTTTTAAATTTCATAATTTATTTGTGAATATAAATTAATTGAAATTTAAAAATACTGATGAAATGTATGTTACATTTTCTTTGCTATCTAAAACAGTGAGTGCTCACTCAACATGTTCGTTCATCACTCAGTTATCAAAGCGTTCAGCAGATTGTTGAGAAACAGTTGTGTAGCAAACTGTGTCTGCTGAACGCACCCATTATTTCCCTGTAAGTATCCTCCGCTAAGTAATTCCATTCCACTCACTTTCATCTGTCAGCATCTTGTCGTTAATGCTTTCGCTTATGTAAATGCTGAGCTGTGAATCTAATTCTTCGTGACCGGTGTGACCATTTTTTATAGTTTACACCAGCCATAATTACAAAGAGTACTGGTCGCGATTATATTATTTCATTCATGTTTTGCCTAATATTTTTAACCCCTTTACTGAATAAATACTGCTGTCATCGGAAAAAAGAGTTGCTAGGATTTGAAGCTTAACTGAGAAGGTCATTAAGAATAATAAAAAAAGTTTTGGAGTTAATCATGAACTCTTTTGATGAGACCAAATCTGTTATATCTCATATGGTGCGATCACTGAGGAAACTCGATACGAAACAAAACAAGTCATCACCGACAACAAAAGCCACAATATTTTAATAATAGTGCACAATGCCACACTCTATTAAACGCCTTAGAAATTTCCAGAGCCACTTCTTTATTTGTACCAAAATGGTAAAAGAAGTGGCACAATTTTTCAAAAAAGGAACGCCATTAAGTCACCCGTAAGCCGTACCCTACAAAATCCATTCTGCCGGTCCCTAAATAAAATATTTGTCACTAAATATTTGAAAAAATGCACATTCATCATACATTCATGCCATCACTTTGGAAAGTGTAGAAAAAATTGCAATTGATCGGGATGTTTGTCTCGCCATTGCTCGTTTGGAGTGGGGACCAGCATATGGGAAAACGGCACTCCGGATTTCTGTAGGATGTATGGGGATAAAGAGGAGCCAGAAACTATAGAGCATATCATCTGTCATTGCCCAAGACTGCAACGCCATATGTAATGATAGCTGAGCCGACGTTTCCATGAGGGCAATAGTGATATCGCGAAGTGCAAACTAGAGGATATCAGGGGCTTTATCATGAGAGTTAAATGGTTGAATGATGGATGATAACGGCTCTTTCTTTCTCCTTGGGCAGTAAGGAGACTAATTAGTCAATAAATTTAAAATAAAGGGAATCACAATGGATCCAATTGAGTCTCCGAGTGGATGTGTATTTCACACTACCCTTCCTAACCTAATTTAACCTAGTCTCTCTCTCCCCTTTGGCGATTGCCGTTACATATGCAGCTTTTCAACACTTTGGAAATTAACCAGCATGGTACATAATGATAAATAGTGTTGTCAAAGGGCCCACTAGCGTCAAAGAGCAATTCTGCAAGATCAGTGCTGGGATACTAAAAGATTTTATATAAATTATGATTGTTTTCTTTTTTAATTTAAATTGTTTTGAAACATATTTTTGCGTTACCTAAATATGGGTTTCACTAGTTGAAAATTCGAAAGGGATAACGTCGAATTACTCCAGGTGATAAGAGTATCTAGAAAAATGACTTAGGTGAGGAAAGATATTTATTGATACACAGCCTATATCAGATAATGGCTTCTTAATTATTTTTCTCTTAAAAATGTATTTAAAACGGAAAAATTATTTGTACCTTCATAAACAATTCTTTACAAAATGTTTCTTCATGCCGAAAATAAAAATATTTTAAAATAACCCAGACATTTTTTTATGTTTTTATTACTAAAATGTAAATTTTCTATAAATTTTATACAAAAGAAAATAAAACTTGACATTAACTTTCTTCCAAAAACTCGAAATAAAATAACTGGAAACACACAATTTTCTTAAACTGATTGCCTACTGGGCTAACATTTGTTGTTGTTGTGTTTTTCGTTATATCATTTAGCTGACTTTAGAGGGTGTAGCCAATTGAAATGTACATTTGAATGCAAAGTATTTTTATTTTCTTTAAGTTTTTCGCAAAGATAAAATAGATTTACTTAATATGCATAGACAAATATATATTTTAAGAAGAGATGCATGTGTTAAAACATATTTATTTTTCTGTTTTTTTGTTTTATTATTTTTTTTTTTATTTTGTAGTAAAGGAGTAACATGTAGCTATGATCCAAAATAAAGTACAAGTATTGCAACAAAGATTTTTTTGTGTTTATTTTCTTGTGGCTGTGGAAGAAGAAAATTTCTCCCACTTTGTATTTTTTTTTTTAATTTCTTATACTCGTAACATAAGAATTGATTTGTATTTTCTTCATTTTATTTTTCAATTGCTTTTGCAACATTTTGAGCCACATAAATAACAGTGATATCGTAACTTTCAATCAATACGCGGTATTTTCAGTTTCATTGTATTTAACCTGAACATACAAAATAATATTTGGTGTTGGTTAAGCCTTAACAATTTTTAAGTTTCTTTTTTGTTGCTAATTTTTTTTCTTTTTAGCAATTTTAATATAATGACCAGTAAATATTATAGACACTCCCAATTATTTGGTATTCACTGATTTGGGATTTTTTTTTATATTATTATTGTGATTAAGATTTTTTTGTTCAACGAACGAAAGAAAAATTTGGTTTTCTTAACCTTGTCATTTGTATTTCTTTTTTTTTTTTTTTTGCTTTTGTACGACGTGATATGTGGTGTTAAATAAAAATGTAATGTCTCAAACTTCAAACGAGTTTGTAAAAAATAGATAACTTAAGTTTGTTTCTTAAGTCTTTTGTTTAGTTGAAGGTTTTCGTTATTTAAAGTAGATCTAAAGACCATATTTTAGCTTTATTCCATTATGCTGTAAACATAAATCAGAAATAAGAACCACGTAAATTAATTACACAACGCTAGAACTATAAGCAGTGAAATTTTACAGTCGGCTTTTCTAGTATATGAACATAAAAAAATTAATTCCGACCTTTACAATTTGAAATAATTTCATAATAAAAACAACAAAACGTTAAAATACAAAGTAGAATACTTTGATGATAACGGACTATGAGTTTGTGTTGATTATTAGTTCCAAACAGTAATGAGGGAATTTCGTACTAACCAGCACTGTTTCATTGTAGAATAAAAATTGAATTAAAAATAATTCTCATATTCTATTTCTGTTGAAAATTGGTTAAATAGTTGATATTCTTCTCAATTAGTATCCACTTTACGAAAATTGTAAAGATGGACAATTGAACGCTGATGAGAGGTGTAGCGGCCTTGAAATCAGTACTGATACGTTCTGCTAAAAACTGATTGGATATAAATAATAATATTTTCCAACACAAAAAAACTCTTAGTAATTTTGAATTTTCATTAATTCAATAAAACTGAACTTGAGCCTGATAATATTACTTTTCATAATTTCATAATTTCATGTGGCCAAGTTCGGACACACAGTGTGTATATTTACACGAAACCATTCGAGCTGTTTTTACCCCCTCATAACTTTGCTCCCCTTGATCAGATTATAATGAAACTTGAAACATAAGGTCTCCTCATAGAGCTGATCTTACAGGTTAGTTCTACCGTAAAAGCTTCCCGAGATATTAAGGTGTGAAAAATACATATTTTATTACATATTCACTTAGTGACTCACTCACTTACTGACTCATCAATATTATTGGGCATTTCCAGTATAGCTAGAAAGCTGAAATTTCGTACACAGGTAGGCCCAGATAATCAATACATATATATAAATATTTATAGAAAAAACCACTGAGAAAAAAGAAGTGACATCCGCACAAAAACACAAAAAATTTTTTTGCCTTTCTAATATGGAAAGTAATTCTTGGAAAAATATAGCCAAGCTTACAGGTTGCCTAGAAATGAGATGGAAGTGTACCTATCAAGAACTTGGTACTGATTTTGATCTCAGTACTTTTTACGGCCGAAATATTTTGGATATGAACTTGGCCTGATTTTCACATTTGTGTTTTTGTGCGGATTTAATTTTACAAAATTACAGTTTAAATAAATATAAATATACTAGATGATTGTGCCGGCTTCGCCTGGAAGCTATTTTCTTATATGGGGGAACTATTCTCCCCACTCATCAACCCCCAGTTTTATGCTTGACTATTCCATTCAACAACAAAAATAATTTTGTTCTGTTTAAAATATGAATTGGGTTAATAGTTTAGTAAATACAGGAATTGCCCCCTCCCTCCCCTACATTAAAAACTAATATAGTTTTAGCATTATGTAAGATTATCTTGTCCTCTTTAATAATGGTAATGAGTTGCAACGACTGCAGAGGGTATAAGAGTGTTTATAGGTTTGTCATACAGTGTGTAATTTCAACAAAATTCATATGAGACCCATAAAATGTGTATATATTCTGGATGTATATATGTATATAGATAGGAAAGTCGAAAAAGCCATTTCCGTCCGTCCATCTGTCTTTATATGAAATTGGTTTTCCGAAGCCACCAGTAAAATTGGAGATTTGGCTCTTGGACTGAAGTGTCAGGATTTGTCTGAAGACGATTTGTATTGGAAATCACAAAAAATTAAGAAAAAAAAATACTAACATACGAGTATACTCTGTTTTTAAATTACAAAAATTTTACTTTATTCATACATACAATCTCTGAGAGATTTTGGCCAATGTAGCCCAATGAATGTTTAGCGTGTAATGCAGTCTTGTGGATAGTGATGAAAAGAGGAAGAAGGGAACAATTTTATCTGCTTAAAAAAAGATTGTGGGACAAAACTTCAAGCTCAATAAATTGAGAAGTTATTGGGTTATCGCCTCTTTTTCTTGGGAGAGGGAGACGATCATCCTGCTCCTATTTGCAAAAAAGTTTAATGTGGCCAAACTGCAAGCAAACTTGTGCCAACAAATATATAAAAATCAGTCCACAAATGCAAGAAGTGTTTGAAAATCAATATTTTAGGGAAACAAATTTCCCCCCGAAAATGCAAACACGATCAAACATAAAAAAGAATTTTCAAGATCGGTCTATAAATAGCGGAGGTAGGTCTATATAATAAATTTTATGGGGAAATCAAATGGGCCACCGATTTTACAAAAAAACTACATGCAAAGCCGACAATTTTAGTTTGAAAATCGTTCCATAATTATAGGTTTTTTTTTATGGTGGTGTTGGCTGAAGTGGTTAGCGCGTTGACTACTAAGCAAACAATGACTTAGGGCCTTGTTTCAAACCCTAACCAGAGCAACTCATTTAACATCATTAATTTCTGTAATGTACATTAGTGAGGCATTGTATTAATTGTTGTCGGACTATTTAATATGATGAAGGCATACCAGTGGTCACTACAAACTGTTCCGACAGCGATTGATAGTATTCACAGCTAAGATACACCACACCGCCGTCCTTCATCGGTTAACAGAACCATGGGCGAGGTATAGCAATTAATAAAATATCTGCTAATACAGCTTTAAAAAAAGTTAATGCGTCTACTTAACACCAGAGGCGCCTCAACACTGCTATAAAAACTAACATAACGCGCAAAAAGCAAAGTTGCAAAAAAGCCTTCTAAACTTTCAATATCTATTTTCTCTACCCTATCCCTCTCCCTGAGTTTTGGCACAATACAGTGCATACGTAGGGATCATCCGCTGAGCGCTGGTCCTAATTAAAAAAAAACAATATTTTGGGGGAAAAACAACTTGGTCTCAATTATCAAAATAATTTAATGGGATCTTTTCAATAAAAAATAATTTAAAAAAATCTGTTGAAATATTAAAGAAAAACCACTTGAATTGATAACATCGTTCTTTTTTTCTTTGTATTGCGCTACAGACGTATACTTAATGCAGTATATTGAGTAAAATTGTAATCAGATGCAAATTCCCACTCTCTGATAAATCTGATAATTTCTTACCTTTTAAAAAATATATTTACAAACAATTCAAAAATTCATTTTAGAAGCAAAATAAGTGGTTGATATTTTACAAACCATTATATAACAATATAACTTTATATATTATACATGTTCGGCAAGTGTTTTAACTTAAATAAATATTTAAATGCCGTACCAAAAAAAGTATAAAAAACAAGTATATTATCTATAATATTTATTAAAAAAAATTGTGCACCGACTTCCGTTTAACATTTAACATTTTTACTTACTGTCTAGCCTCTACCAAAGACAAACAAACAAATAATTATTTTAATGATAAAAATTATTTAACACACTTATGCGACATTATTTTCGGCAAACACTTAAACGCGTGCTATACTTACCGTCATAATGCTGGTACTTATTGGTATACGTTCTGTATACTAAATAAGACTTATTACTATTTGGCTGCAATTCTATATAAAGAAAAAGAAAAACAAACAATACATGTACAACATAATTAGCATTTGGGTAAATAATTCACATAAAAACAAAGAAAAATAATTTCAAGAATTAATTGCGATTCGAGGAAACAACGTGATTTTATGTATTCGTTTACAATTGAAAAATAATTGCCACTCGCAGGCAGGCAAGCAAACGACAACAAACCTTTTGTCACCTATTTTATCGTAAGCACAGTGTTTGAAAATTCATATTTATTTGTTGAAAATTAAATATTTCCTCTCAAACTTACCGATAATATTTAATAGTTATTGAATAGAAGTGGTAAGTGTATGTTCAACATGTCGGAAAATTAAATTGTTTAAGTTTTTTTTTTTCTAATTGATTTTTGCCTGTTCCAGTTTGATTTCGATTTTTTTTCTTTTTTTTTTTTTTTTTGGTTCTTTTCGTTAATAGCGTCAGTTTACTTTTGCTGGTAGTCGATAGTTTCAAATATTTAATGGAAAATGGTTATAAAAATCTTATGATAAGCGGCGTTTTGTGCATTTGTATTTTTTTTCTTCAATAAAATCAATAAAATATTTTCATATCAAAAAAAAAAAAAAAACACATAATAAAAATAATCATTTAACAAATATTTGCCACACCCTTTTTACTTTAAATGGTCTGTTTATTTCTTTAAGTTGCATTTTATTAACTTGTACTAATTATAGCATGGTGTACGGTGGCAAAAAAGTGGCACACAATTTCTAAGATCAATAAATTCGGATTGATATTTTATATTAAAAAAAAAATCATATGTTTACAATAGATGCAGAACTGTCATCTGTATTTGTATAAGAAAACTTCAAGTTTTATGTTTCTATAACTTTATATCTACTTCGATATTCCAAATTTTACTTCAGAATGCAAAGAATATTAAGTGATCGTTTGTTTTACTGGAAAAGTATGTACGTCATTCCGACTACAAATTTGTAAGTGCAAGCAATTGGAACGAATTAATTCACAATTAATTTTTGATTTTTTCGCAAGCAAAGCATTTAATTTCTCAACACAATCTTCCTTTAAAGAATGTGTAAATACGAATTTATTGTACGTATGGTACTTTTGTCGCCTTAGTTGCTATATAACTTTAAGTACTTTTTCTCTTGTGAAATTTTTCGGTGAGGTGGGGGGTGGGTGTATGGCTTTGCATATCCAATGCGTAATTTTTGTACATACATTTGGGATCCAGATTCAAAAACAGGGCGCTTTTTAAGGTGTAAAAACGAAATGAGTTTGTACTTTTGGTACTTCTTAGTATTCTCCCATTTTTTTTTTTACATTAAGCACACTATATACATACTTTCTGGTTAAAATGTGAAAAAATCTAAATTTTGGTACTTTTTACGTGTGGCACTTTGCTTTTCTGATAAATTTAGTATATATGCAGTTTATGCTTTCATTTACATGTAGCTTTAGAAAAGTCACTATCTTCATAATGTTGCTCAGAAAACATTGGACTATGAAGAAAAAGTTTATTTAATTTGAGAGAGAATTTTCTAAAATTAAGAACTTTTTTTACTAATTTCTAGGACATTTAGGCATAAGAATGAAATTATTTTATTTTGGCCTTCAAAAAATTATTTTGGAAATAACTCCTAAATAGTGCATACAAATTTGCTTGTATATAGTTTCACAAAACTGTTTATAATTATGAGGGAAATTAGGAATTAGGTGTTTACATATGTATTTTCTAAACTGTTAAGAGGTAGCAAGGTGTAGTAGTAGTGTGGCGATCAGCAGTGTGGTACTAAACCGAACTATCTTGGTTCCAGTACTAATAGCGTTTCAATTTTATTAAAAGGTTTTTAATTCCCCTCATTCCAAATGGTTACGGTTTTGTGAATATACCAACCAAGCCAGGATTTCAAGAAATTTGTGAACAATTAAAAAATACAAAAATGCTGTTAAAAAATATTTATCAATAACAAAATAATACACACAAAAGAATATATGAAATTCTTTGTAAGTTTTCTTTTTTTCCTTTATTCTTATTGACACATCTAGCTCATGAGCTATTATTATTGTTGCCTTGTTGTAGTTGTGCGGCTACCTAGTATATTATTGTACCATGACCAATATTTTTTTTAGTGCAATTTCAGCACTAACGATTATATGTTTTTTTTTCACAACACTAGTCAGGAGAACTTTCGGAGATAGGCAGCACAGTGGAGCTGTTTATATTTAAGTAGAAAAAAACTTATGTCCTTATTAACATTTTTGTTCAACTTAACGCTGAAGTCTCGGCACTAATGTGCTGTTTCCACTATACAGTCATATGACTTGAGTAGAAATTTTGCATGGGAATCACTCAAAAATATGAGTGAATTTCTACTCAAACCAATTGTTTTTATTATGGAAACCGCACATAAGACAATGGGCTCATAATTTGCCGCAGATAAGTAATTCAATCTTTTCAGCACATTTATTTATCAATCCGCTTCATGTTTCATGGGTGTTCCACTGTTCAAATAAAATATATATGTTGTCGCATGTGGAATTCTATCTATCTTTGTTATAGATGTTGTTCATTTATGTATTATTTGACATTTTTATGAGATTGTGTTTAACAATGACTTTTATTGTGATAATTAAATGAACTTAATTTAAGTGGGGTGGGTTAACAAAACTATACACAGCATTTAGATTTTACAAAAAAAAAATTAATTATGGTTTTCATAAATTTAAACACTGATTGAAATTAGAAATCAATAAATATTTTCCATAATTTAATGGGGGCCAATATTTGTGGTTGTGTTTATTTTTTTTTAACGATAAAATAAAGTTGTAAGTGTAACATATTGAAGAGTTATGAAAATAAATAATATTTGGTCTGTAGACAAACTCTTTACTTAGCGATATTTGTACATAAATTTGTACATAAATTTCTAATATTTGTAGGGCTCACGTGCCTGCAGTTTAGTCATGAAGCTGATCAGCTTTACATCTATGAAGTCCTTCCGTTCTAGGCAATGACCGATTTCATCATTAGTAATAATATTTGTTTGTTTTCTTGTAACTAGGACCCAGAATATCCTTGAAATATTGGAATACCGAAATACGTAAGAATAGACGTACTTAAGTATCACATAAATTTTTTAAATCGAAAATGTGTTTGCAATAAAAAAAATAACATTAACATACACTTTAATGTGTTAAATCAATTACATCGATAATTTTAATTCATTTGCCAAAAGAAAAGTTGTAACATTTATTTATGCAACAAATGTATAATTGCTGAAGTTTAAGAAATATTGATTTAAAAAACAAACATATTAAAAAAATATAAAAAAATATTTGCCATCAAACAGTCTTAAATGAATATTACTAAAGTAATAATTTTCGAAAAATGTTCAAGAAAAATAAAAAAATAATAAAAATTAATTAAAAAAATCGTTAAGGCCGTACAAATCATATTTAAATGTTGTGCAGAAAAAAATTTTTTTTTTATTTTTTACGTTTGTATATTTTTTAAAAAAGTGTATTCATGGAAAAATGTGTTGTTAGAAATATTTATAAAGTGCAATTTTGTCACTTCTTCCGATCAGGATTCGAACCCAGGTCAACGCACCTCAACAAACACACTTTGTTTAATGATGTCTCATGCTATCTACTCCTTAGAAACAATTTATTAAGCCTTAAATATATTATTTATAGTTCTGTAAGGTTTTTATATGGCCAAAAAGATCCTTTTTCTAGATCAGAGTACAAAGTTTTAGGTTGGCCCCCACCCCCCATGAATTTATCTGATTGACATCGTTGTTAGCCTTTTATAAAATTAATCTATATATATAAAATACAAAAAATGTTTGTACCCATGTTCGCTATAGACTCGGAAACTATCCAACCGATTTGGTCCAAACTGGTGTCATTCAAAAGGGAATTTATAGAGGTCGGTTTTAGGCTTTTAATATTTCAACACACAAATTGAATAACATCATATATCTTGACTATTGTGATAGCAAGAGTTTTGAAACATTGCAATAGTTCATATGTTACTAATGTGAGTAATCAGGACAAAAATGGGCGTTATCGGACAAGTGGGCGTGGCAGCTCCCATATAACCCAAAAATTGAAATCGCCATATTTTGGGCATTTTTTTACCTACGCCGATGATATTTGGTACATATAGTATTGACATAATTTGGAATACGTACCAGGAGAAAAGTGGGTGGGACCATGCCCCTTTTTTAGGAAAATTAAAAATTGTAATATAGTCTTAACTACTGGACCGATCGTAATTAAATATTCACAATAGGATATATAAATACTCTTAATTTTATTTTATAACGAGGGGGTAGCAAAGCACACCGGGATAGGCTAGTTTTCTATAAAGTTCCAATCTTTTTATTATCCAAGTTTATATATACCGCGAATTTAATAATATTTTTTCGAACTTTAAGATTATGGACGAGAAATCGCTGGTACACCCTATTGTTGTTGCCTATGTGACTTCTGTAAATAGTTTTATTTTTATTACGCACTCAATCAAAATACACATGTTTATATTAAATGGCATACGATTGCGTAAAAAACTATTTTTTTTTTCAACTTACTGTTGTTGTTTGTTTTTTTGTACTTACGATTTAAAATTTTTGCGTTTGTTTAATTTAAGAGGATGGCTATACAATTTTTTTATTTCTAAATAAAATTTAATGATATTTACAATTTTTGTTTTATTTAAGAAAATAGATTCGCGAAAATTAAACAAAAAAAACAAAACTCCTTGAGAGTGCATGGTTATATTTGCAATAGTGTGTGTAATAAACCTGAAGTTCGTGTCTTAAGTCTTTTGTTTTTTTTATAATTTTTAAATATATTTTATGTAGTTTTAGTTCAATTGCCTGCTTGTATGAGTGCTGCAATACACATGTATGACACTTTAATGTTCTCGTTTTTTTTTTTTATTTTTTTGTATGATTTTTATATATTTTATGATTCGATTTCATACATTGTTGGTTATAATCAAATAAACATAAGCCGTACATTGTACGAATTCGATATTAATGATTTTTTGTAAAAATTTGAACATATAAAATTTATATATATTTATATAAATTAGTATTGGCTCATAATTTGGGTGCGGGTGTTAATAATTTTGACACTTTACCGCTAATGGCGACATATTGTCTCCTCGTTTTTGCGATTTCAAATCAAAACCTTTCAAAGAACTACAAAATGAAATAAAATATTTGATTTTAAGTCCGCAGCATAAAAAAAAAAAAACAAACAACTGCTAACGTTTTTATGTATTACCAAAAAAAAAGAAAATACAAAAAACAACACACAGAAAAATGATTGATTACATTTAACGGCAGACAAAACAAAACAGAGACAAATATAAATTTATTAAATTAATGAACACACAGAGTTTTTGTCTTTAAATTGTTCCAGACAATAATAGACAAAATTAATAATAAAAATCTTTAAATCGATAAGCTACACTCACACAGGTGCTTGAAGTAGTTTTTGTTACAATTGCAACTGTGAGGGCTTTTTAAGTATTTTATTAAAACAAAGAGTCTTTAAATATCTATATATATTAAAAAAAACATTAAAATAGAAAGAAATCAATATTCATAATAATAAAGCTCCAGGCCCAGATGGTATCAGATATGAGTTTTTCAAATATGCGCCCTAAATTTTACAAAAGAGCTATTATATGTTTTAAATGCAATTTTTATTAAAGAATGTATACCATCAGGCTTTAAAGAAGCAATCCTTATTCCATTATTGAAGAAAGGTGATCCTAACTGTCCCGCTAATTATCGAGGTTTATCACTAATGGATACAATTTGCAAGATTTTTAACAACATTCTACTGAATCGTATCTCAGATTGGATAAATAAATACAACATTTTAAATGAATTTCAAGCTGGATTCAGAAAACATTATTCGGCAGTTGACAATATTTTTAATCTTACTAATTCATTTAAACCACCTGATTGGGAAAAAAACATACGCATTTTTTGTTAATTTTTCCTCCGCTTTTTATTCGATCCCGAGAAATTCCTAGTTCTACAAATTGTCAAGTATGGGGCTATTTTCAAAAATAATAAGAATTCTTATCAACTCGTACGCAGATACTACCAGCAAAATCTTTTTCGATAACACTCTCTCCAAATCTATCAATGTTAATCTTGGAGTCAAACAAGGTTGTATTTTAAGTCCAGTTCTGTTTGCCCTCTATTTGAACGATCTCGCCGATGTTCTCCCTGGTGGAGTAGCAGTTGAGAACTTCACAGTGAAAATAGTCATGTATGCTGATGACATTGTCATTTTATCTGACTCACCGAACGGATTGCAAAATATGATTAATTCATTACATGTATACTGTAGCTTATGGCATTTGAAAGTAAACATGATTAAATCCAAGATTTTAGTTTTTCGTAGTGGAACAAGGATTTCACATATGGTGAAGACAGAATTAATTAAGAATTGTAAACTCATATAAATATCTGGGAACCTATGCTACAATTTATCATTCCGCGATCATTTGGAAAACAAACTTTTTACGTGAAAACTGGTAATTACATTGTACTGGAGTAAATATGTGAACCACCCTCAAAATTTCAAACAATAATAAGTTTAGAATCTTCAGTGCTGCTGCCCGTTCTATTTTATTTTATGGTCAGCAAATATGGGGTTACCAAAAATATGATGTTTTGGAAAAACTACTTCGTTTCTTTATAAAAAAAGATGCTGTTCTTGCCTAGCAATACCCCAAACTACATGTTGTTCCTAGAAACTGTCCTTAACTCATTATTTGTGGATACGTTAAAACTTCATTTTGATTACATAAATAAAGTACTTAACATGTCGAATAAGAGACTTCCTCGAAAACTTGCTGAAATTGTAATCGAAAAGCATACATTTTGGGCTGAGGAATGGAAAAGCCTGTGATCTACAAAAAATTTCTTACCACTAATTAAATTCCGATTAGTAAATACTTCAAGGTAATTTTACCTTTAGTTAAAACATAAGAAAATGTTAACTTTGTCTCAGATGCAAGAAACTCTCAATTCAATAATCTATACTCTCAGTTAAATTACTCTTTGATAGATATTACTTCTTCAAACCTGTCTTCGCGTGCTACTAAGTCTTCTCATAAGAGCTAGAGGCGGCCTTTTGGATATTAATTCGAGACCGTTCAGAAGTAATTCGGTCGGTCTTTGCACTATTTGCAACCTTGATGCAACAGAAAACACTCTGCACTTTATTGGTTGTTGTCCTAGTTCTAATGGATATTGACTTATGTACTTTAATAAACGCCAACTAAATCTAGTTGAGGTGTTAAACATCCTCAATGGTCTATCATTTACTTATGACACTCTTGTTAATTATTTAGAGTCTTGTTTAATATACAGAAAACTGTTAATAAATGAATTTAAATAATATCAATATGTAGTTAATAGTTGTATGTAAAACATCTATTCCTATACATTCTTATATACATACTTACATATAAAATATTCTCTTGTAATTATATTTTTTTCTTTCTTATTTTGCCAATCTGGCTACAACTAATATGTTAAGCCATTTCTAGATAATACTTATTTACATATATAATATTAGTAAATTTATAATATCTATTAAATAAATAAATAAAAAATAATAAATCAATATTCAGAAGAAATTACACAAATGCTTCTGACGATTACTGTTGGATTTTAAGATAAATTTTAAAAGTACACAGCCTTCATATTTTTTTTTTTGATAATAAAGAGATGTGATTTTTGTTTAACGATCACGAATAAAAGGGTTTTTTTTTCATAGAGTTATAAACCTTTGAAATGAAATAAAAAATAGAGGAATTTTTTAAATTAAAATGAATTTTACTTTATTCGAGAGATAATCTGGACAACATCTGGCTTGGACGTACTATAATCTGGAGATCCAAGTTTTTATGACTTTTTCCAACATTTATTGAGATTGATCACTTGGAGGACAACCCAAGTGATCAATCTCTTCGGACTTATATAAAATTCACTTATGAAAACATTCGAACAGAACCATAATTTGCAAAATAAATTTGCACAGTTTGTTAAGGCGTCAGTCTATTTGTATTGAAATGCCAGACCAAACTAAAAGTTAAAAAGTGTTGCTTTCTTAAAGTTCTATACCTCTTTAAAAAACACCCTTCGTTAATAACGAAAGTATAGGACAGACGACTGCTCATATTACTAGAAGTTATTAACTTTTTTAACGGCCAACGAGGATATATATAAAGAGCATAGCGCCTCAACGGGGGTATTGGTGCAGTTATTTGCTTTAAACACAGTATTATTTACACTGATTTCGTTAAAAAAAAAAAGTAATGCAGCTACTCACGGACATTACACACAGTTTTTTTATATTTGACTCAACATAAATTTAAAGCAAAAATTGCTCATCTCGAGTTGAGAATAGCGTGATTGGTTTTTATGGCATAAGGCCCTGACTTGGTCTACGAACTGCTTCTTTATCTGGGATACTACAGATTAAAGGCCGGCGCACATAGTTATACGTCATAAGTTATACGTCGCCTTTTTCAACTAAAAGCTAAATTAAAATGCATGTTTTCTTATGAACTTGATCACAACGCAAAGAACAAACGTTTTAACTTTTAACGCGTTGAGTACTTTGACAACTATCAGTTGATTCGTTCTTTGTTTTGGTTTTGGTGTTGGTTTTGTTGTTCGCTCCAAAATAAAATAATGTAAATTCAAATTTATTCGATTTGATAAATATTTGGTGGTGTTTTCTAAAAAAATAAAGAAAAAAATTATAATTAAATCAATTTTCAATGATGATCTCTGCGCTAACAAAGTACTCATTGTGTCAACATTATCCGTCATTGCGCTAATGTCAGTTTAAAAATGCAACGGATGCCGTATGACGGATTCTATGAGCACCGGCCTTAAATTCCAGGTTCCAATATAAAATTGATTTTTAGTTTAGTGAGAGTGGTGGCAAGAAGAGACTGCTAGCACGCACGAGGTTTTCACAAAAATTTCGAGTGTATTTAAAAGTCTAAATGCAACGGATATCAAAGGAAACACTTTGACAAACAAATCAATGGTTCAGTGGAAGAAAATTTATATTATTTAAAAAGTGTTCCGTATTCAAGAATAAATTAAAAGTCTCCGAGGCTTTTTCTTTAAATGTAGATGTATTTTCGGTAATAAGAGGGCTTGGAAACCTTTTAATAAAACTAGAACTGATTTGGAATTCGAACCGCGGTACTTTGGTGTAGTATTTCGGCACTATTACACTTTGCTACCTCTTGATGGCCAGTTCAACACATATCTAAATACTAAATTCATAATTTCTTACATTAACAAAAATAAATTTCGAATACACTGAAAATGTTTGAAGTTGAACTTCAGTTCAAATGACAATTTTTTTCGAGTCTTCAATAACAGAAAAAAAAAAATCTCATATTATTCTGCACAATACGAGTTTTTTTTTCCTCTATTTTTATACTTTTGCAAAATTGTTTGTCAAATCTAACAATTCATCACACGAATCTTTTTCTACAAAAAATATATTTAATTTAAAAATTATGATTAGAGATTCATTTACGTTACAGCTTAATAAAAAATGACATCTGGACAAAGACACAAAAGAAAGAAAAATATAATGATAAATAACTCTCTCACATCTATTCTTAATAACTTGAATTAAAATGGCTTTTGGCAAGAAAGCTTAAATATAGGAGAGCCATTTTTGTTTCCACCAATATTTCTAAATAAATCTTTAGATATTATGAATAACAATTTCTTAAAAATTTGCATACACATGCAACAAATAAAAAAAATAAACATCCATACACATGTATGACAGTGTAAAAGGGGAAAAGCCACAAGTTGAGATGGCAGTATGAGTGTTGACACAAGACACTACAAAAAAAAAAAAAAAAAAAAAAAAAAAAAAATAACGAAACATTGGTGAATTGTGAATAGAGACATGGCTTTAATACCTGACGTATGACTAAAAGTAAAAACGAAAATTGAGAATGAATTAAAAACAAAATGCACTTGAATGGTTTAAAAAGTTTTCTAGGATTTATTGAATAGAGTTTAGTTGGGACTGTTTATTTTATTTAAGTTTGATTGTAAGTTTAAATACATATACATATGTATATAAATGTGTTTTTCACTTCTAAAATCATTGACAAAAAAACTACAAATCTATGTACATACATTCACATACACACATGCACGTTTGTTAGATTTACAACATTATAACGTTTGTGAGCGTATAAAACTTATAACACTGAACACTTTTTTAAGAAACAGTATAAAAACTTTATAGACAGGTCAGACAAGAGTTTAAACTGCAGCCATGCAATGCAACAAACAGCAGTAACAACAAAATAATAAAAAAAAGAAGAAAAAAACAAACTCAAAAGACAGGACAAGTTACAAGTTTTTCTATTCGAAATAAACACATTGTTCCTCTAGACAAGAAAATAAAACAAAAACAAAAAAAAAAAACTTCAAAGAAATTTTGCAAAAACTAGGAAAAGTTGACACTAAGCAAGTGCATAAATTTTAATTTTATTTCGATTTTTTTTTTGTCAGCTTTGTGGTGACAAAAAGTTATTCCAGGATAATGACAACTTCTTCGATGGCCTTCTAGAAAAATAATGAAGAAAATTTATTAAACTAATTCCTGTTTAATTTTTACAAAGTCTTCAAGATTTGTGATAAAAGGGGAACGCGTACAAATTGAAGAAGCCAGTAGCTATTTCCTGATTCTAGTAAAAATTGAACTTAATATGAGCAAAATAAATATGAATTCTTATTTTAAACAGCATCTATAAAACTTAATGAAATAATTTAGCCAAACTTCGTCAATAGATATAAAAACTACACATTTATCGACTAAATAAAATATATTTTGTTTAACCAATCAAAGTACTCTTTGGAATTCATCGTGATTAGAATTCCTAATGAAAAGTCATCAATACTAAAATTTTACGAAACTTTACTTTCCTATTTCAGCTTACGGAATTCACCTTTACAAGGGGGATGTAGCTCAGATGGTAGAGCGCTCGCTTAGCATGTGAGAGGTACGGGGATCGATGCCCCGCATCTCCAACTGTTTTTTTTTTTTTAATTCTTTTTAAAATAATACAAAACTGCTAGCAAATCCTTTCGAAGAACAAAAAACATTTCAAAGATTTTGTAAATCTGTGTTTCAAAAATTCCATATTTCGGAAGAACAACGTGGCCATCCAATTTTCTTAAAAATATTTCCGAACCAAGCTGTGTTAATTAAATCCAACTTTAGGCAAAATTAGAGCTTAGAAATTCAGTCGCTAAAAGTAGAAGTTATTAAATAGTCAATATCTTAAGGCCTCTTTACATGGTAATGCATGTACCGTATATCGGTATGTCAAAAATTAAAAAAAATCTTTTCATGTAAACGCAAATTGTTATGAGTAAGAGAGAATACGGATAAAAAATCTGACAAGCGTTCGGTAAATGTTTATTTTCTAAACCATTTTAGAAACTTTCGTATACTCATTTTATCAGAGGTGTCTTTTTAAGTAAAACATTGGCAGCTTTAAGAGTATATATTGAAGGTGGCATCATTTCTATACAATAATTAGAAAAACAACTAAAACAAATTCATGTTGTTTTTGTACATATTGTAGAAGTGTAACCACCAGCTACTTCGTAGCACAGACTTTTGATTTTATTTATATTATCCGTGTAAACATAAAAAATACCTGAAACAGACTTTTGTTCTCTCATCTCATACAAAAAGAAAATTTCATAATATTTTGATTTTACAAAATGTTATTACTTTGTATTAACATGTAAACTCACCTTTAGGAGGATAAGTTGACCCTGGTTTTCAAATATATTAACCCGAATTTTACCCATCTTAAATGTTTTTTTTTTCAGACTATTCAAAATAAATACTATTGAACAGCTTTAATAATTTCTGTAATTAAAACCATTTTTTTAGCCTGGGTAAGGGAGTCTGTATATAGTCAAATGTACCTATATATTTACACCTAAATCATAAAAGCAGCTTCTTCTATCTCAGACTCACTGATCAATTGTCTTAATGGATTCAAGTTATCATTTACCCATGCCAAGGTAAGATATTTTTTTCACTTGTTAGCTAAATTTATTTTGAATTTATTTTGAATATTTTATGCTTGACTATTTGAGATCTATCCATTTTTTAGAGTTTTAGCGAAACTAACGCACAGCAATTCGTTTTAATCTATATAGATTTGTACTCAAATAAAAAAAGAATTAAATTATAAAGACCTAAAATAAAATTGGAGATGCGGGGCATCGATCCCCGTACCTCTCACATGCTAAGCGAGCGCTCTACCATCTGAGCTACATCCCCTTAAATTATGTTAATATCATAAGCTGTATTTGGAAATATCAATTACATACTATTGTATCCTTGTAGGGCCTTCGACTTAATTTACTAATCAAATTTAATTCAATTTAATTCTTTGAAAAATACTTTAATATTTATAAATTAATATATTTATAAATTGAAATCCTCATATTTTTGTAGCATTGCTAACAAAGTACCGTTATGAGGCTCAATGGTCTAGGGGTATGATTCTCGCTTTGGGTGCGAGAGGTCCCGGGTTCAAATCCCGGTTGAGCCCGTTGCTTTTTTTTAACGGAATTTCGTAATTTAATAAATAACTTGTTCGTTTTGGTCATAATTAAAATTTTATTATAAGTTTAACAAATTTTTTACTGCGTCAGCTACACAGCATTTAAAAATACTGCCTAAACGATGGTGATATTGAACTACGCCGATCGCTGAAAATCCAGACATTAAAGTACTACAGTATTTTTTTGTTTACTCGCACAAAAGCTAAACAAATAAATAAAATGAATGGTTAGAAAGTCGTAAATCAGTTTTTTTCGTTTAAAATTCCAGCATTATCGATCGGTCGATATCAAGGTTCATGCCTTATAGATATTTTTTATATTCTTCTATTCTTTCGACCTTTTTCAATTTTTTTATTAAGGATTTATTATTTTCTAAAACACACAAAGAAAACCTCGTAATAAATTTAAATATGTTAGGATTACTTTGAGTACGAATTGTGATTTTAAACCGAAATATACTTAAATCCATCCTAAAAGAGATGCCTCTGTTTAATACCAGAAATAAACAGAATAAAAATTGTATTTCTTGATTTTTATATGTTAATTTAATATCATAAATTGGCTGAGTTTTCTCAGGCGATGTATTGCAAAAGATGTGACTCTCTGTTCAAGACTAACAAGGTAAAATAATAAATTTGAAATTAAAATTAATTAAGCAAATTGTTAAAACTATGCACACTATATTTGCATTTCAGGTTTAAAGGTTGGCATAAATACCCAGCAAAAATTTCAATTGAAAAATAAAGAAAAATTTGCTAATGTTTAAAGGCTTTTAAATATTTAAAATATAATAAAAATTAAAAGTCTCTGCTCAGTATTGAACACTTGCCAAGTGTGTTTTATCATCTACTCGACTATTAATTTTTTTTTTTGGTAAAATATCATTTCACGAACAGCAAAATAAATTAATCTGCTTCACCAGAAGTTGAATTTCGGAACATCAGAATGATAAGCACAGGCACTACTGCCGTGCTAATGAGAGAATAAATAAATTATTTGCTTACAAAAAAGTGGTTGGTGGAACTACTGTAAATTATGCATAAGTATTTTGACGAAACATTTTACTGACTGGTGAACCCAGCTTAGCTTAGTGTCGTCAAATAACGGTGCGAAAATGACGCGCAAAACAAAGAATCTATTTTTAGCTCTTTTCATGCGAAATATTAATTGTTTTCTTTTGCATTCTCTTTTTCCTGATAATAATGCATGGACACAACAAATTTTTGCATGGCATAAGTATTTTGACGGTGTCTTTGTAGCTTTTTGTTTGCATTTTTGAGCTCGTTAAAGCGGAATAACTTTTCTATTTAAGTTTAATTAAAAATAAAACAAAAATAAAAAATTTATTAAAAGGCGTTATAAACCATGGGTAAAACTGCAAAATTGAGTTTGGTTACCAGATCTTCGATGAGCAAAGTTTAAAAAACATTGCAAAAGAGTTCAGTGTGTCGCGTCAAACTGTGTACTATCAAATTAATAAGTTTAAAAAGCTTAACGACGCAAAAAACTTAACAAGATCAGATTCAAAACGTAAAACAATGCACACTGAAGACCGAGTCCTTGTACGAGAATTTAAAAAAAATGTTTTCTGAAGCCTCAATCTGCTGCAGATCAATGTTATTTAACGGCCAAGAACCCAATCAGTGAGCGCACTGTTAGACGACGTTTAAAGAAAGGAGATTTTAAGATAATTAAAGCTAAAGGACGTGCCGTACATAACAAAGTCAAACAAGCTTAAAAGACTGACCTTCGTAAAGGAACATCTGCACAAGCAAAAGGAGCTCTGGAGAAGCGTTCTATGGACAGATGAAAGCTCCTTTGACTATAACTCATGCAAAAACACATTTTTTGTAAGATTCCAAAGGAAACGACCAGCTTGTCAAAAAGTGAGCCATGGTGGAGGCTCTGTCATGTTCTGGGGATGTGTTGCGGATAATGGGGTGGGTGACATGGTTCCTGTCACCGGATCGATCAACCAAATCAAATATTTGATTACGCTAAATGAAAATGCCTTTCCTTCTGGTGAAAAGATTATCGGGGAATCATTTATCCTGCAACAGAATAATTTACCGTGCCACAAAGCCCGGATGATTACTAAGTTTTTCAAGTATGTTGGTGTTAATACCTTAGACTGGCCACCTCAAAGTCCAGATTTAAATATTATAGAAAACGTCTGGTCTCTTTTGAAATTCAAAAGAACAGTTTCGTTAAATAAAACCAGAGAGGAGACAATTTCTGAGGTCACTTCCCTATGGGAAGATATATCTCCAGAGATTAATAAAAATTGAGTGGATTCAGTACCAAGACGCCTCCAAAAAATTACAAAAAAATACAAAAAAATACAAATACAAATACACATGAAATTACAAATTAATTTACATCTTTTTAAGTTTCTATGAAATAATAATTGTTTGCTTAATTTTAAGTTTGTTTAAGTTATAAATGAAAAGGAAAAATTAAACAATAATTTTTAGCAAAGCCGTTTAAAAATCAAACGTAGAAATGCGAGATTTTTATTTCGTGAAAATACTTATGACGACTAGTGTAGTTGGTGGCTGAAAAGTATGTTGTAGGGTAACTGCAACACGTGTACCAAGTTTTTTCTGGGTAGTCCCGATTAGAGATTATTTGGAATATGCGACAGGATTGATTACTTAAAGGAAATGTTGACGGCTATAAATTGTAATCATGATGATGTCGAGCTTTGATTGACTCATACCAACTAAAGCCGTAAATATTCGACATGAATCAACTGGACGCTTTTTTAAAGTAATCTTTTTTTTTTGGACTGTATTAAGTTGATTCAAGTAAATTCCGTACTTACCGTATTTTTGACACCGATTGGGATTGATTTTAGTACGTGTGAGGCTAATTTTTCGATCTGTTTATTTATTTAAGTACAATATTGCGCCACAAATTTGTGTTGCTTCTTCAAGCATTGGAAAAATACCTTAAACAAGTTTTTTGAAATATTATTTTTTGATAGTGTTTCCGATCTTAAATGTAGCCTTAATGGACTGAATGTAAATCAAGCCTTGCTTCAGTACCAAATAAAATTAGAAAAAAAATATGTTGTACTTTCTGGCATTTGTTTAATTTTTAATGTGTACCATTAAATTATTGATTTGATAGTTTTAATATTGAAGTGAATTTAGTTAAGCCATTAAATGGGAAATCAAACAAAATTTCATAATCAAAGCTGTTTTATCAATATCAAAATCATTCTTGAGATTTTAATGGCGATTACTCTACGAGAATATATTCATTAATATATTTCCCTAAAACTATTTTATAACACATTAATAATTTGGTATAATCAGTTATAAAGCACTCTAATAACTTGAAATAATATAGAAGTTTTCTTTAAAACCGAAAAACAAATAAACAAAACAAATTGTTAAAATTTATCAAGTATCTTAAGTAGCAAAGAACTGTTACGCGAAGGTCATCTTAAATCTTTGCCTGCAACATGAGTTTAGTGCATGAAATAAACAAAAAAACAAGAACCTTGACTAAATAAACTCTATTTTGAAATATTGTATGTTAACATTGGGTCAAATTAAACGAAAAAAAAAACAAAAACAAAAAGATTGATCGTGCATTTAAATTGTTGTTAAATCTTTTGTTAATTTACAGAAGAGAACAAATAAAGTAAATAAAATTATCGAAACAAATAAAGCACGTGTTTATTTATGTTCTAAAATTGTATGAGAGACGCAAATATTTATTAAACTGCCACCATATACCAGATCATACTTGAGAAGGAAATCAACATATTTACCAATGTCTTTTGTCTCTACTGTCTAATTTTTATAAGTATTGTTCGTTTTGGCTTATTAAAATCACGAATTTGATAAAATAAATAACAAAAAGCTTTCAACCCAATCAATATAATTTTTTTTTTCTAAGCAAATAAACTTAAAATAAAAAAATAACACCCAATACTTTAATTACGCGATTTGTCGGAGGAAGTGTTTAATAGTTTATGTTGAAAATTCTGCAGTTAACTTTAATGAACTTATTTAATTTAAATTATCTGAAAAACCTTCTTTCATTGAGAACTTTTACTGCAACAGACTGTTTAATACTTTACAAAATCCTTATTGTATTAGACATCCACACATTACAAGACATGTTCAACTCCCTGGCCTACGATGTTGAAAGAATTTTTCTTTCGTACAAATTACATTTAATACAAAATTAATTTTAAAATTTATGTTTTTGCTTTTGCCACGATGGCCATGCAGTGGGTAAAAAATTTCTTTCAAATTATATTAAGAAAATATTTTTAAATTTAAATTTAGATTTTTTTTTTTAAATCTATGTACTAGTTCTTGTCTTTGAAAATAGATCGTAATGTTACTCCAAAAAAAATCTTCACAAGGCAAATGGTTTTTTCAATTTTAGCATTATTGATCGGTTAAGATCGTGGGTTGGGCCGTAAGTTTAAGGAATTTTTTTTATACTTATTTTATCTTCTAAATAGTTCATAAAACTTTGCAGTTTTAAAAACGGTTAATGATTTTCCTCAAGTTAATTTCATACTTTTTTTAAATTGTAAAACTTTCCAATAATTAAGGAAACATTTTTTTAAATTACTGTTAGTTTATGACTTACTAACTTCAAAAAGTTGACTTTGTTAATGCATAAAATTACGGAATTATTACTTATATGAAGTGGCAGGTAGTTGGTGGCAGGGTGTAGCATTATAATGGTTCAATTGCTGATCTCCTAAGCTGAAGTACCTCAGTTCGAAACTCAATAGACTGTATGTTTTATTAAAAGGTTTCCAGCACTCCTCATTCCACCCAACAACACTTCTACGTTCAAAAAAAAAAAAAAAATTCCCGAACGTTCCAACGTTCTCCTGGCCAAAGAAAAACCCAACTAAAGGAAAACATGACAATGATAAGTGCTCAGTAAGGTCACAAACCATAATGCAAGTAACTGAACCACTACCATTTTAAAATCAAATTAAAAAAAATCTAAAAAATTATATTACAAATTTTCAAAACATTCTTAATAAAAATCTAAAAAAAAATTAATTCCATATTCACCATAAAATGGCGTCAAAAAAGGCTTGGTTGTATTCATGAGTTTACAGTTTTCCATGCATTTGATTTTAATTTTTAGTTCTGGTTACGTGTTTTGGTCTCTAAGGCCATAAATTGCCATAAACTTTAACAATATTTTTTTTTTTAAAGTAGAAAAAAGGCAAAATTTAATTAGAACTTAAACAGAAATCACTATTAAGTTTCAATTCACTCATATTTGATTCATATGCATGAACATATTACTCGTATTCTTATGTATTTACCGTGTACCTTCATATCATGCAGCATGCTCATGCGCAACATAATCATGTATATTCATGCATATTCATTTGTAAGTGAGTTAAACTGGGCAGAAATTTTGTGTGCAATTGTTAGTGTTGTTGCCTTCCTGCTGCTGTGGCTGGCTCACAGTTGCTGCTGATTATTGCTGTTGTTCTTTTTTTTTTTTTTTTTCTTTAGCTGCATAAATAGGCGTGTCATTACAAAAACAAAAAAAAATGTTTATTCAATTGGCGCTGCATTTTTTTTTCTCTCTCTAAATAGTTTATTTGTTTAACAATGATTTAATTTTGCTCGTATTCCGCGAGTTCGTTTTTTTTTTTCTTAATTTTAAATCTCAACAACAAATTTTTGCTAGTTTTTATAAATTTGTGTTGATAAAATAACAAAGTATACAACAAAAAAAAAAACAATTTTTAAGGTGTTTGGTTGGTGGCATTTTAACATGAAATAGATTTTATTCATCGTTATTTTTTTTTTTTCTACTAAATCAAGATTTATGATAATGTTCACCCCAAATGAAAAGTAAAATACTTATATTGAATATTTGTTGTAAGGAGTTGGTTGTTGCATGCATGAAAAATTTTGTTTTACTTATTGGTTAAACAACAAACAAAAAATATACTATTCTTGCTCGTTATTCATAATTTGCCAAGATTACAGTTTCGTTTAAGTAACCAGACGTTACATGAACATGAAATTATTAATGAATTTTTATATATTTAAAAATAATTTTCTTGACATTAAGTCCTATTTACAGTTTAAGCGATATTTTGAGTTAAGAATTGTTCAATTAGCTGTCGGTCGGAATAGTTGGGTATTGTGGGAAAATATTCGAATGGTTGTAGCAATTAAAATAAATAGTGTTTAAAAGGTGTTTGGGAGAGGGGAGAATGCTTATTACTCTCCAAGAAAGATCATTGATGTATTTTAACAAAAGGGATTTTATGCCTCCTTCCTATGACATACATACTCGTACATTCCAACTGCAACCAGAAAAGCTGCATAAGAAAGGGATCAAAAAAGGAAAGTATTTTTCTCTGAAAACTATTAAGTTTCGTAGAACATAAGTTCGCTGATTTCAAGTGATGGCATTCTAATAACGATGTAATGATGCTCTATAGAATCAATAAATTTAACTACTCTACTATCAAACTTAACCATCTTCGTCTTTTCTATATAAAGTGTTTGTAACATCGAATCATGCATAAAAGTTGTGGTTCATAGTTGTGTTGTATTGATTTTATGAGATTAGATGGCGCGAAGCATCTGACATATCACGTTAAATGAGTGTATTTGTGATAAAAAACGATTTCGGAGATATCCCTAGTCCATTCTACCCTTTACTTTTTATGTTATATAGGCATTTTTGTGTCGTACATTTCTGTACGACGTGGCACTGCATGACGGCTATGCATTTGTAAAAGTCGCTGTTGAGATGTCAGAATGCTTTCAACAAAGCATGCTCCAGTGATGATATCCGCTTCAAATCAAGAAGATGATCCAAATATGCCATCAACTAGTAGAGCAAAAAGACGTAAAAGTATAGTTAAGCAAAAATCGTTAGCTATCATTGATTATAACAAAGGAAAAGCTGGTATAGATTTATCGGACCAAATGGTCTCGTATGGTTTGAATGTTTGAAGGTTTGAAGGGGTATGGGAAATGGGCAATTGAATTATTACTTGGCCTCTCATTAGTAAACGCGTATACTGTTTACAAGGAAGCTACAAAGAGGAACATCAACTTACGCAAATTTCGTCAGCGTGTAGCTAATGGCCTTTAGGATCTAACATCTCAGCAACCAGTAAGCCCAGCAAACACATTATAACTAAAAGGGTAGATGTCAACAATAAAGCAATTCGACGTGCTTGTGTTTTCTGTTACGCAACTGCAAAAAAGAGCTGGACCGGAAAACAGCAAGGAATCACTTGAAAAAAAACCAGTACTTATCGTCCCAAATGCCCGAATAACCCCTACTTGTGCCTTCAGTGTTTTCCAAAATACGCCCATATAAAATAATAACATGTATACTTACTTTTATCCTCTCAAAAATAAATATAATATTAGATTACCTTGTTTTAATAAAAGTTTTTTAAAAAAAGTACATTTCATACATTTTTACGACAACGTACGACGTGCCACTCAATGTGTTAACAAAAAAATGTTTGGCAACCTGGGAAGGTTTTCGTCAACACCGCTTGGCACTCAATGTGCTAAAAAAACGATGACTTTAAAAAATTCTTTATAGCGTTCAAAAACATGCGTACTCCATCGAACGGCATATTGTATGTTAAATTTTATTATATGAAACAAAACGATTATTTTGAAGATCATTTTATAAAATTTTTTACAAAATCAATTCAGATATCGGAACATTTTTTGTGTATTTTAAAATACTTGATTAATCACAACCCTCAAAGTGGTGAAATATTTGGTGTTTGGCAGGATCGCCATGTAATATTTAGTGAGTGTTGATGTGTAAGTTATAAGTATTTAAATTGCCGGCGCTAATAAACGCCACTGGCAAATAAAAGTAAATGGCTGATGAATGCCAGTATCCACTTGCCGATTTAAGGCAAAGATAAAAATTTAAATGTTTTTGAATTAGTAATGCCGATTGTAGGCAAAGTATTATTTAATTTTATTTTCAAAAATTCGTCTCTTATATTTTAAACTAACTGTATTCTAAAACTACAAAATTTCTTATTCACTAAATATAATTGTAGTTTGAGAAAAAAATATAAAATACATTAAGCATAGTTGTTGTATAAAAATAACAAACATTTCAGTATCGAACAATATAATTGTTGTAATATAAAAAATAACAATTGTATTAAAGATATAAATGGTTGTTGTAAAAATGGGAGTAATATTAACAGAGTGCCGTGTGCAAAAATAATATTAAGAACAGTATGTGTAATAAGTTTACTTACATATAAAATAATGATAAATATAATAATAGATTATTTAGTGCACTAGAGTGGCATTGCAGGCTAACCCTTCATTTAGTCACAGGACATAAATTAGTATAACTAATTCCGGTTAGGGGTTGACTCAAGGATGCGACAGGATAGCTTTTAGTTAAAAGAAATGTGTATGGTTGCCATCCGAAGGCGTTAATTTTTGTCCGGTATTACGTCGGACCGTTTTTTGGACTAAATGGTTTTTGAAATTGAACTAAAAATTTTGGTATTGACAAAATATAATCCGTACTGGAATTAAAGTTTTTATACTCGATTCAAGAAAATCCATACTCATCATATTGTTGACACTGTTTGGGGATAATTTAGGTACGTTTGGGACAATTTTTTTCTGTGTTTGTGCAGTACAGTGTAAATTCGATAATCCGGACTGCACTAATCCGGTATATTCGGTAATCCGAACAGAATTTTGCAGATCATTGCGTATTCTATAATCCGGATTGATTGCAACTCTGTAGTCCGGATTGAATAACACCCGTTTTTATTTATTTTTTTATTAAAATCACAGCATGCTTTGAAAAATACTGTTAGAATAGTGTGATATAAGTATGTTTGCACGTTTTTAGTTTAGTATTGATGCAAGATGCCTTCAGTGAAGAGATAAAGTAAAAATTGTTGAAGAGCTTAGTAAAGTGAAGAGTGGAAGGGTGCTGGCTGACAAATATGGGGTTGGTACTTCCACTATTTCAGATATAAAAAAAGTGATAGCTTCAAAAGGTGAGTTAATTATTTTACATGATTTTTAATTAACTACATATTAACAAAAATATTTTACATGCGAATCGAAAACTATTGCAAAAGTGTAAAACTTTAAAAGATGGTGAATACAAAGAGTTTGAACAATCATTATATTCGTGGTTTGTGAAACAACGTGAAAACACCTACCTTTTAAATTTTGCTATGAATTATTATAATTTTTAATAAATACTTACATGCGTAGTAATCCGGATAATTCGCTACTCCGGATTGGGGTCTGCAATCAATTATCCGCATTATCGAATTTTTACTGTATTTGCAATTCTATTTAAATAAAATATTTGCGGAAAAACCCAATATTATAATAAATATTTTCTCTTGGCAATAAACACATGTTGTCTACTTCTTCGCTATTTCAATTTTTATCAAACATATTTAACTAATTTCCAGTAAACACTAAAAAAAAAATATTTTACATATTTACAATTTTATCATAAATACTATAAATGATATACAACAGCCGCATTTGCAAAACTTTTCTCATACTAAATAATCTGATTTAATTACTTAAGTTGTTGCTAAAAAATAAAAACGAATTTATGCTGCTTATTTTATAACAGAATTTTCTGTTTAGAAATTTCAAAGAAAATATTTGTATTTTAGATCGATGTTTAAGTATCTTTAGAAAAGCATTCCGCCGCTTTAAAACGTTCAACCATTGTGTCTGACTGCATTGATGTTAAGGAATGTTAAGTATTTTAAGCAAAAAGAAGATATAAATGAAAAAAAAAAAAATTAAAAAAGAAAACTTATTAAAAACCAAACGGAAAAAAGAAAAGAAATCAAAAATAATTCAAGAAGAAAATATCTTTAGAAATGCAACGCTTTTTCAAATTTCTTTGTGGCATGAAGTTGTGCTTGTTGTTGCTGGTAGTGTGGCATGGTCAATTGCACTAATAAACTATGAAACTTTTAAAGTAGCCAATAATTTAATTTTTATAATAACAACATGTTTAATATTTTAAAACAACTTTTGTTCAAATACACAAGTTTATAATAAAAGTTACCAAAATTTATTTTCTTCAACACTAGGAAGCCTTCTGAGCTTTTGATTGCTTTGCTTAGAAATTTTAACACATTTTTGCTTTACTTTATGAATGGGTACCTCTTTTAAGTTGCAAACATCAACAACCGCAAATACCCTTTTTTTAGTATATAATTTTGCCTTAAATTAGTTTTATTAAAAAAAAATGTGTTGCAACTTCAATAGACAGACTCCACCCAATCAACCAAAAAAAAAAAAAAAACAGTATGGTTTTTGCAACTCTTGAATAGTCAACTATGAGCCTTCGTTCTTTAAGTGTTCAACACAATTTAATATCAAAGGTATTAATTTTCCTGGCTTAACTCACGTTTTTAAATTATTTTCATTACAAATAATTGTGTTTAAAAGTTTTCTTTTAAAAATGTGGCCAAATTTTGTATTTATTTTCTTTTCTTTTTTTTAATTAAAAGTTTTTCTCGGTTTTTTTACTTTACTTTAACGTTGAATATTTTTTATAACTTCTTCTTAAAATGAAAGTGTTAATGGATTTTTGTTGTTATTTAAAGTTAATTAAATTTTTATTTTAAGTTCATTACGAAGGTGTTGATAGAAAATTGCAAAAAAAAAAGAAAGAAAGAAAGAGATTGTTAGTGAAATAATACAAATACTTTTGATTGTTTTTTTTTTTCGAATTTTTTTTGACACCTTTCACTAGAACTCTTCCTCATTCGTGGATTTGAGTTTATGGTCGCGTTAAGACACATTATTGAGTCGGTAAGAGATCCAATTTATATTTCGTGCACTAAATTACAGCTCCTTGCATCCCTTTCGATTTGGAATTATAGAAAGTCGTCGGCATTTTTATTGGAATTTTTAATTCGTGAAAAGCTTTCGTTTGCCACCGGAAGAATTAAGAAGAGTTGCTATTTTAAAACAAAAAATTTTTTAAACTTGGTTGAAGATCTTTTAAAGAATTAACATTGCCAACGAACAAAATGCAGCATATAGATCAGCTAATCCATAACAAATAAATTACCTGCCTGGCTCACGATGTTGACCGATCGATTTTTATTTAGAACCAGCACTTAGAGGATGACCCCTACGTATCCAGTGCATTGTGCCGGAACTCAGGGAGAGGAATAGGGTTAACTCTTTTACAACTCTGCTTTGCGCGTTATGTTAATTTTTTTATAGCAGTGTTGAGGCGCCTCCGGTGTTAAGTAGACGCATTAACTTTGCTAACCTGTATTAGCAGGCATTTTATTAATTGTTTTACTTTGCCGATGTTTCTGCAAACAGACGAAGGAAGGCGATGTTGTTTACATTAGCTTGGAACAGCATCAATCGGTGTCGGAACAGTTTTTTAGGGATCAGTGGTATGCTTTCATCACTTAAATACTGAGACATTGTGTCTCACTAATGTAAATTAGAGAAATTAATGAGGTTGATTGACTTGCTCTGGCCAGGGTTTGAACCCAGGCCCCAAGTTATTGTTTGCTTAGTAGTCAACGCGCTAACCACTTCAGCCAACACCACCCTTTATTTGTTTAGCTTTCCTTCCAGTGGAAGGCAAGTTAGATTTTTTACGTCTAAAAATCAAGTGACATCGACATTGTGAGCCAGGCAGTAAATGACTGCTATTTTTGATATTTTTGTTTAGACCTCTCTAGAAGTTCAGGGTAGTTGTGGTCAAGTAGTAGAGTTGTCAATTATTCGCCATTCAACTTTGTTCGAATATTTCAAATAATTGTTTTTGTTCGTTCGATCAAACGATTAAAGCTGAAAAATTATTCGATTAATCGATGAGATCAACGAATAAAAAATGATTTAAAAGATTTATTGACAAAAAATAAACATTTCATACAAAAAACTTAAAAACAAAATTAACTATTTTAAAAAAAATTAACAAAAACTATTAAATCAAATAAACATGCTTCATTCAGTCAAAAAATATTAAATGATTTTTTTTTTTTTTTTTTTTTTGTTAAATCAGACAATTTGGGTTGTCTTTAAGAAATAATCTTTTACAAACAAAAGCTGACTCAATTTTTTAGCTTTCAAACGATTTTTGGTTTGGTTTTTATTAAATTAAATTTTGAAAAAACTCTTTCGCTAATTATCGAGGTAGGCGATATTGTGAGAAGAGCATAAAATAGTTTATCTAATTTTCTGTTCTTTTTTTAGATTTTTCCAAGGGAATATCAGGTGATATAAGCTTACAAACATGCTTACGTATGGCATGATATTTGTTCGCGATGTCCCACTTTGGAGCATTTCGTTTTAAGTGCTTATTTCAGAGCAGTGAGTAGTATGAAATAAATTCATGGAATGAAAACAATATCAACTGAATTATATTTATTTTATTATTTATTGCATTATCCAAACATTCGTACTGTCGTCGTAGTATGTTCGTTACACTTCGTAAAATTTACAATTTTCATCATTGCCTTACAATAGTGCTTTCTAGTATGCACTAGTGTAAGGGAGCATGTATACAGATTATTTGCTTTAGTGTTATTTGTTTTTGTTTCTACATTGATTAAATAAAGTTATCAAAAAATTTTACATTTTCTGCCATACATTTCTGCATTTATTAAGATAATACATATGTGCTCAATACGAAGCACGTTCTTAAGGCAGAAAAAGTATGTACTGCTTCCAAAAACTTGATTATTTTTTGCTGGGATATATCATTACCTTCATCTGAATTATTGTGGTTACTTTCAACATAAAATAATCTGGAGTATAATTCATGTGGATATTCTTTAGTTTCACTTTTTGAAGAATATTTTAAAAAACTTTCATTGCTCGGAAAATTTCCAGAATTTAAAAAATATTATTAACGTATTTAAAAATTTTATACGTCTCTCATATATTCTTATTTTAATACGTTTTCGTAAATCTGTTGCAAAAGTATTATTAATATTTTTGTTGTTGATTCAACAATTTTGTATACTTTAGGACACTTACATGTGACTTTGTTTTTTTTTTTTCAAACCGAGCTCAATTTTTTGGCTTAAGTGTACTTCTAACTTATTCACCTGAGAGTGAAAAAACCCCATTCTTGAAAATTTTTTAACGTTTCATTCAAAAGATAGCACGACCACTAGGTATGCGCAGTTCGACAACAACTACAAACATCAAAAATAACAAATTTAAAAAATTTTTACGTATGCATTTCAAACTGAAAACAATTTATTCGATTAATTGACATTAATTTATCGATTTATTCGTTATTCGAAAATCGGCATTTTAAAATTATTCGAACAATAGCTTCTTTCTGTTTGATCGATTAATCGAATTATTCTTAATCGGTTGACAACTCTATCAAGTAGTTAAACATTCCTTTTATTTACTTAGCGGACAGAAAGAATGAACTCTGTCGATATTGTTAAACAGGACACATTAAATTCCTGGCTCAAATTTTTTTTATAAACAATTTTCTATCATAAACAATCTTTTAGTTTACAATTTTTATTTTTAGTTTTAAAATCGTTTTTTTTTTGGAACTAAAGGGTTTCGTTTTTCTTAAATGAAAATAACTGTTTTCTTGTTTTCAACGCTTATAAATTATAATTTGAAGATCAACTACTTACCAACAGCGCTAACCAAGTAATCAAAGATAAGTGCAATTTAATAAAAACTACAACTAAAACATTGGTTTTGGCAAATAGCGTTTGTTGTTTTTATATTGTTTTTTTTTTTTTTTTTTTTGTATTTTTTTTTTTGGTTTTAGTGTTATTGATTCCATTTATTTTCATACAAAAAGTTTAGGTATTTGAGGAAAAAAAAAAGCAATCTTTTAAAACAGGCAACAACAAACACAAAAAAAATATAATGGATTTTTACTTAAGCTTAACATATTTTTCATCGTCAATATCATTATCATTATCATAAGCTGTATTTCATTGAACCAAGAATAACTAGCAACAGTCGCGTCGCGTGAACGCTAGATCTACTTTAATATTATAAAACGACATTGCCTTTAACTAACGTCATCAAGTTTGCTTTTAAGTCTTATGCTACTCAGAAAGAAATTCTTTTTTATGAATTACATTTTTTTGCCCTGAATCCATAGGATCAAGATCATAAATAGCAATAAGTTTTCTTCTTTTCTTCGGTTTTTTTTTTTATTTCGCTAAGCTATAAAGCTATAGACATTGTCTGCTAACTGTTTCAAACGATCAATCAATAGAAACGTACAATAACGAGCACACAAAAAAATCATAAACAAAGTTTAAGCACAAAGCTTTAAAATAACGAAATAACACCAGCAGGAGCTAAAGAATTGTGCTGAATAAATGGCAAGTGATCTTCTTATTTTATACAGATCTATTTACTTCATTTTTTTTTTTCATTTCTTGCCATTTTTTTTTTTTTTTTCATTTCCTAAGTAGCTTTACTTGGGTTTCTTTTTTAGACAACAGTGGTGTATAGATAAAGAAGGTAGTAGCAAAAGCAAAGAAAAGAAAAAAGAAGAAAATAATAGTGGAAATAAACGTGATCGATTGATTTAAGCGATCGCGCTTAAACTTGACTACGAATTCGTTTGCTCAAGTTCAACTAGATTGACTGCTGACTAGATAATTGTTGCTTAATAACAATAGCAACAACATAACTAACAAAAACAACAGTCATGCGCGTTTAATACAGCGACTATATTTTATTTACTATTTTATAATATTCTGCTTCCTAAACTGCAGTGGCTCTTTTTTTCCTGCATTATTTATTCATTTTATTTTATATTGTCTCATTTTTTTTATTGATAAATAAATATTTCATATTTTTCAATGAGCCACAAATTTTTTGTAAAATTTTTAAGATTTAGCTTTAGTTTGCTTTTGATCACAATGCTGTGCCGTCGTGCAGTCTTGAAAGTTATTCAAGCAACTAAAGGCAGGAAGTTATATTCAGATTTTATGCTCGACAGTAAACCAAATAGTATTTTTTATATACATCACAGTGCCCTGCCCCAAGATAATAAGTGTTGTAGAATCGTTGACATGAGACACCAACATGAGTTGTTATCTTTTCCGATGCAGATTAAATTTCTTTTTAGGTTTGTTGTCTAATATTCGCCAGCAATCGTGAACAAACTTAAATTTACTAAGAAAGGTATTTTGTATATTCAATCGATTCAGTGCATCAAAATCCAATTTTCATTCATTAAATTTCAAAATTATAAACAGACATGTAAACATACATACTAATAAAAGGCCAGTTTATCTGCAGCAGTGGCTACAATTAATTATTTATCAACTCATTACATGCCAACCAATCTGTCAGTCTGTCGATTTCTCATTGCCAATTGTTTTTTTCATTTTCTTCTAACTACTTTAGAAAAAAAATTGTTTTCTTTATCCACTTAAGTTTCCATATTAAAAATAAAGCAAGTAAAAATATATTGGCGGTATAAACCATTTGATGATTGATGACTCGTTTAAATTTCTGTTGCTCATTCATTGCAATATTTTTAAATCCCCTCTTCTTGCTTCAGCTACTGGATCGTATTGGCCGTAAGTTATAAATGAAATAGAAATTAAAAACCGTATTATAAAAAATTTAATCACTTTATATTAATTCATATTAAGATGATTAAATAAATAATTGCTTCACAATTTTCCGTCTAATTGAAAAAAAAAATTCCCCTCTATACGAGAAAACCACAAAGAAATTACTCGAGATAAAAAATATACAACAAAATTTGTGTATGCGGTTAAAATCGATGTTCGAAGACAGTAGAATAAAGTGGGAATATTTTGTATTAAAATCTGAAAAAAAATTAGTTTTTTAAGTCATGTGTTTTGTAATGGAAAGCTTAGCATGTAGATAAAGTTCGTTTTATAGTTTTTTTTTGTTGTTTTGATCTTGAAAACTTTTCCCGACGACCAAATTCGTTTTTTAAGTCACTTGATTCGAGCTAAAAAGTTTCGTATAAATAATAACAAAAAGAGTTCGTATTTGAAGTCTTTTGTTTTATTCGGATTCCTTTCTTAATTCTCTTGTTTTGTACAGGAAGACTGCCCGAATAACAAGTTCGGTCTATAAATAATTTGTTATGATCTAGAGTTCGCATCTTGTGTCTTTTGTTTTGACCGGAAAAGCTTGGTACAATGATTAGGTTCGTTTCTTAAGTCTTTTGTTTTACTCTTAAAGACTGCCCGAAGATCAAGTTCGTTTTTTAAATCATTTGTTTTGATCTAAAAAGTTTCATATCAGCGTTGTCAACTTGGTGCGTTTCGCACCTTTTTTAGTGCTTTTCTAAATGTTTTGTGCGAAAAATATCTGAGTTGATGCGTGGTGCGCTTTTTTTTTAAATTTTGGTGCGTTTTTTTAATTTTGGGTGGCTCCAAAACAAATTCAACACAATTTTTTGTTTCAGTATGAGAAAAAAGAATTTTGTACAAAAAATACAACTGTTTCAATAACATTCAATACATACATTCCAAAAGAAAGAAATTAATAAAATTTCTATTTACTAAAAGAAATATTTAAAGTTAGTGTCAAGAATGGAGTCTAAAA
Organism: Lypha dubia; assembly: GCA_947311025.1. Classification (NCBI taxonomy): domain Eukaryota; kingdom Metazoa; phylum Arthropoda; class Insecta; order Diptera; family Tachinidae; genus Lypha; species Lypha dubia. The sequence continues at coordinate 125,726,211 of OX371260.1, forward strand.
AAGGAGATCATGAGCGAAATACAAAAGGATTTGGGAATCACAATGTGAGTTTAAGCAATGGATTCGGCCTTGACCAAATAATCACCCCTATCGCGAATAAACATTCCCATGAAAAAACTCCCAAATTTTTGGTTTTACTATCGTGAACGATTCCCATAAATTTTTTTTGGGAATGAATTCCCATACCTTACAAATATGGCATCGCAAATGTTTACTCCCGCGAATAATTTGACTAAAATTATTCACAACAATTGAAAGTGGGAACAAGAAGTGAACACGTAAGTAGCAATTTGTTTTTAATCCAGAACTTCATGTAATCAGTTTTTTCTCTTATTTATTAACAAAGGAGTGTTATAAAGAAAAAATTAATTGTCTGGTTGAAGCAATGTGTGCGAATCAAGATTATGACAAAGGTTTCCAAAAGGATAAAAAAGAGGATGTGGGTAAATTTTGAAACGAGTTAAGCTTTTGTAAATTATTAGGTTAATAAGCGTAACTTAAGTTTTTCATGCATAGGTGAGGATCGACCAAAAACGGAACTTAAGAAAAAACTGACTGAAAACAAAAAAAAAAAAAAACCACAACAAAACAAAGCGGATCAGATTCATCACGTATTTGTCTTCGCTGCAGTCGTTCTATGGATTGATTTTCATTTTCCAGCAACAGAAAACGCTATTCATAATTTTTACCTTATTAGCTTTAATTTATTTTATTCATACACCACAAAATAAATCCCGCAAAAATTATATGTTAAATCAAAACAAACAATTCAAAATAAAAGCTTTTTTCCCAAGTAATTCACAATAGAGACTTAAACTCCCAAAATATTCGCGATAGCATTTTTTTGGGGATGGGAATACAATTTTTCTCCCAAACAACTTACTCCCATAATATTCGCGATAGGGGTGAATAACACAAAAGCAAGATGTTTTTATTTCAAATGCGATATCACGCTTAAATATCCAACCTTGTTCGGCATGCCGGAACACGGAAACACATTGTAGCTTTAAGCCCATTTAGCTTCAACCGAAATCAACAACCAACATTGTAAAAATGTTTTATCCCATTACAAATATGATATCATGCCATTAGCAGTACAATTTGAATCTGATGTCGAAATATTATCAAATATTGAAAAAGGGTGGAGAATGATTCACTTCATGCAATGGCACAATATTGTATCAACGTTAGAATTTTGGACTAAAGTTAAATGTTGTAAAGACGCAAAATTAATTCAAGAAAAATTTTTAATAAAAAAAAAATTCTGAACTTGGTGCGTTTTTTGTTGAATGGTGCGTTTTTTTCTCCATTTTTGTGCGTTTTGAAATTTCAAAGTTGACAACGCTGTTTCATATAATTAATAAAGTTCACATCTTAAGTCTTTTGTTTTGATTGGAAAATCTTCGTGTATGATCAGGCTCGTTTATTACTTCTTTTGTCTTGTTCTTGAACACTAACCGAAGATCAAGTACGTTTCTTAAATCATTTGTTTTGAAGTGAAATGCGTTGTATAAATTCCAAGTTCGTTTCCTTGTATTATGAACTGATTCGATTTTAGGTCTTGTGTTTTCGCTTTCATTTATGGATCGATTGTGGATGGCAACCGAACCACAGTTGCGTTGCCAGTTGCTGAGAATTGTATTGCGGATGGCAACTAGCAACTGAGAGCTGCCAGTTTCAGTTGCTATTGAGTGTTTTTCTGGCAACCACAAACGTAACTGAAGTTCGGTTGCTATCCATAATCGAGCCATTAAATTTTGTACAGCTTGGCTAATGACTAATTAGTTGCTTACTCAAAATTAAATAGAAAAAAAATCACATCATTTAGTTTTTTTTTTCTCTTCGGCTGTCTAATGTTTTTATTTTAAATGAGTTATAAGTTTCATTTAAGAGTCCGTAATTCAAAAACAAAATTAATATTTATTTATTGAGCATTCTTGACCACTGTGCAATGACAAATACCAAATGCCTTATAGACATGTAGGCTTCTAAGTCTTTACTTTAGTATTGTGTATAGATTTTATTAAAAAGTATAATAAATATATAAATACCTTTATGAATGTCGCAATATATGTATGTGTATTAATAATTTTCATCTGACAATATTTTACAAGTATTATTAATATTGTGATATTGTCGACATTTAAAACTGTTCCGTATTTGTCTGTAACAAAATGTTTAATTTCATTTAATTGAATCATAATGAATATCTGAATGTCATCCAATAAAATACAGGATAAAGTATAAAATTTGTTACATATTAATTTATATTAGGGAGGTAACGATACGCCATTTCGCCGATCCGATACCGATACTCAAAAATAAATATCGCCGATACCGATTCCGATACCGATACGCATATTGAAATTGAGCTCAAGTAAAAATTAACAAAACTCAAGTAGAGTAATTCTTCTATTATACAAAATAACAGTGTTTATTAATGAGCCATTCAAATCATCAAAATTGTCAGAACATTTCAGTTTCTCAACTTCAAATTTTCAAACAACAAAACGTCTGAAATATTTATGATTTTACAAAATAAACGTTGGCATTCAGTTTAGATTGGCTCAAGATTTAAAATTGATATTAATAAGATTTAAAAGACTACAAATTGAATTTAAGATCATGTTAAAATTAAATTAAAATTATCAAAACAAGATTGGAAAAGATTAATATTTAAAATTGATATTAATAAGATTTTTGTTTAAAAAACACAGTGTTCTCAAATTTTGCAGGGATAGACGATTTTCAAATCCGTTTGAATCAGACCTGCAGTGGAAAATAATCCCTCAGATGCGACAGAACTCATTTGAAAACTTAAGTATTTCTGCGCCATTTTCTTTAAGTTTGGGTAGGATATGTCATTGCGGCAGTAAACAAGAGGGTCTGCGTCTCTAGAAATATTAGGAGATCAAAGGTATCTCTCGACTTCTTCGTTAGCAGAACCACATCTTAGGATGGATAGAGGCTTATCCTCCTCGGATTCTCTAATAATTTTTTCACATACGCTCCAAAGGAGAGTAATTCTCGTAGACTTATCAGAACTTTTGCGAGGTGTAGAGAGGACTGTGTCTTCAACACTTTCGGAATTTAGAGTCATGTTCAGCAGCTCAATAAGACGTTTTTTCGATAGGATTGAAGTCGATTGTCTTTGAAATATTCGAGCTTTGTATCGATGGTGAAGAATTGTAGATACATAATAGGTTGTACCAAAGTTTACATCGCTGAACTAAATCATCGCATGCATAAATGAATAAAAGAAAATCAAGACGTATTCAAATTGGTGATGTTATAAGCACAGTTTTTATTCTTTTTTTGCGCAAATTAGAGGTTCGTATTTCAAAATTTTTACATGTTGACATATGGGCTGAGATGTCAGTTGTTATTTTAAGTTGTAATTGTTGTAGATTTACCACCACTTGTATTAATACGCCTTGAAAAAAATCTTAAAACATACAAAAACACATACCAGATTTAGCATTGAGAGAACATTTTATTACTATGGTGCAAAGCATCTGCTTTTAATATGTTATTTCTCATAGTTGTCATGCAAAAAAAAAATAGTTGAAAATTGAATATTTTGTTCAAAAACTCTAAAGAAAAATATAAGAAGTATCAGCGTTCGACAGTAAAATATCGCTGATATCGATATATCGGACAACCAGAAGTATCGCCGATATATCGGTATCGGTATCAGTATCGGTATCGGTATCTGTTGCATCCCTAATTTATATTTGCTTGCATTTCATAATAATTATGGTATGACTAACTTTTTTTTTGTAAATATTTAGTTGTAATTTTGTTTTGGTTTTGAAAAACGAAATAAAAGAAACAATAACAAACAAATCATGTCAACATTAGGGCGGATCTCATAAGCAGATTGCGGTTGGGAATTTCTTAGCTCTTTGTGGTACTTTCGTTATGTTGTTTTTTCATAGAATTTAAAAGAAAAAATTTTGTAATAATATTTCCCTGCAAATAAGTTTAAAATATTATTGGATGTTTACCTAGAACTTTTGTAAAATAAAATAAGTTTTTTTATATCGGCTAGTATATAAAATTTTTCATAACGGATATACCCCTAGAGGGAAAAGAACCTGTCATAGGACACGTCACGTGACTGGTTCCAAGGGATTAGCAACCGGTTCGAGTTCCGGAACTTTATATGAGAAGGACCGGTAACTTAAACATGGCGTTGTCATTAGAGGGGGTCAATTGACATAATTAAGATACCCGGTAATAAGTCCTAGACCTAAACTTCAGGTACTTGTCCTGTAGTAGTTTCCTTAGTACTAGTCTCAGTTATGGTTTCATAAAAACCGGTAATAGGATTATCCTACAGAAACCTGTCTAAAACTAGTCCTTAATGAACATGTCAGAAAATAGTTCCTTTAAGCCTGGTATAAAATCTAGTCCTTCGATGACACCGACGAGTCTAAATGCTTCACAACAATAAGTTTACGTGTAAAAAAATGTATTTAAAAGATAAAAATTTTATTAATTCATTTAAATTATATTAAAGTGGGTATTAAACACATTTTAAACACAGTTTTGTTTCCACAATTGTGTATGACGCTGACATTACTGATGTATACATAAGTATGTATGTAAATCTTTCGATGAGACCCTGAGTGATGGAATTTTGTTAGCAATTTTGTTCTAGTTTTGTGATATGTCCTCTTTTCACCAGTCACAACTCAGGAACATTTTGTATCATTCCCATTTTCACCTATCATAGGACAGGTATGTTTTAGGCCAGCATTGGCCAAGCCCTATGCTCTTGGTGCTCATTTGTTTTTGTAAAAGCACTTAGCTATAGGATGTGTGTTTTAATACACACATACAGCACTCAGCACTAGCAATACGAAATACACAAAGCAACAACACTTTCGTATGCTTTGCTGGTAAACATTGACGACAGCGATCACCAATGTAGGTTTTGTTTTTGTTTTGATATGAAATAAATATTTGAAATGTATTTTTTTCTTTTTTCTTTGTATGTGTTGGTTTTTACAACACAAAATATTGAATAAAAATTAGTTTTTCTTTAAATTAATTGGTGTTACACATTGAATGCAAGTAAACCAGAAAAATATTTGATCAGTTTTGATTCTGACAAAAAGAAAAGATATGTATATGTATTGATATACTATTAATGACAAGTTACTCGTATATGCGGATACAAATTTTGCAGCATGAGGTTTATTAAATAATTTAATGCCACTTACTTGAACAGGATAACAATTTTCTTTACATTCAAAATAACTTTTTTCCATATACGATCAAGTAATTGCAGTTCATATTAAGCATTGTTTTTACTATTATGTTATATTACTGGTGCAGATTCTATGCTGATATTCATAAAATTCTGCCATTTGGGTAATAGTTGATCTCGTCGTATTACCTTAACCGAAAAGGTAAAGAAAGATTAAACTATTTTTCATTTCTTCATGCAGTTCAATGATTATTATTATTATTATTATTTATTAATAGATTTTAATTTACTTCATATACAATCTTAGAGATATAAACTTATTATAATCTATAATAGTCATAACATATTGGTTGTTAGCCAGATTGGCAAATAAAAGCTGAGTGAAACAAAAAAGAGTTTGATTATTTCGTATTACAGTTACATAAAATATAAGTTACGGTTCTGTTTAATTAAGAAACAATTATTCTTCGGGGTTGGAGAATTATTATATGTAAAATAAAATATTAAAAAATAAATAAATAAATAAAAAATTATAAAGGAGTCTATTCATATTCAGTTAGTATTAGCTTTCTATATTTCCAAAAGTTTTCTAAATATTTATAAAGATTTACAAAGTTATTTCCATTTAGTATGTCTAGTACTTCACTATGGTAGAGAATGGTGCTACGGAAATATTTAAGTCTAAAATGAAAAGTATTCTCAACCGCATCTAAGGAGCATAGGCCTATTGACGATTTTTTGAAAGGTCTAGCATTAAGATCTAACATTCCACCTCCTACCCTGATGATTAAACTTGCAGCACGAGATGAAAGGGAGGATATCGATAGAGGTTTGATGTCATAGTTTAGCTCAGGATACAAATCATGGAGCTGCGAACGTCTAGCATCAGAAGTGAAATCGCATGATTCCTGTGTTTTTATAAGTTGTAGGATTTGTGATGAATATGAACATAGTGGAATGGAGGCGTCTTCAGGTACAAATTGGATCTTCTCACATATATTTATCCATTCTTCTTCCCAAAAAGTATTTTTTGCGATAATCATCTCAGATAAAATTCGGGGGAGTCTGTGATTAGGTAAGTGGAGAGCTTTATTCAAGTAATCAAAATGCAGCTTCATGGTCTCAAAGTACGCAGTTCAATGATAAATCAACCCAAAGCTATAATTACGAGTGTATCTATCAAATGTAACAAACCATGGAGGTCCCAGTTAAACTAAGCTTTTCTCAGTGAGAACGCAACAAAGAGACTTTTCTCCTCCTCATAATATGATAACTTTTGTAGAGAGATTTTTACAACACCGTGTCAAGTAATGAACGTAGTTTTCCGTAGTTTTACCAGATTATCCTTGATGTCGAGTAATTGATCCCAAAAGTTCGTCTCATATTCATGAGCTCAAAAGAATTCTTGTGAATTTCGAACATCATCGTACCAGATTATCCTTGATGTCGAGTAATTGACCCCAAAAGTTCGTCTCATATTCATGAGCTCAAAAGAATTCTTGTGAATTTCGAACATCATCGTACCAGATTATCCTTGATGTCGAGTAATTGACCCCAAAAGTTCGTCTCATATTCATGAGCTCAAAAGAATTCTTGTGAATTTCGAACATCATCGTACCAGATTATCCTTGATGTCGAGTAATTGACCCCAAAAGTTCGTCTCATATTCATGAGCTCAAAAGAATTCTTGTGAATTTCGAACATCATCGTACCAGATTATCCTTGATGTCGAGTAATTGACCCCAAAAGTTCGTCTCATATTCATGAGCTCTTGTGAATTTCGAACATAATCGTACCAGATTATCCTTGATGTCGAGTAATTGACCCCAAAAGTTCGTCTCATATTCATGAGCTCAAAAGAATTCTTGTGAATTTCGAACATCATCGTACCAGATTATCCTTGATGTCGAGTAATTGACCCCAAAAGTTCGTCTCATATTCATGAGCTCAAAAGAATTCTTGTGAATTTCGAACATCATCGTACCAGATTATCCTTGATGTCGAGTAATTGACCCCAAAAGTTCGTCTCATATTCATGAGCTCAAAAGAATTCTTGTGAATTTCGAACATCATCGTACCAGATTATCCTTGATGTCGAGTAATTGACCCCAAAAGTTCGTCTCATATTCATGAGCTCAAAAGAATTCTTGTGAATTTCGAACATCATCGTACCAGATTATCCTTGATGTCGAGTAATTGGTCCCAAAAGTTCGTCGCATATTCATGAGCTCAAAAGAATTCTTGTGAATTTCGAACATCATCGTACCAGATTATCCTTGATGTCGAGTAATTGACCCCAAAAGTTCGTCTCATATTCATGAGCTCAAAAGAATTTTTGTGAATTTCGAACATCATCGTACCAGATTATCCTTGATGTCGAGTAATTGACCCCAAAAGTTCGTCTCATATTCGTGAGCTCAAAAGAATTCTTGTGAATTTCGAATATCATCGTACCATGATTTTATATTCTGCCTTTGATTTCTGTATTTCAGTCTGCATAGATCTCTAACACGTTTTTACGAGGAGATAAAAACGTGCCTGTGAGCAAACTGAGCAACTGCGCTATGTCCCAATTCACACTATGCAAGTCTTATTGCAAAACTTATCATGATTTCTGCTTTGAACTTTCACTGGCGTTCACACAGCACTCGTCTTATTGCTTAAACTGTTCTTCATTTTGTATGAATGTATGTGCGTATGTAGTAGCTTCAGGCTAAAAATTACGAATAGGAAAGCAAAATGAATCTCCCGAGTACATGCAGCTGAGTAGAGTAACCGTTTCTTTTTCCCTCGTCTCTCTAGCCTATCAACTAGCAATCTTAAAAATAAGAATTGCCTAGTGTGAATTAGGACTATCGAACAAAAGTATGGATGAGCAGAAATCAGAAGTTTATAATTTTAGAGAAAATTGTAAAGTTACTCAATTAATTGCAAGGACAGTTTGGCCTAAGCTTTTTTAATTCCTTCAATTAAAGATTTTTTATTTGTTTTGGTTTCGTTTTCTCTTTCGTATAATTTAATATAAACGCCTGCCGTTGTGTGTCTATGAATGTAAATACTCCTCTCTTTAAAACCTGCTTCATAAGCTGCAAGAATATAAAAATTATTCCTGTTAAAAAATAATAAATTTAACAATAATTATATTCATACTTTTATTAATTGAAATTTTCAGTTAAAGAATATTTTGGAGCTTTATTAGCTGAAGCAGATTACAATCAAAGAACAAATAGTTAAAAAAAGAATATTTAAACAAATAATAAATTATAATTTGAAAAACAGTATACGATAGTTTAAAAAATTAATCCAACCAAGTGGAGTGGACTTCAGGCAAAATATAACTGATTAGAAATACTTGACTAACACAAAATCTATTAGAAATTCCTTGAGTAGCAGTCTCGATGCCATAATAATGCGTGAATTAAAATCAACAATCTATACAAGTTCATTATGAACATTGTGGGTCAAAACGTACATTGTAAGTTAACATGATGGCTTGTATTGCACACTGTGTTTTTGTGTGTGTGTGTCTGCACGTAGAAACACATGTAAAACATATCCGCCATTTAAATCACTGCAGACAAGTTAAACTGCTGCTGTTGATATTTCTAGTTTTTTATCGAACGAAAAAAATATCCTCAAGTCAAATACCACCAAGTATTTGTACTCATGTTTTAGTTGGATTTTTTTAAAAAAACATTTTTTTTTCTATTAATTTTTTTCTTAAATATTGCCTTGATAGTGGCAAATTTTTATTTTTAACATAATACTCTGTGGTCTATCACGGGGTCATAATTGTGTTTCGAAAATATTTAGATTGTTGTTCATAATTTGAATAAAAAAAATTATATTGTATACGTATCGAAGTTGGGATCTGTATTTTTATTTAACTTTTTAATTTTTTTAAGAAAAATCACGCCAGTTATCTTGCGGTTTGTGACATGTATTGTGTCAAACAAAAAAAACATGTTGAAATATCTTGAAATATTGAAAAATTGCGTGTGTAGCCCTACTGAACTGTGAACTTTGTTTTTAATATTTTTAAATCACTTTGGCAGACTTTTGCCAATTTTTATTTAAAGTAATGAAAAACTTTTATTCTTAACATAAAAGCTTTATTTCTTCAACAAATTGCACATAATTGATACAATTACAAACAGTTTAAAAAAGAAGGTACAAAAATACATCATTATTCTCTTTTTGTAGTAAAACGAAAATAAAACACAGAAGGTCATCACAGTCTTTTAATGGCTGCTGTATTTTTATGAAACATTTTATAAAAATAATTTTTAAAAAAAATATTTATTAAAAATAGCGCACAAAAATCAAACACCTTATTTTTTAATTAAAACATTAAAATTTATAATATGACATGACATTTAAAAGAAATAATAACAAAATTACCCAAAAAAAAAAAACTACAAATCCTATTTGAAAGCTAATTTAAAGCACAAACAAGCTGTGAACAAAATAACCAACTAAAAACATATCAATTTTTAAGAAATCTCTAGACAATACACGACTATTTGCAAAGAAGTAAGCAAACGGGAGAAAAAACTTATTTAAAATAAAAACTAAAATTTTAAAACAAGCAGAAAATTTGCAAAATTAAATAAAAAACAGAATTAAATAAAATAAAATAATAATGGTAAATTGTCACTAAAGTCAATGCGTCGACAATACAATTAGCTTTTTTCTGGTAAGTTTTTATTGTTAATTTTTTTTTTTTATATATATCTACCCTACATTGGTGTGATTTTTTCGGTAAATATGATTTTACATACTGCTGGTAACAGTATGAGAAAAGATATACTCCGTAGATATGAAGTCACGAAATTTCTAGATGTTAAAAAAATTAAGTTTTACATACTTTCTGTCATATTTATTTCTGGCACACTCTCTCAGAAGTGTTCTGTTCTACAATATTTTCTTTAATATTTGGCGCTCAACTGTATTAAATTCTAAAGATTGACGATAGAGCAACCGATTCTTGAATATTTTGGAGTAGTACTTCGGATCACGGTCCGGTTGAAATATACAGGTCAGTTTAAAGCACAATTCCACTACAATAACGTCTAAAATATACTGATAAATATCGAAGTGACATTTTTTCAGAGAAACAAAAGCAAATCATATTTCTACCAAAAAAAAAAAAAATAAAACGAACATCATTAAATTTTAGAACTAATTTGTTTACAGATAGAATAACATAAAACAGCGCGGTATATCGGTGGTCAATGAATAACCAAACTTCTTTAAAACTCATTCTTTTCGCCAACGAAAGTCAATTTATATGACTTTTTTTGATTTTTGCTGTTTAAAAAATATTCTTGCAGAAATGTTAAACATTAAGTGCCTGTTCGCCGATATCGAAGAAGTTCTTTCTTTGGAGCAATTATACTTGAAACAAAAACAATTCATCAAATTTTGTTTTTGTTTCAAATGTAATTGTGCGAAAGAAATAACTTCTTCGCTATCGGCGAACAGGCAGTAAAAGAATTAAATTTTTATTCTGGTTGTAATTAACTTTTAAATTTTAATATAGAAAAGAGAGAAAAAATTTGACAATTTGATATGTTAGAAAGTTTACTTCCAGAGGTATTCTCTGGAAACTTTATCACTGCTACCTATCCTTAAGAGGTGATGTTAGCCATTCACTTCTTCGCCTTGGACTAAATTTCGCGAACAGCTACTTTGTTACTTTAATGAGTATTTGCTGACGGTTGTAACTGTTTCATCAGTATGAAGATCGATGCTGCAAGTGGTTGTAAGAATATATACGTGGTGACTGTAGCTGTCACACCATAATTGCTGGAAAAATTTAGCTTTAATGAAGGTAATTATAGTTCACAGCTGTCTTTGTGGTACACTAAAAAATATTAACTAAAATTTTGGAAATTTTACTTAATTTGAGTTATCGCGGCGTCAATGCCATTATTTACAAAAACTAAGTAAAGTTTTCCTTGATGTTAAGATTTACAAATTTCGTCTTTAACACGAAGTTTTTACTAAAAACTAGAAAAATATTTGCTAAAAACTAGTTCAGTGTTTATTCCAAAATTAGTAAAAATTTCGTCATGTGCGCCATCTCCCACCTGTGAATTGAGTTCAGCTCCTTGCTATATGGTGGTTTTTGATTTGACTGCGCATTTTTCATTTTATTGTTTGACATCCCGCCCATCTGCTACAAAGAAGCTTTGCTTGTGCACTTTTTATGCTCACTCAAATTAAATGCGTATTAATTTTCCTGAAAGTATATTTTTGATCAAAAATCAAATGTTCATTATGTCAACATTTGATTTTTGTTCAGTTTAAGAAAATTTTATTTGATGAAAAAAAATTCTAGATCTTAATTAAATTATACTTAAATATAGAAACTTTTTATATTATTTTAAAGGAATTTTTTTACTAAATTTAAGTACATATCTTTTATTTTTACTGCAGTCGCAAGAAAAACCTAAAACTTAGCGGACTCATTTGGGTTACAAGTAAAATATGTATGATCACACCATCCCTGTAAAATAAGAAATTAAAAAATTATTTGTGCTTACAGTGTTAAATAGTGTATAAAAAAGTCGACTTTTATCCAAGATCTTATTTAACTTTTAATTTAATATGACTACCAGACAATATCATACAAATTTCAGCAATAACAATAAGCTTTAACAATTAAGGTGCAGTTGCACCAATAATAAGAACAAAACTTAAATATTAAAAACGAAAAATTAAATTTTAAACAGAAACAAATAACAAAATCAAATTCGCAACATGAAAAAAAAAAACAAAGTAAGAAAAAAAGACCGAAAGACAAAAACAACAGCAACAACTACACAAAAGTAACTGACAGATACAAATTTTAATTGTAAAACCACAATGCAAGTAACAAGCAATTAAGATAATTAAACAAAATAATTTGTGGCTTCTACACAGAAAAAAAAAGAGAAAAATAAAACACAATAAGATGGTGGTGGCTTGAACGCATTATATGGCTAATAAATAATTTAATAAAGTCATGAAAAACACAACAACAGTGTTTATTATTGCATTATTAAAATTAATGTTGTAATTAAAAATTTACATTATGAGGGGAAAATTTCTTGAAATGTGATAGATGATAATTAATTAGTAATTTACATATCACTTTTCACAACTTTAAACAATTAAAGTTGCCAGGGTGTCTTACGAAACAGAAGTTCGAAATTTTTATAAAATAATATTTCCAAAAAGCTATAAGAAAGCCATCTCTGCTAGTGTGCATTAAAATGTACTAAAACATATTCATTTGTGCTGCATTTAAAATATTTAAGGCCTGTATCACAGTGGCGCTTATGACAAACCATTAGCAGGCTTCTTTAAGAAAAAATTGATTTTAAATTTAAAAATATGTTGCAGATATCACAATTTATTTATTTTCCAACTATTGTTACCTGAAACGATATATAAATATAAAGGACCAAATTTAAATTTAAAGTCGGATTCTGCAGTCACTGAATGATACAAAAAGTTTTTCATCCACCACCGTCATCATTGATCACCGACGAAAAAACATCTGAGTATTAATTTTTGGGTTGAAGACAGAACCAATATTCCATTACAATGATTTCATTACAAATATCGGAATTGATATTTTATTTTTGTTAATTTTTGATACAATCGCCTTTAGACAAATCCATGTACATCAATCTAAGACCTAAGTCTCTAACACGTCCGGTGGCTTCGGAAAGTCTTTTTCAAATACAGACGTGACTGATAGTTGGAAAGACAGACTGAGAGACGGATATGGCTTATTTTAGTTTCCTACCTATAAGAATCCAGAATAATCTAGGCGCACAGTAGTGCGCCAGGCCAACTTCGGCCACACAGTGTGTATATTTACACGAAACCATTCGAGCTGTTTTTACCCCCTCATAACTTTGCTCCTCTTGATCATAATATAATGAAACTTCAAACATAAAGTCTCCTTACAGAGTTGACCCTACAGGGTAAATTTGAAAGTTCTACCGAAAAAGTTTCCAGAGATATTAAGGTGTGAAAAGTCCATATTTAGTACATATTCACTCACTTACTCACTAACTCATCAATATTATTGGCAACTTCCAGTATAGCTACAGAGCTGAAACTCGGTATACAGGTAGTTCTGGGGGAGAGATTAACCGGAAAAATCTGAAAACGGCCACTTTCAAACAGGGGGAGACTAGGGTAACCCTTCTTTGTATGGGGCACTTCCAGTAGAGCTGGAAAGCTGAAATTTCGTACACAGGTAGGCTCAGATAAGCAATACACACAAATATTTATACAAAAACAACTTAGAAAAAAGAAGTGAGATCCACACAAAAACACAAATGTGAGAATAAGGCCAAGTTCCTATCCAAAATATTTCGGCCGTAAAAAGTACTGAGATCAAAATAAGGACCAAGTTCATTATAGGTACAATTCCATCTCATTTCTAGGCAACCTGTAAGCTTGGAAAAATTTGTTTGCCTTTCTAATATGGGAAAGAATTCTTGGAAAAATATTGCCAAGCTTACAGGTTGCCTAGAAATGAAGTGGAATTGTACATATCGTGAACTTGGGGGCTGTGTACATATCACGTAACGCTGTTTTCAGAGATTTTATACCACCCCCCCCCCCCCTTCGTAACGCTTTTTACTAATTTTTCAGTGCAAAATTTCCAATCCGTAACAAATCTTTAACACTGTAGCTATCGCCAACTGGCATTAATTTCGTAGACGACAATAAACAGATTAGAAATGTGAAATTAATTCGAGGTAAAAGATATTTTGAAACACGTCCAGAATAACAACTTTTTTGAAAAGTAATAAAGTAAAATGTCCTTTTAGCCCTCCTACTTATAGTATTTGAATTTTTCTCTTATGATAGAAGAAAGCGAGGGTATTGTTATTTCTATCAGCTTCAGCATTCTAAATAAACCCTGGGAAACCATAAGTTATGGGGCCTGGGTTCAAACCCTGGCAAGATCAAGTCGATCAACATCATTAATTTACATAATGTACATTAGTGGGACATTGTATTAATTGTTTTCGGACTATTTAAGTGATGAAGGCATAGCACTGGTCGCTAAAACCCTGTTCCGACAGCGATTGATGCTGTTTTAAGCTAATGTACACAACATCGCACTCCTTCGTCAATTTGGCAGAAACATCGGCGAAGTAAAACAATTAATAAAATGCCTGCCAATACAGCTTAACAAAGTTAATACCGGAGGCGTATCAAAAATGCTAAAAGAGTTAAGCCTTCTAAATTTTCAACATCTATCTTCTGTACCCTCTCCTTGAGTTCCGGCACAATGCACTGCATACGTAGGGGTATCCCCTGAGTGCTGGTCCCAATAAAAAAAATTGATTTATTTGGTCTAAGACTATTCGACGGTTCGACTATAAGTGCTTCATATTTCTACGTACTACTAAGTCTGCATTTTATTTTTTATTGATCTTAATTTCTACAGTATTGAATAGATATATTTTTCAATTGACTCCACTGTGCAACTTGCATTAAAGTACTAAGAACACTGTTCACACGTTATTTCAGATTCATTTCCTTGTTTATTCATATTCAAATTAGTAACAATTTGCGTAATTTATGTATATAATTATTCATCTGTTTTTTTTTTTATGTAAAATAATACTTATTTACTTCGTAATAACTGATTAGCCATATTAAGTAGATGATTAGAAAATTTCTTTGTAGATATTGTTTTAATTATTAATTTTTTAAATAAATAATAGAAAATGTGTAAAATGGGAGTAAAAACCAGAGCTACTAAATTTCTATGTTCTGCCGTTAAAGTAAAATTTCTTGCAACAATTTTGCAGCTTTGTTTTGAAGAAATAATTGAGACTCTGTTGTGAAAAAAATTAGGTGGTGTTTCTACAATACAGACAAATGACTTGTGTAGAAATTTTGTATGGGAATTACTCAAAAAACTGAGTGGTTTTCATACAAATTTTCTACTCAAACCAATTGTTTGTATTACAGAAACCGCACATTAATATAAAAAAAAACTTAAAATATCTGTCTCACAAAAAATTAATATATAAATAAAAATATTTTTTTGTTGTTGTTGCAATTACTAAGTAAAATTAAAACTACAACAGCAAATTACTTATGTAATTTATAGTGTCGACAATGTTGTTAAACCGCATTGCCGCCGCAAATTATTCAAAATGCGTTTGTATTTGATTCAGTCAGCGCAGACTAATAGATGTTCAGCGTATAAAACTGGCGGTTGAAATTAATTTTATATAAACCACATCACATAATGATTTAATCCCATACCCGTACATACTTAAACGCGTACATATGTACAATGTACATGCATACATTCATACATAACCAACTACTGACACAGTGCTGTGATGGAAAAAATTTGCAACAACAGTTTTAGGCCAAAGGCGATTATACACAGATCAATTTCACCTATTTTAGCAGCATTAAAGCAACAACATTTTAAAATAAAATTTGAATAAAGAAACATTGAAAAATGTTTTGTAAAAATTAATATTTTTAACATTAAAAGAAGGAAAAAATAAATAAACGATCATAAAGTGAACAGTATTTACAGATTTCTTTTCCCCACCCCCTTTTAATAACTTGAAAATCAATCATCTCTTATATCATCTTTAACTTGAACAACCAAAGCCAACAACAAGTATTTTACCAGCTCGGCCAATTCATAAATATGAAATGTACTCATATTTGCAATAAAAGCAAATATTGTAGACATAAAAATAACGATTTATTTATTAAAATTTTGTTACCAGTAATCCAATGAGTTTGAAGGCTTAGTTTGTGATTTTGTAGTTTTAAAGAATTCGAGCTTTTGATTAAGTTCTTTTTTTTTGATATTTGATAAATTGTAATCAGTGCTCGAAAAGTATCAGTAGTAAAATGCAAAATAAAAAGAGAGAAGAATGGCAAAACACTACCGAAAGATTTCGATCATTATACGAAAAAAATTATCAGTTGTATTTCTATTAATATTTTTACTAAAGCAACTCTTTGAATTTGAATCGAAATTTCATGGAAATTATAATTATATTAATTCTCAGTTCAAACTTTAGAGGTTGTGTATAAACAAATTAATTTGAAAACTTGTCACGCTTGGTAAAGATCTACTGATGGATGAGTTGGTATTATCAACTCCCGAAATGCATCATATAGATTAGCTAACACTTAAGCAAATGTAAGAAATTTTCGAAAATATAAAATCTTGATAATAAATCGGATAAAGCAAACAAATAAATTTGTTAAATTTTCCGTATTCTTAATGAAGATCCCTACAGAAAATCTCAAAAAAAAAATGCTAATATAAATATGAAGACAAGAAAATGGTTAATTTCCGAGGCATTAAGCTTTCATGTCAATTGATGATAGAGGATTTTTATCCAGTTAATTGCAGCTATCTGTCGTGATTTGCAGTGAAGTCTAACCGGTAAAGAATTCTTAAGATGAGACTGTGGTTAGTATTAAAACTAAAATGCTGCAAAGAGTAACTTTTTTCTTCACATGTGAAACTCGCTGTCGAATACAGTAGATATTTGCTCTGTCGCTCAGAGCACAAGCAGTGAAGAGCAGAGATTTTTTGTTTGACAAATACAACCGCAGATTAACTGAGTACCGAAAAATATGAACATAAAAAACCGTAGCCAACAAAAAAGAAGTAGCTTAAAAACGCCGGTGTTTTAAGTCTTCAAAATAAATAATGAAAAAATTATGAATACATATGTATGCTTTTTCATAAATTCAATTAAAATTTTTTGAAAAGGAAAAGATGCCCTTTTAATAATGTAACCTTTAAACATAAGTATGTATTTGCATACATACTCGTAGATACACATATGCTATGAAGATTAATCATAAATTTAAATTTTAATCTAATGTTTATCAATGCAAATAAACTTTTACATGTAACAATTTTAATAAGTAATTAGTAACTAAGTAACAAAAATCTAAATAATATATTATACTAGCATACCCGCCTGGTACTTCGTTACTTGTAATTTTTATTTCGAGTCTACGTCCTGAAAGGAACCTACATTCCAAATTTCATATTCCTGGTACCATGTAACAAAAAGAACCTACATTCGAAACTTCATATTCATGGCATCACATATAAAAATTTCCCTTCTTTGGCCGTTTAAAGGGGTAACCTTTAAGACCTACATTCAAACTTTCATACGAGTATTTCTGGGGCCATGCTTAAAAATGTTCCCTTTTGGGACTCTTTTTACCCCCTTAAAGTGCGAATTTCTAAAAATTTATATTTTGGTTCGAGTCTACGTCCTGAAAGGAACCTACATTCCAAATTTCATATTCCTAGGACCATGTTTAAATATGAGTATGTCTCTTTTTGGGCCGTATTTATCCCTTTTTACCCCCTGAACCTACGTTCCAAATTTGATATTCCTGGGACCTTTTTTAAAGGTAGTTTTAAAAATGTAATTTTTCGGCCGTTTTTACTCTTTTTTACCCCCTAAAAATTCGAATTTCCAAAAATCCCGTCTTAGTGGATCTAAACTCTGTAAAAGGAACTTACATGCCAAATTTCAAGTTTCTAGGTTCAGCGGTTTGGGCTGGGCAATGATGAATGAGACAGTCACTCACGCAACTCTTATATATATATATATAGAAGAGAGATAAACGTGCATCACTTAATTCCATTTTTTTCCTACACTCAACAGAAAGAATTTTGTTTTTGTATTTGCCAAACTTCACGTAGTACTGCAAGTACCAAGTCGCATTATTCTCACCTCGTTCTGTTCAAACATGTTGCGAGTATTATAGCAAAACACACAAGCAGTGAACTTACACACGCTAAGTCGAGTAACAACAAGAAGTGACAACAAGTTATGGGTGTTCTCAAAAATATGAACATTGTTTCTGTAATTCATTTCGAGTAAGTGTTTATGTTTTGAAAGTACACGTGAACTTCTTAGCTACACATCTATTTATGCAGCATTCTAATTAAAATATCATGCTGTCAGTTTAACCTTCCGTGCAGTGCCATTTTCTTTTTTGACTGTTCAGTTATTACGAGCTTATAGATTTTGAGATTCATTTTGTGTGTATAAACATTGAACTCGGGAAGATGGGGCAGAAAAAATATATTATTAAATAAAGTTCGTTTCCTAAGTCTTTTGTTTTTCTTTTCGGACCAGCACTCTGGGGAATTTCTTCTACTAATGCGATGGATTGTGCCAGGAATTCAAAAAAGGTAGGTTTGAAGATATAGACTTAATTCATTTACAACTCTACTGTTTCAACGTTGTGGTTTTATTTAGACGCATTAACTTTCTTAAGCTGGGTGAACAGTCATTTTATAAATTGCAATAATTCGCCCATGGTTCCGGTAACCGATGAAAGACGGCGCTGTGGTGTATCTTAGCTGTGAATAGTATCAATCGCTGTCGGAACAGTTTATAGTGACCAGTGGAATGCCTTTATCACTTAAATACTCCGACAATAATTAATGCAATGCCAGACTTATTTACATTAGAGAAATTTATAATGTTAATGACTTGCCCTGACCAGAAACTGAATCCAGGCCCTAAGCCATAGTTTGCTTAGTAGTCAACACTTCGACCAACACCACCCTAAATTGAATAAATAAATTCAAATAATTGTTTATTGAATTAAAGTATTAATTGATATTAAACGTTAATTCGAACACATTAGATGTTTTATTTTTTATTATTTTGTTTTCTCTGTATAGACATTATAACCACAAGCACACAGTCAAATATTCTTAATATTATCTTGAAAAAATTTAACAGAAGAGAGCGTATATCATTAAAAAAGATGATATATCTATTTTAAGCCATAAGAATGAATACATTTAAACGTCCTATTAATTTATACATGTAGACTCATCATAGTCTATCATCATTTGCAAGCCGATTTAAATCATCATCAAGTCATCACCATCAAATGATGCCGCATTTGCGTGTCAGTTTACATTAGCATAAAAAACACAACAACGACAACAAAAAATATTTATATATTTTTATCCCAACAATACCTAAATATCATCATATCGAAAAAAATAAATAGATTTAATATCTCCTCATAAAAAAATAGACATATTTCATACTTCATTTTAAATTTCGTACTTCAACGTGGCGACGTCAGCAAATACACTCAAATTTCTTACACACATCACACTCGAAACTTTAGCATCAACTGTTGTAACAATATTTATAGTTTTATAGACAGGCCAGACAGACATTTCTCAAGCAAGCAGGAAAAATAGAATAGCTAAAATTTAAATAAACCCAAAAGATAATCAAATCGCTCAATATATTTGCTAAATTCATTTTTCAAATGAGAGTACGTTTGTGTGTGGTCTTCTGGTCTTTTATTGATTTAATAAATAATAAAAATCTCTTTTGATATATAGAAAAACCACCCATCAAAATGTGATTGAGGTTAACAGGTTATAATATGATATATTATGGTTTTATATATATGATCAGTCATGTTTTTTTTTTCTATATTTTTTTTCTATTTTTATAGGGCCTCTCCATGTGATTTATAATGATTTCTTTAGAAAATTAATTTCAACAACCAGTGGATAGCATAAAATGTAGAAAAGGTGTGTAATGGAAATTTCTCATAGAATACGCAAATTAATTTTTACAAAGATCATGTATACATACATCCATACATACTTGTGATCTTGTGTGCACAGTGTAAAAACATATACATACATATCTAAGTTCCTGGCACAACTATACTGTGCTGTATTTTTAATAAAGTTTATAAAGTTAAAAAGTTTCAGCGGTAAAAATACAACATAAAAAAGACTTAATTTTAATTAAAAAAATTTCCTTTTATTCGAAAGATCGATAAGTGAAAACAAACATTTGAAAATAAAAATCAGTTTGGTCGTCCAGAGAATTCTTGTTTCTGATTTATCAGCATAAACTACTGACTTCACAGGTCCACTTCTCGAAATAAACTTATCGTAAAATTTTTATACCATTAAGTGAATGGCTGCTGTCGCCGTATACGTCATACGAGTATTTTGCGCGTATCACTTTAATCCATATTTTCAAACAAAAACTAATTGATCTTTGTGCATTAGAATTATACATTAACAGCTATAAAAATAAAATACTTTGCAACTGCATTACAAGGTATTTTGTTTTTAGTTCAAACGATGCAATCTAGGTAATTTATACAAGACCGTAAACAAGTTTCCAAAAACCATTCACAGTGATTGGCTTAAGATCCAAACCTATGGTACCGTTCTATGTAGAGTTTTTTTTCAAATTACTCTGCCTTGCACTTATATTTTTGATTTGGTTTTTTATGTGCTTTTGGGTCAATTTATGTCATCTTTTCTCTTATTACTGCTTACGACTCAGAGAAACGTGTTCTCAATTCAAAATTGCCCAAAAATAATGAAATTAAGCCCAAGAAATTGAAAATGGAATGTACTACTGATGTTACGAATATCAATTTTTAGTATTCGCGAATACGAATATTACTTTTAAGGTTAAGAGAAACTTAATATTTCAAATTTAATTGGAAAAAATCCCTGCCTTTGCGTCAGTAACAATAAATTGACAAAAAACTGTTATACTACTTTAGGTATTTAACATTATTATGACATTAAGATGCCGAACTAGAAGACCTCTACTGAACATGTTTGAATTATTTTACTTACATACATACCTTGAGATATTGTTTTTTTACTCTGTTTGCACTATTAACTAGTAATTCAGTGTTGTTTGAGAAAAGTTATTTTGGCAGTTTGCGTAGCCACATGTCTCGGTTGACATATTAAATTTTAGTTCTTCCATTTTTAAAGTCCAACATTCCTCTACTGAGAATTGATTACTAAATGAACATGATATAAATTTACATACATATAAGGCTTTAAATTTTAAATGATACCTAGTTACGAAATATAATTTTCGTTTGTTTTTTAGAAGATTATTATCTTGCGTCAAAGATAAAGGGTTTTCTTTTTTTAAATAAAAAAGGCATGTGGCATCGGGGACTGCCACAGTAAAGCTATTGCATAGCATTTTTTATCAACTTATGCAATTTCAATCTCAATTTAGGCTTTCTATATACAAAGAAGGGACACCCTAGTCCACCCAGGTAAAAAGTGCATTACCTTAGTTACCTATGTCCTTCTCCTGGTTCTAAGCTACCTGCCCACTAATTTTCAGCCAAATCAGTTCAGCCGTTCTAGAGTAACTAACACGATTTTCTTTTATATATGTACACATATATAAAAATCCCCTCAAAAACCCAGAAATCCCGGAAAATTTCCAGGGAAAAAGTGGCTGCACTGGACGGGAATTTCCTAAAACCTGGAAAAAATCTCCTCAAAATCCCAGAAATCCCAAAAAATGTACTGGGCAACATTGGAAATTTATAAAATTTCCAAAGCGGCAACACTGTATAGTCATCATACATAGACTATACAAAAAAGAAGTTTTCACTTCAAAAAACAAACGACTTAAGAAACAAACTTAGTGTCAGCATTTTTCGTTTCATAAACAAAGTCCAGATTTTTTCCTTTCATAAACAAAAGACTTAAGAAACAAACTTTTCAAAACTTCTTCTTGATTCTATTATTATTAATAGATGTGGCAATATCCATATTTTTAATATTTTTGTTTACAATTGCTGAATATGTTAAAAAATTCACCAATTTATTTTCATACAATACGTAAACATGAAAATACAGCTGCCATATAGCTGATTTATCGATCTGAACTTTTAACGATTTTTTTATATGAAGATTTTGTTATGAGAGCAATTTTATAACACCGAATCCAGTAAGATTCTATATTACTGAAAATCTAGCATTAACAATGTAATGTTTTCTCATGGCTGGCCTATGAAACAATAGAAATTTTAACTTTAAAACCTTAACTTTTTTACTTCCCAATTCCAGGCGATTTTTTTCAACTTCGTCTGGTAACACTATTTATAAACAAAAACCCCATGTTAAGGCGAATTAATACCAGGTGGCGTTATTAGTGGAGATTATCTGCAGCTTTCTAACCAAAGTGTCAAACTCTATATGAAAAACTAACCAACAACTTTTTGTATATGCATTTAACATTACAGTTTGGTGAATGCTAGATCTTGTTGTACTAATAAGGCCACTTGGTATTAAATCGCTTTGTCATCTGTTTTACAGGGCACTTACAACACTGCCGATTTTAACGGGGCAAAAAGTGCAATGCCTTCCACCATTATTGAGGGCAATTTTTTTAGAATCAAACACACTGCCCTTTTAGAGAGCAAAACATTTTTAAGAAACAAACACGAAAGTACACTTTCTGCATGGAGATGTAGCATTTTTTTGTAGAAAAGAAAACACCATAAGTAAGACCAAAACACCAAATGTAGATCTTATCAAACCTCGATTTTTCACAAGTGTAATTTATAATCTTCTAAACATAAAATAATGAGAAAAGGGAAGCTCCACAATGGTGTTTTATATTCTGTTCCACACCCGGGTGGCAACCGTAAAATTGTTTCGTCATTATGATGTGCAGAGCATTTTATGACACTCAGACGAATGATGTGGCTGCTAAATATACAAGAGCAGGTTCGGTTTTCGGTTCACCTGCTTCCCGAAGTGATGTGAGTTATGTATATCCTTCGTTAAACAATCGGATGATATTAAGCCCAAAAGATAACTGCTGACATTTGTCAGAAGAAAAAAACCTAAATATCAAGATTGAAACTCGAAAAATGATCAATCCCAACATCTATTTTAGTTTTCTTACAACATTTAAACTTAGATCGTAATTATGTTCACAGTCTTCATAGAAGCCTTTTTTTTATTAAAAGTTCTTTTACTAATAAATTAGTTCATTTTCAAACCACATATTAAATAAATCCATTTTTCTCCGATTGGAAAAAGTTTTTTAAAGTTTTTAAAGAGTTAAATACATTTTTAAAAAGTTATTTTTTTTCCCAGAGTATTTTTGCTTTTATAATTGATGTCATATCTGATGCCAAAGTAAAATTAGATAAGTGGATTGCTTACATTATTACCAACACATTATATGCTTTAATATTTATAACAATGATCTTTTTCGACTTATCACACGATCTCAGATCTTTAAAACATGTGTCATATATTGCAGTCATTAAAGTTAAATATATCTAAGTACATCTCTACCATATAATTTAGAATCATAACTATAATTTGCAGCCAATTAGTCTGTATTTATAGTTACATTATTCAAAGATATTTTCTCTAACATTATTTACTTTATGAAAATAATATCCATCCTAAAGAAATATGAACACAACGTGTGTGTTCATCATGTTGGGGTCAAATGGTTAAGTCGTCATATCTACTATTTATCTATCTTATTTTTTATCAAGTTAAATATTATATAGCTGCACATACACACTAAACCATCACAAAAAGCGATAATGTGTTAAAACATAAATAGTATTTAGAGATAAATACAAAAAAAAAAAAAAAAACAAAAAAAAATAACTTTGCTGAAGATGGCTAGACAAGGAGTCATTCTATAAGTACGACTATTTAATGGTGAATATTTATACATACATACTTACAAAGATGTACAGTGATGTCGGTCGTTTGGTTTCAAATGTTTTTTTCTTGTATCACACCATATCATTTAATAAAAAAAAAACATTCATACAAACAATGGAAACCCAATAACTTGTTAAATTAAATTTATATTTAATTTGTAAACAACAGAATTAAATTGTACAATATTTTTCACGATCGTGAATTATAAAAACCTTTCGTCAAATATACTAATTGTAGGAAAAAATTTGGAAACAGTGTTTGCACGGCCTAAGGATTATTTTCTTGTCGAAAAACCTTTTTTTTTTTTTAATGAATAGGAAAAACCCTTCTCAAGTTATATGTTGAAAGTGCTCTAAAAAGTGATGAAAGACAAACAGAGTGCAGATTCGTGTCCAGAGTTTGAAATAACTAAAGAAATAACTCTCAGATCTAGCGAACGGCGCGCATATAGCTATCTTTTCGAAAATCAGGCGGTCCTTAAGTCCATACTTTCATAGGAATTCCGTTCTAAGCTTGTTTTAGAGTACTGTGACTCACTACAGAAGCCATCGATACGGTAGCGGATGAATTGGCCAAGAGGGCCTCTGCCGCTCCTCTTATAGGCCCAGAGCCTTTTCGTGGCGTAAATTGGTCGACTGTAACACCTCTAATCAGAGAGAGTGACATGTCGACCACAAAGAAAGTTTTGGTGGCCTCTCCCGGCTTAAGGCAGGTCAAATCATTGACACAGCCATTCTCATAGAGTGACATCATGAATTTTACCAGGTACGACTTACGGCTAGTTACTGGTTTCCTCTCCGGTCACTTTGGACTGAACAACCATCTTTGGAAATGTAACCTTGTTCGCTCACCCTTGTACCGTTTATGCCTGGAAGAGGATGAGACAACGCCACACATTCTCTGTGAATGTATAGTCTTATGTAATAATAGAAGGCGTGATTTTCTTTCTGAATTTGTATGTTCGGATGATATTAGGCGGGCTTCTCAAAGCTCTGTGGTGACTTTCGTAAGGAGAGTCATTCAGAGCTTGGTATAATTTAGAGATCCATGGCACAAAAGATCTAATAGGTGTCGCAGTGCCGGTCCTTGGACGTGGTCTATGCACTTTTCTATTCTACCGAACGGAAAAGTTTTATCGAAATTTGTCAACATGTTTTCAAAGCCATTTTTCATTACTTTAGTGAAATTGTTCGTTGTATCAACGTCATGATTTTATTACTTATACGAACGGTTTTCCCTTCAATGCATACAATGAGATATAAAATATGATATCAGTTACATGTCTCCGGTGCACTGCACTATGGCCTGGTTAAGAGAGAGTTTGAATTTTGCATTCCATCAATTGATTTTGAGACACTGATCAAATACAGATCTTCGCTTTAAAAACAAAACCTTTAAAGAAGAGCTGACTTCCAAAACGTTCGTATACAAAGTTTGTATACAGTATTGCTACTGCATCTAAATCACATACATATGCAAAGTTCCGAAACAATGAATCAACTATAAAACCGATGCCTTGTTTGCTCTTACTGCGTTTAAAATACTTGGCGGCGGCATTTTGAAATGATATACATTGTATAATTATTGTACTACGGCATTATGAAATGTGATGCTTTGTTCAAACACAAAGCAATTGACGTTTTGGAAGTCAGCCAAGTTTTAGCCACATAAAAGCGTTAAATAGTGATCTCGTAGTATAACCGTATCCCTAACGTGTGTAAAGAATTCCGCTTTTCTAAAACAATTTAATCACAACTGAATGTTGACTTCGTTGTACTGCGTCATTAAATACTCAAATCTGTAGAAATTAGAGAGAAATTAAGAGAGAGGATCTAAATGAAATTTTGTCTCCCATTCGGTTTTTATTTTTTTTAATAAGGACCAGCATTTAGGATGAAGTACATGGTGTCGGAACTCAGGGAGAGGGATAGGGTAGAGAAGATAGATGTTGTAAATTAAGAAGGCTTAACTTTTTTGCAACTCTGCTTTTTTTGCGCGTTATGTTAATTTTTATGGCAGAGTTGAGGCGCCTCTGGTGTTAAGTAGACGCATAAATTTGTTTAAGCTGTATTAGCAGGCATTTATTAATTGTTTCACTTCGCCTATGTTTCTGCTAACCGACGAAGGAGGGCGATTTTGTGTACATTAGCATGGAACAGTAACCATCGCTGTCAGAACAGTTTTTTTAATGACCAGTGCTATGCCTTCATCACTTTAAATAGGCCACACTTATCTAAATTACAGAAATTAGTGATGTTCAGGGAGTTGCTCTAGCCAGGGCCCAAGTCTATGTTTGCTTGTAGTCAACGCGCTAACCACTTCAGCTTTCTTTTTGTGCATCATCAGAAGCGCTTCTCGAAAGCATACAATTTTTCTACTCCTTAATTGATTTTTTTTTTTGCTTTTAGGGTGCTTGGACCCATTTTTTTGATTTCCTAAAAATTACTTTATAATTTCTGGAATATTAACTGCCAAATTGTAGAGTGCAGTTAGAAAAACTGATAATTCAGGTCATAAAAACTTGTAAAAAGAAAATTTTACAAGAAAGATCATCTACCAAAAAATAAAAAGAAAAAAAATAAAACTGTATAAATAAACTATGATGTTAAACGTCATGTTAAGGCAACAATGGCCACTGTTAGATAAATATTTTCCAAAAATAAAAAAACAAACAAAAAATTATATAAATAAATAAAACAAATTTTTTTTATGATGATGATGGTTGTTGGTGGTGGCAATGATCGTTTTTCTTTTTTCTTCCATCTTTTTGTTTATTTTTTTTTTTTTTTTTTTTTTGATCTAAAGGATGACCCATGTGGTTAACTAATTGACAGTATCGTGACTAAAATCAATTTGTTGTAAAGTTGTGTTCGTTGTTGTTGTTGTTATTGTTGCCATTGCTGCTGCTGTTGGTGTTTAAAACTTTAGATTCTATGGGCCATTGTTGTATGTTTATTAGATGTTTATTTTAGTTGGAATTTTTTTTTTGCTCTCTCTCTGTATCGGTTACAAGATTTAGGTAAAGAAAACCGCAACACATCTGTTTATCCATCAGCAATATCATCATCCTCATCGCTGTCATCGCCATAATCGTAGACAACAATAACATCAACAACAACATTATCATTAAGGTACGAGCAATACAAAAATATTTATGAATGATTTACGATGCGTTTATTTTCACAACATATTTTTTTTTTTGCTGAGGATCATCATGTTAAGCGTACAAAAAAATAAAACAAACAAAATATGTAACAATAATGACAATGTCACTAATGATGGTTAATACAAAAGTTCTTTTTTTTTTTTGTGTCTTTCTTTTTCTTTGTTGTAAGTAAATTTTGGTCACAATGAAATGAAAAACATGTTAGTAAGTGTTCTATTAGGCTGTGCTGAATCTTCTATACACTTCACCAAGTATTTTATATATCATGCTTTCGCTGCAATTCGCTGACGCATTCTTTACAACAATGGCCCTTATTGAGTTGTGACTTTATTGCAGCTGTCAATGTCGTTACTTTAGGTTTTTGTTTTATCTGATTAATACCGATACGTACTGGTGCGGGTTTCCAGATGACGGACGAATGATTTGAGTGTAAAATTTTTCTGTACATCAGTAAAAAATCTGAGTGCTTTTCATACAAATTTTACACTCAAATCATTCGTCAGTCATGTGGAAACACACTTAAAATTTTTTTTTTTAACAAATTTAATTTTTTGGCACCCAAATTTTGTTTAAATAACAGTTCCACAATTTTGAAATATCGAATGCCAACAGACATTTTATATCATTCCTTTCGTAAAGATCGATAAATTGATATATTTTGTTAATTTTAAAAACACCAAATTTTTTCTTAAAACTATAATTTTACAGCTTATCGTAAATATGTCTTGTGAGCTGTTAGCAAATTATGAGCATTAAAATTTAATATCCGCGCACTATATTGTTAATCAAATTTCATAAAAATAAAAATATGATAATGATAAGTTTCCAACTAACTCTCCCTCTCTCTCTCTCAGTAATCTCACGTCGTAAAATATTCTTCAGTTATAAAACGTCTATCTAATATCTTTTTAATAAATAATAATAAAACAACTCCAAAAACATTGTATAATCAACGCCTTTTATGTTGTGCCTCTAGTCTATCAAATTGCTGTTGGTTGCAGTTGTCGTTTACCATTATTTTTCTTTTCTGTTTTTAATACCGTGAACCGAACATTATTCCGGCAACAAAAACATGAGTATACGCGTCCAACAACAACAGCAACGGCAAATTTTTGCTATAATGTTTATGATTATTTAACATTTGCACCAGCCAGCCAGCCAGCCAGGCAGCCGCGTATTAAGTGCAATTGATAATACTTACCACATACTGTATCATCTTCATACCACCAACAAAAGCAAATCATAAATAAAACTCAAACTTGTAGTAATAAAAAAAATATATGTATGTTTGTTTATATTTTCCGTAATTTTCAAATTATTTTTTTGGATTTTTATTATTTGTATTTGCGTTTTTTTTTTTTTCTTATACATCTGTCGTTTTTGTTCAACACATTTTTCATCAATAATTTGACAATAAAAATGAGATAAATGAAATTCATTATTTGATATTAAATATTTAACCTTATTTTTGAACCCCGGCTTTGCTCATTTTAGATTGAAAGCTCAATAAAGATGACTAACAAAAAAATATTTTATTTATTTTGATAAAAATAATAGTGTGAAGAGTTTTATTTCAAAAATGTTGTTCAAGAGTACATTAACCCCTTAATTGTAAATTATTTAATTGTTATTAGTCCTGTTTCCTTGCAGGATAAGGACTGAGGGAAGCGTTTAAGGCATCATCCAAGGGTGCTCTGATATCCTCAACACTTTGAGCTCTTTAGATTTCTCTTAGTTTTTGGCACAAAACTAATTTTTTAATTATTAACTCTTTGGCTACTGAAATTCTAAACTAAAAAATGTAGAATTACCTTCAACATAAGAAAGTTAAACGTCTTACACGAAAACTTTATTTAATAATATCGGCAAATAGTTTTTAATTATCTCAAACTCCTTTAACTGATGTCGTTGGCAAACAACTTTTCTTTGGAAGAATTCATAATACTCTGCCAAAAATAAGAGGCATTAAGAATTTCTTACAACAAAAACATAAAGTTCATAATTTTTAATTTACACAACAAATTACTCAACATTAAAAATGTTTACGCACCACATTACTGGATTTTGATAAGGCTCATTTTTATAAATCATTGTTAAAACTTGTGTCTTGTTTCTTTCAACGTTTAAGCCATTTTTTTTTTTTTTGATGATGAACAAACAATTTCGCTTTTAGTTTAGACCAGTTTTTATAAACACACTTTTTACGAGGGATGGTTCAAGTCTTTTAACATAACGCACATGATGATCATGATGATGATGAAGATGATGATCAACAACATTTTATAACGCATAAAAAAAAATTATTATTAAAAACTAAAAACAAGCTGATGTACAAGATACATTTAACAACAACTTAATGAACGATGCAACAACATGCAGTTCGCCAAGAGGTATTTAACATGATTTGTTAAAATTGTTTTTTTATTGTTTCTGTTTTTACTTTCCATTATTTTTGTAATAAAAAGATAAAAATATTTTTTCAAAAATATTTAAAAGAAAATAAAATTTAACGGTTAAATAATTTTATTCACGTACTTTTTCAAGAATAATTTATTGATAAACATGATGAGTAAAAACTATAGATAATTAACGAGAATTAGATGAAAAAAGAAGTAAATATTTTTCTATTTCAATATATAAGATCAGCAACCAGTAATGCAATATATTGAATTGGAATTGTGAAAATTTTTTACAGGAGGGCGAAAATAGATTGTTGTGTTTATGGACATAAGACTTACAAAGCTTCACTATTGATAGTGACTGAAAGGATCCCTGCAGGTTATTTTGTTTCAAAAACAATCTGTTCTAAACGAAAACGAAGTGATCAAAAGATAAAATATACCAACACTAGTTTGATTGCCCAGCACCTTCACCTACTCTGCTGTAATCGATGAGTAGATATTTCAGCTACCATCAGCAACCTTATTGCTTTATTACCAACTTCTACGTACGATCGATATATTTGATAAAAGAATTTAGATTCATATATGAGAGAGATATTTGCAGTTTTGGTCGGATATACGACTCAAGTAAAAGGTTTTCCAATAGGGATGATATGATTTTTAAGTGACGTTTTGGCCATTTGTAATATGTCATGATCTGTCATTTGTTTTTCATTGTATTCAATAGTGTTTACAATTTCATCATGGAGAGATAAACGCAACAACAAGGTTTGGAAATTATTCAGTTTTATGATCAAAATAATCGTTCTCCAATTGCAACTTTTCGTGAGCTTTTGCCATTTTATGGTCATAATAATCGATCAATCGATCGCTATTCGCCGAATTATTGAAAATTTTGAGCTTACATTTTCTTAACATAATGCTCAAGTGCCAATAAGACACAGAACCGCTGGAAGTAAAGTCTGGTGGAATCATCGGTCCGTACTTCTTTCGAAATGAAGTTGGTAACACTGTTACTATCAATGGAGAGGCGTATATATCGATGATAACAAACTTTTTATGGCCGTAATTGGAATAAGTTGATCTTTACAACATTTGGTTCCAACAAGACGGCTAAGTACCACACAGCAAATGCAACAATTGAATTATTGCGAAAAAAGTTTGAATATTCGATTACTTCAAGAAATTGTGGTATTGAGTGGCGTCCAAGAAGTTGTGATCTAACACCATTAGACTATTTCTTGTGGGCTTATTTGAATTCGGGCTTATTTCGAAATAAACCAGACTCTCTTCAAGCTTTATAAGTCAATATTGAATGGCACATTCATGACATACGACTTGATTTAGTGGAAAAAGTGCTAAAAAATTGGATTCATCGAATTCGTTCCTGCAGAAGAAGTCGTGGAGGCCATTTGAATGACGTTTTATTTAGAACTTAATTGTATCGATTTTACTTCACATTAAATAAAAAACTTTTGAATTTCCTTAACAATAGGTGTGTTTTTTTTTTTCTTTTTAAGAAATCATATCACTCTTATTGGAAAACCTGTTATTAAGGATATCAGATTAAGCGATTTATGTATGACATTTTCTTAGTTAACTTGAATACTTCTTTCCAGACTAGTAAAATTTTGTGCAGTATATCGAAAGCAAAGTTGAGTCTTCTTGCACTCAAAAAAATATTAACTAAATTTTTTTAAATTTTACTTAAACCCAGTAAAATTTTCCATGATGTTAGGAAATATAATTTCGTTTTTAACAGGAAATTTTTACTAGAAACTAGAAAGATATTTACTAAAAAAAAAGGTCAGTGTTTCAAAAATTTCTTCATGTGCGTTACGTCTGCAATAATGTTGGGCATTTTCTATTTCTTTGTTTTACTTTCTTCTGAACCGGTCCATCAGCTACAAACAAGCTTTTGATGCCATCAGAGCGCTTGAACGATCAGAATACATATTTCCAACATGTAGTTGTATTATCTGGAATGAGGGGTAATGAAAACATTTTTTTTATAAAATTTGCGTTTTTGGGACTCGAACCAAGGAACTTCGTTTTCGTAGATAGGTTATCTAACCTCTTCACTACTACACCTTGCTACCCGTCAACAGCCAGTACACATAAGTAATACATTATTAATTTCTTACATTAACACAAATAATTTTTTGAAATTAGTAACACCCAATTTACATGATGACTTTTGCGACGTCGCTTTTTCGACGTCTCTTTTTGCTTGTTGGTGAGCGGTGTAGGGAAGAAAGAGGGGTAAACAAAAGACTCGATTTGTGTTTTTCAAGACTTTTCTTCTATTTCTCTTTGTTACTTTTCATTATTTTCATTACTTCAAAACAAAAATGGGAAAAAAGACATGAAACTAAAAGATATCGTATGAACACACAAAGATTTTGGTAGCAACTTCAAAAGGGAATTCAGTAAAAACGACGTCGCAAAAGTCTTCATCTGAATTGGGTGTAAGTCATGAACTAAAAATAATTTAAAAAATTATTTCGTTTAAATTTTGAACAATTTTGCAATATGAGAAAAAAATATGAACTTATTAAAATTTTTATGAATAGATCATAAGATCATAGGAGTAAGTCATTTCCTTAAAAAATTTTTTACAGTAAAAATAAAATAATTTCAATTGTATGACAAAATGTTCTTAAAATTAGTTAAAAAAACACATTTGGGGTGTTCACACTGTAGTCATATTGTCATATTGTCATAATGTCTTATTATTTTACAATAGTTTAAAAAAATTGTTTTTGCGTTTCAAGCAAAAAAGTCATATTACAATAAGACTTTTTAAGGAATGTTTATGGTTTGTCATAAAATAACAGTCGAGCAGCTGAGACTCTTTAGTCAAGGCGGCGATAATATTTACAAGCCGCCGCTACTTATAAATAACACAAGAATAAAAATATGGCTGACTTCCAAAACGTTAATTGCGTTATGTTTGAACAAGGCATCACATTTTATAACGCCGCAGTACAATAATTGTACAGTGTATACCATTTCAAATCGCCGCCGCCAAGTATTTTTAACGCAGTAAGAAAGCAAACAAGGCATCGGTTTTATAGTTGATTCATTGTTTCGGAACTTTACATATGTATGTGATTTAAATACTGTAGCAATACTGTATACAAACTTTGTATACTAACGTTTTGGAAGTCAGCCTATATGTATGTAAATGATCTGCCTGGCAGCTTGTGAAGGTTTTTCCACTTTCCGCCGTCCAAAAAAAAATATTTATTGCAGTAAGTTCCTATAGATAAAAAACAATTTGAAAATTTTAATTGATAATGGACATTTTAGAAGATTTACGGGAAATTTATTATTTTCTTTATTAACAAATCGGATTGAATTAAAAAACATTTACATTTAGGCCAACATGCAAACGTATGCGCATCCGACTAAAAAAAAGGAGTGTTATTAAATGTTTATCAGCTGGTACAATTATGACATAACACACTAATATATGACCGGGTGTTCACATTTGTCATATTTTGGTGTGCTATTATTTTATGACATATGATTTATGACTGTGAATACCCCAATTCTTAAATTACTAAATAGATATTTCCTTGAAGTAGAATTTTTTTTAAGTGATCTTATGAACATTTGGTTTTTTTTTTTATAGGAAATTTTATTTGATTTAAAACAAATTCTTAAATTATAGTTGAAATACAGAAATTTTTTACTGAAATTTAGTACAATTTTTTTATTTTTTGTTTTTTGTGAGTGCAGGGCAGAACATTGTGGTTTTTGCAAGATTGACTAGTGCGCCTTCAGGAAGACTCGAAATTTGTGGTGAACACTATAAAAAATACACAATATAATCACAATTTTTTACTGGAACTTCAGAGGTTCATAATTCAGAAACTAAACCTGGCCGATCATATTTTTTCCTTAATTCAGATTTGATGGTATTTTCTTATTTGTTGTAAAAGGTTTTTCTTCAAGTAGTTCCAATATTTTTGATCATCTTTAAAGTGGATGGGCATTTTTTCGGGTTTTCTTAGCAGAATTATTATATTTTAAGAGGAAACCGAAATCTAAGTGCGTTTAATTAAGCAACAAATTAATACTGAGTAAATAATTAAACCCAGTTTATTACGTCTTCTGTTATGTAAACTAAGTAAAAAATTTTGCCCCATTATAAAAAAATAAAAACAAATAAATACTTGCAAGTATCATATATATTTTTTGCACAATGTATTAATCTTTTTCACAGCCCAATATTTTTTTCTTTTTTGGGTGTTTTTTATGAGCTTATAAAAGCAACTTATCAGATTTTCACCCTGACAATGGCCAGTAAACACAAAAATTTCAACTTTAACAGATTATTATTAAGCGAAAAGAATGCCTGCCTGCCACAAATTCAACAAAGGGCTAGTCAGCCAACAGTTTATTTAAAAATTGGTTAAAATCTGCTTGCCTTAACAAGTTTTAATTTAAGATTTTTTTTCTTTTTTTGTATTTATTTATCACTACATTAAGAGAGAAAAAATTGCTGAGGCGTCTGTGTGACGTCTTAACATGAGTTGTTTTAAATTGAAAATAAAAATCAAATAAAATTTTACGATATTACTTTTAAAACACCACATAATTGGCCACAAAAATATTTATATCTGTACAAAAATGCACACACACATACATACATGTGAAAAATAAAGCCATGTATCTTGTGTAAAATTGCATTTAGCTGGAGCAGCATTTGTAACAGTTTATAATACGTCATGTGTCAAATCTTGGCACCAGTTACACACACATACACACACACACACTTGCATACACTCATTTATTTGTTATTTCTTATTTATTTTTCACCATCATCATCATGATGGGCTGAAGTAATATTTTTTGTGGTCAATATAGTCAACATTTTTCAATGGCAGGATTTATTTTGCAACGAACAGGAATAAATTTTATTCCGAACTAAACAACCGCTATTTAATCAACACATAATCTGTAGCTTTAACTAAGTGCAATAGTATTCTTAAAAATAATTATCAATTTCTATAAAATCCCAATGGCTTTCCTCTTTCGGTAAAATTTTTAAAAGCTTCAAATAATTTCTCTGCTTTAATTTTTAACCACAAAATGCAACTTTATTTATACTCGTAAGAGACTAATTTTTCTCATCGTGTGTTTCAAGTTTGACTTTGTGGCATGTTGCACACATAAAAGCGAAAAATGCTTTTGTCATAATGTATCATTCAGATTAATTGAAACTGATTGAGTGCATCTAAGTGGCTTTAAAAGAAAATAACAGCAGAGGAAAAAAAGAAAAGAAAACACTAAAAATGACAAACATATTTAAATAAACATAAAAATATTAAACGTTTAATCCCAGGCGACATGGTTGTGCTCAAGGAAATCCAACAAACCAACCTCATGGAATATTTTGCATAAATAATTTTTAAAATTTTCACTTTTCTTTTTAACTTAAAACTTGTTGGACCAATTTTTGCTTATCACATATTTTATATTTTATATAATGGGTGATTTTTTTCAACCGAATGAGAGGTTAAAATTATAATAGAAGACAGAACTATTGTAAGAATCATTTATTTTTTATTACAATCTGTTAGATAAGTTTGTGGCATTAAATATGTTTTCCGCCATATACATGATCCAATCGATCAGTGACATTTTTTAATCCTTTTTTAATATGACTGACTTTTTGACGTTAATGGTGGCTTGGATATTGGCTCCCAATGCTTTTTCAGCATAATCCAATGACTTCTTCACAAGGCCGCCTAAAAAGTAAACCAGAGTCATTAAATTGCATTATGAGGGGGCAAGTGAACAGGGGCATTTCTGGAAATAAATCCATGAAAAAAATTTTTTAATCTGTCGATTGTTAAGCGCGCTGTGTGGCAAGTTGTAACGTCATGGTGGAAACAAAAGCCGTGGATGTTAATTTTTGCAAAAGAAAATTCCCTGATATCAACATTTCCAGCGCGCCGCGGTGTCTTCTTCAATTCGTGGAGTAACATTTTTTGCGGTACGGACATTTCTCTATCTAATTGAGGGGTTGATATCGAGAAGAGTAAAGAAACAGCAAAACCGAACAATAAATGCACCAAATGGATGTCCAAAAACTTGAACACAATTTTAATTTTCAGCTGTCAAGTTATAGTAGATAATCGTTGTCATGCAGCTAAAAAAACACCCGATCAGTATTATTTTCTTTATGGAATTGGAGAAAATTTTTATATAGTCATTATTACTTTAACACATTTTTATATATTTATTCTAAATACGGTTGGATGATCGATTGGCTTACAGAATCCAGATGATTTCTGTACAGATCGCTTGCTAATCTGTGTCGATGGACTGGATCCAAGTTTGTCGAATACGGTGATTGGTACTAGATCCAACATGTCACGGTTAAGTCTGTTAAAAGATCACTTATATATAATTCAGGTAGCTCTATTAGGTCATGTAAGAAGGTGTGCACCACAAGATGCAAAGCTGAGCACTAGCAAATAAATTATAAAACTGATTAGTTCCTGCGTTGTTTCCTTCATCGATAGCAGAACTCGTTTTAAGCCAGTCCTGTGGTACTAACATTAATGCAGATCGCCTAGTATCCTGTCACTATGGACAAGAACTATAAAATACGTTTGACGCCCATCATTGTAGGTGTTGTTACAGTACGGGACACGTTCTTAAAAGATTTTTAATATATTAAAAACTTTTTTTACCTCGATTTCTTCTCAATTTAAACATATTTTTATTTTATGCTTTTCAGGAAAAAGTCTCGTAATAGTGACAGCTTTCAACAAAAGAAATCACGTGTGATTATTAACACGAAAAAAGTGTCTTAACCACGAATATTTTAAGTAAATTTTTTTGGTATCAATAACCAACCAGATCAAAGACATTGTAACGAAAAAAATAAAATAAAATAAATGAACACTTCTTAAAATGCAATGAACAATAGTTAATTAGAAAATGTACAGAAGATTGAAAACATTTGACCTTTTAACGGTTTTGCTACTTCCTTTTGCAAGAAAAAAAAAAACAAATGAGAAAATCTAAATTTGGTCAATTTGAAGACAAATAAAATACACTCGAAATTTTTAGTGTGATCTAATGAGAATTATTTTTACTTTTGTTGAATAGGAGGTAGTTACAACTCCCACTAGCAACAATGAAATTCTTAAAACCTCTGGTTAGTACCTGAAACAAATGAAATCCTATTTGTTATGTAAATGTAAGAATAGTGAAAATTCTTCGAGTGTAGCCTTATAATACAAAGCCTTAGCAAACATGCACTAACAAGTCTAACCAAGCATCAAATAACAGATCTAATAAAGTGATTTAAAATAAAAATCTAATTACACTTCTTATATTTCTTGTTCAATTTTTATTTCTTTTTTGTTTGTTTTTAATTTCCTCCTTGGTAATACAGGTAACAATAGTTAAACCAACAATTTAGAATTGCTTTAAGAACAGAACATTATCTAAACAGTGCCAAATGTTACACAGAAAAAAAAAATAATAGAAAAATAAAGAAAAATTTAATCCAAATCAACGGATATAATTTCAAAGACACTGTTTCCATTTTTTTTTTTTTTTTTTTTTTTTTTTTGGTAATTTTAATCGTTAGACTGGGCATAGAATTCAGTTTGCTAGAAAAACTAATTGGAGTTGTAACTTTACAATCTATGAAAATGTGTATATTAATTTGATCGCTTGTTTGTTTGCGTGTATGCTGATTTTAGGAAATCAAACAATAAGACCGATCGCTTTAAGCTCTCGGAAAATTATTACTGAACGCTGGAAAAATTAAATAGGATAATTTTTTGTTAATATTGTTATGGGATTAGTACCTCCATACATAATAAATACTAATATTCACATTTCTGCGCAACTAAAACATTGAAAACTCAGCCTGAAGCGAAATTTAAAAGCGGTGGGATGGGCAAAACGGATAAATCCCATACAAAGTTGTTATATGTATTGAATGTTTTGTAATTTAAAGTGGGTTACTTTTAGAATAAAATAAATTTACCATAGAAATTTTAAAGCGACA
Source organism: Lypha dubia (assembly GCA_947311025.1). NCBI lineage: Eukaryota > Metazoa > Arthropoda > Insecta > Diptera > Tachinidae > Lypha > Lypha dubia. The sequence goes on from OX371260.1 coordinate 125,763,597, forward strand.
GAAGGGGGAAAAGGTCACCCCATACAAAAATACATTGATCATCGCATAACTTCTTCCTAACTAGACCGGCTCTAAGACATTTTTTTGCTTGAAATGTTTTTATTTTTGTAGGACCAGCACTAAGGGGATGAGCCCTATTTATGCAATACATTATGCCAGAACTACGAAAAAGGAATAAAATATAGAAAATACAGATGTTTAAAATGTCGAAAAAGACTTAATACTTTTACAACTCAGCCATGGCACATTTTATTTAATTTTAACAGCAATATTGTATCGCCTCTGCATTTTGCGAACATAATTGGGGTGTTCACACTGTTGTCATATCAGTCATATTGTCATAATGTCTTATTATTTTACAATAGTTTAAAAAAATTGTTGTTGTGATTCAAGCAAAAAAGTCATATTATTATAAGACATTTTGAGGTATGTTTAAGGTTTGTCATAAAATTAGAGTAGAAATCTTAGTCGAGCAGCTGCAACACCTTATTCGAGCCGGCGATAATATTTACAAGCCGTCGCTACTTTTAAATAACACAGGAATGAAAACAAGGCAAATTCATTACCAGGTATATGCACGACCAAGGCGAATTAATTATAAGGTGGAATAGCGAATTCACGCGAACTTATACATTCCTACACTGTCAAATTTGTTACATATTTTCCGGCGCCATACACGTCTTGATTTGGACAACAACCGAGCAGTTGCCAATTGAATTTAAACGTGTATGGGACGCTTTATAATTAATTCGCCTTGAACGAAAATATGTGCTTGTGTAACTGATCTGCCTGGCAGCTTGAGACCGTTTTTCCACTTGCCGCTGTCCAAAAAAATAGTTCAGCTCGTGTTACCGGCAATAGCTGTTTTTGATTATATTTATTTCAGCAAGTTCGTATAGATAAAAAAAAATTTTAAAATTTTAATTGATAATGGACATTTTAGAAAATTTACAGGAAATTTATGTTTTCCTTATTAACAATTAAAAAACATTTACATTTAAGCCAAAATGCAAACGTATGCGCAATAATCCGACTAAAAATGGAGTGTTGTTAAATGTTTATCAGCTGGCACAATTATGACGTAGCACACTCGGGGTGTTCACACTTGTCATATTTTGGTGTGCTATTATTTTATGACATATGACTTATGACTACAGTGTGAATAACCCAATTATGTAACTATTTGATTTGCTTGAAAATTGGATGCAGATTTGCAGCATTCACTGCACTTAAGATATTTTTAATAAAACTTTATTTTTGGAAATGGTGTTGAACGAATAAAACGAACATATAAACAATATAATAGACAGACAGGAAAACTACGTTAAAATATTTTTGATAATTAAATGAAATGAGCATTTGACTTTTTTTTCGGTTTGTGCTGGTTTGTTACATTTCGTTTTGTGTGCAACAGGTACAAAGTACTTGTTGAATTGAGAGCGAGCTGCACAAAATGATAAACTATTGCAGTTGCAGACTTGCTATAATCTCTGTGGATTTAAGGCAGTGCTTTGAGTCAATCGGTTTTTTGTTTTTTTTTTTTAATTCTAAAATAGCATTTGAACCTGTTGTACAGTTACAGCTACAACAAACACATCACACACAAACTTAAGTTAAAGACGCAAGAGATATATACACACACACATACATGAATAAACATGCACCATGCGCAGGATGACTATTTAATGGTCTAAAGTTTAACTTAAAGGTTGGTCTATCATTTCTTTAATTTTCGATACAGTGGCTTTGGGTGGTTGTTGCTGTTTGTTACAATAAATAAACTGAACTGCAAGACACAAAAAAACGAAAAAAAAAACAAGAAAAAATATATATAAAATGAACTTCAGCTCAAGTGCTCCTCACAAGGATTATAATGGCATAAAATTTGAAAGACAGAAAACGTGAGTTTCGGCAAAAACCAAATAAACAAACAAGTGCATCTCTATGAATTGCAGCAAAGCTAAAAGAAAATAGGAACCAACAAGACAAACAAAAAAAACACAAACCCTGATTTACAATCATCACAATAAAATCAGGAGAGAGAAAAAATGCAACTTTTGAAATTGATATTGTTGGAAGTCTTCTAAATTAAACAAACAAAAATCTTATTGGGAAATTACAAAATCTAGATCGTATCACCTAAAAATATTTAAAAATTTCTTGAGATTAAAGAAAAATATTTTTTAATATAATAAAAAATTTAGTAACTTAACAAAAACAATTTATAAATATTTAAAAATCATGTTGTATATAAATTAGTGAAGCACACACTTCCTTAAGTTGGCACAACTCAGACAATATTTAAAAAACCTTTTTATTTTTTTGTTGCAAAAACAATCGCCATGCAGACAGGTTGATATACTCATACTAGGACATTGAAAGGCAATCTTATACAAAATATACAAAAGTTAAAAAGGAGACATTAAAAGGAGGCAACAAAATAGAAAGAAAAAGACAACAATTTATGGCATCAACCGAAATAAAATCGAATAGAAAAACGGATAAAAAAACAAAACTACCAAGACAGTTAGACTCAGCAGACTCATCGCTTAAAATCAATTGTAGTCGAGTAATTACAAAATGAATGCACGAACCAATAAACTTTGATACGAGCAAAATAACTAAATATAAGAAATAAAATAATATCGAAAATACGAAAATCGATTTGTGGCTTGTTGTACGAAATGATTTACAAATAAATGAATTACCAAATTCAATTGTACGAGAAAAAAATAAACAAAAAAAGAAAACATTAGAAAATATAAAAGAAACTCTGTAGGTCGACTTACTAATGATCTATTTCATGTGCAAGAAATCAGAAATATAATTATATATCATGTGAAGACCGTTGTTTCAGAAGCAACTTCTAATATGATGGTCTCAGATATTTTATTATGTTTTTTAAACCCTCCCACCCCACAAAGCCCTTCAAGACAATTCATCCGACCTGTAAAGAAGTAGCTCCGGACTTTGCAGAACTTTCCTGACATCAAATGATTTCTTGTACCAAATGGACCAGAGGAATACACGGATATAAGAAGCACTTAGCAAGATCAAAAACCATACGCGTATAGCAAGGAAACGTACTTACTTAAATACTTACACTAAGTTCACACTGAAATTTAATTTCATGAAACTAAACATTTTTATATTTCATATCAATGGTCAACACACAGCAACAAATGTACGTGTTGACAATTACGAACTACAAAACAACAAAACAGAAATTCAGAGAACATGAAAGGGTGTACCCGACACCATTCTTCTCTCACACACAGACTTAGCAACAAGAGATAGCGCACTCTAATGAAATTTTACTAATTTTTGGATAAACTAAAACTTAACTAGATTTTAGAAAATATTTTCTTGTAATATAGTGTAAAAGAAAAAAATTTTTTTTTATAGCATGAAGGAAAATCTTACAGAATTTCTGTTAATGGTGTACATGTATAAAATGTCTTGCAAACATTTTAATAATGAAACTTGTTATTTCATTAAAACAAAACACAATTTATGAAAAAGTAGGTCTCCCTGTTTCTAAAAGATTGGCCAGTGTATTACAGGGCACTACCAACAATATCGATGTGTGTTTTATTTAAAAAAATCACCCTCAGTACTGGTGGTAGGCATTGCACTTTATGCCCCATATAAAACACAGTATATTTTTAGAGACCAAAACATCTTTTAAGAAACGAACACCAAAGTACACTTTATATATTGAGATGCAAAACTTTTTTTGTTGTATAAAACTAAACACCATAAGAAAAATATATTAAAATTTTTAATTTCTTTTGGAGTATAGTTGTAAAATATGAAAAAAAGACGTGTGGCACTCGAGGAGTGCCGCGGTAAAGCTATTGCATAGCATTTTTTATCAACTTATGCAATTTCAATTTCAATTTCAGCTTTCTAGTTATACTGGAAGTGCCCCATACAAAGAAGGGGCACCCCAGTCCCCAAAGGTAAAAAGACCCTTACCTAAGTATAGTGGCAACACTGGAAATTAAAAAAATTTCCAAAGCGGCAACACTGTATAGTCATCATACATAGGGCGCGTTCAGCAGAAAAACCTGCTACTAAACAGTTTAGATGTAGCAGCTTTTGGTTTGATTAATTTTTCTGAACGGTCTGCTCACTTTTTTGTCAAAAATATCAAGAAATTTGACTTTTCAATAAAAATTATTGAATTTTATTTTGTAAAAATATTTCATAATATTGATTTGTGAATTTAAATTAATTAAAATTTAAAAATATTTTATGAAATTTGATTCAAAAGTCAAACTGAACTGAAATTTCGTAATTTGATTAAATGTATCGTGTTTTCTTTGCTGCCAAAAACAGTGAGCGCTTACTCAACATGTTCGCTCATCGCTCAGTAATCAAAGCGTTCAGCAGATTGTTGAGCAACAGTTGTGTATCAAACTATGTCTGCTGAACGCACCCATAGACTATACAAAAAAGAAGTTTTCACTTCAAAAAAAAAAAAAAAACATAAGAAACAAGTGCCACGTATACACTATTTCCGGTCTAGGTCCAAAAAAACAAAAAGTTCGGGGACCGGACCACTTCTATATTATAGTGGATCTAAATACCTGCATTTTGGTATATAAATTATTTTGCCAACCAGCTTTTGGTTAAACAAAGTAATTAAAAACTTAGTGTTAGGATTTTTCGTTTCAAAAACAAAAGACTTAAGAAACAAGCGTTTCAAAATTTCTTGATTCGGTCCACTCAAAGCCCGCGATAAATGCTATGCAATAGCTTAAAAAATTTGTTTAATTCTAAATTATAAAAATTAATTCACCAGAAGTTGTTCTAAGCACGTCCAAGTAGGGTGCAAACATCCACCCAACTAAATTGTTGCAAAATCAGCAACTTTTTGTCCACCCATAAAAAAAACCATATACACAACCTTACAAGCAACCCATGCTAAAACCAAAAAAAAAAACCAAACAGCCAAGATCAATAACAAGCCCAGTCTCAAGTCATGGCAATAGTCATGGCAATAGTCATGGCTAAAAAAAAATAAAAAAAAAAAAAAAAAACTATGAGACACAAACACCGCTACACTTACAAACAACAACGGTAAAAGCAAATGAATACGATCACAATAACAAATCGTAACAAAATGAATTGGTTTACAATTGAATTGGCATTGTATCATTTAATGAAAACGAATTAAATTAAAGCAACCAACAATCACACAATTGCCACAATATTCAGCAAACCAAAGAGCCAATTCAATGAATATGACCAGAAGAAGATGAACCGCACCCATTTGCCGGCATCGTTTCAATATACAAAAAAAAAACAAACAATGTTTGCCAAACTATAAATATACAGATACTTTAAATTAATTAATTAAATTTGAACTTAAGTAGATCACAAAATGATCACAAAATGGCCGAAAAATGGCCGCAAAACATGTTTTGTAAAAATTTATTTATACTGAATGCGAAAGCATTGCAAGAGATGTTAAGGAAAGATTTTTCAGGTTTCTTCGATATTTATATTTTGGTGTTGCAGCCAAAATCATTCTTAAATTAGATCAAATAAATCGAGTTTAAGCAATTTATTGAAGAATCATGAAAGTTAAAACGTTATTAAAATTTTCTTTGACTGTTGATAACAAGGATGCACGTATTGGGTCAACAAAAGTAATATGAACAATGGTTGTATACAGCGAAAAATTGAAAATTTTTGTAGGTGCCCTGCAGGTGTGCCCGATCAGCTGGCAAGAGCTAGACGTTGCGAATACAGTGAAAGTGACATTAAAATATTTACAAAATGCAATCTGGAAAGCAGAAACTAAATAAAATAACACAGACACCTGTGAGATTTCAAAATTTATCCGTCATCACTATGAGTGTACATCCTATAATAGGGTGTACGAATGCTCTTATTTATCATGATCGCGATGATCTAAAACGGACTTTTGCGCTCAGTAAAATAACTTTTACATATGCATAAATGCAACAATTTTAAATGTTATTATTACTATTGTATTCTTTTCTTAATCTAAAAATTAGCCGCACCCTAATACTCACGAGTATACGACTATTAGACATAATTGAAACATTACAATACCAAATAGCCCCTAAGACATAATACTCATAAATTTCAATTAGTAAAATATTTATCAATTTAATTAATGTCAATTTATGAATTTCCACCACTAGAAGTGGGTCAAAGTATTTAATTTAAATAAATACTTCTTAGCTGAATATTAGTTGATAATAATTCATAGACATTCAAAATATTAAATTAAATAATCAAAAGACAATTTTATAAAGCCAGGAAACCGAATAGAAAACAAAAAAAACAAGCAGGACAGAAAGCATGTAAAGAACCAAATATGAATAAGAAATATTTAATATGACTGCAAAAAACAACTTACAGAATAAATATGAATTTTAAAAGTGGTTAAATATTTTAAAAAGAATGCAACACGCAATCAATTAACGCATTACGCCCATTAAATTGGCAACACTGGACACAAATCATAATTAATAAGCATGAAAATATGCTGTCAAACTTAACTGGATATGCTGTTTGGATTTCAAAAACATTACTTCACACAAACTCAATCTAACATACAAAAGTTTCTAAATAAAACCAAATAAATTATGAATCTAAATACATAAACAGTTAATCGATCACACACAAACACTTGCAAAATTTAATTTTTTTTTTTTTTTTTGTATAAAATTTAAACAACAACTTTTGCACAAATTTATTTCAGTTGTATGCAAATGTCTATTAAACATGAAAATACTTTGATAAATAATTATAAACATTTAGACTTGAGTCTTAGAAAAATGTCAGTCAAAATCATAAAAATTGTAAAAAAAAAATTATTTTCGTTTTCACTCTTTGTCTTGTTTTGGGATAAATAAATAAAATTGATATGGAAACAAAAACAAAGTATCGTGGTAGGAATTGCAATAGGATTTTATTATGGAAAATTTATGCTATAGAAAAAAATTTTGGTTCAATATATTCCAGTTTTTTTTTTCCTGGAGGACCAGCACTCAGAGGATGATGGGCCCTACATTGTGCAAGAACTTATTAAAAGGAATATATGATAGATAGATGTTGAAAATGTAAAAGATTCAATTCTTTGACAACTTTGCTTTGGGCGTTATGTTAATTTTTAGAGCAATATTGCATTGGCTCTGGTGCTTAGTAGAAGCAATAACTTTTTTAAGCTGCATGAGCAGACATTTTATACATTGTTTTACTTCTCTTACGGTTGTGCTACCCGAGGAAGGTAGGGAGTTATTGTGAACATTAGCTTGGAATAGCATCAATCGCTTTCGGAACAGTTTTTAGTGATAAGTGATATGCCTTCATCACTTAAATAGTCCAACAACAATTAAAACAATGACACACTAATGTCCATTAGATAAATTCATGATGCTGATTGCTTTCAGTGACTAGGGATCGAACCCAGGCCCTAAGTCATAGTTTGTTTATTAATTAATATGCTAACCATTTCAGCCGCCACCATACTCATGGGTCTAATGTTATATATTTCTACAGTGGATCATTTCCTTGCTATATGGTTTTTGATCTTGCTAAACTCATTAGAAATTAATATTTTAAATGACTATATGCGACATTAGTGGAGGGTTACAATAGTCCTCCAGGAAATTAAACAATTCCCCAACAATAGGGAATCTGTTTCAAATACAATGAATCCCCAATTGTTAAACAGAAATAATATCACAAACAAAAACTAAACGAAACTAACACGGTAGAAATACAACTGCGCCTGCTAAGAATGAACTGATAAAAATTATTTATATATTTTTTATCGGTTTTCTTTAATAAAAGTAACGCCCATACTCATTTTTTCTTAATTTCACTTCACGAATCACTGTAAAATTATAGTGGCATAGAAAATACTATAGAATAATTTCCTAGAAACTCTTTTTTAAATTTGAAATCAATCACTCAATTATAATCTTTATTATAACAACTGCCATTATATCACTTTGCATTTTAGCTGACGTAAATCATAAGAATAAAATACAAACACAAGTAGTTGCGCAAAATGACAATTGTAAGTTTAAACCACAATAAGCGAAATATGTGAAAAACAGTCACTTAAAAATAACACATTTGACACTTAAATATCAAGAACTGTACAGTTTATGTGGGACGACGCATGATGTATGTCTATGAGTAACTTCTTATAATGCAGAACTGTACAATATTCAATGGTGAGGGGGACATATAAAATTACAAAATAATATCGATGGCATAATATAAAAGGACGTATCTCGTTTTTTTTTTAAAAATTTTTTTTTTACAAAACGAGACAAATACACCTCCCTTAAAAATTTCAGTTTCCTCTGTTGACGAATAACAGATTTACAGTAATGAAAACAAGCCCTAACTAAGCAACTAACTATAGATTTTATTTAGTTTTTGTTCCTTCTCCTGTAAAGTAGCTAAAAGTTGAGATACGACCTTTCTGTATTAAGCCATCGATATGTATTGATTTAAAATATATACGGCATCTTAAATACTAAACATAATATTATTGCCACAAGAGTGCCACCATCATATTTTTAGTTTGCTGTTTGGCAAAATTTTTTGATATTTTTTTAAAATTTTTATTGATTTATTATTTGACAATAATATCGATGCTTGAAGAAAAGAGACTTTAAACCACATTTTGTCAAACGATCACAAAATATGGTGTATTAAAGTGTATTTAACTTTAAAGTGTACGTTTCCATGTGCTTGACCCTTCTTTGGTGCCATCAACATTGACCACCGTACCTCAGATTGGCCTACGCCGTTTGCAATGCAACCACAGTGTCAATTTACTTACCCCAAAAAAACTCAAATACCGAACAACAATCAGCTATAATAAAATTCTAAATATGAAACATTCTTATCTTATATAATTGTTTGTGTTGACACATTAGATGTTTGACATGTCACAATGTGGTCACAATGCTAAAAGCATATACACCTAAGAAAAAAAAAACAAAGTGAATAATTTTCCATTTCATTACACGCATGTCAAAAATTTTTAATTTAAATAAACACAAGTAGTTTTTGTGTGACAGACGTGTGCTGTAATATTTACTTTGTTATTGTAAACTTCCAAAGTTGACATTTAATACCATCGCCCACAAGAGATTTATCCCATTAAAATATTCTAAATATTCTAAAAACTACTTGTATCATGAAAATGTTAAATGAAAATTATTCATACATTTCGGTTTCATTTTTATCTTTGCGACCACACTTATTTATCATAATATGTTCAAAGTTTTTACATCGCTATATGTAAAAATTCTCCTTAACCTTTTTTAATAAAAGCATGAACTTTTTATACAATTTATACTATAAATATGTAACTATTTCATAGCTCTATATTCGTTATAGATATCAAGATTTTTGTGTCTTATTGGAGTCCAACACTGTAAATGATAGTTATCGTATAAAAATTGATTTATTACTTAACCATTTTAATTGTATTCAGATAAATTAACACATGCTTTTTGCATGGCAACACAATACACAAGTATGGGCGAAAATCTTTATCTTACAAAAAAGAAAAATTGAATCAGATCACTAGTTTTACTACAGAAAAAATAATCTAGACATAATGGAATTGTGCGTAGGAATTTTCTTGATAAAGTATATGCTTTAATCCTTGTCATAATTGAAAAATTTATCCGAACTGTCAAATACTTTAAGCGACAGATCTAGAGTTCCTTCGCAAATAGGAAATACCTTATTTTATGAGCATATCCGGCCAAACAAATTTCTCAGTTATTTTACATTACTTTGACCATGATGTGATTTTGAACTTGTTAACACTTCTGCTCCTTAAATAATACAATACAAACTTTAGTACTTTAATTTAAAGAAAAAAAAAAATTACAGGATAAATGCAATTCCCTTGCAAAATTTAAATGAACAAGTCACAGAAGAAATTTAGTGGCGGTATTCAGTGTTCGGTACAAATGGCCTTGCGAATGTGTAAATGCAAAATATTGTAGCTTTTTAAACAGTAACAATACACACAGATTTTCTATTAAATTTAATAAAAATGCTGAAATATTTTGCTTTCGCATCTTCGCAAGACCATTTGCACCGAACACTGAATACCTTCAATATATTTTCAGTGAAAACACTATGCACGATAAGATGAAATTTTGGGATATTATTTCTCATTAAGTTGTCAGACCCAAAGAGGCCATTTAAAAGGTAAATAAATAATCACAATGGGACCACATCAGAACACAGGTGGGCTGGAAACTAATTTCTTTTCACAACCAACCTGCTAAGCAAAAGTCAAAATAAATGAAAATAAAACTATTTTATCTAATTTTGCAAAGTGTTTTCCGAAACAACTCTTAAGTGCTCTTTTAAATTGTGAAATAATTAGTTTTTATTCTTTTACTGTCATCGGTATTTAAAAAAAAAATATTTTTATTTATTAGGGGCTTATAAAGCGAGTTTCTATTCAAAATCTGTTTAGCAAACCTTTATCAAGGCAATTATATTAATTAATTTTTTAATTAACCGACAATTAAAGTATGGAAATGCTCTCTTTAGAAGCTCTTAATGAACCAACAAAAATTATTTTTGTTAATATTTGTACAGGTTAAAGTTCGTACATTTTTATAATCAGAGAAATATTAGGTAGACATTGTTAACATATTTAGAGCAACAAAGGAAAAATTTAATATTTAAATTTTAAGACGCCATAATATTAAACTCAAGAATGTATGTTTTTAAATTTTGTTTATTTATGCAATAATATTTTTATTAAAAAAAATTCAAAATCTATTTAAAATTTCCTGCAATGAAAATATAAGCGACAAGTATTTTAATAATTGTACTCAAAATGTTAATGTTAACAGAGCACTGTTAAACATTTAACAGTCGTTGTAAAAGTTGATGAAACTTATTTCAGATGAATAAAAGTGGTTAATATGGAAAAATGTTGATGTAGAAAAATATCCCACTATGCCAAAATGGAGTTTCACATGGTACACTTCTCATCTCTAAGTGTGTTCTGCTTTTGAGGATGATTTTGGCAGAAGTGAGTAGCGCACTGTTTACAAAGATAGCTTTTTTTTTTTTTTAATTAGAACCAGCACTCAGGGAATAACCTTCACGTATGTCACGGAACTCAGGGAGAGGTATAGGGTAAAGAAGATAGATGTTGAAAATTTTGAAGACTTAACTCTTTCACAACTCTGCTTTGCGCGTTATTTTTAAGGCAGTGTGGAGGCGCCTCCGGTGTTAAGTAGACGCATTAACTTTGTTAAGCTGTATTAGCAGGCATTTTATTAATTCTTTTACTTCGCCGATGTTTCTGCTAAACGACGAAGAAGGACGATGTTGTGTACATTAGCTTGGATTGCATCAATCGCTGTCGGAACAGTTTTTTAATGACCAGTGATATGCCTTCATCGCTTAAATAGTCCGACAACAATTAATACAATGTCTCACTAATGTAAATTAGAGAAATCAATGATGTTGATTGACTTGCACTGGCCAGGGTATGAACCCAGGCCCCAAGTCATTGTTTGCTTAGTAGTCAACGCGCTAACCACTTCAACCAACTTTGACTAATATCCTGCTGTGTTCGATACCAAGCCAGGGCATCCAAGTCGAAATTCTCTAATATACATTCATGTGGCTTTATATTACATAGGTTTTGTTGGAAAATTTTCAATCCTCATTTCATGTTTTTCAGAGTTTATGCATAATCACACAATTTTGAAAAGTTTTCAAATGTGTTAAAACGCACATTTCATCTTTTAAAATTCCGATGTAAATATATTTTTTTTTTCTGTGTGTTATATAATATTATAGGATATCACAACTATATATAAATAATTGATAAGCTTAAGCTTTTTTCTACATGCCTGAATAATAATAGAAATTCATGAGAGACGCTCCTACGTAGTGAAATCAGCCTCTTATCAGAAGTTGCTACATAAGCTATATTACTTGTATCCTGACGTAAGATTGTCTGAAAAATTATCAATATTTTTATCATAAAAACATTGGCTGTTTAATTTGGCCAATCCCTTTTCGTGTCATACTCTTCGTGCTGTTGATAACAATTCAATATTTTGTGCGTATTTTACAATTCTACTCATACTGTTAACATTTTTTTATTTTTGTTTTAAAGTTTTTACTGATATTGTTTTTATTTTATTGTTTTCTAAACACTCAAGTACACAATGTTGTATTGTCATGTTCTAGTAGCTTTATTTCAGTTTTTAATGTTTACTATATTACTATTTATGCATATGTATGTATGTATGTATGTATGTATGCTTATGTATGGTTGTTACAGTTTCAATTAATATTTTAAGTTGACAAATTTTTTGCAAGGTTTTCTATAAGCAGGCCTTTTTTAGCTAACTTTATATTGTCTAGTTTAAGGAGTTGATCATGTTGACGAAAGATTATCTTTAAGAGTCGATCATACAACTCTGATGATTCTATGTTATTGTCATGGCAGTGCCATGATACAAAAACAACCAACTCTATGTATTTTGTTGGTTAAAAAATTTTATGTCTGAAGTCAAAATTATAAATATGTATGTTTGTATGTTTCAAACCTTGACAGAAATATAAATAAAAATTATTTATTGAAAAAAAAAAAAAAAACGAAAAAAAACATTTGTTGTGAATTTTTTTCTGAAGACTTCTTTCCACGATTTTAGTTTCACTTCATCTTAAGGTACTTTAAAAAAAGCGCCTTTCCAATAGCTCTATTCTTTTCTACATATCTCACCTATTTTGCAAAAATGCAAACTTATGTATATATATTTCGTATTCATTTTGAAAAATTTTACAATTTTCTTCACAAACGAAAATTTTTAATTTAAATACAGTCGAACTGCCATAACTCGAATCACCATTATCCCAAACTTCGACTTACGGAGACTTCGGGCTATAGAATTTTTTGTCAAAATAGAATAAAAGGTTTTTGTACTATGTATTTTTATTTAAAATAGCCTCTAATGGAAAACTACATATTTAAGAATGTAAAAGAACAAGCATATGTACTCATATATGTAATTAAAAAATTTCAGTTAAGTAAAATATTCTCAAACGAGTTGATAATTGATTCCTTATTTTTGAAAATTGTTGAGACCGTGCTTGCCGGCATACCATATTTATCAGCTGCTTCCTTTTTCTTTAATCCATTTTCGACGTCTATTATAAGTTTATATTTTTCTTCAATTGATAAGCAATAAAAAAATCGATTTCAACATTTATCATCTAGCCCGAATTATGCATAGAACTGATAACAAATTTGTAATTCCTTGAAAACAATAAACAAAAATAGCATGTAAAATATACAAATCAGCTCAAGCAACAAAAGAGAGTAAAACAAACCATAACTAAAATAAAAACAAAAAACCATTTAAACAAGCAGAATTCTTCGAGTTATAGAGTTCATGTGTGTATTTTTTGTCTGAGTTATGGAGAACTTCGACTTATGGAAGTTCGAGTTACGGAAGGAAAATTGTATGTGATTTGTTCTTTTGACGCTACTGCGAACCAAATTAGTTCGAGTTAGAGAAAATTCGAGTTAGAGAAGTTCGAGTTATGGAAGTTCGACTGTATAATAAATAAAAAAAAATACAAATTTGACAACCGAAAAACAAGTGGTTTACAAAAATTGTCAGCTTTGCTTGTAAGACTACCTTAAGGTAGAATTAGCCGAACGTCCACGTCCCCTAACGAAACAGCTGATCCGTTTTACTATTTGAAAACAATGCAAATGCTTACCGAATTTATATGTCACGTTGATGGAACGTCTCAATCTGTATAAAATAGAATTTCATTTGAACGTTACGTGACATTTGTAAGCCAGTGATGGGCTGTTATTTTGTTTTATACTAAGGGGGTATTTGCGCTCTTCTCTTTGGTACTTTTTTATAATGATATCTGTAAACTTTGATTGAAAAACTGAAAATAATAAGTGTACATATACATGTAACTGCATAAACATATGTTTGTATATATATGTATATATATGTACATGCTTAGATGTATAAAATACCAATAAATAATTCAACGGCTGCAAAAACATTTTTTATGTATGCACATATCGAGCCTTTGCTGCAATAGTGTCATAACTCAAAATAAGTAGTTATGCAGAAAGCGAGTTTAAAGTTGCGCATTCGCTAGCAACTTAATGGTAAACGAAAATGTAATATTTGTCTCAAAAGTTTAGTATGCAAAATATTTCATATATACATACATACATGTATGTACATTTTTATACCATTTATATATCTTAGGTACTTTTTCTTCACAACAGTAACAATTTGAAAATTTTTAATGCCGATCACAGTGTTGTAAACAGCTGTTAATTTTTCATAAATTATTTATTTATTTTATATATACTACCCAGCAAACCATTTCATAAGCAAAATGTAACTCGTATAATAAACTTATAACAGATTTACTAGAACTTTTAATAAGCATGATATTTATAAACTTTTTATATACAAAATGCAGTTTTCAAATACTTTACAATTTTTATACACTTAATTGTTTATATAACAATTTAACACATATATTCGCAAATGAGTCATGCTATAGTTTTGTGTTTGTTGTTTTGTTACCGGAAAGAGCAAATAGTTGAAAAGTTATTTAAAAAAGAAAAAGAGTGTGCGTAGCCTGAGTGCAAATGGAGCTATAGAAATAAAGTATGTTTTTCATAAAATATGCATATCAAATGGCATAACCATATCCTTTTAAAATTTTTCAGATGTTTTAAATTCAATTGGAGTAGGAGAAAACGAACTTAAGTTAAAAAGAAACATGTTTGAAACATGTTTGAAACATGAAACAAGTTTGTAACACAAGAATAAATTTACTTAATTAAATAAAGAAAAGTAAATTATATATGTCTATTGTAATTATGTTATTTTTAAATAAACCAAATGACAAATCCTGATGAAAATTATTTTTTATCTAAGCTTACAAAATTATTAGGAATCTAAGTTTATTTTAGTGACCCATTATTACTTATCTATTTTTCTCTAAGCTTATTAGATAAGCAATATTATCTAAAGGGGCGCTGTTCATTACAAAAAAATTGTTAATAAAATTTTTACAATAGTATTTACAACACTTTTTTAAGCTTAGAACTCATGTTGGTAAGCATGGCTGCATTCCTAAAAGCATATTGCTTTGCAGTGCAACAATGTCAGGTATTCTCAATCACAACTGCGTAAACTCTGACAAAGTATGGCATTCCTAAACTCATCTGTTTCGTATCTGATATGCAAATAAACGCAACTAGCGCACTATGAAAATCGTGTATGTTTTTTATAAACAACAATGGTGGAAAGGATAGGTGCAAGATGATTTCTTTTTAAAACAAAAAAGCTATTAATTATATTGCGCGTGGAGTGTTTTCCAAAAGTTATAAAAATAATTTGTCTCGGTGTCGTTGTAATTTTAATTATGCAAAGCAAAGAAGTGTTTCTAATGATAATCTATTTGATTTACAGAACTGTAAAATAAAATTGCTTGATTTTAACACTGCTTTGACTGCTTTGCATAATGACGTTTAGGAAGGCAGCCCTTGTTACAAGGGATTTCTAAATCGTTTTGGTTTGTTGGGTAATTCTATTTTGTTTATGTATAGCCAAACACGTTTTTAAATATTCTATAAGTACACCAACGGGCTAACAGTACGGTACAGTACGGGTACGGTAGAGCAACGCTCGGCTAACGGAGCCTTTATAGTCATTGTATCATGGGCAGTGCTTTTAAAATAAAAATAATTCAAATATATGGATCCGTACGTATATCAAGTTGGTTTTTCGTTTTGATCGATTTTTTTCCAGTTGAGCGACGTTTTTTTTTTTTTAGTTTTTCGTGACTTATAAAATGTATATATTCTGGATCCTTATAGACAGGATAGTTATATGAGTCATGTCCGTCAGTCCGTCCGACTGTCTGTACATGAAATTGGTTTTCCAAAGCCACCCGCAGAGCAGGAGACTTCCGTGTTGAACTGATCTCTATGCATTTGCTTTAAGAAGATATTTTATTATATATTTTGTTGGTGTGCTCTTTAATTATTAAATTGAAGTTTTTAATATTTAGTTATTACGATTCATAAGACAAAAGTTTTTATAACAACTTTAATTCTGTCTTAATTCCATTAAAATGTTTTAAGTGATCATTCCGGGGTACCTTCAAAGTTCTGCACATTAATTATGAAAATTTCATATCACAAAGAGATCGAAGTTGTGACGCCCTTATGAACATTTCTAGAGTTTAACCCTGGTGGCTTTCAAGTTTATTGTGTGAAGTTAAGTATAAAATATTTCCGATAAATCAGGCCTTTTTTATATTTTCCCTTTACCATTGTGTACAATATGTAATGGTTCATTAATATAGAGAGGGCTTAACTAGTTTTCTTAAAAACAATTTTTTTTTTTGAAATACAAACTTTGAATACAAACTGTGAAATACAAAATGTGAACAAAACTTTCACTGAAAAAAAGTACTTAGGGCCTTTTCAAATCAACCTAAGCATATAAAAACGTGAACACTGTTTTCTCAAATCACTTGGGAGAATTTCTTAATTAATCTTTAGAGTATTTTGCAACTCATGCGTTTGGGGTTTTTTGTTTGCATTTGTTACAGTTTTATTTAAAAAAAATATATGTATCAAGATATTTCAATTTAATGATTTTATTTTGAAAACTCTATTTGACATGTTTTCAATAGTATTTTACATTTGTCTCTTACAAATACTTTTGTTTTTTCTATTGTGACCTTTTTTGCGATTTCAGTTCATGCAATATGTGGGTCAACATTGTAGTTTGTCAATCATGTCTCGTTCTTGAATGCTGGACATGACTTTGTTTTTTTTTTTTTTTTGTTACTTTTTTTTCATTTCATGTTTTTCGGGGGTAATTAATTAGTTCTTTTAAGGCAGAGACATATTTCAAGGTATGTAAGCAGATCTGTTTTTTTGTATCCACTTTTTATGTCATTGTGTTCAAAAGTATTTTTGTTCTTTTCAAAAATTTTTTGATTTCAATTAAAGTATTTATGAATAGATTAGGAGTGTGTGTGTGTCAAAAGCTTTAAGCGAAATGGAATTGTATTCAGACAAAGTCTTGATTTAGATATAAATTTCTGCAAATTAGTCTTGTGAAGCATCACAATCGATTAGGTAAAACGGTATTTGATATTCATGATTGCAACTTTAAAATTTTAACTTATTTCTATATTTATAAATCCTAAATGTTACTTTTAAACTAGTTTCGTTTATAATGGAAGGCTGGTATAGAAAGGATGCGTAAGACATAATTAGGAGTCGAAAAAAAATTCGCCTAAATTAGCATCCACTTAGTTTCCAGTGTTCATATCCGAATATTTCAACGTTTATTTCACAATCTACCACGCCTCTAATATATACATACTTTGAAAACAAAATTATTGTGTGTTAATTTTCCTTATATCCCTCCGAATTGTGATCAAATTCCTGGGCTGGTTTTAAGGAAAAAGGAGATATATATTGACTGATTTAAGAAAATGTTTAACTGCTGTGCAGGATATCAGTACAAGGATTCGTGTTTATTCCATGTATCCTTAAATGAAATAAAATAAATGCTAGAAAATCCAAGATAATTATAATTTTTTCAAACAAAATCGAAAGAAATCAAATTAGAAGTAGAGCAGAAATAAATTATTGTAATTTGAAAAAAAAGTTCTTCCATAAAACCTTCTTAATATCCGTACTGCTTGACTCACATTTTTCATTTTGATTAAGATAGTCGTTTTAGACTAGAAAACAAAAATTGTAAAAATTTAGATTGATTAAGATGCGGTTTCCACAACACGAACGATTGATTTATAAAGTGTAAAATTTGTATCACCCAATTTATACGATGAAATTTATAACGTCTCTATTCCTTATTTCCCTTTTTAAGTTGCTACCAAAAATTATTTGAATTCATACGAAGGGATTTTTTTAAGTCTTTTTCTTCTTCGTCTAAATTCTTGTTTTGGAATTGAACTGATTTATGGCACCAATAAGAATAAGAATAAAACGTCACAAGAGAAAAGGAAATTAGAGTAAAGAAAAATATGAAAACAGAAAACGAGTCTATTTTTCTACCCCTCTTTCTTCTCTACACTGCTTGCTAGCAAACCAAAAGTGACGTGACAAGTTGCACGCCATAAATGAATTCGTATAAATTGGGTATATACGTCAAATGGACACAGTTTATTAATTTGATAAATAACAGTTGAAAAATATTTTTCAAAAGTTACAAAACTTTTATAGTTTTGAAGAAATACATTTATTCCGTTTATAAATAGAGGCTGATAAGAGTTCAATAAAATTATTATTTCAGATATCCTTTTAACACTTAAATGCCTGAATTAGAAATAAGAATTGAATTGAGGAAATCGTTTTTTCGGCTGAACAGTCGCATATTTTTTTTAATTAGGACCAGCACTCAGGAGAACACCCCCACGTATGCAGTACATTGTGCCGGAACTAGGAAAATAGGTTGTGGGCATTAGGATAAAGAGAGTAGTGTTTGTGGACATTTGATTTGAACTCTAATACACTGAAGGTGGCTGGAAAGACCTCTGCGGGGAGTTTATTCCACATACGAACAGTACGTACGGTAGATTTTTTACGATTTTTCTCTGTCATGCGTACACGCAAAGAAAAAAACATGCTTGATGGAATCATAATCGCAAACTATCATTTCATGTTCAGATGACTGAGTCTACTATAGTTTTCATCCAAGGAACATAATATGTTCTTCATAAATCTCGCTCTGACAATACCATTGTATGAACAAATACATATTAAATTAAACTAAATCAAATCATATTTTTGATAAATATTTTTATTTGAAAATATTTATCGAATAAACTTTTCTGGACAAATTAACTTTAATAAAATTCAAAATAATTAACTTATTCATCGGCATATTTTGCAGTTCCGTAGTATTTTTTTCGTCATGCTGCGAAGAAACATACATTCGTATATTTAATTGACTCCATATATTAGTATGTACTCGTATATGTCCTGTAAAGCACTGATGTTGAAGACTTCAGGTGCACTTTTATTTTGCTGTAAAATTTAATAACTTTCATTATATAATTATAATTTTAACATTAATTTTTTCACTTCACATCTTCTCGTCTTATTAAATTCTATGAACGAATGAAGTTAAATACGATTGACAGCTATTTTGTTTCTTTTCAGTACACAAACAATGTATGGTCACAATAAACTTTATTTTAAATAAACTTCTATTATTCTCATTTGCAAAAGATCTTGTAGCAGCGAAAATAATTTTTTTGATACATTAAATTTTTATGGGACGAAAGCCATAATGATTATTTTTTTGTCATATCAAAGATGTTAATAATTGAAGAATGTTTAATGCAACCATATTTGCTTCAATGAATAATTATTTGGTTGTGGCAGGTATACTTAATTAACATAAACATTTTGCAATCATGTATTTTCTCTGCGTGTGGTGCTGTTCACTGGCATATCGACCAAAAAGGGATGTGCTCTTAGTGAAGAGTGTGTTTTACGTGAAAAGTGTCGGGTTTCGGGAACAAGTTCCCTGATTTCATTATAACATATTCCGTTGTAGTATAAATATTAAGGAGATCAGATGGAGTGAAGTATGTCCCCCACCGTCTTAAAAAACCGAGGCACTTGAATGCATCTTTTAAGACATGAAAAATGTGATCATGATGGAATGATGGAGCAACATGTCCGGTCATAGGTCTGTGCGTAAGCAAAGCGCATTGGGTCTTTCATGCATTAAAATTTACGCTCTTAGCATGACCCCAATTTTAAATTTTCAGGCGATCGCGATTTAATGCTCTATTCATGTTTTTGCCGCATTGCCCGGATCTCCGACGGGTTTACTGATATTGAATGAATACGACTAAATGATGTTGCTGCCATCTGCAAAAGAGTAGATAAGGTTGGAAGTTTGACATAGAAGGTCATTAAGAAAAATAAGAAAAAGTGTTGGAGAAAGATCGGAGCCTTGCGATTTCTACTGTCT
Source organism: Lypha dubia (assembly GCA_947311025.1). Lineage (NCBI taxonomy): Eukaryota > Metazoa > Arthropoda > Insecta > Diptera > Tachinidae > Lypha > Lypha dubia. The sequence goes on from OX371260.1 coordinate 125,783,684, forward strand.
GCAGTTTTCAAGGTTAACTTGATGAACTTAATCTTCATTTGTTGTGCGTTAAGCAGTGTATGTGCATGCATTTCCTTGGCGCTTGTGCAAAATCATCTCCTAACTTCGCAGAAAATTCAAGAATTACTGAAGAATAACCGTAGTAGGCCTTTTGTGTTTCTTATTTTACCTTTTCAAAGTAATTATGCTCATTTGTATCCATATCTCATAAAAAAGAAAAGGGCTTTTTAAGATTTAAGTATCGATTTGTTTTCCTGATTATCAAAGCGTAGCAAAAAAAATTCTCAAACGGCTTAACTGATTTAATTTTAAAAAGTACTTTAATAAATTTTGAAAACTAAAAATGCATATATTTTTCTTAACAATCATTTCATTTCATTTGATATGCTCGTTCAGATTGATATAATGAAAGAAAAAAAAACAAAACACACAATATTATTATTCCTTAAAGGTATACAAGAAATATAAAATGATAAAAAATATTATCCCTTTTATATATCGATTTTTTTTTGGTTTTTTTTTTTTGTATATTTTGACCATCCAATTTGATTGCTGGTTTAGTAGAAGACATATAATTTTCTGCAATAAAAATTGCAACACTTTTCGTTATACTCATCATTTTACAGTGTATACACTTACAATGGTGTTGTATTTGATAAAAATTTTAAACGGCCAACAGAAAAAAATTTATAAAACTTGGACACACAGTGAAACCAGACTGATGTTTAATAAGATGAATGAAAGCAATCATGTATATGTAATCTGGGAATAGAAACAAGTTTTAATAAATGACTGACTGACAAAAACACTGACTTACTGACTGTCCGGCTGGCTGATTGCCAACAGAATAAAAGGCTGATAGTTGAGTAAATATACTTAATAAAAATGGTGTTTCTTGTTAAAAGTAAAATAAATAATTATTTGCCCTTATTTTTTTTTAAAAAGTTTGTTATTGATTTTAAACAAATTTTCTACTTCATTGCTTTTTTTTTTTTTGTTTTTGTTCAACGTTTTGGTTTAGAGAGCATATTTTGCTGCATGCAGCAATGGTGCATTATTATTTCAGTTTTATCATCAATGCGTTTTGCTTAAAAAAAAACCCAAGAAAAATGTAAACTACAAAGTAATGCCGATTACTGATTATATAGAGTTATAACTTAAATATATATCATCAATAACCACAACAAATAAGAATTTTGGTATTAAATGGTTTTAAAAATACATTAAAAATAATTACTTTCCATGTTCAATTCAATCGAATTTCGTTAAGAGATTTTCGAAATGATCGTACTACACACTTACTCTATTCAAGCATTAAATGATTTAGTGATACACTTTATACGATGTACGATCTAATTAGATGTAATCAAACAATACATGAATGCTTTTTGTTAACAACTTTATAAAGACATTAAGTATATAATTTTTGTATATATTCATACGCATACGTGTTGTGTCTGTATTATAAAAGACTAGCTTTTACTGGTGACTTCGCTTATGCTTAATATTTATGAAAAACAGAAAGTACTAAGAGCAAAATGCATCATAAGTACCAGCTTTTCCTCATATTATTCCCAAGAAAACAAATGAAAGGTACTAAAAGCAAAAAGCAATAGCTTTTTCCTTACATTACCTCCAAGAAAGTAAACTGTATGGTAGTGTTTACAAATATTTCTAAGAAAATAAAAAGTACCAAAAGTACCAGCTTTTTATTATTCTACCCCTGCAAAGTAAACTTTAAAACCAACGGTTCAAAAAAAAAATACAAAATTAATAGTATCAATATTACAATTTTTCTCTTTTTTACGCCTTAAAAGCACCCCATACTTTAATGTGGGTCCCATGCTATTCGTCTACCAAATTTTCCTTCACTCCAAATCCATTACGAGAATATCTCAGGATAAAAAGTACTACACGTAAAAAAGTAGCAAAATACCAGTTTTTTCCTCATTTAAACTCCCCAGAAAGTATTTATGTGAATTTATAAAAAAAAAAGTAATAAAATATTAGTACAAAAATAAAAATTATCAAAACTACCTATTTGTCCTCTTTTTTCGCCTTAAAACGTACCATTTATATTAATCTGGGACACATGATATCTGTTTACGAAATTTCATAAAGAGATTTTTCATTTAAAAAAATTCTCAAGAGAAAATGTAGCAAAAGTAAAAATCCCATATAATTTAAAAAGTACCACATGTCAAAAAGTACCCAAATTACCTGTAATTTTTTCATTTCAGCCCCGAGAAATTATGTTAATTTATGAAAAAATTTAAAAAATATGAGTACGAACCAAAAAAGTACGAAACTACCTATTTGTTCTTTTTTAGCCCCTTAAAAAGTACTCTTTATATTAATCTGGGTCACATGATATGTCTTTATGAAATTTCATAAAGAGAATTTTGGTTATGAGCAATTCTCAAGAGAAAAAGTAACACAAGTAAAGTACAAAAAAAGTACTAGTTTTTTCTCATTTCAACTCCCAAGAAATTATGAGAATTTATAAAAAATTAATAAAATATTAGTACAAAACTACCTATTTGTTCTCTTTTTTAAAGTAGCAAAAGTCAAAAAGTACCAAAAAAAGGGCCAATTTGCATTAAGAGAATTTTCAATAAGAAACGTTCTCAAGAGAAAAAGTAAAAAAAGTAAAAAAGTATAAAAAAGGACCAGTTTTTTTCTCATTTCAGCTCCCCAGAAAGTATGTGAATTTAGTACAAAAATCATAATTACGAAAACTAAAGCGCCATGGCCACGTATCAAATTGGCTTGACAAATAACATGTATGTGTAGGTAAATATTATTTTGCTTAACACAGCAACGTGTCAAATTCATGCCGTCAAATTTCATTTGAAAGTTATTTTTGAATGATAAGAACGTGTGATGTTTTTGGTCGCAAAATATTTTTTGCTAACAAAATTTTCTTAATTTTATTTATTAATATTTATAATATCAATTACCTTATATTTTTATATGCGATTGACTTACAGAGCCTTTATATTAAATTATTATGAAAATAATTACATATATATTTTGTTAATTTTAATTCAATAAATATAAAAATTTTCATAACATTTACATTTTTTTCAACATATTTTTTTTTTTGCTGGTAGTTTTATTATTTATTGAATCTTCAATTATAAATTGAAACATCAATAAGTTTTTCAACATTTGGTTTAATTTTAATTGCTCTCCATAAAGCAGGCAAACAGCGATAAAATTTAATTAATTCCAGTATGAAATTTTTTTCATCCATTTTTTATTTATTGAACTATCAAATTTTCCGCGTGCGATATTGTCGCTGCGCAAACTAAATAAAAATGAGATTTGATGTAATTACGCAGCAACACATCAAATTTGCTTCAAATTACAGTATCGACGGCAGTGAATATCTAAATTGTTTTGATTTTCGTCAAACTCACAAGGCCATATACGTGAGAGTTTTTTTTTTCACTAACACAATCAAAATACCCTTGGTTTGTCAAGCCAATTTTATACGTGGCCATTGCGCTTAAGGCAAAAATTTTAAGATTTATCAAAACTATTTCAACTATTGCGGAAGAATTTCGAATCTTCTAAAAAGAAAATTTACTTGTTATTTAATGTTTGCCGATACAAGATCGGAAGTTTTGAAATTTTAAGGTTTTTTCTCACAATTAGTGATTGATATTCACAGAAAATACAAAACTATTACAAAGTTTGTCAGTTTTACTTTCACTATCCTGTAACATAACTGATTCAGCATTTTTCTTTATTTATTTGTTTTCTTGGTCTGTATAGGAGTGTTAACTTTTGACAGTTAAGCTGTCATCTGAGCTGTGAAATCTGTCATGAGTTTATTTTTTTTTTTTTTTTTTTTTTCTAAAGGCCTAAAAAATTAATAACAAGGTTAACATCTTTTAAGGCATTTTTGATAAAAATATGCGACTTTTGTAGAAGAAATAAAATATGCACTAACTTGTGCATTTTAAGAATAAAACAGTGTGCATGCCTCAGTGTTGGTGGTGGTAGTATTTTAAAGATCGGCAAAAATAACTTGTTTAAATGCAGGTAAAATTAATTTACATAGATTGACAACAAAATGTATGTTTGTGTGAAATTATTACTAAAAAATCTTATCACATACATAATTTGAATTAAAAAAAATACAGTGAAGTTTGCCTATTTTCATTTTTCGATAAATCAGTACAGACTGGCATATTTGTTAATTAATTAAATTACTTTGAACGTTCAAGAAAAATCATTAACAATTATAAACAAATAATGGCCACAATTTCTCTTCATCAATCACAACACGTTGGTTTTTAATTTTAGCCTGAAATCTTTCTCACTTCTTTATCAATCAAATTGATCAATGACGAAAATATAAGTATGTTACTACGAAACAAAAAATAATATTATTTATCTTAAATGCCAATGACACAATTTAAGCCACCGATGGTTGAATGGCTGGATGGCTGGCATACCAGTTATTTTTATTAGTTGTTGGATGGATGGATGGTCGGTCAGCAGCAACATTGTACAATAAAACTGTTGATCATATTGAAATTGCCCATTAATATGCTCTCGTTACAATTTGCATGAAAAGAAAATCAATGAATATAAAGCAAAAGATAAGCATGCAACAACATATGCAACGGCATACATAAAGAGATAAACATACATGTAAGAGTATATATAACCGCATTAAAGTAAGAAAATATATACATACTCTCACACATGGCCAAAATTCGTATAAAATTACTTTTGATCAATGTAAGACTACACACAACAAAAGAAAGTTACAATGCAACATAACTCTACCAACCAGAAGACCAACATGTTTATTTTTTTCTACTCCCCTTTTGTAGAGGAAAAAATAAATACTGAATTATATCAAGAGGTAGGAAAAACCGAAACTGACCTCAAAAAACATGATGCAAATCATTTGACGCCTACATGCACAATTTTACACAGAAAATGAAAAGTTTAACAATAAAGAAACATACAAAATACACCAATAACATTTAGGATCAATGTTTTCTATGAGCTTAACAATTTTTTAGTGATGCCCAACCAACAATCAAAACTAAATATGATTAGAAATATGTGGTAGACTTTTTCAATTACTGACTATGAAAATTGTAAATTTTGACTTTCTGTAGAACCTAAATGTTGTATTTGATTATGGCAACTTAAACGATCTGTATGTAACATTCTCATCTAGTGCTGAACCTATTTTTACCAACTTATCTGTTGTTTCACGGACCAGAAACCGAACACTTTATTCATAAGAAAGTTGAGGGATCACCTCAATTTGCTGACTACCTACGATTTGACACTACTTTTTTTATTAATTTTTCTTTACAATTAAGTTGTGATTTTTTTATTCGAACTGAGTTATGTTTAATCAAAGAAATTTTAATTTTTCAAGTTCGTTTTCTCTAAATTTAATTTTGTTATAAATTAAATTATTATTTAAATTAGAAAGAAAAATCTAGTGGCTCTTAATACTTGAACAGACAAAGAAAAATTAGACTACGTGGAGGGTTGAACTGACATCGATGTTTCGAGACTAACCACAGTCTCATCATCAGAGCTGTTTATCGCTTAGACCTCACTGCCACCACGCCAGCTGCAATCACACTAGTTACAGATCCTCTATCATTAATTGAATCTGCTGAATTACATGTAAGTTTTTACACTACAGCTTTTATCATTTTTAATGGGTTGGAACTTTACTATACTATTTCAAAGTCTATCTTGTTTAAGTTGAGCTTTATTCTAGCGTTTCTTATTTCATTCCTAGGTGGCAGCCTTTGGCTACCAATACGTAATAAGTAGTTCAATACATTAGTGTGGCCTCAGCACCTTAGAGCCAATTTGAAAGCGAGTTCCAAGCTTTCGGCATCACCTGACTCACAACATAGAATGTTGTCTCTTCGCCTGTGGTTAAATTTTTTTTAACTAATTGTGTGTGTGTAAAATTTCATAATAATCTGTTAAACAGATGTAATTTCTTGTTTCAAAAAATATATATTTTTAATGGGTGAGGCAATTTCCAATTCTCTACTCAGTATTTCTTGTCATCTGGTAATAGAGACGCTAAATTGGAAGTAGTCAAGCGCTTCAACGCAATGACGTAAAATTATTAACTTCCTTCTTTTCTTAAACCGTCTAAAAAGCGCAGCTCATGTATCACGTACAAGTTTGGAAACAGTGAACACTACGATAATGGGATACCTCACATAACCGGACACCTTCTATAACAAGACACAAATCTTGTACAGAATCATATATAATGCGGTTGGCCACGAAATCGTTTAAAAAAGTTGAGAGCAGTCAATGTTAAGACTTTGTTGATTAAATATGTACTTAAGATTTAACAAATTGTTATGATGAAGCATTCAATACAGCAAATTTTTATATTAAAGAATTTTGCTTGCGATGACATTTTCACATTCCAGTAAATATAAGATATTGAATATAATTTTAAAACACAAGAGCTCAAATGTAACAGATTTAGATGATTAGATGTTTTCAGATGATGAACAAATAATTTTACATTCAATTTTACAAACAAATCATTTGTTCGCCATGTGTAAGCAGCACATAAATCAAAACTATTGATCAATAAGACAGCTTCATAACACAATAAAATACAGTCGAACTTCCATAACTCGAACTTCTTTAGCTCGAATTTTCTCTAACTCGAACTAATTTGGTTGGCAGTAGCGTTTTTATTTTATTTATGGTTTGTTTTACTCTCTTTTGTTGCTTGAGCTAGTTTGTATATTTTACATGTTATTTTTGTTTATTTTTTTCGGGGAATTACAAATTTGTTTCTTTTTGTTTGCGTAAGTATCAGTTCTATGCATAATTCGGGCTAGATAATAAATGTTGAAATCGATTTCTTTTATTATTATGACAACAAAACGTGTTTTAAAATGATTATCACTTGAAGAAAAATATAAACTTATAAAAGACGTCGAATATGGATTAAAGAAAAAGGAAGCAGCTGATATATATGGTATGCCGGCAAGCATGGTCTCAACAATTTTCAAAAATAAGGAATCAATTATCAACTCGTTTGAATCTGGATTTCGTTTATGTAGTAAAAGAGTATGGACCCAGTCACTTATTTCGGTCAGTCACTCATTTCAGAATATTTTACTTAACTGTAATTTTTTAATTACATATATGAGTACATATGGTTGTTCTTTTACATTCTTAAGTATGTAGTTTTCCATTAGAGGCTATTTTAAATAAAAATACATAGTACAAAACCTTTTATTCTATTTTGACAAAAAATTCTATAGCACGAAGTCTCCGTAAGTCGAAGTTTTTTTTTTGGGATAATGGTGATTCGAGTTATGGATGTTCGACTGTATATAAATTAATTGATGAGAACATATCATAAGCAAACATTCCTCTGGACCGCTCATGTAGGCTTCACTGTATATTCCAATGTAAAGAAAATATCAGTTAGGAAAATAATGAGTTTTCAGTTTCATTATTGCATGCATAAACATTTAACCAAGGAAAATATTCACCAAAAAATCTATTAGTAAACAAAGTTCGTGTCCTAAGTCTTTTGTTTATTTTTCGCACCACTACTAAGGGGATGACCCCTACTTATGCAATGCATTGTATCAGAACTTAGTTAGAGAAAGGGATAAGGTGAAATGATTGATGTTGAAATGTAGGAGTCTTATTTCTTTTAAAACTTTGGTTTTGCGCGTTTTGTTAATTTTTAAAGCAGTCTTACAGCGCCGTTGGTGCTAAGTAGACGCATTAACTTTCTTAAACTTTCTGAGCAGGCATTTTATGAATTGCTAACCGGAGGATGGATGGTTTACATTAGCTTGGAACAGTCCAAAAAAAATTAATAAAATGCCACACTAATGTACATTAGAGAAATTCATGATGTTGATTGGTGACTAGCTCTGACCATGGATCGAACCAAGGATCTGACTCATAGTTTGGTAAGCACTTCAGCCAACATCGCCCTTAGTTAAATAAATAATGTGCACAGAGCCAAAACTGCCTAATAGAATCAATAAGATTTTCTCTATGAAACGCTTTTAGGCTAAGGGGTATCCCAGCAGAAAGAAGCGAAGATTTTTTCGAAGAGATTCCTTATTGTTTTTATGTGGTAAATCTTATTAATTTTTTCAATAAGTAAACCACATAAAATCAAGAAGAAAACTTGTTATTTACAATTTTTTTTACCCAATATCCGGTTTTTTTGGCAACAAAAAAACAATCCATAGAGAAAAACTTCTTGATTCTATTAGGTTTTCATATGAATTGTAAATAAAAGGGATTTCTTATTGATTTTATTAGGTATTCTTATTGTTTTTTTCAATAAGGTTTTCTTCTTGATTTCATTAGGTCGTCTTATTGTTTTTTTCAATAAGGTTTTCTTCTTGATTTTATTAGGTTCCCGTATGATCATGTGTAAATCATCTTCTTAATTTTTTTAATAAGAATATCTTCGTGATTATTAGGTATTCTTATTGTTTTTTTCAATAAGGTTTTCTTCTTGATTTCATTAGGTCGTCCTATTGTTTTTTTCAATAAGGTTTTCTTCTTGATTTTATTAGGTTCCCGTATGATCATGTGTAAATCATCTTCTTAATTTTTTTAATAAGAATATCTTCTTGATTTTATTAGAATTCTTATTGTTTTTTTCAATAAGGTTTTCTTCTTGATTTCATTAGGTCGTCCTATTGTTTTTTTTTTTTTTAATAAGGTTTTCTTCTTGATTTTGTTAGGTTCCCGTATGATCATGTGTAAATCATATTCTTAATTTTTTTAATAAGAATATCTTCTTGATTTTATTAGGTATTCTTATTGTTTTTTTCAATAAGGTTTTCTGCTTGATTTCATTAGGTCGTCCTATTGTTTTTTTCAATAAGGTTTTCTTCTTGATTTTATTAGGTTCCCGTATGATCATGTGTAAATCATCTTCTTAATTTTTTTAATAAGAATATCTTCTTGATTTTATTAGGTATTCTTATTGTTTTTTTCAATAAGGTTTTCTGCTTGATTTCATTAGGTCGTCCTATTGTTTTTTTCAATAAGGTTTTCTTCTTGATTTTATTAGGTTCCCGTATGATCATGTGTAAATCATATTCTTAATTTTTTTAATAAGAATATCTTCTTGATTTTATTAGGTATTCTTATTGTTTTTTTCAATAAGGTTTTCTGCTTGATTTCATTAGGTCGTCCTATTGTTTTTTTCAATAAGGTTTTCTTCTTGATTTTATTAGGTTCCCGTATGATCATGTGTAAATCATATTCTTAATTTTTTTAATAAGAATATCTTCTTGATTTTATTAGGTATTCTTATTGTTTTTTTTAATAAGGTTTTCTGCTTGATTTCATTAGGTCGTCCTATTGTTTTTTTCAATAAGGTTTTCTTCTTGATTTTATTAGGTTCCCGTATGATCATGTGTAAATCATATTCTTAATTTTTTTAATAAGAATATCTTCTTGATTTTATTAGGTATTCTTATTGTTTTTTTCAATAAGGTTTTCTGCTTGATTTCATTAGGTCGTCCTATTGTTTTTTTCAATAAGGTTTTCTTCTTGATTTTATTAGGTTCCCGTATGATCATGTGTAAATCATCTTCTTAATTTTTTTAATAAGAATATCTTCTTGATTTTATTAGGTATTCTTATTGTTTTTTTCAATAAGGTTTTCTGCTTGATTTCATTAGGTCGTCCTATTGTTTTTTTCAATAAGGTTTTCTTCTTGATTTTATTAGGTTCCCGTATGATCATGTGTAAATCATATTCTTAATTTTTTAATAAGAATATCTTCTTGATTTTATTAGGTATTCTTATTGTTTTTTTTTTCAATAAGGTTTTCTTCTTGATTTCATTAGCTTGCTTGTTATTTCATACATATAAATCAACATAGAAACAATTTTTTCATAATTTTTTTGTGCTACAATAAATCATATTCTTAAACTGGCTGCTAACATGTATACTATAGTAAGGCGTAGTAGTGAGGTGGTTAGAGTGCCAATCTACTAAACCGAAGTTCCTTGGTTCAACTCCCTGAATACGTAAGTTTTATAAAAATGTTTTCATCACCCCTCCATCCAGATAATACAAATACATGTTGTAAATAAGCATTCGGGACGTACCATGACGTTCTGATGACATAAAATTTGTATTTCCTAACATCATAACAGAGAAAACAGTGCCTAATAAATACCCAATAAAATAGAACAAATTAATAAGATATCTCTACGAATTTTTTTCAAAAAGGAAGTCTTATTATATTAATAAGGAAAACCTTTTTGAAAAAATCAATAAGAATACCTAATAAAATCAAGAAGAAAACCTTATTGGTTTATTAGGCGCTGTTTTCTCTGTGTAGGTTTTCAGCTTCATTATCTCATGCATAAACATTCAACCCAAAAAGATAAACAACATACATATCTTATTAAACAAAGTTCGTTTTCTAAGTCTTTTGTTTTGCAGTTGATTGGAAAATTTCATCGAGTCACTGAGTTAGGGGCTGTGCACATATTACGTAACGCTCCAAGGGGGGAGGGGGTTAAAGGTTTGTTACGGATTGGAAATTTTGCACTGAAAAATTATTAAATAGCGTTACGTAATATGTGCACAACCCCTTATGCTGAATAATGGCAAGAAAATTTTATCTCTTCAACTATTTCAATTCTCTGGTAACTCTATTTTAAATGAAGATAACCAAATAAAAGTCGTCTAAAAATATATTTATTTTGCAGCTCACAAAAGTCATGTAAAGTCACAACTTTAAAACGAAAAAGTAGCAGTGGCAAACGTTTTATTTTTTTTTTTTCTTTGTTTTTTTTTTTGGTGGGTGCTGTCATTTAACATCTACGACAACAAAAGCAAACAAATATACTGACATCGATACAAACAATAACAATATAACAGCAATAAAAGCATAGAAAACGAGACAGAATCAAATAAAAGTAGAAGAAGGAGAAGAAAAAAAAATCATGCCGCACATGCCTAGACTTTGATAAATACCAAAGCGTTTGAATAATGAAGGCTTTTTGGCGGCTACAAGCGGCATCAATCTGTCAACAAACTCGTATATGCATACACAAGACGAACAACAGGAAAAAGCCCCTTCCTTTAATCAAATAAAACTTCAAATCACATACACATACACAAACACATAAACATACACATTAATATGCACACAGAAATACATATATTCAATTGAATACGAATATTGTGTACACATGAGCAGTATGTATGATGGTGGCAACATGCATCCAACCAATCATTTATAGAAAGGAATGCATACATACACACATACGTTACGTTTTCATTTGATCACATTCATAAAAAGGAACACAAAAAGCTAAAAGACAGCAAAGTGCGCGTGCTGACTCCATATGAGATCGATTGTTTTAGGCTTCTGCACATTTTGTTTATGTCAAAGAAACAAAAATTTTAGTTTTTCGTATGTATGTATGAGTTTGTGTGCGAGTATGTATGTAGGCAGTTTTCTAATCGATCGTATGTTTGGCTTTGTTTTTTTGCTCTTATCTAAAAAACACACTTACAAACTTTGTGAGTTGTTTGAAACTTCAAAAATCGCGTGTCTATTTTTTTTATCAAGTATTTTTTGCTTTTAAAAAAATTTGTGTTATTTTTTTTTACCTTCCTTTGAATGCTACCACAAGCTGCGTTTTCAGGGATACACGACAATTTGTCAGTTAGTTGGTAACATAAATAAAGTTCAAAAGTTGAAATAATTTTGAAAAAAACCACAAAATTACATCGAAAAGTATTTTGAGTGCAACTGCCAAAAAAATTTAATATTTTTATTGTCAAAATAATTTAGACTTTACAAACATTAAAAGACACACATATACACGTTTGTAGTGTAACAAGAATACTATAAATCTTGTTGCATATAAAAATTTTAATTGTAGGGCATTTTGAGATTAAGCTTAACCTAAACTGCTGACTAGTTTTACTTTAAAAGGTTTTATTTGATCTAGTATGACGATTTACCCAAGAGGTTCTTTGTTGACGACAACCAAAAAAAAAAAAAAAATACCATTTACAGTGCCAGTGTGGGTTGCATGCTGTTTGAATTTTCATCAAAACTAGAGACACACAAAAAGCTCCCAAAAAAATAAAACGTTTGCAAAAGCTGCAATCAATTAAACGCAAATACCACGCGTGTTTCATTTTGTCTTTACTTTATCACTGCATAATGCGATGACTTACCTTTAGCAAGGCCGCCTAAAAGTTTTTTTTTCTTTTCCTTCTCTCATTCACTGTTAAATTCTCGATTTGTTTGTCTTAAGCTGTGACAAAGACTGAGTGTGACCACCCAAAATGCTTGTCTTTGGCAAAATTTCTTCATAATCTAGCAAAACAACGTATTTTTTTTTGGCTCTACTAACAACCAGCATTTTTCTTTTCCCTCAACTTTTTCTGTTTTAATTTTCTTTTTCGAACTTTAAAAATACAAAACAAAAAAAATTGTGAAAAGAGCAGAGAAAAAAAAATTATATAAAGAATTAAAGAAAACTGGCATCATGCTTTATTGATGTGACATGTTTTTAGGTTTTCGTGAAGGGGGATTTTTTTTTCTTTTTTCATCTAACAATGATTTCATTTTGATTCGTAACAGAAACATTTTTAATTCGTGCGGTTTTGTTTAATGTTACACCCACGTGAGCTTGTAGGATTTTCTTTAAGAAGACTGTTTTGGTTTTTTTTTCGTTATTATGTAAAGTTTTTTGTTGATTTTTAAAAACGAATTGAAATTAAATTATGTCCTAAAAACCTATAAATGTATCATAAACATTGTGTTAGTTATTATTCACATATCTTGGAATGAAAAATGAAGCCCCAATAAGATTAAAATCTATTTAAAAAATATGTCTACATTTTAAAGATTATAAAACATTAATTTCTCTAAAATAATTAATTAAATGTTTACGAATATGACAGTTAAAGATTAATTTCTATCATTAAACCACTGATACGATTTGAAATATTTTATTTGTACTGTTCAACAACAGCTCTAATTAATCCTTTAGTTGTCGTTATTAATGTATTTTTTTTTTTTTTTTTTTTTTTGAGTCAGCTATAATTTTCGCTAACTCTTTTAAATGTTGTGTGTAAATTATTTACGTATCTTGGAAAAATATCTGATCAGGGAAGTGGCATTTCTTATAAAGAGTGGGGAAATATGCTGATAAAAGTTTTTTTAAGGCCATTGTTCCTGGTGACCGTTCTGCCATCACTGCATTGATATATAAATTAAAATTAAGTTCATCATATTTCTTGGAAATAACTAAACACATTCGCAAATTTAAACTAAACACATTCGTGATTTAGCGGAAAAAAAATTCCGGAATTCTCTTAATTTATCGGGGAAAACCCCGAGAGAGAATAATTCTTATGATAATAACTTTTCAAAATAATACTTCAAAAAGGATTAATCATTTCCCATAAGATCATAAATTTTCCGCAGAATGTGCTTGAAGATTTTGCGAAGGTGGTGAATAAACTAGAAATGGAATGGAGGTTTGTAAGGGAGAGATGCTTGTTGTTGCTGTGCCTCCTGCTGCGAAAAGCGCTTCGATCACGCATGATTTTTGTTCGCAATGTCCCACTTTGGAGCTCTTGTTTTTTACATAAAAGAGTGCTTTTTTCTTTCTAATCATCCAAAATGCGCTAAAATAATGTTTGAATTATCTAAATTATACCTTCGTTTTACTGCGTCCTCTACTAACATACATAATTCATCTGCAGGCAAATACACAAGTTTAAATAATTAAGATAGTGAGAGAGGCAGACAGCATCTAAATGAAATTTTATCTTCCATTCGCTGTTTACTCTATTATTCGTGTCAATTATATGTAAATAGCCGACCATCTTCAACTTGCTTAAAAATAAGTTGAGCGATCTCTCTGCCTTCTTTTTGTGCAGCCTGGGAAGAGCTTCAAAACTGCGCATTTCGAAAGCATAAAATTTTGTTACTGCTTCCAGAAACATAATAATATTATTTTGCTGGGATAACATGTTTTTTTCTTATATTGGTTAAAGTAACTTATCTTTTCAAACTGGTGACCAAACACTCGAAAAGGTGACCAAACGGAAAAAAAATTTCTAGGTGTCAGAGTTTGAATATAAACAATCGGTGTTAGTTTCCAAAAGTTTGAAATTTGAAAACTAAGTTCGGATTTTCAAAATTAAATTCAAAATAAAATTCGAATATTCGAAATTAAATTAAAACATTTTAAATTCAAATTCAGTTTTCGAAATCTATATTGCATTTTCGATATTAATATAAGATTTTCGAAACTCAATTGAAATTTTCGAACTTAACACTATTCTCCGTAATAAACTCTTTAACAGAAAGAAAATAACTTGATGTTTCGTAGAAATCAGAATTTAAATATATGTAAACCTTCGATGTTCATTTCCTAAATCTTGTTTAAAATTTTAAAATTAGGTTCGAATTTTCCAAAATTCAAAATAAATTTCGGATATTCGAAATTAAGTTTAATTAAATTTTTTAAATTTAGATTCAGTTTTCGAAACCTATATTGTATTTTCGAAACTCAATTTAAATTTTCGAAAATAGCACTTTTTTCTCAAAGAGGAGTTTCACATATTCTTTACACATTTCGGTTTTTTTAATGTTCAGTAAATTTTAAAAATGTTATCAAAGGCTCAAGCAACGAAACAGTTATGAAAATGTACTATTTGAAATTAACTAAAATACCCTACAAAGGCATCAATTAAAATATACTCGTATAAATAATTATACATATAAAAAGTATACATATGAAAAGTAATATTATCAGGCTCAAGTTCAGTTTTATTGAATTAATGAAAATTCAAAATTACTAAGAGTTTTTTATGTTGAAAAATATTATTATTTATTTCCAATCAGTTCGTAATAATAATAATAATAATATATATAAATAATTTATTTAATAAAAATTAAATTTGTTTGGTCAACTGTGTTGTTCATCGATTTACTTATTGAAAAGGCTATTTTACACCAAATATCTAAGCTCTTTGTCTTAATTTAGTGCCGGTGTTTGAAGCTTCGAATTTTCGAAATTATTTCCGAATTGCAAAAATTTACTTCGAATTTTTTAAATTATGTTTAAATTTTAGAAACTTAGTTCTATATTTTGTACATGACGTTCCTTCTCAAGTGTACTTAATTCTTGATCATCCGCTTTATACTAAAGTGATCTTCAATAAATGAGTTTAATATTTTACATATTTATGGCCTTACCCACGATATCGTTCCCAGAATTCCTAAACATATAAAAAATTTTGTTTAACTTATTATTCGGTTATTGTGGCCCAATAGCTAAACAACTAAATGAAATGGTTGAAAAGAAGATCGCATGATCAGTTGTTTTTCGTTTTAGATTCAAGCGTTATAGATCGGTTAACCTGGTATGTCAAGCCATTACTATTCTCTATGATATTTTTAATTTTCATTGCATTCGATTGCCACAATTAA
Organism: Lypha dubia; assembly: GCA_947311025.1. Lineage (NCBI taxonomy): Eukaryota > Metazoa > Arthropoda > Insecta > Diptera > Tachinidae > Lypha > Lypha dubia. Next base: position 125,799,189 of record OX371260.1, read on the forward strand.
TATATTTTCTCTGTAGATGTGGAGAACCAACAACCAACTTCTTCGAAAATACTATTAAAATTTAAAACGTAATAAATTAATAAATATTATAATTTTCATAGGCGCATTATATTGTTCACTACAGACCGATTAAATCAAATAGTTAACAATCCATTATGCGTATTAGATGTTGTAAAAGACAAACCACGCCTCGAACGCATAAACAAAATATTGTAACATATTTTTTTTATTTTTTTTTATTTTTTTTACTTCTTGCTAATATTTTTTTCATTCATTGCTGTTGAGCTGAATTGTGATAAATTTTGTTGGTGCTTATTATTTTTTTGTTTTGTTTTCTTAGTCTCAGACATTTTGCAACACGCATACTCAGTATGACAAATTGTGTAAATACATGAGATAGTGGAACTTTTTGAAAAATATTTTTTGTTAAAATATATATTTTTTTTTTTGTGTGTGTGTTTGTTTCTGAATAAGATTTCTGGTGTTGTTTAACAGTTTGGTGTCACTTACTAACTAACTTACACAGATTGTGTTGCACAAATATCGAGCGTATCTAATATCAGTGTTTGTCCATCTATTTGTCCACCTTTCTGTCTGTTTGGTTTATTTATTTTTGTTTGTATGAATGAATGAATATTTTTTAGATTTTTATTACTATTTTGTTGTCATATTTTATTTTATCAACGTAATTTTAGCAACCATGTTTGTTAAGTGTATATCATGCAAATGATTTTTAAGTTTAAGAGATCAGTATATTTAGGTTACAAGTGAAAAAAAAAATGCAACAAAAAAATTAACGTACACAAGATGACAAATTAAATTAATTTAAATAAGCTGAGGTAAAAAGTTGGACTTTGTTTAATATATGCTGCACCGACCCGAACTGCGCAATTTTTAATCTCTGCATCCTTTCTAATGAAACTAAATTTTGAGATCATTAGCTGTTTGGTGTTTAGTATAGATGAAAATTATTTTCATAATAAAATGTTTGCAATAGAATCATAACTACTATTTACACACAAAAAGAAACTGGTACTAAATTTTATCATTTTAGGATTACTTTGAGTACAAGTTGTGATTAAAAATATTAATGCAAAATCGCCGTGTGGTCAGGTCCACTTGCCCCCCACAACAGCACGCACATCACACGAAATTTAAGCCTTGGTAAAAGTCGCACAAGACTATTAGTACCAGAGTTAGTTCATTTGGTCACTGGTGTATTGCAACCGATGCCAGAAAGATGGGTCTAAGTTACAACAACTTCTATAGAATTCGTAATGATGACGTGGAAAACATAACACTTCTCCATCTTCTTTGTAAAATTCAGGCGCTAAAAAGCATAGAGACTACAACACTAAAAATAAATAAACTAAAATTTTGGAAATTTCACTTCATTTGAGTTGTCGTATGGCGCCAATGCCGTTTTTTTAAAGAAACTCAGTAAAGTTTTCCTTGATGTTAGGAAATACAAATTTCGTCTTTAACAGGAAATTTTTAATAAAATCTAAAAAAATATTTACTAAAAACTAGACCAATGTTCATGTCAAAATTAGTAAAAATTTCGTCATCATCTTGCTGCGCATTTTTCATTTCCTTGTTTTACCTTCTTCTGAAACGGCCATCTGCTAGCCCAAGCACTTGATGTCCATCAGAGCGCTTGAACGTCCGGAATGCTTATTTGCAACTTGAAGTAACATTATAAAAATTTTATTTATATATTTTATTTCATTATAAGAAATTTTTATTTGATTAAAAGCAAAATGCTACATACTAATAAAGTGAAAATTATATATAGAAATATTCTTATTAAAATTTAGTACATGTCTTTTTTTAATGTGTTATTAAAGAAATTTATGATGGTGATGACTTTCCCTCCTTTGAATCCAGAACTTAAATCAATTTTTGCTTACGACTACTGTATAAGTTTTTATGTTGAGGTGGAAGACGAAACAGTTTTTCATTTTCTGTGTCAAATAGCATAAAGACTACTATTCTGGGCTCTAACACTCTGACAGATATATACAGTGTACCAAACATATCGATATGAGGATAGAATCTCCTTCTTCATACGATCAGGATGATTTGACGTGGTGAATGGGCCCCTGCAACGGACCTAAATGCGTCATTTCTTAGGCTGTGATGATTAGGGATTGATTCAAGTATGTGATAGGATTGATTTTTACCTAAAATGTTTTTTGCTTTCAATTGGATGAATTATGATGTTGGACGTGGATTCATGCATCCATTCTAAAGCTGTGAAATTTTCTTTTTAATCTATTTTCTTTTGGGGGTCCCAATAATTTTAAGACGATTTAAAACCGCATTTGGAATGTTTTTTTAATGATATTCTACATTTGCTTTTGTTGATATTTGTTGCAAGTCGACTCTTCAATATTATAATCAGGGTTTAAAATTAGTTTTTTTATTTTTATTTATTTATACTAGCGACTAGTGAGAAAATATGATCCGTTTCTATTTTTGATAGTAGAGAAACTAAAAATATTTACGTGATAACAAATCCAGTTTTCTAAAAAAAATTTTGTACTTGACAACTAGTAAAATTTTTTACTGGCACACAAAATGAAAATAAATTCTCTGTAATATATTATTCAGCAACAATTTCTTGTCAATGAAAACTGGCCATCCACACAAAAATGCATAAACAATAAAATATATGCCAAACCAACCAAACACAACTTCGACTAGAGTTGACAAACATGTCGATCTTACAATGACTAGTATTTAAAAATTTTTCTCCTTGAATCAACAACCAGCAACCTAAAAAATTTTTCAAAATATGCATTGAAAATTGCAACTTCAAAGAATTTTCAACGACTTCAGATATGTATGTACATACATCTGTACATTTTACATACTATGTATGTTGATATACACAAGTTGGTACACAAACCTACATACACACATACTTAAATACATACATACATTCATACAAGCATTTATGCATACATCCATACACACATGAAATCTCGTACACGATTTTTATTAAACACATCAAAATAAGACTCTCAGCTGCTCACAACAAGTAAACATTCATAAAGCAAATGTTGATTGTTAAAAATTCTTGAAATCTGCAATTATCAAGGCATATTTTGAAAAAATTTTTGGGTTGCTGGTTGTTGATTCAAGGAGAAAAATTTTTAAATACTAGTCATTGTAAGATCGGCATGTTTGTCAACTCTAGTCGAAGTTGTGTTTGGTTGGATTTGCATATATTTTATTGTTTGGTATTTCTTATAGCGACATTTTGTATGAAAAGGTTATTTTGTATATGTGTGTTTTTGCATTTTTGTGTGGATGGCCAGTTTTCATTGACAAGAAATTATTGCTGAACAATATATTACAGAGAATATATTTTCATTTTGTGTGCCAGTAAAAAATTTTACTAGTTGTCAAGTACAAATTTTTTTTAGAAAACTGGAAATTTATTTGTTATCAGGTAAATATTTTTCTAGTTTTCACATAAAATTATGGAATATGAGGGGAATTTTTACTAAATATATTAGTTTTTTTTTAACCCTGATTATAATGTCATGTATGCGAAAATCGCATGTAAAGTATATTCAAAAAATTTTGTAGTTAATTTGTGCTCATGAGTGTGATGCAAAATTTGCTAAAAAACAAAATGAAAACAAAACAAAGTCTCAAACAATTAAAATCAACATAATCTTTAAGTTATTTTAAATGATTTGTTGCCATCTCCAAGCTAATGTTTAACTTTATGATCATTTTGTTTTATATATTTTTGTTTTAATTACAAAACAAACAAAATAAAACAAAAAAAACAAACGTATTTTGTCTCCCAATTAAGCGCTGATGATAAATGTATATAATTTTTCTAAATGCTTGTAATTACGGAAAAGGTATCATTAAGAACAATTTTTATCGTACCCTTTTTATCGTTTTCTCTTGATCGTATCATAAAATCGTTTTGCTACTGTTTTCATGTTAAACAGCATTTAAATTAATTAACGTTTTAAAAACGAAGAAAATAAAATTTATACGAGTATTAAGAAAAAGCAGTTTTTTAATTACGATTGTTTTTTTTTTTTTTGTATTTTTTTATAAATCGTATTTTGCTTATTTAATAAAAGAATGCTATCACATATATAATTGAATTTTTGTCGTCTTACTATAAATCCTTTGTTAAGCCAGAGGGTAAATAAAAATACCTTAATGGATGAGGTGTTGAGTTTAAGGTTTCGTTAGCCGACCTTTGCTGCATCAGTATCCTACCGTTTTGTGTTTTGTTAATTTCGATTTAAAAAGGATAAAGTAAATATTTTCAAGGAAGAACAGCAATATTTCCCTCCCTCTCTCTCTCTCTCTTCACTTAGATATTTCCTTCCTTCTCTTATGGAAATCTCAATTAATAATTATTAAAAATTGGAATGAGGAATTAATTCCTCTATTCGGGCAACCTAAAAAAAAGTGATTGCGTTTTATGAATCTGTTGTCAGAAATTAATTTTTTCTTTGATTTCCGTTTTCTTAGTTTGACTTTTCTTAGTGAGGGCTGTTAGGCATTAAAAAATCAGCTATTTGTAGTATTTAACACCAACGAATAAACACATAAAACGTTGTCTGTTAATTTTATTAATGATAATACCTTTTTATAAATTCTTTAATTTTTGGGTTCGTCTTACTTTTATCCAGAGAAGGAAGCAATTTCTTTCGTCACCAGCTGGTCTACAGTAAGTAATACAAATCAAGATAACAACTATATTATATATTATTATTAATATTTATATCCGCACAAAAACACAAATGTGAAAATAAGGACCAAGTTCTTGATAGGTACAATTCTATCTCATTTCTAGGCCACCTGTAAGCTTGGCAATATTTTTCCAAGAATTCTTTTACATATTAGAAAGGCAAAAAAATTTTGCCAAGCTTACAGGTTGCCTCGAAATGAGATGGAATTGTACCTATCATGAACTTGGTCTATATTTTGATCTCAGTACTTTTTACGGCCGAAATATTTTAGATAGGAACTTGGCCTTATTTTAACATATGTATGTGTTTTTGTGCGGATATCACTTCTTTTTTCTAACTTGTTTTTGGTTAAATATTTATGTGTATTGCTTATCTTGGCCTACCTGTGTGCGAAATTTCAGCTTACTAGCTATACTGGAAGTGTCCTATACAAAGAAGGGGTATCATAGTCGCCCCATATGAAAAGTGCCCTCTTAAAAATCATTTTCGTTAATTTATCACCAAATTTCAGCTTTCTATCTCTACTGGAAGTAGTCGCCCCGGGTGGAAAATGCCCGTTTTCAGATTTTTCTGGTTAATTTCTCACCAAGACCTACCTGTGCACCGAGTTTCAGCTCTCTAGCCCAATAATATTAATGAGTCAGTGAGTCAGTGAGTGAGTCAGTGAGTGAATATGTACTAAAATATGGACTTTTCACACCTTAATATCTCGGGAAGCTTTTACAGTAGAACTTAGAAAAATAACCTGTGTGGTTACCTCTTTAGGGAGACCTTATGTTTTAAGATTGATTATATTATGAACAAGAGGAGCAAAGTTTGGCCGAACTTCAATTCCTTCAAAACCTGTCTCACAAATCTAGTTTTTCTCTTCATTCCTAAAAAAAACTTTAGTTTTCGCAAAACAAAAACCAAAAATCTTCAGTACCATAAACATGTGTTAAAATAACACAAACTGCACCTTTAGCCAGCCAATACCACTCTAGATAAATGCCAAAAATTTCCCCTATTACAAAAATTATTGAGACAAATAAAAACCAATTGACCTTCAGTACAAGCTAAAGTTAACAATTGAAAAGAATATAAATGCAAACCAGACATGCCTAAAATTCTTTTCTCACGATTAAATTTAACACTTTATTTTTACTTGAGAAAAAAAAAACACAAAACTCCAACTACTGCGCACACACACAATCAAAATGATATAAAAATTTAATAAAAAACAAAACTTTTAAAACAAAAATATTATAATTAATGAACAAAATATCAACAACAACAAAAACAGCTTCTGAAATTTAGCAGAGCAAAAACAAACAAAAAAAAAAAGCCATTTAAAATGCGAGCATAAAGAAACACAAGCAAGAAAAAACGGCCGAACAAAATTATTGCATGCAATGCGGTCTTAACATTTTAAATAAAAATCATAATTTTGTTTGTGCAAATTGCGAAAAAAAATCATTTAAAAAAATGGTTTATAACTTAATAATTTCGCTACTGTCTGTCATTTATCATCGGAAATTTTAACAATTGTTTACACAGAGAGAGAGAGAGAGAGAGAGAAATTTAAGGCAAATTAAAAACACCTAAAACTACATGACAACATTTAGCCAAAAGCACAATTAAGCACAAACAGATTTTCCTATTTGAGTAGTCATGACAACCGTTAAAATTATGGCTGTAAATGTTAAAAAAAGTACCTTTAAAATTTACTTCTTATTTTTAATAAACTGATGTCACATTAAATTTAAACTTTTTAGTTGCAAAGTTAAAACAAATTGCAAGTGAAGTAAACGCTTCCTAAAATCATAAATTTAAATAAACGTGCACGTTACCAAGCACCTGATCGCCACAAACTTTTGCTACTCGACACTTAAAAATTACATATAAATGAAACTGAAAACCTCGAGGATGTTGTTGTGAAATCATTGCACGCATATCTGCAAGTGTTTAAAAAAAAACTGACCTAAAATTACACATTTAATGTGACGTATGTATAACGTTGTTTGCCATTATATGACAAAAAAACAAAAACAACAAGCAGCAACAGATCTCTGTAGAAGTTTAACTCATTTCACGTTTGTCGCTTAGGTCTTTTGATTTTTTTTCCCCTTTCGTTTTTGTCAAAACAAAACTACCAACAATTTTATGTGTGCTTTATGACAGTGCGTGTTAAACTTCAGGATTTCTTTTTGTTTTGTGTGTAGGATTTTATTTAATTTATTATTTTTTTTTTTTTAAATTTCACGAAAGATCGTATTAAGTTGCAAACACAATTTTCTGCACATAATTATCTAAAATAGTGCAACGCATATAAAATGCCTCATTATTATATTTATTTCATATTTAACGCCTGCTATAAAAGTTTTTTTATTTTTATTAAATTTGTCCATTAAAGTGGGGGCGATAATATTGTTGCCGTATGTAATAAAGCAAAGAAGCATGGCTCAATCCACAAATCAAATCTGTATAAATAAAAATGAAATGATGTTCGTTGCTAAGCGCATCACTCGAGAACGGCTGGACCGATTTTGATAATATTTTCTGTTTATGGTCTGAAATAATCCGAGGATGGTTTTTACGAAAAAAAAAAAGTTGGAAAATTTTCCCGGAAATTTAGAAAATTTGGAAAAATATAATTTGTGGTTTTCTATTGAAATTGTCGGGTCAGCTAGTTTTAAATAAAAATTTATTAATTTATAGATCCCAGTATGGTTTTGGGAGAAATCCATGGCTAGTGCTACCCTAATTATGGGCTCTCTACAGTTTATTTCTAGTAAGTCTCTCTTTCCCATGCTGATTTGTTTACTTACAGACTTACTAATCAATTGGCTCGTCCTGAGCGCAGCAATGCACTTACGTGCCACTACTGCATGGCACAACAGATATTGGAGCCATGCCAGCCCCATTCAATTCTGGTCAACATGCACGATCTTTTTGACTAGACAACTAATACAGAATTCTGCCGAACGGATGATCAGAATTTGACAGGAGGAGTCCCGCACATCCTAGAGTATTTCAATTTATACATGGATGGTTGCAGGAGGGAGGTTAAAGTTCCCAGCAAAAATTACTGCTTCGCCGTAAGCACGGTTGTAAGGGAATATCAGGTAATATTAGCTTACAAACCTGCTTACGTATGGCATGATATTTGTTCGCGATGTCCCACTTTGGAGCATTTCGTTTTAAGTGCTTATTTCAGAGCAGTGAGTATGAAGTAAATTCATGGAACGAAAACAATATCAAACATTCGTGTCTGTCGTCTTATTATGTTCGTTACACTTCGTAAAATTTAAAATTTTAATCATTTCCTTACAATAGTGCTTTCTAGTATGCACTAGTGTAAGGCTAGTGTGTTTTTTGTTTCATTGATTAAATAAAGTTATCAAAAAATTTTACATTTTCTGCCATACATTTCTGCATTTGTTAAGATAATACATATGTGCTTAGTACGAAGCACGTTCTTAAGGCAGAAAAAGTATGTACTCCTTTCAAAAACTTGATTATTTTTTGCTGGGTTAGGAGGAGTTATTTTTAGCGAGAGTGTGGAAGTCAGAATCTCATTTAGGCTTCCAAACAATTGTAGTGCTATTTAGGCAAAAGTATCTATCCTACATAAGATGGTTAACTGGCTTCGTCATCACAGGATATTCGTTAGGAATATTATAATTTATACTGGAAAAAAATTAGGTCCTTAACAGAAATTTATTCAACATCCATCCTAGTCCAGAAATGATGGGTGTTCCTAAAGGCCGTGCTTCACTTTTATACAATCGTACGATTCATTCACAGGAAAATTTTATAAAAATTTTACCAACATACTTTAAAAAATTGTTTCAAAATGGTGCTGTAGGTGCAACACTATCATACAGAACTGATGCCGAAACATCTGTTTGTTATATTAGAAAACAATTACATCCCCTCAAGATAAGGTAACAATTCTCAAATGGTTGACAATAAGTACTCCTTTGATGGCATGAAAACTATAATTTTATGAAAATTTTCATAAATTTATACAAATCGCACGATTTGCCAAAATATATCACACACTTTCAATTTGGCTTACACTACCATACTTTTTCCGCACAAATCTTATACATGGCAGATCACACGATTGTGTAGTACAGTGAAGCACGGTTTTAAGGAAATAGCAAGACAAACAAACATCACCCTTGTTTGGGTGCCGGGACATGGGATCAGCACCATCGCTTACTTACTGGCGAAACGGGGATGTATCAATGTAGAAGACAGACAGCGTCAACTTCTGTGGGGTGCAACTTACCGTCCAAAAGCAGCAAATTGTCAACATTTTTTGGGATTTGCCCAGAATAGATGGCCCACTTTTAGGACATCAGGACTAATCTGGCCTATACTAGACCTAATCCGTACCAGAAGCCCTTTACATTTCTTCAAGAGATCTTGTTGCAGTGATCACGAATCACAGGAATCTTTAAACCACGCAAAGTTAGAGGAATTAACGTCCTATAAATTCTATTGAAGCTGCCTAAATGAGGAAAAGACGATGGAGCCATTCTCCCACTTATTCTGTTTTTCTGTCCTTCTCTGGAAATTAAAGGTTTTCATCTACTTGTATGAACGTTTTTCTCACTTTCATGCCGCATTTAAAATTTCCACGCAAATTACAACTTAATAGCATTTAATTTATTCTTAATTAATGGTTTCATTTCATCACAAAAAGCACTTGATACAACTTAAAAAATAAAAAAAAAAAAACAAAAAGATAACACCAACACGTACATCATTACGAACACATACAATGCAAACTAACTGACAGACAAGTTGTTAATTTATGAACCAGTTTAAATATTACATAACAAGGTCAAAATCTATATCGCATTCAACAGCTCTAAAGTAGAACACTCAAAGTCACACAACTGAAAACAAGGTTAATAATGGCCTATAAAAACTAAAATACAAAATAAAAAGGATTTGTAGTATAAAATTAAAATGCATAGAGGGTGTATATGACAGTGTAGTTTTTGTGTTATCAATCAACTTGAACTTAACAAGGAGAGCGGTTAAGAGAAAAACCAGTAGTAAATTATCTTGGTGTGAAAATCTGAGAAAAATTAATAATTTTTGAAAAGCAAATAAAAGACTTAAGACACAAAAATATATTCTTCACAAATTTTATTTTCTCCATCTCTGTTTAATGTTAACAAGAAAATTACTTAATAACTTTATATATAATTATTTTTAATAAAAATTATTCATGTTGAGAATTTAGAAGAAAAAAAAACCAAAAACAGCTACACCAGTTATCTTCAAGTGACCCCAAGAAATAACTTAACATTTTCATAACAAGCTGCAGTATTTAAGCCGAAGGGCAGCAGGAACACCAATCAACATATTGCCGCCGCATTTAAGGCACATACATAAGTCAAACAGCACATTATGTCCAACTAAAATTTAAATAATTTCTGTAGCCCAGAAAAACAAAAACTTATAATTTTCGTTAAAAAAAAAAATGTGTATGTATTCAAAATGCATAAATTACATGAAGAAACCTTAAAAAATTTCACATTTTATGTCGAAGTTAAAAAACACAACGCCAAAAAAGATATTTATGAGTAACTTAAATCAATTGCGGTTGTCGTTATGGCAGCGATCGTTACGATAACAGAAGAATGTCGTTAAAATTTAGCATTTCATTTATAGAAGAAAACAAAATAATATGAAAGACATTTAATTTAAATGTAAAGAAAATCTAAAGTGTTCAATTACACCGATTGTACCAAGAATATATTATTAACGCTCACATCAAATGCGGCCACTTCAACCACCACAAGGTTTCTATTTGTATTGATATTGTTGAATAAATAAAAATAAATAATACGATGTTTCAGCAAAAGTTCTCACACCGGTATTTTTCTTTTCTAAGAAATTTAGAAAAATTATTACATTTAAATTATTTGTTCAGCTTACGTTCTCAGGATATAAAATAGCAAGTAAACTTTTATGTATATTTTTCTTTCATTTAATTTTTATTTTCTTTATATTTCAATCAACACCGTTGATCATCTTCAGGGGATCAAAAATATAAAAAATATACATTTGTTATGCGTTAGCTATATTCTGCATTTAATTGGTTGCTAAATACCACAAAAAACACCACAAATTCTTGAATCATTTGCTCATGCATGTTTATCATTTTTAAGAAGTTGCATATTACTTGGGAGAAAATATGAAACTATTTCAAAAATTTGTTTTAAATACACACGCAAAGAAAAAACATGGTTGATGGAATCATAATCGCAAACTATCATTTCATGTTCAGATACATGATTGAGTTTACTATATTTTGCAGCTTTCATCCAAGGAACATAATATGTGCTTCATAAATTTCCCTCTGACAATACCATTGTATGAACATAGTATGCTCTGCAAACGCTAAGAAATTTGAGCGCAGTATAGTAACTATGAAAATGTTTTTTTCCGGTTTTATGTAAACAATTTGACATTTTGCTTAGATAAAAGAAAAATGCACACACGAATACTTATTAAATTAAATCAAATTATGTTTTTGATAAATATTTTTTTTATATTTAACGAATACACTTTTCTGGATAAATTAAATTTCATAAAATTCAAAATAATTAACTTTTTCATCGGCATATTTATGTAAAATCCATCTGCCATATTTTGCAGTTCCGTAGTATTTTTTTCGTCATGCATTCAAAGAAATATACATTCGTATATTTAATTCACTCCATTTATGTTGATGTTGAATATTTCAGGTGCACTTTTATTTTGTTGTAAAATTTAATAACTTTCATCGTATAATTATAATTGTAACATTAATTTTTTCACTTCACATCTCCTCGTCTTTAATTTTAAATAAACTTTAATTATTCTCATTTGCAAAAGATACTCTTGTAGCAGCGAAAATACTTTATTTGATAAATTCAATTTTTATGGGATGAAACCAAGAATGATTATTTACTTTATTGTTGCATCCAATATTTTAATGATCGAAGAATGTTTGATGCAACCGTTTTTGTTGTGGCAGATATACATACTTAGTTGCCATGAACATTTTGCAATCATGTCTTTTCTCTGCGTGCGTAAGTAGAATTCAAGAATTTTTGCAATTTCTTTTTCATTACAATTTTTACATGATTATACAAGTTTTGGTTATTACAAAAAATTTCTTGGGCTCTTGGATTAGTATCCAGTTTTTTAAGTGATAAAAACGAAGAAACGATCGCTGGTGAAATGTGTAGCGGCCTAGAAATCAGTTTACTAATACCTTCTGCAAGTCTGGTTGGCAATAGACCCTTGTCACATTTCCCATCCTAGTTTTCAAATAAAAATATACCTTATGTATCTATTTTGTAAGCCGATATATATGTATGTGTTTTAAGTTTCATCAATATAAGTTCGATGGTTTTAAAGGGTGTGGAAGCTCCTCAATATCATCCTCGCGATCCTAGTTTCCAACGAAATATAATGCCTATGTGTTTTTTTTTTATTCCAATCTATATGTTTTATAAGTTTCATCGAAATCGGTTGGATAAGGGGGAGAATTTTAGCTTCCCCTGTCAGCATCCTGGACTTAAGCTACGTTCACATTTATTAAATGTTTCTCCAAAAAAACGTACCAACTAGTTTTGCTTAGTGATAATGTCATTTAACTTGGTTTTTATATTACAAAATAAAATTAATTATTCTACAAAACATTATTATTTTTATATTATTATTATTACGAATAAACATAATTACTTTTCATATGTACACAAAACAGTATTTTTATACAGTTTTTAAAAAAATACGAACCCATAATTAAAAAATATTGGAATTAAATAAAATAAATTATTAGTCTCTTTCTTGGCTACGTTTTTTTTTTTTTTGATAAATATTTGATAAATGTGAATGTAGCTTTAGTTTTGAAAATGCATGTATCCAAAGTGTCCTCATAGACACGGATCTATGTGTAACAAAAAAAGTTGTTTGTGCTTTCGAACTGTGAATGGGCGGTCAGATGGTTTGAAGGCGTGACATTTAGAATGGAAGCCTATTTTTGTATGTACTTAAGGTATTGTTTTTTACTTTACAGACCTTTGCCATAATACTACCGTGCTAAAACGATCATAAATATTTCCTTCGCCCCTTACCCTTATTCTAATGTTGTTTTCTTTACTACACACAAAATGGCACCCTGTTGAAAAGTACTTGTACAAAATGCCTTGTCAGCCCTGTAATAATGCAAATTGTTATTTCACTAGAACAACACACAACTTATGAAAAAGTGGAACGCCCTGTTTTTAACAGCTGACAGCTAAGTTTTACAGGGCACTATCAACACTGTCTACTTGTACGGGACATAAAGTGCAATGCCTTCTACCATTAATGAGGGCGATTTTTTTAGAATCAAACATACTGCCCTTTTAGAGAGAAAAACATTTTTAAGAAACGAATACCAAAGTACATTTTATGCAAGGAAATGTACCATTTTTTTTTGTAGAAAAGAACACACCATAAACATTTCGATGGGACAAAAAAATATTCTATGTCCGAGTCGAGTCGAGTGTTCAGTCTAAATTTTGCTGAAAAAGTTTTGAAATATCGTACACTACAACTCGAAAATTTTTCAAAATTCTTTTTATTTCTAAAACTCTTTAGAGATTTAATCTGTAACGACCTTGAAAGTTTATTTTCTATTTCCGCCTTTCTTTTAATTCTGTTCCTGTTTTAATTTTTTTTTTTTGCGTTACTTGCGTTGCTGTATTTTTTCTGTTCTGAAAATTTCTGATTTTTGAGTTGTGAGTATTTATGATTTAGTGCGCAGTAATTTCATTACATTAAAAAAAAAATCATTAAAATCTATTTAGAAGTTTAGAGGGTATAGGGTATATATATATATTAGAGTGCAAAAAAATATTTACCGAGTGTACTGCAAAGTGTTTTGTGAAAATCATTTTATAAAACGGCTCAAACAAAAAATCCCAGATAAATTTCAATGCGGTTGTATAGCTAAATGTGCCCCAAATCCGATCCCCAGCTCTCATTCATATCTGTTTAGAAGTTTAGAGGGTATACTCTTTAGAGTGCAAAAAAAAATATTCACCGAGTGTACTGCAGTCATCCACTAGATAATCCATATTTCTAAAATTTTGGTAAATCGAGTATATTTTGGTAAAACTGAAACTGTTAGATGTACCAAATATAGGGGATTGTAGAGGACCACTTCGTCCACAACTCCCAATGATTTTTTTACGCCCACGTTGACTCCTTCCTAAAAAAAATACGTTTTTAGTGTACTCGCTATGATTTTTATATGTCTACAGAGCACTGTTAACCCGCGAACAGAGCTCTGTTAAATTCTGTGGTTCATGTCTAGGGTTTTATATTTTAAACTTTAACTTCCCGGCATGTAGTGAAAAATTAAGATGAATCAATAAATACTTTTCCAATAAAATATATAAATAAATTTATATACTAACACATACATACATACCAATGAAATTCTAAACGCTTAAATATGTAATTTATAGAGACAACACGCTGTTTTAACAATGTTTTATGGTTATTTTATTGGGAACATCCTCCGAAAATAAAAAAAAAACTTGCCATAATAAATACCATGGAAAATATTGACTCCTTTAAAAGAAGAAAACTAAGAAGACTTTAAGTAACTTTTCAGTTGTCCTTAATGTATCGACATGTGTTATAGCTGCCGTTTATTGTTGGTGTTTCAATTTAAATTTTTTAATATATTATTTTTTTTTTTTCCTGACTGCTTCTTACGATTATGAATAACCAAAAAAAAAAGAAAAAACACGGCATGAGGATGTCGTGAATACTGCCGAAACACTATAATTAATCAATTTTCTTTGTAACGTATTAGTGACAACTTCAGTGATCTTAACATGCAGCCAAAGGAGGCAACCGGTCACCAACCAGCACAAAAACAATTCAATACATAACGGCCAGAGCTGTAAACAACTGCAATCAATTGCTATTGAAATCAAAGTGAATACAAACAACCAATAATTTCACATTATAAAATTAAATGTTATCAAGATCGGATTTCTTTGTGATGGCTATCATTTTGAAATGATTTTCGATTACAATAAAATTGTTGTTGAAATCATGCGAATTCAATTTATATAGAGTGAAGGTACAACTCGTAATCTCGCAGTTTTCACTAGAATCTTAATTCGGCGAAATCAAAAATAAAGAACTTGGAATAAAATGCGTCGGTCGCGAAAAAAAAAAACCAAATTCGGCAGAATTTTTTATTATTGATTAAAAATCGCTAAAACTGTAAAGTATGCAAAAAAAATCTGTAAAAATCGCGAATAAGACGAAAATTTGGAAAATCTTGCAAAACTTCAATATTCAATATTGATTAAAAACACCTCAAAATTTAAGAAAGCTAAAAACTTTGGAAAAATTATAGATGTTCCATAAAATTGCAAAATTTTAAAAAATGTAAAATATGCTGAAAATATCGCGAAAGTTGCGAAAATTTAGCCAAACTGACTAAAAATTTTAAATTTGCAAACAAAAACACATCGAAATTATGTTGAGACTCAAAAATGACAGAAAGAAGAGAAAAACAAAGTAAACGATTTTATGGAAGTTAAAGATTTTCCAAAAGGCGGGTCCGTTATAGTAAATATAAATTTAATGTCTGACTTAATCTTTGATTGAAATTACGGGATTTGATTGTAATAAAATATGATTGCAATAAATTAATGAAAGAGTTCATTTCCAAATCGAAATTTATTCAATAACTTTTGCCGTATTGATTTTATGATTTCAAATTGAATGGAAAAAAAATACAATTCACGATTTTGAATGCAATAAAAAAATAAGTAATTATTAATATAGAATTAGTTGATTGCAATTAAAACGATTGCACTCTTTTCCAGCTCTGATCATGTATAGAAGTGAAATAATACTACGAGGGCTGGGTGAGGTTCTCATTTGCAAGTCAATGGTTCGGTTGCTAAATGCTTTTTGTTTTTTTTTTTTGTAAATTAGCTGGGAGTGAGCTCCTCGTACTAACAACAACAAAAGTTGTTTCTATGTTAATGTTGTTGCTGCCTTCAATATTTCTGTAAAAAATACACATAATAAATTATATTCGCGCTGAGTTAAAAACAATATTACCGGTCAACTGAAATTTTTAATGTTGTTGTCGTTGTTTGCCTTAAGTCTGGCTACGAACTTTACCTAAAAGTTTATTGAAAATAAAAATAATAATAAATATTGTACGGCCTACATTTCTGTTGTGGTTGTTCCTTGTATCTCTCTTTCTGTGGTTCCCTGTTTTTGTCAATATTTCTTAATATCTCGTGTATATTTCGTTGGTTTGGTGTTTCATCTTCTTTTTAAATTTTTAATTTATGTAAACACTATGTTGATTATATTTTGAATTATGATCATGTGCAGCTTTTTAGTTTTGTTTTTTTTTTTTTTTTTTTTTTTTCTTAACGATGTTTGCAACTTCTCAATTCAAGTATGAACAAAAATTCTTTTCCTTCTTCGCAATTTTTTATTATCATCCTCATTATCTGCATGATGATACATATGATGTCTCTATTATTTTTAGTTTTTTTTATATATATTTCTTTAATTTTATAAATAATATAAAACTAAAAAAATTACTCAGTATTCCTACTGATCGTGTGGCACATCTTTATGCTCCTAAAACTTTTTTGCAATGGCGTATTTTTTGATCGCGATGCCGACGTTTCTTATCTTTTGCAGTTGAAAATTAAAAAGTATCGTGCGTATAATTATAAGTTCATAAAAGTATTTAAGAAATTTTAATGTTGTAAATAAGATGCACGTATATTTGAAAAAAAAAAGGTGTTTTTGCTGAAATGTGTCTAAAGCAAATAAAAAATGATTTATGATATGGTTTGTATGTTTTGAATGTTTTTAAATGGTAGATTTAATTTTATTACGTAAAAAAGTGGCTCTAAGCATACCGTTTAATTTCATTTAATAGTAAAAGATAAACTTTTATGAGAAGTTGTACTCACACCAGTCTGGATGAGGAGAAAATAATTTAAAACAGTTTTTTATCTTTAAGCCTAACAAAATTCCAAATAGATTAGTTAACATCAAACCAATAACTTCATTTTTAATATATAAACATACACAAAATATAGTTCTATAATTTGTAAAAGACTGCTATCGCAGTTCCGCGTTTTTTTTTCAGATGATCGCAGAGGCTCTCAATAGAGAACTCAAAATCAGCATATTTCTAATATTTTCAGCATAGAAATGTTTTTTTTTTTTCTTTCAATTCTCTAAGACTATTTTATCGTTTTGGAATTATACGTATCATAACGATTGTAGAATTCTCATGTACAGTAAGATCCAGCTCATCAACCTTTAGTAGGTGACTAATGTTTAGACGGAACTAAGCAAATTCTAATTGAAATCAAAAATTTGTTTATTTATTACACTCAACCAAAAAAGCATTTAAATTCAAGGAAAAAATTCATTGATTCAACGAATTTATTCCTTATTTTTGACCCAAGAAACGGGATCTTTGAATTCAACGTACGGCAATCATTGGCTTGTTGAATTCAACGTA
Organism: Lypha dubia; assembly: GCA_947311025.1. Lineage (NCBI taxonomy): Eukaryota > Metazoa > Arthropoda > Insecta > Diptera > Tachinidae > Lypha > Lypha dubia. The sequence continues at coordinate 125,816,493 of OX371260.1, forward strand.
CCAGTTCGTTAAAGTTAAGAAACCATACTTTTTTTTTTTTTTGTTTTTAATTAGGACCAGCACTCAGGCGATGACCCCTACGTATGCAGTGCACTGTGCCGGAACTCAGAGAAAGGGTAGAGTAGAGAAAATAGATGTTTAAAATTTAGAAGTCTTAACTCTTTCGCAACTCTTCTTTGCGCGTTATGTTAATTTGTTTTAAGGCAGTGTTGAGGCGCCTCCGGTGTTAATTAGACGCATTAACTTTGTTAAGTTGTATTAGCAGGCATATTATTAATTGTTTTATTTCGCCGATGGAGGAGGGCGCTTTTGTGCACATTAGCTTTGAACAGCATCAAGCGCTGTCGGAACAGTTTTTTTAGCGATCAGTGCTATGCCTTCATCACTTAAATAGTCCGACAACAATTAATACAATGTCTCACTAATGTACATTAGAGAAATTAATGTTGTTGATTGATTTGCTCTGGCCAGGGTTTGAACCCAGGTCTCAAGTCATTGTTTGTTTAGTAGTCAACGCGCTAACCACTTCAGCTAACACCACCCTCAAATTTAAGAAACCTATTCCTTGATCCAATTTTATCTATGAATTTTAACCCAAATTTAAAAAAAATATGTATTAATTATATAAAATATTACATTTATTCGAGCAAATACTCAAGAATTTATATATTTAAAAAAATTTATTTATTTGTTGTGGGTTAGCAAATCTATATAGATCTTTACCATTTATGATTCAAATGTTCCAAAACTCATTTACTCATACAAAAACTCGCAAATACCATGTGCGAATTACAAAGCACAAGCAAAATAGCTTACAAACTTTACAAACATTACAACAAATAATTTTTATCATTCATTTAAATCAACGTATATTACTTAAGATCAAGAAACAGGTTCTTTGAATCAAAGTATTTGTTTATTGTGTTTAAATAAATCAACGAGTTTCTTTAATTCAACTTTAAATCAAATAACAAGTTCATTGTTTAATTCAACGAATAAAATCAAATAATCGTTTCAACGTTGAGTTCATAAATACATAAAATTTTACTTTTAATTTCAAGGAATATTTTATTGAAACAACATATAATACGTTGAATTTCAAAGAATTTAATTCAAAGAACGGGAGTTCGTTTAATTTAGGTAAAACTGTTTTTTCAGTGTATGATGCATTTCGTTGGTTGCTAAATGCAAACTCATCAGTAGATCTTTCACACCATTTTTCAGACTAATGTGGTTGAACACCAACTCTCAAGCACCAACCGCGAATTACCGAAACAAAGCACAATAGTTAAGCGTTGTGTTAACTGAAGTGATTAGCGCGTTGACTACAAGGGCAACAATGACATTGGACCTGGATTCAATCACTGGTCAGAGCAAGTTAATTATTAATTGTTGTTGGACTGTTTAAGTGATGAAGGTAACTGTTGCGGTAGGGATGCCTTCGTCAATTAGGAAAACCATCGAAGTAAAATAATTAATAGATTTTCTGATCTTAAAGCGTCGAATTAACACCAGAGGCGCATTGCAACACTGCTCTAAAACTTAATATAACGCGCAATAGCAGAGTTGTAAAAAAATGTATTCTTCTACATTTTCAACATCTATCATCTCACCTTAACCCTTTTTATAAATTCTGGCACTGCATTACTGATGGTCCGAAAAAAAAACAAAAGACTTAGGAAACGAACTTTATTAAACAAAATTTATTTTCTTGATAATTTTTCTGGGGTCAATGTTCTCTAACCTATCGCTTTCCCATTTCCTTAGTTCTGGCACAATGCATTTCGTTGGTAGGGGGAATACTGGTCATACAAAAAAAAATCCCCCAATCAAGATCATATTTTGAAAATTTTTATAACTCACTTCATTTTTTAATTTTCTGTCACATTTTATAGAAAAGGATTGTACTAAAAATAATTAATTGATTAGATGAAAATTGTGACGTCTCCATAGGAAGCTAAAATATGGTTCAGCTTTTTTCAAGGACTTCTTTGGGCTAAAATTACACAAATAAAAGGATTATATAAAAGTTAATTCCTTGTACAAATGCTGTAAATTAAACGTTTCGTTTACCTCTTAAATAACAGTCATTATATTTTTGCCCCACACGCTTGATTAAGCCACTAACACTATAATTATTTCTATATTTTTGCCTTTCTTAGGCGAATTTGATTTTGAAGTCAATTTTGAAAATCTTATTTTAAAAGAAAAATCTATATATGGCTGATTCTGAGATTACCGGCTAATTTAGACGTAATTTTTCGGCATTTCAGTTTTTTGCGGAATTTAGTATTTCAAGTATGTACCTTTAATCCTTCAAAGACTGGCTACTTAATTGTCGTAGGTGCACATAATTTCTTAATGATTAACCGAATTAGGTGCAATGACAAAATATGTCCCCCCAGGTAATGACTTATTAAGCAGGGAAAATACGATAACAGGTAACAAAATCATTTTATTTCATTTAAAATCAATTATTTTAATTCAGTTCGTTTATAAGAATTATAAAAAAAGGCTTATTCTAAGCAATTATGTTATAAACTATTAATAATTAATAATTATTAGTTGTCAGAGTATATTTTGTATGGAAACTTGTATTCAACGCCACATTCGTGCACAATAACGATTGGTGTTGGCAAATACCCAGAACTTGATATAAAGAAATGTAAGTTATATTACTTTTATTATATTTTTGACAGGGGAATGATGGCAGGGGAATGACGAATATCTAAAAAAATTTTCTTTGCTGGTAATTGAAGTACTAACCTGTAAATAAATTTGGCTGACCTGGAAGCTGATAATTAAAATGAACTAAAAAAATTATAAAATATTATAAAATATTCAGTGTTTTGTTATTTCAACAATACCGGGGAATGACCAAGGTAAGTGTGAATGCTCGATACGTGAGGCAAAATAGCACTGACCTCTTTTTATTAATATTGTTGGTGAAAATGCTGCAACATGTATACGCAGAAAACATAATGTTCTTTCAAATTTATATTATTGCAAATCACCAATATTTCGGAAAATTAAGTTTTACCAAATATACGATCTTACAGGGGAATGACGTGAAACTTGAGGGACAAAATATTATAATTCACAAAAATATTAATTGATAAAATATAATATATATTACGTGAAAAAAGAGATCATTTAATATTATTTTGTTATTATACAATCATTGTATTAAAATATTATATACTATTTTGTTAAAAATATTGATATATTTAAGAAAATTATTGGTAGGGACAGCCAGGTTAATGACTTTTTAACACTTTAGCAGAAAATTTTTTGAAAAAAAAAACAGTTTTAGGAAAAATTATTTCAGAGACAGCAAAAGACCTATAAAACGTTGCTGTGAAGTAAATAATATAGTGGAATATATTTCTTATTTTCCCTTTTAAATACAAATATAGCAATCTCAGAATCAACCATATAATTAAGTTATTTTTTTTTTCACAAGAAATACTAAATTTTACTATTAAGCATCAACGTAATTAAAGTAATTTAGATTCAGACTATCATTTTCCAAATAAAAACATGTATTTCTCAATTATTTACAAATTCATTATCAATACAAAAAAAAGCCTTATAAAATTTTCCTGATTTATCTGGAGCCGCCGCAGCCTACTTTAAGACAAAAACAAACCCATAATGTCGCATAAAAATCTCAAATTTCCACGCTCAAAATGCTGCTGTTAAAAATGCCACCTCTTTGATAGTGCAGATCTTATCAAGTGGCAAAACACTTGGAAACAAGAGATACATTGTATTTGACAACCATTTAAGAGATTTTTAGCAACAAAAAAACCATTAGCAGATTTCTGCCATTTAAAGTCTCTAGTTAATATTATTTTAAGGAAAAAATCCATTAAGAATTACACATGAAAACCTCATTTGAAAGTCAAGTTTTTTAATTGGTGTAAATTATGTAATTTATAAAATTTAAATTTAAATTAAAAACTACAAAATAAAACACTTTATTAAAAATATTTCATTAAGTAATTTGAAAAATTTTGGCGAGTAAAATAAACACAATATAATATTGTTGTTTTTTTTTTTCTATTTTTATTACCAAATCTATAAAAAAGTATAACAACCAAAATTAAAATCAACAGTAATAAAGTGCACGTACCAAAAAAAAAAAAAAAAAAACTTGCATACAAAAAGTATAAAGAAAAAAATGAAATAAAACAAAATGATCAACAATATTTAAGGCGTGTTGCCACTTTACCAACTTTTTATAATTTTATTTTGAATTTTATTTAACGTTTTTTTTTTTTAAATAAATTTTGAAGTAAGTTATCTGAAAATTATATGAAATCATTGATGCTGTGGTGTATAACAACCAATGAAATACTCTATATAAAATTGTAGTTTGGTTAATAGTTATTTCGAAATGAAATTTAATTTTAAAGGAAAACTTACAATACCAAAAGGAGTACAACATAGTTTTAAAAATCTTCTCAAAATACTAAATTTTAGTTTGGAATATGCCACTCTCTTCATCTGTTTTCTTCTAGCCGTTGGTCTTACAAGCTCTCTGTATGTCTGTCCTTTCATATGTCAAAACTTTTTATTAATTTTTCTTCTATAACCAACGGCGAAACAATCAACCGAATTTTAGATGGAAATAATTTGTTTAATATTAAATAGCTGTTTGATTTAATAAACAAGTATTCAGTGTGCAGCTTACATTTCTATGGGACCAATCTTACGAAGAGAAAACTTGCCTCTCTGTAAAAAAAAAAATTATGGGACCAAAACACAAAAAAAATTGAATAAGTTATTCGATAAATTATTCGATAAATTGAGGAGTTATACACGATAATCAAATAAAAAAAAATTTTTTGAGGGACGGGACAAAATAAATTTTCGGACCAAAGTTCAGCAACACTAGTTCAAACAAAAAAAGGAATAAAAATATTATTTTAATTGGGACCCCTACGTATGCATTGCATTAAGCCGGAACTCAGGGAGAGGGCTAGCATAGAGAAGATAGATGTTGAAAGTTTAGAAGGATTAACTCTTGTACAACTCTGCTTTACGCGTTATGTTAATTTTTATAGCAGTCTTGAGGGGCCTCCGGTGTTAAGTAGACGCATTAACTTTGTTAAGCTGTATTGGCAGGCATTTTATTAATTGTTTTACTTCGCCGATGTTTCTGCTAACCGACGAAGGAGGGCGATGTTGTGTACATTAGCTTGGAACAGCATCAATCGCTTTCGGAACAGTTTTTTAGTGACCAGTGCTATGCCTCAATCACTTAAATAGTCCAACAACAATTAATATACACCCCTATCGTGAATAAGAAGTGAAATTTTTGTTCACGTGAAATTTTAATTCCACTCGAAGGGAAAAATGGTATCGTGAATCTCCCGTGAAAAATTATTCCCGCTATCAGTTGTTAGTGAATGTAAAAAAGGGAAGAAGATTAAAAAAATAAAAAATCATACAACTTTTTGTTCAAAAATATACACGGAAGTATAATCTGGCATCTCTTGAGCGATACACGTATTTTTTGGCGGCTTTAAAACAAAACTTTAGTTTTTATAAAAATTAATTCCTTAAAGTGAAATTAAACCCTAAACTATCATAGTTATTGATCTTTTAGACTGCTTAAGTGTTTTTACTTAAAAGTCTATGAATCTATGTTCACATTCATAAGTGCATAAAAAGCCATGTGTTAATAGTGGCGTTCTTTTTTTTCGGCTGTCATCTAAATAATTTCTTTCGGGACACCACGTGCACTGAGCAAATTATGATTATCAGAGTTATATCTCATATATAAATACATACAATTACACATCTTTCTGCATCTGAGAATTTGGATTATATATTTCTTGGTATTATGGCTCCATCTGCTAAGTGTGGTGATTGTAACAAAAGCGTTACCAAGTCTGACGCTGGAGTTGAGTGTGAGGGGTGCAAAACATGGTCCCATATAGCTTGTGTCAATATACCCAATGAACTCTATGCAATTTTGGGGAAAAATGATAACCTCTCGTTTAAATGCACTAAATGTCGTTCCAATCCAAAAGACGATCATGTTTTATTGAAACAGTATGCTGATGAATGGGAAAATAAATTTACCACCGCTTTCAAAAACTTTTCTACCGAAATGCGTATGGAACACCGAGATTTCATAGCGTCTATTGAGTCATCCATTAAAGAAATTCGTGCTGACCTCTCTACATCCGTCAATGAGTGTAGAACTAAAATCGAAGATTGCAACAACAACATCATGAAGGTAGAGTCACAAGCTTTAGAGAAGATTTCTCGTATCGAACTTGAAGAAAACAAGCTTCAGCGTATAGTCAATCGTCCGGATGTAATTATCTCTGGGTTGCCGTCTGGCATTGATCACCTGTTGGATCACGTATTAAAAATCTGCCTTCACTATGGTGTCGCTGTAGACGGTAGGGACATTAGCCATTGCTTATACATCCGACGGGGCAAGTCCTTACTTGTTAAATTTAACAATGTTTTTCTCAGAGATGCTCTTATGAAAGCCTATTTTAAAGAGCCGAATTTAAAGCTATGTGATGTAATCCAAACTAATATTACTACCAGAGTCTACCTTGGTGACAATCTAACCCCAGCGTGTTTGAAAATACAAAACTTATGCCGCAGATTGAAAAACGACAACAAAATCGCTTGGTTTAAAATCATTAACAGAGATGTACCGTTGGCCACTGTAAAACTTCCTGATGGGACTACAAAAACATTGAATGCGGAGCAATGTACCGAGTTGTAGAGACGTAAAGTAGCTGTATGTGTTTAAGGTTATATCAATGATATGATTGATTGCCTATTTCGCGATGTTGAAGAAATTTTACCTTCTGTTATGATTTTTATAACTGCATTTGTGGTAAGAAACAAATTCTAAAACTTTGATTTTCTTTGTTCTAAAATATTCAAAATTCTTCTGATATTGTGGAATCGGCATTGAATCTATATTATATATTTTTTCAATCTATATTATCATCTTTTTTTTTTTTTTTCTCATGTAATTACCTTTATCATTCTGAATTTATTATAATTTTAATTTTTTATTTCTCTCTTAGCTGACAGCCCTTAATATATGCTGTTCCTTTTTTATATATATATGCTGTACTGTGTGTATTTTATTGTTTATGTTATATTATATTTTGTAACATTTGATCTCATCCGTAATATCTCATCACTTCGGTTCCTCCACACACCTTCATTGTTACCTTTTGAGTTCTAGGCAGAACCTAGGCCCGATAGTTAGTAATAATAGTCTAAATATTTCCTTTCCGAAGGACCCTAGGGATTTCAAAGTAGCGCATATTAACGCCCGAAGCTTGTGTCCCTCGGATAGATCCCTTAAACTTGATGAATTGATTTTGATAGCAAGAAGTGGTTCCTTTGATATACTCTGCATTACTGAAACGTGGCTAGATCCGTCTATACCTGATCTAGCTGTGAATATTCCAGGATACACGATCTGCAGAAATGATAGACCTCTGGGGTCTAGAGGAGGTGGTGTGGCCATTTACGTTGCAAAAGGTATCAAACATAAATGCATTTTTAGGAGCAATGAATATTTCTCTTGCGAGGGGATTTTTATTGAAATTAAATCTTCCGGCACTTCTCTGGTAATTGGAGCTACGTATCTTCCTAGGGGAGATCTACATCTGTTTGAAAGCACTTTCGGGGATATACTTGTTCGGTTCAAAGACATTATAGTAGTGGGGGATTTTAACAATGACCTGTTTAACCCTTCTAAGGCGGATAAAATTCGTCTGCTCTGTAGTCGTTATGGGTTGAAATATATACATAATTCTTCTCCAACGCATTATGATTCGTTTCATCACTCTACATCGCTAATCGACTTTTTCCTCACTAGCCATAGCATGACTTTGAATACCTCACTACAATTTCAGTCTCCTTTCATTTCCAATCACGCATTAATCTGTGCATCATTCTGGTTCAATATATCGTACACCGTTGAGTTTCTCTACGCTAGGGATTACAGTAATGCTGATATATCGGCAATCGAGAGTCACATAGCCAACACCAATTTTTCTGAACTTTATCACTCTAATAACTCTGACACACAGCTTTCTTTTCTTAACACATTATTTAACGAACTTCTGAGTTACATACCAATGAAAAGGTTACCCTATCATTCGGGTACGAGGATACCAAACTTCCCGAATTACATTAACTATTACAGATCTTTAACTGCCATTGCCTTGAAAGCCTATCATGATGATAGAAGTGACATGAATTGGATAATCTTTAAGCAACTCCGGAATCAAACTAAATCTAAAATCCGAAAATTCAGGAAAACATACTGCTGCCGTTTGTTTAAGTTGGGTGATACCAGAAAAATGTGGCAAAACCTACGTAGTTCGGGTATACTTGGAGACCAGCCTGAGGTGTCCGATTTTAATGTTAATGTCATTAATGATCTATTTATTAGAAATCAACTAGCTATTACTGATGTGGAACCCAATTGGGAACGGCTCCTAGATAACCCGTTCTGTTTCTCTTTCTCTAATATTTCTGAGTTCGAATTATATAAGGCTTTTCAAAGGATCAAAAACACGTCAGCTGGAGCTGATGGCGTACCTGCTAAATTATTAAAAATTGTTTTTCCTCTCCTTAATAGACACCTCCTTTACTTTATGAACAATATTCTGACAACTTCAAAGTTCCCTAAGGATTGGAAAGTTGCAAGAGTTACTCCTATTCCGAAGACTAGGCAGCAGTGTGATATTAACAACCTGAGGCCTATTAGCATACTTCCCACCTTGTCTAAGGTGATGGAAAATATTATGAAAGACCAAATTACAAAATTTACTGACAGTAGAAATATACTAAATGAGTGTCAATATGGTTTTAGACAAGGTAGAAACACTAGTTTTCTTCTGACTGAATTGACTGAATCCATCAGAAGTGCTCTTAATGTGGGCAAAATAGGTGTACTTGTTTCAATCGACCTCTCCAAGGCATTTGACCAAGTTAAGCATTCCTTACTTGTCACTAAACTTAACACTAAATATGGTTTTTCTAAAACAGCCTGCCGCTTAATTTGGTCTTACCTTTGTGATCGGTGTCAATTTGTTTCCATGAATGGCTCAACTTCTGATCTAAATCAGGTAATTTCTGGTGTGCCTCAAGGATCGGTTCTTGGGCCGATCTTATTTACCTTATTCATTAATGACTTATTCGACACACTCTCCTTTTGTAAACCATTTGCCTATGCTGACGACATACAGCTGGTCTGGTCAGGAGAGCCCCAATTCTCTGATTCCTTGCAGGCCACCATCAATCATGACTTGTCGATTCTAAACAGTTGGATGATAGCAAACTGGCTACGTGTAAACACGGATAAAACTAAAGCCATGCTGCTTCATACAAATAGATTTGATCAAGTTGACCTCGACTTGAAAATTTCTAATTTTTCGATTGAGTTCGTACATCATCTCAGATGCGTTGGTGTTATAATTGATAATAAATTGTCATTTGAGCCTCATATAAATAATGTTTGCTCTAAGATATCTTTTCTTTTACGGAGGTTATACCATGGGAACCTATACTTGCCGTTGCATGTCAAAAAAGTAGTTGGTCATACACTGTTAATGTCACAATTAAGTTACTGTTTTGAAATCATTTCTGGATGCAACGCGGGCAATAGAGCTAAATTGAAATCCATCGTTCATAAGGTGATTAGATATGTATATGGGCTCAGACTAAGAGCACATGTTTCTAACTACCTAATAAACTTTCTTAATATGACTTTCGACAATTATCTAAAATTTCGTTTACTAATTTATCTTTTTAATATCATAAAGTTTCAAAGGCCTTTCAACGTGTTACAACTGATCTCGTTTACTAGATCTGTCAGAAATCCCCAGATTTGCATTCCGCGTATTTACTCTTACACCTACGAACAGTCATTTGTAGTTCGTTCGGCTCGCCATTGGAACGCTCTACCCAGAAATTTAAGATGTTTCTCCTTTTCACAAGTCACCTTTAAAAGAAAACTAATGGCATATTTTGCTTCGTTAGACTCAAATAGTCTCTAGTATTCAATTATTTTGTCGCTAACTATATATCGGGCTATAAACTTCTTTTTATAACTTCTTTTTATAACTATCACTGATCTAAATTGTGTGGTTTTGGGATCGACTTGGATGAGGTATCTGAATTTATTAATGATTTTGGAATTTTATTTTTTACTATTTTTTTGTTTTATATAGTAACCTAATGTATATATGTAAATATTTTCGCTTTTTATAACTATAATACATATTATTAATGGCCAAGAGGCTAATGTATTATGAATGAATTAAATAAATAAATAAATAAATAAAAATATTTATTTTAAAGAAAACTTCAAAAATCAAAGTTAAATATTCAGTTTTGGAGCTTTAGTTTGGTTGCTCCGTTTGTTTATTGCATTCTAACTTTTATGTGGTAAAATAATTCGGCTACTTTTTGGAAACCTAACAAAACGAAAAAATGCCAACAAATTAAAGTTTCACAAATCTGCAGGCAGTCGACCTGTTTTTTTGCATTTTGTTGAGGAATACATCAGTTTGTGCCTTATTATCAGAAGTTTTCATTAAAATAAACTTTTTAAGCTTTAATATTCGAATTATAAGAAGAAATACATATAATTTCTGTTCTATTCCCCATCAAAAAAAAAGTGAAAATATCAATGTGAGAAGTGAAAAAATTGCGAGGGAAATATTTATTCACGATAAGGGGAATTTTTTTCAGTGAACATTTTTCACGTTGTTATTCTGGACTGAATAAAATTTGTTCATGCGAGTTGTTCACGATTGCAAATACGTGAAAAGTGAAAAAATTTCACGTGGAAAATTATTCACGATAGGGGTGATTATGTCTCACTAATGTACATTAGAGAAATTAATGATGTTGATTGACTTGCTCTGCCCAGGGTTTAAACCCAGGCCCAAAGTTATTGTTTGCTTAGTAGTCAACGCGCTAACCACTTCAGCCAATACCACCCGATCAATAAATTGAAATTATATATTTGATAATCAAGATTTCTTAGTGGGGGTTGGGGGAAACAACTTGTCCCGATTATCTAAAACATATAATGGGACCAAACTACAATCGAACTTGTAAAAATAAGCGGTAATATCTCTGTTCACTTCTGTGAATAAATATTTTCAGTTCTGTCCAAGTTTTGTTAAAATCGGTTGAATAGTGTGGCCGGATAGTCGTCTACAAAAAAGTTTTTTTTTGCTCAATTAATTAAATTGGTGCCCTATGCTTCAGTGGGAGTTAAAGGAACATATATATATATATATATAATATAATTAATTAAATAGATTTATCATTTCTCTCTATGACAAGTTAAATTATATTCAAAACAGTTAAGCTATAAACACATAGACCACAGCGAGCAGCAAGCAGCAATGTGTCAAAAATAAAACACAAGAGTTTATATGAAATTGATTATTTTGACGACAGCGAAGCAGGTTGTTGCCTATGCTAGTTTTGCTGTTGCTGCCAAATTAGACTAATTTCTATTTCCATAAGCAGCAATAAGCTGATACAAAGCTGCCAATATAATATAAATGTTACAGCAATGAGAGCTAAAAATATTTTGTGTTATTTAACCGAAAATAACATAACAAAATTAATATAAATAAATATATTGATGTGCTTTTATATTTTTACTCAATATTATAACGTTTTGAGCTGGTAATTTCATTTTTATTCTTGTGAAATATTTATGTGGCAGCTCTGAAATATATAGTAAAACAAATATTGAAAAATAATATCGAAACTTCAAGTTCATTTGTCAGCTGTTGTCGTTCTCAAAATAATTCAGTAGCTAACTACATGGCAGCAATTGAAGCCTACTGCATTTGAAGACTGCTGTTGTGAAGTCTGCTGTGGTCTATGTGTTTATAACTTTACTCTTATATTTACGAGTAATGTAATGTAGTGATTCTCAATCGAGGACATGTATTCTTCCAAGTAGTCAATGATCAAACAATCAATACTGTGCTAGCAAACAGATAAGTTTCATATCAAATTTACAGTAAAAAAATTCGAATTATTCAGGCTAAATATGTTTTGATTGTAAATGCTTTTGACAATATGCAATGCGTCTTGTGTTACAAATCATTTGAGAAGAAATAGACAAACATAATTTAAAAATGGGATAAATTATATCCTAACAGATCAACCTAAATTACGACGCAAAGCGTTGTCTGGCTGTCAAAATTTCTCATGCCCATACAAAATGTATGAAACCAACCGAAATAACGCGGCGTCAACGCTTTGCAATTGGAAAATCCAATTTTGACAGCGCGTCAAAAAGTGAAGTTAGCTGCAAAAGTACTGTTGTAACTTTAGCTACTTCAGCTCAATTTAGCGTTCTCATCTATATTTCTTACTTTGATTTGGAGTTTTTTATTAATTAAAGGGAGTAAACATTACAGTTTATGGCGCAACGTTAACGCTCTAATTTAGGTTACTCATTTCAGCGTAAAAGCTAAACACTAAATTACGCTGCTCTATGCGTCGTAATTTAGGTTGGTCTGTAAGGAATTATAACCTTGTACAATATTTTAAACGTTTGACTTGTTTGGTGGGTAATTCTGTTAATCTCTCTCTCTCTCTTTCTCTCTCTCTCTCTCTCTCTCTAATATAATAACTTTTTGATTTGGTGGGTAATTCTGTCACTTACTCTCTATAGTAAGTGACATTTTATTCGCAATTTGAATTTTTAACCACACTGATTTTACGCGATTTTGATATTCTAACCCAAACATTTATTTATGCAAGCTTTGATCCAAAAACCGCAGGATACCTCGTTTCTTATTTTGCATGGCTTAACATCATTCTATTTTACAGTGATCTTTCCTTGGGTTTATTGTTGATGGATACCCCAGAAACTTGAACTCTTCTTTCTATTTAATTAAAATCCTCTGGAAGAATTGGTGTCATCATTATGGCCAATTTAAATTTTTCTCACCACTCACACTGTCCATAGAATAAAATTCAGAGCGGCTTTGTTGCAATTTCTCTCTACAATTTTTAGCATCTCATAATAAAGGCAACGCAGTCTAACATCACCGTAGAATCAACCGATCGGATATATGTTATACGCATATGTAGGGTATTATAATAATATTGCTATTTTTTTTTTTTTTTTTTTATAAATTATTGTTTTTCTTTTTGCAACAAATATGTACTAACAAATAAAACAGCAACAACAATGAAATGTTTTGGTGAACAAACAATGTAGCATGAGCTTTAGTTACGCTTGCATGACCACAACATTTATTACCTGTACAGAGATTAAGAAAACCAACAACAACAGCAACAACAAAAAAAGATTTAAAGAAGAAAAAAAATGAACAAATGAACACCAAATCTATAGTTTAGTTTGGATAAATAAATATAAAAGAAATAAATTGCAATAATATTGTTTATAACTATTTCAAATTGACTAATTTAGATATGTACGAATTTTTTCGAACAGATCGAAACAAAACTTAGCTGATCTAAAGCTCTATATGCCGCACTTAACTTAAGCAAATTGTAAGTATGTACGTTGGCAACGTAACACAAAATGGTTACAATGTGGAGGATAAAATTTGGAAAAATATAAAACTAATAAATATCTAACTACTTCCTAAGTAAAACCACACACGTTTTACAATTTTTTTTTTTTTTTTGGCGTAACAATAATTTACCAAAAAAAAAACGAAAAACAAAAGCGAAAAAGTGCCACAAACCACCCATATTGAATTTTAGATATTTTTTTTTTTGTCTTATTTGCTGTCTATTTGTGATCATTTAAAATAAATCAACTTGCTGTTTTAAATCTTAAACTTATTTATTTTCCTAAGTACTCATACATTTGTATGAGCCTGCAACTAATGTTGCATGTGCACAACTATATACGAGTATATAATGAAAAAAAAAGAACTGCAACAAATATATTATATATTATTTACCAGTGTCGTTTTAGTGTTTAACTTGTGTACACAAGTTCTTTTTGTCTATTTTTTTATGATTTAATATCGCGTCTAAAATATATTTTTTAACTATTTTTAAAAATATATTTACCAACTTGCCACATACAAATATTTTTTTGTATTGCCTGCAGTTACCGTGGGCGGTGTGACAATGAATAATAGACAATTTAAATTTTTCTGTTATAGAGTAATTAAGTGTTACTTCCGGTTAATTGAAAAATTATTATTTGAATTAGACAAATCGTCGATGTTGTGAATAAAATGAATTTTATTCTTTAGATCACAAAAATATGCTTAAATCATGCTTTTATACAATCATATTTATTCATTATATTTGAACATATTCAAGTTAAGCTTTGAAAAACTATTTCATTTTGGAAAATTCCGACGTCATTGCGCCAACTGAATGGAATTTAATAACTGCTGTGAAAAATAGCAGAATTATTCATATTTTTCTACACCTTTACCAACTGCATTTCCTTCCTCTGAAGAGTTTTTAATATACGAGTAATATCATGTAAACGTGCGAATATAGACAAAAATACCAATTGTGTGCAATTCAAGACATGAAAGGGTATAAGTTTGAGGGAACTTCGAAGCATCAGAGAGACCTCGGACCTGTTAAAAGCTGATGCCACCAATTTTTAAACCATGCAGTATGTTTTCAATATTATTTTTTTAAACTTTAAAAAAGCCAGACTGCAAAGAATTTTATATATCGTTACTATCGTTATTTTTCTCGTGGCTTTATTCATGCTACATGTTTGTGAAGAAGCAAAAATTACTAAAATTTTAAAAGACCAAAAATACCAACTTGTCCCCATATAACTCCCAAGAAAGTATACTGTATGTTATTGAACCAAAATTAAAATAAAATACAAAAATCACTAAAAAGTACCAAAAAAACCACCTATTCCATACATTTTCTCCTAGTATTACTTTTTGTACTTTACTATAAGTTGACGTAAATAAAAAGAATAGAAAACAAAATGTACGAAATTGTCCATTTTCCCCTTTAAAAATTACTCTCTATTTTAATCTGGGTCAAATTTCATCTAATTAAGAGAATTAAGAGAATTTCTCGAGGAAAAAAGTACCAAAAGTGAAAGTAAAATATTACCAAACGTATCAAAACTACCAATTTGTCCCTTTTATTTTAACACCACGTTTTTTAATTGCGGTCAAATAATATCCGACTACCAAATTCCATCAACATCTATTAAAATAATTTATCAAGGAAGAAAAGTACCAAAAGTTAAATTCCACCAAAAGTAAAATAAGTACCATAAGTAAAAATGTAACAAAAGCACCAAATTTTTCTCATTTCAGCCCTCAAAAAATGTTTTATTTTATAAAAAATTGATGAAAAAACATTTATTTATTATTATAAAGTAAAAAGTGCCAAAACTACCAATTTGTCCGTTTTATTTCAATAGTCTATATTTTAATATGGATCTACCAAATTAAGAGAATTTCTCAAGAGAAAAAAAGTATCAAAAGTAAAAATGCACTAAAAGTAAAATAAGTAGCATAAGTAACAATGTACCAAAAGTATTAATTTTTTCTCATTTCACATCAAAAAATATGTTAGTCTATAAAAAAATTTATGAAATATTAGTACTAAAAAAAAAGTATCAAAACTAACAATTTGTCCCTTTTATATTTAAATCCTTTATTTTAATTGCGGTCACATGTTATCCGTCTACCAAATTCCATTCACATCCATTACATTGAGGGTGGTGTTGGCTGAAGTGGTGCGTGTTGACTACTAAGCAAACAATGACTTGGGACCTGGGTTCAAACCCTGGCCAGTGCAAGTCAATCAACATCATTAATTTCTCTAATGTACATTAGTGAGACACTGTAATAATTTTTGTCGGACTATTTTAGTGATGAAGGCATAGCACTGGTCACTAAAAAACTGTTCCGTCAGCGATTGGTGCTGCCCCAAGCTAATGTACACAACATCGCCCTCCTTCGTCGCTTAGCAGAAAAGTCGGCGAAGTAAAACACTTAATAAAATGCCTTCTAATACAGCTTAACAAAGTTAATGCGTCTACTTAACACCGGTGGCGCCTCAACACTGCCTTAATTAACATAACGCGCAAAGCAGAGTTGTGAAAGAGTTAAGTCTTATAAATTTTCAACATCTATCTTTCGAGTTCCGTTACAGTGCACTGCATACGTAGGGGTGGTCCTAATTAAAAAAAAAAAAAAAACAAGAATTTCTTAAGAGAAAAAGTACCAAGAGTAAAATTGTACTGTGAGTAAAAAAACCAAAAGTACACAATTTAAAAAAAAACATATGCAATTAAATGATCCGCATTAAATGCATTTACAGAAAAATTCAAAAACCACTCACGGACTCATTTTGAAAACTGCCAAAAATTTATGAAATTAATTTTTATTTTCCAGAAGTTGGAAAAAACTCATTACACGATAATATTTTAATTTTAGGCAATATATTTGAAAGAGAAAAAAAACAACAACAGCAACAAAATATTGCTACAAAAACAACTAGAAAAACCCTACATAATCAATGTGCCTCATTCATATGCTGTCTAATGCAAGAGCAGCAAAAGTTTTAAATAATCTAAGTGTACGAGGTTTTTTTATTATATGGGTGTTTAAATTATTACAAAACGTGCCTGAATAATATTTTTTTTTTTAATTCCAAAAATAATCACTTATTTAACCATATTTGGGGTAAAAATTTCTTAGATTAATATGTTTGTTTGAAAATTGTGCGCTATAAACTTAGATGGCAATAATTATTTCTTGTTTGTTCAGTAGAAAATATTTCCAAATTTTTTGTTGAGAAATAAGGCAAAAGCTCTGAAGTTAGTACAACACTAAATGGTTTAATCAAATGGAAAAATCTTTTCAAAAGGAATGATTTTTTTACTATGGAATGATTTTCTTGTTAACCCACATCAAGTTTGATTGGTTGTCAGAGCAATTTCAGTGCATTGCAAACTCTTAGAAAACAAGGAAAATGTGCCGACCACGAAAAATCTTTTTTTGTACAATTCTTTTGTTGCAAATATGGAAACATTTCCGAACTTCGGCACACGTTATTCAACAGATCCAGCAATCTACATGTAGTTTAATGCGTTGATTTTTCATATGAGATTCATTTGTATCATATCGTTAATATAGAAAGACCCTAACTCAGAAACCTTAAACCGCTAAGTAAAGTCTCACGTAGGATTATTCCATAAAATCAGGGGGAACTTAAACTCCTTTTACTACAAAGACCAAAGTCCAGAGCTTTAGACTCCCTCGGCTGCATAATCTGGAACTGTCTCTATCGGTCAATGCAAAATATCTAGGAGTCATCTTGGACACTAAACTATCGTGGAAACCAAATGTGCAACACAGGGTCAAAAAGGCCACAGTTGCCTATTACTCCTGTAGGAGGATGTTTGCTTCCAAATGGAGCCTAACCCCTAACATGCTGAAATGAATGTACACAGCAATTGTACGTCTCATATTAACTTACGGATCGGTAGTATGGTGGCCCGCCACAAGTAAGAAATATATGGTAGACCAACTATACACGATACAGAGATATGCTTGCATCGGGATTACTAGATGTTTACGTACGAGTCCTTCAGAGGCTCTGAATGCTATGCTAAACCTGATTCCAATCGACCTTCATGTATGGGCTGCATCCTCAAGCAGTGGTACTTGGTACTTCATCTGGACTTTGACAGTACGTTTGACAGTACGTTCAAAGTCCTTATTCCATCCATACGGGAGTGAAATGGGGGAAACATAGAAAAAGACTTCAACTTCAGGAAGTATACTGACGGATCAAGAATGATCTGCGGTGTGGGCTCTGGAGTATTCTCGAAGGATCTTGCAATAAAGGTCTCATATCGACTTTCTCATTAAGCCAGTGTATTTCAGGCGGAAATATTGGCCATGAAGGAGGCGTGTAGGGTTTTGATTGACAGGGGCACTTCTGTCTCTAAGGTCATACACTACTTTTTCTACTTAAGTTAGCTAGTGCAAAGACGCGTTAACCAGACTGACGTTACCCTCATCTGGGTTCCCGCACATAGCAAACTTCCAGGGCAACGAACAGGCGAATGAACTGGCCAGGGCTGGATCTGCCATGGACGTCTCCACTGCTGAATAGGTAGCCATGCCGTTTGGCAATACTAGAAATCTCATTCTCAATTATTACCGGCAGAAAACTGTAGATAGGCGGCGCAGGTTGAGCACGTGTAAGGTGGCTAAGAAAATGTGGCCTTGCTAGAACCATAAGAGCACTACACAGCTAATAAACAGAAACCGCACGGACATCTCGAGTGTAGTTTCAGTATTGACGGGGCACCGGGTAGTCGGGAGACACGCTAGCAGGATAGGCCTTTCCTACAATGCGTTCTGCCGTAGTTGCCGGGATCATAGGAAAGAGGAAACAGTCTTCCACTTTCTTTGCGAATGCCCGGCCTTGCACCTTTCGAGCCACAAATTCTTAAGCAACATCATAATAAACGATCTCTCGGAGGTATCAAGGATAGGTCTAGGTGACCTAATTAGATACCTCAATTCGACGGGATGGATCTAGTATCTTACTCCGCTTCTGAGGCCTGGATGCGAACCTAAATCAGGTTGACACTGACGAGTGGAGTGGTCTGCCAAAACGGAATCTTATTGATTCCACTTGAATGCTTGTGCGTAGCAGGCAGCCACGTAAGCCAACCAACCAACCAAACTATGAACTCCTTTTAATCTTCAGTTTCCATAATCAGTCACTAGAATATTAAAATTTTTTGATAGGGTGAATTTATCTTAGAATTATTGCAAAAACTTTTTATATTTTTTAAAAAACAGCTCTGCTATAAAATCGTGCCACTTCAAAGCACATGCTAACAAGTTAGCAATATTAAATATATGAACTTTATTTATGTTTGTATGTTTGTATATGTTTTAAAAAAGTTTAAAAACTTTAACACCTAAAATAATAAGAAAAACAGAGATCAAGGATTTAATTCGAGATCAAAACTAAACAAATTCATAAATTTACTATAAAAAAATGTTAAACTAAATAAATTTTAAATTGCCGTCATAAATTTCTCTAAAATTTAAATTTAATTTAGAAACAAAAAAAAAAAAACTCGCCACCAATTGATGTTTTTATTGCCAAAATAAACACATAAAAATCAAGTTTGTTTCTTAAATCTTTTGTTTTTTTTTTTTTTTTTTTATTTTTTGTTATGAGCAAACTGCTCGTTTTGCCTTTGTATGACTTGTTGAAGTGGTTATTCTAATAACATTTATGATCCATTAGCAATGATTTTACAAAAATAAGTACCGTAAATTTTCAACACACCTTTTAAATTTAAAATTTATGAATTTTGTTAAAATTAACAGAGAGAGGGAGAGAAAAAAAAACAACATGGAAAAATCTACTTAACCAAAAAACCAAGTTAAGTTATTAATTGCTTTTCAAAAACAATCATTATAAATAATATTTTGCTGTTCAAAGCAGAAAAGCCAACATATGTACAGATTTATAAAAGTATTCAAGACACCTTAATGGGGTGGAAAACAGCCCACTATTTAGCAAAAATCGATATAAAGAAAAAAAGTTTTTCCTGAAAACATAACACCGTTTTTTTTTTTGTTTTTTTTTTGCTTTATTGTATTTATGATTTTACAAAGCTAATATTTTCATTATAGTGGGTGTTTACATACGAACATTATTTGAGTGGTTCAACCTACAGTGTTACCATTATTATGGTGAACAGAAATTTTTTACACGAAATTCTTAAATGGCCATAAGTGTAAAATTTTTGAAAGGATCCTGCCACATTAAAACATAAGTGAACATACTTAGTTATAGATATAGAACTTTTAAGCAAACCTGTACTATTTTAATTTAATAAGTCACATTGTCTCACTTTGCCAGTATTACACTGTTGTCATAGTTTTATTAAATTAAACTGATTTCTTGTTAAAACCACTCACAAAACTCATGAAGTTTTTTTTTTTTGTATCCTAAATCATTTTTATTTGCCAACAATTTTTATTTCTGGTATAACCTAACTGTGGTAATATTTCATTCAATATTTAAAATGCAATATTGGTGTTTTTTGTTTTTTTTTATTTGGCTTAAATTAATGTCCTTAACCTACATAATATATGGTTTCACTTATCAATATCTGTGGAATACTTACTGTCTGTCAATCCATTAAGTGCCAGTAATATGATATCCATAAATGAATTAAAGAAAAAGAATGAAAATAAAAAAAAAAAAAAAAAAAATTATCACCAATTTACAATTTCATACATATTTTGTTCACATGTGTTGTTGCTGTTTTTTTTTTTTTTTTCCTGCGATTACTTTATGGAATTTCATTTACATAAGTATTATTAATATTGCCATATTAATTATGACAAAGTGAACAGGAGAAAAAAAATGCAGCGAAAAAAAAGTTGGTAATTAACTGATAATAAAACCACGAAACGCAATTCACAGCTGGATTTTTGCCTTTTTTTTTTTGTTATCCTCGAACATGTTATGAGAAATAAAAGGAAATGAGAAAACAATAATCAACCAGAAGCAAACTTTAGCATGAAAAAAATTTTATTGTTTTATTTCTAAGAAAAAAAAAATATTTTAAGTAAATTGTACATCCCATTAGGATTCAGTAGAAAACTGCCAAGAATAAACTGCAATACGTTTTTTTGTTGAATATGTTGGACTTACAGATGAGGATGAGCGCAAAGAATCTGCTTTTGTTGCTGTGCTATCGCTAGAAAATTGTTTGCACAAGTCTAAAAAAATACATACATATATAAAATTTTTAATGTTAATTAATTCAAACAACATAAATATATAAAATAAAATAGACTTAAATAAAGTTTTCACATAAAAAATAATTTCGTTTAAAACGCGAAGAACCAGAAAATGTTTTTTATTTTAATTGTTTTACAAAAAAAAAGTTTTCAGTGATGAAAATGAGCATCTTTTTTATACAATATATCTATCTATATATATAAAAGAGTTGCGTGAGTGACTGACATGGGTCATGGGCCCAGCCCAAACCCCTGAACCTAGAAACTTTAAATTTTGCATGTAAGTTCCTTTTACAGAGTGTAGATCTACTAAGACGGAATTTTCGGATATTCGAATTTTTAGGTGGTAAAAAAGGGTAAAAACGGCTGAAAAATTAAATTTTAAAGAAAATCTTTAAAAAAGGTCCCAGGAATATCAAATTTGGAACGTAGCTTCCTTTTACGACGCAGACTCGAAACAAAATATAAATTTTTGGAAATTCGCATTTTAAGGGGGTAAAAAGGGATAAATACGGCCCAAAAAGGGACATTTTTAAACATGGTCCCAGAAATATGAATTTGGAATGTAGGTTTCTTTCAGGACGTAAACTCGAACCAAAATATAAATTTTTAGAAATTCGCACTTTAAGGAGGTAAAAAGCGGCCCAAAAAGGAATTTTTTTGAACTTGGCCCAGGAATATGAAATTTGGAATGTAGGTTCCTTTCAGGACGTAGACTCGAACCAAATACACTGCTATAAAAATTAACATAACGCGTAAAGCAGAGTTGTAAAAGAGTTAAGCCTTCTACATTTTCAACATCTATCTTCTCTACTCTATCCCTCTCTCTGAGTTCCGGCACAATGCACTGCATAAAAAAAAAAAAAAAAAAAAAAAAAAAAATATATAAAATTTTGGAAATTCGTATTTTAAGGGGTAAAAAGGGGTAAAAGCGTCGCAAAAATAGACATTTTTAAGCATGGCCCTAGAAATACTCGATCTAAATACATGAAAAATATGTTATTTTATTTATTACAGGTAAAGAAGTACCGGGCGGGTATGCTAGTTCCACATAAAATTTAAATTGAAAATGGCTTCTAAAAAGCAGGCCCAAAGTTCGTGTTGGTGTTTTCAATACAAAACTTTAGGGTGATTTTCTTTTTTTAGTTTGGGGCCAGTTTAAACTTGGCGCCATTTTTCATGACGACACACATGGTTTGTGGGAGTGCCACAAAATCCCCAAACACTAAATCCCCAACCTAAAAAAAATCACCAACCTAAAATAAATCCCCAAGCACAAAATCCCTAAAAACAAAATCCCCAAATTCAAAATCCCCAAAATCCAACTTTAGCGAAAGTGCCAAAAAATCGCCAAAACGAAAATCCCCAAACTGAAATTAAAACTCCAAAAAAATTTTATGATAAATTAACAAATATTTATTAGCTACGAGTAAATGGAACAAAAAGTTAATTCATGAAAATATTATTGAAAACTAAAAATATTATATATAAAGTTCATTTTTGGTATTTAGCCATTTAATAAAAGCTGTAATTCTATTTTGACAATTTGCTAAAATTCTTTTTGAATATATTTTAGATATGTATCTTGGAATTTTGTAAACATTCTAATTGCATAGTGATAAACTATGTGAAATTAATTTTAAATATGTTATTTTTTCTAATTCACCTCGAGCTTTTGCAAGTTTTTTAATATGCTTACGGCGGTAGATGTTTTTTTATTTTTTCGCATGGATATGCCATCAATGTGTCTTATCTAGGCTTGGATTTCTATATATTCTTTCTTTAATTCTTTTATCAGAAAGACTTACAAACACAAAATCCACATTTTCTTTGTTAAATACATTTAAATTAGGTTTAAAATCGCCGCGAAAATGGTGATTTTGTTCTTGGGGATTTTGTACATGGGGATTTTGAGTTTGGGGATTTTGAATTTGGGGATTTTGTTTTTGGGGATTATGTGGTACACCCAAGGTTTCCTACGGACTAAAAAGCTAAAATTGTTTTTCAGATCAGTCATTTATTGGGAGTCAGCGATGAAGGCTGCATTTTAAGGCAGCTAAGGAAAAAAACAAATCTTAAGCACTTTAAGTCAATTATGAGCCGATCAGATTGTCTGAACTGGCGGAGCTTAGAATCGCGAAAATTAAGTCGTGCATTTGGAGCAGCAGATGGCTCATAACCAACCATCGCTTTCATGGCATGCGACAACAGCTATTCTTTTTCTATATTTCATACACTCTCTTTTTTCTTCGAATATTATTCTTCTCTCTCTTTATTTGCTTTTACCTGCAGGTATCACAAGGGAACCTAACCTAGACCCAAGTGGCAGAAACAGCCTGCATAACCTAACTTAAATTAACCTTGCCCTTTTTAACAAAAATTTGCAATATAACGATCTTGCAAATGAGTTCCCGTCCAGACTTGAAATTTTTTTGGCTGCAATTCTTTAAAATTCTGCTTCGAAATTTCAATTATTGTGTTTACACCATCACAGAAAAATGTATACTCAATATTTTTAATTTAAAAACATTCTAATGCATCACTAATTAATTTTATGTTCGTTTTATTTTGTTCTTTTATATAATTAAAGAAATACAATAAAACGTCAAATACACATAGAACCCAGTGCGAATTGCAAGGCAAAAAAGCTTCTTATCTCTCTCACCTAAAAAATCAAGAATTGCAGCCAATAAAATTGCAAATCTGGACGGGGACTAAGTAAATTTATTAGAAATCATGGTATCCTTCCTTACGAAGGTTAATTTTTGCTTTAGAAGAAAGTTAAGTTGCATTGTTTTTAATAAAGTCGTATCAAGACGTTAAATATTTGTTAGAGAAGCAAACTTCATAATTGTACCTTCTCTATTTAAAAAAGTGAAAATTAACTTTTTATTAAAAATTTTTTGCTGTATTAATGCTTGTGCTGTCGAGACCATCTTGTTTTAATTCGCCTTGGACATATCTGCCTCTATGCATGCCTGTATAAATTTTGATATTTCGACCTCCAGTTGCTTTGGCAAATGCTTTGTTGCCATTGGAAATAGATATATTTCAATGCGAATTGAGGCTAGTCTACCTATTATGAATTTGCCTTGTCTATAATGCAAGATAAAAATAAAGCAGCTGTGTTAATAACTAACATCACCTTTTAAGTGAATTCGCCTCGGTTTATTGAAAACATTTTTATGATGGAAATAAAAACAAGTACAACACAAAACAAATTAATGCTACAAATGTGTATGTAATTTCATATAATTTAATTTATTTAACTGAAAACATATAACAATATACATACATAAATGTTTTTTCTTTTTTTATTATTAATAAAACATATACGAATCCAGCGCGTAACATACAAATGAGTTTTGTACTAAATACTTAAAAAAAATACTATTTATTGTCTACCACATAAAACAAAAAAAAAAATACATTTAAAATAAAACATGATCAAGGCATATTAATACAAGTTAAACTCGCTCCTAATTTGCCGTAAAAAAAAATGCCTTCCTGGAATGTCAAAATATACATAAAAAAATTTATTAATGTTTTGACATCTGAAGGAGATCAAAAGTATAGGCGGCAAAACTGTGCTCTCGAGACTACCTTGTATGAATTTGCCTTGAATACGATCATTGATCATGTTATAAATGAGATTATGCTTTCAGATTTTGAGTTGTATTCTATTTGGCAAATAAGGATAATGCTAGATTGTTTATCTTTTATATGATACACTTTTGTTTTCAATTTAGTTTTCCTAATTTATATTTTTGCATTATGTTCGTTATTTTAATGAATTTCAAATAAAAGTTCGTTGATAAAAAATAATGTTGTTTTGTTAAAAAAAAATTTTCGGTTTATCTGTTGTTTTGTTTTGTTTCAGTTATTTTTTTATGATGCCTGTTCAGATGGAGTGTTGTGGGACATTTGACGCATGGTAAATGTGGTTTCTGTGGAAAATAAACATAAATAAATTTTCATGTAGAATAAAATTTTAAATAAAAACAAACATCGTATGAATTTTTCAAAAAAACTATGAAATTTTATAAATATTAAATAATTTTTTAAATGAAAATGAAGGAATACATGAAATAAATTATCGGTGTACACTAATTCACTTCTAATTCACACTTCTAATATCTTTGATATTTTTTTTAGTAAAATTTTAACTTTTTTAAAAAAATTACTGTAACAAAAGTTAAATTATTATTAAGTTATGAATTTTTAGTCGAACTGAGGGATGACTTATCAAAGGAATTTTTAATTAGGCAGGCTTAGGTGCTGTTTCCACAATACAGACAAATGACTCGTGTAGAAATTTTGTATGCGAATCACTCAAAAAGCTAAGTGGTTTTAATACAAATTTTCTACTCAAAACAATTGTTTGTATTATAGAAACCGCACATTAAGTTCGTTATTTTATATTTAATTGTTAAATTAAATTATTATTTTTATTACAAAAGATTTTTTCTTTCTTCGCTCTAACTAAATTTAAAAAAAAAATCTAGCTAAAAAACGATAGAATAAAAATCGGTACAATTTTAAATTTCTTCGGTTTGAAAACCATAAAGTTGGACTAAGAATTCACAACTTAAATAAAATGAAATCCCTTTAAAGTTACTTTCACAGCTGTCACATACGTTGGGTGCGTGATGATTAAAAATGTTAGTACATGATCACCCCTTAAAAACAGCTATAAAAATGAATGACAGCAACAAATGACTAAGTTAACAAATCACAAACACAATTTCACCAGACATCCAAAGCAAATACTTACCGGGTGTTGTAAATCCCTCCTGTATTTTATAGATTTCATTTAAATCTCGAGCACTACATAGCGGCGTATCCACCTGAGTCGTTTCATTAAAACGTGCATAATCAATTTCATAAGCCTGACGATCTTTGCTATAGACGACAACAGGATCGAAACGATGACCCCACAAAATCTCTGTATTTATGTAGCTGGAACGGGCCTGAGTTGATTGGCCGGTAGATTCGACGGTTCCCTCAAGTATTACAACAATTTCAAATTTGTCCTGCAGCAAATCTGTGGCAGAAATATTATAAAGTGGAGAATTCTCATCAATTTTGTGCTCAATAACCATGGGCCAAATAAAGAAGATATCAGAGCCACATTCATCAGCACCAATTTCCAAATCTGTGAAATGTTGACTCATTACTTCACCTTCCTTGGTGGTACGAGTACGTATCAATTGTGCTCTGACGCTGGCCCCAATAATATGTGACTTGCGCATATCACCTACACGGAACATCATACTAAGGCCGCCATCGCGCTGACAGATAACCGCGTTTTTCGAGAATAGCAAAGTCTGCGCGCGCTGTTTGGCACGAGTCATTTTTGCAAACACAATACCGGCCATAAAAGCTGACGACATCACACCATAAATGGATTGGAAACACATCATAAATATTGCTTCGGGACATTCTTCCGAAGTAGTACGCACACCATAGCCAATTGTGTGCTGAGTTTCAATGGAGAACAGGAAACAGGATGTAAAACCATTAATGGCCGACACACAAGGTTGCCAGCCACTTTCCTCTGCAACAAAAAAAAAAAAAAAAAAAGAGGAAAGCAAATAAATAAATCGCTAAATATTAACAAAAAAATAAAACAAACCCTGATTGTGTGGCAAATGCAGTTCATCTAAGTCACCATGTGTAAATATAATCAGCCACCATAAGACTGCAAAGAGAAGCCATGACAATATAAATGACAAGGCAAATGCCAATAGAGTCCAACGCCACTGTGAATCGACGAGAGTGGTGTACATGTCCTGTAAAAAGCGTAAACGTCTTTTGGTCAGATTTTTCTGAAGCACATTGCAATCGCCATTCTTGAATACAGCACGTCTTCGCACTTTTCGCATACTACCTGGTCGATAGTTACGTGATCTGTAAAAGATAATGATCGTATTTATATTTACAGCCAACAAGTAGGCAATACATTAGGCAATTTAAATAATTCGAATGTGGAATGCAATTGGCACAGAGTAGTTCAGACGTAATTTTTATTTTCAAATAAAAAAAAGATCAGCATTTTTTTCGATCCGTATTTATTATGTGCTGTTTCCACAATACAGACAAATGACTTGAGTAGAAATATTGCATGGGAATCACTCGAAAGAACCGAGTGGTTTTCATTTAAATTTTAAAAAATAGATATCGTCACCTGATATTCAAAAGATCCCAAAAAATTTTGCACTCAT
Source organism: Lypha dubia (assembly GCA_947311025.1). Lineage (NCBI taxonomy): Eukaryota > Metazoa > Arthropoda > Insecta > Diptera > Tachinidae > Lypha > Lypha dubia. The sequence continues at coordinate 125,843,530 of OX371260.1, forward strand.
ATAAGAGTCATCAGAGAAAATATATAATTACATACAATTCGCAAGCGAGTAAGTGAAATCAAAAAGTTTTTACAGTATTTTACCAGAATCAAATGATTGTGAAATGTTGTGACATGTTTTACTAAGGTCGAGAAAACTGCTCTCAAGCTTAGATCTAAAATCAGCAACCGCATCCATCATTTTTTAGTTTTACTTTTTCAATTAACAAAATCCGGTCACCAACTACTTTCATTTGGGGTCCGTTTTTTAAAAAATCACGGAAGGTAATAAGCTGAACTATTTAAATAATATGTGTAGCTACTCACACCTATCGCGAATATTATGGGAGTAAGTTGTTGGGGAGAAAAATTGTATTCCCATCCCCAACAAATTGCTATCGCGAATATTTTGGGAGTTAAAGTCTCTATTGTGAATTATTTGGGAATAAAAGTTTTTATTTTGAATTGTTTGTTTTGATTTAACAAATAATTTTTGCGGGATTTATTGTGTGGTGTATGAATAAAAGAAATTAAAGCTAATAAGGTAAAAATTATGAATAGCGGTTATTTGCGTTTTCTGTTGCTGGAAAAGGAAAATCAATCCATAGAACGACTGCAGCGAGGACAAATACGTCCACGTCCATTTTTTTTTATCCTTTTGGAAACCTTTGCCATAGTCTTGATTCGCACACATTGCACACCAGACAATTAATTTGTTCTTTATTAACACTCCTGTGTTAATAAATAAGATAAAAACTGATTACATGAAGTTCTGGATTAAAAATCAAATTGCTACTTACATGTTCACTTCTTGTTCCCACTTTCAATTGTTGTGAATAATTTTAGTCAAATTATTCGCGGGAGTAAACATTTGCGATGCCATATTTGTAAGGTATGGGAATTCATTCCCAAAAAAAATTATGGGAATCATTCACGATAGTAAAACAAAAAAATTGGGAATTTTTTCATGGGAATGTTTATTCGCGATAGGGGTGACTGTATCAATGGACAAATAAAACGAATGGATTTCGGTGCATTATTTTATTAAATAATAAACAAATGCTTTGAATAAAACAAAGTAAGTACTAATGCTTTTGACAATATTAATGAGATAAATTACATTTTTTATCTTGGACTATCCGTCTGAAGTTTGAAGTAAAGCTTGTGCAGGCTATTCTCATTAAATCTTGGAGATGGTCATCGGCAAGTCTGTTCCGGAATTTATTTTTAATGAAGTTCATCTTAGAAAATGCTGCTTTACAAAAACATACGTTAACCCAAACAAAGTGATCAGGTTCAAGGCTATTTTTTTAAATCTGGGTATTTATTAGCACAAACAAATTTTATCCAAAACTCTGGACAAGAAACTTCCCGTTTTTGGTGTTTTAAAACTGGCTTTTTCGAACAGGCTGTGTTGATAGTTTTGAATGATTTGATGAGCCTGTCCGACGAGTGTATGTGTGAGATTTTGTTGCACCTCGCTGATGACGACAATATTACTAATAAAATTGTTTGTGTTATCGCTCCCAAATTATCTTTTTTTTTTTTGCATTGGTTTCCCTTTTACTTGTTAGTTAACGGATCATCACCAAAGGCTGATGTCGAGACGAAAATATTTCTCATGAATTTGTTATTACATAATGTAAAATATTTTGTATTGTTAACCCAAGGTCCGCATAAAATAGGTCTGCGGTCCGCCAGTTGGTGACCGCTGGTCTATACCATCCAACAACACTAAAGGATGGCAATTAATCGATAATCATTATTGACTTTTTATAGAGAATAAAATAATTTTCGTTCTCCAAATAACTTTGTACCAGGTGGTAATAATTTGGAAGTTGCATGTTTTAAAAATATTAATACCAACTGCATTCGATTAAACCGGTGTCAAGCCTTGAGGAAATTCATTTGAAGGGTGTTTTGCCAGAAACATTGGAAATTTCGTCATGTGTGTGATACTTTTCCGAACTTTCATATTTGAGAATTTCCTTCATCTTTGCCAATCTTATAGAATTCGCTACATTGGAACTTATTATAGTTGACAGATGAAGAAGTTGTTTGAAATATAAAGAAGATCACAGTTCGACTATGTCTCGTGATAACCTTTGGAACAGATGAAAAGACTTGAGAAGGCAAAATAGGCTAATTTCGAAAAAAAAGATGAAATTTAATCAAAATTTCTTAAAGAAAATTTTCAAAATCTGTTCCTTCCCATAGTCTTAAACACTAACCATGACTGTACTTGATTTGTATTTTATTTAATAGAGGAAATAAAGATCTATATTAAATATGCATACATGTGTATTTATAAATAATTGTCTGTCATGATTTATTTGTATCATTTATAATATTATAACAAATTATAGTCTGCTTAAATGCCCTCCTACAAACTTTAATGTCTGCTAATTTATTACATAACTTGAGTATAAATTATAAATTTTCTTTCGTTATTATTATTTTTAATTTTTAATTTTTTTTTTTTGTTCAACAACAAACACACTAATTAACATTGTTCTAAATTTATGAATGTCATTCTCTTTGCAAAATTTATCACTTATGACTGTTTTGCAGTTTTTCTTTTTCCGACTAATGCCAGTCAAGTCGAATACAAGACGCAATAACAATCATTTATACACATGCAGCCTTACATACGAGTAGTATATGTGATCTGAATACAGTAGATGTCATAAATATAATAACAAAAGGGCACAATTTATTTTACAAATGCTTCAGAATTGTTGATGTAATTTTATTTTAACACAAAAAAAAAAATTAATTAATTGATAAAAATTTTTATAAAAATGAATTGCAGTTCGTTAGTCTCGCTAAAACTCGAGAACGGCTGGACCGATTTGGTTAATTTAGGTCTTGAATTATTTGTGGAAGGCTAGATAAGATTTAAAAGTACTTTTTTTAATTTTTAATTTTTTTAAAAAAAAACCTAATTTACATGTATGTAGAGTGATTAACTAACATCATTTTGTAAGTAAAATGAAAATTTTGGTGTAATTATTTATAATAATATTAAGTTTTAATTTTTTCAAATAGACGAAACCCTTGAAAAAGTCAACATAAAATTGACGAAACGTTGGGTAAATATGAAATAAAAAGTTTTTTATTGTCCATAAACTGCGTTAGGCCTTGATAGCTGAATATTAATAATTAACAACACTTTTGGTACTTTTTTTAATGGATTCTGTTGAAATTTGGTAGGGTACTTTTTAAAAAGCCGTCAAATTTGTACTTTTGGTGTGTTTTGCTTTTATTGCGTTTTTTTACATCGACTTACAGCCTACTTTCTTGGGGACAAAATATTGAAAATCTGTCAATTTTGGTACTATTATAACTTTTTATTAAAAAAAAGTAAAATTTGTTTATAAATACAATAACGTACATTAATAAACATATGTAGTATACTTTCTTGGGTGTAATATAAGGAAAAGCAGGTACTTTTGGTGCATTTTGCTTTTAGTACTTTTTGTTTTTTCATTTACATGTAGCGTGAACGAAGTCACTGTTAAAATCTAATTTCAAAATAAAAGTGGAATTTAAAAAAAAATTGTAGAACAAAATTTAAGAGTTGCCGCCTCACTTTTTCTACTGAATTAAATCCAAAAAAATAATCGGTTAATAAATTCAATTTTCTTTATTGTGACTTATTTGTGGCAACAGAGATGGGAAATGAACCGATATATCTGTGGAAAGGACGAAATAATTTATCCGTTAATTAAATTAAGCTGTTGAAAATCTCCAATGATATTTAAACATACAGTCGGGCCTCGTTTATCCGTGTTGGTCGGGACCAGAAGCATTACGAATAATCGATTTTCACGGTTAATCGAATAACAATTTTGATTATACAGTTTTTTTTTAATATTTTTATTATTTAACAAGTGAACATTGGTGTACATACATATTTACATTAAAAACAATTAATTCAAGAAGTTTATGTACATTTTTAAATTAAATAAGTATTTACACTTTAAATTTTTTACTGAAAAAATTCTGCCATTACGGATAATAGAGTAATCACGGTTAATCGAAGCAAACAATTTGAAAACATTGCATAAAACCATAGATTATTCTTTGGCAATCATGGTTAATCGCGGTTACCGGTTAACCGGATCACAGATAATCGAGGCCCGACTGTAATTATGTTAATTTTAAACAATTAAGGATTTTCAATTCAGAAAAATTTTTATCATATATTCCTTGAAAGTGGTCTCTGTGTAGAACGTTTGCGCTGAATCTGAGCATCCTTTAAAATCCTATAAATCGGAGATTGTTTTTTTAAAAAACTTATTCTATAGAACTTTATTCAAACAGTCACACTTTTTGTCTAACCATGAAAAGCAAGTTTATAAAATTAATAAACATTGGGTCTTAAAAACGTTCAAATCCAGGGTCGTTACGTTAAAACTTCTGTAAATACAAAATTGCCTTCTATCGTTTTTATTAAGGACATTTGTAACTGATTCAACTATTCGAATAACTCAGCAATCAGCACATCTATTGATAAACCTGGTTTAGAAATCACTGTACCTTCTACGAGACGCAGAAAACTAGTCATTAAGTCTAAAGGTGGATTCACCCATTCTTTCCGAACAAAATTTTTGTCCGGACAAAAATTTTTTTACTGAGAGTTTTCTGCAGCACGATTCACTCATTTCGAAATATTTGTCCGGAAAATCAAAGCTGCCGTATGTAAGCAAAATCAATTAGTTTCACAAGGTGGCAGTACTGCAGTGACTGATTATACTTTTCTTTGTTCATTTTGGTGTCAAACTACATATTTTAAGTTATTTCCAAAGATTATTGTTAATAATGGACGAAAAGAGAAAATTACTTTTGCTGATGGCAATTGAAATGCATAAAGCATTATTATTAGCAAAGTATATATATATAAATAAAAAACTAAAAAAAAAAATCGCAGTGAAAAAAATTTTAAAGCAAAGAAGAGCAATTTTTCATTTCTTGTATAAGTTTTTCGGCAATCGATTCATTTAGCTCCATTTTGTTTTATTAAATATATTAAATATTTTTCAAAAAATATTACACACATTTATATTTCACAAACACAAAATGAATATTAAAATATTGCATGATGGGGCAACTCAATTCAACTTTGTATGCAAACATTTAACCTATTGGCAGCTCAGTTCAAGTTTGTCCGGACAAAATATAAAATTAAACCAATTCAAGCTGAGAATGTTCCGAACAAAATTTGTTCTCTTTTTCTCTCACTCTCAAAAAAAGAAACGTCAAACTTCATATAAAAAAAATTTTGTCCGGACAAAAATTTTGTTCGGAACGAATGGGTGAATCCAGCTTAAATGAGGACTCGCAGAACATAACGTGCTTTTTTGCTTTTTTTTAAAGAAAATATATTGTCCATGTATTTGCATTAATTTGGTTAATTTCTATTGGACGAAATCGTATTTCCATAATATTTCATTACTGCTCATAAAATAATTTGGTGTTAAAAGAATTGATGCAGAACAAAACTGATTTTTTTCTTTTATTTTCCCACAACTTTTTTTTTTGTATCATTATAACTAGAGATGGGAAAATATCGTGATTTTTTCGAACCACGCTTGATTATCGATGAATAATTAAATAATCATGAATGAAACATGAATCTTCTAAAACAAAATTTTGTGTGACATTTAATAAAACAATCAAATTGTTGAACTTCACTTCAAGGCAAATGGAGATACGAAGATGGATCTGAATAATTTTGAAATAATTGACTGCAAAAATGTAAAAACATAAAACTGACATGAAGAAATGTGGCTCACTATCAATAAGACACACGACTCTTTCTTCTGATCATTTAAACATTCTGTTTTTTATTCAGATCAACTATCGAAAACCTCCCTATATCCCACAGTCTGAAGCCAATTGTATATCGTTCGCTATGCTAAAAAAATAGAAATAATTTATTATATTGCGCGCCAAACAAATAATGGTCTCACAAATTGGCGGCATTTTTGTACAACAAATTGTTAAAACATTAATAAAATTAATTTTAAATTAATTAATACAATTTGCTATCAAAGTTCAAGAAGTTCTAATAAAATAAACGACAACGAGAAAACATTTAAAAAAACTAAAAAATGTACAAATGTAAATATTCACAACGACACTTAAGCCTCGATGAACACACAATTCCAAGCAAATAAAAATTAAGCATTATTTTAAAGACTGCCAGGACAGAGGACTAATAGAGTTTCAATTGATTGAGGTGGATTAGCGATTACAACAACAAAAATTTATATGAATTTAAATGTGCAACGGGCACGATTCGAATCTTAAATTTCAAATTAAAATGGAAATCATAAAAAAATTCCACGAGTTTTAACATTAATTTTCTTAAGAATTTTTCCATAACTACCAGACTTTCGGAAATGCTCATGACGTGTTAAAGAAAAAAATCTTAAAAAAGATAATAAAGAATTCATTTATCTTTCGATAAAAGCTTTAATTCGATATGATCAATAATTCTATTGATTGGCACAGAAACAAGAGGATTAATTAAAAAGTTAATTTGTTCTCAACCAATCACGAATATCATTGTTTTATTTAACCAGGTGTAATTAAAAATCTTCAATAAAACCAAAGTCAATATAAATTAAAATTTAATTGAAATATTTAAAAAAAAATTATACATAACGCGTCTACCGATTTCGAACAAACTTTACATAAACCATCTACACGACCATACGTGAATTCGGTTTGACCGTTCGTGAGTTATAAAGTGACAACACATTTGCAACAATTTTTTATACGAGTATATATACAGATTTCCTTAAAACAACAACAACAAGCAGAAAACCAAACTATTATTTAATTTTATTTGTAACCAATTGCAATTTACAATTTCGTGTTAATTTCAATTCTGTTGATAAGATTCATTTAAAAAAAAATAAAATCAATTAAAATAATTGTTGCTTCAATTAAAATATTAATTGAAAATTAGTTTATTTTGCTTAATAACTTATTTTTTATAAAAAATAATTTTCATATTATTTTTAGCTGAGAAAAACTCTTAATTGTTTTAATTATTTCGATAATTAAATCCATTTTCCATTTATTTTTTTCTTCTAGTTACACATATGAGCGTTATGACAGGCACACATGTACGGGATCATTAAATCGTGTATAATTAATTGTAAGTAATAAATTAACCCAACAAAAAACTAAAACAAAAAAAAACAACACCAGTAGCAGCAATAGACTGCTGGCTTGGGATGGCTGTCTATATGCATAAACAAATGAATGACTGCACTGCAAATTATTAATTAATTAAGAAATTATAATAATAAAAAGCAACATACAAATACATAAACAAACATGCCAGTGTTAGTACAAATGTGTGCCCAATAGCGTGTCTATTTTAATTATAATTTTGGGGTGCCATTCATAAACACCAATTGACAAGTGTTAAATGCATTTAATTTGGTTTCAGAGATCAGTGATCAGTGATTTGCGATTCAATTCATAAGATAAATAAATGTGCTGTTGCAATGCATTTACAAATATAGTAAATGGCAACGAACATCTGTATGGAATTTTGCTGGCAGTTTGTGTATGGTAAATTGTATTTTATTATTTAATGTGGTTAGTTAACTACATTTGGTTGTAATGTGACATGTAGGCGTTTTATAACAACAACTAATTAGGGGTATTCAAGATGAAATGTAAATTGTAAAGTTTCGTTCATTTATGCAGAATTTTCAGAAATGTGAATTTAATGTCATAAAATTGGCACTAGCATTGATTTTAAAGTTGGGTAACTTAGAAAATAGTCATGAATCGCGATTGCATTGACAGCTGTTTTCAATGTCAAGTATGAGGGAAAATCTAATTAAGTCATTCATGCTAACTTTTTGCCAGATTTAAGTTGTTAGTCGATTTATTTTATTATTTCGATTTTTAAAATAAGAAAAATTGCCACAAATAGTGAATACCCTTAATAAGCGATTATATAAAACTAATTGAAAAAAAACTTGTAATAAATTGAGTTATTTCTGCAATGTTTTGTAACATTACATGGAGAGAATTTTAATTAGCCGACTATAAATGTAAACAAGCCTAAATAAATGTCGATAACCAGAACTGATCACGTTGCTAAAGCTACGTTCACATTTATCAAATATTTGTCGAAAAAAACGTAACCAAGAAAAAAACTAATAATTTATTTCCTTTAATTCCAATATTTTTTTAATTTTGGGTTCGAATTTTTTAAAAACTGTATAAAAATACTCTTTTGGAGAAGAATTAATTTTATTTTGTAATATAAAAATCGTGTTAAATGACACTATCCCTAAGCAAAACTATTGGTTACGTTTTTTTGGGCAAATATTTGATAAATGTGAACGTAGCTTAAGCAATAGTTTACAAATAATATTTATTTATTTGAGTTTTCAGCAAAAACAAAAAAACACAATTGAGGATGCAAGTGTAAATTTTTCTCTAATTATGATCATTACTTTCTTATCAATTAGTTTATTTTGTTGTATTTGAAGAAAGAAAAGCAACCCCTGAATGATTGTCAAATGGAAATCTTATTAAGTTCAAGTTCAAAGTCGTTCTAATTTAAAAGTTTGTTACGATTCGCAAAACAAACATTTTTGAAATGATTTTTATTTGTTGTTTTATTTCTGTTTTTTTTTTTTTTTGTTTTGCAATTTTCTTAAATTACGTAGGCGAATATTTGCTTTATTAGTTGCTGAATTTTTTTTTATTAGATTGAAAGACACTGTTGTCTTTTTTTTTTTTTTTCATTTCTTGCTTGTTAGTGATAATGAGGAAATATTTTATGCAAAATTTGTTGCACAATTCATAAATCATATTTTGACATGGCTTTGCTACAAATGCAAATGTGTATCACAGGGTTTTTGAAAAGATCAGAGCTGCAAAAACAACTACATTTTTATGTGCAGTTTGCATTTGCTTTAATTAAATTTGCTGGCTAATTTTTTCTTTAATTTTAAAAATTATAACCGAGGTTTTTTGTGGATGTAGATTTGATTGTTTTAAATAATAGGAAGTATTTTTAGAGGTTTGTAACCGGTAGTGTTTTTTAAATAACTATCAAAAGTTATTATCTGAAAAAAGCCAATTACCCTTTTCCCCAGACAACACAGCACCAAGGTGTGGTTAGTAACCATGAAACATAGCCGTGTCCCTCGGGGTTTTACATAGAGCAGCAAATTTACGATATTCCTACGAAGAAAATCCTTAACCCCTTCTATGCAGGAAATCTGCTTTCAACGAAGCTCGTTCGAGGTCTGTTCTGCTGAGAAAAAGTCTTTATTCAACGAAGCCAAACAGGAATTTAAAATCCGTGAGGCAGACGTGTATATTCAGTCTTTTCTAAAATTTTTACTTATTTTCTTTGTCTGTTCAAGTATTAAGAGCTACTAGATTTTTCTTTCTAATTAAAATAATAATTTAATTTATAAAATATTAAATATTATTTTTAATTTTAACTTATGTTTGAATTTCAACGTTTCGATTCATAACTTTGTTGAACTTTAAAAAATAAATGTTTTATTTTCAAAATTGTCCATTTTTTCTTCCACTTTTTCTATAATAGACAAATTTTCTTTTAAATAAAGTCCTCTTCCTTCTAGTTCGATTATACTTCGGAAAATACAATCAAAATTATCTTTTATGTACGGGAGATCAGATTTTAAAGATGCATTTTTAAATAGAGCTTTTGCTTTATATATTGATTCCACATCATCATCGGAAAGTGCATTTAACACACTGCAAATTTCTGTATAGTAAATAATACAATAATACAATAATAAATAAGACCTTTAAGCCAATCTAGTTTGCAATGTCAAGAGTTAAAGAATAGAAAATTGCATGTGTGAAAAAAGGACAAACTTTTGCTTTTTATTTGCAACAGAAAGATTAAAAAATTATTTTCAAGGGCTGCCAAAGTGCCATTATAAGCAAATTCAAGCAGAGTATATCAAATAAAGCAATTTTGCAAAAAAAGGTACAAAATAAGCGAAATCAAGCTTTTCCAGCAAAAAGCTTAAAAAACTTGCCCTGAGCATCACCTACCTGATCGCACAGAAATTAAGGCGTAGTTTTGCCTTTAAAAATTTCAAAAATTTGAATGAAAACAATGAACAAAATTTTTAAATATTTGAATTTTTGTTTTTACTTTCCATATAAAAGTCACTTCGGTGATGCGTTTTACAAAATTAGGGCCTAAATTTAGAGAAAACGAACTTAAGCTTGGCAAATTAAAATTTCTTTAATTAAACATCACTCAGTTCGAATAAAAAATTCAAAACTAAATTTTTTCTTTTACTTTTTTTTACACTCTTCAGTCGGTTTCTGATTGTTAATGTATCATATCCTAAAACACTTTGTTCTACGAAACAAGACCCAAGAATACACCTAAATGAAAATCTTATTTCATTTCAGAAAATATAGGATCTTACTTTGATAATTGTATATACGATAATTAAGGGGCTGTGCACATATTACGTAACGCTCCAGGGGGGAGGAGTGGCTAAATATTTGTTACGGCTTGGAAATTTTAAACTGAAAAATTAGTAAAAAGCAAACAGCCCCTAAAGACGAATATTTAAATTAATTTTCAAAAGGAACTTTAAAATAGTCAAAAGGAAAATTTTCTCTTCAAAATTTTTCCGATATCTGCGGGAAGAATCAATAGATTTTAATCAAACTTTTTTGCAGACGATGTTGTTTTTTTGGCTTAAATAATTAATACGATTTTGGATATGTTGGTCAGGTATAAAAAAACTTTTTGAAATCTATCGCACCGAATCGCTTCATTATCTGCCGGCATTTAAAGTTTTCAATAAATTTAGAATGTCGAAACTTTGAAGGGTTCTATGAAACCACAAACACACACACATATATCCATACAGACATCATCGTAAAACTAGTCAGAATAGATTTCCATGACTTCTAAACGTGTTGATCTAAGAAAATCTTGTTTTTCGAAGATCGGTATGGTATCAGCAATTGCTTATATGTTTCTAGTACTCTTAAGTCCTTTTTTACAAAATCTAAAATCGTGGGTCATACTTTTTACATCAAAATTTTTTAATACTTGATATTTTTGTCTTCAACTTTTTTTTTGTTTTTAACCGGATGGGGGTAATCAATTCGGTCGTATTTTTTAAAATATTTTAACCTCCATAACTATCTTATGTATGAACCGATCTTCAATATTCGCTAATTAAGGACGAAAATTTAAATTAATTTTCAAAAGAAGTTTTATTTAGTAAAATTTGTCAGAATAGATATCCATGGCGTCTAAACGTGTAGATGTCATGAAAACTCGATATTCGTAAAGTCGGGGGGATCTCATCAACAGCTTAATTTGAAAACTTAAATTATGTGTTTCGGGTGTTTCAAGTACTTCTAAAGCTGCGGTCACATCTGGCAAACATTTGCCCAAAAAAGCGTAACCACTAAATACTAATGAAAACACTTTTGATTTAGATACCTGTTTATTACGTTAAACAGTTTCCTACATAATTTATAGAAAATGTAATAGAATCAGTGATCGTGCGACACACATTTTAAATCAAACTTTTTTTTGCTACTTGATATTTTTTGTCTGTAACTATTTTTGCAGGATCTGTTTTTAACCGTAGGAGGTAAACGATTCGGTTGTATAATTTTAAAATGCTTGATCCTCCACAACTCTGTTAATTACAACACCGATCTTCAAAAAAATTCTATTTTTTGGTTGAAAGGGGTTGCTTTCAATTTTGTCAGATAATTTTATTTTAAAAAATCAGAGGGAAATTGTTACCGCCCCCTTACTTCCAAGAAAATTTAATAGTCGTTAAACTCTTCGATTTTAAAACATTTTAGTTTGATCGAAAACCCGATCAGCATTGTCCCATAGTTAGTTTAAAATGTAAAATCCAATAATAGGTCTTTTAAAAGGTTTTTGCATAGTCCCGTCGATTTTTCCAACTGTTCGATTGTTTTTTTCTATTGAAGTCCTCTTTCTTCGCAAGAATTATTTATTTTATATTAAATTTTTATGAAAAGAGTTTCACGTGCTAGAATAATTTCAGCAAATATTTTAGTAAATTTTGTTACTATTGGAGAAATAATATAAAAATTCGCAGATATACTTTCATAATCAAGTAACTTTCATTTCAGAACATTTTTTTTTTTCAACTGAAGAATTTTAATATTTTTATATAAAATTAAAACGCACCCTCTAACCAAGGAATTGCTGGAGCCTTTTAAAGCTTCATAGTAAATTGCAGCTAGCGAATTTGTCGTTGAAATTCCTCGCTGGTATTGATGTTTCATTTGATTTGTCAAAAAATGCTGATCATCCTTCATGTTGTAATGATCGTCATCTGTTTCGCGAAGAACCTGAATATCATTCAACTGTTTGGGCATATTGTTTTTCGTTTGCAAATGACACAAAAAAATTAATTAAATTAAAAATATTTCAATTTAATATATAAAAACTTTTTCGAAAATAAGAGAGGACGGAAAGGTTCTTTTTACACGTTTAGGGATGATGAATTCGTTAAAACTCCGTTTCAAGCTGTTAACCGTAAGCTTGTGATAAGTGAACTAAATTTTTAATTGCAAAATCGAATTCATAATCGTTTTAATAGATTTTTATTATCACGCCTTAACATTTAGGATATTTATTTATTTAAATTGTTAACACATAAAATTTATTATTTAAAGTTGGTAACTAAAATTCATATTTTATCTTTAATCATGCGTTTTTTTTTTTTTTTATTTTTACTATTTATGTTTTTCGTGCTATTTAAACACATTTAAAGATCTGTTTTTTTTTTTACTTTGTATTATTTTGCCATTTAATATTTTAAAATTATTTGTTAAATATTGTTTGCATTTTAATTATGTTTAAAATGTGAAAATTTATCTGTACAATTATAAAAAATATTTACATTTCCACTGCCATTAATAACAATTTCACACTTCATTTACTGGAAATGCAAACGGAGAAAAAACGTTAAAAACAAAATTCCAAATATTATTATGACGATAATGATGATCACGTGAAATGTGGAAAACAATTGCTTTTAAACTTGAAGATTGTGTAGTAATGATAAGGCTTAAAAGCATTTTATTGAAATTTAAAAAAACGATTCAAAACAAAAAAAGGAAGGGCCGGCAATCATTTCTTACTAATTAGCATAATTAATATTTTGCTGATATTAAAGGGAGAAGACGGTGCTGCCCAGTAGTTCTGCCCAAAAACCATAAATAGACTTTATAAATTTCATGCCCTTTTTTCTAAAATTCAATGCATTTTCAAGCTAAAAGTATGATAGTAAAGGAGTGTAGAATACTGGTTATATCTTCGAGTGCTTTCTCATTTCCGGGAAAAGGGGTGCTTGATTTTTTTGGAAATTTTTAGGATCCCAAAAACTTTTGCCTTTTGCTAACTTTAAAATTATTTAGTAAATGAGTACACATAAAAACACATATAAATACATATAAATATTTATACAAAAACAACTTAGAAAAAAGAAGTGAGTACCAAGTTCCTATCAAAAATATTTTGGCCGTAAAAAGTACTGAAATCAAAATAGGGACCAAGTTCTTAATAGGAACAATTCCATCTCATTTCTAGGCAACCTATAAGCTTGGAAAGATTGTTTTGCCTTTCAAATATGGGAAAGAATTCTTGGAAAAATATTGCCAAGCTTACAGGTTGCCTAGAAATGAGATGGAATTGTTCCTATCAAGAACTTGGTCCTTTTTTTGGCAACACAACGCACTATTTATCGTGTAGTGAATGATTTCGCAGAAATAGGGTCTGTAGGTGATAGGCGCAAGCATGGACCACAACGTACTGCAAGATCGGCATTACTGCTGCTCAAGAAAGTGTTCAAAACAATCCATCAACCAATCCATCGACGCCGTCCTCAGGAGCTTGTTCTTCAAAGAACAACTTTCGCTACAATGTTGCACAAGGATTAGCAATTGTTTCAATTTAAGATTCAGTTGACACAAGAGCTTCTTCCACAAGACCATTTACGCAGCCGTACATATGCCAATAGGATGAAAATCCCGATTTTCATGAAAAAATCATAACGAGTGACGAGGCACATTTTCGTTTGAATGGATCTGTGAATAAACAGAATAGTCGGTTCTGGGCAATGGAAAACCCTCTCATTATTCATCAGACTCCTTTGCATCCATTGAAAGTTACAGTCTGCTGTGCAATTTGGTCAGAAGGAATCATTGGACCTTACTTCTTTGAAAATGAAAACGGCGTAACGCTAACTGTGAATGGAGAGCGATATCGTGATATGATTGAAATTTTTTTGACGCCACAACTGCATGCTTTGGGCTTGATTAACATGTGGTATCAACAAGACGGTGCCACATCGCATACAGCCAGGATTACAATGGAAATACTGCGAGACCTCTTTCCACAACAAGTTATTTCAAGAAATGATGATGTTGATTGGCCTCCAGGGTCAGCTGATTTGACTGCTCCGAACTTCTTTTTGTGGGGATATCTGAAAAGCAAGCTTTATGCGAACAAACCAGAAACGCTTGAGCAACTCAAACAAAATATTCGTGATGAAATTAATGAAATACAGCGTTAAATGTGTAAGAATGTAATGAAAAATGTGCTCAAAAGGGCTCGCATTTGTGAGGCTAACAGAGGCGGATATTTATCTGATATTGTATTCCATACATAACTGCCGACATTAAATAAAACATGAATCAATATAAGATTCATTCTCTTTCATTTAATCAAAAATTAAAAACAAACAAAGTAGTAAACCCTCCCGGAGAACACCCTGTACTTTTATATTAACGTTGATTTTTTTTTTTTTTTTGTATATTTAGAGAACACTGTTGCCGAAAGATTAAAGTACTTTTTAAACAAAACATCTTAAATCGGTCCATGCTTATTTATTAACATTTTGGAGGGACAACTTGCCCCCTCGCCAAAAAACTTAGGGATCAAAGTGGAAGAAGTGCCAATTAAAGAACAAAAGAATTCTTGAAATCGATTAATCAATTGATCATAATAATTTTTCTAAAAACGATTTTATTAATAAACGTATGAATTTAGTTTTACAAATGTTATATTTTTAAGTGCCAATTAAAGAACAAAAGAATTCTTAAAATCGATTAATCAATAATAATTTTTCTAAAAACGATTTTATTAATAAACGTATGAATTTAATTTTACAAATGTTATATTTTTAGTTGTTATCACAAAAACTATTCCCAGGAAATTCCGCATATAAATCCAGGGAATTTTTCTCCCCTTCGGATATAAAAGTTCAGGTGTGGGAATCACTCCATGGCAGTATGCCCTCATACTCACCTACTACTTTGTTGTCTCGTAAATGGTTTACCATTCTGTGTGGTCAAGCCATAAAATGTATTTGGACGATTTGGTATTATAGTGATCGGATACGATTGTGGATTTAACAAAACACTATCCAATGAATCTGGTTCGGGTTCAATTGATATTTGCTTTTGTAATTTACTTGAATCTTCAAATCGTTCCGCTGATGTTTTTGACAAAATTTTCGGCGATTTATTATCACTATCCGAAGCGGGCGCATTAAAATAATTCAGTTTCAGTCGTGAAATCATTTTAATTTATTGGAATTCTACTTTGCTGGTGAAAATTTAATAAGCAAATCTGCAATGAAAAAAAATGGAATTTATTACAACATTTATTAGCAATTATTTAATACTTCTAAAATAATGGTTTTTTTTGTACATTTTAATATTTGTCTACCGCTTGTTTTTTTTTTTCTCAAGATTACTTAAATAGCTGGATTATTTAAATAATAATAAAAACAAAAAATTTTTTATAATACTTTCGTTTCATAAACAATTTTTATGGACATTAAATAGAATTATTTAGATAAAAATGAAAGTATTTTTTAACATTCCAAATCAAATAATGACGAAATTGTTTTTGGAAAAAAAAATAACTTGCTATTTGCGTATGTGAAAGGTATGGCAGAGGAATGTTAGAGGTGACTAATAGGCGCACCTTCAAAATACCATGAATCTATTAATAAATTTTATTACAAGACCAATTGGAGGTGGAGCAGACGAATTGACGATTTAAGCTGTCCAATCTTACAAAAATTTTGGCAAAGTGGTACATGCAATCACTACATTTAGTAGATTTTAAATCGAAAATTAAAATTGTACATTCTTTTTCATTAAGATGTTAAAGTTGTCAAAACAAAATCAACACCAAAACCTAAAGTCATAAATCAATAGTTCATCAAAGAAACGAAAATTCGGTAAAATTTAACAAAGGCAAATTTAAGTTTTGGAAAATGCTTTAATTTTATTTTTGTTTCCCAGAGAAAAATCGAAAATACTACTAGAGATGAAAAAAAATACTATTGAACCGTATAATAAAAATAATAAATTTTTTTCAATTAATGATAGAGGATCTTTAACTAGTGTGATTTCAGCTGCCGTGGTGGCAGTGAGGTCTAAGCGGTAGACAACACTGATGATGAGACTGTGAATAGTCTCGAAACATCGATGTCTGTTCAACCCTTCGCGCAGCCTAATTTTTCTTTGTCTGTTCAAATATTAAGAGCCACTAGATTTTTCTCTCTAATTTAAATAATAATTATTTTTTATATTTTGTTATAAATTAAATTTAGATAAAACGAATTTAAGCCAGAAAAATTAAAATTTCTTTGATTAAACATCACTCAGTTCGAATAAAAAATTCACAACTTAATTAAAAAAAAAATTTTTTTTAATTTTTCGGCTGCTTCAAAAATTTTGATTAAAAAAAACATTTCATGCAATTTTTCAATTTAAAATCCATGAATTAATTTTAAAAACTCATATAGAGCAGCTCTTTTGGAGTGATGAATATTGAGCGAAAGAATCGATAGATTTTTAATCAAGGTTGGCGTTGGCTGAAGTGGTTAGAGCGTTGAGTACAAAGCAAACAGTGACTTTGGGCCTGGGTTCCAACCCTGGCCAGAGCAAGTCAATTAACATAATTAATTTCTCTAATGTACATTAGTGTGGCATTGTTGAACTGTTTGCGAGATGAAGGTGTAGCACTGGTCACTAAAAACTCTTGCGTCACCAAGTGGTACTGTTCCAAGCTAATGTACACCAAAGCGCCCTCTTTTGTCGGTTAGCCAAACCGTTGGTGAAGTAAAATAATTAATAAAAGGACTGCTCATGCAGATAGAGATTTAATGAGTCTACTGAACACAAGAGGCGCTGCAACAATGCTTTAAAAGCAGAGTTGTGAAAGAATTATCCCTATTTTCCCTAAGTGCTGGCACAACTCACTGCATAAGTAGAGATCATCCCCTGAGTGCTGACTCCTACAAAAAAAAAAAACACGGATATCAACACACAAATTTTCAGAATATATTCTTATGTCTTCTAAGCGTCAAAATCTGATCAAAATCGGGTTAAATCCATAACTTTCTATTTTAAATAGCGGAAAGTTGAAAATTTTTAAATTCCTCGAAAAACGTATCAGAATTTCTAATAAATTGTTAATATTTCAATGAAAAAGAGAAAAATCAGCATTAAATTAACACACACGGCAGAACAGAAAAATGTTATTTCCGAAAAAAATGATAATAAAGTTTAAGAGTGCAACAGACCAACACAGCACATAGGGATTGGCTTGAACCACTTAAACACTGGAACTGATTGTGTGGCTACTTCCAAAAACAACTTTGTTCTGTTCTGTCGTGTGTATGATGAAATTTAAATGGATATTGATTTTGCTCTTATTCCTTTAATCTCCAATGTTTCCTGAAATCGTGTATGAAGTGAAAATCGATAGCACTTTTGTAGAATTGTTTGCTACGAAAGTAATACTGCAGTTCGCTTTTGGTTGCGATCTAAATACTTTACAAGATCACTTTGGATGAACAGAGCAGAGAGCGATTGGTCGGCAACTTTTAGAGTTACTACACTGGATTACTTTGAGGATTGGTGTGGCATTGGAAACCTTTCAAGACGATGGGAATTCAGGGAACCATATAGTATGCAAACAATTTTTAAATTAGCAACTTTGTAATTATATATTGCTTACTATTTATTTTGAAAGCAACTCCGTAGTTCAGTTTAAATTTGTTACGTGTGCAGTTTCACACTAAAATTTTGTTAAAAAAAGTGATTTTTATAAAATTTTCCTTATCGCTGCTTGAAGATAAATTTTTTCTGAAAATGATTTTCTTATCTCGTTTTTTGACCTTAAAATTATTATAAAACGAATTTAATCAAGCTTGAGGTCTTTTTATAAAAATTAACAATGAACTCAATTGTTATTTTCATTCTTTCGCCACACCGTTGGGTGGCTTTTTCAGGGGAAAACATTTTTATTATTGCAATAATTTTTAAATTCGTGTTTTCCAAGATATGTTGGCAAAAATTTTTAGAAAACAATGGTTTTGCATAAATGTTTTTACTCATTATAGTTTTTAAAAGATTTAAAAAAAATTTTCAAAATTTTTCCATAAATAAATATTTTTTTTGTTAAGAATATAAAGTAAAAAAAACACTACAACGTACATTAGGCCACTTCAGCAAAACAACTAACGACAACTGTCATTGTTAAGTATTTTGTATAATTTAAAATTAATCTATGCATATTCGTTAAGATCGTGAAAATTTTATTTACAAACAAAACTTACAATCATTTATTATCGCTAAATAAGGCAGAAAATCACATAATTAACACTTCTATTATTAACACATTTTTCTAGTGCATCATCATATAAACACTTTAAAAACTAAACACTTTAATTATAGATATTCATAAATTATTAAAACGAGTATTACGATTCGATATCGAAAATTTGGCAGAATTTTAAGCTTAAATATTTCATTTCATTTCACTCTTTAATGATCTTCTGCACAAGAATAAATTTATATATTTCGTATTATTATTATTTATTTTCTTTTTAATGCATGTGAAACGTTAGACGCGTTTTTTAAACTAAAGCGATCGCAGTGACAAGATCACTTTTATTACACAACAAGTGAATATCACTTTTTCTCAAGCGAGTGTATATTTTAGAATGAATGAATTATTCAGCCTATCGGATCGTTTTGTGTTCTGTACTCATCGTCGTAGTAAGACAAAATATATTAATTGTGCAAGTAAGTAAATATGAATGGAGTGTTTGTGCGATCCCACTATAAATCCACACACAATGACAAAAGCACAAAATATATTAAAGAGACATTTTGGTTTAAGCGAATTTTTTACACCCTTCATAAAATTGGGAGAAACTTGTTACAACATTGAATATTTTCGTTAATATTCATAGAGGCTAAAGTTCGTAAATGTTTATAATCAGAGAAATATTAGGTAGACAATCCATAGAGGGAAAAGAACCTGTCATAGGACAAGTCACGTGACTGGTTACCAAGGACTAGCAACCGGTTTAAGTTCCGGAACTTTATATGAGAGGGACCGGTAACTTTAACCTGTCGTTGTCATTAGAGGGGGTCAATTGACATAATTAAGATACCCGGTGATAGGTCCTAGACTTAAACTTCAGGTACTTGTCCTGTAGTGGTTTCCTTAGTACTAGTCTCAGTTATGGTTTCATAAAAACCGGTAATAGGATTATCCTTCAGTAACCTGTCTAAAACTATTCCTTAATGAACATGTTAGAAAATAGTTCCTTAAAACCTGGTATAAAATCTAGTCCTTCGATGACATAAGTATCACCGAACGAGTCTAAATGCTTCACAAGAATAAGTTTACATGTAAAAAATTTATTTAAAAAATAAAAATGTTATTAATTCATTTAAATTTATTACCTAAACATTTTATGTAGATAATCTGGATCCTCTGATAATTACTAAATTTCTTTCAATCTATATTTTTGCATCCCAACTGATTGTTTTATGTGTTACAAACGTCATGATGAAAATAAAATACACCCCCATTTTTAGGTAGATGAAAATGGATAAAAGCAAGTCTGAATTATAAATTATCAACACATGTAAAAAAACAGCATTGCCTTTAATAAAAAAAAATGAATAAAAATGAAAAATACTCAAAAAGACAAAAACATATAAAGATCAGCGAAAACAACAACAGTAATAAAATCAACAATATAAATATAATAGCAACAACAATATAATCAGTAAAGGTAAAAACACTCAAAAATTACAAAAACAAAAAAATAACAACACTAAAAAAGGTAATGTTTCCACAATACAGACAAATGTCTTGTGTAGAAATTTTATAGGGGAATCACTCAAAAAACTGAGTGGCTTTCATAGAAATTTTCTACTCAAGCCAATTGTCTGTATTATAGAAACAGCACATAATAGTATTGAATGAAGTGTTATTGAATATTTTTCTATTTTTTTATTTCGACAAGCTTACAATAAAGATAAAAATACAATAACAACAACAACAATAAGTATAAATTTCGGATATAACATTTGGCACACAGACAGACAAGTGCATTTGCAGGAAGAAATGATATTGGATTAAATATAAATATGCATTTTTATTTGCACTTGTATAAGAGAAAAGGTGTCATTTGCACAAATCTACAGAATGATAAAAATTATAATGCACAAAATTTTATATTTGTATTAAAGAAAATTATTAGGAAAATGTACATTATTAAACTTTGGCTCCATTAATAATGAAAAAAAGTTTTATATTGAAAATAATGTGGTGGCCACTTTTCTTAAATTTTGTGGCAAGTTTTCAGTTTTAAGTTTCCATAAAATTGGATGTCGTATGGCGTTAATGCCATTTTTTACGGAAACTCAGTCAAATTTTCCTTGATGTTAGGAAATACAAATTTCGTGTTTAACAGGAAAAACTAGAAAAATATTTAATAGAAACAAGTTCAGTGTTTATCCCAAAATTAGTAAACATTTTGTTATGTGCACCACCAATCTGTTATCTTGCTGTTCATTTTTAATTTTCTTGTTTCACCTTCTTCATCTGAACCAGCCATTTGCTACAAATTTTTTACAAACAATTTCATTTGTATAATAAAAGTTCTTAAATTTAGTAAAAACATTTTTACTTTTAGAAAATGAGCACTCAAATTAAATAAAACTTTTCTTGAATTAGAATTTTTTCCAAGTGACATTATGAACATTTGCTTTTATTTTTTATTTTAAGAAAATTTGATTAGATTTAAAAAAATTTATACATTCCATACACATTTTATTGACGGAATGTTTGGTTAATTCAAAAAATTATATTACTGTTCACACATACAGAATTAAGCTAACTCAATAAACTTTGTCAACTGGAAAATAACTTTGTTTTTATTTTAAACTGGCCTCATGGGTAGGTTAGGTTAGGAAGGGTAGTGTGAAATACACATCCACTCGGAGACCCAATTGGATCCATTGTGGTTCTCTTCATTTATAACTTATTGACTAATTAGTCTCCTTACTGCCCGAGGAGAAACAAAGAGCCGTTATCATCCATCATTCAGCCATTTAATTCCCATGATAAAGCCCCTGATATCCCCAAGTTTGCACTTCGTGATATTACAAATGCCCTCATGGAAACGTCTGCTCAGCCATCTTTGCCTATGGCGTTGCAGCCTTGGGCAATAACAGATGATATGCTCTATAGTTTCTGGCTTCTCTTCATCCCACACGTCCTACAGAAATCCGGAGTTCCATTTTCCCATATACTTGTCCTCGCTCTAACCGAGCAATGGCCAGTCAAGGCTCCTACTAAGACTCTCAAAACCTTTCTATTTATACCCAGCAGTAGATCAGATTAACCTGAGTCTAGTTCTCTCCATATGGACCTCGAGACTCTACAATCTTCTCAATTCTCCAGGATTGGTTAGTTCTGCTAATTACCCAATTACTGAGCTCCCTATAGTTGTAACTGATTGGAGGTTTAACCGACCTGTCACTAACTGCCACATCTAATTCTGACCCTATTCTTGCCAGCTCATCAGCGATTTCGTTTCCCTCAATATTCCAATGTCCTGGTACCCAACATAGCCTAACGCTAAATTTGTCTATGAGCAAGTTGAGAGATAGCCTACACTCGCTGACCAGCTTCGATTTGACACTATGCCCTTTCAAAGCTTTCAGCGCCGCCTGACTGTCAACGTAGAATGTTACCTCTACGCCTTCAGTTACGTGTTCTGTCACTAGTTCCGTTGTCCTGAGGATCGCTAGGATCTCAGCCTGAAATACACTACATTCGTTTGGTAGCCTAAAAGACCTACGACCGTTCCTAAGAAATAGACGCCAGCACCTGTGCCTATTTTCATTTTCGATCCATCTGTAAAGACCGCGCACCTGGGCCTCATTAAGGCCCATTCTCTTTGTCTTTATTTTGAAACTTACATATTTATCTAAAAAACAAATTGGTTATTTTTAGCTTGTTTAACTTATATTTTGTTATAAATTATAATTTAAACTAGCTGATCCCGGTGTACTTCGCTACCCCCCTCGTTATAAAATAAAATTAAAAGTATTTATATATCCTATTGTGAAAATTTAATGACCATCGGTCCAATAGTTAAGACTATATTAAGATTTTTTATTTTCCTATAAAGGGGCGTGGTCCCACTCACTTTTCTCCTAGTACGTATTCCTAATTATGTCAATACTATATGTACCAAATATCATCGGCGTAGGTCAAAAAATGCCCAAAATATGGCGATTTCAATTTTTGGGTTATATGGGATCTGCCACGCCCACTTGTCCGATAACGCCCATTTTTGTCCTGATTACTCACATTAGTAACATATGAACTATTGCAATGTTTCAAAACTCTTGCTATCACAATAGTCAAGATATATGATGTTATTCAATTTATGTGGGAGGGGCTACGCCCACTTGAAATATTAAAAGCCTAAAACCATCCTCTATAAATTCCCTTTTGAATGACACCAGGTTTGGGTCAAATCGGTTGGATAGTTTCCGAGTCTATAGCGAACATGGGTACAAACATTTTTTGTATCTATATACATATACATATAGATAGATTTAAAAAATTTAAATTTAATAAATTTTATTTAATTTATCTTGTTGACACTTGTCATTGTAGATAAATTGCAGATAATTTTCACTACTGAACATACTTGTGAACAGTGTTGCATTTCAAGTTTTACTCCATATTTATAAAAATTTCGTATTTATTGCGCAATAACTTAATGAAAATTTTATATGGAATATTAAGCTCAATAATGGCATTTATTGCGATAACCGCAATATATGTATATGTCTAAACAGGGTATTACTCAAATTATACTACAGTAGAGAAATTTTTAAAATTATTTTCAATGAAAAATATATTTTACTAAAATTTGAGCCGTTTATTTTGAAAGTGGCATAAGTCACTTTTTTGTTGATTGCAAAATTTTTACAAATAAAAAGATACCGTTCAATTTTATTTAGTGTGTCCATTAACTCGATTTTTTTGAAAAAGTGACTTATGCCACTTTCAAAATAAGCGGCTCATTTAGTACTTGTTTTATTTTTTTTTTTACTGTTGTAATAAAGCTTCAACTTCTGAACTGATTTGCATGCAACATACCACTATGCATAGCAGAGGGCACAAGATTTATGAAAATCTTGTTTGGAGAAAAGCTTCTAAAGAGAAGTTCCATATTTATTACCACTTTTTGACTTCACGTCACTGCCGACCATCGTTATAAATTTTATTTAATCATGAATTTTCTACAAAAATTATAAAATCTTTTCGCCAAGACATTGTAAATACACAACAATTTTTAATATTTATTCAACAGATTATTTGTACACCATTTTAACAGTCACAGTTTGTCAATGCAGTTTATGTTCAAGCACTAGACTGCATACGTCTGTAGTGCGCAAACATTTAATACAAATACACTCATCACATATTTCAATGGCAGTTTTCACACACACACACACACACATGTCATATCTAAAATGTTTGCTTGATTATTTATTTAGTAAAACTAAGGTTTTGTTTTGTAATATTTATCAAGAGATAAAATGATACACAAAATTAAAAAGTATATTTACAATTAAAAAACAATAACAACAAGAAAATAATAAATAAATATATGAAACAGTATATTAAATAACACTCGTAAATGTGATAAGTTTTATTCATTTTAATTAAAATGATTTTAAAAAGGCGGAAGAGGCGCAAAAGTTATAAAATTATATTAATAAATGCAGCTCTTTACAAGAATTATGCGCAATATGTGAACTTCAAAAAAAAAATCAATCATACGCACCGAAGATTATATAAAGAATTAAGCAGCAATTTCAAGGCCAACATACACACATGACCTTCGTTATGGTTGTTGTTGTTGTAACAGCTCTGATGCTGTTTGTGACGGGAGTTCTTTCCTAAAAGTGTAATAGAATAGTAATAATTGAGAGAATTAGTTTTAATTGGTTTATTGGGTTTTGTTGGGTTTTATTGGGGTGTGTCATTTGGTGGAATTGGGGTTGGGAGTTGGAGGAACTCTGCCACCTCGGTTGGTCTTAGCCATAGGTCTATTGGGCTAAGGGAGGTTGATCTATTCGGGCAGTTGAACAAGTGCTCAGTGTTGTGCGGCTCTCAGTTGTGCCAAGATTGAGCGGGATTGTCTGGGTAGCCGCCGTTCGCTATCTGCGATCGCGGGTGGTCTTGAGTTAAGGACCTTGTTGCATCTATATCCGCTTGTTGTTTCTATGACCGCTTGTTGATGCAACTTCTTGAGGGCACTTGTGATGGACATCTGTGTAACGTCTGGTGGAATGGCGTTTCCGATGTCCTCACTGTAGTGCCGGAAGTCCTTACGGATGCGTCTCGTGAGAGGGTCCTGCAGCAATAGTTGGTGGTTGGGGTGTGTTGGCAGCTGACATGCCATCAGGAATTGCTTTGAACCCGAACAAAAAACATTCCTTCAACCGGACGCTCCCATAGCCAGCGGCGGACATGAGAATAAAATTTTTTTTTTTTGCCAAAACATTCTAATAAGCGGACATTTAAAAAAGAACCAAAACATGTAGAAGTAAAAACTGTAATAAAACTGTCAAACAACTGTACAATAAATAATTTTCAGTGCTTTCCGGCTACAATGACTTCTCAGCTTCCGACGGATGGCTTCATAAATTTCGAAGTGACAGAGTTTAAAGAAACACATTCTTCTATATTAACAGGATATAAACCAAGCAACATTTACAAGGCTGATGAAAGCGGCCTTTTCTTCCTGGTTTTACCAGATAAAACTAGGGCCTTTAAATCAGAAAAATGCTTTGGCGGATAGTTGTGTAAGGAGAGGCTCACAATTTCGTTTTGCGTAAATATGGAGGGAGAAAAAGAAAAACCATTGGTGATTGGTAAAGCAGCACGACCCCGGGCATTTAAAGATGTGAACATCAAAAATTTACTAGAAATTTGGAAACACAACAAGAAGGCTTTGATGACTCGCTATTTTGTCAGAGTGGTTAGAGCAGTTTGACAGGAGAAAACAGAAAGATATTGTTGTTTTTAGATAATGCTGCTTCCCCACCCTAAAAAAAATATAAAGATTCTCTTTTTGCCTCCCAACGCCATTTCAGTTTTCCAACCATTAGATCAATAATAAAAAGTTTATAATCAAGCTTGGAACTGCGAAAACTTTAAAGAAAAGCAAAAATGTTCTTGAGGCTTTGTATTTTATTAAACAATCGTGGGAAAAAGTAACATCCGAAACTATTACGAACTGTTTTAGCAAAGCAGGATTTATGAAAGATTTTGATAATGCAGAATTAGGCGCAGAGGATGATATCCCTTTATCTAATTTCTCGAGATTGGTTACACAAAATGTAGAATATAGTGAGTTTACTACTATTGATGTAAATCTTCTAACAGAATCTGACACTATAGAAGTTTTGGTAGATAGAGTGGAAATAAGCTCGTCAGAAAATAATGATACAAACATCTTAGAAGAAGATCAAAACAAAATATCTTCGTTTAAAGAAGCCTTAGAAGAAGTTTATTATAGTTTGCAGAAGAAGAATGTACAGCATTTGAGCCCTTGAAATATCTAGAATACGATTATGGAGAAAAAAAATGATCAAAGAAAATGAAGCAAAATTAAAACAAAAAAAATATTTAAGATTTTTTTGCAACTTTTTAACTTTTTTGTTTAATAAAAATAATTTAAACTTTTAAAATGAAACAAAATTCGAAAAATTATTTTTTATGCCATTCCAAAAAAACGGACATCTGCACTTCACGGACAAAATCTTCGCCGACGCGAGGTGTCCGCTTATGAGAGCTTTCACTGCAAATGTTAAAAGTTTAGTTTTTATGCGATGTAATATCATCAGTTTCTCTAATTAAATACTAATTACAGAGCGATATGTTTATATGGGTGAACGTGGAAAGCATCTTGGACACGATCACGATACAAGCAGCGGCATCCTTGAGTAAAATTTAAATAAAAAGCCATCCGTATTTAAATCAAGCAAAAAAGTGTCAGATATTTTTAAATGAAGTAAAGAATGTCACACTCAAGTAAGGAATCGGCAATTAGTTAATACTTAATTTTAGTCATTCTTAAGCCTGATCGCTTTTAATTTAATTCAAGCAAAAAAAGAAACACAGAAATAATTTAAGACGAAAATTTAACGATTTCAGATTTAATGCTTGATGGATGCTGGTTGGATGTATGGCGGTAGAGAATTATTTATTTATTTATAGTCTTTCATCATCCAACAAACTAACGGCCAAAATTATCATTGATGTTGTTAATATTTTTACAGGCTAAAGATCGTAAATGTTGAGATATTAAATTTTTCTTTTGTTGCTCGAAAAATGTTAACAATGTCTACTTAATATTTCTCTGATTATTAACATTTAAGAACTTGAGCCTGTAAAATTTTTAAAAAATATTAATAATAAAGCAGTTCGTAGTAATTTAAAAAATTACAATTAATAAACATCATTGATGTTGTTACTGATCTCCAAGAAATCCTACTAATGAGCAAGTGTGTTTGTTAGTTTATTTGCATCTTTGTTTTGCTATAAAGACAAAACCGCTTATATGATGAATATCATATGACATGATTGATAATAACTCAGATGAAAATATACTCTCTCTTTAAGGGAGTACTTTTTATTTGTTCTACATTAAAACAAAGTTTACTTTTTAGCGTGGTAAAAATAACAAAAGGATGATACTCTGGGTTCTTTTTTTACTTTTGACACGTGGTCTCTTTTTGATAAATTTGGTATGCAAATAATTTGTTCCCTACATTGACGCATGTGTAAACGAACTCACGGAAATCAAGTTAGTTTCTAAAAAGTATTAAAAATTATATAAAAATATGGGCATTTCCACAGAAAAGTAGACTTTTTGTCATGTAACGTCACTCAAAGAGAAAATTATCTAAAATTAATTTTAATATTTTGCCTCTAAATTTTGTAAACTTAGTGGAAAAAGCTTATTTTCTTAATGATGTCACGTAACAAAAAATAATTTTTTCTATGGAAATGCCCATATCTACTTATTTATCATAGAAACTACTTAATGGATTTCATGAGAATATTGAGACTTAAAGAAGAATTTTTTTTGCTAAAATAGAGACATGCGCTGACATGACATCTGCTTAAATTGTATCATAAGTTTTACTGTAATTTTTATGGTTTTTTTTTTTTATAGAAACTATTTACAAACATCTACACATACAAACATCTAGCAGTGCATGATCATTTATTCTATACTGTTCATCATTTGTTATTCAATTATCGCAGTTACTAGACATAGTAAAATATGTATGTACTCGTACATATGTTCATATGTATGTATGTATGTTAGTATGTTGAAATGTATGCACATACTCGTACATTTGTGGTATTTGCCACTTGTCTTGTATCAAATACCATTTTTTTCAATGAATTTTTTTTTTTTTTTTTTGGAAAATATGGGGTGATTTATTTATATTTCCGCAAACATTAAAGTCGTCTATTTGTGCGGTTTGTTGTTGCTGCTGCTTTTTTTCGTAGACAAAATTTCATTTTCAACACATGAGAGTTATTAATTAATAAATAGATCGTGTTGCTGACAATTTGTTTTATATTATTTTCGCTATTGTTTTGTACTTGTTTTTATTATTAGTTATGGCGTCTTCGCTGTTGGTTTTATTTGTTTGTACCACAAATTTACACAGTCTGTATTTGTCGATTGTGTTCTGTCATATAAGTTAATTTATTTAGAAAAGTGACATTGTTTTGTCAACCATGTGACGGAAGAAATTTATATCTAAATATAAAAGCTGTCATTTTCTGCTTTGCAGGTATTTATTTTTATTTTTGGTTTCAAAGAGATTAAGATTTGTTTTAATCAGCAAGTTGCAAACATGGCCAATTATAATAAAATATTTTCAGATCCTTATTCTGAATGAACTTCAAGCGTTCAATATAAAATATTTTTAATATAAATTTAAAAATGCGATCTTAGGTTCGAAAAGTTACTCTAGATATAAAAATTTTTAACTTAATTTCGTAAACTCAAATTTGTTAATACGGGAAATTTTAGTGCTCCTATGTTAGCTCCAAATAAAAACTTAAAGCTTGGATATTTGAACTAAACTTTCCTGCAGGAACATTGACTAAAATTACACCTGACTAAGACAATAAAAAAAAATGTATTCCCTTAAATTTTTGTCGCGTAATACCCAGGCTTGCTTGAAAATTTAAAAATATATACATATATTTGTGTTACTTAATCTCCTGTAGTGGTAATCGATGTATGTATGTACTTATGAAAATGCTAAGTTCACAATAGATATCAGAGGTCTTCGACTTTTTTAATAAAAGAGGAGTAAATTTCCATAAAATAGCATTATTTAAAAATCAAAGATTTTTAATTATTCAGGCTTAATATTTTTAAATTTTATTTATTTATTTGTTGCGGGTTAGCAATATCTAAATATATATATTTTGTTGGTTGGCATACCAACTCATCAGTAGATGTTTACCCTTTATGTTTAAAAATTTTCAAAGCTTATCTAATTATACATAAACCCAGAAACAGATTTGTGAATTATAAAACATAAGTGTAGAAAAGTTAACACATTCATAATGAAAAATTATTTGTTGTGTATGTTTGAAAATTTTTTAAAGACTGTTTTTATGCTTTGTAATTCACAAATTTGTTTCTGGGTTTATGTATAATTAGATGAGCTTTGAAACTTTTTAAACATAAAGGGTACACATCTACTGATGAGTTGGTATGCCAACCAACAAAATATATATACATATTTAGATATTGCTAACCCGCAACAAATAAATAAAATTTAAAAACATAAACACAGTCAAATCCCGATAATTCGTAATCGCAAGGGACCGGCCATTTCTTACGAATTATAGGGTTTTTCGATTTAGCGGGATTTTGATTTAACGGGGTTAAAATAAAATAAATACGAATTAACGGGGTTTTTCAATTTATTTACTAAAACGATTAAAAAAAAACAATTGTTTTTGAAGGATTGAAGTAAGAGTTGATGGAGCGATTTCAAATCGCATAGCAACCTCTATTTTTTTCTCTCCATTGTCAGTGGCTGCGAAAATTTGTTGTTTTTGTAACACCGACAGAGTTTTATGCGTGCGCTTTGACATTTTTCTTTATTATTCATGTAAGTCTAAGTTCACACGTGAAAGTTTTATTTCATGAAATTTCTGAAATTCTATTTTAAACTTTCATTCGTGTCTACACACTGAAATTTAATTTCATGAAACTAAACATTTTATATTTTTAATTTCATATGATTTGTCAACACACAACAACAAATGTACGTGTTAACAATTACGATCTACAAAACAAAACAGACATTCATTCTTTTCTCCCCTCTCCCAACTCACCAAAAACTACCACTTTCATGAAAGAAAACTTTCACATGTGAACACAGACTAACAAACTGATCTTAAGAGAATAAAAGATGAGGCACATTTTCACCTCAGTGGATTCGTCAATAACCAGAATTGCCGCATTTGGGCGAATGATAATCCCAGAGTGATTGTCGAAAAACTAATGTACCCACAAAGAGTAACTGTTTGGTGCGGTTTATGGGCTGGCGGAATCATCGGGCCGTATTTTTCCAAAATGAAGCCGGTCCGTCAGTTACTGTAAATGGTGTTCGCTATCATGAGATGATAACAAAATTTTTATCGTCCCAATTGGAGGGTGGTGTTGGCTGAAGTGGTTAGCGCGTTGACTACTAAGCAACAATGACTTGGGACCTGGGTTCAAACCCTGGCCAGAGCAAGTCAAACAACATCATTAATTTCTCTAATGTACATTAGTGAGACATTGTATTATATGTTGTCGGACTATTTAAGTGATGAAGGCATAGCACTGCTCACTAAAAAACTGTTCCAACTCCTTTGTCGGTTAGCAGAAACATCGGTGAAGTAAAACAATTAATAAAATGCCTGCTAATACAGCTAAACAAAGTTAATGCGTCTACTTAACACCGGAGGCGCCTCAACACTGCCGTAAAACAAATTAACATAACGCGCAAAGCAGAGTTGTGAAGGAGTTAAGTCTTC
This sequence comes from Lypha dubia, assembly GCA_947311025.1. Classification (NCBI taxonomy): domain Eukaryota; kingdom Metazoa; phylum Arthropoda; class Insecta; order Diptera; family Tachinidae; genus Lypha; species Lypha dubia. The sequence continues at coordinate 125,874,043 of OX371260.1, forward strand.
TAAATTTTCAACATCTATTTTCTCTACCCTACCCTCTCTCTGAGTTCCGGCACAGTGCACTGCATACGTAGGGGTCATCCCCTGAGTGCTGGTCCTAATTAAAAAAAAAAAAACTCACACACAAGCAAAAGCAAAAACACACGCAAAAAAAAAATAGCGGTAAACAAAAATCATTCTTTCCATGTTTCTGTTGTTTTTATTACGAATTATGAGTGATAGTTAGCAAACAATTACGATTTATAAGAGGTAAAGAAGATTTTATTTGAAAAAAAAATACGAATTATGGAAATTATGGAAATGTTACGAACTAACGAGATTTTTTCAAGGGACCGACGGCTTATTACGAATTATCGGGAATTACGATTTATCGGGGGTACGAATTATCGTGATTTGACTGTACTTGAGTACATGCTCAAATAAATGTAAAACTTTATTCAGGCTTAAGTTCGTTTTTATTTCAATTTTTAAATTAAATTATTATTTTAGTAGAAAAGAAAATCTAGAAGCTCTTAACAATTGAAGAAGCAGAAAACATTAGATTAGACGAAAGGTTGAACCGACATCACGATGTTTCGAGACTAACCACAATCTCATCATCAGAGTTGCTTACCGCTTAGACCTTACCTCCAAACACGACAGCTGCAAGCAACTAATTAAAATTTCTTCATAATTAATTGATTCTGAAATTTTTTAATCAACAGTTTGCTTTTTATATTAATGGTTTGGAAATCTACTATTTTCCTTTCTATTGTTTAATTGATCTTTTTTTCTAGTGTGTTGAGCCTGGTGGGCGACGCCTTTCTGTTTTCTTATAGAATACCGTAGAATAATATAAAATTATGTAAATGATTATAACTATAATCGATTTGATGTGCTCATAATTATGCCAGCACTGTATGCCAAACTTGTGTGATTGTTAATAAGATCCACATAATAATACACAAAAATTAATAGTTACAGCCTAAAAGTATACAGAGATATATTTTTAATATTTAATAAAGTGATCTTTAGTTTCATTCGTTTACTGTAGTTTGTAACCATAAAAAAAATCCAAATTTGTTATCTTACAGTGGCGCTTTCAAAAATTCTAATAGCAATATAATATTAAGCAAATAATGTCAAAATTTCAAAACAAAGGGGAAAATATTTCCTATCGGCATGATTTGAGGTAGAAAATTCGAAAAACGAATGATTAACTTTAAGAACAATGAACATAATAAAATTTTTAAAAACCCAAAAAAATTTAAAAGTTTTCTTATTAAACTATAAAATATGACTTAAGTACTTTTTCCTCATTGCCACATATATTTAAGGTGTAATTCATAAACGATTTATAAAGTTATTGTGGCGTTATTGTACGAATTTTGTATGGGAGAACAGGTTTTTATATGCACTTTAACTTTATGAATCGTTTATGAATTACACCTTTATTATTTAATGTGTCTATTTTGTTTATAATTAAATTAAATTTTCTAAAAACCTCCATCAAAAAAAAAAAAGACCAATTGTGTTTTCCCTTGACATTAAAATTGAATTAAAATCCTAATATTTCAAATTTCAAATAAAACACTGAGTTTTCATATTATTTACGTCTTTTATATAATTTATTTATGTTTTCTTTTTTTTTTAATTTAAATTTTCCATGTTAACATTTTCTTTTTACATTAGTTTTACAATTTTTTGGTCATTTACATTTTATTGTCCATTTAGAAAAATATGTTTTGTAAATATAATTCATTAATTTAGTTTGCTTTTTTTTCTAAAGAAAAATAGCACACTTTTTTCGGTTCAATATATAATTTACAATTATCATTTTTACAAAATCTTTAAAATTTTTACAATTATTTTTTATGGACAATTTTGAAATAAAATGAGGCAAGATCTAATATTTTTTTTTTTCATAAAAAATAAAGTGTTTTAATAAATTCGTGTTTTTTTCAATAATTTTGTGCAAAAATAGCGCTGGAGCATTTGTGATAAATAAAATTAAATTAAATAATAGTTGGTGCACCTAATTTTGTTAAACGTGTTGAAAGCAAGATTTTTAAGAAGATTTTCGTGTTTTATTGTCTATACTGTCAAAACAAAAGTTTTATTTGCCAGTTTATACGACTTGAGAGAATCACTTTCTAATACATCTGTCTGTTTGGTCCTGGTCTTAGATCAATCAAAGATCAGCGAAAGAAATTTATATGATAGAAAAAAAAATCCCATAATTTGTGACTAACTTTTCTTAAATTCTATATTTATTTCTAACAATTTTTCGTAAACAAAAAGGCATTTCAAATTTTATTGATAAAAGGTTTTTTTTTTTTGGCAGACTATTCTTTCCGTAGAAATAAAATCTGTAGATATATTTTCCGGCTGCATAAAAAATGTGCCGAAAACAAAAAAGAACAATAACCCCAAATTTTTTAATGGATACAACAGCACAAACTTTGCGACCATTTTTACAATTTTTTCTTTGGACATTTTTTATTTTTTAAATTTAGGTCCATTTTTCCTAAAGCTTACAGCAATTTTTAATTTTCCAGTTAGTGGTCATTTTGGATTTTTAATTTGGGGCCTTTTATTATTTTTTATACTAATTTGTCCTCCTTGAGGAAAAATAATCGCAATTAAAATTGGCGCCAAACTGAAAATAACAAAAATTAATTTTTTGCGAAGGAATTATCTATTCTGGATAACTTCAAATGACAAGAAATAAAAAGTCATTAGACTGTTTGATGGCCGGCTGTGCAGAAAATATCTTGTGAGTGACGACACCTGTCCATACACAAAGAGGAGAAGATGCGAGAGCCAAAACTGTTAACACAGCGAATCCACCCACTATTATTATTATTTTCGAAGGAAATTGAAAAGGCTTTTTTTGAACTCTAAAATCTGATTAAACAGAAATTATGGTTCCATTAGAAATGAACCAAAAAAAAATTAAAAATGGCACCAATAATTTTACATTGAAAACAAAAGTTATTTTGGGGCGATTGTTCGAACAGCAAAAATCATAAATTCTTAAAATAAGCTCTGATCACGAAGATGTCGCGTCATGTCTACTGTAGTTGCTGAAATGTACTCTGCACAGAAAGCCTGTAATTTTAAAAATTTAAGCAGTTAAAAAGCTTTGCATTTTTGCGAGCGTGGCAATGCCCTTTACTTTTTTCTCTAATCATAATATTTTTATTCGTATGGTAGGACACAGACAAAAGAGATTCCAAATGGATTTAAGAAAAAGATCTTCTAAGCCAGACTCCTCTGGTTAAAATTAAAAACTGCATAAAAAAATACATTCTTCATAAATTAATTCCAAGCAAAAATATTAATGCATACCAAGCATTGAACACCTGCTAATTTATGTTACATGTTTTAGTCACTGGCTGAAAACATAGCTTTTTAGTTGTCAGCTTAACACTGGTTCTTTATGAAAGAAGTTTTACAAACTCATTTTGCTTTGCCACAAGTTAAACTCCCGACCTACTGTATGTAACACAGAGGGGCTATTGTTCCATTGAGCCATTAAATCAATTCCATAATATTATCAAGCTTTTGTCACGAATTATTTGATGCAATTAAAACGGAAGTGTTTTTAGTGATAAGTTCTATGGCTTTATCTCTAAAACCATTCGAACAACAATTTATACAATGACACAATTTTAGTGATTTTAATTGGCTTGCCTTGATCAGCGATCGACCCCACATCCTTAGTCATATTTCTAGATTTCACATAAAGATCTAAGCCGATAACATTAAAAGATAATTTAAATTGGCTTAAGAACTGAACCTAATAATTATTTTTAGGATGATACTGAGCTCTCTGTTCTCGGTGTAGTTTTTCTAAATCCCATTTTTTGTTCCTGTTATGTTTCCGTTTTGATAATCAGAATATATATTTCGATTTTATCACCCTTAAAATGGAATATGAAGAAAAACTTACAAAATCGAAAAAGAATAAGATGCTGTTTTTTCATGTTTTAGAATCATTCCTATGCAAATTTTACACTCGAATCACTCGTATATTTTGTAGAAACGCCACCTAAGTATATTGTTAAGGTGCTGTTTATACAAGACGAACAAGTGATTTGAGTATAAATTTTGTACGAAAGCACACAGTTTTTTTTAGTAAATTTTGTATGAAAGTTTTTGGAAAGGGTTTCCATAAAAAGTTTACACTCAAATCACGCGTTCGTCTTGTAGAAACAGCACCTAAGTTTAATAGAAAATAATAAAATTATTGTTGCAAACAATTATTGTTTTGTCAAAAAAAAAAATATGTACATACTCTATATATTTTTAAAAATAGATTTATGTTTGCTTAACAACGTTTTTTTCTCTGCTCTTTTGTTTATTTTGAATGATCATTTTTCTTGTTTGTTTTTTTAAGCGCTTTTTGTGCAATTAATTGTTTTACTTTTTAAAATATGTTTTGTTTTTTGGGGTTTCTACATGTAGATAATCACATTATTTTTTTTAACGTTTTTCAACTTTAGTTTTATTTGAAAATATTTGTTTCTTTTTTTTAAATAAATGGATTTATGGCTTAATATCAGTTATAAATTCTTTGTTTTTTTTTTATTTTATTAGACTTAAAACTTATAAATAAAATATATGGCATTTAATCTTAAAATATCCCAATAATAAAAGGGTTCTGGAGATAGTTGCTTAAAGAATATCAGCTGAAGAAAAAAGTTTGCAAAAATTTAAGAAACAGTAAAAAAAGTATATAAGTTCTCTTTTCAAAAATTTCCCTTGAAGCTTGTTAAACAATTAATTTTTAAATTTTTAGAGCCAAATAATTATATAATTAACAAATTTATATAAGAAATTCCCTTTTTAGGGAAGTTTTTATATTACAAGGAAATTTTTGTAGTACTTATTATACAAGTGAGGAATATTTTTTTAGAAAAAATAATAGAATTAAAAAATTTATAAAAAAATCCCTTTTAGGGAAAATTTTATATTACAAGGACATTTTTGTAGTACTTATTATACAAGTGAGGAATATTTTTTAGAAAAAATAATAGAATTTAAAAATTTATAAAAAAAAATCCCTTTTAGGGAAATTTTTATATTGCAAGGAAATTTTTGTAGTACTTATTAGGTAAGGAATATTTTTTTAGAACCAAATAATAATATAATCAAAAAATTTATAAAAAATCCCTTTTAGGGAAATTTTTATATTGCAAGGAAATTTTTTAGTACTTTTTAATACAAGTAAGGAACATTTTTTAGAACCTATTTGGTTATAATTAAAAAATTAAAAAAAAAATTGCCTTTGGGGGAAATTTTTGTAGTAGTCCCTTAATTATCATGAAGTAGAAATTTTACAAAATTGTTTTTAAGAATTGTTAAGGTAACAAAGTGTTTCTAATCGAAGAAGATCACTTTTATTCTTTATTATCCCCGCTATTAATCGGTTTTCTTCAGCTTAAAAACCAAAAACTTTTTATTACAACAAAATTACAAAAAAAAAAAAATAAAAGAAATAAAAAAAAGAAACTTTTTAAAAAAATTTCCTTAAAAATTTACTTAAATATCAGCATAATGAATCTAAACGTAGCTGATCTTGTTTTATGGAAAGACGTCGATAATTGGAAGATTTTCTTAGACTACTATTACTACTGTGTACATTGTTTGTGCTATTATTGTTATTATTATTATTATTATTATTATTATTATTATTATTATTGGTTAAAGATGTTAAATTTGTATTGGAACTGTTTAATTCGTTAATACTTTGGAAATTTGTGGTTATTGTTGGTATTATGGTAGAACCACCCACCACAAACGAAGGTTTATTATTACCATTTAAAGGTTCTAATTCAGCTGCCAGGGCACCATTGGGAATGGAATTTGAGCGTGTGTGTAAGCGGGCAGAATCTAAAGATTCGTCGCTGGCCGGATCGAAATGATCCACAGAGGCAGCGGAAGCAATGTGTTTAATAAAGCCTACAGATAAAGTACGATCTAGAAAAAATTAAACAAAAAAACAAAAAATAACACGTTATTAAATTTAATTATTTGTGAGAAGGCAAAACAATATATTTTACCTAAACCTGATTTAATATTTTTGGTATATTCTTCTTTAAGATCATCTAGTTCTTTGGCTGAGCACAATGGTGTATCCACATCGTAGGTATTATTGAAAAGTGTATAATCTACTTCATATTCACCGGTTTCTTTGCGGAATGAAACAACATTGACAAAACGATGACCCCATAAAATCTCCGTAGGCAAGAAACTACTTCGTGCTTGGGTAGTCATACCCGTTGACTCTATAACACCCTCTAAAAAATTTAAAAAAAATTTTTACACAAAAAATATGAAATAACGATACGAGAATTACAAAATAAAACTCTTACCTAACATGCAAACCACTTCAAATCTTTCTTTGAGCATAGCCGAAGCAGAAAGCATATACAAGGGACTGTGAGAATCTATTTTGTGTACTATTGTCGTGGGCCAAATAAACATTAAACGATCTTCGCCACCATCTGCTCCTACCTTCAGCTCTTGTTGGTAAAATGGTAAAACTTCACCTTCCTTTGTGACCTAGAAGACCCACAACAATAAAATAAATATGCAACTCTATTTAAATAGAATTATAAAATATTTTCTACCTTTTTCCTTATCAGCTGCGCTCTTACATGCGCCTCTATAATATGAGATTTGCGCATATCACCCACTCTAAACATTAAGCAGGGCACACCGTCACGATGGCATATGACAGCATTGCGCGAAAACAATAAAGTCTGAGCACGCTTTTTCGGCCTTGACAATTTGGCAAAAACAATGCCCACCATAAATGCTTGTATAAATACACCCGTTATACATTGAAGACATATTGTGAATATCGCTTCGGGACATTCTTCGGTTATAAAACGATTGCCATAACCGATCGTATGTTGTGTTTCAATCGAATATAAAAATGCTGATATGAATGAACGTACTTCTGTCACACACATAGTGTGTGTTATATTTTGTATTAATTCAGGCTGTTGATCGCGCATTTTTATCCATTCTAGATCACCGTGAGCATACGCTATCGTCCACCAGATGAGACCAAAGAATGCCCAGGAAATGAGAAAACTAAAAGCGAATACCATGAGCGTCCAACGCCATTGAGCATCAACAAGGGTGGTGAATATGTCCTGTAAAAAAAAGAAAGAAAGAAATATTTGTATATAAAATTGGCTTTAAGTTTACTTTTAGCATAATTAAAATAATCATTTAAAATAAATGATTCATTGATTCAAACAAACTATTTATAGAATTCAAATGTAAATTTCTAACCCACACTTTTTTGCAAAATTACATTTTAAAAAATTGTGCTCCTTATATCTCGGCTTACTATATTTTTTGCTTCTGCTTAGCAAATGCTGTTGCCTGGTGTAATAATAAAACACGTGCCTGTTTCGCTAGGACTAATAAACTACATTATTGTCTGCTTGCAGTGCTTAAGGTTTTTTATGTGCAACAATTTTATTATTTAAACTACGCAATTAAACTGTCACCTATCAGGTTACATTAAATAGTTTTTGTTGCTGTTGCATTTTCCTATACACATTTTTATTTCAACATTTCGAAATATTTTAACGAAAATTTCTTTAAAATTTTATAAATATTTCAATGAATCCATTTAATTAATTGTAACACAACTAAAATGTATTGCAATGTTGTCTAATACGTCAGTATTAATGAATAGAAGAAATAGAAAAATCAACAAAAAAAATTGCCATTTTTGTCGTCAGAATGTTACCACGCTACCGCATTTTTTACTAAAAAGGTCAAGTAAAACATTTAAAAAAATAATTTTAAATTATAGAAGATAAAAGTAAAATTCATTTAACAGGCCAACTAATATCAACTGATTACAGTGGGAAAGATAATTTGACAAATTGAAAAATGCGAAATGTTTTCAGTCAACCTCAGACGGAAAAATTTCAGTAAAATAATTGTGCGTTTTGCACACGTCCCTTTTTAGCAGGCAGAATAATATAAAGAGGTATTTTCTTTAACTCTTGTTGCTTTGCAGTGTGCGCTTGTTTGTAGATGCAGTACTTCTTTACATAAAATGAGGAAACGTTTTTTTTACACTTTCTTCGCAATTGGATGATGATCATTTTTGTTTTGGTACTTTGGATAAGTTTTTGTTTCTTCCGCTTCATCAGAGTATTTTAGGTCATTAAGATTTCCATTTGTACTGCAGTGGTCAACAGGTTCTTAAAATGATAGGCCTTAAATTCTCATTGGATTTAGTTATTAAAAAACCACTCTGAGTAGCTACTTTTGAATATTGAGTAGCCGAAAAATATAGCAAATACTCGATACTCGGTATTCGGTATTCGGTTCCCATTACTCAATTCTTTGCCAGCACTATTCAACAAATATATCTCTGGATAAATAATTATTTATACAACCATACAATAACTTTAACAATTATCTGTTATCTTAGTTCAAGTTTCACTTGGTTCCTTCCTTCAGACTTCAGGGGGGTTATTATTATGTATTTCGATTCGAATCGGAAAATTTACGAATTCGTAGAAATGGTTACATAGTACGATTTTCGAAAATTTATTTCCGAACGTTCGTAATTCATGAGAATTCTTTTAATCCCTTTCGAAAAGCAATAAATCCCTTTGGAAAGTGCAACTACTCGTATGTAGTACGAAAGCAAATGTCAAAAGTGTTTTTAACGTACGTATTTTTTTCGAATGCAATTTTGATTGCGGAAGTCTTACAGTTATTGTTTTTAACTATTTTAAAAAATTAAAAATAGACACGGGGCTTTTAACTGCCTATTTCACAATGTTGAAAGAATTATTTACTATTTTTTCATTCGTATAATTCCATTTGAAGCAAAAACAAATTCTTAAATTTTTTTTGTATTAAATATATTTGTACGAATGAGAAACAAATAAAAATTCTTTCGGCATCGTGAATTCAGCACTAAGTGACATTATTAATGAAGTTTAGCGTTAATTAATGTGAGGCAAAAGTTTTTTATGAATCTAAACGAAATATTTTTGCATTTAATTGAATCTTATGTGCATACACTACATACATACTTAATACTTTTAAAAAATATATTATTCACGAATTCTCACTGAGATACAAAATGTTCCATGCATCTTTTATAAATTTCCTTTGGAATCTCTCTGAAGCAAAATCATCTTCATCACTTTCCCACAACAAAACACTATTCATTTAATTTACTTGTATATTTTTAAATTTGCAGTTACATTTTTTAACACAATTCTGACATTTATATTAAATGCAAAGTGCTACGAAGTTTTATCATAAAAAACTGTCTTCACTTACAAATTTCCCTTAAAATTATTAAATCAACTCTGCGTGCTATTCGAACGTACTACATAATACCATGGCCAAGGCGAATTAAATCAGGTGGCAGCAGGAGAAAACGAGAACTTGGCAGCACGAGAAAAAGTAATGCCTAAACAATTGAAGTTGTCAAAAATATTACCTGGAAACAGCTCTTTGACATTTTCAACTAAAAAATAAGTAGGGAAAAAATAGTCAGCTGTCGTAACGCTACCACCTGGTTTAATTGATAAGGAAAATATCTGATTTTATTTATCTTTTAATGATCTAAATACTGGTTTTTAATGATTTAAGGATGTTTTCTTTTTAAACTAAGACATGATTTACTAAAGGAAAAACTTCAATAAATTTGGCCCTATGGGCTTGCGACATATTTTTGGAATAAATAAATAAATAAATAAATAAATAAAATTTCGTCACGTGTGGGACAGTTCGAATTAATTAACATCTCTCATATTTCCATGAACATGTTTGTTTTTATTAATAAACTCTAAATATTTTGTTGCACATGCTATTTGCAAGTAGACAATATCCTTGTTGTTTTTTATACTGCCGACGTCATGTCTAGTACAGAAATAATTTCGAAAAAGCTGAATTTTCTTTAAACAAATAGTTATTTTTTATTTGCTAAAAAGTTTACGTATTCACCCATTTGCCATTTTTAAAATTGCATAATCAATTATAAATAAGAATGAAACTTTAATTTATCCAAGTATATAGAAATCACGTCACGTAGCAGAAAATGTTGAATTTATATTTATTAAATCTATATAATTGATAGGCACGACCATTTTTTGTGATGAACTTTTTGGCCACATTATTCCAGCGATTTCGACAAAATTTATACCAAATCAAAAATATTTATACACAAAAGTGAACGAAATATTGTGGTCTATTGTGGGGATCATGGCTGACACATTCTCGTATGTGGATAATATGGGGTCATCGTTGTGGCTCATCATTTGCTCTCTAATTAACCTCTTTTTGTTATTCCGTCAATTTAATTTATTAACCGTTTCGTTCTATTCTTTATAAACTATCTTAGATGAGAACATAATCACAAAAGTTAAAAAAAAAAAAAAAACTAAGTTAGTGTCAGCCTGACGCGTGATTTTATCAATTTGTAATCACGACTCACGTGATTCACGCGTGACACGAAAAATTCACGACATTTGCACATCTCTAGTGTCAGGTTTTTTCGTTTCAAAAACAAAAGACTTAAGAAACAAACTTTTCAAAATTTCTTGATTCGGTCGCCTCAAAGCCGGTCGCGATAGAAGCTTTGCAATAGCTTAAAAATAAAATGTAAATGTAAATTTATTTTAGTAAAATTTTTTAGATGACCTCTTTTTTCATGGACTCCTCCATATAATTTTCTCTTAGAAGTACGCTGAGAAAGTTCAATAATCGGTTAAAAGCAAACTTCAATATTCTATTCTCCTAATCTGCCCAATCATCAGTTTTTAATTAATTTTCGTTAAATAGAAAAAAAGACGGTAATTCAAAAAGGGCACATTTAACTAAAAATTTCATGTATTTTCCGGCTGTAGGTTCCGCTACAGTCCGTGTTTTCGTCGTACAATGTACTATTAAATATTTTATTTTGTATCCAGCATTGTTTAAACCCTTCGAAGATTGCAAGTATTAAACAACGCTACAAAAAATAATTAAAAAAATAAACAAGATTTAAAGACCAAATACTAAATGCTTGAATATCTTTGGAAAATTACAAGTATTAAAAAAATATTCTTCAAATCGTCTCAATTAATTCTCAAGGTAAAATAAAGCTGTTGACTAGGTAGCACATTTTACACAATTTGCTCTTTTATTCTCTTAATCTTTTTTTACTGCTGCTGGCAATTGCATTAGGAAATCTCCCAGCAAAAAGTTTGTGCGAAGCAAGACTTTGTTTGCAAGGATTTTCTGAAATTTGATTTATTTGTTGTGGGTAAGCTAGTCTATATGCTGCAGTTCATTGAATGCTAATGGTTGGACCATGCTTGAAAAGTTTTTTTAATGTTTGAAAACATAAATTCTTGAGATTATATCGCATAAATTAAAAAAAGGATTCTAAAATTTTAGCCACCAAACTCATGAAAAAATTTAGCATTGTTACTTCATTTTATTTCATAGAACTACCAGGATATATAATTCATTCAGTGCAACAAAATTCAAGGAATAACTAAAGTCCTGAGCATTTATCTGTGTGCTTTTAATGGGAAGAAAACTTTGTGCTGGGTGTTTTTTTTTTTTTTTTTTTTGGTCTCAACTTACTTGCAGATATCTTCGTCTTCTTTTGGCCACATTTCCTTGCACAACATTACAATCGCCATGTTTGAATATCACACGCTTTCGTACTCGCCGAGAACTAAAACGTGTCTGACGATACCTGCAAAGGATAAAAGAGATAAGAGAATAATGAAAAAAAACACTAACAACTGTTCCGTTTTTTAATTGCAAAGAACAAATTTTTAGATAAAAAAAAAATAACCAATTTAAATGGCTTTCTTCATCCTAACAAAGTAATGCCATGGAATACTTTTATAAATTAAAAAAATATTACCCTTATTATGATTCACAACTCAACTAAGTTGAGTTGTCAATGTTACAACTCAACTCAACTATTTCCTTGCATTATGGTTTACAACTAATTTTCGTTGTCTTCGTTAAGTTCTTGTCAACCTTAATATGACAACTTGAATCAACTATTAGATGCATTTGTGTGTATATTCAAAGTGTGTTGATAATATTTTTGAAAAATTTATATAAATTAATTTATAAAAATGGATATATCTGTCGAAATGTATTTTTCGGAAGATTCAGAGGAAAAAAATGTGGATCTTATGCGTACCGACGCAGCATTAGAAGTCGAAGTAACTTATTGGAATTACCAAATTCTAAATAAGCTACTCATATATTTTAAATTTCAAATATTTTTGAACAACACATCTGTTCACAATGGATCAAAGCAGCTTTGACTACTCAATTAGGCGGTCAATTTCCTGTTTTTTTTTTTTTTTTTGTAATTTTGCTAAAATTAATTTTAGTATATGTACATATGTACATATAAATTGTTATTGTATATTTTATAAAATTTATACAAAGTTACATTGCTTTTTCCATTTTTAGCACTCGCAGGCAGAAGCACAACTGATAAAAAGCAGTTGTCACAGTTTGACAACTTATTCAACTAAACTCAGAATAGTTGTAAATCATAATAGTCGTAACAAAGCCTAAAACAAAATCGTTAAATTCAGGGTTTTCTTTACATCAAAGTTCGTTGTAGGAAAACTACACTGTAGTTCTCAAACAATCCAGAAAAATGTAGTATAAAAATACCATAATTAATTGAATATATGGAGATTTTTTCCAATAAACAAAATCGTGTATTAATTAAAGATTTAATTGAAATATTTTCAAAGATCAATAAGTTTCCAAAAAATCAATGTTCCATACCTAGAAAAATGATTGAATCGGCTTACAGAAAAAAATAAAAATTGATTTCAATTAAAAATTTTGTGATATCAATTAAAAATTTAATTAAATGTTGCACCAGTAAACAAATTAATAGTATCAATTAAATTTTATACATTTATTAACTAAAATTATTTATTACAATTAAAAATTTAATTAAATATATTAAATATTTAATAAAATTTTTTTGTATTTTTAATTAAAGGCTTTATTGACAAAAAATTTAAATATATTTTTCTGTGCACAAATGCAAACAAAATTTATATTATTTATAAGCACTCGGCATGTGTAAAGTTTTTATATTGACAACAACAATTTAAATAAAAATAAAGTCAATTAAAATGATTGTAGATTCAATTAAAATATTAATAGAAAAAAATATTTTTTGCGAAATCAATAACAATATCATATTATATACATAAAACGTTTTCTTCACAACTTATTTCAATTTAAAAGAGAAAAAATCATTATTGCTCTATCACATTTTCCACATTGCAGTACGATTGCTGCAATACTTCCTTCCAATTGTAATAAATTATTTGAATACATATTTACAAGTTAGGCACATCTCTTTTGCCATGTTCGTTTATTTGTTGTATTTTCCACTTGTGTCTGTGGCTTCTTTCCAAACCAACAACGAAGCAATTTAAATTGTTGTCAATTAGCAAGAAATCGAGAAAAAGCTGAGGAAATATAATAATTGTTCAAATAACATTTTAAATTATTTAAAAAGGAACAGGAAATTATGAAAGTAGACGAGAGTAAATGATAAACACTAGGATGTGTATCAATCAGACATGGAAAACTTGTATTTTAAAATTAGTGTCAACTTAAAAATTTACTTTTTATACCAGGTACTAACAAAGCATCAGAACTATAGAAATCAGTAATTTATATCGCACTGTGGGATGGCTTCAAAAATTTTTGTGTAAATATTATAAGAATTGGCCATAGATCATTAATATGTGGCAGCAAGCATTATATTGTGTAAATTAATAAAAACAAATGAAATTTCCTCAAACTCTTCCAGGCCAACCGCGTACCGCCCGTGTAATACAAATGTATTTTTTCACATAAAATTTAAATTATCCAAGACAAATGGCGTTTTCTTTTCTGCCGAAAATGTTGAACTTATTCTGTCCTTCGTAAACAAAATATGTATGTCTTTAAATTTGCTACATGATTGTTTTTAGAGCTAAAAAATCCGCACGCCAAGTTTCATTAAACTCGGCCATGCCCATTTCATAACGCCCATGCAACAAAAATTTTCCTATCCAAACACAAGTCTTTAACACGTTGGCGGACAGTAGAAATTAGTTGGTGGCAAGTGTAGGGACAATTGCTACATATGCCGTCATGCATTTCTAGGAAACTTTTTTGAAACTGTATGTGATAACGGTTTGTATTTCAATTTAAATCTTACTAATTGCCCATATGTGAAAATAAAATGATTTTTAAATGGACGTTTAAATTATATTTCAATATTTTATAACGCATTTCTCGTCGGCATACGCAGTTTTGTCTATATACCTGAAATAATGAACGACGGCATTTCCCGTCAAGTCCTTATATTTGCAAAGTTTTCGAAGGCATTTGCCGGCTTGTCCGCCAACGTGTTAAATTTAGTATACCATTTTTTAGAACAAAAAAACGCTTGGCAAGTTTTACGCTACGCCCCTACCGCCCATGCAACCCAAATCGATTGTTTCTTCTGAAAATTTTCTTACCCAGACACAAGTACAGAAATTTGGTAGATAACTTTTTTCGAACTAAAAAATACGTATGCCGAGTATAATTAAAATCGGCCATGCCCATTTCATACCGCCCATACAACAAAAATCGATTTTATTTCTCCTGAAAATTTTCCTATCCAAGACACAAGTCTAATAATTTGTTACATGCCTTTTTGAAAACAAAACACGGACGCATGCTAAGTTTCATTAAAATCGGCCATGCCTATTGCATATAGCCCATGCAATACAAGCCGATACATACACTTCCTGAAATAACTATTATCTCTATGCTGTTTTTTTGCGCCAATTGTTAATAAATTGATGTTGTATTCAATAAATATGCGGCCTAGAAATATGCAATAGTTGTTTGCAAAAATGTTATGAAAATTTTAGTGACTTTTACGAGAAATTTAAAGTGTTTATTCTGTTCCGAAAATTTCCGAGAACTAATTTTTTTTTTAATGGAAAAAACACACTCCACTCCCACTTTTTATTTTATTGAAAAAACAGCTTGGAAAATCAAAAATAATTTAATTTTTAGAGGGTTAGAGATTTGAGCATATTCTCCTTGACGGTTCATGATATCCCCATAATCTTTATTTTAAATTTATAGTGAAATGCTATGGTTTACGTGGCTGCCTGCTATGTACAAGCATTCAAGTAGAATCATAAGATTCCGTTTCAAATATGTTCAAACTAAATGGTATTATCAGGAAAATTATATATACGAGTACGTACGAGTATATGGAACACTGCAACTGTGGGAAAATAAGTCAAATTTGGCTTAGGACTTTATTTGATTTTTTTTTTTTAAATGCAACATAAATTTTCTAAAAAACTATTAATTCACGTTTCATCTGTAAACATTTCTCTACAAAACTGCATCATTTGATTTTTGAAACTAAGTGGTGAAAAAGTACAGTTTTTGATACCAAAATCCGTCTCACAGACGCATTTTGTAATTAATAATTGAATTAAAAGAACTATAATTTTATAATAAATTTTAATAATTTATTTGAAAATCTTCTGATTTATTGGTTGTGGTTTTTTAATAATTTGCTCTTCTATAATTGCAAGTCTTATTATGTATAACTGATAAGTTAAAAATTTTACCCGATCATCAGTTTGGATTTCGGCATAATCACGGGACCCCTGAACAATGTCACAGAGTTGTTACAACAATAAGAGTTGCGTTGGAAAATCAGCAATACTGCTCTTCTGTATTTCTTGACGTTAAGCAAGCCTTTGATAGAGTTTGGCATAATGGCCTGCTATATAAATTAAAACAACTACTGCCTGCATCTTTTTACCTATTGATGAAGTCTTACTTAAATGAACGTAGTTTTTATGTCAACATTAACGATGATAATTCAGAAATCGGAGTAGTAAAGTCCGGTGTACCGCAGGAAAGCAGTAAAAAAATTGCTTCAAATAAAGCTGGCTTCTACTATTACAGAATAAAAGAAGCGCTGACAAACCTGCTGATATCGCTGCTGATTTTTTATGGCGAATTCCCGGTTTGGAGTACTACATTGTTGCTCACAAAAGCGCTTTTTTGCATCTAATAAAACATGCCAACACAGCAGTTATCCGAAGCGCTGTTTAAATAATGAATAATATAATATGAGAAAAATCTTCTAATGCATATATGTGTACCTGTATTAATGTGCTTTGTGTATCTATTTGGCATGTTGTAATAAGTATCGGCACAAAAACATAAATGTGAAAATAAGGCCAAGTTCCTATCCAAAAAATTTCGGCCGTAAAAAAAACTGAGATCAAAATAAGGACCAAGTTCTTGATAGGTACAATTCCATCTCATTTCTAGGCAACCTGTAAGCTTGGCAAAATTTTTCCAAGAATTCTTTCCCATATTATGAAGGCAAAAAAGTGAGTCAGTGAGTCAGTGAATATGTACTAAAATATATGGACTTTTCATACCTTAATATCTCGGGAAGCTTTTATGGTAGCACTTTCAAATTTAACCTGTGAGGTCACCTCTGAGGGGAGACCTTATGATCAAGAGGAGCAAAGTTATGAGGGGGGTAAAAACAGCTCGAATGGTTACGTGTAAATATGCACACTGCGTGGCCGAACTTGGCCTGGCGCTCTACCGTGCGCCTAGATACAAATGGCAGCACAGAGGAAGCTGTGAATAAAAAGCTATGAATAAAAAAAGTATTTCCTATTTACTTAAAAATTTGCTTTAAACCCTAAAATTCTTACTTTTATAGTCAATAATAACCAGGATTTTGAGTTTTAAAACAAATCTTTAAGTAAAAAGCAAATACTTTTTTTATTCATACTACCCATTGCATGTGTGTATATTTGCTAACTTTTTCGCTTGAAAACCTGCATTGTTGTGGCGCTATGAAATCAGCTTCTTAGCAAGCTCATATTTTGAAGCAAATTATAATGCGCTTTATTTCTTTAGTGCTTCAAAAAATATGAAATTTTTTTACTGGGTATTTACTGCAGACATACCCTCGAATACGGATGTTATGATGGCCACATATACAGATGATACTGCTATAATAGCGGTCAATGAATCAGCTTCTGAAGCTTCGGCAATAGTTCAATCACAACTCGACTTAATAAACGTGTGGTTAAAAAAAAAAAATATAAAAGTGAATGCCGATAAGTCAACTCATGTTACTTAAGGTATGTTCACATTGGGGAAACATTTGCTTCAAATATGTTGGTTCGTGTTTAACAAAAATTTAGGTAAATAAATACACAACTTGTTTTGTGGTCACACTACGCACATTTATTTTCCCATTTTGTTTGTTAAAACAGCTGTTAAACAACGATAGGCGCTAATATGGGAAAACATATTTTCCCAGTGGTCACACTTGAACAAATATTAGAAATATTGTTTTTTAACAAACATTTCGTTGCTAATGATTAGTTTCTGCAGTTCCGCAACCAAAAAGTAATATTAATAAAATATTTTTGAAAATTGCATAAAAACTATTACTTTCACGCTTATTCCATATTTCGTAGTCAATTTTAAGCCAACACCGATTTGAACATTTCAACACAAGTAATAAGCAATTTTGTTTTGCGAAGTGTGATTTTTCGCGTTTTTACCATTTATTTTTAATTTAACAGTTTTGCGATTTCTGATTAATTTATGTGCAAGTTTGTGTGTTTGTAATTTTTTCGTTAACAAGATTTGCAAATTTTCGCCATAGTCTCGATTTAGGAAGAATTGTTTTGCATTCTTTAAGGCTTTAGCGTTTTTTCCTTAATATTATGGCTTTATTGATATTTAATAATTTTTCGCAAGTTGTCCCTTTTTCGCGAGATTTGCAATTCTGCCAAACTTCTTGCCTTTTTTTTAATTTTTTTGTTTTTATTTAATTTTGGCTTTTTAAAAATATTGCAAATTATAGAGATTTTTCGCTTTTCTCGCAGAAGGAAGCAACACAATTTTTTTAAGTTTTTATCAGCCAGCATCAGTAGTAGTTTTAGAGAATCACGAGGCATGCCGAACAAAGCAGCCAAAAAAATATCAGCCGTAAAAATCTTTTATTGAAGCATTTTGTCTAAAGGTAGATATTTTTTATTTGAGTCTGTTTGTTCTTACAGAAATTTTGTAAGATCTAATAATTGTTTTCCCAAAATAAATAAAAATATTTGCCTTTTAGTGGTCACACTTTGTTCACATTAGACTGCGTTCACACGTGAAAGTTTTCTTTCATGAAAGTGATAGTTGGGGGTGAGAGGGGAGAGGAGAATGGTACCCGACACTATTCTTCTCTCCCCTCCCACCAACAAACTAACGACTTTCATGAAAGAAAACTTTCACGTGTGAACCCAAACTTAGATACATTTTTGTTTGGCAGCAAATAATTTTGTTTGCCATTACACAGTTGTTTTGCTGTTTGCCTCGAATAAATATTTTATGGTCACACTACAGCAATCAAATATTTAATATTTTTCATCAAATGTTTTCCCAATGTAAACATACCTTTATGCTCTTAAAGAAGGTGACTGTCCGACCGTTTATCTAAATGGGACTTTGATTCCCATTGAAAAATCATTTACAACTGAAGAGAAAGCAACTTGATATAAAAACAAAAAAAATGTACAGGCTACTACGTCCAAATTCCGAATTGAGTCTAAACAATAAATAAATACTCTATAAGATAATTTTAAAGCCTATCTGGAATTCAGTTAGGAGGAACAGCATCGTATTCTAACATTGATATTATTCAGAGGTACCAGTCTAAAACTTTAAAAAGACTTATAACAGGAGCGCCTTGGTTTGTTCGAAACAACAACATCCATCATGACCTTGACATTTCCAAAGTTAGGAATGAAATAAAAAATATAGCATGAGATACTTGAACAGACTTAGCAACCATGAAAATATTCTAGCTATAGCTCTTTTAGATGACAGTGACGAAGTAAGACGGCTAAAAAGACTCCATGTGCTAGATCTTCCATTTATGGTTTAAACCAAAGTCACTTCAAAATAATATGTAAAATTGATTAATGTCTTTCAGTTTTAATTGACATACAACAATAATTTAAGAAACTTGTATATACAAAGAAATATATCATTGGTTAAATTTGCTGGAATCTAACGTCTCCGTAATATTTTAAATGATAATAAGATTTGCTTAATATTTAAATGTAAATAGATTGCAAGTAAAAGTAACTTAAAAAAAAAATATATATATATAAACACCACTTAATTTTAATGGCAATGCACTTAAAATAAATCAGATATGTGTTTACTTGTGCTTTTTCTAAAATTAATTGTTTATAAATAAGCCATTAAAATAATTACTGATCATGTAATCAATTAAAAATATTTAAAAATTTTCAAACACTAAATTTTATATTATTTCTCTATAAAACGGAAATTTCTATAAACAAGGAAATTGCCATAAAATTAACTTTTTTGCCAGAAATTTAAAACAATAATGGTATGCACGCTGTGATGCAGTGGTGAAGACAGTATTTTCAAAACACGCGAAAAAATATATTGAAAAGCTAGAGTTGCACCCAAATCCACTTGCGCGCAATATTCTAAATTATAGAAGCCACACCCGGTTGAGAAGGAGAGATACTCTTTCTCTCAGCCGTACACGAGAGATGTAAAATTAAAAATTTTGTTTAGCATTGGCTAAACATATATTAAACTTTATTTTTATTTTTTAGATTTAAGATTTGAACAACTTATTGATGTTTCAATTTATAATTGAAGTATTGAATCTATTGAAATAATAAAAACTACCAAAAAAAACTGGCCTGGCCATACTGCAAATGCAAAATATTGTAGATTTCTGATTAAATCTAACGGCAGCTCTGTGTATTTTTCAATACGCATCTTTATTTTATCATTTGCACTTTCGGAAGATCATTTGCACCAAACACTGAATACCGTCAATATAAAAGATAAGCAATCAATATTTATTAAAGAAGAGCAAAAAATATAGAAATAAGTATATTAACAATTAATGTTACATTAAAATTTTGTGTTTTGTTTAAATCTGATAAATTAAAATTTTTGGAAAAACACATACACTTTTATTAAAACTGAGAATAATTGCTTTAATTTATAAATTAAATACGTTTCGCAAAAAAAAGGGAAAAATTAAGCAAAATTATTGTTTATACAATCAAGTCTTCCATGTCATATTTTATCAAAATATTTATTTTAATATTCATATATTTATACTTATTATAGATATTTATTTTTATTTTCTGTTTTTTTCACATTTCCTGTTATTGTGATTTCTTAAAAACTGTTGTCTTTAGCAAAGTGGACTATTTTCTCTTAGTGTTTGCTAATCAAATTTATTATTTGCGACGCAAGTTTAAATACCTTTTAGTAACAAAAAATATTCTGGCATGAAAAAGTTGCAAAAAAAATTAACATGAAAGAATTTTGTTTTATTAACAAATATTTGAAATAAAAAAAACTTTATTTCAGCAATTTGTTTATAGTAAGCAAATGCACTTCAGTATGTTGCTAATGATGATTATAAAACTGTTTTTTATACGTATTACATATGCATAAAAAATTTAAAAATAGGCTCTCAAACTTTAAAAATATATGCCCTTAAAATGGCATACCAGAGATCTGCAATGAGTATAAAATTTTCGAGTTTAACCGATCACTTACTCAGCATTTTTTTGATCCCAATGTTTTTGTTCAACAAATACAGTCAAATTCGGTTAAGCGAAAATGTAAAATTACAAGCACTTTGTTTCGCTTATGCGAGATTTTCGATAAAAAGAAGTTCGGATAAGTGAAAAACGTTTCAGTTAAGCTAACTCACTTCATACTTCATAATTGCCCTGTAAACGGAAATAAATTATTAGAAGTAAAACATTTGTGATTTGTTTTTCATTTCAGAATCCTTAAAAAAAATTTAAATATAAGCTTAGATGCAAGCTAATAAATAGTTAATTATATTTAATTGAAATGAGCCGTCACTAAGAAATATTTCGTCACCAGTAAATTAAAATTTTCTCTTTTATGAGGTGTTTGTTTTATATAAGTTAGCTTATTTCTAACCAAAATGTGTTTCAATTAAGAGGGTTTTCGTTAATATTTAAACAGGCTAAAGTTCGTAAATGTTTATAATCAGAGAAATATTAAGTAGACATTGTTAACATATTTCGAGCAACGAAGTAAAAATTCAATATTTATACATCACTTTGGTAGATTTTTCAATAGCACTGGCTGAATAGAACAAACGTTGTTTTCGGTAGAAGCCACTAAACCTCGTCAGTATTCACAAATTGTTAGGTACCTTCGTTGAACGTCATTACATACTCTATTTATACACAATTACAAATACAAATAGAATACGCGACTTATTTCTACTGGATGCTAGCTGGGGAAGGGTTTTCTTTTAAGCGAATGTAAGTGCTTTGAAATTGATCAAAAATAATAAATAAAAATTTTTATTTTCGATTAAGCGATTTTATCATTTCAACAGTGCGCTTTTATCCGAATTCGACTGTAATCAATTTTAAACACTTTTATTGGCGAAGAACATGATGTGATTGTTGGAATAATTGTAACCGCACCAACCGAACATACTGTATAAATCAATCTTGTATAAATCTTTAATACCGCACAAGGCTTAAGACACTTACATACATACACACAAACATATGTATTTATTTACTACGAACAGCAAATATGTATTTTGCAAGTAATTTAAAATTTAACACGTTTACACCACTGAGTTTTTAAGCTATTGCATAGCTTCTATCGCGGGCTTTGAGGCGACCGAATCAAGAAATTTTTAAACATTTGTTTCTTAAGTCTTTTGTTTTTGAAACGAAAAAACCTGGAAAAAATCTGTCATTTGATTTTGAAGCGAAAAAAACCTGGCATTAAATTTGTTTCTTAAGTCTTTTGTGTTGTTAAGTATTTAAATCGCCCAAAGTATGTTAACCCCTAAAGTATGCTATTGATTTTGATTTCATTAGCATATAGTATTGCCAGAATAACCAAGGAGTTATTAAACAAAACGTAATAATATAATTGCATAAGTTGATAAAAAATGCTGTGCAATAGCTTTACCGGGGCAGTCCCCGAGTGCCACATGTCTTTTTTAATGTATGTGTGTTATTACTCGTGAAGTAAGGTGTTTTGTTTCGATAACGATCAGATCATGTGAAAAAACGAGAAAAGTACAATTGAGGGGATTGTTTGCAAACAAGCCGCTTAGTTTGTAAACACATCAGTCCAGGTATAATATTATGACTGATTCATAGTTGTTACAGATTTATTTTGGTTCGTGAATGAAACTCGATTGGAAACAAAACTGTCAAAGGCCTGATTAAATTGTACTTGTTTGACACAGCTCAATCATACCTTTTGCAGGTCACTGGGGCATAAGTAGATATGTGCCACCACGAAGTATAATTTTAACTCGTTTCATCTATTGAAATATAAAATATGGGACAAATATGAAACATCTATATTATTTGTGGACAAAATTTTTCTAATTGAGTAAAATCTCATAAATATTTTCTTGTATTTTTCATAAAAAGTAAATAGGCAAAGAATTATTTTAATAAAAAGTAGTACAAAAAAAAATTACTATAACGAATAAGCTTATAAAGCAGTGAATAAAAAATTCGCAAATATACGTTGCATTCTGAAATGAATAAAGTTATGCTGTAAAAATTAAAATGTACAGAATATGCATTAAAAAAATAAATCCCTAAAAGAAATTAAAAATTTAGCACAATATATTAAGGTGCTATTTTCACAATACAGACTATAATGACTTGAGTAGAAATTTTGTATGGGAATTACTCAAAAAACTGAGTGGTTTTCATACAAATTTTCTACTCAAACCAATTGTTTGTGCTACAGAAACCGCACATTATTGTTTTGTTAGCTGTCGAATTTTTTACAAGCTTTATTGAAGTGCATACCACGTGGTTGTACAAGACGTTTATACGCGTTGTTGTATTCACTAACATACGGTGTGTGCTTTACTTTTCCGAATTTTATAGTCTTGTAGATAATTTCTTGCATCGGAATGAGTCAAGATCAACTCAGATAATTTTTTGAGGAAGAAATTTCCAGTTCTGATTATGAGGATAAAAACGACAGCGAGGTGTAAGATGTTATTGGGGCAAGAGTGGAAACTTGTGATATCGAGCAGGAATATAACGAAAAAGGATGTGACAAAGATTTGGATGAGGTAGAAGATCATTAAAGCTCCAGAGAATTTTAAATTGAAAAAGATGGACACACTAAATGGAATAAAGATCCTCCTTTAAATCACTTAAGATTACTTGCACGAAATATTTTCACTTAAATTTCAGGACACAAAAGAGAACCCAAAAACTTGAAAAGAAAATGTATAAATTAACATACAAATAAATCGCATAAAATCTAGTTTTATAAGACAAAGAGACTGTGCCGCTGCGGACAGCGTTGAAATCGAAGTACTTTTAGGCGTTTTACTCTTTTCTGGAGTCAGGAGAAATAAACGTTTAAATGCCAAAGATTTATGTGGTAAATGCCTTGCAAAGAGAGCTTTTTATACCGGTAAAATTTTTTTATAGGAAATTTAAAATACTTCATCACATTAATTCATTCTTAAAATAAATTTAAATTTGAAAATAATAAAATTAAGTATACTAAAAAGATACTGATATACTTTACCACAGATATGTAACCGGTACAATAACAAGTAAAATAGACACTAAAATATACAGTTCAGAATACTAAAAAAAGAGCAAAAACAAAACTGAAAGAAATTATGTTAAAAAGTTTTTAAAAGATTACATACTTTAAAATACAACCACATGTTTTCAATTAACTCTTTTTCTTTTATATTAAAATTGTAATGTTTTTCTGTTTTCTTTTTACTAGTTTTAAAACATTTTACTATTTAGCTTTCTGTTCAGAAATTTCGTCGAATTTTTATTTTAATAAACAATTGTCTTGTTTCTTTAGTTAACTGTCAGTGTGTGCGAAATGTCAAATAGAAAACCAAACTCAGCTTACTTTTATATTGCCTTTAAAGTTTCTGAAATAATTAGCGAAAATGATGGAGAGAGAGAGAGAAAGAGAAGGGAATTATTAGTAAATGCTTACTGTTGCTAATTTATGAATTTGAGTGTAATTTACATGCAAATTATTTACTTTTACTCAATTTCACTTAAACTTGCGGTTCTTTTTTTTATATTTTCTTTTTGTTACGAATAAACATATAATGCAGAAGTCAAGCCAATGAATAAAGCATTTTTGCTTATTTTGCAGTAATGGCAATATATTAGTTCGTCAAAGCAAAACATTAAGGCTGACCATGTGTTTGATCTTTGTCCAGCTTTTGGGGGGTGAAGATAAAAATTTTCAAAATGAAATTACTCTGCTTTGTCGGCAAAGTAAAACAATTAATAATGGGCTGTGCACATATTACGTAACACTGTTGTCAGAGATTTTATACCCCCCACCCCCCTCACACCCGTAACGTTTTGTAATAATTTTTCAGTGAAAAGTTTCCAATCCGTAACAAATCTTTAACCCCCCAACCACGGAGCGTTACGAAATATGTGCACAGAACTAAAGACCAGCATAAAAAAGGTTAATGTGGCTACTTAACGCTAGAGGCGTTGCAACATTGCTCTAAAATTAACAAAACGTGCAATTGCAGAGTTGCGAAACATTTAAGCCTTCTAATTTTACAACATTTATCTTCTCTGCCCTATCCCTTTCCGTAAGTTGTGGCACAATGCCATTGAATACATTGCATAAGAATGATGAAAATTGCTTTGATTTATTCGTATTTATTTTCAATCACCCTTATTCTATTAGGCGTCGGCAACAACGTCGACAATTTTAAGGCAACATCAATAGAACACAATGTCAATACTAATTTTGTATTTCCTAACAGTTTTGTGACGATGTTGACTGTTTATCGAAACATACAACACACATACATACATATCTAATATTTCAGTCAGCTGACATTTATTTGACTATTTACGATAAAAGAGTTTTTAAATAAATAAAATTTTTGTGCATACATACATTAAAATAAAAATGATTTTTCTCTTTCGATTCGGACACCAGTGACGAAGAAAATAAATAAATTGACAGTGGAAAGAAGACTGCTTAGATAGAAGTCTTATATTTGTAGCTTGCGCGATGAGAAGTAAGTAACAAATTTTAAGCAATAATTTCCCCAGTAATACATTTTTTTATCCTTTTTAAGATTTGAAAGTTATTTTCGGTTCAATAGAACATCTTTTAAACATACGAGTATACTAGTAGGAGCAATTCCACTGCGAAATCCTCTGGCTAGTGATGGATTATTTTCAAGTTCTTGCATAAGCTTCTCGAATTGGCATTTATTTGTTATTTAAATTTTTTCCATTAGTTTATTTAAACCAAAAACAACACACCACAAATTGTGTATAAAAATACCAAAAACGCAGAATGAGAGACAACTTTAACGTTAATTTTTCCAAAGTTTTAAAACACAACACAAAGCAACGCAAGACAACACCAAAAATGTCGACGACAAAATCGAAGGCAATTACAGACAATATCAACATCAATTTTGCTTACAAAATACCAAACATATGTAAAAGTTATCGATAAATGGCATTTTTGCCACCTAGAATACCGATTGGCAACAAAAGATAAAAAACGGTGTTGTCTTCTATTGCCGTTGCCATATAGAATAAGGGTGATTGATAAAAATTTGCTGCGAATGACCTAATCATTTTTACACTCCATTCTGTCTTTCCTTCTTCTTTGATTTCTGCTATCAGAGTTTCGTTTAGTGTTTTCCTTATCATTGTTGAATAAGTAAAATAACTTAATTAAGAAAAATCGCTAATGTATTTAACTCGAATTAAGTGTGATAAAACTTTTGCTGTGATCTTTGATCATGTCGAGTCATTAATCTCAATTTCATTTGTAATAACTTTTTTTTGGACTCTCATTTAATATTTTGCATATTTATTTATGTCTTTAGTATTTTTTTTTTTTCTATTTCATATTTTATTTTATAATTTTTTTTTTTTTTTTTTTGTTTTGTTGACATTTTCCAAACAAAACCTTGTACTTTTACTACGACTGAGGGTTATTGCTACTGTGTTGCAGCACAAGTACAACTGATAAGAATTTAACAAAGGGCGGTAAAGCATTGAAAAGATAAACATTTATTTAAAGACTCGTTAGTTAACACATCTCTAACTCTTTGATATGTCATAATATTTTGGAACAGTTTTCGTGACGTCTGAATTACGCAAATTAATTTATGTTTGGTTAGAACAGGCAGTTGTTTTATTTGTTATATATTCAACTTAAATTTTAGAAAAGGCGTCACTGAAAGAGAGAGAGAGAGACACAATAATACAAGTGATATAGATAAAAAAAAATTATGCAGAACTTTTCAAAATGAAACTAACTTTTGTTGTGCACAGAGAAAAATGATATCAATGGCCTTAATTATTTTACGAAATTGAGTTTTTCAGTAAATCGAATACATTTCCCTAAAATACACCTCGCCACAAAAATTTATTGCAATAGTGTAAAAAATAACGATTTTACAAGCAATTGTATAATCATAGTTGTGTTGAGATCGTTACAGTTTCTATTATGTTTTTATCTTCTCCTGTAAAGTTACAATTATTTGAGTTAGGGCCTCTCTACTTGTGACCATCGATATGGTTGTTGAATGGTTGTATACACAATGTCATGTTTCCCGAAAACTTTATGTTTTTAATTTGAACGATTGTATTTAGTTATCGCATTATTGTCTCTCATTATTATTGCTTTTAATTATTTCCCCATTTTGTTTGCATTATCCCGTGGTCTTTGGCACAAAATAAAAAACACAATTTCCATCCCTGTTTTGGTTACATCATATTTATGAACTTAGAACATGGTTGATGTGTGTATACTTATATTACTACCAACATTTTGAAAAAATTAAAAAAACAAGGAAAAAAGAAAATACTGGCTTCAGCTCTAAAAATAGTTTTAAAAATTTAGACATTTATTAATATTTTTATTAGAGAAGTTTATCTTCTTTTCATATTTACAATAATTTTACGTGCTGCTTCCACAATACATAAAAATGAGTTGAGTAAAAATTTTGTATGGAAATCACTCAAAAAACTGAGTGGTTTTCATATAGGTGCTGTTAATACAAGACGAACGAGTGATTTGAGTGTAAATTTAGTATGAAAAGCACTCAGATTTTTAAGTGGTTTCCATTCAAAATTTACACTCAAATCACTCGTTCGTCTTGTATAAACCACACAATAAATTTTCTACTCAAACCAATTGTTTGTATTAGTTCAAACTAACTATGTACCTATTATCAAAAGTTAACCGAAACTAGCCGAAAGTATCAGACTACTGATTGCGAGCACCCTACATCACGCCATCAGCGATCATTTGCTCTTGGTATGACAATAAGCCAAATCGCAAACGAATTATTTACAATGTCAACTATTTAACCAACTTTATTAAAGAAATAGAGCTCGAGAAATATTTCATGGTATCTTTTTATAAAATAGATATTCGCTTGCAGTATAAAAAATCTGATACGAATGAAAACAAACCGAGTTTAATGTGTTATTTTCACATGACGAACAAATGAGTGCTTTTTATACAAATTTTACACTCAAATCACTTGTACGTTTCTTCTTAGATTGTAAATATGCTTCAACCACGTTTTTACTTTGCGTGTAAAAATAACTTTACGTTTATTTATACGCCTTAATAAACACCCAATTTAGACGATTCCATTTATGACGTCTCTTTTCTTGATTCTCTACCAAAAATTATTTGAATTCATACGAAAGGATTTTTTTCCAAGTCTTTTTCTGATTTATGACGCCAATACAATAAGAATAGAATAATAATAAAACGTAACAAGAAAAGAGTATCTAAAGAGAAATGTGAAAAAATCCCACGAAAACAGAAAACGAGTATATTTTTCTACCCCTCTTTCTTCTCTACACCGATCGCTATCGAACCAAAAGTGACGTGAAAAGTTGCACGCCATAAATGGCATCGCCTAAATTGGGTAAAACACTTTCACCCAAATAAATAATTTTATCTCTTCATATAAATGAACTACAACAAAAAAAGAAGATAATGACACATACTCAAATTTCTATTGATCTTATCACCGAATATGCATAAAATCGACCTTTACTGAAATTTATTAAAAAAGCAAAAACAAACACACACCCAAACTTTAGATACGCAGCTTATCAGCTAAAATAAATAGAAGTATGAATAAACGACCTTCGCAGTAATGGAAAAAATTGCCTAGTTTTTTTCGCAAGAAATAATATTATGAATATAAAATATTTAACATTAGTATACATATATTTACATATATGTATGTACATAAGGTTTGTACAAAATGGAAAATGGTTAAAACATTTGACTCCACAAGGCTTCCCATACTCCAATTGAGAAAATAAATATTTTTTGTAGTTAAAAGTTGAGACAAATCATACCATCCTTAACGAAAAAAAAAGCTACGAAATTTGCCATTTGCACTTTCGCAACAGCGTTTGCATCAAACACTGAGTACTGTCATTGTTTTCTTTTTTTTTTATAGAAAACTAAAACTAAACATTTCTAAAATTTATTATTACGGCGAGTGCTTTGGCGAATGTGCCAAATATTTTTTATTATTGCCGAATAAAGCATTTCTAATCAGTTTAATAACAATGAAAATTATGAAAAATTATGAAAAATTATGAAGGAAAAAACACCAAAACAAATTTTCATCAAGAACAAACTTGTGAAAATTTTATCACCATCAATTGACGTCATTTAAATTTTATATTTAAAAACTAATTATTGATAATTTTCAAAAATTTGCCCAATTTTTTCGTTCAAAGTTATTAATTAGGAAAGAAACAACCAAAAAATTGTTTTTAATCGGTTTTAATAAATTTTAAGGGAAGAGAAAAAGTCACATATAAAAATATCGTGCAAACTTACAAAAAATATTTCGTTTTAATATTTTTGATGTTTTTGAATGAATGCCCAATTAAGTGATAATAATTGATCATTAGATTTATATGCGATTTACATTTTTAGCTAAAAAAAAACGTTGTTTTCTATAAACAACTAAAAATTAAGTAATTATTTGATTTTGGTTTTTAGTTTAAAAAGTAAATGCCATGAACATTTCAATTATTTTGTAGGGCCTTTTATTTCCTTAAATGCTTGATTATAAAAATAGAGGTATTCATGAGACAGAGCAAAAGTAGGTAAAAATTTTTCAACCACAAATAAGGTAAAAGGCAGAATAATTTCGAGTATGTTCTCCAGCTTGTTCGAAAGGATATTAGTAGTGTCTTAACTGACTGACTTTTCTACTCAATACCATAACCTCACTAAAAGTATTCACAATGAAGAGGCTGTGTAGAGGCCATATTCATGTAAGAGACATAAGACTAATATTTGGTGTAGCATTTCGATGGCTACGTTAAAATTATAACATTCTGGTAAAGTTGTAAGTTAAACAACAGGCAATACGAGTTCAATATTCAAGTTTTAAAAATACTTTTGAAAAGAAATAAGTTCTAAAGTCTGTGATTCACTATCCTACCCAATCGTACGATTCATTCACAGAAAAATCTTGCTAAAAATCTGACCGACTTTAAAAAATCTCGTTTCAAAAAGGTGTTGTAGGGTCCACACTATGATACAAAACAGGCGGCAACACATCTGTTTGTTTTGTATATCAGACATCAGCAATAAGTGGTAAATATTCCGGCATACTTGATTATGCACATTGATTTTTATGATCTAATCGTTTTTGTTCAAAAGCAAAAGACACTTGTTTACTCAACCGTTCGTTTCAAACGTTCAGTTTTATTCACTTGTTGTTTCGTGTTAACATGAACATGAATGTTCTGACTGTGTCATTAAGAGTATACAACTTATTTTGAATCGAAGACAACGCGTTGTTAGCGGAACAAGTGTTTTAATCAGTTGTTAAAATAATTTTGTACTCGTATTTGAATAAATTACTTTTATTTATATATAGTTGTCACAATTTGAAACATGCACACATACATATTTCTACTTTTGACTTCCGAAATCAAGTTTTCTACCAACAAAATACATAGAGTTGGTGTTTTTTTGTTTTTCTGCAAATGCCTCATATTCATTGTATCATGCAATTAGATCATGCACATTCTCATCAAATGATCGAAATGATTTACACTTCCTGATGAATTTTCTGATTGTGCATAAAAAGCGGACGAGTATAAAACTGAATATTACTTGTTTGTGTTGTTCTTAAAATTCAACGTTAGAGAATAAGTAGGCTCGATCATACTTGTTGCAGCTCACTGTTGTGTATACACATGCAATCATTTATTTATATTTAAACCAAAATGACTTCTCTTTCGTTGTATAAAAAAAAAACGAATAAAATGTTAACAAATAAAAAATCGCATGAAAATTATCATTTTATAAATATTTTCATAAACTTCTACAAATCGCACGACCTTGGTCGCATTACAAGGTCTGTGCAAATGGACAGATGGTTTCTTGTAAAAACCGTTAACAGCATGCTAAAGATGTCAAAAGTCGTTTTCATTTTTGCCGCCATCATGAATATTTTTGTTTACGTTTTTTATGCTTTTTGTTTCAGCATAACCACTAAATACATACAAAAAACACATTTTTGATGTGAAAACTTCTATTGGCGCGGTACGAAGGTTTTGGATGAGACAAAACCTCAGAATTCGCGACAACGTCACGCTTGAAGCATCTCTGTTTGTGCGAATGCCTAGTACATCGATTGTCGCAAAGATAACATGAAGGATATATCAATGTATTGGTGATTTTACACTTGTAGAAATTGCTTGTTACATTTATTTTGAAAAATTAAAATATTCAGAGTGTACTGTGAATAACAAATAAAGGGACTAAAAAAAAATAAATATTTTCTTGCCCTCTTTTGCTTGTGTTTTGTTGTTGCTAATTCTAAAATAAAGCGACAAAGAACCTCATTCATTGACTGCTATCATACAACTGATTATGTTTCGTATTTTAGTTTGTCTCTTCTGTTTGGTTCGTGTTGTGTATGAGTAAATGACGATTGGTGCTCGGCCCCTAGGGGCTAGTTTGACGATCAATGGCCTAGTCGGAGTAAAGTTAACAACCTACAGTAATTCGGGTTGATTACGGTTCTCGATTCGACTGCTGTAATAGATTAAAGAAAAATGTTGTGTGTCTCTTTAATCTAGTACAACAGTCGAAGTCGATTCGAGAACCGTAGTAAGGCCCAACACTTAAATTTTTTCGCGAAAAAAATTTAGGTTGTTAACTTCTCGGGCGCAGTTGCATTTGCGTTTACAATAAGTGGCATGGCAAAACAAGCAGGTATCCGCACTTCGACAACAAGTACAACAAGTACAACAATCCAAAAACAACATGTATTTTGTTGGTAAAAGCACTCGCTTCATATCAAAACACACAAACAAATTAAAAGCATTTTAATACGTATGAGTACCAAACTGTAACCATTTTTTATGTACTCTCTATATCAGTTTGTATGAAAATTTGCTATAAAGCGAGCTCACTCAGCTGTGCTAGTGAGCTCACCTGTTGCATACGCCTTGATAAGTGGTTAAATTTGTTGCATGTATTTATATAATTGTTTATATCTACGCATATTTTTTTTGGCAATAGCACGTGTATTGTTGTAATCACAAAACGTTTTCACTTCTGTCGGCACTCCCGGAGTGCTACCCGTAGTTTTTTTTTTACGTTGTAGACAGCTGTTTTTGACATCACCAGCATGTTTTTTTCAAAAACAAAATGCATATTGAATTTTATTGTTGAAATATTTCACAGCCCAAGTAATTGGACCATGCGCACGATTTGCCAAACAAAAAAATCTGTCACACAGTTGCATTTTTAGTCCACACTACCATACTTTTTCAGCACACATGTCATATTTGCCAGATTGCGTGATTGTGCACGATAGCGAAACAGGGTCTTAAGTATTTTATTTATCTGTGTAACAGAAAAAAGTTTTTAAGTTTCTCTTTTTTTTTTCACTTAATCATTGTTAAGTGAATACCCATAATATTGTATCACAGAAAGGAATGCTGTTGCAAAATATGCTTAAACGCTTTATTATTGTGTATATTAATTAATTGTTGCAAAGCACATAAATTAAATTATACAATGGGATTTTAAGCTCAGAACAATATTAATAACAACAGTAATGCATTAAACTGAATTAAATAATATTAAGATTTCCTGGAATTGTTTTTTTTTCGCAATTAATCTTTAAGTAAATACAATATGCAATAATTTTCACTAATCGGTTTATATATATTTTTAATGTATTAAATTTTATAAATACAGCTAGAGAAAATTATATTTTATTGTAAATTTTAACGGGAATATTTAAAAAGTAACACAGACTTTTGGACGTTGTAGTAAAAATCTAACAAAATTTTGACATTGCCATCACACGATGAAACATTAAGTGCAACATTATCATGTTTGAACTCATGCTACATCGTGTGTAGCCGGTATTATCTTTGCTCTATTTTAAAATTGTTAAATTATTAAGAATTTCCATGAAATATTAACAAACTATTGTCCAATTTGATGACAATGAAAATACTTTTGCTTTTCATTTGAGCCGTTTATTTTCAAAAAAAATCTATTTAATGGCAACACTAAATAAAATTGAACGATATCTTTTCGTTTGTGAAAAATTTGCATTCAACAAAAAAAAGTGACTTGTGCCACTTTCAAAATAAACGGCTCATTTAATCTTGCAAAATAATTTTTATTAAAAATTCAACGTTCGTTCGCAATAATCAAAACAAAAAAAAAACCTTAAACAAAATAAAACAAATAGTGATAATGAATACATTTATGTTTTTTACATATCAACACTTATGAAGGGTATTGTGGCAACTTCCGAAAACAATGTTGTTTTGTCCTTTCTGGAAATATTGAATAACAACACTTTACAGACTCAAAAGCAATTGCCGCAAAATAATCAAATTATGAAAAATGTGTGTGAGTTTGTTTTCATAACATTTCATAATTTTTTTGTTAAATGTTACATGAATAAATAAATTTTTGTCGTTGTGTTAAAGCCTTGTAATAATTGTAAAATGTAAACCGTTGTATATCAGTAAAGGTACGGTCACATCTGTCAAACATTTGCCCAAAAAAGCGTAACCACTAAATACGAATGAAAAACTTTTTAATTGATGCATTTATTTATTAAGTTGGACAGCATCTAATAAGATAAGATTCTATTACATTTTCTATAAATTATGTAGGAAACTGTTTAACGTAATAAACAGGTATCTAAATCAAAAGTGTTTTCATTCGTATTTAGTGGTTACGCTTTTTTGGGCAAATGTTCGACAGATGTGACCGTACCTTAAGAATTACACGATAATGTAACGATACAAAATTGACAATATTGCTCTTGCGAATTACTAAGACTTGATGTTGTGGTAGCTAACTAGAGATGTCAGATGAAGATTCTTAATTAAAATGCTGGACATTAAAGTTAAATAATGCAGGTAAAAATAACTGAGTTTATCGTGGAATTTTTCTTTGGAAATTCACCATATTTCCGCCTATTGTGCGAAACTAAAAACAATTAATTCAAGTGATTTTTGTTTTGCAAAATATTTCAATAGAAAATCTAGGTTTTAAAAATTTAAAACAAAATATTATACATTCATCTAAGCGGTGTTTAAATTGCAAGAATTTTTTCTTGCATAAAATTCTAAATTTTATAGTTCATTTGCAATTACAAATGTAAAAAATCTGAAGTACTCCCACACAGAAAGTTGTCTTGATTAAAAAAAAAAAAAACAGCAAACTTAAAAGAACATCCGAAAACGTTATAAATTACAACTAAATAGAACATAAATACATGTACGGTATGTGCTATATTGCACAGTGGAGTCAATCGCGCAAAATAATGACCATAATAATGTCACAACTAAATAATTAGTAGCATAGTTTTCAATTCAAACGGCATACCGTCTGCATTACGTTACAGTAGCTTGTCATAGGCATGATCATGATGGAACAAAGTATTTTTGTAAGCTGGTTTATCGTTTAAATAAGCTTTAAGACCATTGCAATATAGTTGTTTGGTGTAGCAGATCATGGTGAAAAAGATCATTGCCTTAACAAATTGTTCATGAAATTTGATCTATTGTACTTATGCGTTAAATCAATGAACTAATTCGTTGATTTTATTACAGATCAAAGTGACATGGAATTTGAATTTTTATTCGTTTGCTGACCATTGATATTTCTTCTTTTTCTATCACTTCTTCCTAACTTTTCATTTTCCTAACCACGAATCACGAAGATAACTACTCCGATCCATTATTAAATAATAAAATTTTTAGATAAAAAGAACGAATGCTTTCAATGATTGCATTTCCGTGAACATTTTCATTTATACAACGTATGGGTACAATGAATCAACGATATTTTACACAAAATCTTAATGAATCTATGACACTTAGCATCAAACGCTAGACTTAAATCGACGTGAGTTCTATGCTTAGCAAAACCATTTCATTATTGTTGTTTTGTTTATGTTTTGTGAATACATGACTTTTATATACGGTAATTTTTGATTTTTGTAAGTTAGAGAATTTTTTAAAATTTTGTAATAAGACAAGTAAGTGCACACTATTTCTGCATTTTAAATCATGCCAAAATCGCTGTGTATAAAAAAATGTTTAAAAATACATAAATAAAGCCTATTTTTAACACATATACATACATAAGCTGCTACTACTACGGCTTCTAATGCTACTGCTACAAAAGGTAATGCTACTTAAGGCCGTTACACATTATAATATGTAGTAGCATTAATACTTTTGACTAACATGCTTCCCTGTTGAATCAATTTGTTACTTACAAATCTAATCCTGAAGAAGCTACACAAAGGAGTAGCGAAATATCGATAAATAAAATTTTAAAACGTTTTTTATAAAAAAATTGACCTCAAGCTCATCAATCAAATAAATGCTTCCCTGTTCTAATTATTATTTGAAATTTTTAAAAAAACAATAAAAATTTATAATGTTTCTTAAGAAATTTTTAAGAATTTTTCTGTATAGTGTAAACAGGTCTTTGCTACAACAAAAAACACTGAATAATTTAATTGTATCTATCATATTATACTAAAAATGCAGAGCGAGAATTTTACTTCTGCTCACACCTTTCTATTTCTGCATTTTAATTAATGGGAAAATGGGAGTGTGTGCAAAAATATTTTAAAATTCATGAATATTCTAAAGCTGCTACTACTTCTGCTACCACAAGTACTGCTAATGCTACTGCTACAACAGGTAATGTTATTTAAGGTCATTTCACATTATTACATGCTGTAGCATGAATAGTTTTCACGAATATGATCTAATTATTGTTTGAAATTAAAAAAAAAAAAATAATACAATAGTGTATTAAGACCTTTGCTACAACGACGAAAACTGAATAATTTTAGTTTATCGATTACACAATAGCAAAAAATGCAGACCGAGAATTTAACTTCTGTTCACATCTTTTCTTTTTTACAGCTGCTACTACAAGTGTTGCTAATGCTACTGCTACAACAGGTAATGTGACTTAAGTTCATTTCACATTGCTAGATATGTAGTAGCATTAATAGTTTTCACGAATATGATATAATTATTGTTTGAAATTTGAAAAAAAAAAAATAATACAATAGTGTATTAAGACATTTGATACAACTACGAACACTGAATAATTTTAGTTTATCGATCACACAATAGCAAAAAATGCAGACCGAGAATTTAACTTCTGTTCACATCTTTATGTGATATCGGCAAAGTGTTTACTGCGGCCAAAATTTATTACCATTTTTTTTGGGCCTTCAGCCCTACTGTGCATTGTCAGATCATTTCATAATCTAATTAAATTAAACCACAATTGTAAAACAAATAAAAAATTAAAATAAATTCGTAAAAGTTTTATAAAAACCTTGCAAAGTAAATTACTTCAATGACACAATTTTTTTCGTTTTCTTTAAAGAAATCAAATTTTTAACATGAAGCAAGCTGATCACGCCTGTCGGTATGTGTGATCGCATCTGGAAAGATTTTGATATTTTTTTTTTGTTTTTTTTTTTTAATTATTTAATTGGGGTTATAAAAATTTAAATTAAAATAAATTTAATTTGCTTATTTTAAAGTCACTGTTTGGTTGATTGTTACCTTAGCAGCTCCTCACGCCATGATTGTTCACTTGAGTGTGTGGCACGAAACACTATCATGGACAGGCGGCTTATGCTGCGTCTTAATTCTGGCATTTTGATAACAATTTTTATTTTTTTTGCCAATTATTTATATATCTTTTCAAGCAAGGTCACTTTTTAAATTGAAACTATTTTCACTATCTGTAAATCCTTATATAATAATCTTGTTTGAAAAATTGTGAAAGATTTCAAAATTTTCGGCTTTAACAAAATTATCATTTTGTAAAATTTTCTTCAGCTCAAAATTAACAAAAACAAAAAATAGTTTATGGTATAATTTTGCAACAAATGTTTAAAGATTTATAATCACAATTTATGTTGTTTTAAATGAGATTTTTTTTTGGGTTTTTTGCACAATGTTTCCCTTTGCAATGTTTAATGTCAACTATATTTTTTACAATTTTTTTTTCGATTTGAGTTGAAAACCCAACAGAAAATTCAAATCAAAAATTAAAGGTGCGCATTTTATCTACTCAATTTTTCATTTGTATGTGATTTTTTTTCTTTTTGTTAATGTTAATGTGTTTTTGTTGTTGTTTCTTTGAAAAAGTACATTAATTTAGTTCATTTTGTGTATGCAAAAAAAAAAAGAGAGAATGCAAAACTAATTCATTATTGGCATAAATATCTTAAGACTGATAAAAAACAACTCAAATTTTCTATGTAAAACATGATAATTTTAACACAGTCCTACGAAAAAAAAACTAATTAAAAAGTAATTCATCATGGGCCTAATATACCCATTGTTGGATGAGTATACGTATATAATTTCTACAGTATTAGAATATCACTGCTGATAAAAGAAACGAACAAACATATTGGGTAAATTTTTTATAGCCAGAAAGTTTTAAAATGCAATAAATAATCCAAATTTTAATCTAATTTTTTAATTTAATTTTTTTAATATAATTTTTTTTTTCATTTCAGTTATCCAGTGTCCACTGCACATATGTCATTTGTAAGTACATATATACAAACATACATACATAGATACATATGCATACATATAATACAATAAAATAAGTACGAAGCACAATGTGCACATCATAAATTCTACTGTATAAGGAATTTTGAGAAGCGCATAGTAAGCACTAATGCAAATATTTTATTGAAAATTACCACATATTATATATTGTTGGAAAGGGAATTAAGTCTATAGTCTTGGTGTTTATACAAATATGTAATTTAAATATGTCCAAAATTATCGTGACATTTACGGTGATGAAATGTGAGTGATCTAACTTTAGGAGAAAGAATAATTCCGTTTATATCACGTCCGTAATATGGAAGGAAGTAAATGCTATTGTATATCCCCCTTAAATGAAAATATTTGTGTCTGACATGAGTTCCGAACGTTTTCAATTAGAATGAAAATTTCCGAATCACAAAACAGAATATTTGTTGTGCGAATATTTTTGCTCGATTGGTGGCTTATGTGGGAATTTTTTTAAATCTCCTTTTTCATGCGTTATTATCAAACATATATTGGTTTTTATTTCCGAATCAGGTAGATAAGATATTAAACTTAAGTTCAAAAAAGATTTTTTTCAACTTATATTAGTTTTATTGTGTAATAAATGGTATTCTATTTGCTTTCACACAGCTTAGTGCAGTCGAAAGTAAAACGAAAAAATTATTCACACGGATGTGAAACTCATGACAGACACGATTATATGTATATGTAGAAGTTTGTGTGTTTGTATGTTTTTTTCCACTATAATGTG